>CM073748.1:9363427-10676888 GCA_037127355.1 Schoenoplectus tabernaemontani
GAACATAATATAGATATTCAATATTAACCTTTCTAAACGAAAATTTGGTTGTAAATTATATACAGAAATAATTTGTTATTTTAGGCAAAAAAAATAATTTGATCATAATTAGATATTTAGTATTAATCTTTCTGTAAGAAAGTTTGATATTTTGTGAATTATATACAGAAATAGTTTGTATTTTAGGAAAAAAATTAATTTAAACATAATACTTTCTAAAGGAAATTTGATATTTTTGTGAATTATAAAAATAGTTTGTTAATTTAGGCAAGAATTAATTTGAAAATAATGTAGATATTTAGTATTAATCTTTCCATTAGAAAATTTGATATTTTTGTGAACTATATACAAAAAAAATTTTATTATTTTAGGCAAACGATAATTTGAACATTATATAAATAAAAAGAAGGTCGAAATGCCTCAATTTTTTGTGCTTCAATCATGCCTTCACTTTTTAAATTTTAATAACTCAAAATTTAAAACTAAAATATCAAAATAAAACCATTAAATTTGATCTAGGTCGTTTTATTTATATATAGATTAAAAATTATGATGTTTAAATATTATTTTATGTGACATCAAGAGTTTATAAAAATGTACTAATATGATTAAGTTTTAGATGTTGATTTTATAACTTGCTAATATATATATAATAAAAGTGATAAATTTAATATTTTTATGTGTAAGAAGAAAATATAATAAAGATCAAATTTAACGATTTTATTTTAATATTTTAGTTTTACTAGTTTCTTAGACTCATAAGTTGTAAAAGCAATTGGGTTAACGACCCTTTTTATTCTTTTTTATTTTTGATGTAGTATGAAGATTAATATTTTTGAATAAAAAGAAAAAGAAAAGAGAAAAAAGTTATTATTTCACCTAGTCGGTCGAAAGAGTTATTATTTCACACCTTCTCCGCTGCCTATGGACTTAGGCCAATTTCCCCATGCACTCCCACCTTGTTTTCTCTGTCTCCAGACGTGAGCGGATAAAAGAAAGTCGAAGGAAGATGCCTCCATAATTAAATTGATTGCTTGGGGTTTCCCCACTAAGTCTCCTAAGTCAAAAATTTTAAACTATTAGAAATTAAAAAGATGGAGGTATGATCGAGACACAAAAAATTCAGATATTTAAACCCTCCTGATATAAATATTATTTGAGAACACTACCGTGTGTCTACCGTCAGACAAGAAGTATTTTCATAGTTCATAGAGGTGGAATACTCTGACTTTCGAACACAGATGTTAATCATGTTAGTGCCACACATCATCAATGTCACTGTGACCCTTAGAGTGCAACAAAGCAGAATTGGTCATTTACCAAAGAAAAAAAAAAGCAGAATTGGTCAGTGTCATTTTCAAGATGAACCCTAATGGAGAAAAGTTGACACATGACGCGTCAGTAAATGATTCTGCTAATTGTAAACCAAGCCAATCCACAAGAAACTTGCTGACTGGAGCCTTTTACAGCTCAATTTTGTACACGGTGCAAGGTAAAAAGGAGGAAAAGAAAAATAGAGGTGTCTACGAAGTCCAAGTACCAATAAATTCATCTATTCATCTTCTCAATGTCCGACTCAAAATTCGTATTTTGTCGTGTATGTCTGCTCGTGTCAAAATATGGTGTGTCTTTTGCCGTGATATCATTATTCTTTCTGAAATTTTTTGCCAAAAGAATGAAATTTTTTGACAAAAATGCCAAAAAAAATGAAAATAAATTAACAAATTTGAACTTTAAATATGGAAAATGTTTTATATAGTGTATTGTGTTGGGCGACGGCATTTTCGTTTTTTATGTAATTCGAATTCAAACTCTGAAATGTTGTTCTCGAAACATTTTTGGAGACGAATACCAGCTCCGAACTCAAAATCCCCCACTCCCGCGTCTGGAAATTCAAAATCAACCGTCAGATTGTCATCCAGAGGGCCAGGAATGTTTTCGTTATTAATGTCATTTTGATTTATTTATAGAGATTTTTCAAAATAAATGAAAAATGATATGTAACTGTTAAAGAATTAACTCTTCTTCACTCAGGATTAAAAAAAAAAGGAAGAGGAGAATGTATGGATTATGGAGACCAGTTTGAGCTGGTACATTGGTCCAATATTGAACATTTGAACATTTCTCACCTGTTGACTATGAGGAGCCAAAGTTAATGGACCCGAATTTTATTTTATTTAAGTCCGGGAAAAAATATTTTATTACTAATAAGTCATTTAATATAGAATTTCAGAAAGTAGAACGGAAAACACATTCTTAAACTACAACTCATAAGTTTGGTTTTTGGAGGATTTGCGTGTTTGGTCCAATAACAGCGGTTGTTAGCCAAGGATTTGCAAACTCATAAAATTGACATTTTAGGTATTCAGAAAACTAAATTTAAATTTTTTAAAGGACGTATATTATCTAATTTAAGTTCAACCTTCATTTATTGGATTACAAAACCCTCTGTTAGAAATTCAGGTGGCATATTAGTTGGTATTAGTACCTCTATATTTTTTGTTCTTAATGTTTGAATCATGGATTTCACTATTTCTATTTTACTACAAAATATAATGAAGATTTTAAATAATTACTTACTTTTATGTATGGTCCTGTTCTACATTCTGAAAAAGTATTATCTTTTCAAGAATTGCAAACAATACATGTCTTAGGATATGTCTCCTGATTACTTAATCAGGAGGGGATTTTAATTTACTTAGGAAAATATTAGAAAAATAAGGTAAAACGTTTATATATATTGTTAGTAATAGGTTTAGTTATTTATTACAAGATTTAGAACTTATTGAATTGCCATTTATTGATAGGAAATATACTTGAGTCAAATCAGTAACTAATGACACATTTGCTCTTTTAGATAGATTTTTTTGTACTTCTAGGTGGCAGCAACATTATGTGAACAGTTTAGTTATATCATTATAAAAATTAATTTCAGATCATAATCCTCCGATACTCCAAACATCATCTTTTCAACCCACTTCTATTGTTCCTATAAGATTTAAAAAACAATGGTTCGATGGTTGCATCGTCATGGACTTTCCTCTCCACAGACGGGATCAGATGATGAAGATGCCAGCGATTGCCATGAGTACTCCATACAACAGTGTGCAGTCCTGCCAGGAGCCATCTTTTTTTTTCCTTCTGTCCTAGACGGACAATACAGATCGAACCTCAAAAGCTTCTTAATTCTTGTCAATATGAGACAAATAAAAGGGAGCATGTAATAAACTTTTCTTCATTACTTTTTGAGTTTAAGTGAAAGGGTTTTTGTTCCAAAAGATTCTCCTATATTTATTGATGGTATATTATAAGTATCAAAATAATTTCAACCTAGAAGATGTACAGACTAGCCCTCTTCCCAAAATAGGGAAAATCGAAAAAAATAACTGACTAAATCACAATCCATTTAGCATTATCATATGCACATAGCAACCAACTGAAAGTAGAGTTTGTTACCATCTTATTTTGCCTGTTTGAGAAAAATCAAAGTGTGACTACTGAATCTTATCTTTTTCTCTCTAATTTTAGCATAGCTACATAAAAAATGTCATATTTACTCATTTATATATCAATTTAACACTACGTACATTATGAACTTTGTGGTTCTTTTGATGAAAGCACCTGCTAATTTAATAATTTTATCACTAGTCAGTCATCAATATAGGAGGAGGATATATATATATATATATAAACATACCCAGGGACGGACCTACTTGTATCCGGGGGCGGAGGGGGGGGGGGGGGCGCGCGCGCCTCTCTTGAATTTTGAAAAATAGTGCTTTTCAGTAATTTGTCCCCCCCCCCTAAAAATTTTTTTATCCCCCTAAATTGTCTGATTATTTTTATTGAGAAAAAATATTTAATATCGTACATAATAAAATAATTATGCAAAAATATCAAAATATAAAGTTTCGTAGACGAAAACCTTCTTCATCAACTTGATTATTTATTACTTTGAGGACTATTTTGTTATTATTTTAATATATATAATGTTATTATTTTAATAAAAATTTTATTAAATAAGCATATATATATATATATATTAAATTATTAATTTTTTATTTAGTATCCGATTAGTTAATGAGTTTGAACCTGATAAGCCATTACAATCCGATAATTACCCCCGATCAAAATCCTACATCCACCCCTGAACATACCCGGCCATTCAATTCATACCAGCAATCAAAGTGAACTAATTGTTGGTTGTACGAAGAAGACAAGATGCATAAGATGCATATATTCCTTTATCAGTCTTTGAGTACTAATTAACATAAAATAACTGATAAAAACATTTAAGATAGCTAGTACACTAAACTGATTGAATCAAGAAAAAAACATTGTTGATTGAACCGTACATCAAGCTCTCTGATGAATTTTTAACTTTCCCTCAGGTTATATTTTTGAAAAATAGTGTAGCTTAATAAGAGAAAGGCTCTTGTACAACGATCTCTCTGTAAGAAGTCACAATTTTTTTATATATATTAATAATTTAAGATGCAAAATCCATAAGATGGATCCAAATCATTTAGCTTGGATAGAAAAAGAAACAAAAATAGCACCGCTGCAATATGTACAACAATACAGCTAATGCAAACATCCAGAAAAAGGTCAGAGGGACCCAGATCTTTTCAGTTGAGAAAGAGAGACAGTTCCAATCTACCAAAAATAAAAGACTACCAGAAACAGAGTTTACCAGTTATGTCGATATCTGCAGACTAGCCAGAGAGATCAGAGACAGAGACTACCAGAGAAATCAGAGACAGAGACTACCAAAAATAGAGACTAGCAGAGAGATCAGCGGCTAGAGCAGACTATCAGAAATTGAGCAAGAGACAGATCCATTAAGTGCCATGGAGATGGTCGGAGATGCTTAAATCCACGTGACGTGAGGAGAGACAATGACCAGAAATGTTCAGGACTGGTGCCATCAGAGAGAGGTCATCGACCACAGAAGAAGGTGGCGCGGCGATCGAAGCGGAGGCGCCGAGAAGGATGGAGCCTGATATTGGAAGGTTGAGATTCGAGAAAAGGTGGCGACGGACTAGGATTTCGTCGAAAAGATGGTGGAGTTGCTTGTATTTCAAAAAAAAAAAAAAGAATAGAGGAGAGAGGAGATAGTAAAAGAGATAGAGGAGAGGCGGGGGGGGGGGGGGGGGTGTGCCGGTGGCAACGCCACCTCCCCCGTCTAGGGTCTTTCTTCGTTGTCTCTGTTGAGTTTGCCTTTTTCTTTTGCTCACACAAAAAAAATGCTATTATTGATATCAACTTTATCAATTTATGTTCAATTGTACAATATTTTATTATTCAGCTTAGTTGTGTTAACATAAATAATAATTCATTTCAAATGAATAATAAGATGACCAAAGCTACTATGAACTCAAACTCATCAAGCTTTTTGATGAGCTTAATTCAAAAATATATACTCTATTATTTTCATGTTTTGGTTTATATTGTTCAATAAATTTATATCAAAATATCTTGAGATACTAAAACTTTCCATAAATAGGTCTTTTTATAAAATCCAAAATAAATATTTAAAAATTCTAAAAAGTTTTATCCAATGATCTTCCGTTACTTGATTGTACAGAATCATTATTAGAGCCGTTAATCTTGTATAACATAAGCTGGAAAATATGAAAAATGCATGGAAGCTTTTTCACAGAAGCGAACAGGATAAATAGATCGATCTCGTCATTTCAATTTTTACTTTAAAATATTAAGATAAAGATTATAATAACTTACCGCACGAATTTTTTTTTTCTTCCAAAATTATTTAGAAACTACTGGTTAGTGTTAACCTAAAAAGGAAATTGAATTTGTAATGAAACATGCAAATTTAACCAGCTAGCCTTCTTTTTCCTGTTCCACGGGTTGACAAACTGATATATATGAACTGATCAAGATCAAGTTTACACACTGTGCATCTCTTCTACATAATTTTATCTAAAAATAGCTTTTAGCTTCAGAAACCTAACCAAATCTAATTGATCAAATTTGTCATCTCCATTTTTTTTTGTCAAAATGGTTAGTCCGCTCCAGCAAGAAGTTTGTTCCTATTTAGATGAGAAAAGAAGCATTAGAGATGTACTACGATCGTAGATTATTCCCATTAGCAACCGTCTCCTTACTGGGCATCGATTTAACTAAGCAAGAACCAAAGAAACATCTTTTTCAGTTTGAATAGAAATACGCATTGCAATCTTTAACAAAAGATTACTATCTCTATATCTGACTGGTACTCTTCGCTTTATCCTCCATCATTGCTCCCAAACAGAGAGGTTTCTACTAACACATCTGATCCGGATTTCCCTTGAATTTGAAACAAAAACATCTCCCCTCAATCCCATGATTCTCTCTCTATATATACATGCCTGCCCTGTAGAGAATCACCAAACAAACCAGCACTCGTTGCACTTCAAAAAATTTCAACTTCAACCCTCCTTGAAAACAGATGGAACAGCATCGACTCATAGTCTGCAACCTCATCCTCTTTGCTCTTTTTCTTACCAACAGGGCTGTCACAGCTGCCAGCAATGCTCATAACTACTCGAATGAAGAGATTTTGATGTCTACATCTACTGTTCCTGTACCAAGCTCAGGAGATGATTTCCAGCAAATGCTTGACATTTTAAATAAAACAGTACCAAGGGATGGCTCTGGCAGTAGCGATAATTCCAACAATGTTTATGATGACGCCATGTCTCCAGGTATTCCATCCCAAAACCAGCTTGTTGGTGACCAGTCCCCAGCTGGTTCTAACGGTTCATTGGATGACCCTTCCAACATACATTCTGGTAAGGAGGTTGAGGGATCATATACCAGAGCAGGCTTCTCAATTGCTTCTGCTATTTTTGTGGGTTACTTCTTTATCTAATTGATGCGCACATACTGAGCTTTGTATTCTATTCCATGCATTGCTTGTTTTTAATGTTCACAAATCATGAGGAAAATGTCCAGCGGTATAAAATTATCAGTATGAAATACTATTTTTTTTTCATGATGCTTTTGGTACATACAGGAAAGACAGAGCACATTCTATCTGATCATCCAGTTTGGTATGTTATATTTCTATTCAATGAAATATATCTATATATATATAAATAAGATCACTAGTTGTGTAACCACGCGTTGCAGCGAATTTATTTTATTTAGATATAAAAAATATCATATGATAATATGTACGTTATTTTAATATGAAAAAGATCAATAAATGCAAGATCAATTACAGATGTTATATCAAATATAATCTCACATAATTTCTCTCAATCTTTAATTATCTTCTTCTTATATGGCAAATAAATTGA
Source organism: Schoenoplectus tabernaemontani (assembly GCA_037127355.1). Lineage (NCBI taxonomy): Eukaryota > Viridiplantae > Streptophyta > Magnoliopsida > Poales > Cyperaceae > Schoenoplectus > Schoenoplectus tabernaemontani. Next base: position 9,370,732 of record CM073748.1, read on the forward strand.
GAGGAATATAAAATAATGGACGCTATTGTGTTCGTCTAATTAGTCATAAATCATTTAATGAGAGATATTTTGAGATATAAAAATTTTGAAGAAAATAATAAAAAATAAATCCGTCCAATTGTCAGCTGTATACATTACAGATTTGCTTCACAGCAAGCTACGAAGAAATAAGAATGACGCGGTCAAAACAGCTGCCGTTAAAAAATACACGGCTCCTCTCTTACTGTTTAGAAGTCATTAGACAGACCCTACAATTCTAAACTATATAGGTTCCGAGTTCATCTAATCTAAAATGCACAGCCCAAATCAGCCTAAGAATCTAACAAAATTCATGCAACTGGAAAAACCAAATCCTCACAAAAAAAAAATAATAAAATGTGCTCACAATGCTAAGAGTAACTAATATATATTCTCGCCTGACTACATACCTATTTTGCAATTTGTAATCAGAGTTACTCATAACACAGCTTAATGAGCAACCTGACTGATCCCAAGTGGGAAAAGAAACGCTAAAGTACTCTCGTTGTCTTCAAGGATCAAATAAAAATAAAAATAAAAAAAAAAAATAAAAAATAAAACAGATAACCTTCAAAAGATGATAATCAATGAGCTTAAATGTTTTCCAGTGCTAGAAACTAGAAACCTCTTAAATTCTAGATATTCTAGATCAAAAATTATAATTATAACATCAGAAAACAAAATAGCATCTCACTGATTCCACATAAATAGGCACAGCAACTTGATTTTATTGTACCACCAAACTTTCCAACAGAACAATTTTAGAGACTACAACAAAACTTAAAAATTGAAATCTCATGTCACTTGCGCCTTTTTACTAGAGCAGCTGTAGGCAGAGGCATCGGTCTCTTTTTTGCAACAGCATTTGTTCGGCTTTCTGGCTCATCAGTATCATAGTCATTTTCTAACTCGTTTTTGTCAGTTGAATTCAGTTTTTCTTCATTTTCTGAGTTTTGTTTTCTCTTGGCATTCACTTTGCCAAGCAACTTCCTCTCAACTGGATCAGTAGAAGGTGTTCTCTGTGCATTTGGTGTAATTCTGGCTCCAAGACCCAGCCTTCATTCAAAATGGATAAAAATAAAAGTCAACATTAAAAAAAAAAATCAGCTAACGAGGTCCACGGAAGGACATACAGCTATGCATATAAATTTCAAATTTTACTAGATGGATCAAATTTTCAATTTTTCCAGGGGCAAACAATGTATTTATATTTAAGGGGAATGCACCAGAAATTTTCATAGTGTTTGTTTGTGGGTCACAAATTTTCTAAGTAAAGCAATCTCAATTGTAGTACAAAGAAGGAAATGCAGAACGAAACCTTGCTGGGCGACCCTCAGTTTCCACATCAGTCATTTTTTCCATGGCAGTTCCTCCACTCATATTTTTCACCCATATTTCAGCCTGAAATATAAGTACCAACATGAGAATAATAAATTTCAAACATAACTCATATCCATTAACGGATATGTTATTTCCATCTTTTGGCTTTTTCTGTGTCGAACTGGGTTTTTAGGTAGGGATTTGTACCAAATCAACACGTTGCATAAGCATTGAGGTTTAGGTCTGGACTGATACCAGATCAGTACATTCCAGAAATAATCATTTAATTTAAGACCATGCCAACAGAAAATTCATAATACAGAAGAAAGAACAAAATTAAAGATATACAAGAATTTATTACTAGTTTGAATGCTTTGTCCAGTTTAACAACTTTAGGAACAACTTTTTTATTGGAAGATTCTGTCACCATCACTGGAAGGACCTGAAATAAAACAGGAAATATCTCATGCTTGCATATGTAATTTCTCAAAACAGAATGTGTAAGTATATTTAAATATATTTACAAAATTTAAGCAAATGATAAGAACATAGCTGAACTCAAAGATGGAAAAAAAAGGGTGACTTCAGGCCCCCTATTCTATTGTTTGTGAAGTAACAAACTAACCCTCTATTTTATCAAGCAATTGCTACAAGGGTTTGGAAAATTCATCCTATTGTTGAGCAATCCTTCAAAAGGATTGATTGCGTTCCGGTTTAGTGGGGAAACGAATCTGAATAGACTCACCTTATGTCGGAAGTACGCGGCTATTCTTCTTCTAGGTTTGTTGGCGACCGGTTTGTTGGCGACCGGCTGATTCTTCTTCAGGTTGGATTTTAACTCGGAAGAGATGCTCGGAAATATCGTGGAGTTACTGGACTGGAACTCGACTATATTTCGCGAATTAAAAGAGGAGAGAAGAAGATGGGTCTCTCTATCCCCGCTGGGTTGGGGTGGAGGGGTCCAATGGTCTGATAAAAGTAGTTTTGGGCCGGACATTTTTGTGGGCCTCGCCTTTTCTTTTACTAAACAACATTAATAGGGCATTCTATCAAGGTCCAAAATCCGCATCCGGATGGGATAAGGTTGATCCGACCTGTCCCAAATAGACACGCCTCAGCTCAGATAAACTCGATCAAGGCCACTTCCACCAAGTATTGTCCGCTACAATAATCCCGCCTATACGACGTGTGTAACGACCACATGATAACTGCTATAATGTAATTACATTATCTTATTTTTCATCTATAAGTTCATCAGCCAATCCATGTTGGCTGAGAATCAGACCCTACAAACACTGAGAAATACACACAACATTATTGACCACAACTATTGTGGAAACACATCCTTATACTTAACTATGATAGCCGGCTGATATATTAATGAGGTCCACTTAGTAGTAAAATTTTCTGAAATCTGATCCTTTTAAATTTATCCCATGATAAAAAATTCGCATCATATTTTCTCTATCATATGAAATATGACAGTGAATACCGATCCCAACCATTACAATTGCATAAATAAAATAATATCAATTAAAAATCTTATTTTTTTCTAATCTACTGTTTGATTGAAATATTTGGGAGGATTTATCTTTGTAATCATCCGTTACTTATTTGTACATCAGACGGGTCTAATATCAATAAGGAATTTTCTAATTCATTCATTTTTTTTTTTTGATGAATAGCTTGAGAAACAAATCCTTAAACCCTAACTACTGTACAACAGACCCGTGAACTAAACCCCGCCGGCCCGCCCCTCCCCCCATTCCCCGCCAATCTTTTCCCCACTCCACTAGTTCACTGTAAAAGTAGGAGAGCAACTTGAAGATAGAGCGAAACAAACAATGCAATCGCTGGCTCTTAAAACTCCCCACGCCTCCTCCTTCCACCAGCATCGCCGCCGCGTCATCTCTCCAGTTAGCGCCACCGTCGCCTCTCCTCCAGTCACCGCCCCTCCGAAACTGAACCAGTATAGTTCACGCATCACCGAGCCCAAATCCCAAGGTGCGTCTCAGGCGGTTCTGTTTGGAGTAGGTCTCTCCGATGAAGACCTGAGAAAGCCCCAAGTGGGGATTTCCTCTGTCTGGTATGAAGGAAACACTTGCAACATGCACTTGCTGAGGCTTTCTGAGGCTGTGAAGAAAGGCGTGGCTGAGGCTGGAATGGTCGGATTTAGGTTTAATACCATAGGGGTTAGTGATGCAATCTCTATGGGTACGAGGGGTATGTGCTATAGCTTACAATCAAGAGATTTGATTGCTGATAGTATCGAGACTGTCATGTCTGCCCAGTGGTACGATGCCAATATTTCAATCCCTGGATGTGATAAAAATGTAAGCCTTTTCTTTGGACCTATTAATTACTATAGTAACAAATTTGGGATTTGGAAATTATTCGGTGAGGTCAAAAATTCTTGATTCGGTATAATACGGATATAATTTGGGAATAGTTCATTTCATATAATATAAATAAAATATATATTATATTGTTGAAAATTTAAAAAATATTAAAAACTATAAAATTCCAATTAAAATAATATATAATGTGTTTTTTTGCCGAATAATTCGTGACTAAAACGTTTTTTTTTCTAAAAAAACGTATTATATATTAAACTGACAAATTATTCATGAAACATCCGGTTAGAGATAAAAAATGAATTATTCGCGCATTTTGTGACTATGCTTATTACTTGTTATCCCATTGTGCCAAAGGCGGGAACCTTCTTTGTTGATTTTTTTTTCTTCTGTCCTGTTACTCTTGATTGTTGTTACTTTTGTATCCGATAGTGCCAAAGACGTGCAATTTTATTTGTCGAGTGTGTTTTCTTCCTGATGATGTACTTCCTTCTGCAATTCTCAAATTTTTAATGCATACAGTTTTTTCTGTGTAATGCATATCAGGATATTCCCACCTCTTAATAACACAAAAGCTACTAAAGGAGGCTCTTTTTTTTATATATATATATTCCAACCCAAAGTTAAGTTGAGTAATTGAGTTAATGGTCTTAATATTAGATTCTTTGACTAAATTGTAGTCTTTCCTGCTTAAATTTAACTTTAGCAATTGGCTTTTTTGTTCACTAGTTGCTATTATGCTGCTGACTATTAATTAATCTTTTACACCCTAAAACATGTTAGAAAGAGTTAAATTAATTTGTCTCAAGATAAGGTGTCTGCCTTGCTTGCAGATGCCTGGTACAATTATGGCAATGGGACGGCTCAACAGACCAAGTATTATGATCTATGGAGGAACTATCAAGGTAAGTAATTATCCTTTTGGACAATTAACTGTTACGGTATGCTGTAAAGCTTTGTGTTTGTTTTCTTGTTTTCTGCTCTCATTTCTTTCTGTAAGAATTTCAACTCAATTTGTTGTCTTGCAGCCTGGCCATTATCAGGGCAATTCTTTTGACATTGTCTCTGCATTCCAGGTAAGTGTTTCATAATTTTCTTAATTTTACTTTGTGTGTGTGGGGGAGGGGGGGGGTCTTGTGTTATCAACTTATCATCATATATTTCCCTACGCATAATGCAAAAAGAAATAGAAACTTATATACCATTCACTTCCCTATCGACTGGGAAAAATGCACCAAACTACCTTCCTTTTCAGCAAGGTTATAACTATGGGATAATTTGGGTACTTGTTGGGAATCATGAAAATGTGTGAATTTACCATGTCTCAGATGGATCTCATATGAGAAGCTTCTGATTTTTCAGGGGCATATGATATTATTCTAATGTTTATGGAACTTATCATAATTGTTAGAAGAGCTTTTAATTGCTTAGACACTATTGGTCGTTATATGTAAATAAATCGACCGATAACCATAACTTCAATACAACACCTTCCTAAATTGTTAATGGTAGACATCTTTATCAAGAACCCTTTTCATTAATTTTATTTTTGTGGATATTACTTTTTCCAGTGTTATGGAGAATATGTAAGTGGGTCGATTACTGACGAGCAACGGGTCAATGTGCTTCGTAATTCATGCCCTGGAGCTGGAGCGTGCGGTGGCATGTACACTGCCAACACAATGGCTTCAGCTATTGAGACCATGGGCATGAGTCTACCCTATAGGTATTTAAAAAAACTTTTTCTCCTCCTGGGTTGGGAAGAAAAGAAAAGGGAAGGAAGGATGAAATGAGAAGTAAGTTAAGCCCTTACCCTCCATACTGGGATGGAACTATTGTACAAGAAATTGATCTAGGGATTCTCCCCATTTCCCTTCATTCACAAAGTCAAGCACCTGTCTAGGCAAATCAGCTTGCTGATTTGGATTATTCGCATTAAAGTTGGAGAACATGTGACTGCAACTTGAACACATGGCAAGTGCTGATATGCCAAATTTATGTTGACCATTCAAAAGCTCACATTAGCATAACACTGACATAAACAATCATGCTAATCTGAGTACAAACTTATTCAGATGCTCAACATTCCTTTTTGTTGTTGGGAGATGCTCAAGTTATTTATCATGTGTTTGCTCCTTAACAAGGGAGAAATAAGAATATATAGATTAGCTAGTGGCGAAGAAGCGTGGAGAGGAGATATATGTATCATATTCCTCATTTTATTTAGCATGCATGTAGCTCATTTTTTTTTTTGAGTTCTCTACTTAACTTTGTCTTCCCTGTGACTGCATAGTGTTTATGTTTGATGTTTTTCATTTAATTTTCTTTTATGACTTGGTAAATAAAAAGCTCTTCTACACCGGCTGAAGATTCGCTGAAGTTAGATGAATGCCGCCTGGCTGGAAAGTACCTTCTGGAGCTCTTGAAGAAGGATTTGAAGCCAAGAGACATCATTACTGAGAAATCCTTGCGAAATGCTATGGTTATTGTTATGGCTCTCGGCGGATCCACCAATGCTGTTCTCCATTTAATTGCCATTGCTAGGTAAAAGGACCTCCTGTAGTTAGAAATTTTGGTAAGCATTTTGGATAATCAAACCATTCTTTGGTCTGGCTATGGTACGAGGTGATTCTGTCTTATGAAATAATATCATCTATTGAATCACTTCTATCATAATATAACATCTTTTTCATACCAGTAAAAAATCTACCCGTTGATTAGGAAAAGAAAATAAAATTTGTTTGAGATCTCTGATCTTATGCTTTCAGAATGGGTTTCATTTCTAGCCTACCCCAATTTATTTGGGATTAAAGGCTTTGTTGTTGTTGTTGAAATAATTTTTCTTCTACCTCTCGTAGATGAGTGGGCCTGCTGTTATTTTAGCTGGCATTTCACGGAGAGTGCTCATGGAATAGAATTATAAAGCTAACTTGCGCTGTCATCTTGAGCTTTTGGATAAATTATCCAGTCAATGATAGGTTATCGTTTAACAATTCCCTTTGTTTATTCAGATCAGTGGGCTTGACATTGACACTAGATGATTTTCAGAAGGTCAGTGATAAGGTCCCTTTCCTTGCTGATCTCAAGCCGAGTGGCAAGTATGTCATGGAGGATTTGCACATGGTAAAAACACAAGAATTATGCTGTTGTACTATTCTATCAGATGCAAAAGCAATTTCACTGTTTTTGTAGTGAAACTGCTGTTTTTTTCTTGTTGTAATTTAGAGTTATTGGTACAATGCAGATTGGGGGAACACCAGCTGTCATTCGCTACCTATTGGAGCATGACCTCTTGGATGGTGATTGCATGACAGGTAGGTATTGAGCTTGGAATTTTGATGCATATTCATAGGTGTTTGCTGTTGTACAAAAATCACATGCCTGACATGAAATGGCTCTTGATATTATGTGCAGCAGTGTATACCTGATAAATCAGAAAACATCTGATATGTCCTTGAAGAATGTGAGAAATCAGTTATCACAGTTTCTGAATTTCTTCAAAAGCATTCTCACGATCTCTCCTCTCTTCATGTCTTATGAAGTGAAAAACAGTGAGGGAGAATTCCTTGCAAAATTTCATGTTGTATAACCAAGGTTAGGTGCGTAACCAACAAAGTACCATGAGAGATGTGGTAAACAAAGTCTAGGAATAGTTAAAAGACAACAATTTATGTAAGATGTTAACATAGCTTCTTGTTTAGGTTCTGCAACGTAAGTTTTGCGGTACCTGATATGATGTTTTAGGATCTGCAATGAAGTACAGACTGAAATCATACCTTTTTTTACATTTACCAACTTGTTCGCTTTTGACATATCTATTTGTTGTTGTATTTTCAATTTTAGTTACAGGAAAAACTCTGGCTGAAAATGCAGAACTCGTCCCTTCTCTGAAAGAAGGACAGGTAGAGCTGACTATTTGTCTCCATACCTAGCAATGGCTAATGTTTGAAGGCTATAATTTGAAATTTCTTTAATATAGTTTTAAGTTATTTTCGATGTTTTTCTTTCAGCAAATAATAAGATCGCTGGAGAATCCTATCAAACCAACAGGGCATATTCAGATACTTTATGGAAATCTTGCACCAGAGGGCTCTGTGGCTAAAATTACTGGAAAAGAAGGGTTATTTTTCTCTGGTAATGAGGCTGAAGTAATTCATCTCTGCACCTTATAACTATTTGTGACGGAACTACTGTGTTCTTTATAAAAGCAGTGGAATTATTACCTATAGGCGTGTTTGAATTATTAAGAATAGCATCAACCTGGGCATAGCGTTATTGTTCTAATTTGGATTCAGTCTAAACATATTTCTCTCTTTGAAATAGCATAAATGTTGTAGAAGTAACATATTAGTACTATTCCGAAGGATGAAATCCAAACACCATTTACACTAGTCTGAACGACACAAAAATTAGCAGTCATCCCAGACTATTCGAATTATCATTCTTCTCAACTATTTTCAGTCTCTAATCTGAATAACACTATCCTGATGGTATTCCTTCAAAGATCTGTAACACAATGGTCTCTAATTCATTTCCAAATACAAAAGATACCTGCATCCTCTCTGCACATATCACTTTTTATTTTGAGTGAAATGGTTTTCTTTTGAAATGTTGGGTTGGTGCCTGATATTTGGTTATTTTGAAAATTTTATTATATATAGGGGAAAAACTAGAGCAGCGTATTTATTTCTATATTATTTTTATGTGGGGCATTCATAATAATGTTCCTTTTTATGCTTGGTTGGGTCACATAACTTTTCATGTTACATGTGTTATGGCTTACAATTATTTTGGAAATCAATTGGACAGGCCCAGCACTTGTTTTTGAAGGAGAGGAATCTATGATTGCTGCTATCTCAGAAAACCCGATGAATTTCAAGGTATCATCTCTGATCGCACCTCTGAAAAAGAAGAAGAAGAAGAAGAAGAAAAACATTTCAAGTTACTTCCTAATGTTATGAATTAGCTCTTCTTTACTAGTTTTGAAAGAGTCATATTTTCACTCACTACAAAATCTGCAAATGTCTGTAAACCCTGGAAACAGAATCATTTGTACCCACAAATGCATGAGAAAATTCTGTTACCCTTTGAATGAAAAGGAAGAATTGTTTTGGGATTATCTAGAAGCTGGGAGGATCTGTGAAGGGGAGATATGTGCTATTTTCATATGTCTGATGCTTTCATTGAAAAAAGGAACTTTTTGTTGTGCAAACTCAGGAAAAGAATTCTCTTTTTGTCATATCACCCTACTTAGTGTTCCTTGTGAGCAGTACTTCTCGGCTCCATTCTGGAAGTATCATATACTGCTTTTGATGTACCATTACCTAATCACATATTCTGATTTTGCATCAAGGGCAAAGTGGTTGTTATTAGAGGGGAGGGACCTAAAGGGGGGCCTGGCATGCCTGAAATGTTGACTCCTACAAGTGCCATCATGGGTGCCGGCCTCGGCAAGGTACTTTACCATTGTTTCCACTATTATTATAACATTATTTAGTACTTGGCATTAATTTATTGGCACTTTATTAAATTATATTGCAACATCATTATCGTCGTGACGATCATATTTGACCATTTCTCTACATCTTAAATTGAATTTCCATGTGATCTCTTCTGTTCCCATTTATATATTTGGCTTTGATTTGATACTGCAGGAGTGTGCACTGCTAACTGATGGTAGGTTCTCTGGTGGATCCCATGGATTTGTTGTTGGCCACATTTGCCCTGAAGCACAGGTAAATTTGCTCTTCAATTTCATATCAGAAGCAATAGTAATTAATGACTTGTTTCAGTTGAAATTGACCGTTGAGATTATAAAAAATTATAAATCTCAATCTGCAGGAAGGAGGACCTATTGGCTTAATAAAAACAGGTGATCAAATCACTATTGATGTTACAAAGAGAAGAATAGATGTTAATCTGACTGAAGAGCAGTTGGAAGAGAGGCAAAAAAGATGGACCCCACCAGCTTACAAAGCCAACCGAGGTGTTCTCTACAAGGTACCTGGTTTTAGTTTACAAAGATTTACTATGGTCCACTCTACCAGAACCTGCAGGTACCAATCAATCAATGTTCAACCAATACATAATAATAATATACATTTACCTTTTTATCCTTGTGTACCCCCAAGTATGGTACCCTAGTTCACAATTCAGTGGCTGAAAGATAAAACAATGAACTATTAGTTAAAAATACAACTAAAACAAAGTGCAGAAGATTATGGCATCAATATTTTTTACTATAAAAGCGTGACATTGTATTTCTGAATTTAATTTTGCACAGTATATCAAGAATGTGCAATCAGCATCCCAAGGATGTGTCACTGACGAGTAACGCAAGAAATAATATTAAAGCGTTATGATTTAATTTTTTTTTTTTTTTTTTTTGGGGGGGGGGGGGGGGGGGGGGGGGGGGTATTTAAGAGTGCAATTCTCCTGAAGCCTAGAATAAGTGATGGTCTAATCGGCTTGAATGTAATAAACTAGACAATTTTGTGAATCCTTTTTTTCAATGAAATAAGGGACTTTCTTATTTTGTTCCCCCCTTAATGCATAAGTTGCAATAATGGACTCCCTATAATGTTTGGATGGGTGAAGAATAGTATTTTTTAGGTTAGCTACTATTCTAATTTGTTATTTTATGTTTGAATGAAAAAGCAGCTTTTCAAATATATTAAGTTAGTGACTATTCTATTAACCCAACAAAAAAAATAATTTAGCTACTACAAACTTTGGGTTAGTAATTATTCTCACAAACCCACTTCTCCATCCAAAATTGATGATTGTAGAGCAGGTTTGTGTAACAGCATAACTGCATAAGACGGCAATTGGTTGTGCCGAAATTAAATAATAATAATCATTATGTACCAAATCTGTACTAATAAACAAGATCAATTGGTCTCAAACTCTCAATGAGGAATCTTATGTTAAACAGGCGGGATATAAATGGTTTAAAGGAACTACATTGGAAGAATGAGTTCGCAAGTACTGTGACTAAAAGTTATATATTGAAACTATTTTGTGGCTGATTAAACTAGCTTTGTATACTTTCTTCAATTTTTGCGTTGTTGGCTTGTTTTAATCGTACTTGTGTACTCTCCGTCATCCCACCTCTCTCTCTCATTCTCTCTTGCACGGTTCCAGAGGAGAGGAGCGATTCTCTTTCCGTTCATCTGAGCCCTATCGCTGGCAATATCTCGAGTAATCTGGAAATCGGAAGTTACAAAAGTGCGTGAATCGATTTTATCTATCAACGAGATCCATTTGTATACTTCAATTCTTAAATTCTGGGTCCCTCTCTTCTTGTTGCTGTCTGCTGAAGAACAATGACGAAGGGGAATGTTTGATGCATCGTCGGAGCTAAGCTAAGCACAGAGGAGATCGGATTGAGAAATCTAAAATCTTCATGATTATCGCGTTAATTGATGTAGTACAGTTCTCATGTGCTTGAATCAACATCTTAATCGTTTTTTTTTTGTTTTTTAAATTTCAACCTTTTTGATTGGTGTATATAAAAAAATGTATTGGCGTTCATGGCTGTTGGTATTGGAAATAGAAGATACGGTTGGACTTGGAATTGATCTTGTATCTCTGATCACATTCGATATGTAAGTCTTTGTGCGGTGTCTCCTATACCATGAGCCTTTAGGAATTGTTTCGTTGGAGAGACCACAACTGAGATCAAATCCATTCCACTGTTCCACAATTTAGATATTATGATCTCTCTGATTCTCACATAGAAACGCTCTCTCTACGCTCAATATGGAGGAACTAAGTTTTCTCTCATAATGTTGTTTTAAATACTGTCCCATACCATATACGAAAAATACTCACCTATATATAAATAGAGAGAGAGAAACAAAGTTGAAACGGTGTGAAAAACGCCCAGCAGGTCGTGCGGTCCGATTATGAAGTCAAGTCCGTATCGGACCGCACGACCTGCTGGGCGTTTTTCACACCGATTATGAAGTCAAGTCCGTATACGGTCTGCAAAAATCAAATTTCAACAATGGTGGAAGCAAATTCATATACAGTCTCAATTTTGATTTGTTCTTGTCCAGTTATGGAATGTGTTTAGGATTTGAAGCTCGTTGCTGCTATATTATGCATCATTTGGCTCCAAACTTCATACTATAAGTATCAACAAAATCAGCCATAATAGAACCTGCCAAATTTAGTAAGGTTTGTCGCCTGCCCTTTGCAGATTGATTTTGAGATTCGTCTCTAAAACAAATTTCTTGTTTTTTATACATATATTAGAACAATTTGTTTCATTATTTTTTCAGAGAGCAATGACAAAATACGAATGTTATTATAATTTTCTTGTTAATAATTAACAATAGACTATACTGCAGTATTTTTTGTGGCATTTCCAGAATTGTATAATTATTTTATTTCTAATAAATCATGCACCTAAGACATGTATGTGCATGCGTATTTTTTTCCGAGTGGTCTATTAAATCATGCACCTAAAACCTCATTAAGTGTTTTTTTTTATGAATTAGGCTTTGCCTACTTAGATATTTTATTGAAAGAACCCAAAAAAGGGAAATATTTACAATGATTTACTGGTACTCAACAAGGTTTATTTGCAATTATAAACAAGAAAAAAGAACATTCATGTTGTATAAATCATTCATTCTCTCTCCATAGTATGATATCACCCTGTATGCTTCTCTGCAACTGCTGTATCAGTAACTCTTTGGACTGGAATATGCGTCTGTTTCTCTCTTTCCATAAATTTCAATAAATTGCCATACACACACAACCCATTGTCTGCACCCGCTATCAGAATGATGTTGCCTTCGGATGTGAAGCCAGAATTGATACACTGTAAGCGAATGCCTTGCATATCGTGTCCCCCAGATTCTTCTTGCCACCCTACAATGAAAGAATAGATGGTCTGGTATTTCTAGTATGCTCATTTTGCACATTACACATGTCCATGAGTGCAGCCGCTCTCAGCAGATTATGTTTTGTTGCTTTAGTATATTGTCATTCTTGAGCAGTCAGAGAAAGATTTTTATTTTTGCTGGTGTGGTTGCTGACCATAATGTTGTGTCAGTAATGACTCCCATGTGAGCTAAGAATATATATGCTGACTTCGCGAAGTAGTTACCTTACATGTCCCAATGCCATGATATCTCTCCATTGATGGTTTGTGTGGAAACTGTAAATATGTCTTTCAGCCCTTGCAGATCCTTAAAGAAGAAGGACATGTTGTTTGTGCCACTGTTTAGGCCATCAATGCATATACCGTTGACTGCCATTGCCTATAGTGAAGCAGGTTTTGCGTCTAGTATCCATATCCACTTTAGGAGTAATGAGATATTTTGTATTAGATCCCTTATCCCTAATCCTTTAAGTGGTCTATTAAATGAGAGCATCTATTATTATAACCAATAACATGAGCAATATTGGCTTCTTTATTTGTGGCCAATTCAAGTAATTAATTTTTAACCAATAACAGCTCATTTAAGCAGCTTCAAGGCAAAAATTACAAATAGCAGTGCTAAAAGCTGACATACACAAGAAATTCAACACTATCGAATGTCTTTTCTTGTTAAAATGTCTCAGAGTATCAGGGTTTTCATAAATATGGATTGATTGGATATATCACCTAGTCTTGCAAGGGAAATCAAAGATAATGCTAAACTCAATGGTAGGGAAAGATATTGTGCTTAAAAAAGGTGTGTGACAAGGCGATCCAATGTCACCGAACCTATTTAATATAGTCATTGACTTCATGTTTAGATGGATGATAAAAACTCAATATGCTCAGTTTACTACAACTGCCATTCTCAGGCTGCCGATCATGCTGGTTCTACACAGATGACACATTGATATTTGTTAAGGCACAAGAACAACGGATAAGGCTGGTCAAACTAGTCCTTGACATCTTCAGTCAGTTATCCGACCTTCTAATAAACATGAATAAATCAGATATATTGATAACAACAGGCAACCAAGAAATAACAGAATGGTTAGCAAGCTTGATTGGTTGCAAAGCAACGACCTTCTCTATCACCTACTTGGGACTTCCTCTATTAGATAAAAAAACTATTAAAACTAGAGTATACACAAAGTTGATAGACAATGTACATCGACAGTTATCGGGATGGAAAGCAGAAATACTATTCCTTCTCCCTAAATGGGTCATCCAGGCAATAAATAAAATGAGGAGAAGATTCTTGTGGCACAACAATAAAGAAACACAAAATCAACGTTTCATGGCATTGATGAATTGGGAAACAATCACAAGACTGAAACCACTAGATGCCCTGGGTAAAAAGTATGCAGGAATTCAACAAGACCCTACAATTTAAATGGATGTGGACATGGATTACTGAAGAACAGACATGGTGGAAGGAAACCACAATAATAAACGAATTGCAAGTTAGACCATGGGATCTACACACAAATTCACACTTTTGAAAAGACATTCAGTCCCTACAAGCAATTTTCCAATGCTTCATTGAATTCCAATTGGGCAAAGGAACAAACATTCAATTTTGACATGGCACATGAATATCCACTCCACTATACATACGATTTCCAAATTTATATTCACAAGTCACTCACAAGAGTATACCAGTCGCACATAATTTCAATTTGGGATAGTGGATAATACAGCACACAAGAGTGCTCACAGTAATGGCGCGGCAGGAACTACAACAATTGTTATTACTACTACAAGACATCACACCGGAGCAACAACAGGTGGATGCAGCCATATGGACGAAGCACCCTTTCGGAAAATTCTCAACACAATCAGCGTACCAATTCATCCGGAACACACCATATATAGACACACAAACTAAAAATATATGGAGCATCAAAGGACTCACGCGAGTCCAGTTCTTCACTTGGCTATTGTTGCATAACCGTATACTGACAATTGACAACCTGATTAAACGGGGATGGGTCCTACCAAACATGTGCTACATGTATAGAACCAATGCAAAAACATTACATCACCTCTTCTATGAATGCCATGTTGCAAAGCATCTGAGATAATATGTCATTGATACTGATATACTTCTAGATTGTCAAACTGGTATATTCACTGGAGCAGATCCACAAGCGCTCATGTTATCGAAACAATACAATCTTAAACTGAGACAATTGAAATTCATAACATGCTTTATCATATGAAGGAAAAGTTGTAGATGACTTTTCACAGACAGAGAGCTCAACATCATTGAATTAGCTTGGGAGCTCATAATAGAATTCAAAGATTGGTTCACAAGAATTACATAGACACAAGTATAAAGAGGGATATCACTTTCATTTGCATCTTGCTTTTCTTTATTTTCTTGCATATGTACATACAGATCACAACTCTGTGATCGGTCAATTAATGAAATTAGAGACCACTGAGTCTCATCTTTTTCTCAAAACAAAAAGTAAGAGAGGAAATTGAGATTGATTGTTGGAGGGTATTATTGCCAAATCAGCTTCTATCTACAGCTTCTGGTAGTGATTAAAAACAATTTGGAAATTATAGCCCAAGGACAATATTAAGTTTTGCTTGGTTGATGCTTCCAAGACGAATTCCTCACCATTTAAAAGCCTGCTATGAAAAGGAATGTAGATGACAAATATATTGTTATGTATGTGGGCCTGATTCTAGGAGTATGCGGGGGTGGCAGGGGGGTGGCAGCCCTTTGCGAGCGATGTCTTTGGTTATTTAGTCCGGAGAAAATTATTTCTGAGAAGTTAAATTACATTGAAATTCTTTCACCGATAGTCCAGATTAAGGTTTAGAGTTTATAAGTTTATTTATATATATATACATAATCTCTAATATAATTATGTATATAACTGAATCTTGGGTATTAGTGAAAACTGTTTTGGCAGCGGTCATAAGTTTTCTTCCCCTTGAAGGTTTTCCACGTAAAATCTATGTGTTCTTGTTCTCAATTTTTCTTCTTTCGTGTTACGTAATTGCTCTCTGGTTATTCTTTCTCAACATATATGTTCCTTCTCTACTGAACAATTAAGAGTTGATAGAACGCAAGTTTAAAAGCTGCATTTACTTAAGCAGATTTCTGTCAGAAATGCAGTGAAAAGCTATAATATATAATGACTGGGGATGAAATCCTTGTGTTTCAAATAACTGTTATCTCTGTTATTTTCTCTCTGACAATAGTGTTCCACTTAATTTTAATTTGTAATAAGACCGATTGTCAAAAGAGAGGACAACAGGGATAGCAAAGAATTTTAATAACAAATGATTTGAATTTGGATCCATGAGAGGGGATGGAACCAAGTATTAGAAGCTATTGATCACAAATTTCATCGAGGAAAACATATCCTATATAAGAAATCACTATCAGCATGGAGCACATATCCTCTGCACACACTTTGGAAGGATAGTGCCCCGTTTTTTTTTTTTTGCTCTGAATTTTTAATTTGAGATGGTGAGATAGGCTGATACAAGTATATACATTGCATTAGTTTTATTTATCAATGGAAATGGAAGCTGAGACTTATCTTCATTCACAAACATTGTCATGACCTGGCAATGAGTGAGGCTGAACTGTCAGAAGAGGAAATGACGCAAGAACTGGCATTGGCTCTAAGGAGTTCAGGATATCGACGGGGAGCTGTTAGCACCAGATTTGAATACAAACATATGGGATTGATTGGTAAAGAACTGATGGGCTGTGTTACAGATACAAAGGAAGAAAGCGGCCCAATAATTAAAAGAAGTGTTGGGCCTGCTAAGTCATTAGCCACACCAAATAATCACAGAAGATCTCAGGTTATACTGCAGAAACTGTTGAAGATGCTCCAGGCCGTTGTTGAAATCGTTGGATACGATGGAGATTGTTATTTCTTTTACTTTTAGTTTTTTACTTATTTACTATAGTTAATTAACTAGTATAAATGGCGCTTGTGCCTCTGACGAGAATCATGTTGATTGATCTGAACTCAAAAACTTCTTATTTTCTCTTTCATTCTTATCTCTTAAACACTGTTCTTATTCAGATATTCAATAAATCCATTTTATACCCAAATTACTTTTGTTATTTCTTCCTTTCTGTAAATTTATACTCAAAAACTCGTAATTGATCCCAAGCGGGTCATTACAATTGGTATCGGAGCTCTCTCCATCACATCTGGGGAGCTAATCATTATTCCATTAGCGATGTCGTTTTCTTTTGACGCGGAAGCATTGTGATAAGCCTCATTTATATACTATATTCAATTAGGGTTTTATCTCAAAAACTATGCATTTTATGTTAATTGTTAAGAATTTATTTAGTTTTTATGTCGAGTTCGAGATACTGCTGCATTTCTTATTATTTTGCAGGTCATTGAGTGTAAACAAAGATGTTAACATGAGAAATAATGCTTGGAACGAGATGGGTCGGATTTACACGAAGAAATCAAGTTAAAAGCATTTCCATACCAAAATTGCGGACCGCAAATGCTCTCTGGTTCATTCTGGAAAAAATGACAAAAATTGCGGACCGCAATTTTAAAATGTCGGACCATTTTTTGGTCAAGCGCGAATTGGCAGTTTTAAAGCGGTTTTCTCATGGAAATTAAGAGATTTTGATACCCCTTCGTCCCAGACATCTCTCAACTGTCTGGAGAGGAGATCCCAAGCAAGAAAGAAGAGGAAGAACACCATTGGAGAGAGATTTGAAAGAGAACTCAAGAACCGGGCGAGAAATCGTAGATCTTCTTGGTGTAGTCTTTTCTTTACTCTTTTCTCATGTTGTACTGTTGTTTAAACATAAATCTTGATACAATCTTTGATATGATTTGTGGCTAGACATCCTTCTAGGGGTCTAGATGTAAACTCGATAACTCGAATGGTTTAATTTACTCGTTTGTTGATCTTTTAGTTCTTGTTGTTTGTGATTGCTGTTTTGTCTAAATTGAATGCCTAGTTTAATCAACTGCATGTTATTCTAGAAGTGAAAGCGGAAACCGAAAGGTGGAACTGAATCTTCTGACCCAAAATAGTGATCTAGGTCGTAGGCCAAGTACTTAATCGTGAAACTTATTACCTAAGGGAAAACCGAGGAAAACCTTAGAAATTGTGTGAGGTACCGAAAGGCGAAGTACAAAATCTAGGTTATGTCAAAGTGACTCACTGATCTTAATGAGCTTAGACTTGTAAGGTGAAGTACTTAATCGTGAAACCCAAATTGTTTAGGTACGGTACCAAGCCACGAAAGTGTAAATTTGGTACTAAAATCTGAGATTGAATCCCCGACAAACACTAGAACATATTAAAAGATCAAATAGAGTGAATTGACCAAACGAGTGAGAGTGAAGCCAAAAACCCCTAGAATCCTCAATCTGATAAACTTTTCAGTCATTGTTGTTAGATTTACGCACTTTTAGTTTAATACAAAGCTCACTTTTGATTGTCTAGATTAGTGAAACTTGTTAGAACCGGTAATTCATCCTTGTCCTTGTGGTTCGACACCCCAACTACTACTTGACTAGGCCGTGCGCTTGCGGCTGAAATTGAGTATAAATTAGGGTATTTATTAGCTTAGCAAAATACACATCACATTGCGCACAACTTTATTGGCTAAATTCGCAGAGCTCGACGAGGCTCGACGCCGTGATGATGAGGAGCGTGCTGCAAGGTACCGTGAACAGTGGCGGCAAGAAGATGCTAAATTCATGGAACAGTTGCGAAACTCGCTTGCATCACTTTCATCTATGTTTGCAGAGCTCGATGATGAGGATGCAGAGGTCGATGTCGAGGGCGGCACATCATTTGAGCATCTAGATCATACATCAAATGTGCCGTTCAATCTAGCCGATTCCCGATCTGGTCAAGAGACAGCTACTGACTCCAGTTCAGCCTCACTCATTGCCAGGTCATGTCAAACATAATGATTCCCGTTTCAAATTGCTAAAATGAAACATAAACGAACAAAAGACTATTTATGTGTGCTCCGAAGCTATAAGAATATTCCAAATGCATCAATTATCAGACTTTAAAGAAGGACTAGCAAAAAAACTCGTGGATTTGCTCTGATTCATTCGAGATTGATTCGTTATTGGCTCGTGCTAATATCAATAACGAATCAATGGTTCAAATTTGAAATTTTATCGCCTACCTCTTATATTCAAAATTTCAAATTTCAAATTTGAACCATTGATCTAATTTATTTTTGTGAGAGATACGTTTATATAAAATTTAATTGATATATCTTATTTTATATAAAAAGATCTTAACAAAACAAAAATAATAAAATGAAGCATATGTTTAACTAAATTCAATAATTTAAGAGAAAAGAATTAGAGGAAATTTGAAAAAAAAAGTAAATAGTAACACAATAAAATAATAATAAATTAACAAGGAATAGCTGGCCCAAGAAATCTTCAAATCAACGGTCCAAAACATTGTCTTTTTCCCGCAGCAGCCTAACTACCGGATCGCGTTCGGCCCATCTTCTTCTTCCAACGAAACACAATTCACGCTCACGCGGTCCCCCGTCTGCCCGTCTCTTCCGATCATCAATCGCATCTGGAATCGGTAAAAGAATCAGATCTGAATACTCAATCAGTTACCAAACAAAACTAGAAGAGAATAACAAGAACCGGCGTAACTCAGACGGTGTCTCTCTTCTGATTGAAGTACTTCCGCTCGAAAGGCGCCCGGTCGGTTTGGAAAATTGCCCATTAATTGAATCGGATCGGATCGTGCGCTGCTGATGGATAGATTTTTCAAGCCATGATAGCAACGCAACAATGGAGTATTACTATTTGCTATAGTAGAAGCTCCTAATTTTAAGGTACTGCGCAGACAACAAAGTAGGGGGGTTTCTGTGCCCCCGTTGGCCACCCCCTGAGCTCCGACTTTGATTGCCATGGAATCACTATGGAAACTGACATACCTCCTTGAGCCAGCCTCTCTAACTCTTATGTCAACTGCTGTCTTTGTAACGTATGCCTCTGCCGCACGGGCCCTCAATCACGGGCGAGAAATGGAGAGGAATCTTGATTTTTCAGAGGCCTCCATAACCCTTGACCGTTCACAAGCTCTCATGATACCGCTTGCCAGCTCATGTAGCCTCTTGCTAATGTTCTACCTCTTTTCCTCTTTCTCTCAGCTTGTTACCGCCTTTACAGCCATTGCATCGGGTTCTGCACTGTTCTTCTGTCTCTCTCCTTATGTTTCCTCTTTAAAGACTCAATTGAATCTATCTGACCAATTCACCTTTCGATGCTGTTCCAAACCCTTCACGCGGACACAAATGTTTCTACTAGTTTTCTCCATTGGCATGGTCTCAGCTTGGCTGGTATCTGGCCACTGGGTACTTAACAACATTTTGGGTATCTCTATCTGTATTACCTTTGTTAGTCATGTTAGGCTGCCTAACATAAAGATATGTGCCTTGCTACTGGTGTGTTTGTTTGTGTATGACATATTTTGGGTCTTCTTCTCGGAGATGTTTTTCGGTGCTAATGTTATGGTATCTGTTGCAACCCAGAAAGCATCAAACCCGGTTCACACAGTTGCAAGCAGCTTGAGATTACCAGGTTTGAATCTGATAACCAAGAAGTTGGAGATGCCTGTTAAGCTTGTTTTTCCAAGGAATTTGCTTGGTGGTATTGTACCAGGAAGCAGTGCTGCTGATTACATGATGCTCGGACTGGGTGACATGGTAAGTTTGTTTTGTATGTGCAAGCTCTTATTTATGTTTATTGACTTGATTACAGCTGTTCTTTTTTTGCATATGTTTGAAAAGCAGTATGCCAGCACTTCATTATTCAGATTTGGCAGTGTTCTATAGTACTGGCAGTAAATGTTGCACTGAACTGTATCTTTTTGTAGTCTGTTGTCTTGTTTCCCTTTAATTAATAGGGTTTTGATTTGCAGGTGTCATAATTTGGTATGCAATTTAAGCACATCCAGGGGTGCATTTAATTTTGCTTATCAGCTGCTTATTTACATTTTGAACTGAAGGACCTTTATGTGTTAGAAAGTTGCAAATGTTACTTGATATTTTTCTATGTAACACTGAACATTATCAGTTATTCTCCGTAAAAATTAACAGTACTCATATTGAAGCCTTGTGTAAAGCAAAAGAGTAATTAATTCCCTAGACTATATCATAGTAGCGTATATAAGTGTCTTAATAATCAATTCATCGGTAACTTCAAGTACAACATCCCTAAATAGGCGTAATTTGCAATGCAACTTAGGATTTGCAAAACAAAAGAGCTCACTGAAGTTGTTGGTTTTAATGGGATGTAGCTCTATCGATAACACTGATACCACTCTGACAATATGTAATTTGACATGAAAATTATTGATTCTGATTTCTATGTAACAAACAAAGATGTTGTTTGCACATCAGAAAACAAAGACAAAATAAGCAAGTCAAGGAATATAAGTTTTCTGAAACTTGTATTAATTTATCACAGGCAATTCCATCCATGCTTCTGGCATTTGTTCTATGTTTTGACCACAGAAAAAATAAAGACAATGATGCATCTCCTCCTTTCAATGGCCGAAAGTATGTATGGTATGCACTAGCGGGGTATGCAGTTGGCTTGATTAGTGCTTTGGCTGCTGGGATTCTTTCTCAATCTCCTCAACCTGCTCTTCTCTACTTGGTATGTTTTATTCTATACAAATTATGGGTTTCCTTACTACCTCTCTTGTCCATCTAGTTAGGCAGTACCAGAGATCTAGAGCTGACTAGCATTACTCAACTATGTTTCACCCGGCAGTCTTGTACCAGACCAGGCCCCTTTCCAATATAGTATCAATATAGAATCTTAGAAGCAGCATACCAGATGAGTGCAAATCTTTTAACATATTATAACTGCAGGTGCCTTCAACTTTGGGACCGGTGATGTTCCTTGCATGGCTGAGGAATGAACTAAAAGAGCTCTGGGAAGGTTCACGGCCTGTTTTAAATGAAAAGGCTCGTTTACTGGAAGCTTGAGTGTGCCCTCATCTGCAGTTCTGTAGTTCATCTGTATGCTTAATCAATAGTTAATTTATAAATTGCCAATTTTATGTCCTTGCTGTAATATCCTGGCTGTACTAGATGCTTCAAATTTTAACCAAAAAATTGGATCTTTTGCAAAAGGAACAAGTGTTCGTGCGCCAGAGAGAGAGAGAGAGAGAGAGAGAGATTGGCTTTGTCTATAGTATACGCAGACACCGCCAAGGTTTTTACCCAAAAAAAAAAAAACAACAGAGAGAGTTTAGCATTGTCGATAATCTGTTTATCCAATTATTTATTCGTGGAACTAGTAACTAATACAAGCCGGGGACACTTCACAATTTATATTCGATTTATTCAGATCAATTAGATTATATGGCTTCTTTATAAAGTTTTGTTTTCAATGAACTGTTGGTATATCCATTTTATCCCCAAAAAAGGAAGGATTATATGGCTTGTTCATATGTGCTCAAACACTAAAGAGGTATTCCTTAGGTCTACGGTATTTTAACATATTGTATTATTAATCATATTCTCCAGTTTCTGGATGGAGCTGCAATTAGAACTCTCGCTTTCTCGGCAATCAGGGGAGCTTTGCAAGATTAATTTCTCGTTCAGGATTTCTTTGTGGATCGAAACAATACATCGAATGTTCAGTCTGTAAGCTGTAATGTTGGAAGTTCTATAGGCGATAAAATTTCTTTAGCAAGCATGACACATTGATATTTGATACTGCGCATTGATACTGCACGCATTCTTCATATGGTATGGATCAAACAAAAGGCCAACGTTTTACTTCCCTAATCACCTATGGTATGGTCGTATGGGAGCGCATCTTCTTGAGCTTTTTTTTTTTTTTTTTTTTTTCTGTGCAGTGTTTTTAAAGATTAATCACAACGGCTCATTTTAATCATAACGATTGTGAAAAATCTAAATACGAATTTTATTGTACAAAAATTTATCATTATTAAATCAAAATCGTTAATCTCTAATTGAACGGATTAGATCAAAAATACTCCGCCTGAAATTTTTTTTTCTCTTGGATGTCATTTCATGGTCGTATGCCCCTATTAGGCTCTTTATTACAGAGGTAAAACAATTTGGGCCTTGTGGGCCCTTCAGCGAACATTGAAAGATGCGAATTGCGGAGCTTAATATCAAAACTTAGACCGATCTAAAGAGCAAAGACTCAGCAGCCAGAAGACTGGAAGAGGTAAGAGAAGGAGAGAATGGAGAGAGCGCTGAGAGCGTACATGGAAGTGCTGCGTCTTGTCCGGCGGCTACCGCCTGAGACGAGAGCCTACTACTCCAAGTACGCGCGCGAGAACTTCGTCAACTACAGAGAACTAGACGACCCATCCTCCCTCCCCGATCTACTCCGCCGCGCCTACTCCCATTCCTGCTGGGTCCTTTCCAAGGTTCTCTGCTTCTTTCTCTCCCCCCAAATTAGTGATCTGATTGGGATCACATATACCGGTTTCTGTTATCATTGTACACTACTCCCGGATTCAGAAAACAGCTGAAAGGGTTTTCTCAGATGAGCGTTTTGTCCATGATGTTTGATAGTTACCAGTTGAATTATGTAGGGATGGTTGTTAGTTAGGTATTTTCATATACCAGTCAACCAGCCTGCCGGCCTGGTTTGAACCGGCCATGTTTAGTGTTTATGATCGCTGGTTTTGGTCTCTTGTAAAATTGATCACTCGTTTCTCTTTCTTGTTCTGATCTCATATAGTCATATTTGGGCGTTTAATCTTTAGTCTTGTCTTGTTCCAGTATTCGGTGGATTCTTCTGCCGCTGATAGGCTTAAGAGTATCTGCAGTTGTGAGACTGCTTGAGGTGGAAATACCAAAGCGTTACATTGAGTGAAGATGTTTGTCAATTTTCTTTTGTTGCTTGTTGTTGCAAACTTTCCAACAAAAAAAAAAAAGACAACAACAAGGAGTTTGTGAACTGACCTGTTACGAGGTCGAGGTTTTAGAATAAACACACATAACATTTTAGTTTCATCTTGGGTTGTTATGTCAGTGAATGAAAGCTGTTTGTTAAAATGCTTCAGGGAATACATTTTCGTCCATGGATCATTCTTTTTTCTTTTTCTTTTTGTTGGAAATTTTCGATCGCACGTTGCGCGGACTCTTTTATTTAAAGATGAAAACATTACAAGATAAAAAAAATCACATTGATTTAATATTAAATTATAAATTTACCGAGAAAACCTATAATAAAATCAGATTTATTCTTCGATGAGATTTTTTGCACAATATGAGTTAATAATTCATAGTGTTTATGATAAGAAAAATAAATTATTATAGTATATATTATCATCATTACTTTTTATCAAATATGTACAAAGTTGCTAATCATAGCGCATACCTTAAACCTTAAATCAAATTTTGATATCATAACATATATAGAAAGATATGGAGTATTCTAATTTGTAAATCATATGTATAAATAGAATTAATAGTATAAATGAGAAACAAATGGAGAAAAGAGAGAATCAATGGACGTGATTACATACGTTCGATCAACTGAAAATAGATATATTCCGTCTAATTGAGGGGTAAATTGAATATAATAAAAAAAATATCATGACAAAAACTAGACCCTCCAATTCTTATATGTTTTATATAATAGTATAGATATTCAGCCTAAGTTCATTTTTTTATTGGATAAAAAAGGAAATTTTATTAATTTATGTCTTATGTAAAACGAACTATCAATAAATTTGTGCAATTCAGATTCCCTTCTTGAAAAGCCACACTGATTTGATTTTTCATCTTTATATTACTTGACTGAATTAATCCAGCTTTCAATCTCACACTCACACATTAAGTTATCCTCGAAGGAAGCAATCTTTCCCAATAAGAGCAGAAGACAGTTTAATTTAATTTTGACAGCTTGATAATTGGAAAATAATACTTATCATTTATCTGCAATTTGTTTGAAAAGTTATTTTAGCTAAGATTACAAACTTGTGTAATGGAAAGTTGTTTTTATCAACTCTATGTCTCCATTGATTAAAATTATTGCCAATAGAACATTTGTGAGTGATGAGTAGAATAAGCTGGTGTACAAAGAACATCGAGATGAAAGATCCTAAAAAAGAACAAATGTCTGAGCCCGGGTTCGAACCGGGGACCTCTAGTGTGTGAGACTAGCGTGATAACCAACTACACACCCAGACTTGTTGGATATAAACGAAACAAAATATAAAATACATAAATACTTCGCTCTGCATGTTTTCTAATAAAAATGAGTCGAGAGTTGTTCAATTCTGAATTTTGGTTAGAAACTTTTCATTTGTGCTTCGACCTGCCACTTTACACACGAGAAAAATACTATTTTTGTTACTGGATGAAAGATAGATATTTTTCTTTTCTCTTTTATTCGAACGAAATTAAAAATATAAAAAATTTAAATATATTCAATAAAAAATTTACATAAAGAAATTTTTGAATATAATTTTTTTAAATATGATAATCTTTAAGGAATAATATAAAAAAATTAAATTTCACCTCAAGTATATTATACTCATCTATTTTAATGAGGAGAGAGGAAAAATATATATGAATTTTGGGTGGTGGACAGTTGGTTAAACAAACTTAATGGTGAAAAAATAATGATATGATATATTTGAAAAACTTTAAAAAATAACTCTCTTTACGTATTAAAATTGTGTGTTATCGGATGAAAGATAAATTTTTTTCCTCTTTTCTTCGAATGAAATATCTTTCAATTAGAGATGTAAGGAAAATTCATAATTTTGGTCAGAATCAACTGAAATTTGATTCATTCATTAGTGAAGTGAGTTATTAATAAGTCAATTTATTAATCTCATTAATTTAATGAGTAGATCATCAGCATCACCTGACCCAACTCAAATCGAGTTGACAATCCTACTTTTGACAAATGCTATTATTATGTATTATTTATTTTTCTTATTCAAATTCGAAGTTTTATCACCTAGTTAATGAATGGACCAATGTTATTACTAGTTTTTAATTTGAAATGAGCAATCTTACTTGTTTCGAACGTTAATACTTATGTATTAAGAAATTTTATTGCTGGATGAAAGATAGATGTTTTTTTTTTCCTTTTTTCTCGAATAAAATATATTTCGATTAGGGATGCAAGAAAAAAGTCATAGTTATTGTTGGAATTGACTCGGATTTAATTCATTCATTAGTGAATTGAGTTATTAATTAGCCAACTTATTAATTTCATTAAATTAATGAGTCGATCATGAGCTTGACCTCATTCAGCTCAAATCAGCTTGTTTACAAGGCTACTTTTCAACACATGCTATTATTATGTATTATTTATTTTTCTTATTCAAATCCGAAGTTTTATCGCCTAGTTACTTGATGAATGGACCAATATTATTACTAGTTTTAATTTGAAATGAGCAATCTTACTTGTTTGGAAAGTTATATATGAACTCTAGAATTTACACTTTGGATATTAGCGAAACTTGAGTAAATTCATTGATTACTTACGGATTGATTGCTGAATAATAAACTAAACTTTGCCTTACAGATTAACTGAAAATTTACTCAATAGCATTTAAGCTGAACAATATAATATAGCACAAAGAATAATACTCTAAATAATAATTCACTTAACTTCAATAATAAAAATTGAACCGCAAGTTGAAATCTCAAATATATACATACATATATATGAGTAAAGATTCCGTGAGTTTAAGCTTACGGAGCTATTTCGTGAGTTTAACTCAAAAAGTATATTAAATTATCTTCAAATTTTTATTTATCATACTCATTAAATTATTTATATGAAAATCTTATGGGATATAAAAATTTGTAGTGTTTTGAGTTTTTTAAATCACCATTTTTAATTTTTGAAAATCAACTCTAAAAATAATAATAAAATATTCAATGTTTAAACATCATTTTTAAAAATAAAAAACGGTGACTTCAAAACTCAAAACACTCTAAATTTTTACATCCTACAATATTTTTCATATAAATAATTTAATGAGAATGATAAATTAAAATTTAAAGATGGTTAGATATATTTTTTGAGTTAAATTCACATAAAACCTCCATAAATTTAATAGAGCTCAAAACATATCTTTACTTTATATATATATATATATACACACACGAAAAATATTACATGCTGAGCAGCTGAGGTTAACAACAGAGCTTTTTTTTTTTTTTAAAAAAAAAGTTCAATAATGAAAATCAATTACGTCATTACGGGAATACGGGTTTTTGGTGCACGCACCATCCAACCTTTTTACCCCGACAGGTACACCCACACATACTTGCAGTGCAGACAAATCAGAAGTAATCACTCATCCAGATTATGTATGTCTCAAGTGATTCTAATTCTGAATTAATGTCAAAAGTACGTTTTAGTGCACGACTAAATTCTTACCTATATCTTGGGGTGTACAAACGGATCGGTTTAATTGATTTTGAACCGAAATGCTAAATTTTAGACTATTTGATTCAGTTTTTCGGTTTAAAAATTTCGGTTCAGTTGAAAATTTTAGCTAATTCGGTTTTGATTTTTCTAAATCGGATAAACCGAATAAACCAAATAGTCCAAAATTTATCAAATAATTTTATTTTACTTGATATAAATAAGGATTATGTAAAAAATAATTCAAATATATTTCTTTTCTATAAATTTTATTTAGTTTTTTTTATCTTTTAAACTATTTAGTTTTTGTATCAATTTTAATATTTTTTGATATTTTTATTTCTCTTTAAATAATATAATTTCAATTTAACCGAATAAATAAAAAAATTCAGTTTATTCAGTTTTCAGTTTATTCGGTTGATATTTTTAAAAGTTTAGTTCGGTTTATAATTTAACAAACCGAAAAAAACTTCAGATACATATAATTATTTCGGTTTGAACTGAACCGACCGTTTGCACACCCTGTATCATTGGCACTATTTGCCCTTTGTAAATTGAAAGCGTTTTTACAATCACGGGCACAGTATTTCATCAGACAACATCATACATAGAAACTTACAAATATCAGAAACAGAGCAACGTATCTGTGGAGCATGGAATAAGGCAAATATATATTATATTAAATTCTGCACTAAATACCAATAATGATACACAAACTCTAATATCATGTCAGACTGCATCCACCCCACTTCAAGATGAGAGACATTATTAGCTTTTTACAAGCTGTTGCCTTTGCTTTCAGCATTGAGCTTTAAAATCACTTCTTTGTTCTTTTAGCTGGCCTCACTGGTCGCTTAGCTTCTTCAGCAACTCTTTTCTCAAAGTATTGAAACTTGAACCCAAAAGAAAAGAAGAAATATTTCATTAGAAAGGAATTATGCCTACAAAAGATGAGCTTAATATATCAAATTTAATTGATGACCAAATAAAAATTAATCTCATGCTCTAAACAAATACATTTCTGCATATCCTGTTTATGCACTCTTTTTTTTTTCCTAATTGTTCTTAAAAGTAAAAAGATAAATGCTCAAATGCTGCTCAAAACTAAGGTCTGGAAAAGATTCCCAGAAAAAGGACATTCAGAACAATCATGACTGTTTATGCATTCTTCATAGTACCAGCCAGTGTGCCATTAAAGACAGTATATGGCCTGTCATCTATAACAGAAAATTGCAACAAATTACTCTTTGTAGTGTTTCTATTAGTTGATTGAAGAAATTCATAAAAGTGCAATGACAAATATGCAAAATGTCTCATTCTGAATAGAATCTGAGATAAACAAAGTACCTCCTCCCATTTTTTCTGAAGTTGCAGGAGATCCTGACAATAAGTACGACACTCAGAATGATATGCTGAAGCTAGTTCCTTGATCAAGGCTCTCCTTTTTATTATCCCAATCACTAAAAGTAAAAAAGAAGTCTCAAAAAGTATTTATGTAATATCTAAAAATTGGTCGTTTAGTTGCTTGGTCACCACAGCCAAATTGTAATAGTTAGTAAGTAGTTTTGTGTTTGGTACTGATTTGTAACGGGGATTCAAATACCACCCTTTGGTGTTTGATCTTCTCCTAGACTTGCTCTGGTTTCAATGAAACCAGTTGCATTCTTGCCACTTACTTCTAGAAATAATGTAATACCAAAAAAAAAAGAGCAACACACCTTTTTTACCTAGTGTTAAAAATCAAACAAGAATTCCTGCTAACATACTGATTTAACCTAGTTAACTCGGATAGTCAGAAGGTAACAGACCTGATTGTTACCAGTAAAGATCAAAGATTTAAAATACAGCACACAATCATTCAGCTATAATCCCCAATATTTACTAAAATTTGCAAAATGGGACCACTTAATGAAACTGTAAGCAGCATCATTACAGTATATGCCTCCTAGCCTACACAACCCTGCAATCACTACCAAATACTTGGTACATATTATGTCGATTACAAGAGAGAAAGGAAACATGAAAAAACTTTGTCATTAGTAGGGACTAGGGAGTTGATTTCATATTAGCAAATAAGTAATTGGATTTTTCAGTTGGCATACAGATAACCTTCTTTCCCTTAGAACTATACAGAATTACAGACGACCTTAAAAATAATGAATTTTACACCATCCAGTAAAAATGTAAAAATCTTACTCCGGCTGGGATCAAATTGGACAGGATCCTCCTTCGCTTCACCAGATGGTTGCTCCGGGGTATCTTTCCCTTCCATTAGTAGATAATTCCTGCATAGATCAACAAAAATCCAAGAGAATGTGAATGATCAATTGCATCCGAGCAAAAAAGGATTGAATCCAGAAAAATATAGAGATAAAACTGTGAAAACCTTCAATTGGTAGCAGTTTTGAGTATTTTTAGGGTTAGCCCTCGGTACGTTCAAGCTGAAGCGAGACTGCGAGAGATGAAAATCGATTCGTTCCATTTTCTTCGATAGAATTTGGCGCAGAGAAAAAAAATCAATTAGGCCCGACATAGTCGAGACAATACAAAGTATGGCCTGTTAGAAAACAAGAGAGCCCATTAAAGGAAATACGGCCTGTTAGAAAACAAGAGAACCCATTAAAGAAAATACGGCCTGTTAGAAAACATGAAAACAGTTTAGCCCCCAGGAGTTTTTCTTTTCTTAAAACCTTCTCCCCGCCTTTAGCCTTTCCGGTGTCCGGTCGAATATTCATTCCATCCGACAAGCCGACAACTGATACCGCTCTCTCACTTTCTCTCTATCTAGACACACTCTCTCACTTTCTCTCTTTCTGTGTTCCGGTGGAAGAATGGGAACGTCCGTGCAGGTGACGCCGCTGAGCGGGGTGTACGGAGGGAGCCCACTGTGCTATTTGGTCGCCATTGATGGCTTCAACCTCCTAATGAATGGACTGTGGCTGGAACGATCTCTTCGATCCCTCCCTTCTCCTTCCCCTCTCCAGGTCCCTCTCTTTTTCTGACACTCTTATTGTACCTGATTAGCTCTGTTGCATTTGCTGTCAGCTAGGTAGCGCTGTATTTAACTTTTCTGACACTCTTATACACGTAGTGCTGTATTTAACTTTTCTTAATGTTTGATATCTCTTGATGAGTTGATGTTAAGCATATGAATTCAGTGACTAATTGAGAGGCTAAACTGCAAATTTTCCAGGGTTGCCAAGTTAGTTGATGCAGTTTTGGTATCGCACCCGGACATTCTACACCTAGGTGCATTGCCGTATGCCATGAAGCATTTGGCCTCTCAGCTCCTGTATATGCCACTGAGACAGTATATAGACTGGGTCTTTTGACTATGTGTGACTACTATCTTTCTCAAAGAGTAAGTTCTCATTTCATAGTTCAAGTTCAACTACTTTTAATATGGATTTTGCAAACTTCAACCAATGTTCTTGTCAGCAACAATACATAACTATGCAGTTTGCAGTATGAGATAGTTTTGTATCAAATAAACGACTTGACTTTCTTATGTGAAATTTACCTTGTAATAGCATTTCCCAATGAAGATTGTAACCTTTTTCAAATTACTTTATGCAGCAAATTTCAGACTTTGACATGTTCACCCTTGATGACATAGATGCTGCATTCCAAAATGTTATTAGGCTTAAATACTCCCAAAATTACCATCTTTCAGGTTACTATTTCTCTTCCAAATCTTTACCGTTTTTTCCAATTCATTTGACAATTGGACTCTATAAGAGTTTTGTTGTGTACATTCATTTGACAATTGGTTTTGATGCATGAGTTTGTTGTGTATAGAAAAAGGGGAGGGGATAGTCATTGCCCCTCATGTAGCAGGTCATCTTTTGGGTGGTACCATCTGGAAGATAGCAAAAGATGGTGAAGATGTATTATATACAGTTGATTTCAATCATAGAAAAGAAAGGTGTAATTTTGTTTTATCTATTGCCATTGAATTCTTTTGTTTTTAACATTTTGTCATGTGAAGTTGTTAAGGAAATTTCCTTGCTAAAACTCTTAAGATATCTGAGTATACTCCCTGCATACCTGACACAAAAGAAGGGTTGAGACAAAGGGTGAGCGAGAGATCCTTCATATCCCCTCTGATCAGTTTCCTGAAGAAGCCCCTTTTAGTTTCAGACTCTTTCAGTTAGCTGGATGGTAGGTAATATTTCATAAAATGTGGAGACGTTTTTTTTTTGGTGGGGGGGGGGGTGGGGGAGATGAGGAAAGTAAAATTATTTCTTGTCATTCACTACCTATCAAAAGACCTGTTAGTTCAGTGCTTCATTTGATATTACCGCTGTACTGGATATTGACATCTAATGAGTTTTTCTATTTTTCTGACTAAACTACTTTTCAGATATGTAACCCTTATAATCAGCAGAAGTGATCTAGAGAATTATGCCAACGTTCCAAAAGTTAGAATTCTTTATACTTTTTTTCTTGATGTTGTTTCTTTTTTGTATTTTGGCATTACAATTATTAGCAACCTTTTTAGGTGGTTCTGACATCCATGGCTAGCCTAGAGGTGGGTTTCTTTCATGACATATTTGTGGACCTAGCAACTGATGCAAATAATCTAGTGTTACTGAAAGGGGCCAGGTTCTAATTTCTCTATTTCTTTCTCCAATTTCATTTTTGAAGTGTTTTGAATGAAATGCACTCTCCTAAAGAAAATTAGAATAAGGTAGTTTTTTGTACTGGTGAATGTTCAGTTCTTGAAACAGAATTTCATATAGTGGACGTGCATTGGTTGCATGCTTGTGTCATTATTTTTTGCAAGACCTATGTATTTTTATATAGTCATATAATGTTGCTTTCTTTCTAATATTAAGCACATAGTATTCAGTTCAATATAAACCCAAAATACTACCCAAAAGATTGTCGAACACAGAAAGCCATGTTGTATTTAAATATGATATACTAGAAAATAAAGTATTCATTCAAGGGGCCTAATGTAATTGAATGCTGACTATCTCATTTCATACTTTTGATTTGTTTACTGGAACTTGTGTTTCCAGTTTGGTACCTTGGCTCGGATGCTTCAAGTGGACCCTCTTCCCAAGGCTGTGAAAGTCACCATGAGTAAAAAAGTACCTTTAGTGGGAGATGAATTAAAATCTTATGATGAGGAGCAGGAAAAAATAAAGAATGAAGAAGCTTTAAAAAGGCAAGCATTACAAAAGTGGAAGAGGTGCGAGCTGCGTCATCTCACTTGTCAGGATCTAGCAAGGGGGATTCCATGGTGATTGATCCTGCTTCTGCAGTAGTTTCACCAGAAGGTAAATTGCTAAATTGAAAATAAGAATTATTCCGAATGCTTTCATTTTGTACTTCGCATCATACCTCCACTTTAAAAAGCTAGAACAGCAAAAAGAAAAGGAAAATCTAAAACTCGAAACCTCTCTCAGAAACATTAATTTATTGCAAGTCGACCTATTCATGTTTCATGTAAGGCGTGCAGCGATGTGATGATCGAATAATATAGTCAGTCCTTGTCTAGAAAAAATCTACTTAAATAAAATAAGTTCACTTCGATGAAAACAAATGTTATTAGTGATCACAATATTAATGTGATAATAAGGAACATCAAGATACAAACTAAATTAACCTAGCATCATATATATATATATATAACTCACATTTTATATTAGGTAGATTATATATATAACTCACATTTCGAATTATATATGTATATATATTTCATAGTATAGATTTAGTGTGATCATTATTATTAGAACTATCATTATTATTATTATTAGCATTACCATTATTATTGTTATGGATGTCTATAAAACTTGTAGAATTTGCAGGTGGTGCCTTGAAGTGTGGTGAGCATATCACTGTACGCAAAATCAGTGATTCAAACCAAAAGGTAAATTAAACCAACAAATTTAATTACTAGTATTTTCTTTTCAATATATAACATTGTTATCTTTTGCTCCTTGTGATCAGGGTGGGACCGGTGCTCAACAGATTGTTATTGAAGGGCCCTTGTGCCCAGATTATTACAAGTTCAGAGAGCATCTCTATGCACAATTTTATTTGCTATAAGAAGCAATTAACTCGTAGTTAGCTTAATATTGTACAAGCTAGGTCATTGTGTAATGAAAATGAAAGAAACTAGACGGAGAGCTGGCTGTTTTATCCAACTAATGAATCTGGACTTGTATTGTACTATCGAACTTTAAAAACCATTCCTTTAGTTCTTGTTTTTGTTAATACAACTATGTTTCGATAAAATATTGAACAGTGCTACCTTTGCACTTTGATCTTGGTTTTAAGTTTCTGCAGCATGCCTTAACATAATTGCATCGTTAAAAATTTAAACTAGGATAACCATAGAGACGTAATGAGTTGACAATTGTAAAACTCGATAAATCTTTTATTTAACAACCTTGGTTAACGAACAAAACAATGCTTGAAAATTCAATAAAATGGGCTTGTAACATCTGGACATCAACAGTTTATCTCTTGGGTTTGACCGTTTGATGAACTTTTAACTTGATTTGGAGAATATTCTCAAAGTTATTATCAAATCACACTATAGCCACCAAAAAGATACAAAACTAATGAACTTGAGAAAAAAAAAGATTACATGCTAATACAGAAAGAGAAAAAAAAAGACATCTATAAAAGGAACTCTTAGGATAACTACAAAAGCACCAACGCTACACATTTATGTTCCTATAATCCTATGGCTACAACCTGCGTATATGCATTTCTGGAGCAAAACAATGATTTGGGCTCAGCAAACAAATAAAGTCACAGCCCCTGCAATTAAAGGATGCAAACAATCATTATACCAGAATCAAGAACACTATCCTATCTACAGTAAGTAATTGGCTATGTTAAATATATCTTTGTGAGTTCTAAACTCGTACCTTTCTAAAAGGTAACAAGTCTTTAAGCTATGACAAAAAGTTAGCGCTCAAAATGATTGGCTAGGCACCAAATCGGTGAAGCAATGAGTTCAGTAGCTGTTAGGGTCTTAAGTAGTATTTTTAGCATCAAAATTTTACCTCACCAACAAAACAAAACCCGAAGAACATATGATGGACCTCAATGCTATTTTCTTTTTCCAGTTCATACTTAGCATAAGCAGCATAAAACAATCACGCACCAGGTCTCAGCCCTCCAGTCATATTTGGGAACAACCATCCAGTCAAGAACATCTATTGCCCCCTATCTCAAATTCGTGAGCCGTTGTCGACCTTTTACTACGAGAAGGCATAAATCTATTCAGGCCGATGCCGCTAAAACTTCCCTCTGGAATTCGGTCATGTGCCTCAAGAAATTCACTGCTGGTAGATTTCAAAGGTATGAGGTAGCTATCATCTTTTGATTTTCTCTTTCTTTTCTCAATTCTTTTGACATTCTTAGATATGGTATGAATTGTCTCATTTATGTGTGCAATACCCCTCTCTACTGGTTCAACCACGTGTGGAACCGTGAATTTCACATCACCAGCCACCTGAAAATGAATGTGCAAGGGAAGATTTTTACATAAATAAAGACTTCAAAAGTTTTGTATTTCACTGGTCCAGGTTTCTACTCATAAGCTGACCTGCCCTCTGTTTCCATGTTCCTCAAAAAGGAAAATATTAACAGAATATTAATTGGTTCATACCGCTGACAAAAAATATTATTTTCACTGAGAAAACATATGATAAAGAAACCAATTGAAACACTTTAAAAAAACATAGAGTGTGATCATTCCCTTATGGCTTGAATATTTCTAGAAAAACTAAATGCATACATTGAACTCGTTGTCCGTTTCAGTCCTCTTCACCTATAATCTTATTAAAAATGTTCCCAATGGAAGTTCTGAAAAAAAATGGCTCTGCATATGTTATGATTTCCAGCACCAGTTAATAAGCCGTATTATGCGTTTCATGAGGTGTCTTAGTATTTAAGAGAAATAATATCCGCACAAAAAGCTCTAGCAAGCTCGATTCCTCTTGGCGGCATCTCCGTGCCATATTTAAGAGTGACTTCAAATCTAAAAATCAATTTTAGAAATCATTAATTCTATTTTGATAAATATAATAATAGAATATTAAAATATACCTTTTCTCAAAAAGTTTAAACATATCTATATCTATATTGAGAATCAGTTTTTGATCTAGTGATAAAAGACAACATCTTCTTTCATATAGATAATTATATAATTTGAGAGCATAATTCTCATCTTTTCAATAAAAAAATATATTTATATCTATATTATATTATAAAAAACGTATGAAATGAAAAATTTACCCTTTAATCACACAGTTCAGATTAAAAATTATTAATGAGAAATGGATGAGATTTAACCGGTCAGGATTTTTTCTCTTTTCCTGTTATTTTTTTCGTTGATATCATTTGTCCGCTCTCACTTTTCTTTTTAGAAAATCAACCCTCTCTCAGCTGCAAAAACTTTTTCGTTCTCTCTCTCGATGAAACTCCTCGCACAGCCCCTCTCTTCTCCTTCAGCTTACCCCAGCACCTCCACCACCTTTAGTTCGCCTAACTATCACTTACGCCTCCCACCTCACGTGGTGGAGGGGAACTCGATAAAGAAAACAGAAGCGAATGACGATCTCAACTTCCTCCTCCCACCTAGTGTGGTTGAGGGTCCTGACGAGAATGAGATCAACAAGATGAGTGGGGAACAAGATCAAGCGGGGGCGGAAATCAGAAATGATCGATAGGGATTACTTCCATATGATCTTTATTTTTTAGGGAACTAAAGGAATGACTGGACACGCCGGCTGATGCCTATCTTGATTTCCTAAGGAATGATAATATCATGTATTCATATATACATTTTGATTCATGATTGTGCCTAATTAAGATTAAACTCTCATTCTCATGATTTGTTTCATTGTTTTTCATATTTATTTTATTAGATTTAATTATATCTTAGTCAGTTTTGTATTTCAGGAAAATTCACGCAAAATAACTAAAGAATTGAGGTTAGAACATAAATTTGCACACATTGAAGCGATATGGATGCATCACAAGCCTCAAGTGTTGGGATTCGGAATGCCCAAATTCCGTTAATGCTCAGGCTGCGGAAAGACCGTAGAACAAAATTTTTACTTCTACTTAAGTTAAGGATTAAAGTATGTCGGATAATTACCGAGAGATACAGACATTTAATCCTTTACAAAAGACGATAAAATATTATTTTACTTCTAACTTAAGCTTAGGGTTAAAGTGATATGTCGGATGATTACCGAGAGATACACACTTCTTTAAACCTTTATTGATCTACTCCATGATTGATTTCTAAAACATTAATCTACTTAACAATTAAATAGATTAATATAAGATGTTATACCTCGCTTTCAAATTTTAATTGGAATGAAAATCGGCTTGTCTCGGAGCACTAAACGTCTGATGCCTCTATAGGTTATCCACCAGGACTAACCAGAGAGCGGCTTATTTCTTTTGCCAGAAATACCGTAAACCGCGGTTTCTCGCAAAAACACTATTCATCCGAGAAAAAGACGAAATAGTACTATTCACGACTCGTAGTAATTCTGTTTCACAAATGTGCAGAAATACCGCAACTTTCGTAAAAACACTATTCACCGATCCCGTGAATTCTGAAACAACCGTATACCGAGAGAGAGAAAGTAGAACTGATTTTGGTGTGACTTTCTCTCTCACCCCACCCCTCTATTTATAGCCAAATTTGGGATTGCCAAATTACCAAAATGCCCTTGAGGATGATGTCATGTATGATGTCATGGATGATGTCATGTATGATGTCATGGATGATGTCATGTATGATGTCATGGATGATGTCATGTATGATGTCATGCATGATGTCATCTAAGATCCAAATTTATAAGTTTGCCATTGGGCTTTTGGCCAAATTACCGAAATACCCTTGGGCTTTTGGATTTTGGGCTTTTCTGATTTTGGGCTTTTAATTATTAATTAAGGCTTTAATTATTAATGGGCTTTTGGCCCATAATTCAAATCCATATTTAACATTTAAAATCCAAATCAAATATATATAATTGTCATGTACAATTATATTTTTCTCGGTTGTTGTTTCGGCGAATTTATACGACGTGTCCAACACGTTATAAATTCAATCTGATTTTTCTTCTTGTCATCTTTATGCCATATATAATTAATTATAACCATCTTATTATTAATTATAAATAATTTATAATTAATCAATAAGATTCTCCAATTAACTCCTATACGGTGTGACCCGACAGGATCCGTGTTATGTTGGTAAATAGAGTTAAAACCGTTTTAACTTCTATAATCATATGAGGCATCGGCGCGAATGCACTATGATCATCCAATTACACAGATGATGATGTACTGTACAATATCATGATCCAGTAAACTATTTACTTGTGTTTAATTCTTTTGTCTCATAGTTATCAGATCAGTTTCAAGGTAGGTATGTGTCATCCTTACAAACTTAATCTTTTCTTGATCCTAAGTAAATTATCAAATATAATTACTCTTGTAATTATACTTGCTAGCGAGATAATCTTACTCTATCAAGGGGCCCAGTGATGCTATAACTCGTATAGAAATACGAGGGACAATAGTACTTTTGGCAAACCATCTCTTCCTCCGCATAAGTTATGTATACCGAAGAGCTACCTTTATAGCCATCTTTTACGGATAACGTTTGGTAGAAATCACACACATACATATCTTATGTAGGAAAGATGAATACCTCATACTTTAGAATTTAATACTGAACGAAAACATTAATGACACGAACACAATTCCATTTAATGTTTCATTCGGGTCTATCAAATACGATGTTCCTAGAACATCTATCTATGTGATTAAAATGACAACTCTTTGTCTATGGTCTGCGTAAAACTTGGCCATCATTTAATCCACATACTAACCTGATAACGGTTAATTAGTGTTCCTGCTAATTACCTTGGTTAGTGACTTTTAAGAGTATATTCTATATTATGAAGTTTCACAATTTCAGTCATGAACTCGGAATGATTCATAAATTCAATAATACTCAAGGAAACAAAATATCGTTTAAATATCCAATTCATGAACAAAGCTTTATATAACAAATTTATCGTATTATTGACTTCAAGATTATTACAAACTAACATTAAGATAGCCAACTGCCAGCGGATCACTAAGCTCATGACTCGTAGACACCTTGCCTATGAGTTAATGTTGTGATTTCCTTCCAATCTAATCGAGTTTCTCTCTACAAAAGACGCCTCCCAACAAGTCAAAAAATTCTTCTTCCACCTTCATTGTGCCTCCACTCAACCCTAGCCTCAATGCGCAATCCAGAGGCAATTCGAGAGATCGAATGTCTAAAATACTCAAGAGAAGATGGAGACTAAGCGAGAGACTGACATAGAGACAACATCAAGAGTTTGATTCATCTTTATTTGTTACATCTTTATTGTTTTGATAACTTTTATCATTATATCTTTTATTTTTGTTTTCTGTATCTGTACTGTTTTATTTTATTTTTTCATGTGCGGCTAAACCTTTTAGTTCTTAGAGGTAGAAATGTTGAAATTTAGATTATGACTTTTCTTAGAGTTTATATCGTTTCAATGGTTGTGTTTTGATTTGTTGGGTATTATTAGTAATTTTGCTTGATTGCCGATGAATTGCTAGTGTAGCTCTCGAGCTGTGACTAAGTTTCAGGTTTTACCGTTTATGACCTGTGTAGTTTATCAAAAATTATTCTAAGTATCATAGGTAGATCTGAGATCCAAAATGATAAATTTGTTGTATCCAAGAGGTTGAACTTAGCTTAGATTAAGAGATCAAACATATAAAAAACTAGCACTCAAACTAAGAGATCTAAACTAACATGTAAGAGTTGAGAGTTATGTGAATTTTAGAATTCTGAATTGATCACCAACTAAACAAACAAACTAAATATGAGAGTTGAGGTTTTATTATCTATGTATTGTTTAGTTAGGATTTGCACAATCAATGAAAAAGTAGACTTAGAGTAATAGTTGTAACTCATCTGTACTACATACGGACCGTATAAGTCAGATTTAAGTGAAAACTGATTTAACCCTTAGAAACATTTATTTTAATTAATATAAAACTAACAAAAATATTTCTTGCTTTACCTTAAAATATCAAAAATAAATCTTTTGAACAAATCCTTTTTTTACTTATTTTTCACGTCTAGAGATTCAAAGTAGAACGAGCCTGATGATTTTCACCTTCTTTATGATTCTACATTCATACTATACTAAATTTAAGTCGTGCGCTTGCGGCCGAATCAAGATATCATAGAGTTTATAAATTTTAAATATCAGCCCGTGCTTTTGGCACGTGTCAAGCAGTACATCTGAGCTAATTCATGCCATGTTGCATGAGGATATGGGAAGTAGGCTCGACATGGTTTCCCCTGAGCGATTATAATGTACAAGGTCAGTTAAGAATTATTTCTTACATGATCTGAGCATTGTGAATTTTCTTACATGCTTCAACATTGATTTTATTAGTTGGTTATTGTTATGGATTTTTCCTGAAATTGATTTACCCTAGGACATTTGATGGGCGTCGCCGGTGTTGAAGGAGGGTGGTGCTGCGTTTTTAAAATTAGATCGATGTCATAGCAGAAACTACCAGCTTCAATTCCAGGAGAAGCAGTTACAACAAAAAGGTACCGGGCAAAGGTTCAATTGGGATTCTAATTCTAAAATCTGACCGTGTACTGGTAGAATAAAATTAAGTCCATTTTCTTCAATAATTTGGGTATTACATGACAAATCAGATAACTTGGCTTGGAAATGCATACAATTAATTAACTACTTCGTTACGTACTGATGTCTTTGTAAATTAGTTTAATTAAATTATATTCAGGCAAATCATGACTTTCAAGTATCATCTTTAAATCTTAAACTTAAGTCTATCATCGACCTAGCCTAACCTTAATGAAACTATCCTCATACGACTTATTGTTCTCAAATTATTAATGCAGTTGGTACCTTTGAGGTGTTGTGATGTTATTCTTGCTGCTCAATGTCAACGGTATGTCTTATGTTGAATTTTAAACTCTACTTATCTTTTTAATTATTTCAATTTGCTTTCCTTGAAGAAAATAATAGGTTGATGATGATTAGAAAATAAATATATAGATACTATTCTCTCGACAATTGAAATATGTAAAAATTAACTGAAACTATTAGGACCGTGTTTATCTCTTCCACTATTAATATGATCTTTGTTTCGACCATGAAAAAATAATAGTTCAAATGGAAACAACAGTTTGACACTAATTGTAATCCTTGAAAATAAAATAAATAGATCATAAATTTAAATGCATTGCAGACGCTGCTAGAAATTTTCAGGTTAATGCGTGGATATGTAAGGTTTTATGGACTAATTAGATATGAAGTTGAATTGGATGGTCTTTGTGCGGGTTCTGATATGCATTACTGATTTGGTACTGTGATAAGTTCAGGTATCTATGTTGGTTGTCACAATTGGAGCTGATCTGGTACTTTGTGTGACATAAAACAAAGGATGTACTAATGTTGTCTCTTGAGTCTGATCTGGCACTTTTGTGCAATTTGGGCACTTACAATAGTAGGTTCTCAAGGCTGATCTGTTGGTTGTGTATATCCTATTAAATTCTTTATCTACTCCATTGTTGATCTGGCCTGGTTAAAGCTCAATCTAGTAGTTTCTGCATCCTCCTGATGCAGATTTGGTACTTGTGCCGATCTGCTACCAGAGTCTTACACACACTGATTTTTGAGGTGGCAATTCAAAATGGGAAGATGAACTAGGAGTTGAAAATAATGGAATTGGATGAAGATCTTAGGCGCAAAATCATCTTTAAACATGAGGGCAAAATTGGGTGAAGGGCAAAATTAGGCGCAAACACGCCTGATTTCACATCATTTTCTTTTTTAATTTTTCTTATTTTTTATAATTTTGAAATAGCCTCCAATGATACATGGCATTTAGAAGTTACAGTTAACTCTTTGTATAATATTGAGTTGGTTGTTACATCGACTCATTTAAAAGTTTCCATTAAAACTGTTTGATTAAATGAATATTTTCCCTCAAGGAATTCAATTAGAGTGTCTGATTATCTTTATATAGTATAAATTAAGAAGGTCCGTATAACAGGTGGGTTTTCTTCTAGTAAATTATAAATTCTGATATATTTGTTAATAAGTGGCATGAATTAACAAATTCGTATTTAGAATTGGCCAGAGACGGAGACCGGGATCGCCCAAGGGGCTCTTGGCGCCCTCTACTGTCCACAATTTTTTTTTTTTTTGAGTTACATGCAATCTTCTAATCTAATTTATGCCAATGCTTAATCTTGCCCCCTATCCTTAAGCATGTGTAAATCTTGTAACTTTATTGGAAACTTTTTTGTAGGTCCATTTGTTAATTTGTGTTTGAAAATATAAACCCATGAATGAAATGTTTGCAAAAAGAAAGTATATATAACTTCGTATTTACGGTATATAATATTTTTATATGGCTACTATATAAATATTGGTTGTGAATAATTAAAAAAAATATCATTTCTAATCTCTTAAGCCTACAAGTATCAATTATTATTTGTACAAATGCTAATTTCAATTCGTTTACTCTAATTAGTAGGGGTGCAAATGGATCGGATATAATCAGATAGTGATTAAAACTGTATTCATATTTATTTTAATTTTCTGAATACGAGTACAAATATGGATATTATTGGATACAAGAACAAATAAAAATACAAATAATTTCAGATATGAATAGAGATAATATGTATATTTTATCAAAGATAAATATAAAATTCACCTAAAATATATAAAATCTATTGAAACGTACAATACTATTATTTAACTAGAAGTATATTACTAATTTTAAAAATATTAAAATTTATAATATTTATTCAATTATAACGAAGAATAATATTAATTTTGTATGATATATATATATATTAAATAATATATTATATATTTAGTATTCATATACCGACATGTAAGATTGAAAATAATTTTCCGTCCGGATATTCGGATACATATATCTATATGTAAATTTTCAGATAATGAATTAATTACGGTCGGATTTATCCATTTAAATTTGCACCCCTGCTAATTAGTAATTCCCCCATTTATTAATCTCCTAAATTTTATAATGTTATTATTTTATTAATAGAAATTTCCCTATTTATTTGAAATTTGTAAATCAGCGAATTCGTTGAATTGATAAAGATCATAGATTGCTTCATTTGAGTACACCGCATTATCTGTACAGTTTTTATTATTAATAAGTATTATTAAATTAATATTGTTAAAAATAAGAGTGAAAATCGTAAAATTTCAAATATACGAATGGCAGCGCGCGCTATGCCACCGTCGCTGGCGCGACAAAACGCGCCATCGGCGCGTGCGCGCGTTTCAAAAAATAATGAAACGCCGCGCAAAGCGCCTCCATCTCACTTGCGCCGCGCGCGCGTTTGTATATATAAGAAGTAAACGCGCTACGCGCCGTGGTGCGTTTCAAAAAAAAGAAGAAACGCGCCACATCGGCGTGCGCGCGTTTCGTAAAAAAAAAAAGAAACGTGCCATCGGCGCGGGCGCGTTTCAGTAATTCAAACAATACACGCCACTTTGATCGCAAAGGCGCACTGCCATTCGTATATTTCAAATTTTACGTTTCTCACTCTTATTTTTAATAATATTAATTTAATAAAACATATTTTTACTAAAAACTGTTATATGTACCTGACATTATTGTTTTTCCCCATAAAGTAGATTAAATATATAGCTATTTAGTAATATCTTCTCTTAATTTCAAAAGTTTTTGGATAAATTGAGTAATCATTTTAATTCGTTAAGACCGAGCTAGGTAGTTAAATAGAAGATGACCGGTAAATTATTTTATTGTTTGCTTTTTACAAAACAATCGTGGAAACTGGAAGAAATCATATTGGGTTATGTGATAGATGAGTTTCTTAAGATAAAAATTGTTGGAATCTTGTTTCCCTTTATCTGACAACTATATATTTCGTATTATATTTTCTTTGGGCAATTTTTTTTTATCTTTTAGCATTAGATTTATATTATGTGATATTATCTATAACTTAAAAATCTGCTCTTAACTACTCATTTTCAGTTATAACTAAAATATAATTATATACTTTTAAACTACTTATTAGGATTAAAATAAAATTTTCATGTTGTACTATTTTAGTTCAGTCGCAGAACTGGCCAACAAATTCTTCGCAATTTACGTTGATCACCTCGCCTGCTATACCGAAATATTTCTTATTAAGTATTTAATCGTTCTGATTCTATAATAATTTATATTTTTTATTAAACTTTCAGAACTAATATCAATTATCAGATTGAGCTATTATTCAAATAATATTACTATTTGTTTATTCATTTATATTGAAGTTATAATTTTCTTTCAGTTCTAATTGTTATACGAAATACTACATAATAAATGAGTATAATTTTCTAATTTATTTTTTCTTAAATTGCTCTTAATTTTGTAT
Source organism: Schoenoplectus tabernaemontani (assembly GCA_037127355.1). Lineage (NCBI taxonomy): Eukaryota > Viridiplantae > Streptophyta > Magnoliopsida > Poales > Cyperaceae > Schoenoplectus > Schoenoplectus tabernaemontani. The sequence continues at coordinate 9,414,250 of CM073748.1, forward strand.
ATTATTATTTTTAATTCTGAATGTCAACTTTTTTTCTCAATTCTATATTTATTTTATATTAATTTCGTATTCGTAAATAATCATAATTAAAATTTATATTAATTATTAAATTATCTTTAAATTTTTATATCATCCGTATAACATACTAGTAGACACATGATTCATGATTGTCACTCTTGAATCTCCGAAAAAATAACATCGATAAGATATTGTACACACGTTTTTTGCAAGCTGAAATCTATATTCTTATTTCTAATACTCTATTTTAACAGTGTTTGATGAATCATCAAATAATATTTAGATTATATAAATTTTGAAATGTAGTTTTTAAATATATCTATAAATATTATTTCGAAAAAATAAAAAAATATATTTCAGCACATCCAAATCTTTAAAAAAGATTCTATAAATATTTTTCTAATTTTATTTTTTTTAATTTATTTGATATTTCATTATTAAAAATTATTAAAAAAACATAGTCAGAGGCTCAGAGCGACCTCCCTCCCTCTAATAATGGCATCCAGGCTAGGCCACTTCTATTCCGCTGATTAGTCCTGCTCGACTCCTCTCTCCCCTCCATTATTTGTCCCTATGTATTGCTCTCGCATCTGGACTCTTCTCCATCGTAATCTCGCTCTTGGAGAACAAACTCTCAACCAGCACAAAACATTCCATTCTTTCATGGATTTGAGATTTCAGGTCCACCTCAACCATGCCCATGTATAATTTCCTCTTTTTTTTTTGCAGATTAACTATCGCTAGCGTTTCGTAAAGCTCGGATCTTTTTATTTCATTCGTGAGTTGTATATCCTATCACTTTTTTTTTGAATTAATTTTGTTTAGCATTTCGAATTTCTCCTTACATCCTGTTTATTTCAGTGAAATCCGTACACCAGGAGAAATTTCTTCTGCATGTAGATTAAAGCCTCTAAATTTAAAAGTTGAGTATTTTATTTGTCTCTCTAATAACTTCCTGGCTACGGTTCTAAAGTCAAAGCTCTGTTCCCAACTCCTCAATTTTTTCCACAACCGAATAAAAACATACAGATTAGAAAAATAGTAGAGTATACAGAGAAGGTCTTCTCATCACAGAAATCATGTCGCTGGCATGTGGTCTCCCATTGCTGGAATGCGTCTACTGCCTTGCATGTGCTCGCTGGGCCTGGAAACGTTGCCTGCACAGTGGGGCCCACGACTCTGAAACATGGGGACTAGCCTCTCCAGAAGAATTTGAGCCAGTGCCACGCATGTGCCGCCTCATCATGGCCAATTATGAAACTGACATATCCAACCCTCAATTCGCACCACCTGGAGGTTACCAGATGGACCCAAACAGCATCATAACCTGCAGAGGCTACAAGGATACCATTGGCCGTGTCACCCCATACCTTATTTATCTGGATCATGAACACTCTGATATAGTATTGGCTTTGAGAGGGTTGAATTTAGCAATAGAAGGGGAATATGCGGTTTTACTGGATAATCGATTGGGGAAGAGAAAATTTGATGGTGGCTATGTGCATAACGGGCTCTTGAGGGCTGCAGGTTGGGTTTTGGACAAGGAGTGTGATATTTTGAAAGAATTGATTCAGAAGTACCCGAGTTATAATTTGACTTTTGCGGGCCATTCACTTGGATCAGGCGTGGCAGCCATGTTGACTATGGTTGTGGTGCTCAATCGGGGTAAGTTGGGAAATTTGGACCGAAAACGTATTAGGTGCTATGCACTTGCCCCTGCCCGATGTATGTCACTGAATTTGGCTGTTCGGTATGCTGATGTCATCAATTCGGTTGTGCTTCAGGTGAGATGAATCTGCATGGCTAGAATACTGAGAAGCTTATATTTGTAGTACTGGTTCACCCTTCAGGAGGATTGACAGGGTAATAGCCTAATAAGTACAATCGGGTCTGGTGCAAAAGGCACTCCAGTTTGGTAGACAGATATGTATTATACTAGAGTGTTATCATGCGGTGATTTTGGTTCCATATGTTTGCTCGTCTGGTATTGCAAAGACGTTGTGGGAAAATAAGCATGTACCATTATAGTATGGCCCAGCAGTAGTATGTCTTAATGAATTGGTATGGCCATAGTATGAAAAAATGGACCAACTTTAGTAGAGTCAGACCAAACTTACTGCCTGTGTGTACTCATTCTTCTTCTTCTTCAAAGCCTTTATTCCCAAACCTGTTGGGGGAGGTTAGAAATGGAAACCATTGGATTTCATTTCGAAAAGCTGTATTTTTACCTCTGGTGATACCATCATCGGATATAAGTACTGTTCATTCTGTATGATGCATCGTACCAACTTTTAATCCTTTTTCAGCTAGTTAATTTTTCTTCTTCTTATTCTGTTAGGATGACTTTTTACCACGCACATCTACTCCATTGGAAGACATATTCAAGTCTATCCTTTGGTAAGCATCTTTAACTTGCCCTTGGTAAACTTTTCTATATTCTTCCAGAAAAAAAAATGTTGTTACAACCTACATTAAACTAGATGTACATCTAATGCACTTCTTTTGGGTATAGTTTACCATGTTTGTTATGCGTCAGATGCATGAGAGACACATGCATACCAGAAGACGTCTTGTTGAGGGACCCAAGACGACTCTATGTGCCTGGACGTGTTTATCATATAGTAGAGAGAAAACTATTTAGGTACAATTTTTGTTAACCTGCTGTTAATGGAAAGTGATATATTAGATTTTAATTGAACATTTCTTTAGTGGTAACATGCTAACTGAGATGCTAAAGCTTGAGCTGGCAGAAAGGGTGCTTTTGTTATTAATACTCAGCAGCACAAGCAACTTATTCTTTCTCCAATTCAAAATTATCTTAATCAAAGATTTAGTCAGATTTTATTTCTCTTTTTAATTTATTTTATTATCTTAATCAAAGGTTTTAGACTTAGTAGGACAAAAACTGAATATATGAGGTGTCAGTTCAGCGGGGAAAACTTAGATGACGGAGATGTTAGTTTGGATGAATGAGTAATACCCATGAATGACACATTTCGGTATTTGGGATCGATGTTGCAGAGTGAAGGAGAAATCGATGAAGATGTTAGTCATAGAATAAGAGCTAGATGGGTAAAATGGAGACAAACATCTGGTGTTCTTTGTGACAAGAAGGTCCCAAACAAAGTAAAAGGCAAGTTCTACAGGACGGTGATTAGACCCGCGATGATGTATGGCGTAGAATGTTGGGCTACAAAAGGACAACACATCCAGAAGATGAGTGTAGCTGAAATGCGGATATTGCGTTGGATATGTGGCCACACAAGGAAAGATCGAATCAGAAATGATGATATTAGAGACAAACTTGGGGTAGCACCAATTCAAGAGAAGCTAGTCCAACATCGTTTGTGATAGTTTGGTCATATCTAACGGAGGCCTCCTGAAGCATCAGTACGCAGCAGTATTTAAGTTGTCCTGAAAATACAAGAAGAGGAAGAGATCGACCGAGACTGACATGGGAGGAAGCAATAAAAAGAGATTTGAAGGAATAAAATATACCCAAAGAGCTTGCTTTGGATAGGAATGCGTGGAAGATAGCGATTCATGTACCTAAATCATGATTTAAGAGTTAGAGTTTAATAGTAGAGTTATAGATTTCATATTCTTAGATTTTTTAGGATTTTAGGATTTAAAGTTTAGAAATAGATTTCAGAAATAAAGGTTTAGATAGGATTTTAGGATTTAGAATTTAGAATTAGGTTATTTAGAATTTAGAAATAGATTTTATAATAGAGGTTTATTGTACTATTATTATTATTGTTATTATTGCTACTATTATTAGCATATTATCATTATCATCTTTATTTATTTATTTATTATTATTATTATTATTTTATTTATTTATTTTCTTTTTCTTCCATCATATTCATTATTATCACTGATATTTGAGATATTTGATCTTATGTTTTCCGATTGGGTTTTATTTCTAGCCTACCCCAATTTATTTGGGATTAAAGACTTTGTTGTTGTTGTTGTATTTCTGCATTTTGAAGTTCTAATATTGAACTTTTATCACAAGTACCTAAGAGAACTCTACTCTTTCTTCAATTTCTGGTGCAGATGTGGGAAGTATCCACCAGTAGTCAAAACAGCCGTACCAGTAGACGGTAGATTTGAGCACATCGTTATGTCTTGTAATGCCACACGAGATCATGCAATAATTTCCGTTCAGAGAGAAGCACAACTTGCTTTAGATGTAAGTCATTATCACACATTCTGGTTCATCTCATCGTACAAGTGCTTGCTGAAGCTTTTGCTAATATAATATGATTCCTGATGCTGGTCTGGTAGGCTCAAGAACCTATTTTTTCTTTTTTCTTGTTCTAATGTTTCTACTGGTTTGTGATAAGAAACAAAACAGTATGGATGTAGCATGTACTTTATTTGTTCCTACTGGCCAAGGAATTGACCAGTAAAAAATTGACACGCAAGACTGCATTCCTAGCAAGTAAAAGAAATGTAAAGGAGGACAACCATACTATCATGCTTGTCCACAACCAGCTGCCACACTGGTTCAGATCCTCATCGTTTTGCATAGTAGTTTAGAGACACTTTCCATTTCCTTCTATATTTAGCAACATCCGTTGTTTTCTTTCATGATTTTGGTATAAAAAATGTGTAAGACCAGACACTACGGTAATTATTGATGCTATTGCTTTTGATTTTCTGGTGCAGTTGATGTTAGATAGAGAACCAGTTATGAGTATACCAACAAAACAAAAAATGGAGAGACAAGAAACCCTAAGAAGGGAACATGTAGAAGAACACAAGGCTGCTCTTAGGAGAGCTGTCACTCTTTCTGTACCTGATGCAGAGTCCCCCTCAGAGTATGGTACATTTGACGAGAGTTCGAATGATGGCAGCCGTCACGAGCAGTCAGATTCAAATTTGCATTCAAGTTATTCTGAATCTTCGATAAGCCGGCAGAGAATAAGCTGGGCCGAATTGATTGATAGGATCTTTGAGAAAGATGAATCAGGCCAGATGGTTGTTCGCAAATCCCTCTCTGAAAGTAAATCCTGATGCAGATAGTTCCCATACAATTTTTTGATCTATTTTTTTACTGGTGTATTTTTATTTTTTTGTTATTGTTATTGTTTATTGCCAAAAATTATGGAATAGAGAACCTTGGTTCCATTCCATGATAAATGATAAAACAGTTTTTGCAAAAGAAGACTAAAAATTGCGAACAATAATTGTGCATGATGATTCCACTAATTGCCTTGCTTCATTGTGCGGATACACAGGTTTCCGAGATAACTAGCACAAATTATGATCATATACAAGTTTTATTATATATCATGGAGTAGTTGGTGTTACTTCTTTTTGTTCAGTTATGAAAATGTGGTTGTAGTGTTAATTAGATAATTGGTTAACTTTGTTGGTATATAATTAATAAGGCATAGCCATCTGTGAGTATTGAGTAAGATTTGCCCTTACTACTAGCATTGAAGAACAGTTCAGCTACAATGTTTCTTTTGTTTTTTTTTTTTATCAAAAACAAATCAATGTCTTCGGGTTGTTGTTGATATATTACTGGACGAGAGATGGTGCCATTTTGGTGGTTTTGGAAAGCCAATCAACTCCTATTTGGAAAGGGGTAGAACTGTAATGCCGATCATAACTGAGAACGGATGAACCCCCACCCCAGAAAATTTATTTATCTTTTGTTGCGCGTGATACATATGTCATAGATCACATTCAAATATCATATTCTCATATCAAATTTTAGTTTCGACGAATGTTAAACAGATGTTGTCAAGCGTTCCTGTTCAGTGCTTCATACCATAATCCATCTGCTCGCTGTAACCACTTCCGTCTATATTCGGATATTCCGATTCCATCCCCACATCGAAAGAACAATTCGTTGTTTGCGCGTCTAAATTCTAAAACATCAACTTGGGCTGTTCTTTTTTATTTAGCTGTTCAATTAGTTGGAAATTAAATTATCTTTACTGGGGTTTATGAAACTCTATTTTTTTTTGAACCGCGAGCTAGTACAAATGATAATTAGTCTCATGATTTATAAAATATGTGACGGTTGAATTTTTTTAAATAAAAAATAAAAATATTTTGATGAAATGATTGAATTTTTTTTTCAATGAGGTACCAACTACCAAGGACGGGAAGAAATTTCCGAGCCAGGTACCTGGTACGAAAAAATCGAAATAGAAATTCATTTCGTTAACCGTTTCGTTACCACGAAACGAAACACGGTCGAAACAAAATTCGTTGACAACCCTAAGTGTATAGTTCTTTCACTCCATCGTAATTAATTATATTATCTATATTAAATTTAGAGACGCAATTGGCCAAAATAATCTAGAATAAAAGTCAAATACTTCAAGTCGTGCACTAATATTTCTTTACATTATTAAAAAAATAGCTATTTATACTAAATTAGTTATTTATTTATAGTTTACATTAATATTCATCTGATATGAATTATTTATAGCAACAAAAGATTTTATTTATATTCATTATACTAGTTAATAATAGTTAGTGTCACAAACATATTTTTGAATAATATTGGACACTAATTCATGGCAGGACTTGAAGCTATCAACTATTTATGTATATATATATATATATATATATTTATATATATATATTGATATTCTTATTTATATTAATTAAACTGGTTGTGAACACAAAAAAAAAAACAAATTTTCCGTTGATGGTGTTTGACAAAGTTATTTATTATGTTAATATGCAAGACAAAACTATTTATAACTACTTTCTAACCTACTTATATTTATTCAACATTTTATTAACAGTACATTAAGATGTGTTAATACAGAAGTCAAAATGCACTCATGATTCTTGTGATCCGAAATTTAAGGAATACTGATTAGACTCGAGTTATACTCGATTTTGATAATGAGTGATTTTAGATTGACAAGACATTGATTTCTACCCTTCTTAAGAGATGACAGTCTAAGACATCAACATTCATCTACCGATTGGGGAGATAATAGACACACTGGAGGATAACAACTGCCTTTATGGCTCACAGATTCAGAGTAAAAGTTACTTATTATTAATTAAATTTTTTTATTATTATTAAAATAATATGAATTAAATTACTTATTTTTTCCATGCTGGTGTTCCTATAACAAATGTCAGTGATGACAATTGGCATGACTTGCTCGAAAGCACATTGGGTCGTGACTCAGCAGAGCTTCCGCACGATCTATATAATTATCCTTAGACGCGAAAGATTAGAAACAAAAGGAAGCCGAACGAGGAAATTAAGTTTTCACCTTACAACATCCGTCTTGTATGGTTGCGAATTTTTTTTCAGGAGTTGCTTCCTAACGCTCCACAGAAGGATGTTAAGAGGTATGAAATTATAGAAAAAAAATGAAAGGTATGAACTTGTACAAAAAATTTACTAATTATTTTTTTTGCAGGTACTGTCGTGCATTCGAGATATTTGGTACATTGTTATTCCCGGATAATATCTCTGATGGTATACCAATAATGTACCTCGCTCTGATGGTGTACCAATAATGTACCTCCAATTTCTTGAGAATTTGGATCAGGAGGTGCTTGCATGTCTATATCGGGAGTTGCCTCTAGCATCAACTGTGAGTGGGACTCCATAAGTGGTTTATTGCTAATTAGTCGTGGAGTCGGTTCACACCGGGTCAACTCGACATGACTATGGTTGAACCCTCTATTGCACCCTCAAGCGCCAACTAAAAGACCTTTTGGCGTTATGTGGACTGCACCACATATCTTCTTGAGCAATCCACATGCAGAAGGCATCCGACACTATAAATATCAGTTCGAGATGTTTTTCGATACTACTATTGTTTGGACACCTTATACAAGGTATTATGTTTATCTCACACTCTGTGTGTATGAGGATAGAGGTTTTTTGTTCAACCGGATATACATAATTCACTTCTGAATCGTTGAGCAACACTATCCAGATAGAGTCATGCGTTAGTTTAACCTATATCAGTTGGTACCACCCTCTCTTCCTCTAGATTGACATATTATGATGATTTTAAGGTCCTAAAATCATACTGCTAATAACCTTGAGGCTGATTAGGGTTTGTAATGAAGAAGTTACATTGCTGAGCCTCCTGTTCCAGTTCTAGAGATCAGACCATTCGAACACCTCCAAGTTTCATATCTACATGGGATGGTTCTATAAAATGGGGATGTCTACAGTTTTCTACATGGAGGCCGACAAAGAGTCACTGAGTCAACCTGTTCCACTTTCGGAGGGGATGTTGCTATCCTATCATACATAACATACGGTCAGAAGCATGCACGTCTGGAAAGTAGTATATAAATTTATTTTTGTTTATTCACTTATATTTTTTTTTGCAATTTTAAATTATTTTTTATAGGTCTAACGCATGGTCTTTCTGATTGTTTAGGTGATCGGATGGTTATAAATGCCGGAGGACAGACCATACGGCAAGCACACCCTGATCTCGAACTGGGGTATTATGCGGGATCTGGATCAAGAATATATATTTAAGCAATGCTAGTGTGGGTTGAGTTTCCAACCAACCCCAATGAGATCAATGTCGATGAGCAGCACGTATCGCGTCAAAGAAGCCCATAGCCGTCACAGCCCCAGTGAGATAGGTTTATAAATGAAGGTTTGGGTCTCTCTCAGAGTATCTTTTTTATATCCTCACGTAAAGGAACACCAGGACTCCAATATCCTATCCAGTGCATTTAACTGGGATATCCACATCAGCAACAGGTACCTCAAGGACTCCTGACCAATCAACTATGCCTCCTCGCCAAATCGTTCACCCACCTGAGCGTTATAGCCCCTCGATCATACAACATCTGATGAGTCAGCACAGATGATCTTTTTTAATCATTTGTATCTTAAATTTTAATTTGTACCATGGCTCTGATTTTAATTTGTAGTGCAACTCTTTTTTATATTCCACATTACAATAATAAATATTAATAATAATCATAAGCATTACTAATAATAAAAATTTAGATTCTAAGAAAAATCTCGTAAAAAAGAAAAAAAAATTACAAAATATGAGATCCTAAAAAAAAGAGCACCGAGAGCAAAACATGAGGGGAGAGCAACACACAAAAGGGGAGTGCAATATGCAAGACGAAGGGCAACACGGGAGGTGCAATATGGAGGACGAATGATGCATATTCATAGTTGGTCCGTGAAGTTTTTCCGAACCAGGCAGCTAGCTCACAAAATTTTTTCGGTCCTTGCTACATCATCAAAAAAATCCAATCATCCTATTATATATGAAATATTTTAATATTTTTTATTTTGAAAAAAAATGAATTAATTTGTGCGAAAGGACTCTAATTGTTGAATATTTTTAAAGAAAATATACATTTACTGAAAATAATACTTTTATATTCCCAAAAATATTCCTGAACCCAAATACTTTTTCTTTGAGTAACTGACAGATGCTGCCAACGTTAGTCTCTGAATCTAAATGCAGGTCGCAAAAAACTTCAATTTTAACCCCTTTGTCGAACATCATTGAGTTTTCATAGTATCTAATTCTACTCTTTGAAAGTTATGGTTCGTGTTGATCTGGAAACCAACATAATCTCAACTAACAATTAATTAGTAGCTAGTTCCTCTTCACATTCTTTTTTGTAAGATATATCAAGAACACCGATCTGGCATGTTTATTAAATTAACTAGTCATTAAAGAAATTTATAGAAAAACACATAAATTCGATTTAATCATAATAACTTACATCTGTGAGAGGACATGGAACCTAGCTCCTCGTGTAATAGGGAAGGACATCATGTACCTGATTAATGAAGAAACAGAAAAAAAATAGTGCATCAGTTTCTATAGGAGGAGAGGCTTCTTCCTCCTTTTTTCATTTCTGCTGAGGTGAGACTCATCATTTCGGTGCTTGTTTTGTGCAATAGACTAGTCAAACTGCCTCGTTTGATTGCAAGGAAACCACTTGTCACTCCAATTTGGCCATTGGAGATGTGTATTTTTGAGTTGCATATCATGTTGAGATTAGTCCCTCTAATTATTTCTTTTATCTTTGCTTTGAAAGAGTTTGATTTTTAAATTGGACCAAAGAAAGCGATTTTGAGGCCTTGGTGGCACATGGCACATGGTCGGAGGTGCCATCAGCGGCTATGGCAAGCTCGAGAGGAAGGGGACAAATGGGAAAGGGGAGAAGATAATAATCATTAGTTTTAATGAAAACTATCATTTCTCCTCTCCAATTAGAAAAATCAGATAGAGGGCTTGTATGAAGGTCCCTTAATTAGAGATGACTGATGAGAGAGGGGTTTTTTGGACACTAACTAAATTATTTTATTTCTAATATTAAAATTATATATTTATACAGTTTTAATGGTAACAAATTAATTTATTTGATTTTATAGTGGTATTAAGCTAAATATTTTTTCTAATTATAGAACATTGAAGTGGCAATAAACTAATTTTTTTCTTTATTTTATTTTGTTCTAGTGAGTTTAACCTTATTATATCAATTTTTACAAGTATAACATTTACTCTAATTAATATTTTCTTTAATCATGAAATTTAGTCATGATAGGTATCGTTTTTCAGTGAAAAGTGTTGGCGAATTATAAGTAACACATGTAAAAAATAATTAGTACCAATGTTTCAAACATTCGATGAATAAATTTTAGTATATAAAAAGAGAGAGTAAAATTGACATATGCAGGGGGAACCGATTAAAGATATCATGTGAAACTAAAAGAAGTGATGATGATAGTAACGATTACTATATATAATTAAAATATTTATCATGTAAAATATTTCTTCATGCACTACAGTATTAAATTGAGTTCTCTTCATTAATCAAGTGCAACCAAACCAATTTAAAACCGAAAAAAACACTGGTCAATTTGAGATAGAAAAACATAGATATCGTTCTACCTACTGGTTAGCTTCAGCAAAAAAAAGTGAGACTCAACTTTTCACTACTAATAGAGCATATATATATATATATATTATAGATACCGTGAGTTTAAGCTCACGGAGGTCTTTCGTAAGTTTAACTTAAAAAATATATTAAATCATCTCTGAATTTTAATTTATCATGCTCATTAAATTCTTTATATAAAAATCTTGTAAGATGCAAAAATTTAGAGTGTTTTGAGTTTTTTAAGTCATCTTTTTTAATTTTTAAAAATAATGTTCAAACATTGAATATCTTATTATTATTTTTAGAACTGATTTTCAAAAATTAAAAACCATGACTTAAAAAGCTCAAAACACTTCAAATTTTTGCATCCCACAAGATTTTTATATAAATAATTTAATGAGCATGATAAATTAAAATTTCAAATGATTTAATATATTTTTTGAGTTAAACTCATGGAAGACCTCCGTAAGCTTAAGCTCATGATATTTTTACTCTAAATATATATATGGTGCTTTTTGTGCTTCACGTCCGTATCTTGAATTTAAAAATTAAACGACCGATCCAAACCGTTGAACATCATCTTCATATTGAAATATCCTTGGAGATCAAATTATATATTTTTTTTAAATTTTTTTGTTATTTCTTAAATGGGTACAAAGTTTGCTGATCTAACGATTTCTGCACCATCCAAAACTAAGGACTTTGTACCCATCTAAAAAATAGCAAAAAAATTTAAAAAAATATAAAATTTGATCTTTCAAGGATATTTCAATATGAAGATATATTCAACGATTTGAATCGATCGTTTGAACTTTTAAATTGGAGATACGAACACAAATACAAAAGATTTTGTGCTTCGCGAAATACCATAGTATCACTATATATATATATATATATATATATATATATATATATATATATATATATATATAATAGGCTATGGTGTTTTGCAAAGCACAAAAGCGTTGTGTGTTTTGCGCTCTATTTTTAATTTTAAGTTAGAAATGATCGATCAAACCGCTCAATCTAATCTCCATATCAAAATCTATTAGTAAACCAAATTTTATATTTTTTGAAATTTATTTGCTATTTTTTTTATAGAGGGAAAAACGTCATTTTTTGATGAACCAGAATTCTTAGATCAAGTTATTTTCTCCTCATAAGAAAAAATAGCAAAAAAAAAATCTAAAAAAATATAAAATTTCGTTTACTACTAGATTTTTATATGAAGATTAGATTGAACAGTTCAGATCGATTATTTCTGACTTGAAATTAAAAATAAAGCACAAAACATACAACATCTCTGTACTTTGCAAAACACCATAATCGCACTATATATATATATATATATATATTCATTACACGGGCAACTCATATCTTTGGTCAATTGAATAAAAAATCATCTTTACAGTACAAATGCCAACATATCAATACCCGCTGGGAAAATACAAGGGACATTCTATATTTTTTCATATTTATATTGTTATATTAAATATATAAATATTGATAATAATATTAACTGAAGCATTTCTCGTCATTAATAGTAGTAATAATCATGATTATTATTACTATCATCATCATCATCAATATTCTTGTCGTCGTTACCATCATCATCATCATTGTTGTTGTCGTCGTTACCATCATCATCATCATTGTTGTCGTCGTTATCATCATCATCATCATCATTGTTGTCATCGTTATCATCATCATCATCATCATCATCATTATTGTCGTCATCGTCGTCATCATCATCAACATTTCCTTGGCACAGATTAAGGGACCATAATAGAAGTAAGATTAAAAATGTTGAAGCGGGAGTGCAAAAATAAAAAGAAACTCAGATAATGATTTACACCATGAATTTTCTTAATGAAGCGCTTGAATTCAAAATAGTTTCTTTCCTCAAAGAGAGCAGGGGCAAGTCTAAGGTATGTAAATGATGTTAGATGCCGGCCATCTGGGTCATTCAATGGCTTTGCATTTTCCAATATTTTGTCAAACCCGTCTCTATCAAAGCAGGGCAAAGCATTCTCACTCGCAACTTGTATACCAGCATCCCATGCCGTGTTTATTACCTAGGATTTACATTACTTTTTAGTTCATTTTAAATAATTAATTAATGCATAAAAATACCACACCAAAAGTCGTCGTGCAGTCCAATATACACTGTATCAACAATGAAAAAGTGACACATAATGTACTGCAACCTGATAAATTTTTCTTACATACAATTATGTTCTATTCTTTCATTTATTTTATACTTTTCTAGAGTTGCCCAAAAGTGAACTATTTAACAGAACCTACAAAATAAATAAATAAATAAATCCACAACTTAAAATGCAAATTGGAAATTCTTTAAAACACAAACTATGGATTTGTGATATTTGGATATAATTCAGATGACTATTATTGTCTTTTCAAGAAAAAAGAAAGCCAGATCCCAGATTAAATTTTCTTTCTTGTTTTATTTATTCTCGACCTCATTCATGAATCATGATCTTCCTACCATTAAAATCTTTCAATTTTTTTGTACTGGAATTCCAATTTTTCAACTACCTAATAAAAAGAATTACATTCAACACCCTTGTCCCCCAGTACAAAAAAGAAGTTTTTCCTTCTCTGTTCTATAAATTACAGGAAGGGTATTGGAGCCAAACTATTTATTTGATTAGTTCATACTGGCACTGACAAAAAGCATCAGATAAATAATCTAAAAGAATATGCACATACCTGCCAAACCAAACCTTCAGGATCTGACATTGCCTCAGGGAACTCCTCATACTGATTTGAAGTACGCAACTCCACACATGTGAAATTCAAGGTTGCATCATGCTTCTTCAGAATTGCTGCTATGGGGGCATAACCGTCCCGATTGCAAGAATTGTAAAATCCAGCTGTCAGCTCTGCTGCATGACTAGCTGTCTTGTACCACCAATGCACACCGGATATCTGTTTCATGTAGAAAACCAGTAAATTAAGATCTGAATTCTGAAAATTGTAGCAAAGCAAGCCAAAGTTCCCAATGATGCTTATTGCATATTGAAAGTACCTCACAACATTTTCCATGCTCCAAGTATTACAAGCAGCCACCATTTTTTTTTCTATATTTTCTTTTTTGCTAGAAAACAAACCATGCAATACAAAGTACAACCATAAAAAGGACCTATAAGCTCCTTATGTCAATTCAAATTACTTACAAAATAGTTCTCAAATAAATAATTAAAAATATATATTTTTTAAACATATTCAATAAAAATTTCACATTAAAAAAAATTTGAACTTATTTTTTATACTAAAAATGCGAGTTTCTTCACGAATTGTTAACATAAGCTTGCAAACCGTTCACCTGCTTGACAAGATTTCAGTTCAATTTGGAACAAGTACAAAAGTTATCAATGTGCAGTAGAAATAGTTCTTCTATCACAGCCACAGGACTCCAAATTCTGGGCCCTTAGTTGCAGTTGCAGAAACAATAATGTCAGTCTGTACTAACATAGTAGCAAATATAAAGTAAACTTGTTGCTAGAGATATGCAAAAAAGCAGCAGAACGTACCTTAGCAGCAATTGAAGATCCTTCAAAAGCTAAATTAGCCAGCATTAGAACATGGTCTGCATGGTCAACCAACACCTTGGAGTACCATCCGAGGAAGAACCTGCCATAGTAACCATCATAATCTCCCCCATCACAAAAGAAACCAGTATCCTGTGGCCTTGAGTTGTATGTGCCTGCATTATCAGGCCCTTTCCCCCAAAATGAATGACCTCTTTCTTCAGCTGCATTCTTCAAGCTTGTCATCAAATACCGATCGTAACACTGAAAGGACCAAAACAGAAAATGGAACATAAATGAATGTTGATTGATTCATGGTTTCATTTATAAATGGTAGAGTTGAATGGAGTCAGGGTTCAGTCAAATAGTAACAATAAAATGAGTTTAACATTTATTGAGATAGCCTAGATGCACAACCAGCTCTTAAATTGGTTATGTGCTGTTAAGTTAGCAGACATCTTGGGTCCAAATGAAAATCTCGTTCCACTTGGACCATGCAGGTATACCTATCAAACTGGACACAATCAGCCAAACCTTTTTATAATAATACTCATGAACCATCAACGGAAAATGAAAAAAAGAAGAAAATGTGCATAAGGTAAGTAAGTGCGCTGGGTCTTACTATAATCACATATTTGACCATGAATCAACTACAGAGTATTTGTTTGGCATGAGCTTTTTTCATATTCCAACTTCGTTTTGCAAAGTAGAATAGGTTCAATTCAAAATTGGTGGAATATCTAATTTCAACCCCATCTTTTCTCTAGGATAATGTATTCCATCTCCCTCCATGTATAAACTATCCTATATTCATGGAATAAAGAACACAAACTCCACCTATTTTACTCCAAACAGCAACTAAGTGGCTTATCATCAGCAATACCAGATTATGAGCCACAGATCATAAAGCACTTTTGATATTAAAGAACTATAACCTGAAACTCTCCAATGCCAGGGTATGTCCAGCCATGCTCCATTGGGTAAGATGGGTAGCGCAGTTCACCACATGGACCTAACCCAACCTCTATTTCTGAAATTATGCCTTCTTCAAAGAACTCATCCAATTCTTCCCTGAAGCTTCTCATGTAGTCAAAATAAACCTAGAAAGACGTATGAAAATTGTGTAACCATGCCAAATCATTGGCTCAAGAGAAGTGCTGAGAGCTTGAGATGAGTTCTTACTTTTACATATATTTTACAGTAGATAATAGATATGACAAGAGTTCTTATTTTACATATGTCCTACTAAAGCCAGAAATCATGAGATGTTGCTCCACCATATTGTTTTCTACTTAGAAAGTATAACCGTTATAAACATGCAATTTATAATCAAATAGAGGAATGGAGAATCGTTACTTATATAACAAAAAAGATTAGTACTACCTCGAGTGCAGTTCGGCCTTGCAAGACACGTACTTTGTCAACCCCCCAAGTGAGGCATTCAGTATTACGCATACCATCTCTATTAGTGAAGTAGATGTCAGGATTGGCACAACCAATCTCTGCCACCCAATTTGGCAAAGGGATTGCCATATCATCTCCTATATTGCCTCCACATTTATGAAAAGACATCACCACCTATGTTCCAAATCCAAAAAAGAAAAATAAACTGTTAAATCTTCAGAGTTCAGATAAATCTGGATGCTATTGAGTTGATGAATGCTTAAATGTTACTGGACACACATCAGAGACAAAGGCATGCGACTATAGATAACTCTTTTTTGGTCTATTAATCAACAACACATATCAAGACCCCCTCTGAGATTATCGATAGAGGAGCAAAGGAAACAAAAAGTGAGTTCAAGGGGCACTCTGGACATTTTCTTTTACATAAACTGATAAACATAACTCAAGTGTTTCAGAATGACTTAACCTGTAATTTGAGCTTCAGTTGACTGATGATCTGAAAAAGATGCTTGTAGCCCGACCAGTTATATTGAAGGGGCTGATTGGCCTCCACTATTCCCCACCAACAATCAACCATCACACCATCAACGCCAGCTGATTTTAGAAACTTAAGGTCATTCATGAGACCATCTGGATCAACCACTTCACAATTCATGTTAATTACACCAAGCTGGTACCAGTCAGAAAGGGAATCACATTAATATCAATCCATAGCCTGAGATTATTAGTACAGGGGGTGAATAGAGTGATAAACCCCTATAATGAAGAGTAAAGAAAATAGGCCATGTGTCATCTCTTTCTTCCATTTATCCTTTTCCGTTTCATCCTAGGCTACCACACTTCTCTTTTAGACTTTGGTGAATATTAAAAATAAAAGCTAAACATGACACTTGGTAATAAACAAAGAAAAAACATATGTCCTTTGTTGCCCAAGCTGCTTTTAAAAAGGAATATATGCACACAAAAAAAATGAAGTTCAATTGTATCCAAGAAAACATATTTCCAACCAACTGTGCCTGCTTCTTAACCAAGAAATTATCAAAATATGAGTGTAAACATGAAATTTTAAAATGCACAATACCGGCAGCATCACGTAGACTGGTACATAAGGCGTGCCAGAAAAGTCGCGGTCAAGCAATCTTGGTTCTTCCTTCTTGGTCACCTTTCGAGCTTCCTCGGACTCAGAGCTACCTTCTAGTAACATAGAATGCGCCTGAATAGTACCACTGGTACCAGCAGTGGCAAAGCACGAGGAGATCCGTGCAAGGCCTGTTCTAAGGGAAAAGGCACCATGTATCCTGCTATCAGCCATCACCAGTCGGGGATGGAGTGATCGGAAGGACATCACTGGAGATATGTCTCGGATAGGCAATGCCACCGGAGCGGAGGCTGAGGTGGTGGTAGGTCGACCTGTCTGAACTGACTTGGCGAGAAGCACAGGAGTGGTAACTATTAATGCCATTAGTTACGCCTCAAAAATTGAGAAACGAAGTGGCTGCAAAAAAATGGTTCATAGAACAAGCAGAGGTCGGGAGTGAGGGAGGTAGCTTCGTCGCTAGGCCATTCGTGAAAAAGCAATAGAATGGGGCGTCGGGAAAGGCAGCGGATGAAAAGCGTCACGCGTCTCACGGCGGTTAAGTGGAAATTGTCGACCGGAACAATGATACATATATATATATATAAAAAGTTCATGCGAAGCCAAATTTATATACTTATGAATTCTTTTGTTAGTAAAAAAATATTCTAATAATCTAATGTAATTTTTGTGGATTGCAACGTGCTACAAACTTACTTTTAAAATTTAACGCACAGACTTTAATTTTTTTATGGTAGATATTCATATTTTTATTTTTATTTTTATAGCTTATTTCATACTAGATGAAAATCATCAGATATTATTTCTCAGAGCGCAAAACATGAAAAAGAGACCCGAAAATGAAACCAGAACCCGACATCCTCGGTACCGCTCAAAACGGGATTCGATGTCCTTGGTACCGCCGAAAATGAGTTCGGAAACACAAAATAAGAAAACGGGACCCGACGCTCTCGGTACAGCCGAAAATGACTCCGCGAGAGAAAAACATGAAAATGGATCCTAGCACCCTCGGTTCTGCCGAAAATGAGTCAGGGAGCGCCAAACATTAGAACTGGACCTGAAGCCCTAGGTACAGCCCCAAATGAGTCCGGGAGTGCAAAACATGAAAACGGGACCTGACGCCCTCGGTGTCGACCAAAATGAGTCCGGAGCGCAAAACATCAAAACAGGACCTAGGCGCCCATGGTAATGCCTAAAGCGAGTTCGGTAGCACAAAACATGAAAACGGGACATAACGCCCTACGTACCGCCCAAAATGAGTCCGAGAGCAGAAAATATGAAAATGGGACCCGACGCTCTCGGTACCGTCGAAAACGAGTACAGGAGAGCAAAACATTAAAACAGGACTCGACGCCCTCGGTACCGCCCCAAAGGAATTTGGGATCGCAAAACATGAAAAAGGGATACGGTGCCCTCGGTACCGCCGAAAATGAGTACGGGAGCGCAAAAACTTAAAACAGGACCCCGCGCACTCGGTACCGCCCCAAACGAATCCGGGATCGCAAAACATTAAAACGGAAAGAGGTGCCCTCGGTACCGCCGAAAACGATTTCAGGATGATGAAAACGAGACCTGACGACCTCGGTACAACCCCAAACAAGTCCGGGAGTGCAAAACATGAAAATGGGACCCGACGCCGTCGGAACCGACCAAAATAAGATGCATGAGAAACTGCTGTTCTTTATAAGATTGTCCAATTAACACTTCAATACGAATATCCTACGACACTAATATTTCATAAAACATAAGTAAGATATATTAGAAACTGCTGTTTAAACAAGTTGTTTAAGATTTTTAACATATTTTGACTCATAACTATACATAATTTCGTGAAAACTAATGTAATTACTGCTAATTATACCTATTATAAGATTATCCAATTAACACCTCAATATGAACATTGTACGACATAAATTTTGCACGAAACATAAATAAGATGCGTTGAAAACAAGTTGTTTGAGTTTTTTAAAAATTGTTGGCCGCATAACTACACATAATTTCTTGAAAATTAATATAATTACTCCTGATTATGCTTATTATATGGTTGTGCAATTAAAACTTAGATATGAATATTCTATGATGCTAATTTTACACAAAATATAAGTAAGATTCATTCGAAGCTGTTTTTTAAAAAAGTTGTTTAAGATTTACAACATTTTTTGCATCATAACTACACATAATTTCGAGCGAATTAATATAATTACTCCTAACTATATCCGTTATAAGATTGTTGATAGAAATTTGAAAGCCCTAGGATGATGGTATTGAAAGGTCAAGATAGTGCAAGAATGTAAAGAACCTAAAGTAGAAATGTATAAACCGGTTTGGGGCTTAATGTTCAAGTGTAATGGCAGCGGAATACGATTTAAAACAATTTAATTCTCACCAGAATATAACAATCAAAGAAACGTGAGAAAAGAAAGTAAAGATAAAGCAAGAACACAAGATGTAACGGAGTTCGGCTTCAACAATGCCTACGTCTCCGGGACCCTCAACCTCTAACAATTGAGGTTGAGCCGATATATTTAAAAAAAGATTTTTACACTTGTAGAACTTGGTCCCCTTACAAAAATGGGCTGTCAAGTCTATCGGTAACAAGAATGACAACACACTCAAAAGAAAGGTGAGTGACAACACACTCAAAATGTGAGTGACAACACACTCAAGAAAAGGTGAGCACTACAGCTCAAAAGAATATTTCAAGAAGATCACGAAGGATCAAGTTGGGAGAATAGAGAGAAGTTAGATTGAGCTTGAACAAGGATTTAGCTAATTGAGTTTATCAATCTCTTAAATTATCTCTCTCACTTTGTATATGGCTAGTAAGATTTCTAGGGTAATGATTTAGCTAGATTGGTTAACCTTTTGCATTGAAAGAGATGATCATTTTAAATAGATCTTCTAAAATAACTGAAGAAGCTATTTTTCGGCCTGAACCGTTATAACGTTTTGTGAATCGTTATAACGGTTTGGAAAGAATAGTCGTTGGATCAACTGAACTGAACCGTTATAACGATTTATCAAATCGTTATATGTTTTCCAAATCGTTGTAACGATTACTGAATCGTTACATAACGATACACTCTGGTTTCTTTTAGAATATTTCTGCCTTAGAATATTTTTGAGTATTGAGATGAACCGTTATAACGTTTATTGAATCGTTATAACGATTCCCTGAGCAGATGCAATTTTCTTTTAAGCTCAATTTATCTTGACCAATTCAACCCAGTTTGAATCTAACTAAACTTAAGCCTAATGTAGTCTTGATTAAGCTCTTAAATCCCATCACTAGTCTTGGTTCTTGTGCACTAGTCCATTTGCATGTTAATCCGTGCACAAAACTCAAACAAGGCAAATTGTAAAATTCAAGATTGTTTTGCAAATCGACAAATCAAAGAAGATGTTAAGTGTAACAATCTTTCCCTTTTGTCGATTTGCAAAACATGCATGGGTGCATAGATATAACATATGATGTGGATTTCACCCAAAAACTTCTCCCCCTTTTTAAAAATCGGGCAAAAGGGTGCGAATAAAGAATTTATTTCAATTTAGCTCTCCCTAAATTGATTGCTCCCCCTTAATATATGCACCGTGTATAAGATAAAGAATTTAAAATACTTCCAAAATAAAAAATTATAATGCATTAGCTAACTCCCCAAAATATGTTGCATATATGATTTGAAGGTACAATTAAGCATTGTGGGTCTCTAATTTTTAATTTTAGGAACCCAAACAACATTTATAATGTTGTTTTCTTTTCTAAGTTTGCAATCAAGTGAGATATGACCAATATGACAACAATAATTACAAAATACACATGTTTGAGACTTTTTACTACCTTTAACAAATGTATTTTGGTAGCTTTCTTTTAATCCTTTAGTTTGAGTCTTGGGTTTTTCTTTAGAGATATTTTTATATTTTTGAGAAACAACTTGTTTATGCTCATATCTTTGAGCTTTGGTTTGAAAATTATTTTAATTTTTAAACTCATAAAACCAACCATCGGATCCTTTAAAATATAATTTATTTGACCAACTAGGATTAAAAAATGTAGCATTGTTGCTTTGAAAATTTCTTTTTCCTTTGTTAATCTTTTTATCAAATTGCTTATATTGAAATGCATAATTGTGTTTCTTCTTGAAAGATTTAGCATTAGTAGATTTCATAATTTTTGCATTTGACCCTTGACTTTGTTTCTCTTTTGATTTAGGGCAATTTGAAGTCTTAGAAGATTTTTTATATCCAAGACCCGACTTGTTGCTAGGCCTTTGACCTATAACCTTGTCTAAATCCATTGAAGTAATGCTTGTTGAAATACATGAGGATTTTAGTGCTCTATTTTCAGTTTCTAAAGTTTGCACTTTCACTTTTAATGTCGCGACTTCACCTAAGTGCATTTGACAATTTTTTTCCAGATTTTGTAATTTAAACTCATAAGATTGAACCTTTAACTTAAATTCTGAAATTTTATTTTCAAGTCTCTCAATTATCTCTTTTTGAGAAGATGAATCATGAATAGGACTCACTAAACTAGATACAAAAGATTCAATTACATCCTCATCATCAAAATTATTTGCATTTTCAACAAAAAATTCATCATTCTCAACATAATCATCATCACTATCATCCCAAGTGGATGTAGTGCAAGGTACTACTAGATTGTGCAATTGAAATTCTTGAGAAGTTTGTACCTTAGGTGCATATGAGTTCATCTTCATATTCTTAGATATTGCAATGTCATGTAGGATCTCCAATGTGCACAAATCGGTGATGTTGTTTCTTGCTACAATCTCATCAACATCCACCACGGATGAGCTCTCCTCCACTAGCGCAATTAGGGCAAGATTAAGTGGATTTCTTTCATCTTTCTTTCTCTTAACATGATTGCTTGTGGCTAGCATAGCATCAATTCTCTCAAAGTTTTGCTTCTTCTTATTTGGAAAGACCAAGGAACAATCGTGTGTTGTGTGACCTTCCTTATGACATGAAAAGCATATACATGTCATTCCTTTCTCATTTCGCTCCCCATTGTGCTCCTTTTCAAGATTTAGCATTCTTTCAAACATCTTCGTAATGACTTGATCATTCATAGAAGATGAGCTAGATGATGTCTTTGCTCAAATAGTGGTGCGATGGAGATCTTTGAGCTTGAAGTGCGGTTTCTTTGAGTTTTGGTGTGAACTCTTCGTTTTGTCGTAGCTTCTCCTCAAAGCATAGAAGATGAGTGAATACTTCTTCATGTGTGAATTCACCAAAAGAGCCTTGCATTGCTTCTAAAGTGTTTATCATGCTCTCCCATCTTGTCTTCTCATCATTGCCCTAAAAATCTTGCCTACAATCTTAGAGTTAGACAATGATTCTCCAACTTCATCAAATTCATTAAGAATATGCATCAATCTTGAATACATATTCTCAATTGATTCTCCTTCTTGTATACAAAAATTTTTAAATTCGGATTCTAGACCCATTAGTTTTGTTCTTTTCATTTAAGTGTTGCCTTCAAATCTATTCAATAGGGTCTCCCACATTTCACTAGCAATTTCGGTAGTACCAAATAGTATAGCAATCTTTTCACTAACCGAATTTAAGATAACATTGACGGCATAATCATTTTGAGATTTCAGTTCTTTGGTCTTTTGTGTCATTGTGAGGTTGCTAGGATCATAATGCGGTACATAACCATGTTGGACAACATCCCAAATGCCTAGAATGTTGAGGTAATTCACCATACATTTCTTCCAAAAACTGAAATTTTTACAATTAAGACGTAGAGTTGGGGGTTCTTTTATATGCATTAAAGAAGTCATCTTGGACCAAAAATACCACAAATAAAGCAATTAAAACTGAGCTCCTGCTCTGATACCACTTTGATAGAAATTTGAAAGCCCTAGGATGTTGGTATTGAAAGGTCAAGATAGTGCAAGAATGTAAAGAACCTAAAGTAGAAATGTATAAACCGGTTTGGGGCTTAATGTTCAAGTGTAATGGCAACGGAATACGATTTAAAACAATTCAATTCTCACCAGAATATAATAATCAAAGAAACATGAGAAAAAAAAGTAAAGATAAAGCAAGAACACAAGATGTAACGGAGTTCGGCTTCAACAATGCCTACGTCTCCGGGACCCTCAACCTCTAACAATTGAGGTTGAGCCGATATATTTAAAAAAAGTTTTTACACTTGTAGAACTTGGTCCCTTATAAAAATGGGCTACCAAGCCTATCGGTAACAAGAGTGACAACACACTCAAAAGAAAGGTGAGTGACAACACACTCAAAATGTGAGTGACAACACACTCAAGAAAAGGTGAGCACTACAGCTCAAAAGAATATTTTCAAGAAGATCACGAAAGATCAAGTTGGGAGAATAGAGAGAAGTTAGATTGAGCTTGAACAAGGATTTGACTAATTAGTGTATCAATCTCTTAAATTATCTCTCTCACTTTGTATATGGCTAGTAAGATTTCTAGGGTAATGATTTAGCTAGATTGGTTAACCTTTTGCATTGAAAGAGATGATCATTTTAAATAGATCTTCTAAAACAACTGAAGAAGCTATTTTTCGGCCTGAACCGCTATAACGTTTTGTGAATCGTTATAACGGTTTGGAAAGAATAGCCGTTGGATCAACTGAACTGAACTGTTATAACGATTTATCAAATCGTTATATGTTTCCCAAATCGTTGTAACGATTACTGAATCGTTACATAACGATACACTCTGGTTTCTTTTAGAATATTTCTGCCTTATAATATTTTTGAGTATTGAGATGAACCGTTATAACGTTTACTGAATCGTTATAACGATTCCCTGAGCAGATACAATTTTCTTTTAAGCTCAATTTATCTTGACCAATTCAACCCAGTTTGAATCTAACTGAACCTAAGCCTAATGTAGTCTTGATTAAGCTCTTAAATCCCAGCACTAGTCTTGGTTCTTGTGCACTAGTCCATTTGGATGTTAATCCCTGCACAAAACTCAAACAAGGCAAATTGTAAAATTCAAGATTGTTTTGCAAATCGACAAATCAAAGAAGATCTTAAGTGTAACAATTATCAAATTAATACTTAAATATGAATATCATAGGATGCTAATTTTACATAAGACATAAGTAATATACATTGCAAATTGCTGTTTAAACAAATTGTTTACGATTTTTTAACATTTATTGCCTCATAACGACAAATAATTTCATGAAAATTAATATAATTACTCATAATTGTGCTTGTTAGAAGATTATCCAATTAACACTTCGATATGAACATTCTACGACACGAATTTAGCATAAAAAATAAGTAAGATGCATTAAAAACAGCTGTTTAAACAAGTTGTTTGATCTTTCCAAATTTTTTTGCCGCATAACTGCATATAATTTCGAATAAATTAATATAATTACTCCTAATTACGTCTGTCATACGATTTTTCACTTAACACTTTGATATGAATATTCTACGATACTATTTTTTCACAAAACACAAGTAACAGCTGTTTAAACAAGTTGTTTGAGTTTTTTAAAATTTTTGGCTGCATAACTACACATAACTTCGCACAAATTAATATAATTACTCCTATTTATGCCTATTGTATAATTATCCAATTAACACTCCAATATGAATATCCTGTAACAGTAATTTTTCATAAAACATAAATAAGATACTTTTGAAACCGCTGTTTAAACAATTGTTTGTGTTTTTCAAATTTTTTGCCGCATAACTACATATAATTTCGTACAAATTAATATATTTACTATTAATTATGCCTATTATAAGATTATCTAATTAAAACTTCGATATGAATACTCTATGACGCTAATTTGGCACAAAACATAAGTAAGATGCATTAAAAACTGCTGTTTAAACAAGTTGTTTGACTTTTTTTTAAAACTTTAGCCCCATAATGCACATAGTTTCGTGCAAATTATTATAATTACTTCTAATTATGCCTATTATAAGAATGTTCAATTATAACTTCGATATGAATATTCTACGACACTATTTTCTACCAAAACATAATTAAGATGCATTAAAAATAGCTATTTGAAAAAGTTATTTGAGTGTTTTAAAATTTTGGCCCCATAACTACACATAATTTAGTGCAAATTAAAATAATCACTCCTAATTATGCCTATTAAAAGATTATCTAATTAACATTCTACAACACTAATTTTGCACAAAACATAAGTAGGAGGCTTTAAAAACAGCCGTTTAAACAAGTTGTTTGAGTTTTTTAAAAATTTTGGCCACGTAATTACGCATATTTTTTTATAAATTAATATAATCACTCCTAAGCAAGCCTATTATATGATCTTCATATTAAAACTTTGATATGAAAATTCTACGACACTAATTTTTCACAAAACATAAGTAAGATGCATGAAAAACAGCTGTTTAAACAAGTTATTTGAGTTTTTCAAAAATTTTGGCTGCATCGCTACACATAATTCTTCTAAATTAACATAATTACTCCTAAATATGCCTATTCTAAGATTCTTTAATTAAAATATTGAAATGAACATTTTACAGCACTAATTTTGCACAAAACATAAGTAAGATGCATTAAAAACGGCTGTTTAAACAAGTTGTTTGATCTTTCCAATTTTTTTGGCCGCATAACTGCATATAATTTTGAATAAATTAATATAATTACTCTTAATTACGTCTGTCATATGATTTTTCACTTAACACTTTGATATGAATATTCTACGATACTAATTTTTCACAAAACATAAGTAAGATGCATTATAAACTGCTATTTAAAAAACTTGTTTGAGTTTTCAACATTTTTTCCATCATAACTACACATAATTTCGTGGAAATTAATATAACTACTCCTAATTACTCCTATAATAAAGTTATCCAATTAAAACTTCGATATGAATATTCTATAACGCTAATTTTGCACAAAACATAAGTAAGATACGTCAAAAACTGTTGTTGAAACAAGTTGTTTGGCTTTATGAAAATTTTTGGCCGCGCAACTACACATAATACGTGCAAATTAAAATAATTACTCCTTGTTACGCCTATTACAAGATAGACTTCGATATGAATATTCCATGACGCTAATTTTGCGCAAAACATAAGTAAGAAGCATAAAAAATTGCTGTTTAAATAAGTTGTTTGAATTTTTCATAATTTTTGGCCGCATAACTACATATAATTTCGTGAAAATTAATACAATTACTCCAAATTACGCCTATTATAAAATTATCCAATGAAAACTTCGATATGAATATTCGATAATGCTAATATTGCACAAAACGTAAGCAAGATGCATTAAAAACCGCTGTTTAAACAAATTGTTTGCCTTTATAAAAATTTTGGCCGCATAACTACACATAATTCGGTACAAATTAATATAATTACTCCTAATTATGTCTATTATAAGATTGTTCAATTAACACTTCAAAATGAATAGTTTAGGGCACTATTTTTCCTCAAAACATAAGTAAGATGCATTAGAAACTGCTATTTAAAAAAGTTTAGTTTTTCAACATTTTTTGCCTCATAACTACATATAATTTCGTAAAAATTAATATAATTACTCCTAATTATGCCCATTAAAATATTATCCAATTAACACCTCGATATGAACATTCTACGACACTAATTTTGCACAAGACATAAGTAGGATGCATTAAAAATAGCCGTTTAAACAAGTTGTTTGTGCTTTTCAAAATTTTTGGCTGCATAAGTACACATAATTTCATGCAAATTGATATAATTACTCCTAATTATGCCTATTATAAGATTGTCCAATTAACACTTCGATACGAATATCCTACGACACTAATATTTCATAAAACATAAGTAAGATATATTAGAAACTGCTGTTTAAACAAGTTGTTTAAGATTTTTAACATATTTTGACTCATAACTATACATAATTTCGTGAAAACTAATGTAATTACTGCTAATTATACCTATTAGAAGATTATCCAATTAACACCTCGATATGAACATTGTACGACACAAATTTTGCACAAAACATAAATAAGATGCATTGAAAACAATTGTTTAAACAAGTTGTTTGAGTTTTTTGAAAATTGTTGGCCGCATAACTACACATAATTTCTTGAAAATTAATATAATTACTCCTAATTATGCTTATTATATGGTTGAGCAATTAAAACTTAGATATGAATATTCTATGATGCTAATTTTGCACAAAATATAAGTAAGATTCATTCGAAGCTGTTTTTTTAAGAAAGTTGTTTAAGATTTACAACATTTTTTGCATCACAACTACACATAATTTCGAGCGAATTAATATAATTACTCCTAACTATGTCTGTTATAAGATTGTCAAATTAACACTTCAATATGAATATCATAGGACGCTAATTTTACATAAGACATAAGTAAGATACATTGCAAATTGCTGTTTAAACAAGTTGTTTAAGATTTTTTAACATTTATTGCCTCATAACGACAAATAATTTCGTGAAAATTAATAAAATTACTCATAATTGTGCTTGTTAGAAGATTATCCAATTAACACTTCGATATGAACATTCTACGACACGAATTTAGCATAAAAAATAAGTAAGATGCATTAAAAACAGCTGTTTAAACAAGTTGTTTGAGTTTTTTAAAATTTTTGGCTGCATAACTACACATAACTTCGCACAAATTAATATAATTACTCATATTTATGCCTATTGTATAATTATCCAATTAACACTCCAATATGAATATCCTGTAACAGTAATTTTTCATAAAACATAAATAAGATACTTTTGAAACCGCTGTTTAAACAAATTGTTTGTGTTTTTCAAACCTTTTGCCGCATAACTACATATAATTTCGTGCAAATTCATATAATTACTATTAATTATGCCTATTATAAGATTATCTAATTAAAACTTCGATATGAATACTCTATGACGCTAATTTGGCACAAAACATAAGTAATATGCATTAAAAACTGCTGTTTAAACAAGTTGTTTGATTTTTTTTTTTAAACTTTGGCCCCATAATGCACATAGTTTCGTGCAAATTATTATAATTACTCCTAATTATGCCTATTATAAGAATGTTCAATTATAACTTCGATATGAATATTTTACGACACTATTTTCTACCAAAACATAATTAAGATGCATTAGAAACAGCTATTTGAAAAAGTTATTTGAGTGTTTCAAAATTTTGGCCCCAAAACTACACATAATTTAGTGAAAATTAAAATAATCACTCCTAATAGTGCCTATTAAAAGATTATCTAATTAATATTTCAATATTAACATTCTACAACACTAATTTTGCACAGAACATAAGTAGGAGGCTTTAAAAATAGCAGTTTAAACAAGTTGTTTGAGTTTTTTAAAATTTTTGGCCGCATAATTACGCATAATTTCTTATAAATTAATATAATCACTCCTAAGCAAACCTATTATATGATCTTCTAATTAAAACTTTGATATGAAAATTCTACGACACTAATTTTTCACAAAACATAAGTAAGATGCATGAAAAACAGCTGTTTAAATAAGTTATTTGAGTTTTTCAAAAATTTTGGCTGCATCGCTACACATAATTCTTCTAAATTAACATAATTACTCCTAAATATGCCTATTCTAAGATTCTTTAATTAAAATATTGATATGAATATTCTACAGCACTAATTTTGCACAAAACATAAGTAAGATGCATTAAAAACGGCTGTTTAAACAAGTTGTTTGATCTTTCCAAATTTTTTGGCCGCATAACTTCATATAATTTTGCATAAATTAATATAATTACTCTTAATTATGTCTGTCATATGATTTTTCACCTAACACTTTGATATGAATATTCTACGATACTAATTTTTCACAAAACATAAGTAAGATGCATTATAAACTGCTATTTAAAAAAACTTGTTTGAGTTTTCAACATTTTTGCCCTCATAACTACACATAATTTCGTGGAAATTAATATAACTACTCCTAATTACTCCTATTATAAAGTTATCCAATTAAAACTTCGATATGAATATTCTATAACGCTAATTTTGCACAAAACATAAGTAAGATACGTCAAAAACTGTTGTTGAAACAAAGTTGTTTGGCTTTATGAAAAATTTTGGCCGCGCAACTACACATAATACGTGCAAATTAAAATAATTACTCCTTGTTACGCCTATTACAAGATAGACTTCGATATGAATATTCCATGACGCTAATTTTGCGCAAAACATAAGTAAGAAGCATAAAAAATTACTGTTTAAATAAGTTGTTTGAATTTTTCATAATTTTTGGCCGCATAACTACATATAATTTCGTGAAAATTAATACAATTACTCCAAATTACGCCTATTATTAAATTGTCCAATGAAAACTTCGATATGAATATTCGATAATGCTAATATTGCACAAAATGTAAGCAAGATGCATTAAAAACCGCTGTTTAAACAAATTGTTTGCCTTTATAAAAATTTTTGGCCGCATAACTACGCATAATTCGGTACAAATTAATATAATTACTCCTAATTATGTCTATTATAAGATTGTTCAATTAACACTTCAAAATGAATAGTTTAGGGCACTATTTTTCCTCAAAACATAAGTAAAATGCATTAAAAACTGCTATTTAAAAAAGTTTAGTTTTTCAACATTTTTTGCCTCATAACTACATATAATTTCGTAAAAATTAATATAATTACTCCTAATTATGCCCATTAAAATATTATCCAATTAACACCTCGATATGAACATTCTACGACACTAATTTTGCACAAGACATAAGTAGGATGCATTAAAAATAGCCGTTTAAACAAGTTGTTTGTGCTTTTCAAAATTTTTGGCTGCATAAGTACACATAATTTCATGCAAATTGATATAATTACTCCTAATTATGCCTATTATAAGATTGTCCAATTAACACTTCGATACGAATATCCTACGACACTAATATTTCATAAAACATAAGTAAGATATATTAGAAACTGCTGTTTAAACAAGTTGTTTAAGATTTTTAACATATTTTGACTCGTAACTATACATAATTTCGTGAAAACTAATGTAATTACTGCTAATTATACCTATTAGAAGATTATCCAATTAACACCTCGATATGAACATTGTACGACACAAATTTTGCACAAAACATAAATAAGATGCATTGAAAACAATTGTTTAAACAAGTTGTTTGAGTTTTTTGAAAATTGTTGGCCGCATAACTACACATAATTTCTTGAAAATTAATATAATTACTCCTAATTATGCTTATTATATGGTTGTGCAATTAAAACTTAGATATGAATATTCTATGATGCTAATTTTGCACAAAATATAAGTAAGATTCATTCGAAGCTGTTTTTTTAAGAAAGTTGTTTAAGATTTACAACATTTTTTGCATCACAACTACACATAATTTCGAGCGAATTAATATAATTACTCCTAACTATGTCTGTTATAAGATTGTCAAATTAACACTTCAATATGAATATCATAGGACGCTAATTTTACATAAGACATAAGTAAGATACATTGCAAATTGCTGTTTAAACAAGTTGTTTAAGATTTTTTAACATTTATTGCCTCATAACGACAAATAATTTCGTGAAAATTAATAAAATTACTCATAATTGTGCTTGTTAGAAGATTATCCAATTAACACTTCGATATGAACATTCTACGACACGAATTTAGCATAAAAAATAAGTAAGATGCATTAAAAACAGCTGTTTAAACAAGTTGTTTGAGTTTTTTAAAATTTTTGGCTGCATAACTACACATAACTTCGCACAAATTAATATAATTACTCATATTTATGCCTATTGTATAATTATCCAATTAACACTCCAATATGAATATCCTGTAACAGTAATTTTTCATAAAACATAAATAAGATACTTTTGAAACCGCTGTTTAAACAAATTGTTTGTGTTTTTCAAACCTTTTGCCGCATAACTACATATAATTTCGTGCAAATTCATATAATTACTATTAATTATGCCTATTATAAGATTATCTAATTAAAACTTCGATATGAATACTCTATGACGCTAATTTGGCACAAAACATTAGTAAGATGCATTAAAAACTGTTGTTTAAAAAAGTTGTTTGACTTTTTTTTTTAATCTTTGGCCCCATAATGCACATAGTTTCGTGCAAATTATTATATTACTCCTAATTATGCCTATTATAAGAATGTTCAATTATAACTTCGATATGAATATTCTACGACACTATTTTCTACCAAAACATAATTAAGATGCATTAGAAACAGCTATTTGAAAAAGTTATTTGAGTGTTTCAAAATTTTGGCCCCATAACTACACATAATTTAGTGAAAATTAAAATAATCACTCCTAATTCTGCCTATTAAAAGATTATCTAATTAACATTTCAATATTAACATTCTACAACACTAATTTTGCACAGAACATAAGTAGGAGGCTTTAAAAACAGCAGTTTAAACAAGTTGTTTGAGTTTTTTAAAATTTTTGGCCGCATAATTACACATAATTTCTTATAAATTAATATAATCACTCCTAAGCAAGCCTATTATATGATCTTCTAATTAAAACTTTGATATGAAAATTCTACGACACTAATTTTCACAAAACATAAGTAAGATGCATGAAAAACAGCTGTTTAAATAAGTTATTTGAGTTTTTCAAAAATTTTGGCTGCATCGCTACACATAATTCTTCTAAATTAACATAATTACTCCTAAATATGCCTATTCTAAGATTCTTTAATTAAAATATTGATATGAATATTCTACAGCACTAATTTTGCACAAAACATAAGTAAGATGCATTAAAAACGGCTGTTTAAACAAGTTGTTTGATCTTTCCAAATTTTTTGGCCGCATAACTGCATATAATTTTGAATAAATTAATATAATTACTCTTAATTACGTCTGTCATATGATTTTTCACTTAACACTTTGATATGAATATTCTACGATACTATTTTTTCACAAAACATAAGTAAGATGCATTATAAACTGCTATTTAAAAAAACTTGTTTGAGTTTTCAACATTTTTGCCGTCATAACTACACATAATTTCGTGGAAATTAATATAACTACTCCTAATTACTCCTATTATAAAGTTATCCAATTAAAACTTCGATATGAATATTCTATAACGCTAATTTTGCACAAAACATAAGTAAGATACGTCAAAAACTGTTGTTGAAACAAGTTGTTTGGCTTTATGAAAATTTTTGGCCGCGCAACTACACATAATACGTGCAAATTAAAATAATTACTCCTTGTTACGCCTATTACAAGATAGACTTCGATATGAATATTCCATGACGCTAATTTTGCGCAAAACATAAGTAAGAAGCATAAAAAATTGCTGTTTAAATAAGTTGTTTGAATTTTTCATAATTTTTGGCCGCATAACTACATATAATTTCGTGAAAATTAATACAATTACTCCAAATTACGCCTATTATAAAATTATCCAATGAAAACTTCGATATGAATATTCGATAATGCTAATATTGCACAAAACGTAAGCAAGATGCATTAAAAACCGCTGTTTAAACAAATTGTTTGCCTTTATAAAAATTTTTGGCCGCATAACTACACATAATTCGGTACAAATTAATATAATTACTCCTAATTATGTCTATTATAAGATTGTTCAATTAACACTTCAAAATGAATAGTTTAGGGCATTATTTTTCCTCAAAACATAAGTAAGATGCATTAGAAACTGCTATTTAAAAAAGTTTAGTGTTTCAACATTTTTTGCCTCATAACTACATATAATTTCGTAAAAAATAATATAATTACTCCTAATTATGCCCATTAAAATATTATCCAATTAACACCTCGATATGAACATTCTACGACACTAATTTTGCACAAGACATAAGTAGGATGCATTAAAAATAGCCGTTTAAACAAGTTGTTTGTGCTTTTCAAAATTTTTGGCTGCATAAGTACACATAATTTCATGCAAATTGATATAATTACTCCTAATTATGCCTATTATGAGATTGTCCAATTAACACCTCGATACGAATATCCTACGACACTAATATTTCATAAAACATAAATAAGATATATTAGAAACTGCTGTTTAAACATGTTGTTTAAGATTTTTAACATATTTTGACTCATAACTATACATAATTTCGTGAAAACTAATGTAATTACTGCTAATTATACCTATTAGAAGATTATCCAATTAACACCTCGATATGAACATTGTACGACACAAATTTTGCACAAAACATTAATAAGATGCATTGAAAACAATTGTTTAAACAAGTTGTTTGAGTTTTTTGAAAATTGTTGGCCGCATAACTACACATAATTTCTTGAAAATTATATAATTACTCCTAATTATGCTTATTATATGGTTGTGCAATTAAAACTTAGATATGAATATTCTATGATGCTAATTTTGCACAAAATATAAGTAAGATTCATTCGAAGCTGTTTTTTTAAGAAAGTTGCTTAAGATTTACAACATTTTTTGCATCACAACTACACATAATTTCGAGCGAATTAATATAATTACTCCTAACTATGTCTGTTATAAGATTGTCAAATTAACATTTCAATATGAATATCATAGGACGCTAATTTTACATAAGACATAAGTAAGATACATTGCAAATTGCTGTTTAAACAAGTTGTTTAAGATTTTTTAACATTTATTGCCTCATAACGATAAATAATTTCGTGAAAATTAATATAATTACTCATAATTGTGCTTGTTAGAAGATTATCCAATTAACACTTCGATATGAACATTCTACGACACGAATTTAGCATAAAAAATTAGTAAGATGCATTAAAAACAGCTGTTTAAACAAGTTGTTTGAGTTTTTTAAAATTTTTGGCTGCATAACTACACATAACTTCGCACAAATTAATATAATTACTCATATTTATGCCTATTGTATAATTATCCAATTAACACTCCAATATGAATATCCTGTAACAGTAATTTTATATAAAACATAAATAAGATACTTTTGAAACCGCTGTTTAAACAAATTGTTTGTGTTTTTCAAACCTTTTGCCGCATAACTACATATAATTTCGTGAAAATTCATATAATTACTATTAATTATGCCTATTATAAGATTATCTAATTAAAACTTCGATATGAATACTCTATGACGCTAATTTGGCACAAAACATAAGTAAGATGCATTAAAAACTGCTGTTTAAACAAGTTGTTTGACTTTTTTTTTAAACTTTGGCCCCATAATTCACATAGTTTCGTGCAAATTATTATAATTACTCCTAATTATGCCTATTATAAGGATGTTCAATTATAACTTCGATATGAATATTCTACGACACTATTTTCTACCAAAACATAATTAAGATGCATTAGAAACAGCTATTTGAAAAAGTTATTTGAGTGTTTCAAAATTTTGGCCCCATAACTACACATAATTTAGTGAAAATTAAAATAATCACTCCTAATTCTGCCTATTAAAAGATTATCTAATTAACATTTCAATATTAACATTCTACAACACTAATTTTGCACAGAACATAAGTAGGAGGCTTTAAAAACAGCAGTTTAAACAAGTTGTTTGAGTTTTTTAAAATTTTTGGCCGCATAATTACGCATTATTTCTTATAAATTAATATAATCACTCCTAAGAAAGCCTATTATATGATATTCTAATTAAAACTTTGATATGAAAATTCTACGACACTAATTTTTCACAAAACATAAGTAAGATGCATGAAAAACAGCTGTTTAAATAGGTTATTTGAGTTTTTCAAAAATTTTGGCTGCATCGCTACACATAATTCTTCTAAATTAACATAATTACTCCTAAATATGCCTATTCTAAGATTCTTTAATTAAAATATTGATATGAATATTCTACAGCACTAATTTTGCACAAAACATAAGTAAGATGCATTAAAAACGGCTGTTTAAACAAGTTGTTTGATCTTTCCAATTTTTTTGGCCGCATAACTGCATATAATTTTGAATAAATTAATATAATTACTCTTAATTACGTCTGTCATATGATTTTTCACTTAACACTTTGATATGAATATTCTACGATACTAATTTTTCACAAAACATAAGTAAGATGCATTATAAACTGCTATTTAAAAAACTTGTTTGAGTTTTCAACATTTTTTCCATCATAACTACACATAATTTCGTGGAA
Source organism: Schoenoplectus tabernaemontani (assembly GCA_037127355.1). NCBI lineage: Eukaryota > Viridiplantae > Streptophyta > Magnoliopsida > Poales > Cyperaceae > Schoenoplectus > Schoenoplectus tabernaemontani. The sequence continues at coordinate 9,449,305 of CM073748.1, forward strand.
ATTAATATAACTACTCCTAATTACTCCTATAATAAAGTTATCCAATTAAAACTTCGATATGAATATTCTATAACGCTAATTTTGCACAAAACATAAGTAAGATACGTCAAAAACTGTTGTTGAAACAAGTTGTTTGGCTTTATGAAAATTTTTGGCCGCGCAACTACACATAATACGTGCAAATTAAAATAATTACTCCTTGTTACGCCTATTACAAGATAGACTTCGATATGAATATTCCATGACGCTAATTTTGCGCAAAACATAAGTAAGAAGCATAAAAAATTGCTGTTTAAATAAGTTGTTTGAATTTTTCATAATTTTTGGCCGCATAACTACATATAATTTCGTGAAAATTAATACAATTACTCCAAATTACGCCTATTATAAAATTATCCAATGAAAACTTCGATATGAATATTCGATAATGCTAATATTGCACAAAACGTAAGCAAGATGCATTAAAAACCGCTGTTTAAACAAATTGTTTGCCTTTATAAAAATTTTTGGCGCATAACTACACATAATTCGGTACAAATTAATATAATTACTCCTAATTATGTCTATTATAAGATTGTTCAATTAACACTTCAAAATGAATAGTTTAGGGCACTATTTTTCCTCAAAACATAAGTAAGATGCATTAGAAACTGCTATTTAAAAAAGTTTAGTTTTTCAACATTTTTTGCCTCATAACTACATATAATTTCGTAAAAATTAATATAATTACTCCTAATTATGCCCATTAAAATATTATCCAATTAACACCTCGATATGAACATTCTACGACACTAATTTTGCACAAGACATAAGTAGGATGCATTAAAAATAGCCGTTTAAACAAGTTGTTTGTGCTTTTCAAAATTTTTGGCTGCATAAGTACACATAATTTCATGCAAATTGATATAATTACTCCTAATTATGCCTATTATAAGATTGTCCAATTAACACTTCGATACGAATATCCTACGACACTAATATTTCATAAAACATAAGTAAGATATATTAGAAACTGCTGTTTAAACAAGTTGTTTAAGATTTTTAACATATTTTGACTCATAACTATACATAATTTCGTGAAAACTAATGTAATTACTGCTAATTATACCTATTAGAAGATTATCCAATTAACACCTCGATATGAACATTGTACGACACAAATTTTGCACAAAACATAAATAAGATGCATTGAAAACAATTGTTTAAACAAGTTGTTTGAGTTTTTTGAAAATTGTTGGCCGCATAACTACACATAATTTCTTGAAAATTAATATAATTACTCCTAATTATGCTTATTATATGGTTGTGCAATTAAAACTTAGATATGAATATTCTATGATGCTAATTTTGCACAAAATATAAGTAAGATTCATTCGAAGCTGTTTTTTTAAGAAAGTTGTTTAAGATTTACAACATTTTTTGCATCACAACTACACATAATTTCGAGCGAATTAATATAATTACTCCTAACTATGTCTGTTATAAGATTGTCAAATTAACACTTCAATATGAATATCATAGGACGCTAATTTTACATAAGACATAAGTAAGATACATTGCAAATTGCTGTTTAAACAAGTTGTTTAAGATTTTTTAACATTTATTGCCTCATAACGACAAATAATTTCGTGAAAATTAATATAATTACTCATAATTGTGCTTGTTAGAAGATTATCCAATTAACACTTCGATATGAACATTCTACGACACGAATTTAGCATAAAAAATAAGTAAGATGCATTAAAAACAGCTGTTTAAACAAGTTGTTTGAGTTTTTTAAAATTTTTGGCTGCATAACTACACATAACTTCGCACAAATTAATATAATTACTCATATTTATGCCTATTGTATAATTATCCAATTAACACTCCAATATGAATATCCTCTAACAGTAATTTTTCATAAAACATAAATAAGATACTTTTGAAACCGCTGTTTAAACAAATTGTTTGTGTTTTTCAAACCTTTTGCCGCATAACTACATATAATTTCGTGCAAATTCATATAATTACTATTAATTATGCCTATTATAAGATTATCTAATTAAAACTTCGATATGAATACTCTATGACGCTAATTTGGCACAAAACATAAGTAAGATGCATTAAAAACTGCTGTTTAAACAAGTTGTTTGACTTTTTTTTTTAAACTTTGGCCCCATAATGCACATAGTTTCGTGCAAATTATTATAATTACTCCTAATTAAGCCTATTATAAGAATGTTCAATTATAACTTCGATATGAATATTCTACGACACTATTTTCTACCAAAACATAATTAAGATGCATTAGAAACAGCTATTTGAAAAAGTTATTTGAGTGTTTCAAAATTTTGGCCCCATAACTACACATAATTTAGTGAAAATTAAAATAATCACTCCTAATTCTGCCTATTAAAAGATTATCTAATTAACATTTCAATATTAACATTCTACAACACTAATTTTGCACAGAACATAAGTAGGAGGCTTTAAAAACAGCAGTTTAAACAAGTTGTTTGAGTTTTTTAAAATTTTTGGCCGCATAATTACGCATAATTTCTTATAAATTAATATAATCACTCCTAAGCAAGCCTATTATATGATCTTCTAATTAAAACTTTGATATGAAAATTCTACGACACTAATTTTTCACAAAACATAAGTAAGATGCATGAAAAACAGCTGTTTAAATAAGTTATTTGAGTTTTTCAAAAATTTTGGCTGCATCGCTACACATAATTCTTCTAAATTAACATAATTACTCCTAAATATGCCTATTCTAAGATTCTTTAATTAAAATATTGATATGAATATTCTACAGCACTAATTTTGCACAAAACATAAGTAAGATGCATTAAAAACGGCTGTTTAAACAAGTTGTTTGATCTTTCCAAATTTTTTGGCCGCATAACTGCATATAATTTTGCATAAATTAATATAATTACTCTTAATTACGTCTGTCATATGATTTTTCACTTAACACTTTGATATGAATATTCTACGATACTAATTTTTCACAAAACATAAGTAAGATGCATTATAAACTGCTATTTAAAAAAACTTGTTTGAGTTTTCAACATTTTTGCCCTCATAACTACACATAATTTCGTGGAAATTAATATAACTACTCCTAATTACTCCTATTATAAAGTTATCCAATTAAAACTTCGATATGAATATTCTATAACGCTAATTTTGCACAAAACATAAGTAAGATACGTCAAAAACTGTTGTTGAAACAAGTTGTTTGGCTTTATGAAAATTTCTGGCCGCGCAACTACACATAATACGTGCAAATTAAAATAATTACTCCTTGTTACGCCTATTACAAGATAGACTTCGATATGAATATTCCATGACGCTAATTTTGCGCAAAACATAAGTAAGAAGCATAAAAAATTGCTGTTTAAATAAGTTGTTTGAATTTTTCATAATTTTTGGCCGCATAACTACATATAATTTCGTGAAAATTAATACAATTACTCCAAATTACGCCTATTATAAAATTGTCCAATGAAAACTTCGATATGAATATTCGATAATGCTAATATTGCACAAAACGTAAGCAAGATGCATTAAAAACCGCTGTTTAAACAAATTGTTTGCCTTTATAAAAATTTTTGGCCGCATAACTACACATAATTCGGTACAAATTAATATAATTACTCCTAATTATGTCTATTATAAGATTGTTCAATTAACACTTCAAAATGAATAGTTTAGGGCACTATTTTTCCTCAAAACATAAGTAAGATGCATTAGAAACTGCTATTTAAAAAAGTTTAGTTTTTCAACATTTTTTGCCTCATAACTACATATAATTTCGTAAAAATTAATATAATTACTCCTAATTATGCCCATTAAAATATTATCCAATTAACACCTCGATATGAACATTCTACGACACTAATTTTGCACAAGACATAAGTAGGATGCATTAAAAATAGCCGTTTAAACAAGTTGTTTGTGCTTTTCAAAATTTTTGGCTGCATAAGTACACATAATTTCATGCAAATTGATATAATTACTCCTAATTATGCCTATTATAAGATTGTCCAATTAACACTTCGATACGAATATCCTACGACACTAATATTTCATAAAACATAAGTAAGATATATTAGAAACTGCTGTTTAAACAAGTTGTTTAATATTTTTAACATATTTTGACTCATAACTATACATAATTTCGTGAAAACTAATGTAATTACTGCTAATTATACCTATTAGAAGATTATCCAATTAACACCTCGATATGAACATTGTACGACACAAATTTTGCACAAAACATAAATAAGATGCATTGAAAACAATTGTTTAAACAAGTTGTTTGAGTTTTTTGAAAATTGTTGGCCGCATAACTACACATAATTTCTTGAAAATTAATATAATTACTCCTAATTATGCTTATTATATGGTTGTGCAATTAAAACTTAGATATGAATATTCTATGATGCTAATTTTGCACAAAATATAAGTAAGATTCATTCGAAGCTGTTTTTTTAAGAAAGTTGTTTAAGATTTACAACATTTTTTGCATCACAACTACACATAATTTCGAGCGAATTAATATAATTACTCCTAACTATGTCTGTTATAAGATTGTCAAATTAACACTTCAATATGAATATCATAGGACGCTAATTTTACATAAGACATAAGTAAGATACATTGCAAATTGCTGTTTAAACAAGTTGTTTAAGATTTTTTAACATTTATTGCCTCATAACGACAAATAATTTCGTGAAAATTAATATAATTACTCATAATTGTGCTTGTTAGAAGATTATCCAATTAACACTTCGATATGAACATTCTACGACACGAATTTAGCATAAAAAATAAGTAAGATGCATTAAAAACAGCTGTTTAAACAAGTTGTTTGAGTTTTTTAAAATTTTTGGCTGCATAACTACACATAACTTCGCACAAATTAATATAATTACTCATATTTATGCCTATTGTATAATTATCCAATTAACACTCCAATATGAATATCCTGTAACAGTAATTTTTCATAAAACATAAATAAGATACTTTTGAAACCGCTGTTTAAACAAATTGTTTGTGTTTTTCAAACCTTTTGCCGCATAACTACATATAATTTCGTGAAAATTCATATAATTACTATTAATTATGCCTATTATAAGATTATCTAATTAAAACTTCGATATGAATACTCTATGACGCTAATTTGGCACAAAACATAAGTAAGATGCATTAAAAACTGCTGTTTAAACAAGTTGTTTGACTTTTTTTTAAAACTTTGGCCCCATAATGCACATAGTTTCGTGCAAATTATTATAATTACTCCTAATTATGCCTATTATAAGAATGTTCAATTATAACTTCGATATGAATATTCTACGACACTATTTTCTACCAAAACATAATTAAGATGCATTAGAAAAAGCTATTTGAAAAAGTTATTTGAGTGTTTCAAAATTTTGGCCCCATAACTACACATAATTTAGTGAAAATTAAAATAATCACTTCTAATTCTGCCTATTAAAAGATTAGCTAATTAACATTTCAATATTAATATTCTACAATACTAATTTTGCACAAAACATAAGTAGGAGGCTTTAAAAACAACAGTTTAAACAAGTTGTTTGAGTTTTTTAAAATTTTTGGCCGCATAATTACGCATAATTTCTTATAAATTAATATAATCACTCCTAAGAAAGCCTATTATATGATCTTCTAATTAAAATTTTGATATGAAAATTCTATGACACTAATTTTTCACAAAACATAAGTAAGATGCATGAAAAATAACTGTTTAAATAAGTTATTTGAGTTTTTCAAAAATTTTGGCTGCATCGCTACACATAATTCTTCTAAATTAACATAATTACTCTTAAATATGCCTATTCTAAGATTCTTTAATTAAAATATGGATATGAATATTTTACAGCACTAATTTTGCACAAAACATAAGTAAGATGAATTAAAAACGGCTGTTTAAACAAGTTGTTTGATCTTTCCAATTTTTTTGGCCGCATAACTGCATATAATTTTGAATAAATTAATTTAGTTACTCTTAATTACGTCTGTCATATGATTTTTCACTTAACACTTTGATATGAATATTCTACGATACTAATTTTTCACAAAACATAAGTAAGATGCATTAGAAACTGCTATTTAAAAAACTTGTTTGAGTTTTCAACATTTTTGCCCTCATAACTACACATAATTTCGTGAAAATTAATATAACTACTCCTAATTACTCCTATTATAAAGTTATCCAATTAAAACTTCGATATGAATATTCTATAACGCTAATTTTGCACAAAACATAAGTAAGATACGTCAAAAACTGTTGTTGAAACAAGTTGTTTGGCAAAAATTTTGGCCGCGCAACTACACATAATACGTACAAATTAAAATAATTACTCCTTGTTATGCCTATTACAAGATAGACTTCGATATGAATATTCCATGACGCTAATTTTGCGCAAAACATAAGTAAGAAGCATAAAAAAATGTTGTTTAAATAAGTTGTTTGAATTTTTCATAATTTTTGGCCGCATAACTACATATAATTTCGTAAAAATTAATATAATTACTCCAAATTACGCCTATTATAAAATTGTCCAATGAAAACTTCAATATGAATATTCTATAATGCTAATATTGCACAAAACGTAAGCAAAATGCATTAAAAACCGCTGTTTAAACAAATTGTTTGCCTTTATAAAAAAATTTGGCCGCATAACTACACATAATTCGGTATAAATTAATATAATTACTCCTAATTATAGCTATTATAAGATTGTTTAATTAATACTTCAAAATGAATAGTTTAGGACACTATTTTTCCTCAAAACATAAGTAAGATGCATTAGAAACTGCTATTTAAAAAGTTTAGTTTTTCAACATTTTTTGCTTCATAACTACATATAATTTCGTAAAAATTAATATAATTACTCCTAATTATTCCCATTAAAATATTATCCAATTAACACTTCGATATGAACATTCTACGACACTAATTTTGCACAAGACATAAGTAGGATGCATTAAAAATAGCCGTTTAAACAAGTTGTTTGTGCTTTTCAAAATTTTTGGCTGCATAAGTACACATAATTTCATGCAAATTGATATAATTACTTCTAATTATGCCTATTATAAGATTGTCCAATTAACACTTCGATACGAATATCCTACGACACTAATATTTCATAAAACATAAGTAAGATATATTAGAAACTGCATTGTTTAAACAAGTTGTTTAAGATTTTTAACATATTTTGACTCGTAACTATACATAATTTCGTGAAAACTAATGTAATTACTGCTAATTATACCTATTAGAAGATTATCCATTTAACACCTCGATATGAACATTGTACGACACAAATTTTGCACAAAACATAAATAAGATGCATTGAAAACAATTGTTTAAACAAGTTGTTTGAGTTTTTTGAAAATTGTTGGCCGCATAACTACACATAATTTCTTGAAAATTAATATAATTACTCCTAATTATGCTTATTATATGGTTGTGCAATTAAAACTTAGATATGAATATTCTATGATGCTAATTTTGCACAAAATATAAGTAAAATTCATTCGAAGCTGTTTTTAAAAAAAGTTGTTTAAGATTTACAACATTTTTTGCATCACAACTACACATAATTTCGAGCGAATTAATATAATTACTCCTAACTATGTCTGTTATAAGATTGTCAAATTAACACTTCAATATGAATATATTGACACGTATCTCAAGTCAAAGGTCAACCAACACAATTTAAGTCAAATCAAGAATATAATTAACGGATAATATTTAAATATAAGTTACAGAAAAATCCGATTATCTTATATGAAATGATCTTGTTTTATCACTCGATTAAGATTCTTGACTCAATACACAAAGTTTCCCGAATGGATCCATGCTACCTTGATCTAGGTCACGCGATATATGACTGCATCACTAAGAAATATTTATTGCCGGAATTCATGATGCTTGTCTTTACCCTCGAAAAGCTATATCAAATTGTCTTGTTATTTTTCCTTGGTGATTAAAATATTTCTTTGTTAGTTTCTAATTATATTGCTAGGAAGGATGTCTCATGCACGGCCTCCTCTTTGATTTCTTCCATTTTCTTTCTATTCATTCTCTCTGCCTTTCTTTCCGATTTCATTATTTCGTTTTTTTTAATGGTTCTCCGTAACAGAGAAGGAAAGAGGTAATATCAAGGTTTTAAAATATGGATTTCAATATGCGTGCGGAGAGGTCCTACATAATGCATATACGACATGCGGTCGTATATGCGAATATATATGTGGTAGTACATATGCGGTTTATATCTTTAAAAAATAAATGTATAACTTATATATAATTAATATATTCAATAAAGTAACACCAACAATGGTTTGGTTCAGTGGAAGTCCACCTTGTCTCTATGTCCATTTCTCTTATTACAAGCTCACTCATACTCTCTCTAACTTCAAATATCGATTTCACACCTTTATTTGAAGATTCACACTGCTGAGATCAAGTTTCGAGAGCTCATTCACCAACTCGATTAGTGGATTGGTGTGGCACTAGGTTAAAGGCTCCTTTGAGCTGATCTAAGCTTCTGGCTAGCATCGTGAATGTTGAAATATTGTGTAAGCACTGCCAATTTGATCTCTTATGCTTGCATAAGCCAATTGCAAGTCTCAAGTATGCAAACTGCCTTGATCGATTCTTCCCATTCCTTTTACAATTCTCTAAAATTCATCACTCATACTTGCTCTAATCCATGTCGCCTTGCTCATTTCAATCTTATCCAGAGGAAAGTAGCGCGCTTGGGGTATTTCTCCATGGCACCTATTTCTGTATCACGCGGAAGAAAAAGACGAAGAAGGAAAGAAGAAGAAGGAAGCAGCTCTAGATCAGATGGTTTTGGCGCATGTGAACCACAACAGAGAGGGGTCCACTGTTAGAGAGACTTAGCACAAGAGTCAGGTGCGTCTTTCCTTTCCTTCTTCTTTATTTAAATTTTAGCTTTATTTGAATGAGCTTGGTTCACAGAGTAGCTATGTGCCCCTGACTCATAATGCTTACAGTATGGCCCCACTTGTCAGGATTTAATCTTACAGTTTAGCAAGATTTTAGGGTTTAATCAGTGTTTAGGCTTAATTAGGGCCCACCAGTCAGTGATACAGGGTTTAGGCTAATGACTTCCACGTAGTCAATTGGGGTGATGTGTCACCAATCAGGTAGTGACATGTGTCAAGTGGGTTTAATTGTGTGAAAATTAACCTGCTAATGTGATGCCATGTGTGCTGCCATGTGGCAGGGCCTGCTGAGGTGGCCTTACTATCAACTACCACGTGGCATATAGGTGGGGCCCACTTCCTGACTGACTTCACTGGTGTGGAGCCCACATATGCTGAGGTGGCCCAATAAATGTGTGCACATGGCACATGCTGCTGACTTGGCCTATTCTGGTGCTGCCACGTGGCACACCCTCTCTCCTCTATTGTTTTATATATCCTATATTTTTTGTATCCAGTTTGCACCTAGAGAGGCCTCTGTCCCCAAATTGTACCCAGAGTTGCCTTGATCAAATCTCAGCCCGTAATCATTTTTGGGCGGTACCGAGGGCACCGAGTCCCGTTTTCATGTTTTGCGCTCCCGAACCCGTTTTGTGCGGTACCGAGGGAGTTGGGTACCGTTTTTATATTTTGCAATCCCGGACTCATTTTTGACGATACCGAGGACGTCGGGTCCCGTTTGCATGTTTTGTACTCCCAGACACGTTTTGGTCGGTGCACCGGGACGTCGGACCGTGTTAATATTTTGTGCTCTCGGATCCGTTTTCGGTTATACCGAGGGCGCCAGATCATGTTTTCAAGTTTTGCGCTCTGAGACTCATTTTCGACGGTACCGGGGGCATCAGGTCCCGTTTTCATGTTTTGAGCTCCCAAACTCATTTTCAACGGTATCGAGGGCTTTAGGTCTCGTTTTAATGTTTTGCGCTCCCGGACTCATTTTCAGCGGAATGAAGAGCGTCGGGACCCATTTTCAGGTTTTGCTCTCCCGACTCGTTTTCGGCGGTACCGAGGGCGTCGGGTCCCGTTTTCATGTTTTGCGCTCCCGAACCCGTTTTGTGCGATACCGAGGGAGCCATGTCCCGTTTTTATGTTTTGCACTCACGGACTAGTTTTCGACGGTACCGAGGACGTCGGGTCCCGTTTGCATATTTTGTGCTCCCGGACACGTTTTGGTCGGTACCGAGGATGTCAGGTCCAGTTTGCATGTTTTACGCTCCCGGACCCGTTTTCGTTTGTATAGATGGCGTCGGGTCCTATTTTCATATTAGTTTATGTCAGATACAATTTGAAATTGCATCAAAGGTATAAAAATCTCAAAAGAAAAATAGAATTAATTTTGCTAATAAAATGTCTAAAAGAACTTAATTTTTTTATCAGAATATTCCGTGGAAGAAATTATGATCCAATCAGCTTTGAAGATTTTTCTGATAATGGCAAGTGGGTTTTAGGGGATGATCCATCATTCTTGACAGTTGATGAGATAGAAGAATTTCACAAACAAATGGCTGGACCGACAATACAACTGATGAAGGCAATAGTGATTTTATCATATATTAGTTATTCCTTGTGCATTAAAACATAATTTTAACTTAAAATTATTTAACATTCTAACTGTATTATCAATGTGCTTGTTTTTTTAGATGAAATTTTGAATTTAGATGGATTAGATTCTGGAAATGAAGTTGAACACCCATGCACAAACAATAGTGAAATATGTGAAGATCAAGGAAATCAAGGGCCTGAGACTAGAGAAGCTATGGAAGAGGAATCAGAACACACAAATGCTAATGATGATATGCACCAAGATATTTTAATTACTGAGTGGGACTTTACTGGTCTTTAAATGATAGGATGGTTTTAATTACGGAGTGAAACACGCAAATGATGGCATTACTGACTTATTTATTTTCATTTTAATATATGTTTAAATTTTTAGCATCTTCAATTTAAATAGTGTTGCTGGTTTATTTATTTTCATTTTCATTTTTATTTGAAATTTTAGAATCTCTAATTTGAATAACATTTGCTAGTTTATTTTTCAAATCATGAGACATGTTGAAATTCTATTTTTATTTCTTTGTTGTATTCAAGTTTTTTATTTTTATTGTGTTTCTGATTTAACAAATAAGTTCATATTGCAACATGCCAATAGTTTTACCAGTTCACAAACAGACAAAGTGAAAAACTTTTACTAATTCACAAATCATATATACCATGACTAAAAGAGAGGCATATCTATGGGCGTTAATTATCGACCCAACCCGATTCGACCCGACATGATCCGAAAATGAATGAGTCGGGTATGAGTTTAATTTTTTTGTCCCGAATCATGTCGTGTCGAGTTTAGGACAATTCGATCCGACCCGACCTGATTAATTATTTTTTTGAAGTAATTTTATAATTTAGTACTAATTAAAGTTTAAATATACACTAATTATATACTAATTAAGATTAATTATAAATTAATTAATATTTAATTGCTTAAAATTATATAAAAATAATTAATAAATATTTAATTATTTTACACATATCGGGTCGGGTATGGGTTAAGATTTTTTTACTCAAATTTAATCGGGTCGGGTTCATATCAGGTAAAAAAATAATAAAATAATATGACCCGACCCGACCCGACCCATTGACACCCCTAGGCATATCAATTCCAAATAACACAGTAAGCAAATGAAATTGTAAATTCTATATAAAGCATATATAAAATATAATGATTTTGATAAATCTTTTTGCTATGTAAGTAATAAAATTATATTAAAAAATCAGCTATCAAACCGGTTAACTCAACGGTTGAACTGGTGAACCATCGACCCCAAACTTTATCGAGTAAATGTCCAGTCCGATTATGATAATATTGGTATATGGCTCTCAGTACACGTACCTAGCACTACACAAAAAAGTTCGGGATTGATTCAGATTCGAGTTATATATGACTCAAACTAATATGACTCGAGCTAATCTGTCTCTGTAGTTAAATGAGCCGAATTTGAGTTGTGATTGGCTCGGCTCATAGCTCAATTTAGCTCATATAAAAAATAATTTATATGTTTCTTTTTTTTCGACGAACTTTAATCTGATAATTTCTCTTTCATTATTTCTCACCATCTCACCGCTGACATGTTAATGACGTCTCTTAATCATTCGTGACTAGATTCATATATTCGACTCATAGTTTTTTTATTGATCCATCAATTCAAATTAATGTAGCGAAAATGTCATTTAAAACATAGTCTGTTGATATACCAATTTTACACCAACTCTTATGTCGGTCTTATAGATGTATCAACTTTATAGTTTATAAATATACTAAATTTAAATATCAAACCGAATCAACTCGTATATATTAGTTCATGATCAAGCTCACGAACTATCTAGTAACGAGTCAAATTTAAACTAGTTTTTTTAGCTCAAGATATTTTATAATTTCGACTCGAGTCCACTTGACTAGTCGATCTTGAAGCCCAAACTGAGTCGAATTCGACTAGTTTGCACGTTTGCAGCCTAGATCATAGACGCACCTCATAACCCGATGTATTCGCCAGCTGGCCGTACTGTCCTTGTATCTCTGGCACCTAGCTCCCTTGTTTCAGCCATCACTTCTCTTTCTCCCAAAGCAATCATACTCTCAGGCGGGCCCCACTCCGTTCACCTCCCGTCCGCTCCGTCCTTCCCCGATGGTTTCTTAAGGTCTTTTCTTTCATATTTCTGAAGTTCAATAGGTTCGCCGAGTTTTGTTGATTTTGTACATTGACTTATCTATTCGTTATAATCGGTAGATTCCACTCCTTGCAGAAAATATTTTCCGAAACAAATTTGAAGGACTTTTCATGTTCCATAAAGCTTCATAAAAAATCATATATCTTCATTTGCACGCAATTTTCAAAATCCTTATGCCAGAAATTTGAGCTTAGTTAGATATAGATTGAGATTAGTAGAATTGTATAGGAGATATTGTGTGAGATGTAGTTTGGGAGATGTTTAGTATTTATGATTAGTTAGTTAGACAATTAGCCTATAAATAGAGGTTTAGTCATTGTAATCAATTCACTTCAAGATAATCAAAAATTCCTCTCTTGCTCTCTCATTCTTTCATGGTATCAGTGCTAAGTTACCGCTGGAATTTGGCTCACGCCTATTTCAGAAACTATATACCTTATCCAGCCCTTATTCTAAAAAAATATACTATTTTTCTTAGCTATTCCAGTATAAACTTTTTATTCTTAGCCCATTCTAACAATAAATCTCTATTCCACTCTTTTATTCCTACCTTTTTATAGTAGCTCTACTGTGTCCCCTCTTTTCTCACTTCTCTTATCAAGATCACAATCGCAGATCAAGATCAGAAAGAATCAAGATCAATAATCTAGTTTTTCTTTTGCTTTTCTCCTCTCCGAGCTGCTCGCGCTGTGCAGATCCAAGTCGCAACGCTTGATCGACTAGTCATCGACTCATAGCGATTCGATCAAAGACGCTTCACGGCGGCCTCTCCCTCCCTTCGGCAGCAACGACCTTAACTGTACCTCAGACCGTGCCTTCCCCTGCCGAAGACTGCGAGCAACTCCGCAAGGCTTTTCAAGGGTGGGGCACGAACGAGGCTCTGATCATCTCGATCCTAGCTCATTGCAATGCGTCTCAATGTCATTCGATTCGCCGTACCTATGCTCAGATCTACGGTGAGGAGCTTCTCAAGTCGCTCAATGACGAGATTTCTAGAGATTTTAAGAGGGCAGTGATTCTGTGGACACTGGACCCAGCAGAAAGGGATGCGGTGTATTGAATAAAACTGAAAAGTACAAAATATTTTCTGTGTATTGAATAATAGTCCTTTGGGCTTATATAAGCCTTACATGTCTTCTTACAAATAACCCATGACTTTTAACCTATTTATCTCTAGGTCCCTAGAAACCCCAAGAAACCATAAAACATATAATATCTCAACACTCCCCCTCAAGATGGGCAAAAGATATCCACTAGGCCCATCTTGTCACACCCTCTCGCTAAATCTAAAGAATTGAGTCATTTCGTCAAATAATCGGCTTCCTGGTCTTTAGTTGAAACATGACCTAACTCCAGGAGTCCACTGTTCAACTTCTCCTTGATGAAGAACCTATCGATCTCGATATGCTTGGTTCAGTCATGCTGCACTGGGTTATTGGCGATGCTGATGGCTGACTTGTTATCACACCACAACTTCATTTGAGTCCCTTGGTCCATCTTGAGCTCCAACAACAGAGCTCTCAACCACAACATCTCCGCCACATTTAGGGCCATGGCCTTGTATTCTGCCTCAGCTGTGGACCTCGCAACCACTGTTTGATTCTTGCTCTTCCAGGAGACCAGATTGCCCCTTACAAACATGCAATGTCCAGACGTGGACTTTCTATTATCAGAACAACTAGCCCAGTCTGAATCACAATAACCCTCAATGTTCAGATGTCCATTCTTCCTGAAGATCAACCCCTTTCCAGGTGCAATTTTCAAGTACCTCAGAATCTGATACACAACATCCATGTGACCCTCTCTGGGATCATGCATATAGCGACTCACCACACTCACAGCAAAGGATATGTCAGGACGAGTGTGGCTCAAATAGATCAGGCGACCAACCATCCTTTGGTACCTCTCTCTATCAACTGGCTCTCCAGCCTCAGCACTAAGCTTGGAATTTTGGTCAATGGGAGAAACTGCGGGTTTACAACCCAGCATACCTGTTTCTGTAAGCAGATCCAGCACATACTTCCTCTGAGATAAGACAATTCCCTCTGCACCACGAGCTATCTCAATCCCAAGGAAGTACCTCAATTGTCCCAAGTCCTTCACCTTAAACTTCTTTCCCAATTTCTTCTTTAGCAATGCAATTGCACCCTCATCATCTCCCGAGATAATCATGTCATCCACATATACTGCAAGCACTGTAATATGGCCTCCATGTCGTCGGAAGAACACCGTATGGTCTGCATTGGTCTGTCGATACCCCATGCCTACCATAGCTCTCCTAAATCAGTCAAACCAGGCCCGAGGGGACTGCTTCAGCCCGTATAGTGACTTCTTGAGCCTGCACACCTTACCATCTGTTTGTTTCGTACCAAAACCTGGTGGTATCTTCATGTACACCTCCTCCAGCAAATCACCATGGAGAAAAGTATTCTTCACATCGAGCTGGTGTAGCTTCCAACCCCCATTTGCAGCCAAGGAAATTAGTGTCCGTACTGTGCTCATCTTTGCCACGGGTGCAAATGTCTCATCATAGTCAATGTCATAAGTCTGACTGTACCCCTTTGCCACCAATCAGGCTTTGTAGCGCTCAACCCGACCCTCCGGGTTTTGCTTCACCGTGAAGACCCATTTGCAGCCAACCGCCTTCTTGCCTGGTGGTAGTGACACGAGCTCCTAGGTTTTGTTCTTATCCAGGGCCTCAAGTTCCTCTAGCATGGCAGCTTTCCACTTTGGATCCTCCTTAGCAACCTGCCAACACTTAGGGATAGAGAAAATGTCCAATGATGCAATAAATGCTCCATGCACAGGTGATATGTTAGAGTAAGAGACAAATTGAGCAATATCATGTGGAAAACCATATCGATCAGGGGGAACTCCTGCATTACTGCGAGAAGTCCTCCTTATCGATAGGGGAGTGAGAGGAGGAGAAAGAGGAATCATATCACCTGTGTACTCTGAATCTGAGGTAGATGGTATAGGTGTCTCAGGAGTCGGAGGAGGCAGGGACGAGGGGGACTTGGCACAAGTGGCACTATAGGCACTGCTTCCTCATTCTGCTTTCTTCTTCTCGTATACACCCTTAACTCCCCTAGCCCGAGTTTCATTATTTCCGGTTCGGTCTCCACAACCGCACCATAACCGAATCCACAAGCGGACAAGGAATATCCCCCACACTCACCATCCTCCTCTCACTACTACTATCACCCTCCCCTCTCGCCTCATACCTCCTGTATCGAGCGAGTCACCAAAGGGCGATGCGACTGGATCAGAGTAGTATGGTTCAAGCTCTCTAAATGTGACATCCATGCTAACAAACAATCTTCTCTCTGCCGGACTCCAGCACACATACCCTTTCTGAGTAGTCGAATACCCAACGAACACACACTTCACCGCCATTGGATCTAGTTTTCCCACATTTGGTCTATTATCTTGTACAAAGCACACACAGCCAAAGGTTTTGAAAGGCAAAACATCCCCATTCTTGACTTTCAACATCTCAATCGGTGATTTCTAATCCAATATCCGCGAGGGCATCCTATTGATCAAGTAGGCCGCTGTCAGAACTGCTTGCCCCCACAAGTATTTTGGTACCTTCATTGACATCATCATGCTCCGAGTAATCTCAAGGAGATGTCTGTTCTTCCGTTTGGCTACCCCATTCTGCTCTGGTGTGTATGGACAGGTGGTTTGATGTTGTATCCCATGAGATGACAAGTACTCCCCAAACGCCTTGTTGGTGTACTCCGTCCCATTATCAGACCTTAATACCTTCACAACTGCACCATATTGGGTCTGAATCCCTTTGTGGAAGTCTTTGAAACAAGCAAACACATCACTCTTATTTTTCATCAGATAAAGCCAAGTCACACGAGAAAAACAATCAATGAAAGAAATAAAGTATCTAAATCCATTCACAGCAGTTGTGGGACACGACCCCCATACATCAGAATGCACTAAATCAAAAACAAAAGAACTTCTACTCCTAGAACTAGAATATGAACTCCTCGTGTGTTTCTCCAACTCACACGCATCACAAAACAATTTTTCCTTATTAGCCTTTTCAAATAAAGGCGGATATAACCTACCCAAAATAGAAAAAGAGGGGTGACCTAAACGCCTATGATGGAGCAGCAGTAAGTCCTCCACACACCTCCCAACTCCTCCTGTACCCTCCACAATGGATGAAAGAGCCGAGTCCATACTTTCCCTATCTAGGTACCACAAGCCACTATGCCATGTGTCAGTCCCAAGTCGCCTGCCGGTCTCCTTCTCCTGGAAGATCACCTTTGAATATCAAACAAAACCACACATTTTAGTTGTGATATAATGACACTTATGGACAAAAGATTCACAGGAAAGGAAGAAGCATGCAAAATATTAGACAAGGTCAAAGTGTTGGTACATTGCACGGTACCCTTACTAATTACCGGTTGAGTCGTACCATCGGCCGTCTGGATGCTTTCTGGGACTGCTAGGTGAGTATAGGTAGAAAACTCCCTAACGCAAAGACCAATCATGTCGAGACGCACCGAGTCAACTATCCAATCGATGCTCGGTGGTAGATATGGATGCAAGAGCAAGTGTATCACTAATACCCGAGGCCGAGTGAGCAAAGGAAGCAATGTTACCCTCGAGGAAGATGAGGTTGATGCATCATCGAGCGCACGCTTCCCTTCACCCGCGCCTTCGCTTCCTCTTCAATATCTCTAGAAACTCCCGATCCTCCTCGCAAAGACCACGCCTCCCCACTCTCCTCCTCTCGCTACCGTCGGATGTGCCCGGTAGCCTCCTCTTCCACCCTCCGCCACCTCTCGCCTCGCCACGACCTCCGGCCGACCTCTTCCTCCCAAGTTCCTCTCCTTCGGTGGCTTAGTGCAAAACTGCTTCAGGTGGCCTACCTCACCGCAGTTGTAACACTCCCGAGTCTCGCCCCTGTACCCGGTATTACCTGACTTGGAGACTGCAAGTGCTGACTTCACCCCCGGAAGTCCTGCCGTACCAGACTGGAGCCCAATCCTGCTCTCCTCCTGTATCATGGCCGAGATCGTCTCCTCTAGTGAGGAAATATTCGGCTGTGCTAATAACCCTGCGCACCTCAGCTCAAATGCCGGGCTCAACCCCTTCATGAAATGCATAGTCCTCCTCTGAGTATCACGTGCCCCTCTCTGGCACTCAGGATCCCTACAGCATGCGGCTGGCGAGAAATGATCATAATCTGCCCACAATCGCTCCAGATCTGTGGCATACTCCTGAATCGATCTATCTCCCTGCACTACTGCCTCTATCTCTCTCTCAATCTGGAACACCCTCAGATTATTTTCCACTCCATCATAAGTTCTCTTCAGTTTCTCCCAGACATCCTTGACCCGCTCTATGCCATCCACTGTGGAAGCAATAGAGGGAGTCAATGAACTCAGAAGCCACATATATCCTGTCATGTGAGTGGACTTCCACTCTGCTCTCGCTGGAGATCCCTCAGCTGGCTCATTTTTGTTCCCGGTCAAGTACCCCTCTAGATCCTTACCCTCCAGAGTGTACTTCACCCGACGCGACCAGCTCAAGTACGAAGCTGATCCATCAAGCTTCCTGTCAAGCACTGGAAGATCTATCCTCTGCACAAGTCTAGGTGTGCTCTCGCTCGCAGCCACACTGAACGCTCGCATCAGCATCTAGAGCTCAGTGACGCTCAGCTTCGCCATCACCCCTCCATTGGATTCTTACCTTCCTCTCGCCATAACTCCACCTTAAACTCACTCCCTATCTCCTTCGACTCAATCTTGATTTATGTCATCAAGATTCGAGCCGACTAGTCGAAGCCCGATCAATCCCGCTTCTCGGGTATCGTGAGGTATCGGCCCCCACGCCGGCCTTTTCGACCAATCCCGTTTCTCGGATCGATCGTGAGATGATCGGCCCCCGCATCGCATCGAAACCTGTCCCCGGCGGGCGGCGGTCTCGATCGATGATGTCGATCGGCTGACTACGGTGGCGGCGCTACTGATCATCGGCGGCACGGCTGATGCGCGACGGCTACTGATGTCGGCGCTACTGATCTGCGCGGTGGGTGGAAGAGAGGGTTAACTAGGGGTTTTTGGCTCGATACCATATTGAATAAAACCGAAAAGTGCAAAATATTTTCTCGTGTATTGAATAATGGTCCTTTGGGCTTATATAAGCCTTACATGTCTTCTTACAAATAACCCCTGACTTTTAACCTATTTATCTCTAGGTCCCTAGAAACCCCAAGAAACCCGTAAAACATACAATATCTCAACACGGTGCTAGCAAATGAGACTCTGCGTAAGTGGAAACCAGATAATCCGCTGCTTATAGAAATTGCATGCGCTAGGACTTCCACCGAATTGTTTACGGTGAGGCAAGCATATCATGCTCTCTTCAAGAAATCACTTGAGGAGGATATTGCTGCTCACACTACTGGGAGCTCCAGAGAGCTTTTGGCACCACTTGTTAGTTCATACCGCTATGAAGGTCCGGAGGTCAACATAAAGCTTGCCAAGAAGCAAAGATATTGCATGAGAACGTTTCTGACAAGACTTATGATCACGAAGATATCATCAGGATTCTGTCCACAAGGAGCAAACCTCAACTTATTACCACTCTTAATCAATTCAATGATGAATTTGGCAATGCTTTCAACAAGAATTGAAATCTGATTCATTTCAGTGTCATTGCCTAATTTCTCCAAAATTGTCCCACAATGATCATCACAATTCTTCCAAAATTTTCCTACAATTCACAACCAAACCTCTACCTACTCTCAATTTAATTTTTCAACGATCAAATCATGCACCGGGCGTCTATTTCTTCTTTTCTTTTCTTTCAAGAGAACTCAAACGAGTCTCGAATTGTTATTAAAAAGGACAAAGATCCTTCTATTTGATGTTTCAAAATATCTCAAACGAGCATGAAACAATCAATAGTTTTTCTTGAGCCAAAAAAAGCTCATCTTCCTTCTACCTTTCTTCAAGACAACCCGTGATGCAATTGGAGATCAAATTCATAAATCGAGATGTTAGAACTCGTAAGATGTGCAAACTCACCATGCGTACCGCACGATGAGTTTGAGGGGGATGTTAGAGATATAGGTTGAGATTAGTAGAATTGTATAGGAGATATTGTGTGAGATGTAGTTTGGGAGATGTTTAGTATTTAGGATTAGTTAGTTAGACAATTAGCCTATAAATAGAGGCTTAATCATTGTAATCAATTCACTCCAAGATAATCAAAGATTCCTCTCTCACTCTCTCATTCTTTCAGCTTATGTCCATGTCCTCTACGATGGGTGGGTCTCACCAGTGCAAATGAGTTAATAAATGTGCATGGGGCCACATTATTACTGACAAGTAACAGGGGCTTTGCTAGGTAATTGAATTTCATCAGCGCATTTATAAGTTTACGAACTAAACAAATTGTCCCATGCATCAAGTCTCGGTGATGTCAATCAGACTTCTATTCAATTATAATTCATACTGGGATTGGGACTAAACAATCTCCATTGCAGTTATGTGCAAGAAAATGATATGCACGTGCTGGGTATATGCTATGGGATGCAACTTCTTGTACAAAAGCTTGGAGGTGAGGTAGCTGTAGGAGATGAGCAGGAGTATGGCAAGATGGAGATTGAGGTGAAGGAGTCAGCATTGCATGGTGCAGATGAGGTGGGAGGGCATCTGTGTCTGGATGACTCATGGAGATGAGGCTGTGAGATTGCCTGATTGTTTCGAGGTTGTGGCCAGGAGCACCCAAGGAGCTGTCACAGGGATTGAGGATAGAAAGAGGCGGTTCTACGTTCTCCAATACCATCCTGAGGTACCCAACTTATGCTTGGAGGAACGGGTTTCGTCCTTAACAGTAACACCTTGTAACTTATTGCATTTGCTTTGTCATTGAACACTTATTAGAGTTTGTAATTAACCCTCAGCATTTGTTTTGGTTATTACCAAATCATGCCCTCAACACTAAGCTGAAAACTGTTAGGGTTTTAACTATAGTTCATCATGCAGTCTGGGAAAGTGGAGCTTCAGGAGTTTGTTAAAGGAATTCCAACACCTAATGGACTAACTTTTTCAATATGAGTGTCCCATCTGAATATCTGATATACAATATAGTGAACAACATTGGATGCTATTCGTGCATAAATAATGTTGGTTTTGTAAATGTTAATGAACTTTCAGATTTTGAAAAGAAATCTTTTCAATGAAAGTGTGCTGGTATTGAGTATAGAACTATAATCGAACAATTGATAAAAATTTCATTGGTAGGTGACACATTCAACAAAAGGGATGGAAACACTGTGTCGATTCCTTTTTGATGTGTGCGGTTTGAGTGCCGACTGGAAGATGCAACATGTGTTGGAAGAAGAGATGAAAATCATACACTCGGTGGGGCCCAATGACCTTGTCATCTGTGGACTTTCTGGTGGTGTTGACTCAACTGTTGCAGCCACCCTTGTTCACAAGGCAATTGGTGACTGTCTTCACTGTGTATTTGTTGACAATAACTTATTGAGGTGCCTTTTTCAATTGTTTTGATAGATATTAAAACATAGAGTGCTGTTGTTAGTTTAAGTTGAATGGTTACACTGTGCAGTTCCAATTGCAGGTTGCTTATCTTGTCTTTTTTTAGGAGTTTTGAATAAGAAAAGATCTCCATTTAGGCACCTTGTAGGCATTCATTGTTGTAATGACTGGCCAGGGTCGCTGTAATTGGCTTTTATCTTTATAAACACTTAGATATACCTAAAATCTGGTAAAGTGCCACCTATGCCTCATATTTCTAGTTCTGTTGACAAAAGAAAAGAAAAAGAAGGAATTTCTGACAGTTAATGAAGAGGAAAGCGGAAAAGTAGTTTCTAGCCAGTTAAATAGGAAGCCGTGTTTTGTACAATTTGGGGTATATATTAAAATACTTAGTAGGTAACAGGGATATGCATGAGTATTATATATTGATGCATATTGATACACAACCAGTAGCCTCAGTGCAGAGGTTGCCTTATGATGGGTTTCCGTCCTTTCTTGTCTGTTTGTCACACCCCTTCTCAGGGATTTAGTGTTGTTTTATATATGTATAGTTTAATTATGTTTCTTCCTTTTGATTATTTGTTGATTCAAAATAATTTAGAATGTGTTAATTGCTTTTCAGATACAAGGAGAGAGAACATGTCATGTCTAAATTTGAAAGTGACCTCCATTTTACCGTCACATGCATTGACGCATCAGAACAATTTCTTACTAAGTTAAAAGGTGTAGAAGATACTGAAATGAAAAAAAAATCATAGGCGGAAATTTATTGCAGTTTTTTATGAGTTTGCACTAGGTTTGGACAGGAAATTGGGGAAGGAAATGAAATTTCTGATTGAATGTACCTGAGTCATTTTTTAAGAAGCATCCATTCCCCGGGCCTGGTATTGCTGATCGTGTGTTACGTGATTGTACAGTAGGGAATGTCTTGGAGACTCTTCGCCAGGTTTTCCTGTTTCTTTTGCTAAATTTATGTTTTTCCTGTCTTATATTTGGCTCTTGATTACTTGCAGCTAAATGGATAACGCATAACAAGATCGTATATGCTAGGGCTATAGTAAATATTATTTTAATTAAACTTGCATCAACATGATAGTAATTGGTCTCAGTTATAGGAACATGAACTTAAGTGGCCTGGCTTTCTTTAAACATAGTCTGTTCTATGGATTGTTCCATCCCAGTGGACAATCTGGATGAACCACCAGAGCAGATTTCACAAGCCTTCTGGTGTATCACTGAAACGACTGAAGCTGAAACCTGTGGCATAATAATTTGACCATTTGTTTTTTAGACCGTTCTGAAAGATGAGTGGTGCAGATAGTTGCTTACACCATGTAGTATGCTCGTCTAAATTAGAAGAGATAGTCTGCCTTTTATTGTGTTTTACTGCTGCAGCCAATCAGGAGAAATTGGTTTCGAGTTTTTATTTTACTTGCAAACTTGAATCCATTGAGCATAACTGTACTATATTGCTTATTGCTTAGTGTTTATGGAAAATTAGTTACTAACTTTTTCAATCATTTACTGCTTTTTAGGTGGAGGAAATATTTGTTCAGGCTGTAAAGTATGCGGGTCTCTATGATGAAATATGGCAAGCCTTTGCAGTGTATTTGTCGGTGGAGTCAGTCGGGGTGCAGGGTGACCAGAGAACCCATTCCCATGTGGTCACACTTCATGCTGTTACTAGTGAATATGGAATGACCGCAGATTGGTCAGTAATTTTTACTGATGAATTATATTTTCGTTATACATTTTTTGTTTTTTTTTTCTAAGTGATGCTGTTAAAAAGGAAGTGTGAAATACCTGCCTTGTTTTTTCCTTTGCAACCACATGTTACCAACCACTAATTTGTAACACATCTAATGTCAATTGTTGCTACTTTCCAAGGGAAAAGAAAAGATGAAATATTGGTCCTCTTCCAATCATGTCATATGATCCATTTTTCCGAAAAGCATATATAATTGTTTTTTTTGTAAAGATGACAGTAACTGTCAATGTGTTAGCATATGTAATTGTTGATCTTTATTTTTGTTTTTAGTTGTCCCATTTCCTAATTTTATAACAAACATTGTTTTTATCTAGTACTCTCTTACCTACAAATAATTTTCTGAATCCAGGTATTATTTCGACCGCAAGTTCCTTGTAGATGTTGTCACCAAGATCTGCAATAATGTACCATCTGCTAATCGTGTCTGTCTGGATATCACCTCAAAACCACCAGCGACAATTGAATGGAAGTGATTATAGTCTAACGCCGAGAATCGGTTCTTATCTGTTGGAGTCGAGAGCAGGAATTATTCTGCTGGTAAAGCTTGAAGTAGCTTTTAGGAAAAGCATAGTAATATCTAGCCTTATTTGTTTTAACCTTATTGTCTGTCTATGCATATCATATGATGAACTGATGCATTTTATCTAGTGCAAAATTTATGCTGGAGCTAATGTTGTTGTCAGTTAATTATTTTGAAATATAGTTAAGATGTGACGGGTGTAGTCTTTAGTTTTTGTGCTTCTCACGTGTTTAACACGTGGCTCCTAGATGATCATGATCTGATCTCAAGTTCGATGAAGGCGAACAAAGAATAAGCCTCATGTTATCTTGCTTGAGTGTTCCATACTTCCAGATCGACGAGATGAATGGATTGAGATTGAAAAAGTTAACGCGCTATGACTAAAAAAAGATATTACGTTTGTTCAGCTCAAATTGCGGGCAAAAATATGTTTAAACAACAGCAAGAACAATAATGCATTTAGTACTTCTAGCAATTTCTTTTTATGAAACAATAATAACAAAATTTCACAACTCCACAATTAGGGGATGAGAGTCCTCAACATGAAAAGAAAAAGAGAAAAAAAATCTGAATAATGGAAATCAAGGTGTGCTCCATTTGTCGAGCATAAAAATCTCAATACGAAGTAATCTAAAGAGGATGCATTTCAAAGAATTAATTTGAAATTAATGGAAGTCACAAATCTCACCAAAAAGAAGAATTCCACAACCGTTTCTTGACAAACGCTTGCTATGAGCGTATTGTTTTGGTACTAACTAATAACATGCCTGAAAGATTGGCAATCATACGAGTCCAAATGATTATAATAAAATTTTGGTGCGCTTCAGCTATCCTTGCACATCAACGGGTTACCGGAAAATGATAAATTGATTAAGCTTATGGTTTTATTTCTTTTTTCAAATATCTACTCTCTCTGGCTATTGTTTTGATCTCGAATGCCAAATTGATTAAGCATATGGTTTTTGCACATCTACTCTCGATACCAAAACAATATTATTGGACAAAAGTAGGTCAGAAGCGTTGTCATCGAGTATCAACTTGCTAATTGAGGAAAAGTTTTTCTTCATTTCTAGAAGTACGTTATTGTCTTTTTTTGAATATTTTTATCTAATACTCCCAACTATCATTCATTTATTTGGTAGTTCATGCCAACACGTCAAAACGTTGGTTGCTTTAGAAGCAAACCTCATTAGGCACTCTTCATCGTGAATCCTCCCTGAATAATCGAAATTATTCTTGATCCAAGTTGTAAGATATTTTTTATAACCACCATCTTCTACACACTTTCTTAAATTGTAACAGCCTCGGAGCTCTTTGTTTCAGGTCAATGCCTGTACTGGTATTTGATCTTCATGCTACTGCATGGAAAAGCCCGAGATGCTAATATTTTGATTAATACATGATTTTAACCTGCATTTATGAAAGTTTTATGATATGAGGCGGTATCTAATACCTATGATTATTTAGTACGACATCAGTATCAGTAAAATCTAATCTTAAATAACTATTCTTCAAATTCTTAAATAAAAAAATAATTGATGGATAACAAAACATACCTTAGATATTGCCCTTGTACAAAACATAATTTATTTGTCAAACGCAAAAAAAGAAAATCATAAAAAACAAAAGAATACTTGTTATATAACAGGTAGATAATATTCATCTTTTTTCTTTTCTTCGGCACAACAGTTCTAAACACATCGGCAAGCCCAATGTAGACCAGCAAATATATTGCTTATCATACTATATACATTTTTACATTCTAGAACCCCAATTAATTCCCACCAAATTACTGAATATCTACTGTTAAACCCTATAATTGAACCATTGGATTAGAGGGGATTTTAATGGAGCAAACTGTACATTATAATGTAACATTCGGTCATCTAAAAGAAACCATCAACACCAACAGCTGCGTGCGGCAACTCATCTTCTTCCTGTTCCTCCAATTCCAATTCAACCTCTGGCTCTGACGAGTCAACTGCACTCAGGTTTTTTAAATCAATGATTGACAACTCATCCAGCCGGTTCACCACCATATCAGCAGCACCAAGCTCGTATACTGGGCGTGTACTTGCCACCGCCACACACTTCATGCGTGCATCATGTGCAGCTTCAACGGTCAAATTTGAGTTCCCAAACACAATACACCTCTCTGGGAGGTAGTTCAACATCTGTGCAGCATAGATGAACATCTCTGGGTCAGGCTTCCCTCGATGAACATCCTCAGCCGACACGACCACACATAGAGAGCTCTGCACACCAGTAGATTCAATAGCTTCTTCCAGAACCTTCCTAGGACGGGTTGAGGCGACAGCAATAGGGATTTTGTGTTTTGCAAGGGTATTCATGAACTCCTTAGATCCATCACGTACCTGATGGAATGCACTGTTTCGTAGGTTTTTGTGTATCTCTTCCTTTCTTGCAGCCATGCGGCGCATCTCTGTTGGGTCCCGTGACCAGCAAAGGACCTCAGAGATGGCTTGCTCATTTTTCATCCCCTCAATTCGCCTCAAAACAAAGGCAGCAGGAGGCGATTTCCCTTCTTCCTCAGCTAGCAACAACCATGCTTTCTTCTCAACTTTTGGATCATCTTCCACAATGACACCTTCCCATTCCAAAATTACACCAAGCCACCCACAACCCATACGCTCCAGACGCAATAATGGGTTATGGATCTTCGGGTTGTCAGCCCGATTTGGAGGTGGCCATTGCTTTGTGGGTCTCATACCTGCATCCAATGTGTATGCATGTGGAACGATACGGGATTTCTTTGACATTGGTTTCTTCTCCTTTCGGGCCTCTATTGCAAGACATCTTACAGTTAGGTTAATTTGATTTTTGGATTGGTGAATTGGGATGATTTGTGGGGTAGGATGGCAAATTAGCCGTACGCCCATGAAGCTGGAGAGGCGACATGGCACGAATCTTTGCCTAAATGCTAGATCTTTTGATTCAGAAAATCTGACAAACAGGTCGCGTGTAGCTATTGAGGTGCTCGCGGTAATTGAATCCATCACCATGATCAAATGATCGATCTCCTTTTAAAGAAAGTGCACCTTTCCTCGTTTTCCAAGAAAATTACAGTCAATCCCTTCACAATTGAACGGGTTCAAATTGAAATTAGCATTATCAGTACACCTCCCAAGCAAAATTCTCCCAACTCTTTTGTTCTCTCCTCTTATCCTGATCGAATCAATTAAAATACATATCACAAAAATGAAAACAAGATCAAAATCAAAACAACAAGGAAAGCCACAAAAGAAGTAAATCAAAACAAACCTCGAGAACTGTTGCAGAACGAGCAGTGACAATACTTACTACACCAAACTAAATAAAACTCTTTCCTTTTTTCTTTTAAATAAAAAAAATCGCGGTTTGCTTCGTCAATAGTATGGAGGACGACTTTTAAAAGATAATTAATGCACGCTTCTGTGGACATGGATAAAAGGACAAACCTGGAGACAACTCAACCGTTGAAACACGATCAGATGGCAAGCAACGCAACTAATTCTTCACGAAACCAACTGGAAATTGGGACGAAGAGAGAGAGAGGAGAGAAGAAAAAATGCTTTGTTTCTTCTTGAAGCTACCTTCTCTCGTTCTCTTCCTCTTATTATTTACTTTTCTTTTTTCTCTTTTTTATATTCCGTTCTCATTGATCTGGAGAGGGGAAGAATCCGACCGCACGTGTCGGAATAGTGAAGTTGGATGAAGAACGCGTGTTGGGATCCATCGCGACACGATGCGATTCTAGAAACGAGAGGAGGAGGTGAAGCGGCTGGTCCGGATGGACCGGTGGCTCGTCTTCGACCCAGATTGTTTGTGGCGTATACTACAGTATGCCCTTCTGTGGTTACTCGGATGGACCGGTGGCTCAGTCTGACTTCGTAGTTGAAAAAAGATACATCTGTAACTGGACCAGTGATGTTTCCAATCCCAGCTTCTGAGTTCTGACCATCCTTTTCTTGCGTTTCAGTTTGACCAAGCGCAAGCGTGATGGAAGCACCTACTAACTCTTACACCAACCCGTCACTGCTCATAACCGCAAAGACTGGCCGCTAGATAGCGCGCATCCGGTCAAATTTTTAGGAGAACTTGGCCTGGCCTTGAACCTTCCTTTCTTCTGGAGGGGAGGCGTGGACCCATCTTCCCCTTCACTGGTGTCCGCTCCTTCTCATTCTTCGAATTTCTTTTTCACGGAGAATTTGTAACCGCGTCTTATGCGCCTGATTCAGTGATTCTGTCTCTCTCGCACCGCCAGTGTTCGGCAGTACTTTTCTGAACGGGCTGCTTTATAGTTCATAACCCATTGGCCTAAATTTGACTAGTACTTCGGCTCAAAATATTTGTAGAAGCACAATAGCTGGACACAATTTATTATGAGAAAAGATTCAATTATTATAATTTTAGTGTCATAGCTATTAAAATTAAATATTAAATAATTATTATTTAAAATTTTAAATAACAAAACTAATTAAAGATATTTTATAAATATCATCTTATATATGTATATAAAAAATTATATCATTTCAATGTTATTTATGTATACATCAAGCATTAATAAAAATTAATGAATCAAATTTTATAATTCAGACTCGTTACTTAATGACTATTCAAATGAAGTTAAAATTTTATGATTTTTTCATACGGGTAGTCGTACCATCCTTGTGGAGACATCATTGGGAAAGGTGGAACAACCAGAGCGTTGGTGTTACGAACTCCAAGTCCGTGTGGCTGATCGTGATTTACGACTTGATGCATTGGTTCTTGATATTGATCGTTATGATGTTTACTCAACATGGATTGGTTGTCGCTGCATGGAGCAATTATCGACTGCCCTATGCGATTGATATAGAATACATCTAACAGTTCATATTTTTAAATTTATGCATGTATAAATAAATAAATAGATACCAAAGACACCAATAATGATGATAATTGAATCCCTTTTCATTTATTATTTGTAGAGCATATCAGCTTTATTTGCATTTTTGTTATAACTTAATTTTACTTATATAAAGCCAATTCATGCATTAGGGATTTTGGAATCAATAAAAATTTTAGGATCTATTCAAAGGGAGCCAAATACAAAGAAATTAATTATGAGTTAAATATATTAGGGCTATAACTCGGACTTCGACTCGATAATATAGTGCTCAAATAAATAATTAATAATTAATAATATAAAATTTAAAATATATTTAATAAAATTTTACATTAAAAAATTTAAACACAATATTTTTAAATGATAAATAATAATAATTATTATTATAATAAATAATATAATTAAATACATAATAACCTATAAATGATCATTAAAAAAAGATCAATTTAAGAGTTAAGTTTCATCTTAAATACATTACACGCATTATTTTAAATGAGGAGAGAGAAACTATTTTATGTGAACCCTTTGATTCAAGAAGATGAAAAGATTAAACAAAATCAATGGTGGAGAAAATTAATGATGTGACATGATTAAAAAGTTTGAAAACTTAATTCTCTTATACATTAAGAATTGTAAACAAAAATATCCATCCACATCCTTAGTTCACATTGTAAGCATCTAGAAGCAGATGCACCACTATGTTTCGTCTTTAATTGAAAACTAAAGCTGTAATTTGGATTTCGGCACAATAATACATCCTTCAAAAAATAATTAACAATATAAAATTTTAAAATATTTAATAAAAATTCATGTTAAAGAAAATTTAGATATAATATTTTTAAACGCTAATTAATAATGATAATGATAATAATAAATAATATAATTATACACATAATAATATATAAAATGATTATAAAAAAAATAAATCATTTTAAGAGTTAAGTTTCACCTGAAGTATATTACACATTATTTTAAATGAGGAGAGATAAACTATTTTATATAAAGTTTTGGATTCAAGAAAATGAAAATATTAAAATAAAATCAATGATAGAGAAAAGTGATGATATAATATATTTAAAAAAATTGAAAATTTAATCTTTTTTATATATTATAAATTATAAATTGTTCTTCTAAATAAACAGGTTTCTGTTAGCATATAGAAGTTTCCATTATGTATCAAGTCGAGTGCCTCCCATAAGGAGGGGAATTAATGGAGCATACATATATGATATATTGCAGCTTGGATGAGTTTATTCAGCCGTGAGTCCATGTGATAAAAAATGTCAGCTAACCGCAATCGTTTGGTGTTTTGTCTAAACGGGCTGCTTTATAGTTTATACTAACTACAATAGCCCATTAGGCCTTAAACGGTCCGAATAAGCAAGGGTTTTTATGTTCTTATTTGTTTTAGCTTTCTCCCTCATTTGGTCATCCCTACCAGTCCGTGAAGTCTACTGGAAGTCTAGAACCACGGTGAGTGCGAGAAAGAAAGCACCGTCGAGAGAGAGATAAAGAGAGATGCCAGTGGATGCTCGTACGGAAAAGCTGATACGGCGGACGACCATGGTCGGCACCGCCACGGCGGCCTACTTCCTACTCACCTCCGATTTTGGGCCCCACCCCAACGCCCTTGACCCTGTGCGTTTCTTGTTCTTTGATTTCTCTATTTCTTTTTCGTTGATTATGATAGTTGCTGTCTTCGTCTTTAATTCTTCTCCTAATTTTTGGGTACTTTCATAAGCTATGCGTGATACTTGCCACGTACAGGCTTAAGCAAATGGAAGGGCAAAGGTTCAGCCAAACTTGCTCTAATTATTAGAAAAATGAGAGCAGTAGAAGGAGAAAAAGCAACAATTTATTCACAACTTGCTGCACCGGTTCTCATTGATTGAACTGTAATATAATTCATTACCAAATATCTAATTGGGACAGTGGCAGCATGTTCTGGAATCTGGACTGAGTCAGGGTGGCATACTTGTACAGTTTGGCACCAAACTGAAAGTGCAAATCTTGAACCGTTTTCTTGAACTGGTTCTTTCTTCTGTTTTCTTGGATATCAATTAATATAGTGTGCTTAGATATGCCTATATAAGCATCATCTTCAAATGAAAAGCAAAAAATCCATAATCTCCAACATTAGTACTGTACTGTTTTGGGACTGAACCTGGCAGAATTGGTACATTCTGCTGTTAAGATTCAAATTTGTCATCTCCTCTTCTATGACCTTGATAGGAGGCCTAGATGGAGCTGTTAAGATTCTTTTTTTACAGGAGACACCACTGTGTTCACCATCATCCTATGACTAGGTACCAGATTATCTTGATGAATGCCTTGCATTATAAAATGCTCTCTCTCATCCTAACAAATTTGAGATTGTTGAAATTTGCAGATAAAGAGGGCCATCGAGTCTGCACAGTTCTCCCTGCGAAACTTTGTTTTTGGTGCTGACAAACAGGCAAATGGAAGTGCTGAGGAGAAACCCAAAACTGATCATGCAAAATAGTGAGAAAATCTCGGTGACACTTAGTTGTAACCTGTTATATGTTTACTTATAGATGTTAGTTATGAATTAGTTGTAAGTTGTAAAATGTTTTGGGGCTGGGATGCATTGGATGTTGTTGTTGTTTTTTTTTTTTTTTTTTTTTTGGGGGGGGGGGGGGGGGGGGTTGGAGTACACTTTACACATGAGACCTTGTTAAAATGTGAACTCCTTGTTTTTCAGCAAATCTTTTGTTGCTATCCTTTGTTAAAGTTATAAATTAAGCCAACTAGTGATATAGGCGGTAGAGCAAACATTTTATTCATGTATATAAAAAAGATATCAACTTTAATTCCTTCCTTATTTGATCAACTTTTCGGTAATTTTGAATTACAAAGCAAATTATACGACAAATTACAGACAAACCAACACTAGCACGCTTGCAGCATGCAACATAAAATTAATAAAGCTAGCTTAATTATACAACTGCATGCACGGAGACAAAGGCTTCCTTTTCGACCGTCTTAGCATCCACCGGGTAAATCTTGCTAGGCGCGAGTCCGGGGTTTGCCAGAATATCTTCCAGATATCCTTCCTCTTCTTCAAGATAAGCCTTCAAGAAAGCAACAGTTATTCCTGCTGCGCAATGCCTCATGATCTCTCTAGATTTCCCCTTCTTGCATACACATTTTGTTACCAAATTGAATGCTTGATCATCCAAGAAATCCAAATGACCATACTTCATCACAACAAAATGGTATGATGGCGGTTTACATTCATCATAGAATTCAGTGTGGTTTACACCTTCAGGCGCACAAGGGGGCGCTGCACAATTACCTTCTGCTCCTAACCCGCTACCAATGACCAATACAGGGACATCTATGTTGAATGAATCCGGTTTGTAAGTGAGGATCTTTGGAAGAACTTGGGATGATTCTCCTCTACCAGCTACTGGGTCAAAGCCAATCAGGGCAGTGAACTTGATGTCGAGCTGAGCATAGCCGAGAGCTAAACAGAAGGCGGCGTGGCCACCCCGACTGTGACCGGCCAATGTAAATTTTTCGAAGTTGGCTTTGACGGCTGTGGGGAGGAGAGATTCTAGACCATTTTTAAGCCAGTTCGTCACAGCTGCAGCGGATGCCACTTCTGCAGTTGAGCTTTCTGGGCAGACGCCGTTGAATAGCTATATAATAACAACAAACAGTATTTAATAATAATTGGGTTGTCCCCACTATTATTATTATATAAATAATTAAATGGGGCGTGCTTGCATGATTCCATTAGAAGTTAAAAGATTAATCATAAATGTTTATGCAATAAAATAATGCTAGTCATAATTTCTTGAAATGATTATTTAACAAGTGCGTAATTGGTGTAAATTTCATAATTAATTAAATACATAATTAGAATGTGCAAATTGAAAAAAAAAATTGGGCAGGACATTGTTACATTAATATGCTTTAAATTTTAATAGAAATTTGGATTTCTTTTTTAACTTCGACTACCAGTCCTCTATTTTTTGAAATTTTGTTCAAACAGTTCAAATCAAATTAATGTGACATCCGATTGTTCATATTATATCATAGTTCAATCCTGAATATCTATATATGTTAACTGTTAACAATTAAAACATTTTCTAAAACGCAGAACTCAATTACGGAGGGTATGACATTTCGACAATAAATAATACACCGAATAAAAAAATAATGAAACTCACCTGCGGTGCAACGACAATGTAGCCATGCGAAGATATGTGTGTGAGAAGTTGTGTGTAGTAATAATTTCGTAGAAAAAAACCATGAATGAAGAGTACAACTGGATATAAACCGCCATCAGTTGGTGATGCAATCAATATTTCCTTTGGTGGCAGAGATCCACCGTTTCCAGACTTCTGTGTTGAAATTTTCACATTTAGTTTCCCTACTTCGAACAATGGCAATGCACTTGTGGTGAATTTCATAATTGTTTTGTCATTAGCTAATGCCATATCTCTCTCCCAAATTTCTCTTGAATTTAACTTAGCGTATGAGTTGATGATGGATATGCAAGGGGGATGCAAGGTTTATATATAGACGCAGAAGGGATTTAAGAAGGTTCAATTATTCCCTACGTCCTTTTCCAAATAATAAATAGTAATGTCCATAAGTAAACAAGTTGGAAAGAAAAAATAATATTGTTCAATTGAATGGTTGAAAGATTGTTTGTCTCTTGTAGCCTCCTTAAAAACGTGACATATATATATATACGATCGATAAGAACAAGTTATTATTGAAATATCTAGAATCTAAGAGTGCACATGGAGTCCGAATCTACCATAATTTTATATCTAAATAAATCTGAATAAATCTTATAGATTGATAGCCGATCAAATTCATATAATTTTATTAATGTTTGATAGTTCATCAAAGATTATCAAATTTAACGGTCTTTCATTAATATTTGCCACGATTTCAAATTAATAATTTTTAATGTACTAAAAAATATTAATAAAATTGTATAAAATTGAATAGACTATCAATCTATAAGTAAAAAAATATATATCTATAAAATTTTTATTTTAAAATATTTTTATATTTATTTAGATATAAATGTAAAGTCCTATTATTTGTCCATAATAATAGCAGATGTGAACTCTTGCATATGCCTAGGATACTTGCACGTGGACGATAATGCATTTTAAATTTTTGTGGAGAATACATTATAGACGACCCGAGCTAATTTTAAGCTCATTTCTTTTGCATGTCTAAAATCAATGAGATGAAGGATTAAGGATCAAACATGAAAAATGGGACGGGAATAAAAAAAATGTTAACAACATCATTTAAGAATAAAAAAAAATTAACAACATCATTTAGTTAAGTTAATTGGCAGCACCCCAGTTGGCTACCAACCAAAGTAAGGAACCTACAGGGGTCAGATTGCATAAAATTAGTTTTCCTAATTTTGATGTCCCAATTCCTTTTCCTTATTGAAACTCATGGTATTATTATAATTTCATTACAAGAAAATGAAAAAAAAAACGTTGTACTTCGATTACAACGATAAGATCATGAATTATACACTATAAAGTAAAGAGTGAGGATCCATTGATAATGGGTTATTTTGATAACCTTGACAATGGATCTCTAAATAAATACAAAAAAAATCTTAAAAATGAAAAAAAGTTTATAGATGTGTTCTTATACTTTTAGATTGATGATCATTCAAATTTCATATAATTTCATTATCGTTTGATAGTCCATCAAAGACCATCAAATTTTCATGCAATTTGCAATGGTTTCAATTTAACGGTCTTTGATGGACTATCAAATGATAATGAAATTGTATGAAATTTAAATGACCATCAATCTAAAAGTAGAAGAATACATCTATAATTATTTTTTAAGATTTTTTTCTATTTATTTAGAGGTCTATTGTCAAGATTGTCAAAATAAACCATTATCAACTAATCCCTTCTCTAAAGTAAAAGGTTATATTGAACTTTAACTTATGAGAACAACCGAAGTATACCAAAATAAACTTGAGATTAGTAGAGTACTCTTTTTTTTAGAAATCATTAATGTAAGAGAAGAAATTTTATATAACAAAATCCGAGTTCAGCATTGTTGGGAAATAGATCAACTATTATAAAATTATGTAAGTCTTTAAGAAATCTAAATGCAAATCAATCATGACAGTGATACTGTGTTCCTCGCTATGTCCCTTCATCTCATTCATCATCATTTATATACGGATTCCTACAGAGAGCTCCTTTTTAAATGATAAGGACAAAATTAGGCGTTCTGGTTGGTAGGGACGGATGCATAATTTTAATTAGGGGGCAATTATCAGATTTTAATAATTTATTGGATTTAAATTCATTAACTAATCGGGTACTAAATTAAAAAAATTAATAATTTAATATATATTCTTATCTAATTTTTTTTATTAAAATAATAATATTTTATATATTAAAAATAATAATAAAATAAAGCTTAAAATAATAGATAATCAAGTTGATGAAGAAAGTTTCCGTCTATGGAACTTTATATTTTGATATCTTTATATAATTATTTCATTATGCACGATATTAAATATTTTTTTCTTAATAAAATTAACCAAACAATCCAAAGGAGGCAAACAAAATTTTCAGAGGGGCAAATTAGTGAAAGCATTAATGAAAAATATTATTTTTTAAAATCTAGAGGTACAACTACTAGTTGGTACTTGGTAGACATCCGGAAACATGTAGTAACTGATAAATATCTAAATCTTATAATTTTATGTCGAAACATATAAAAAACATCACATATATTCAAATTTGATAGGATGTAGTGACATTTGATGGGATGGATGTAGGCAAATTGTTCAGAATTTTATTAGCGGCGCTGCAAAAATTATCCCCTGACAGAGGAGGATCAGCTATCACAAAAGGCGATCCAAGCACGCAGGCACCCAAGAGAAAGATTGCTCTTTAATTTTTGTCGTTGTTTACTTCTCTTTTTTTTTTTACTTTTCTTCTTCTTCTCTTGCCTTAGGTCGATTAGTACTTTAGTAGCAAAGAAGTTGGAGACTTGGACTTGATTAGTCTAGTTTTAAAATTCTGTGGGACCCACATGTCACAACTCTTTGAAATTTCCGCATGCATGTAACTATGTAAGCATCTTAAAGTTAAATGAAATTAAACCTACAGGCTACAGGCTACAGGCGAGGCGGCTTCCCAAGAAAAAGAAAAAAATGCGTTGCATAAATGGACACCATTAGTTTTCTTAGACAAAGCTTATCATTGCACTGGAGGAAAGAAAGGATGCTATATCACCCGTTCACACCCAAGATAAATGGTTAGGATTAATTGAAACTGGATGCATATAGTTTTTTTTTTTTTGATAAAAGCAGGCAAGCATATAGTTTAAAACAGAGAAATAGTTTTTGGAGCTGATGAGCCCAAATCAGGGGTTCGTTTAGCATCATCAGAGTAGCAAAAAGTAAAAATATTATTATTATTTTATAAATGAATTTACTAAAAAAAAAAATTAAAGAAAAAAATGCAGAAGAGTACTATTATTATTATTATTATTATTATTATTATTATTATTATTATTATTATATTATGATTATTATTTTATTCTTATTATAAAATGATTATTATTATTTTTTATTATAAAATATTTTTTTATTATTTATTATTATCATCACTTTTGTTGCTACTATTATTATTATTATTGTATTATCATCGTTGTTATTATTATTATATTATCATCATCATTGTTATTATTATTATTATTATATTATTATTATTATTATTAATATTTTATTTTATTATAATAATATTATCATTGTTTTTATTATCATTATATTATTATTTTGATATTATTATTATTATTAGTATCATCATTATCATTGTTAGTATCATAATTATTAATATTTTTATTATTCTAATTAACAACTATCAAACGATATTTTGCTCTTCCGAATAGTTAAAAATATCACTCTTCTACCACTTTTCTAAAATGACACTATT
This sequence comes from Schoenoplectus tabernaemontani, assembly GCA_037127355.1. Lineage (NCBI taxonomy): Eukaryota > Viridiplantae > Streptophyta > Magnoliopsida > Poales > Cyperaceae > Schoenoplectus > Schoenoplectus tabernaemontani. Next base: position 9,485,762 of record CM073748.1, read on the forward strand.
TTTTTTTCTATCTGAATTGTACTTTTCTATCTTTATTCTGTAATTTGTCAAACCGACCCTTGGTGTAGATAGAATCCATGTCGCCTACGATCTAAATGCGATCGAAGGGCTCTCCGATTATAACTCAGACCGTCCAATCGAGATTGCACGATCGATATCACTTTGATTGATTTTGTAGGGGTCTCTTTTTAAAGTGTTGTGATTCGTTCAGCATCGGACAACCGGGGTTACAATAGGAGAGCCCTCCGATCGCATTCAGCGCCCACGAATTAATTTGGAACATTGAAAATAAAGATCGTATGATAAAAAATAAAATTTCTTTTTGAATATTTTATTTATTTGAATCGCACTATCGATCGTTTCGCGTTTTTTTTAATTTGGAACATATACTAATTAACTGTTTGATGAATCCTAATTTTTTTATCATGTATAAAAATATTTTATTAAACATATATAGTATATTTCCTTTCCTTTTTCTTATAAATAATTTAATTAATTTTATAGACATTTAAATATGTGATTCTAATTACACAGCGAACTGCGAATTCCAGCTCTATATGTTAAATGGAAGAAGAATCTTCCATGGTTTATTAATTTATTTCAAGTTTCAAATTATGGACGTCCACCTCATCCTCGCTGGATTAGTTGAATATTTTAAAACGTGGAGATAAACCAGTCCTTTTCTGCTTCTTTTAATTATTTTAAAGAGGTTTTCTTTTTTTAGTCCAGCGCGTTTTGTTTGTCACAAATTATTCTGCCTAAACGGACGGCAACGAATTGGAATGTGTGATGTGTGTGTAGGGCTGTAAATTAGCCGAATCGATTTGAGTTGGATAAAATTTGTGTTCGGTTCATTAATTTAACGAATCGAGTTGACTCTTTAGTTATTTTAGTTTCAAGTTAAAAGCATTGGCTCATGATTAATTTATTAAGATAACGAATAACTAAGCTATATCATTAACAACTCATTTAATAATTAATAATATTTTATAGAAATATTTCATACTAAAATTTATATAAAAATTAATGAGAACAAATAATAATATGTTTCTCCACATATTTCATATAATAATTTCATGTATTATAAAATTCATAACATAATAATATAAATAATAAAAAAATAATTGTTTAGTGAGCCAAACGATCTTAGCGTGCCAGGTCTGCTCAAGGTCAAACTCAGCTCATTAATTTAATGAGTTGGCTCATTAATGATTCAATTTATTAACAAAAGAGCAAAATTTTAACCGATCTTGAATAAATCAAGAGCAATCTACGAGCCATGATTATTTTGCCACCCCTAATGATCATCTTGTGCAACCTAACTAGACAAGTCAATTTATAAGTGAAAAAAATATTATCATTGCAATAATTTTCTGAAAACTAAAAATGAAATATTTTGAGGTAATTAAGGACACTGATACTAGTGCGAAAATGATTGAAAATTTTTAGAAAGGGTTCCTTGCAAAAATAATTTCTAAAGGTATAGAAATGCAGAAGGATAGTGGATGGACTATGAGAACCCAACTTTTTTTTTACTAATAACATCTTTATTGTAGACCGGTTCTAAACCGGTTTCTAAAGACATAGGAATGCAGAGGGATAGTGGGTGGGTTCTCACGTTCTTCTTTTGACTCTAAAGTACCATTTAGAATTGGTCTTTAGTTAATAACAACAAGGTGATACCACATTAATCACAAACAAGCAGGAATTATTGCAATGGAGACAATTAGAACTGACAACAAACTTTATTATCTGGAGAGAGATGTGCGAGAATATTCACGGAAAATATCAAGACACACATGGAGATTATAAGAGAAATAATAAGTGAATATAAAGAATGGTTCATAAATTAATAGTGAAAGTTTATCAGAAAAATGACAGACAAAGAAGTAAAACAAAGAATTATTTATAAAATTTGCCATCATGAGAAGAGAACGAGAAAATGAAAGAGATATCTTTAGATAAAGAATATGAAATTGTAAATCCGATATACTTTTAACCTTATTTTTTTCTTTTTCTTTCTTCTTACTTAATCAATTTGTCGTAAAATGATCATCCATTTGTGATCAATGTAACTTATTACAGATTAATAAAATTTGAGAACAAGACCCCCATCTTTTTGATAAAAGATAGTTCTAAAGATATCTTTAGAATCAGTTTTTAGTTAATAACTTTAGGACTGATTTTTAGTTTAAAAACTAGTTTTAAAGGGTTTATTAAGGTGTTAGGAATTCAAAAAAAAAGTGATATGTTCACATATTATGAATTCTTATCATATTCATCATCTATTCTCTATTTGATCCAATGCTTCTGATTGAACACCCACATATTATGATTTATCATCCATCCTCTTGTACTTCATCTTCCTCTTTCATTCTATTTTAAAGTTCTAATAAAAATGGAGATTAGATCTGAAATTGAAAAATAAAATCCGACTATCTCAAATTGAGACAGTTATAATTTTTGATAGAAAAATTCAATTAAAGCGTTCTACGCGATCACGAAAAATTTACATGGAGATCTACAAGGTTAATGGTAATTATCATTACAGCAACTTTTTGGAGAAAAGAGGTTCATCTGATGCCTCAAAAATGCCTTTTAAGTTTTTTTTCTGTTTTTTTTTAGATTTTTTAGAAATTGTATGTGTATATTTTCATTTTATTTGAAATAATATATAATCTCATTGAAATATTAATTAATTGTTACGAACTGATGATTGAAATTCTTTATGACATGATACTTGCTGAGATTTATTAATCAATCAATTTAAATGAACAAAATGACAAATTAGAATTACTGAAAGTGTTTTTGTTGTAACTGTCGAACATCTTTAGAATCGGTATTAAAGGTGCCTTTAGAATCAGTTATTAATTAAAAATTGGCTCTAAAAGATTTGAGAAATCCGATTTCAAAAGAAAGTTTTAACATCGGTTCTTAAAATTTTTAGCAACCTTGCCATTAAAATCAGTTATATAACCGGTGCAAAAGCTCTTTAATAATCGATTTTAAAAACTTTCTCATAGTGTGCGTTAATTGTACAAGAGAGATCATCGTTCAGCAATTCATTTTGTATTGATCTGATTCTGGCCAACATTTAGGTAGTTGTGGCATGATAAACGATAACAATATCTCTCGATAGCTGAACCTGTAGTAACAATCTCAACATTTATATTCACACCAAAATATCATGAATTAGTTTCAAATGAGTGGCTGCGATCATCCATTATCCTTCTATATTTGTGTAACTGGGAGTCTTTGAAATGAGTGGCTGTGATCATCCATATCCATATATACATGCAATATAATGCCATTGGCTGAAAAATGAAAATACAGGAGAAATTAATTAATGCTGTTTCACGTAATTATCAATTTAGTGGTACTACATAATCCTCAACAGTGTATCGGAGAAATTAACATACAAAAGAGCTTCTACAACTCAGAAAGCAAAAAGCAAACTCGAACCAAATTAGTAGTATACTAGTATATATATAATCCCCTTACCAGTTACAAGGAACCAAATGCAAAAACGAAAGACTAAATAAAAAGAATTGCACACTCATATGATCAATACGGACATTCGAATCAGACCGTTCTTCAAGATTACGTGGTCAAGCAGTTAATTACCTAATTCAAAAAAACAAAACATATAAAAAAAATTCTGTGCCAAGTGCCAACAACTAACAGATCATACATTCCATTGCACTATAATAATTTGCTTTTGACGGCAAAAAATATGTTTCGGGCAGCCCGCGACATCTGATTATTTATATATATATATATATATATATATATATATATATATATATATATATCAATGAATCTGTGTCAAATTTCAAAAAAAGAGAGGAAGATGTTGGTTTTAGCGCCACATGATTTATATGACACAAGATATCGTAAATTTATTTTTTAATTTATATTTCAAAATTTGACACATAAATTTCGAATTCAAATATTAATATTGTTAATTTTGTGTGGTAGATATGTTGTTGTAAATTTCATAATTTTGAGCTTATTTTATACTAAAACAAATAATAACAAAATGAATGAATCTAATTAACCATGATTGATTTATTTTAAAGTTTTGTCCTTGCTATTTGATTTACAATAAAAGACCTCCAAAAATTATGAAAATTCATGAGCATAAAAATTAATAAGTGATAGAAAATATATTTTATTCGTAATATATTTTGTTACAAAATCACAGCCCATAAAATAACGTAATTCATATAAAATAATAAATAATAATTGGAAAACTTACAATTCTGAATTGCAGACATCTTGAAGCGGAAGCGATGCAAGAATACTGATCTTCAGAAGTTTTCCTCAGTCCTAATGATGGCGAATTATGGCGTTTTTCCACTCAGTTTCTATTTTCTGTTCTTTTCTTTATGGACGAATTAAGAAGATATTTTTTTAGAAAATTCGAATTGACTAAATGAACGAGGCGAGTATATATAAACACCGAGGCAACTTCGGGATCATGTACGGCGAATTTGGACAACTGAATTTTTCCATCAAAAATACGGATGTACGTAGACACATTCTTCGAGATACACCCTCCGGATGCACTTTTTAGATGTACCCACGAGATGCACTTTTTAGATGCACCCATTAATTAATAATTCGTAAATGAACTTGGCTCATAATTATTAGCGATAGGCCACACATTAAATATTAGAATAATAAATATTCTAACATTCTCCCACTTGGCCTAAACTTTAAACATTATAATGAAGCACATGTTCAAAATTGGCCAATATAATATCATTAACTTAAACCATGTTCGACTAGAAACATCAAACCAAACTAATGTAATCGAATAATAAGCATTATTGTTATTTGATCCCCATTAATTATAGAAATAATGTTCTTTCCAACAAATGGTTAATTCAATTTATTTGATCCCCATAAGTAAAATTTGCTTAAAAGAATAATAATAATGCGCAACATAATAAATAAGCAAATATCATAAATTCAAAGTCAATATACATAAACGAATCTTCAATACATAAACTATTAATATTGTTCACTACAACAACAACATCAGAATTCATTTACCAAACCCATGCCGGCAACATGCTCTTTGTAAAGAGTAGGTGGTAGCGCTTTTGTTAGAGAATCAGCTAACATAGCTCTTGTATTAATGTGTTGTATGATAATGGTACCATCTTTGACTTTGTCTCTAACAACAAGATATTTGATGTCAATCCATTTAGAAGCACCGCTTGATTTATTGTTTTTAGAGAAGAAAACAGCAGCCTCATTATCACAAAGTAAGGTAAGTGGTCTTGCAATACTGTCTATCACTTGAAGTCGGGTATGAAATTCTTGACAACCAAACCGCTTGACCGGTAGCTTCATAACATGCCACAAATTCCGCTTGCATAGTGGAAGATCTTGTTATAGGCTTAGCACTCTTCCATGAAATTGGTCCCCCTATGAGCATGAATATGTAACACGATGTGGATTTCTTCTTTGTCAACACAACCAGAAAAATCGAGAATCTGAATAACCAATAACTTCAAGGTTGTCGACTTTACGAAAGTAAGCATATAGTTTTTAGTTCCTTGTAAATAGCGCAAAACTTTCTTAGCGACTTTCCATGGTCCATTCCGGATCTGTTTGATACCGGCCAAGCATTCCAACGACAAATGCAATATCGGGACGTGTACAAACTTGAGCATACATTAAACTCCCTACTACTAGAAGCATAAGGGATTTTCTTCATTTGTGCACGTTCTAAATCATTTTTAGGACATTGAAACTTCTTGAATTTGTCACCCTTGATAATAGGAGCAACACTTGGAGAGCAATTTTGCATGTTGTAACGTTTAAGCATTTTTTCAATATATGCTTTACGAGATAAACCTAACATCCCACGAGACCGATCTCGATATATTTCAATGCCTATAACATAAGAGGCTTCTCCAAGATCTTTCATGTCAAATTTCTTTGATAGAAAACGTTTTGTCTCGAACAACATATCTAAATCACTACTTGCTAATAAGATATCATCCACATATAAAACGAGAATGATAAATTTGCTCCCACTAACCTTGAGATATATGCATTGATCAATAGTGTTTTCCTTAAATCCAAACTCGGTTATAACTTGATCAAACTTAAGATACCACTTGTCTTGAAGCTTGTTTTAACCCATAAATTGATCGTTTCAACCTACATCCCATATGTTCCTTGCCTTTGATAACAAAACCTTCGGGTTGTTTCATATAAATTTCTTCATGCAAGTTACCATTAAGAAATGCGGTTTTACGTCCATCGATGTAATTCTAAATTATAATGTGCTACAAGAGCTAAAACAATTCGTAATGAATCTTTCTTTGAGGCTTTGGTGAAAACGTATTATCATAATGTACTCCTTGTTGTTGTGTGAATCCTTTAGCAACTAATCGGGCCTTATATCTTTCAACGTTACCTTGAGAATCTGTTTTAGTTTTGTAAATCCATTTACAACCTACAGGTTTAACACCAACAGGTAACTCAATAAGATCCCAAACTTCATTAATTTCCATAGATTTCATCTCATCATTCATGGCTTCCAACCATTGAGATGAATTTCTGCTCATAATAGCTTGCTTAAAGGAAACTGGATCATCTCCATGGCCTAAATCACAACCTTCTTCAGTAAGATATACAATATAATCATCGGATATTGCAGATTTTCTTTCTCTTTGCGACTTACGCAAAGGTTCTTGTGATATAGGTACTTCATCAATGTTAGGAACATTATTAACATTAGTACCATCATTTTTCTCGAAGGAGAAGAACGTATAACCTCTTTAAAGATCGAAGTTGGAACATAAATTTGATCTTCTTCTTGTAGGTTTACGATTCGTTTTTCATTACTCCCACTAATATTATAATTTTCAAAAATACGCATGTCTAGTCTCAACTATTCTAGTGGTATACGAAGGACAATAAAATCTAAAACCTTTGGATCTCTCTGGATAACCTATGAAATAACAACTAACGGTTTTGGAATCCAGTTTCTTAATATGTGGATTATACACTTTTGCTTCAGCAGGACAACCCCACACACGTAAGTATCCTAATTGTGGTTTTCTGCCCGTCCACAATTCGTAAGGTGTTGTTGGTACAGATTTACTAGGAACTCGATTTAGTAAATGTGTGGGTACATTTTTTAAAGCTTCGGACCACAAATATTCGGCAAAAGTATTGCATATCATACTACGTACCATATCCATTAATGTACGATTACGCCTTTCAAATACTCCATTTTGCCGAGGATCTCCTGGCATAGAAAATTGATGTACAATACCATTTTCTTGAAGAAACAAAGCAAACGGGCCTAGACTTTGACCCAAGTCGGTGTGTCTACCATAATACTCACCTCCTCTATCTGATCTAACCACTTTGATTTTAAGATTATGCTGATTTTCAACTTCAGCCTTAAAAATCATAAATTTATCAAGTGCCTCAGATTTTTCAGAAATTAGGTATATGTAAGCATAACGTGAATAATCATCAATAAAAGTGATAAATGATTTATGTCCGTTAAGACTCGGAGTGGGAAAAGGACCGCATATATCAGTGTGAATTATTTCTAATAGTCCCCCACTTCGAATGGCTCCTTTCTTATTTCCTTTAACAAATTTTCCTTTAACACATTCAATGCAGTTATCAAAATCAGAAAAATCTAATGTTGGGAGAATTTCATTCTTAATGAGACGTTGTATTCTATCTCTTGAAATATGACCCAACCTACAATGCCATAATTTTGAAGAATATCCACCATCACGATTTCTCTTAATTCCACGTTTAACATCGGTAACATTCAAGGATAATAAAGATTCGAAAAATGAATAATCCAAACATAATTTATATAGATTATCACATAACAATCCGAACCAATATACTTAGAGTTATGATATAGTCTCAACTCATTATTTCCAAACCGAAATATAAAACCACACGCATCAAGTCTAGAAACAGAAATTAAATTCCTAATCATACTAGGAATATATACTACATCATGCAAATCGAGGATAAAGCCACTCTTCAACATCAAACGAAGAGTTCCAATGACCTCGACTTCACCTCTAATCCATTAGCTACCTTGAGTTTCTTTTCTCCCTTTTGAAGCATCCTCACGGAAAGGAATCCTGCTGCAATGAGTTCGTAATGTGCACGAGAGGCACCCGGTGTCAACCCACCACGTATTTAAGGGAATATCAACTAAAAGAGATTCACAAATCATGAAATTGAAATCATTACCCTTCTTAGCGAGCCAATCTTTAAACTTCTTACAATCCTTCCTCATGTGTCCACGTTTCTTACAATGATGACACTTAGGAGTATGTTTTGTACCAGACGTACTTGCTTTGTTAACACCAAAAATCATATCGACCTTATTTTTACCTTTACCATTGTCTTTAATTTTCTTCGATTTTGGACCATCGATATGACATGTGCAAAGTCGGGTTTTTCACCTTAATCCTTTCTTCTTCTTCAACACACATAGCAATTAATTCGCTCATTTTCCACTTTTCTTTACGTGTATTATAATTGATCTTAAAAGGACCAAACTGCGCAGGGAAGAGAAGTCATAATGAAATGAACTAAAAATCCTTCGAAATTGCCATATCCATGCCTTTTAATTTTGCGGCCATATCATTCATCATCATGATATGTTCACGTACACCGCTTGTCCCATTATACTTGGAAGTGAGCATTTTCATTATGAGAGCACTTGCATTAGCCTTAAAAGTACTCTTAAATTGCTCTTCAACAAAACTAAATATTCTTTAGCGATAAAAGGATTACTATCTGCATCCTTCTCGGAATACCTCCTCTTATTGCGGATGTAATAGTGCTTTTCATAATCATGAGAGACATGCGATTAGAACGCTCCCATTTAGCAAAGTTAGCCTTATCATCGATCTTGCTTTCATTTGTTAAAGCAACGGGTTTGTCTACACGTAAGGCACGATCAATTTCAAGAACCCCGAGACAAATTTCAATTTGTTCTTTCCAAGTTGAGAAATTAGTTCCATTCAATGGTGTTATTCCGAGATTTGAGCACTAACACTATTCAATGCTTTTGCATGAAATTCGGGATAAATAAAATGCTTACTATTATAAACTAAATATCCACAAAAATAATACAATTAGATCAACTATAAGGGGTATTAATTAATCGATCTGAAATAAATAATAAAACGCCTAAGAATATTTCGGTTCTAACATAATAGTTGATCCATAAATAAAATTCAATTCATATCACCGTTGAAATGCGAGAAAAAAAAATTGAACTTTGGTACATAATTAATTTAATAAACTATCTTGACAATTAAAGTTGGTAAAATTGACAATATTAATTTATTAAACATAAACATAATAGAAATACAAACATAATGTAAAATATATTTCCTTTTGAAAAAATGACACCACAATTAAAGTTTATAAAATTGATAACGAGTCAAGTATCAAAAGTACATTTATTAAAATAATAATTATATATAATAATCTTCCGTTGGGCGAATATTATATATAAAAAAAATTACGTCCGAAAAAAAAAAAAAATAAGAGGACTTTTGTGGAAAAAAATTAACCAAAAGTTACATCTCAAGAAATAGAATAGAATTCGTAATTATAACATAAAAGAGGTACTAGTTGGAAAGAATTACATCCCTAAAATAAATGGGATTCTATACAAACCCCATAGTAAAAATCCTGTCCAACCCAGATTATAGTCCCCTAGATCAATTTTCTGAAAATTTTCGATAACTTCGGCCATTTTTCTTGCAATAAAGGGTTCTGATAGGGTTTGGACAAAAAAATCATGCTTCTATGTTGTATTCAATCAAAGTAAAGTATATGAGAAATTGTACCCATGTGCTCATGTGCACATGTGGATGGCAAAAAGTAAACTCATAGCCATCTCCAATTTGTACACAAGGAAGTAAAAGTAATTTGATAAAAAACTCCAACAATCACACACATACAGTTTACATTAGTAATTGAATACGAAAATTATAATATTGTATCTTATATGAAAATACGTTTTGCTCTGATACCAAATGATAGAAAATATATTTTATTCGTAATATATTTTGTTACAAAATCACAGCCCATAAAATAACGTAATTCATATAAAATAACAAATAATAATTGGAAAACTTACAATTCTAAATTGCAGACATCTTGAAGCGGAAGCGATGCAAGAATACTGATCTTCAGAAGTTTTCCTCAGTCCTAATGATGGCGAATTATGGCGTTTTTCCACTCAGTTTCTATTTTCTGTTCTTTTCTTTATGGACGAATTAAGAAGATATTTTTTTAGAAAATTCGAATTGACTAAATGAACAGAACTGAGTATATATAAACACTGAGGCAACTTCTGGGATCATGTACAGCGAATTTGGACAACTGAATTTTTCCATCAAAAATACAGATGTACGTAGACGCATTCTTCAGATACCACCCTCCGGATGCACTTTTTAGATGTACCCACCGATGCACTTTTTAGATGCACCCATTAATTAATAATTCGTAAATGAACTTGGCTCATAATTATTAGCAGTAGGCCACACATTAAATATTAGAATAATAAATATTCTAACAATAAGATCAAATGTTTGGACTTATAATTTGAGTGTTGAATTTTAAAATATAAATTAAAAATGTAAGTCTGTGACCTTCCTCATTAAAAGAAAAAAATTAGATAGGTAATATTTTGAAAGTTCATAAAATCAGTATTGAAGGTAGTAGTTAGCAAGCCATTTTACAAATACTTACCATATGCAAAGATTATTAAGACTCCAAATATTAACTAATATGAATAAAAGAAATCTTCAATATGAATTATATAATGAATATCATACAATAATAATCATTGTTTTAAGATCGTTGTATAACATCATTAATTAACAATGTATTGAAAATCATTAACTTAATATTGTATCAACAATATCAATGATTTGGAATTCTGGTATAACATCGTTAACTTAAATAGAAAAATAATCTAATTACGATACAAACAAAATCTAATTACAAGAAATTCACATTAAGTATAATTAAAATATTTCAGTATGGCATTTTTCTTGTACTGAACTAACAGACATAATAAAATTAAATTTAAATTATAATGTGGTAAATAATTGCAAGGAATACATATTGTCAAAGAGTTGTCATCACTTCAAAATCAAATATTTTCATACTTCTAGTCTTATTATACTAACAATATATGTCACCATGATACTAGTAAACTTATGATCGATGTGGACATCCAGCATTTCAAATAAAATGAAAAAATTAATAAACATTTGACGTGGATATCCAACAATTAAAAAAATGAATTTTTAATCAGAATATTTGTCAATATAAAAAAAAATCATGAACCAAGGAGCAGGAGAGATCTAGTCAGTAGCATAGCTTCAACAGAAAATCAGCAGGGGCCAACTAATTAATCAGTAAATGACAATACAAAAATACACTGTCTTCATCAGATAGGAGAGGGATCCAAGCTTTTTTTTTTAAAAAAAAATATCAACATAAAATATACTTCGAAAGTTCAAATACTACTAAAAGACATATTTGCCAGTTGCCACATATCGCAGTTTTGTAAAATAAAAATATACTTTCTAAGTTCAAATCCATGACTCAAAAATATACATCCACATAAAATATAAGTACTAAATGTTGGATTTTAGAGAATTCTAAAATCTAATATATAAAGTTTTGACTTCGTGTAATATAATTAAATAAATATATTAGTTACTATCATTATATATTATTTTAGTAATATCAGGATATGCCAAATAAATATGATTAATAAAGTATGGTATGATATGTATTTCACCCAGATTTGAATATGAATACATATATAATTAAAGTTAAGTTAATTATAATTATTAATGGATTAATTATAATTAATTTAATTAATATAAGTATTAAGTTTGAGCTAATATACAGTTAAGAATATTATGGATTCAATATAAAATGAGTACGAATTTTCTCAGATTTATTCAGGATCATTCGGAGTAAGATGGGATAAAAATACATATGTTGAAACTGTCTAGTTGTGTTTAACTGAATTTTAGACTATGATATATCCCGAATTTGAGAAATCTCAAGATATAAAAATTGGAGATATTATTCTTAGCTTTTCAACATGTTTAGAATCAGTTAATTCGGACATCATATGAGAAAGGTATAACTAAAATAGTCAGCAGTGCGCAACAACTTCTGGTTGCTATTTTTAGCAGATTCGTTTCCTATATTAGCTCAAAACTTTCAGAAAATATGTAACTCATCTGTAACAGATTTGAGAACAGGGGTGCCACATTTTTGGCTATTTTTAGCCCATTAATACACAAAAAACTTATGCTATTTTGAATCTCTTACTATTTAAAGATTGAGTCTCCAAGGTTTGCGGATAATAACGTGCATTCAGTTTTCGCACTATACTCCATTAAGGTTAGATACTCTTCACTTATGTTCGTAAGTTGAGAGAAAAAAATGAGGGTCTGTATGTTCCTTGAAAGGACTCAATTGTCACGTCAACTTAATTTAGGAATTCATAAGTTCAAGTCAAGTCTCGAGTAATAAATTTCTACATCGATTTTTTCGATTCCAATTGAGTGTCGGGTGACGGAAGGCGTAGAAGATGAAAAATAAATCTACTGCACTATTATATATTTTATTTTATAGGAGTAAGTCCTAAAATGGTTTAAGATATTACAAAAATCTGTAAAGTTATATCCAACAAGTGGCGTCAGAGCCATCTATGTAATAATAAATATAGTGAATTCCATCTATTATATGGTATAGAGAATTTCTAAAATTAATGAATTATTTTGAGAATTATCCTAAAAATTTTGTGTTTTTTCTATATTGATCTTTGAGTTAATTAGAAATTATTAGGAAATAAACTCTATGATACAAATCTGGTCACTTTTAGATTCAGTTAGTTTTCAAATTTGATAAGTTATGGAGGGACATATTAGTGCTCTAGATCACGAGTTATATTATACTATAATAACTGCATTTTATTGTACTTTAACGTTTTTTCACAGCAATTAAAATATTAATTTTCTGAAAAGTTTTGAAGTTTCACGAAAATCGAAATACCTAAATTACTGAAAACATTTTTCTTATATAAAATATACATAACTTTTAATTCATAACTCCGATTTGAACATATGACTCCAATTTAGAAAGCTTATTTTATAATCTACAAGTTCTGTTCTTAGATAATCTTGAAAATCATTGAATTTCAACCCTAAAAAAATATCTTCTGGTTTGACAGTTTTAGGTTTTCAGTTTTTTTTTTGGTGAAATTATTTTGCAAACTATTTTCAGTTTGGTTTCTTTTAGTTTGTAATTTTTTTGGGAATAAAGTGAAATTGGGTTTTACCAAAATTATTTTTTAAAATATTTTGAAAAAGTGAAGTGCAATAATTATGGTGGTTAATTTAAATAATTAAGTTATTTAAGAAAAATAAAAAAGCTGCTAAATCTAAATTAGGATATTTATTTTTAGATTCAATCTCTAACTTCTAATTATGACGAGTAGTTGTAATTTTTATATCTTAGTTTAGAATTTAGGTTATGATTTTATGATTTATTTAAAGGCAAAATTAAGGTAATACATGCTTTATTTTGTATGAGATGAGCATTGACTGTTCCACAAATGGTTCTTTCTATATGAGACTTATGCACAATGATACATGATAAGTTTAAAATGAGGTGCTTGTAATCAAAGTGACTATTAACTAGCCTAAAAGAGAGTTAACATTTTATTGAAATTGTATAGTGCATAAGGGTAGTGTATAAAAAATAGATCATGACACACATGGGCTAGTGATGTCTAGAAAAGCATCGGGGGCTTGAAACTTAAGCAATCCATTTGTGATCCTTCTACCTCCGTTGACTGGTCTAGTCATTACTTCATGGATGTGTTAATTTGATCCAAAGGTTGATTGACAAGAATATTATATTTTTATACTTTATTCACTACTCCAAAGAACCTAAAAGTAATGATTGCATCTAAAGATATTTCATTAGTGGATGTATGCTTTGACTAAAAATTAAAAAGTGTATAATAAGTTTAGGGTCTTTGAATAAATTTTGAGATTATGATTATGGATAAATCATGATATTTAGTTTCATGATTAAGTAATTTTTTTTAATTAACATCTTAAATTATATGGAATATGTGATAATTGACCGCAAACGGACATTTTTTTCAAAAATATTAATACAAATTTATTATATAAAAGGAAAATTATAAGTGTCTCGGATGTATATGCGCATTAATCGGCTCAAAGGAAGATTAATTGATTGACTGATAGTTAATTATTACCTTGGGAGTGGTAATTGGCGGGTGATAATTATAAGTTTTTTTGTTTTATCATTAGTCGGCCCAAAAGAAGGCTTATTGATTGACATGATGATTAATAGTCAGCGCTTAATTACTAAAATAAGGCCTTTAATTAAAATATATGCGTTAAAATTGTGCAGTTAGCTATTCTTTTGTTCGATAATTTATAATTACATTGCTTAAAGTTAAATGGTAAAAAAATGATATATGATCATAAATTCATAATTGATAATTCAGGGACACTATCAAAATAAGGTTAAAACAGTTAAAGTAATATTTATATAGATATATTTTAATTAAAAATAATATGGTATCTAAGATATATTCTTAATAAGACTTATTTATTATAAATAGGATAATAAAAAGGAGGCTGATAATAGTCCTCAATCTTTTATCCCCATAAAAAATCCCCAAATTGACCGTGAGCGTCAAACTCAGTGGTCAGCGACTCGGCGATAAAAAAGTCTCTTGACTAACGCGCCTCTTCAACTCTTTCCCGACACTATTTATATATACATCTTATGTTATTTACATGTTTTGTAATGGTAATTTATATTTATTCTTATAGCAGTGCACTTTATTTATGTGTTGTAATAAAACTATAACTGTCAACATGTTAGTCCTACTGATCATTTTTACAGAACGACATGGTCTCGCTGAAGCATGTCATTTCTAACCGCATATTCTGTTTATATTAATCATTAACCCCATAAATATATATACAAACACCTGTAAAAAAAACGTGTAAGAACATTTACAATTCATTTTGTATGAAGCTATTAATAGTAGATAAGTACGCTATTTATACTAGTTAAATATATTATTAATATTTTTTTATTTAGGTATGTTTTGTAAGAGGACTATATAGATAGAATGTTGATGCTATATATAATTAATATTATGGCATATTAAAATTCAATTAATGTTGTCGAATGACAAAAAAAGATTATACTGATGAAAATAACAAAATAGGACAAAAAAACAAGTCAACAAACCTACAATTGACGCAAATAAAATGAAAGAAAATATTGAAGCACAGTGCAATTAATCAAATGTCATATAAAATGAATTGGTGCATCATCCCTTCTCCTTTTTCTTGTCAATCCATTAACTCGCAATTAATGAATGATAACAAATAATTAAACAATATGAAGTCGAGATCGTCGATGGTCGCCCGTTGATGCCTACTTTATTGGTCAAATCGAGTTTGATTGGAAAGAGAAGAAATGAATCGTATTTAAAAAAAATGATTGAAAGGTTGAATTAGAAGTATAATAGAAATAACACACGATCCATGTGAAAGAGAAAAAGAGAATGAAGTCTTGTGGACTGTAGAGACGGTAAAGAAAGGAAGGGGTATCTTCATTTCAAAATAATTTAATTTGAAATTAAAAGACAACTCTTAGTCGAAAATGGAAATAAATGAAAAGTAAACGACGCTACAAATGGAAAGTTATCGCTGGGGATTTTATTTGGGGACAAGAGCACGGGGATTCTAATATTTATCCTAATAAAAAACCTGTAGAAAAGTTTAGAGTTTGATTTGTTAACTAAAAAAATAATTTTTAAAATTTATGTATTATTATTGCAAAGAATATTATATTCGAAGCCAGTTAATTATGAAATACTCATTTATACATGACAATAATAATAATAGACTAAAATAAAAGCAAAAAAGATTACTTTTAAAAATTGAAATTTATTTGAGTCTATGTGATATACATAATTGGAATATTATCTTTTAGATAAATTTAATTTATATTTTATAAACAAAGTATAAATATAAATTATGCAATTTTGAAAACAAAATATTTAGATTAATCATATTTAGGTTGATCAGCAAATGCTGATGCACCTGTTTAAGTCGATAGGACCTGTAATGCGAAGAATGGGTACTTAATCCATCAATTCTTAATTCATTTGTTGTCTAGTACTACGTCAGTTTTGTTTTGTCCATTTCAAGTATACATGTGGATACATGGTTAACAAGAATTGGAGGAGCAATTACTGAAACAAAATTTAATAGTAGTCCGTAGAGAATATTATTGTTAGTAAAAAAATTCACATTTAATTTATTGGAAAAAAATTAGATGCGGAAGTTAGAGAATATTATTGTCGGTAAAAATTGACGCAATTAATTTACTAAAAAAAATTTGCGTACGAGCAATTCGGTTAGGGAATATTATTGTTGGTAAAAAAATTCATAATAAAATTACTGATAAAAATTTATACAGTCAACTTTTTATTAAAACTTCGATCAGCACATTTGTCTACTGCCAATACATCAATATATTGGAGGATAAAACTTAAGACATTTTATATTAATTTAGGTAGAAATTGGGGTTGGGGATATCATGGGATGAGTCCAGATGATCCATAATATTATGTGTTGTGTATCTTACATATTCGCTCATTGGTCAATGAAAGCACTCAATGTGCTTTGCACGAGCATGAAGCACGGGATTTGAAGCAAGAAAGGTAGCTCCGAGGTTATCACACCAAATTGTGGGAGGAGATGAAGAGAGTGCTTGTAATTCAAAGCAAGGAGAGATGTTATCCAAATTAGTTCTGGCGCAAGTGGTGATCGCCATACTCCTATATTCGCGCTTTCAAATGGAGAGCGAGCCACTTGTCGGTTGTTTCTTGATGACCAGAAATCAAGTTCTTACCCAAAAATTGCATAACCTGTTGTTGAACGTCTCGTCATCGGGCGACCCACCTGGTCAAAGATCACAATACGCATGGAGAGACAGATCACTGGAAGATTGAAGTGTAAGGCCATGGTGAAGGGTACCGTTGACATACCTTAAAATTCGTTTGACCAATTTCCAGTGTTCATCAGTTGGTTGAGACATGAATTGAGATGCTTTGTTCACTGCAAACTGCAAGTCTGGTCGAGTGACGGTAGCATACTGCAATGCACCTACGATTGACCTGTATTGTGCTGGATCTTTCAAAGGTGTTCCTTGCAATCTGGAAACCTGGATACCAGTTTGCATTGGGGTAGTACATGATTTTGTATTTGCCATAGCAGCTCTTTCCAAAATACTCAGTAAGTATCTTGCTTGTGACATATGAAGACCCAGAGGGGTAGAAGTTACCTCTATGCCCAAGAAATAATTGAGAGAGCCTAAGTTCTTTATAGAGAACTGTTGCTGCAACCTTTGAAGCAATAAGTTAATTGCTCTTGGATTGTTGCCTGTGACTAGAATATCATCAACATAGATCATGATATAGATGATTAGCTTGTCTTTTCTAAAAATAAAAAGTGAATTATCAGCTTTTGAATCACTGAACTGTTGGGCCAGCAGAAAGGACTTGAGCTTTGAAAACCATGCTCGTGGTGCTTGCTTTAAGCCATACAATGCTTTCTTGAGTTTACAAACATGAGAAGGATACAATTGATCAACAAACCCAATTGGCTGCTCCATGTAAACAGTTTCCTCAAGATCACCATGCAAAAATGCATTATTCACATCTAATTGATGAATTGGCCAGTTCTGAGATAAAGCTATGGTAAGCACAATTCTTATAGTAACTGGTTTGATTACTGGACTGAATGTTTCATTGTAGTCGATACCTTGTTGTTGACTATAACCCTTTGCAACTAATCTGGCTTTATGCCTTTGAATGGACCCATCTGCTTTGAGCTTGAGTTTGAAGATCCATTTTGCTCCAATCACTGGTGCACCAGGGGGTAGTGGTACCAAATCCCAAGTGCCATTGTGAGCAAGTGCTGTTAACTCATCAGCCATAGCTTGACGCCAGTGGACATCTTTTACTGCTTGTGAGTAACAAGTTGGTTCAATTTTATCTGAAGAAATCAAATTGGTATCCACTGCATAGACATGGTAATTAGGAAATTCTTTTGGTTTCCTTGTCCTTGTTTGAGTTCTTGTTACCATTTGATGTTGATTAGGTGGAGGGGTAGTTTGGTCATTTGCTGACTGAGAGGAAGGTGAGGGGCTTGTCTGAGAATGAGAAGATGAGGCTGGTCCAGTAGAAGCATTAGGTGTAGCTTCATTTGTTGATGGAGAAGAGATGAGAACCAGGTCATTGGAACCAGTAGAAGGCACTTCATGTGCTGATGGTAAATTTTCATTCAAAGTTTTAAAAAGAAAAGTATGCTCATCAAAAACTACATGTCTTGAAATGTAAATCTTTTGAGAGGATAAATCAAGACAATAATAGCCTTTATATTGAGTTGAATATCCAAGAAACACACATGGTTCAGATCTTGGTTGAAGTTTGTGTTTGGTGTATGGTCTCAAAAGAGGGTAACATGTACAGCCTATAACATGAAGCAATGAATAATCTGGTTTCTGATGAAATAGTTTTTCAAAGGGTGTAATAGAACCAGTAGGAATGGAGGGTAATCGGTTGATAACATAGTTGACATCATCAAACACAAAATCCCAGTATTTGAGAGGTAGTGACCCATGAAATAGGTTGGCAAGACCTAACTCTACTACATGCCTGTGCTTCCTCTCTGCCAGGCCATTTTGCTCTGGCGTGTAAGGGCAAGAAACCTGAAAAGTGATCTCTGGATAGGTCTTCATCAAAGGTTTGTACTCAGTGCCACCATCACACTGTATGATCTTTATTTTATTTGATAACAAATTCTCAACTTTAGCTTTAAATTGAGCAAAAATAGAAGAAACATCTGATTTGCAAGCACAAGTGTAAATCCATGAAAAACGACTGTATTCATCAATGAAATTGACATAATATCTATGCCCTTTTTCTGACAATACAGGTGCTGGGCCCCACAAATCAGTGTGGATCACTTCTAGAGGCCTAGTTGCAGAATTTTGTGAGAGTACAAAGGGCAATTTATGTGCCTTAGCTCTAGTACAGTCTGAACAAAAAGAAAGAGATGAAGAAACATTTATTCCTATTTGATTTGTTTTCTTCAGTTGATCAAGAACACCACTGGAACAGTGTGCAAGTCTCTGATGCCACGTGTCAGCAGTAGAGAGAGATGTGAGGCACACTTGATGAGAAGGAGAAGAGACCAGTTGATAAAGACCATTATGCAAAATTCCATGTAGAAGGATCCTGAGGGTTGTTTTGTCCTTTACAAAACATGAATTTGATGAGAATTCCACAATAACATCATTGTCCTTAATTAATTGTGAAATACTCAGCAAGTTTTTAGTGATAACGTGAGCACATGAAGAACATTTGTTAAGAGTAAAGGCTTAATGGAATTAGAAATATAAGCTGTACCCTTATGAGCAATCAACAAACCTGCACCATTTCCAATATGGACAGCCTCAGGTCCAGTGTAAGGAGCATAAGTGGATAAGGTGTTGAGTTCAGAAGTGACATGAGTGGAGGCACCTGAATCAAGATAGAAAGGAGAAGTTGGTGGTGTAGGAGCAGTGAGAGAGGATGTGAGACCTGGTTCAGCAACCAAAGCCTGAGGTTGTGCAGAAGAGGCTATGAATCTGATATCAAAACGGTGATAGCAATCTAAGGCGGTATGACCCCACTTATTACAGATCTGACATTGAATCTGAGAGTGATCTGAATTTTGACTGACAGATGCTGATTGATAAGAAGCTTGTCTGTTCTTGCCTCTACCTCGACCATAACCTCTGCCCCTTTGTTGATTTGATCTCCCACGATTTGAACTTGAATTCTCAGCCTTGTAATTGGTGTACAAGACTGTTTCTTGAGTTGAAGCAGGAGTGGAGGTTGTCAGATTCACAGAAGAAGATGATTTGAGATTTGTGAGAAGACGATTCTCATGAGCAAGAAGGAGATTGCTCATCTCAATCATCGAAGGATACCGCAACCTCATGGAAAGAGCGAGTGACAAAAGACTCATAGTCGATCCAAGGCCCCGGAGAGTGTGAAGCACCGCATCTTGATCGAGACTTCGACTCCAATGCTTCTTAAACGATCTGCTAGAACCTCCATATGTTGAAGAAATTCTCGCACAAGAAGCACCGCCTTTCTTGCTTGTTTGAAGCTGAAGCTTAAGATCAAGAATCTTGGCCATGGATTGTGATGAATAGATCTGATTCAGTCGAGCCCATAGTGATGCAGAAGATTCACATCTTGTTACTTGATTCAAGATCGGAGCTGAAATCGAGCTAAAAATCCATGATAACAGCAGTTGATCTTGTTGAATCCACGGCTCATAGGCTGGATTGAGCGTGAGTGTACCAGATGTACCAGATGTACCAGGTATGAACTGATCAGGTGGAGGTTTGGATCCATCGACAAAACCGAGAAGACCATGGCCTCTTAAAACAGGAAGGATCTGAGATTTCCATAAGGGAAAATTGTCGTTGGTGAGAGTAGTGTGAATTGGATGAGAGAAGTTGATCGGAGTTGCGGGAGGAAGAGCGGAAGGTGGATCTAGATTCGCCATGGTTGCTTTTCTTTGAAGCGATTGCCCTTAATCTCATGTCTAGTAAGTATGTAGTATAATAACTGTATAAGAGTTAATTAGGTCGTATGATACCGTGTGTCTAATTATGTTGTGATCTCTGTAAGAAAGGTATTTATAGGTATATGATTGGCACTGTAGCTATACTGTAGAAGGCGCCGAGTGTCTTTCTATGTATGCCTCATGACCATGGTACTGTAGGGTGAATATAATGTATTTTGATGGAAACAGACCGGGATCATGAGAATGGGAACCAGATCTGCTGTCACGCGGCACGGTGCGGCACAGCACGTGGTCCGTTCGATCACTTCGAGATTCGTGCTAACTCGAATCTTTAAGTACTAGCACGAATCTCGAAGTGATCGAACGGACCACGTGCTGCGCCGCACCGTGCCGCGCGACAGTGGATCCGGGTTCATGAGAATGAAGTTCGAACCTAGACTGTGGACCTTTTATGGTAGCTATTCTACCTGGGATTGGCCCAGAGCTAAAGAGAAGGCTGTGTGACCGGCTAATGTAAGTTCCTCAAAGTTGAGATTAACGGCTAATGAATTGGTAGCCAGTTCATCACAGCTGCAGCACATGCCACGTCTTCAGTTGAGCTTTTGGGAGGAGAGAAAATAGCTATATAGTACAAGCAGTGGTTAATTATAATTAGAATACCATTCATTAGTATAACTCGCTACCAATTATCATTTGTCAGTAGTAGTTCGGCCATGAGTGGGACATAGTGCTTAGGCATACTATATTTTTCGTTTATTATGATAGTTCAGACCTGAATATCTATGTTAAGCAAAAAGTTGCTGAAAGGCAGAGCTAGCACAGAGTCATATCATCAATAATATACAGAAAAAAGAAATCAACAAAACACACCTTTGGCACGATGACAATGTAGCCGTGAGAAGAGATGTGCCGGAGAAGTTGCGTGTAATAATGATTCTGGAGAAAGAAACCATGAATGAAGAGTATAACCGGGTATACACCGGCATCAATTGGTGAAGAAATCATTATTTCCACCAATGATGCATCGCTTCCAGACTTTTTGGTTAAAATTGTCACATTTAGTTTTCCTACATTGAACAATGACAATGCAGCTGCGGTGATGATTTCATTTTCTCTGTCAATAGCTAATGCCATCTCTCTCAAATCTTCTCTTAAATTTAATTTGAGTGTGAGTTAGTGATAATGAACTGAAAATGCAATATTCATATATATAGACACACACACAAGGATATGAGAAGCTTCCCTCAATTGTCTCCAAAAGCAAAAAAAGAAATTAGTTATACCACTTTAAAATTTTAAATTTTAAAAAATATTACTTTAAAATTTAATTAGTTTTTAATTTTATCACTCTAGATATATAATTATATATATTTATCATTACAAATATATAATATTTTTTATAATACCAAAATTATCTCTTTCTTTTTCTTTTCTTTCCCTCCGAGAAGGAAAAATAACACAAATAAAATCAAAGAAATCCAAATCACTAAGGGAGTGTTTGGCACTCAATGGAATAGCAAAAAGATGAAATAGAATAGTTATTCCGATGAATTAATTTGCCAAACGAATTTTAGACTAAGTAGAAGAGTGTGGAATAGCGTTAATCCGGTATACCAACTTATAGGTGGAATACCGGATTAGCTCTCGTCGGAATAGCGATTATTGTTTGATTATATTATATTATATTATTATATTATGATTATGATTAAGCTTTAGTATTATTATATTATTATAATTTATTATTATTTATTATTATTATTATCATTATAGTTATTATATTATCGTTACCATTAGTATTATTATATTATTTATTATTATTATAAATATAATTTAAATATTATATTATTATATTATAAATATAAATATAATTATTTTATTATTATATTATTATGATCAAGATTATTTATTATTATATTATTATATTATGATGATTATGATTATTATTAGTTATTATTATTTTATTATGTTGTATTATATTATTATATATTGATTATAGTGATGATTAATTTATTATTATATTATTATACTTATAATTATTTATATTTATTTTTATGATTATGATTATATTATTATAATTATATTATTATGATTATGATTATGATTATGATTATATTATTATGATTATGACTATAATTATTATTATCATGATTATGATTATGATTATGATTATTATATTATATTATGATTATATTATTAAAATTATGATTACTTATTATTATTATATTATTATAATTATGATAGTAATTATAATTTTTTATTATTATATTACTATATTATGATTATGTTTATATTTTTATTATATTACTATTATAATATTATTATTTATTATGATTATTTTTATTACTTTATTATTATTTTATTATGTTGTATTATATTATTATATGTTGATTATATTTATGATTAATTTATTATTATATTATTATAATTATAATTATTGATAATTATTTTATGATTATGATTATATTTTATTATTATATTATTATGATTATTACTATAATTATTACCATGATTATGATTATGATTATATTATTAAAATTATGATTACTTATTATTATTATAATTATGATTGTAATTATAATTTTTATTATTATATTACTATATTATGATTATGTTTATATTTTATTATATCACTATTATAATATTATTATTTATTATGGTTATTTTTTATTATTTTATTATTATTATTATCTTACTATTATGATTATTATTTTACTATTATTATTATCATCATCATTATTAGTATCATAATTATTCATATTTTAATTATTCTGAATAACAACTGTCAAACGATATTTTCGCTCTTCCGAATAGTCAAAAATACCATTATTCTACCACTCTTCCAAAAAAATTACTATTCTATCACTCTTCCAAAATTATCACTCTTCCAAAGTTATTCCTTGATTTGCCAAACGGACCCTAAATGAATTAGTTTTCCCGACCAACACACCTTTCAATAAACTGGGTGACATCCAGATCGTGCACCCGACTCAGCGCATCAGGTGGAGTGCCATATGTCATATTATCGCAAATCGGGATTAAACAAGACAATAACTATTTAAAAGAGGACAATCTCATATCCAAGCTGGATCCCGCAATGTAGAGAGAAAAATGAAGAAAAAGAAAGAAGAGAAGACAAAGAGACACTCTTTTAAAACAGAATAATACTCTATCTCTTGATCAATTACGATTGGGGAATTTTACGGACTAAATAAAAAAACTTATAAATATAACCTTAGAAATATAACTAATTCAATAAAGCAGTATATTCTGAAAGATTTGATGCAACCTCGATCTCTCGCCTAATGTCGTCGAATCTATCAAACAATCTGAACGGCGGCCAAGCTTTGATACTAATTTGTTAGCGTGAATCGGGACTAAACAGGACAATAACAACCCTAAAGAGGATCTCGTGTCCAAGCTAGATCCCGCAATATAGAGAAAAAAATGGAAAAGAAGAAGAGGACAAAAAAACATTGTTTCAAAATAGAATAATACCCTCTCAGCTATTCAATAAGCCTCCACCCACCCCCACCCACCCCCCGCGACCAGTGGCGGATCTAGAATTTTGATTAGGGGGGCAATTATCGGATTGTAATGATTTATCGGGTTCAAATCCATTAACTAATCGGGTACTAAATAAAAAAAATTAATAATTTAATATATATACTTAACTAATAATTTTTTTATTAAATAATAATATTTTATATATTAAAATAATAATAAAATAAAGCTCAAAGTAATAGATAATCAAATTGATGAAGAAAGTTTTCGACTAAGGAACTTTATATTTTGATATCTTTGCATAATTATTTCATTATGCATGGTATTAAATATTTTTTTTTCAATAAAAATAACCAGACAATTCAGGGGGGGGGCAAAAAAAATTTCGGGGGGGCGTGCGAAAACATTACCGAAAAAAACACTATTTTTCAAAATCCAGGGGCGCGTGCCCCCTGGATATAGCTGGGTCCGCCACTGCCCGCGACACTTAACCAGCCATCAATGCTTCCTACAAAGGAACATTAACAAACAACAACCACCTCTCTCATCCAATGCGAACTAGGTTCTTTAAGCCAAAGCAGGTTACCTTCGAGTGGCAGGCCGTCAAGGCAAAGGAGAGGCTACACACTAGCTGGTCAACTCGCCACTTTACAGAGAGGCGTATGTGTTTTCAATGTCTGCAACCAGGACATATCAAAGCATATTGCAAGAATTTGATGAAATGCATTAGTTGTCGCCAACCTAGACACAGAGCAGCTAATTGCAAGGGCAAGTCTATAAGAATACAAGCCCCCACCCCCAACCGAATAGAACAAAACAACAATATCAACCATGGCCCTTGACGCTCAGAGACTAAATAAGAGATGTCTTCATTTTAGTGAGGCAACAGCTCAGCTAGCAAGAACAGGGATGGCCAGGGTGCATGGTGGCCGACAAAATGACTACCAGGTGTTTCAAGCTTTTCTCACCGATGCTGGTCATATACCCTAGCCCATGGGTTTGAAACAGGCTGGTACGCCACAACCTCTACAAGATCCTGCACCTAGATGTCCAATTTTGAGTTCACAAATGGGTCCAAAATTTCAGAATGGCCGACCTCCCGCAAACCTATCAAGCTTGGGTTTCGCTTCGGGGTGTCCCACTGTGCCTATGGACTGCCATGAAAATTCCTCGATTGCTACAACCATTTGGATACCCCTTACGCATAGAGTCATATGCATTACCGTATGGAAAATTTGTGCAAATCTAAGCGTTAATTGCTTGTGATCACCCCAGCACCTTCCCGCAGACACTAATAGTGTGTGAAAGGTTCTACTCAACCCCAATTACTGTTGAAATCATTCGTTGGCTAGTTTGGGGCAACGATCTGTTCTATCCCGACCATGATGCAAGGCAATCATTGAGGAGGACGAGAATGATGTCACGTTGAGGTGGCCGTCGAAGACAGCGACCGTCCTCATCCTCCGGTAGTAACTCATCACATTCCACCATGTCTACTAATTACTCCGTTATGTCACTGCACAGTGATCAATGGAAGCGAAACCCAACTCAAAAATGGGTCCTAATCAAAGCACCACCAGCCGCGATCTGGAAACCTGCTGGAAAGGGGATGAGGCCTGCCCAGCACAACCAACCGCTTACCACTGCCATAGAAGATCGAGCAAACTCTGCTTATAACAAATTGATTCGTCCTATCATACAGATCCATCCGGGCTAGTGTTTTAAAAAAACCCGATCGGGTCAGATCCGACCCGTTCGATCTGTGGCCGCAACCCGTCCCGATCCGACCCGTGCTCAAATATGTCAGACCTATAACCCGTTAGAACTGACGGGTCTAGCACGGACGCGGACAAAAAAATTGAAAAATACTCGCGCTAGACCCGTCATGACCCGTCCAACCCATCCTAATCCGTGCCCGACCCGACTCGACCCGGGAATAAAACCCAGGAAACCCGTCCGAACCGACCTATTTTACCCGTCTGACTCGTTTGACCGTCCAAACCCGCTGAAATTCAAAAAAAAATCAAAAAATATCAAAAAATAATAAAAAATAAATATTTTCGGATTATATTTAATTTTTAAATAAAAATTTTCGGATATTTATAATTTTTTAGAATTTTTTTGATTATTTTTGAACTTTGAATTGACAAAAAAAATAAAATAAATTTTTTGGTCAAGAATATAAGTTGTTATATATTTTAAATATTTTTAATTTTTTTTTAATTTTTTGGAATTTTTGAGTATTTATTTGAGAATTTTTTAATTTTTCAGAATTTTAGAAAAAAAAAATGGACCCGACCGCCCTTGGACTCAACCCGTCCCGAGCCGCCGACCCTACGGATCGCGGCCAAACCCCAAAAATGAATTCGTCCTAATCTGTCCCATAAAAACCCGTTGACCCATCCCGACCCGTCCCGTAAAAACTCATCAACCCGCCATAACCCGTTTCGATCCATCCTGATTTTAATACACTAATCCGGGCCCAAAGCGAAGACCCCACCGTGCATCAGCCATCTGAATCTCACATCAAATCTCTTATCCTAGCTATCAATGGGGGTGCCGACTCTACAGGGATTGCTATCATCACCTCTCAAACTCACTTGTTATTAGAGGTGGCAATCGGACGGATCGGGTCGGGTTCGGGTCATACGGGTCGGGTCAGTTTGACTTTCTAGAAGAAATCGGGTCGGACCGGGTTGACTCGGGTCGGGTCGGGTCGGTCGGATCAATTTATATGTTGTGTTTTTTTAGATCGTTGATAGATTTTGATTGGATTAAAGATCATTTGATCTCAGGTCGGGTCGAGTCGAGTTTGGATCGGATCGGATCAGTTTGACTTTCTTAAAAAATTGAGTCAGATCGAATTCAGATCGGGTTCGAATCCGAACGAGTCGGACGGATTTCGGATCAGATCGGATTATGCCACCTCTACTTGTTGTATCTCGAGCCTGGTAATTGTATGAATGGGACACACAGACACGACACATTTAACGATAATGAGAAGCCTATTCACCAACTTGTCTCCTCAGTCTTCTAGACTCTTGGAGCAATTGGGCCATACGTCACATGAGAATCTCTACAGGAAGGTCAAACCTTTTTGTAGGCCGAACTCAATTCTAAACGAGCCAGCCCATCGACACAGACCGATCCGCTTTCTCCAGTGCAGGCTGATAAATCCCCTCCGATGCAACTCGAACCTGCAGTGCATGGCCCAATAATGCAGTCTGACCCTATGCCCGCCTCCTTATAGACTTGACACAACCCAACATGACAAGAAGACTCTCTCATCCCGGCGCGCCAAGACACGAGAATGGATACACGACTCTCCACTCAACACGTGATTTTCAACCGTTTGATGTGAACCCCCCCCCCCCCCCCGCCCATACCAGTAACATCGCGAAATAGGAAATCATCATGACATGACTCATTCAATGTTCTCCCCTTCCCACTACAAGACCAACGCATGAAGCTAACTGCTGAACAGATGATAACATTGCTCCGGGGCCACAGGGATGGAAATTAATGAGATAGTTACCACCGAAATTGACAAAGCCGTTGTAGACTCTCCACAATCCCCACAGACTCCCCAACATGACTTAGTGCCACCACAACCTTACGAATAGTTTTCAGACCAGGAATCACACAATGCTGACAACTAGATAAGTAGCAGACACTCAAAGAGTAGTCAAGAGTAGGAGTGACTGTGAATTTGTAAGGGTAGTATCCGCTTCCCATATTTAGATGTAGTTTAGGTGTTGATGTTTTTCATTAGTAGTATGATGAGTAGGTTAAATCAAATTAGTGATAGTAGTGGTAGCAACAGTAGAAATTTGAGTGATGGATGTAAGTTAATGACTTTTCTTACTTGAAATGTACAAAGGCTAAACGATGATGACAAAAGAGTGCAAGTTAAGAATTTATCATATCAGAAAATTCAGATGTTGTTTGCCTATAAGAGACAAAATTAGATGAGATTCCTATCAATATTCTCAAATAAATAATGGGCCCAAAATTGACTGATAGAACATGCATATTCGCGGATGATCAGTTGATACCTAAATTTCTCAACACTGCATACTGGTAGATACCTGAATTTCTCAACACTACATAACGGCAGACCTCAAGCTAACGCAGGATGATCAGTTGATCAGAATAACTGGCGTCTACAGACCTCAACATAATAGAACAGATATCACTTTTTCTCAGAACTCATGCAATCGAAATCAAATGCTGAAGCAGTGGCAGAGCTTCATTCAATAGTTTTGGGTTGTGGCACCTCTTAAAGCTAAAACTTAGTAAAGAATTCATTAATAATTTATGCAAATCACTATTCACTATAAAGGTTGACCCCTCCTTAATTGTGATTTATTACAGTTGAACCTCCGCTACTGTGCAGAAGTGCTTTGGATGCTATGTGAGGACCTCAATCAGACATTAACCTCTACAGACAGATCAAACCGAAGGGCAAGATTGGACATAGATTCAGAAACATCATCCAAAATATGGAACTCAATGACATCTGTTTGCAAGGCAGGAAATAAACGTGGTCAAATAATAGAGAAACTCCTTCCTTTGTGCGTCTTGTTAGGTTCCTGATTTCAAATGCTTGGACCTCGTTATTCCCAAACACATCTCAACATGCACTGGCTTCACCGCAATCCGATCACTATCCGATATTCTGCAAGAGGTCCACTGAATTTCCACTACCGAACACCTTCAGATTAGAAAAGTTTTGGTTAAAATTACCTGAATTTAAACATCTAATAGCAAATACTTGGAGCCAGCAAGCCATAGCACAGAACCCCAAGGAGCTACAGGGGAAATTCATTCGACTTAGGAAAGCAATCACTGAATGGAGAAATGACAGAATTGGGTAACAAAACAAAAGAGAGCTTGCAAGGACATATTACTATGGCTAGACAAATTCAAAGAGATGATACTTTACTCTTCCGAAAGAGAGAGCTTAGTGGCAGACGTAGAATTTTGATCAGAGAATTAATATACTCATCTTACCCCACAAAAATTCTACGCTAATAGTTTTATTATTTTTGCTAATAAGTTATTAGAAACACTATTTTTTTCACTATAGAATCATATTTCTATAGCTAGCTGTCATAGTCACCAACAAAATCCCACACAACAAGCAAACGAAAATCACCAACAAATGCACCAACATACCAAGAAAGGAAGCACGGGACCAAACCAAATTGCACAAAGCTTGGCCTCACCTCATTGGTACGATTGGCACTAGTGTATCAAGGCACCACGACAACTCAGAAAATCAATCTGACTCGAATTAAACCAACTTAATGAAAGAAAAAAATACAAGATGGTCGGAAGTTGGTCCAAAATTACAGATCCAGGTTAATGAAAGAAAAAAAAAACAAGATCGTTTGAAGCTGGTCCAAAATTTCAACCTAAGAAGTCCTAGCTGGTCCAAAATTTCAGATCCGTCAATAGATTTAAAAAGACAAAAATACAAGATCACTTGAAGCTAGGATTAAATAATCTCACTTACAATCCGGAGAATGATGAATTAGGATTAAAATAATGAGCGAGTGAGTGAATCGATCGAGAGTCCGTCGTGTTCCTATCTCCACTCCTCTGACACTGAACCAAGAGCTCACGAGAGCTTCTAAGGGCCTGTTCGGCACCTTCATTTTCAAGAGAATTGGATTTGGGTTTTTATGTTACCAATAAGTGCATTTTTAAGACAGTTGGGAAGAAAAAAAATTAAGTGATAGTGAATTATTTTTTATCCAAAGAAATCATATTTTTTGTATATATATTTGAGAAATTTAATCAATTCTCATTTACACCAAAATGAATACCGAACGCCTAGAGGTGGCAATCGGGCGGGTCGGGTCGGGTTCGGGTTCGGGTCGGGCGGGTCGGGTCAGTTTGACTTTCTGGAAGAAATCGGGTCGGGCCGGGTCGGGTCAGGGTCGGGTCGGGTCGGGTCAATTTACATGTTGTGTTTTTTCAGATCGTTGATAGATTTCGATTGGATTGAAGGTCATTTGATCTCGGGTCGGGTTGGGTCAGGTCGGGTTCGGGTCGAGTCGGGTCAGTTTGACTTTCTTAAAAAATCGGATCGGGTCGGGTTCGGGTCCGGACGGGTCGGGCGGGTTTGTCGGGTCGGGTCGGGTTCTGCCACCTCTACGAACGCCACTTGAGAAAAAAATCTAAACCCATTTCCATTCCCATTTTTATCCATATCACCGAACAGGCCCTAAGTGTGAGCTCCTGTCAAATTAGCCATCCATGACCCTGATTTCAGGGGTCAAGAGTTTTTGCTCTTCACTGTCAAGAAAATGCAGAGAGTGAGTGAGTGTCATAACTAAAAAAAAGAAAGGGGAAAATGAGAAAGATTGATTGTGAGTTTGTGACTTGTGAGAGAAAAATACACACATATTTTATTAAAAGTATAGTTGGTATTCGTATTCACACTGAATTGATTGTGACAAATAATTAAGTTAAAAAAAGTAGTGATCCTACGTCCTCGTGAGTATAAAAAAAAAATCAGAGAGAAGGGGACAGCCTATATAAAGCTGAAATAATTTTTTTTTGACAAAATTGAATATATTCCTTCTCAATATATTTTAATTTATATATTTACTCTTTCAAATTTAAAAATTGAATATATATTTCTAAAATTATCAAAACTTTAAATATTTATCTATAACTAATATTATCCTCATAAATATTAAATTAAAAATTAATTAAATTTTAATAATATGACAAAAATACTCTCTATATTTTCTCATCATCCATACAGTTTGCACTACAATAAACCTAACAACGATGCATTGAATTCTTTCATTTTGCTATGCGCATTATGTTTTTATCGCTACTTATGTGCAAGCTATATGGATGATGAAAAAATACAGATGAGTATTTTATCATACTGTAATTTTAATTATTATTATTTTTATAAGGATAATACTAGTTATGGATAAATATCCAAAGTTTTGACATATTCAAGGATAAATATTTAATTTTTAAATTTGAAGGGATAAATATCCAAATTGGGATATGTTTGAGGGGTTATATATCTAATTTTGCCTATTTTTTTAATCTCTTGTTTAGATAGAAGGTAGCATCGGAATTCCTAGTACATTGGGGAATACTAACAGTTTTTGAAGAAAATCGTTACTGAATAAGCGTCTGAATTTTGGTTTCAAATTAAAGTTAAAGGTATGTAATGTCTGCTGTATATAGGATAGGGTTTTGGGGTGGGGCCTTTTGCTAACGGTTTCTTATAAAAAATCATTAGCAAAATCCAGCATAAAATTTTTGCTTATGGTTTTTAATAAAAAAAAACTATTAGCAAAGATTTTACGCTGGTTTTGCTAATGATTTTATTAAAAAAAACATTAGCAAAAGTCAGACGAATTTTTTTACACTTTTTAATATTTTTTATAATGTTTTCTTCTTTCAAAGCTGTTATAGAATAATTAAATTTATTTTTTTTAATATAGCCGCCCCATGTTACTAGTGATTTTCACTAAAAATTGTTAGTAAATTGATGTTAATAAAATCCAATTCTGTTGTAGTGAGCGGTTTCGCCTTAATTAAATTTTAGGAATCATACTTAATTTAGATCTTGCGCGGCGACGGTTTTAATACGGTACTTGCATTGAAAATTGCGCCAAAGATATAATTGATGTCCAATTAGCTTGTGTTATAAATATAATAAGAAATTAAAAGCTTGAATCGGTCTAATCAAGACTTAGTCTTAAAAAATGAATAAATATAATCAAATTATCAAACTTAGGTTGAGTATCTGAGATCTAGCTGATGGAAGAAGATATAAACAGAGGAAAATGCTTATTAATTTATATTACCAAGCAAAAAATACCGAATAATTGAAAAAAAAGATGCATGTGCATTTGCGCGCTCCGGTGGAATATAACAAAGGTTAAGATTCAATTTAGGATTCTGCCTTGGATGATTGGATCTTGTGATTAATGAAATGTCATTTCTATGGAATGTCATTGGTTTAATGTTAGGTCAAGATTTTTTTATAAATAATCAAAGTTGAAATTAAGGCTTGACCACCACCATGATTTAAAAAATGTGAATCATCTAGAAATTTTAAATAAAAATAATGCTTTCGTACATTACTTTTTATAAGAAAAAAATTGTGAAAGATTTTGAAATAAATTGCAGTTGTTCAGTAAAAAAGTACGATGTGCAAAATTAAATATATCTCCGCCTATTAGAAATAAATATTTAATTATTGGTTGGATTTTGAAATAGAAATTCAAAGGAAAAATACTTGAAAGAAAGGGAAATAGACCATTTTTAATTCTCGTCATATTATGTCAATACTAATAAAATCTAATAATTATCAAATAGAAATTCAAAGGAAAATAGACCATTTTAAATTCTCGTCGTATCCTGTACTATGCTGTTTGCATCGTCTTTTTCCTTTTTTTGTTTTTGTTTTTATATCCCTGATGTATTTTTTTCCTCCAATTTGATGGCTCGCGGTAGAGAATTTTATCCTGTTACCTTGCCCTTCTCCAATTTGGCATTCTTCATGCAGTGCTTCAAAGAAACCGTTGCCAATATATCATCTATATTTCCTCATATTATAGCCTCAGCAGCACTACGACAAATTGCAGAATTTCATGACGAAAAATAATTGTACAAGTACATGAACATAAAATTACCTAAACGATAGTGATGTTTCTTGTCAATAAAACCTGCATTAGGAAGAACAAAAGCATCCAGGAAACTTTTTTTTAGAATTAGGCCCATTTTAGCCGGACATTTTAATTAATTTGCCAGACCCAACTGATAACTTTTATAGAACCTATTTGACCCAATTTGAGTCTTTCATGGGCTTAGAAAGATTCGTACAAAATTGATGTCATTTCATATGTTCAATTTTGGGCTTAATAGTCTAGATGGAATCCAATGCTCAACTTTCGGTTCTATTAAATAAAGTAAGTAATAAAAATATTAAAAAAACAGATGGTACAACAAATATACCCATCAAAACTTTGCAAATTGATTTTTTTATGCGAACTTGATATTTGAATATTTATACACAAGAAATGTTGTAAAGGGTATTTTAGTCTAAATATTTTTAATATAGAATTATTTGAGGAAAAACATCTCATCGATAGATGACAAATTATGTAAATTTCCGATGGATAAAAATATTCAAATAATAAGTTTGCATTGGAAAATTTTTGTTGGATACATGCTCTATTTTCCAAAAAAAAAATATTTATAAAGGCATGTGTGCAGTCTACGACTCTATGGCCAAGCTTTGAAACAGGAGGAAAATAGAAAGAGGGAAAACAATTGAGCAACAGTAAAGCAAAAGTATAACATGCAATCCATAGAGTACCAAGCAAGAAAGTTAGAAAGTTCAACTTTCTAGTTCGGTACATTTTTTCTTGCTTGAAGAGTTTATTCTCCTTTTCCACAATGTCCACTTCTAGCCTTTTTAGAGACGGACACAATTATTATGTTATGAGAAAATTGAGGAGCATCTAAGGTTCTTGGTTTCCTGTTCAAACGGGAACCATTAATTAATGTCCTGTCTGGCTGTCTTCCTTTGATTACTGAATGAAATTATCGATTTTTTTTTATATTTGCGGATCTTCCTTTCAAAAAACTTAGAATCTTTGCTTCATTTATAATCCAAAATTAAAAAAAAAAACGTGACATAACTAGCATAATATGTCATAATTTATATATGTATATATATAAAAAAAAATATCAATTGTTTAGTCTAACGATTTATTTTTTTACAGCAGTTATGGCCTAAATAACCTCAATTTTAAGCCTGCCAAACAATTTGTTTAACTCGTCTACGGTTCACACATAGATATCATCTCTCTCTTCTTCTTTTTTCTTAAGAATTTTTGCAATTGCCATCTTATATTATAATCTTCATAAATCATAAGGAGAGATCTTGATCCTAACAAGTAACAACAGCAAATTTTTATTTTATTTTGGTAAATAAAAAAAATAGAAAAATTGTAAGAACACCGAGAGTTTGTGTATTAATAGTCTGGACCGACTTTGAAACTCAGTCTCAGATGTCTAGATTGAGTTTCAAACTCGATCTCAGATTTTTTTTACGTTTGTGTATATTTAAAAGTAGCAGAAATCTGAGACCGGGTTTAAAACTCGGTCCCACATAAATTATGTATATGATGCCATACACCCAGCATATTTCTCGTTCTTCCTCCTCCAGCCAGCCATTTCTTCAAAATCATCATTATTACTGTTGTAAGAGTTTTCAACTAAAAGTATATTTTTTGACAGATTCGGACCCGATCCATATTCGCCACTATCCTCTCATCAATATTGTAAGTTTTTTTTTCTATTTGGACTATTAATTTTTGCCGCAAAATTAAAATATACTAACAATAGGGTTTATAGTTCATATTATAGAGACAATAATGTTACTGATCAATGTGTATCACGGAGGTCAAATTATGAACGCTTCAATTGGCATTGGTTACGATATTCATGCCACGTGCATATTTTTTGCCGATGAGACAATCAATACTCGTGACATGAAGATGCATATTCATTCTGGTTTGGAGCTGCTCCCTAGCAAATTCAACATCAATATTAGTGCACAGATCAACACTACCCTAGTAGGTTTGAGTGATTTTTTTATAGTTTATTTGGGGTTATTTCTGAAGAAATTTGGGAAATGATTAAAACAATAGCTTCATACCAAATACCCGGGTATAAAACACTAGAGCTAGTAGTTGAATCTGAATCAATATCTAGTTCTTATTAATATGATCCGACTAGTATTTCTGAAAGTAGTAATCCATTCATGGCTGAGGAAAGAACCCACTCCGGAGCTTGGGAGCAGTCAATATCCCGTGTTCCCGTATAAAATATGAATGTGGATGAGGATGAGAAAGATAAAGAGTGATACCTAGATATCGGGGAGGATGACATTCAGGATGTAACAAATATAAATATGGATGAAATTAAGGATGTGATAGATGTCAAAGAAATAGTTAAAGAGTGATAAATATAAATATTTCAATTACCCATGGAGAATGTATGCCACACCCAACATAACGGGTATTTGAGAGATCAAAATAAATTCGCTCGAGCACTCTTATTTTGGCAATACTACTAGGGCGGATCACAGCCAGATGACTTCTAGAATGATAGCATATATCGTTAAAAATCGATTGAGAGAGAACTTAGAAATGACAGTCAAAGAAGCAAAGAGTTTAGTTAAATAAAAGTTCCCCATGGTACATCCAAATTATAATAAATTATGAAGAGAAAAGGAACCGACAATTGCAGATCTTTTTGGTAGTTGGGAGAGGTTATAGGAGATATTTATGTATCTGCTAGCAATCATATAAAATTCCACATATGACATCAAATACATCATAGAGACGACACTCTCAACAAAGTTTGGTGTTAAAATTTTCGATTGTGTTGCATGGGTATTTGGTCCATGCATTGTAGCATGGCCTTATTTACGGCTAGTCTTAACTATCGATTCTGGATTTTTATTGGGTCGGTATGACGGTAAACTATTTATGTCATATGCTTATGATGGAGAGCAACAACTACTACCGTTTGCATTTATTGTTGTAGTAGGTGAGGAAAATGTAGTAAACTGGGGTTGGTTCATACATTAATTGTGTAAAGAGATTGTCGGTCCTAGTAAAATTTCCGTTATAAGGACGATATTTGAGAGACTAAATTTTGGATGGCAGAAATCAATATGCGAGACTGTTCATCATTATTGTACTCAATACATTGCATAAAATATGTATAAGGACCGTCATATGAAAAGAGTAAAAACTTTTTTCAAATAAGGTACAAGACATAAGAAGCCATAGAGGTGCGAGAAATATATTAAAATATTAACAACATTAGACCAGTATCTATAAGTTCATAAAAAAAATAAGAATCATACGCAAGAAAAGATGGGCAAAATAGCATAGATGGGAATAAGTGTCCAATAGAATGATACAAAATAACAGAAACCGCAATAATCAAACTGTTACAGTTGAGAAACTATCAGCCGAGAAATTTCATTATGAGGAGTTAACCCCAAATCAAGTGATTGTATTGCATCTAGAAAGATTGGCACGATATCTAGATGGATATTTTAATCGATGAGGAATAATGACAAGTAACAATTTAAAATTATTATACAACGTGTTCAGGATCGTCAGACAACTTTCGGTATGTGCTATCATCTAGAACATGTGTCACAAATATATTGAGTGGTTCTATAAGTGTCGAGAAATTACAGCAGTTTGGGAAACCTAAGGTCTAGTGTTCTCCCAAAAGGTCACGAAACTGATAAAATATCGCAGTGATAAGGGGAGAACTTATGATATCATAATACTGGATTAGAGTATCAACAACTATGATATTTATAATAGAAATGAACTTATTAAAACGGTAATATTCTATACCTATATAATTTTTATTTAATTTTGAAATTTAAGCAATATTTTTTAATTTATATTTCAAATAATAGGGATAAATTGGTGAAATGAAATATGAGGTTGAATTATCTATGACGAGAATTGGCAATTGTTGGTGCCAGAAACCGTAATTGATCGGCATTTCATGTGATCACATATTTGTCGTTTGTTCATTCAAAAGACTAGATTACACTCAGTATGTTAGTCCATATTATAACATTCAATACTTCATTAACACATAATCTGGTTATTGGCATAGTTATAAAAATAAAACGAGATTGACCAATGTACAACGGTCCAATTATCAGGCTAGATCTAGCAAAAATCAACAAAAAAAGAGAGAAGAAGATACACATTCTAATGGTTATGAATAAAATGAAGGGTGATATCAACAGACTACCAACTCGAGACCGAGCTCATTCCAGCGGAATATGATTTAGATTAGAAGATGTCGTGTTTATGTTTTATTATTATAATTTCAGAACAATTAAATTTTAATTGTTGTTGTAATATTTCAATTTGTTTGACACTATTTTAGAACAATGTATTATTATGCTTATATTTCACATTATAAAACTTATTTTTAATTATTATTATAATATTTTAAAATAATTTATTATCGTGTTTCATTTTTAATATAACATACATAAAAAAAACTGAGACCGAATTTGAAACTCAGTCCAGACATCTGAAACCAAATTTCAAACTCAATTGAGACTATTGAGGCACAAAATTAAAATTTTCTAATCATTTCTCTATTTTTTTATTTTACCAAAACAAAAAAATCAGTAACAACAGACATAAAAAGAGATAGCTAAGCTGTTACGCATATATATAGGCTTCAATTATTATTCAAAGTACACCGTTTCACATGACTGTGCTGCGGAACCACGCATTACCAGATTTTCCAATACCACAAACACACCGAGGATTCCAACCAACTTTCATAAATTCCAAATTCCAAAGGTGCGCCAAACAGTGTTTTGTATTTTAAAGCTACTGTTTTAAAAAACAACGCTTCGTAAGCTAAAAACCAAGATGTTGAATGAGCTCCATATTTGCCTTATTTTGGTTACTAAATCAGTGCGCACTTCCGTACAGAAAATTTCTGACAAATTATTTACCTTTTGCTGTCGACCAAATGCATTTCGCCGTGTTTCGTTTTTTGATAAATGAAACGGTTAACAAAATATTTTTTCTTTCGTTTATTAAACGAAAGAGTTGACGAAATTGTTTTCTGTTTCATGTACGAATGAACATGTAATGAAAGAGAATTTTTCTTCCGTTTAAGTGTATTTCAGTGTAAATTTCATGTTTCATTTTGTTTTATGGTAAACAAAATAGTTAATGAAATGATTTCGTCTTTCGTTTATTAAATGAAATGGTTAACAATTTTTTTTTATGCGTCTTGTTAACAAAACGATTTACGGAAGAAACTATTTTTGTGATCGTTTGAGACGTTAGACAGATCTAATTACTGTACTAGAAAGGAAAAAAACAGTAAATCACCATATTTTTAGTACTTTTATCTTCTGTTTTCTAATATTCAATATTTTATAGGAATTGAGAATAAAAGAGTAAAATTCAGTTCCGTTAGGTTATTAATCGTTTGATCTCTGTTTCAAATAATTAATATCTTTACGATAAATAAAAAAAAAGCAAAGAAGAAAATATTCTATACAGACATCCTCCTGTTATTTGATTTACATTGCCTAAGAAAAGTAGAAAACAAAAGAGCCAGAGCCAGCCGGCCAGGGGACTGGGGACATAAGATGCGCTGCACTGACGTTATCATCTGAGCAGTGTACAATGTACTGGAGAGGTCCCACATGAGACTCAACAGAGGAGCATGCTGACATCATCCCACTGTAGACCTGGATGGGCCCAGAGCCCATTTTCTCTTTCTTCTGGGTCTTTGTGGGGTGTGTAGTTGGTGCCTAATGTTCAAACATTTCACATGACCGTTTGTCATGGCGAGATGAATTTGGGCCCAAAAAAGTACACATAATGGACCCTTTTTGACACGAGTAGTGTTCCCTTCCAATGGGAACGCGATATACCATCCTGGATTCTCTCTCTCTCTTCTTTTTGGGTTGTTTTCCGTTCTCTCTCTCTTTTGTGCTCGCAATAATTATGTTCCTCCGTTAGTGGTTTATGTACTAAGCTTAGGAAAATTTCATTCTTTTTAAATATTTCTCATATGTATGTGATTTCCTTTTTCGTTTCCAGACATTCAATGCTCCATAAAATGTGGGCCATAGTAACATCAGGAAAATCTTTGAAGATTCTTGGCATCTAAAAGGTGTCAGCCAAAATTATCTTCCACCTCGCAACTGCTTGATCTGTATTGAGTATTGTATATCTCACATCTGTAACTGTTTTTTATATAATCCAATAGTTCAGGTGAGTGACCCTTACTATTTGTCTCAGTTATTAGCGATAAAAATATAGTATATTTTTGTTGCTGATATGAATTTGTTGAAATATAAGAATTGTTAGTGGAGGGTCCAAAAAATTGCTCCATTTTGGTATCTCCATCCGTCTCGCCTTTACTTTTTTTTTTCTAAAAACTTAAAATTAAAAATTAAAAATTAAAAATATCAAAATAAAATTCTTAGATGGATCTATTTCACTATATTTTTATATAGACAAAATACGGTATTTGAATATTATTTTATGTGAAAAAGTAAATAAATGCCATAACGTGAATAATATCTAGGCATTGTTTTTCTACTTATCGATTCATATAAAATAAAAGCGAAAAAGTAAATAATTTTTTATCTGCAAGAAAATAATATGAAATAGATAAAATCTAATGAATAATTTTCACTTGTTATTTTTAAAAAATTTTATTATTGCAAAAGGCGAGTTACAAAAAAAATAGAGGTATTAGAACCCTCCTCAAGAATCAATCCATATTCATTAAAGTAAGTTAAGTTGTAAGACTTATTATTTGTTGATATGTGACATCAGTAGTTTTGTTCATATGATTATTTGTTGTCTACTCAATTATTCAAATCCATTGATTCATATTTTTTTATCTTCTTTTTTCTTATTTAAAAAGTATGTATTTAATGTACTTAAGATGTAATGGAACTGTTAATACAGACAATTGTGTTGTTTAGTGTATAAATTTTCAAGTTCCAAATACTATATTTATTTGCATCTAATTAACATTTTATGAATACAAAAACGTTCATAAATTGCCTTATTTAAAAAATATCTTTATAATATATTTCTGGAGCAAAGTCTATACAAAATAATAATTGATAGCCATTTTGACCTTTTCAGTTTCAAAAATAATAAATTTATATTATAGATTAATTGATAGCATTTGGTTAACTTTTTACAAAAGAGTTAAATATGTTTACAAAAGATAGCGCAGAGAAGGTAACTGCTAGAAAGATTTTTATTACAAACAAAAAATCTGAAGAGTGGTTCCAGAGCCTATTTGTCAAAAGGCAAAGATTAATTGTTTGAAATGCCCCCTATATTTAAAATGGAAAAAAAAACTCACATATAACAATATGAGTGGAATTTTTTTTACATTTACTAGAATGATTCGGAATATTTTTTTCAAGCCAAGTATGATGGTTCTGAATTATAATCCGGACTAACTTATATATATATATATATTTGTTTTTACTATCTGGCCCGTAAATCAAATCCGGTCCATTTAAAAAAAAATCGCCCTTAAATCAAATCCGGTCTAGTTCCTTTTTTTTACAGAAAAGAATAATTATTCAAACAAATAGTAATAAATAAATAAATAATAGTAATAACCATTCATAGATATATAAGCTAGATAACATATTAAATTATATTTATTCTTAATTCATTATCTTTAAAAATCATATATACATTTACATATATTTGTGTTTATTCTTAATTTTCATTTTTAAACATTATATTTTTTACCTTATCGCCTATTATTAGTTTATATGGTTATTTTTTAAACAATCTATTTTTTAATATGAATATTTTTTTTATATTTGTATTTAATATAATATTTCTCTATGCATTGTTCATTATATTTATCTATTGTATTTCTTATTACTTATTACTATTATTTATTTCTATTTATCTATGTATATTTCATAATTTATCATTTTTATCTATTAGCAATAATTAGTTATTTGTATTTAATCTAATTATTGTTAACTCAGACTATTAAATCTGTTATTAGAGCTTATATATCTATTACTTTTTGTTTTATCAATTAGTTATTATTGTACTTAACATTTTATTTATTTTGTTATTTTGCAAAAATATATTTGAATTTAACAAGTTTCTTTGAGATACTTGTAGGATCCTATGAAAAACTCCAAGGAATACAAGTACTAATGATCAAGACTATTGGAGCAGTTTTCTTAAAGACATAGGATTATATTGATGTAATGGTATAATTCAAAATCTTATATTTCTGAGTTTTTTTTCAAGAATTAGGGTCTTTGTCGTAGTAAACCGTTATAACGGTTACTCAACCGTTATAACGTTTCATAATTTCACCCTCAATATTTTTAAAATTTTTTTAACACAAAGACAACACTAAATTAACATAACGTAGCGTTATATAACGATACGAATGAAGTGTTATCGCTTCATAACATTATAATGATTTTATAAATTATTATAATGTCCCTAATGAATAGAAGACCTTGTTCGAACCTGGTCAAACTAGTCAAATCATTGTCAACGTTTTATAAAAAGTTCAACGGTTTCTCCTATCGTATAATGGTTCAATCCATATATTCCTGAATTATTATAATGATATAAAGAAGATCTAATAAGGAGTATTCTTGTCAACGCAAAGAAACGTTATAACATTTTTAAAATCATTATAACGGTTTTTGCACAAGAATACTAACTATTTTTTTGTTATGGACTCTATTTTAAGGGGTTATTTTTTTACTGCTTAATAAATCAATCTCTCATAATTTCATACAACTTGAGCATGTTGGGATTCGGAATGCCCAAATCCCGTTAAAAACCGTAGAACAAAAATTTTACTTCTACTTAAGTTAGGGATTAAAGTATGTCGGATAATTACCGAGAGTTACAGACATTTAATCCTTTACAAGAGACGGTAAAATATTATTTTACTTCTAACTTAAGCTTACGGTTAAAGTGATATGTCGGATGATTACCGAGAGATACACACCTCTTTAAACCTTTATCGGACCGCAAAAAGTGCACAAACGGAAGCAGAAAATTCCAGAGCGAAAATTGCGGTCCAAAGTCCGAAATTTACGGTCCGCAATTTTGCCCAGCTATCACATTTTTAACTTCAGAAGGTTCAGACTCGACCCAAAACCCTCCAATCTCACCCAAGGTCGAGCTACAACCTCTACCATCCACTCTAAGGGTTGAAGTCTTTAATCCACTGACAGAGGAGAAACACAATGAGATTATGAAGGAAGAATCGAGAAAAACAAGGTGATAAAGCACGATGACTCGGTGAACCGGTAGGGCAAAAGATGAGGGCTTCCAGCATCGCATAAAAGATTACTGAAGAAATATAAAACCGACTGGCTGAGTGCTCTCAAAGTGACGAAGAAATGGGTTTGTTGTGGACGAAAAAGACCGAGTGATGAGGGATTGAGCATTTCTCTCTCTCTCTACAAACCTCAGCCCCCGTCTAGCGATTGAGGCACCCGCCTCAACCTCGCCCGCCTCCATTGTCTTCTTCCATTGTAAGTTCTTTATACCTTTCTTTTCTTTCACGCATTGAGGACAATACTTGATTTAAGTTTGGGGGAGTATTTGGAACTTACTTGTATCTGTATAGCATGTAGTTGTTATTATTGTTGCATTAAGATTATTACAAATTTTTTTTTTAGAAATTCAAATTTTAGTGGGTAATTTTGCAAAAAGTTTTGAAAAACCTTAAGGGAAATTTTGGCAAAGGAGTAGTCTTGTTGGAAATTTTGGGAAATTGATTCGGGATTATACAAATTTTTCTAAAATAACATGTGGTAAATGAAAAGGGTTCTCGGGTCCAAAAAATCAGAAAAAAAAATATGCCCTAGGAAGTTTCTAGAATGATGAGTGTTCAAGGATTGACATCCTCCCAAAAAATTTTTATCAAACCTTGAAAATCCAATTTGTTTGTTTATTTTAAATGAAAAACTTAATTAAGAAAGAGTGCTTATGGTAAGTGTCGACCGGTGCTTCTAAAAAAAAATCAATCAAAAGGATCTGAAAATCAATATGTAAATCTTTAGAAGGTCCAAATTATCGAGGCACCATGGTTAAGAGTACACATGCCGTGACATTCACAAACAAATAAAAAAAATCTGATTCAAATAAGATCAAATTAAGCCTCAAATGTGCTAGGGTGGTATTGTGGAACTCCCTAACCCCCAACACGGCACGAGGCAGCCTCATGTGCGCATTTAGGGTTTCTTAATAAAACTTTGAGTTACACAAAAATAATCCGCGCGAGGTTCAGGATTAACACTGTCATTTTTCTTTTTTTATGGATTTTCTTGGTTTCATTTCATAGTTGAGGGGAAGGAAAAACTTAAGTATTCATCATTTTTGGAAAGATTCTAGAGCATTACATTGAAAGTAAGAGTCTGAGGTAAAACTCCTCGAGTAAAACACCACGTGTGAAGTCGGAAATAACGAACAATTCCCAAAACTTTTGCCAAAAACTCCAATTAATGACCGAACAAATTTGAAATGATTTGTCTTAGGGTTAGTCACCTCTTTTTCAAACAACTCACAACCTTTTGCATGTAGGTTAGATTTCCTTGAAACATTGCTTAGTTTAGAGATGTACCCTAGGTCTCTGACTGAATCTTGCTTAGGGACAAGCAAGGTTTAAGTTTGGGGGAATTTGATAAGCCTCATTTATATACTATATTCAATTAGGGTTTTATCTCAAAAACTATGCATTTTATGTTAATTGTTAAGAATTTATTTAGTTTTTATGTCGAGTTCGAGATACTGCTGCATTTCTTGTTATTTTGCAGGTCATTGAGTGTAAACAAAGATGTTAACATGAGAAATAATGCTTGGAACGAGATGGGTCGGATTTACACGAAGAAATCAAGTTAAAAGCATTCCCATACCAAAATTGCGGACCGCAAATGCTCTCTGGTTCATTCTGGAAAAAATGATAAAAATTGCGGACCGCAATTTTAAAATGTCGGACCGCAATTTTTGGGTGGCAGTCATAAATTAATCGCGCTTTAAAGCGGTTTTCTCATTGGAATTAATAGATTTTGATACCCCTTCGTCCCAGACATCTCTCAACTGTCTAGAAAGGAGATCCCAAGCAAAAAAAGAAGAGGAAGAACACCATTGGAGAGAGATTTGAAGGAGAACTCAAGAACCGGCGAGAAATCGTAGATCTTCTTGGTTTATTCTTTTCTTTACTCTTTTCTCATGTTGTACTTGTTGTTTAAACATGAATCTTGATACAATCTTTGACATGATTTGTGGCTAGACACCCTTCTAGGGGTCTAGGTGTAAACTCCATAACTCGAATGGTTTAATTTACTCGTTTGTTGATCTTTTAGTTCTTGTTGTTTGTGATTGCTGTTTTGTCTAAATTGAATGCCTAGTTTAATCAACTGCATGTTATCCTAGAAGTGAAAGCGGAAATCGAAAGGTGGAACTGAATCTTCTGACCCAAAATAGTGATCTAGGTTGTAGGCCAAGTACTTAACCGTGAAACTTATTACCTAAGGGAAAACCGAGGAAACCTTAGAAATTGTGTGAGGTACCGAAAGGCGAAATACAAAATCTAGGTTATGCCAAAGTGACTCACTGATCTTAATGGGCTTAGACTTGTAAGGTGAAGTACTTAATCGTGAAACCCGAATTTTTTAGGTACGGTATCAAGCCACGAAAGTGTAAATTTGGTACTAAAATCTGAGATTGAATCCCCGACAAACACTAGAACATATTAAAAGATTAAATTGAGTGAATTGACTAAACGAGTGAGAGTGAAGCCAAAAGCCCCTAGAATCCTCTATTTGATAATCTTTCCAGTCATTATTGTTAGATTTATTTACTTTTAGTTTAATACAAAGCTCACTTTTGATTGT
Organism: Schoenoplectus tabernaemontani; assembly: GCA_037127355.1. Taxonomy (NCBI): domain Eukaryota; kingdom Viridiplantae; phylum Streptophyta; class Magnoliopsida; order Poales; family Cyperaceae; genus Schoenoplectus; species Schoenoplectus tabernaemontani. The sequence continues at coordinate 9,530,537 of CM073748.1, forward strand.
CTAGATTAGTGAAACTTGTTAGAACCGGTAATTCATCCTTGTCCTTGTGGTTCGACACCCCAACTACTACTTGACTAGGCCGTGCGCTTGCGGCTGAAATTAAGTATAAATTAGGGTATTTATTAGCTTAGCAAAATACACATCAAGCTTTTTGGCGCCGTTGCCGGGGACAACGGTGTGAATATTAGTTCAACCTTTAGTAACTGAGACTAGATATTTCTTTTCAATTTTTATTTCTTTTATTTTCTTTTATTTTCTGTGATCTACTTGTTTGATTGCTCTTTCAGGACTCGATCTGGCCGGGCAATCAGGACTCTTGGTATACAGACGGAGAACCAAGGAGATAACTTCTCTTCTTGAACAACCGTTTATTCATCTCGCCATCGAAGAAGCAACCCAAATGGCGGAGAATGATGAGAACCGTCCTTTGAAGGACTTTGCTGCCCCGAAAGCAATTAGAATTCAACTAGGCTACACGGTGTCTAATGTAGCAGCAAATAACTTCGAGCTGAAACCCGCTCTCTTGAACATGCTCTCTCAACATATGCTCAACGGTTTAGCCCATGAAGACCCAAACCAACATTTGGCAATGATTGAAGAACTCTGTAACACGGTTAAAATTAATGGTGTTGAACCCGAGGCCATTAAACTTAGAGCATTTCATTTTTCTTTAGGAGATAAGGCTAGAAATTGGCTAAGGTCATTAGATACCGAGTACAATAAGAACATGGGACCAAATGTCTGATGCTTTTCTTTCTAAGTATTTTCCTCCATCTAAAACTTCTGCCCTTCGTGCTCAAATTACAAATTTCAGGCAAAGAGGAGGAGAATCTCTCAGCGAGGCATGGGATAGATACCAAGAACTGCTTTGCGTCTTTGTCCGCACCACGGACTCGAGAAGTGGTTCATACTTCAGATTTTCTATGAAGGACTCGAGCAGTCCTCTAAACTAACCATTGATGCAACAGCTGGAGGTAATTTGATGAACATGAGCGCCCGGGATGCCTACAAATTGATTGATGAGATGGCATTAGGCAACAGAACAATGGAGCTCGGTGAGAGGACCGTTCGAGGTGCACCGGTGTGATTGAGATGGACGTCTCAACCAAATTGGCGACAATTGGAGGCGATGCAAAAGAGCATAGACCGCTTGACCAACCAAAATATTTCAGCGGTACATCAATCACCTACTTGTGCTATTTGTGGTGGAGGCGATCACTTGGCCATAAACTGCAATTGGGGAAGATCTGCCTAGGGGGATGCGGAGCAAGTCAATGTACTCAACGACAATTATCGGCCGCAAAACAACCCTTACTCCAATTCTTACAACCTAGGATGGAGAAATCACCCAAATTTCTCCTGGAGAAACAACCAAGACGACCAACCCCAAAACCAGAACCGATCGAATCAAGGATACGGGCAGAGGCAATTTGACCAAGGCGCTCCGCAGAAATCTAATTTGGAACAAATGATGGAAAAAATGATGCAAGAACAAACGGAGTTCAGGCAGGACCAAAAGAGGGTCAACCAACAAGTGGCCGACCAAATTAGGGATCTAGGCATGAAAGTTGACCTACTAGCGACTCATGGGAAACTTTTGGAAACGCAAGTGGCGCAACTGACATCGTCGTCTTCACGCCAGCATGGTTAGCTGCCGCCTAAACCGGATTGCAATCCCAATGCAACTGTTAAGGCCATCACCCCGAGTGTGTAATCGCATATGTTGGACCCGAGGAGCCCCATGATGCTGGAATTCAAGCGCACCAGAAACAAACCGACCTTCAGTCAGAAAATCAGGATGAGATGGAGCAAGAGACTGACAAGGGAAACACCAATGCGCCAACGCCGAATCAGGTAAAGGGGGACATACCGAGGTATGTACCCCCACACAGGTTTATCCCTTACCCTCAAAGACTTGTTAACACGAAATTGGATAAGCAATATGCTAGGTTTGTTGAATTGTTAAAGAAATTGAATGTCAACATCCCATTCACCGATGTTGTCACTAAAATGCCGACATATGCAAAGTTTTTGAAAGATATCTTGTCCAATGGGAGAAAATTAGACGATGAAACAGTAACCTTGACTGAAAAAGTGAGCGCAATAGTGATGAATAAGTTACCCCCTAAGTTGCAAGACCGGGTAGTTTTGCCATACCTTGTTCTATAAAGGCACCAAATTTGACCGTGCTTTGTGTGACCTTGGGGCAAGTGTAAGTCTAATGTCAAAATCTGTTTTTGATAGGATTGGGGTTGGTAAGTTAATGCCAACAAAAATTTCTTTACAATTGGCGGATGGATCGGTAAAATATCCGGTGGGGCAAGTTGAGGATTTACCGCTTCAAGTGGGAAAATTTTACATTCCCATAGATTTTGTCGTAATAGAAATGGATGAGGACCCCAATACACCTTTAATTCTTGGCCGGCCATTCTTGAATACGGCCGGCACCCAAATAGATGTTAGAGGAGGAAAACTCACATTTGAGATCGGAAAAGAAAAAGTCAAATTCGATATGTTTAAAGTTTTGAAATACCCCGCTAATGATGGTAATTTTTGCAGGGTGGACAAGATTGACGTGATTGTTAAAGAAGAATTTGAAAAACTATCAATCGCCGATTCGATTGATAAATTGATCACGTATCCCGCTGACAAGGAATTTGAAAGATTTTTCAAACAAATGGAGTTAGAAATCTCAAAATCTGAAGGGAAGGGGCAAGAAACAGAAGATTCAGCAGAAAATTTTCAAAATTGCGGACCGAAGGAAATATTTGCGGACCGCAAAAAGTGCACAAACGGAAGCAGAAAATCCAGAGCCAAAATTGCGGTCCGAAGTCCGAAATTTACGGTCCGCAATTTTGCCCAGCTATCACATTTTTAACTTCAGAAGGTTCAGACTCGACCCAAAACCCTCCAATCTCACCCAAGGTCGAGCTACAACCTCTACCATCCACTCTAAGGGTTGAAGTCTTTAATCCACTGACAGAGGAGAAACACAATGAGATTATGAAGGAAGAATCGAGAAAAACAGTGATAAAGCACGATGACTCAGTGAGCACTGGTAGGGCAAAAGATAAGGGCTTCCAGGCATCGCATAAAAGATTACTGAAGAAATATAAAACCGACTGGCTGAGTGCTCTCAAAGTGACGAAGAAATGTGTTTGTTGTGGACGAAAAAGACCGAGTGATGAGGGATTGAGCATTTCTCTCTCTCTCTACAAACCTCAGCCCCCGTCTAGCGATTGAGGCACCCGCCTCAACCTCGCCCGCCTCCATTGTCTTCTTCCATTGTAAGTTATTTATACCTTTCTTTTCTTTCACGCATTGAGGACAATACTTGATTTAAGTTTGGGGGAGTATTTGGAACTTACTTGTATCTGCATAGCATGTAGTTGTTATTATTGTTGCATTAAGATTATTACAAATTTTTTTTTAGAAATTCAAATTTTAGTGGGTAATTTTGCAAAAAGTTTTGAAAAACCTTAAGGGAAATTTTGGCAAAGGAGTAGTCTTGTTGGAAATTTTGGGAAATTGATTCGGGATTATACAAATTTTTCTAAAATAACATGTGGTAAATGAAAAGGGTTCTCGGGTCCAAAAAATCAGAAAAAAAAATGCCCTAGGAAGTTTCTAGAATGATGAGTGTTCAAGGATTGACATCTTCCCAAAAATTTTTTATCAAACCTTGAAAATCCAATTTGTTTGTTTATTTTAAATGAAGAACTTAATTAAGAAAGAGTGCTTATGGTAAGTGTCGACCGGTGCTTCTAAAAAAAAATCAATCAAAAGGACCTGAAAATCAATATGTAAATCTTTAGAAGGTCCAAATTATCGAGGCACCATGGTTAAGAGTACACATGCCGTGACATTCACAAACAAATAAAAAAAAAATTCTGATTCAAATAAGATCAAATTAAGCCTCAAATGTGCTAGGGTGGTATTGTGGAACTCCCTAACCCCCAACACGGCACGAGGCAGCCTCATGTGCGCATTTAGGGTTTCTTAATAAAACTTTGAGTTACACAAAAATAACCCGCGAGGTTCGGATTAACACTGTCATTTTTCTTTTTTTATGGATTTTCTTGGTTTCATTTCATAGTTGAGGGGAAGGAAAAACTTAAGTATTCATCATTTTTGGAAAGATTCTAGAGCATTACATTGAAAGTAAGAGTCTGAGGTAAAACTCCTCGAGTAAAACACCACGTGTGAAGTCGGAAATAACGAACAATTCCCAAAGCTTTTGCCAAAAACTCCAATTAATGACCGAACAAATTTGAAAGGATTTGTCTTAGGGTTAGTCACCTCTTTTTCAAACAACTCACAACCTTTTGCATGTAGGTTAGATTTCCTTGAAACATTGCTTAGTTTAGAGATGTACCCTAGGTCTCCGACTGAATCTTGCTTAGGGACAAGCAAGGTTTAAGTTTGGGGGAATTTGATAAGCCTCATTTATATACTATATTCAATTAGGGTTTTTTATCTCAAAAACTATGCATTTTATGTTAATTGTTAAGAATTTATTTAGTTTTTATGTCGAGTTCGAGATACTGCTGCATTTCTTGTTATTTTGCAGGTCATTGAGTGTAAACAAAGATGTTAACATGAGAAATAATGCTTGGAACGAGATGGGTCGGATTTACACGAAGAAATCAAGTTAAATGCATTCCCATACCAAAATTGCGGACCGCAAATATCAATTGCGGACCGCAAATGCTCTCTGGTTCATTCTGGAAAAAATGATAAAAATTGCGGACCGCAATTTTAAAATGTCGGACCGCAATTTTTGGGCTGGCAGGGCGAATTGGCAGTTTTAAAGCGGTTTTCTCATTGGAATTAATAGATTTTGATACCCCTTCGTCCCAGACATCTCTCAACTGTCTGGAAAGGAGATCCCAAGCAAAAAAAGAAGAGGAATAACACCATTGGAGAGAGATTTGAAGGAGAACTCAAGAACCGGGCGAGAAATCATAGATCTTCTTGGTTTATTCTTTTCTTTACTCTTTTCTCATGTTGTACTGTTGTTTAAACATGAATCTTGATACAATCTTTGACATGATTTGTGGCTAGACACCCTTCTAGGGGTCTAGGTGTAAACTCGATAACTCGAATGGTTTAATTTACTCGTTTGTTGATCTTTTAGTTCTTGTTGTTTGTGATTGCTGTTTTGTCTAAATTGAATGCCTAGTTTAATCAACTGCATGTTATCCTAGAAGTGAAAGCGAAACCGAAAGGTGGAACTGAATCTTCTGACCCAAAATAGTGATCTAGGTTGTAGGCCAAGTACTTAACCGTGAAACTTATTACCTAAGGGAAAACCGAGGAAACCTTAGAAATTGTGTGAGGTACCGAAAGGCGAAGTACAAAATCTAGGTTATGCCAAAGTGACTCACTGATTTTAATGGGCTTAGACTTGTAAGGTGAAGTACTTAATCGTGAAACCCGAATTGTTTAGGTACGGTATCAAGTCACGAAAGTGTAAATTTGGTACTAAAATCTGAGATTGAATCCCCGACAAACACTAGAACATATTAAAAGATCAAATTGAGTGAATTGACCAAACGAGTGAGAGTGAAGCCAAAAGCCCCTAGAATCCTCTATTTGATAATCTTTCCAGTCATTATTGTTAGATTTATTTACTTTTAGTTTAATACAAAGCTCACTTTTGATTGTCTAGATTAGTGAAACTTGTTAGAACCGGTAATTCATCCTTGTCCTTGTGGTTCGACACCCCAACTACTACTTGACTAGGCCGTGCGCTTGCGGCTGAAATTAAGTATAAATTAGGGTATTTATTAGCTTAGCAAAATACACATCAATGTTCGTAGAACATCTATCTATGTGATTAAAATGACAACTCTTTGTCTATGGTCTCTAAAACTTGACCATCATTTAATCCACATACTAACCTGATAACGGTTAATTAGTGTTCCTGCTAATTACCTTGGTTAGTGACTTTTAAGAGTATATTCTATATTATGAAGTTTTACAATTCCAGTCATGAACTCGGAATGATTCATAAATTCAATAATACTCGAGGAAACAAAATATCGTTTAAATATTCAATTCATGAACAAAGCTTTATATAACCAATTTATTGTATTATTGACTTCAAGATTATTACAAACTAACAGAGCATTCAATCAAAACATTCAAAGAGCCCTTGTTACACCATTTTGTAAAAATAAGAAAAAGAGATCTTAAATTTAGCTATAGCTAAAATTTCTTGTAAATTATTTTCCAAGAAATATTTAAACTCTAATCATTGAGAACAGGCTCAAGTTTTCTTTCAACATTAAGCTGACTCTTTCTGAGTCTTGTATGCTCATCATTGTTCTTGTTTTATTAGGGTTTTTAGTTTTTTTGCACTTGTCTTTGTGAAGAAACTAAATCTTCTAAATTATATAATATTTTTGAGTAATATAGTGGTGTTCCATTAGTGGAACGAGACTCGAAGACGTAAGTTGTATAATCGAACTTCGTTAATATTCCACGTCTTTTTTAAATTCAGCATTTACATCTTATGTATTTCACATTTTATATTTGTACAAAGTTGAATTTCTTGTTGGATTTTATTTTATATCAATTGCTCTTTTTAGCAATTGATATTTGATTGAATTCTAATTATATGTTTTCATCACATTTGCATCAAGTATTTTACTTAGTTTGAACATTCTTTCTTAATCTTTTTAAGTGAACTCTTGTGTAAAACGTGTAAGAAATTAAATATTCACCAAATCGGTCTTTCTTTTAAATTGTCTAAACTTGTGTAAATTTTGGTCTTTGATAAATACCATCTCAAATTACTTAAAAATATCAGTTATTAATATTATTTATATTATTATCTTTGTTCTTTTTTTCTTTTCAAATTATTAAATTAAAATATATTATTTATTGTGATATTACATTTTTACAATGATAATTTATTTTCTTTATTTAGTATAATAACATGATAATTATTTAATTTACTTATAAATAATTAATGTGATAATTTGATAATTATTTAATTTAAATATAAACAATTAGTGTGATAACATGATAATATGTGATAATTTACTTAATAAATAATTAGTGTGATAAAAATAAAATATATATTATTTGAAAGAGTAGAAAATTAAGAATAAACACAAATATATATAAATATATATGATGTTTTAAGAATAATGAATTAAGAATAAACAGAAGTAAATATGTTTTCTAGTTTATATATCTGTCAATAGTTATTATTTATCTATTATTTTTTGTTTGAATGATTATTCTCTTCCGTAAAAAAAAAATCTGGACTAGATTTGATTTAGAGACCAAGGTGTTTTTTTTTTGAAAAAAAAAGAATCTTGGACCAGATTTGATTTAAGGGCCAGATAGTAAAAATAGAAAATGAAATAAGTTGGTCCGAATTATAATTCCGGACCATGATAGTAGATGTAAAAAAAGATTAATTCATACTATTATATGAGAACTTTTTTATTTTTCTATTTTAAAAAAAAAGTATGTTTTCCCTCTCACTTTATTGTGACATGAAATTGCATCCCAGGATCCACTCCACTTGTCCAAAAGTTTTGACTGTCCAATCACTCTCTCTCTCTCTCTCTCTCTCTCTCTCTCTCTTCCCCTCTCTTTCATAATCATATATATGTATAGGTGCTATGTTCTCATAACTCATAAGTCATACCTAAACCATGAAGCACACAAAGCGGAGCTTACTACGAGTACTGTTATTAGAATAGGATGTCTGTCAAATATTCGTCATGGGAAATTGGGCAGCAGGTGGAGAACTCCAAAGGGATCGCATTGATCTCTCCCTTTCTCTCAGGTTATTTTCTGATGAGATCAGTGCAATTCCTTTGGAATTTTCCATTTGTTGCCACTTCACAAAAACAAAGGTCGATTGAACACAGATTTTGCTGTACGTGTCTCTCTCTGTTTTTTTTTTTCCTCTTTTGAAAACTCTGTTTGTGTGTGTATTTGTTCTAACAAGTTAAAAAAAAATATATGTGCTATATACATATGCCTTGTCTAATTGTCTTATATATATGCTATAAGCCACCCAGGAGGTTAGACTACCATGTTAGCTTTTCTTTTAAAACTAGATGCTGAAATTAATCAAATTATGAGTGAGGTTTAGATTAATATGTTACTGCACGTTAATAACTTTCTATATATCGCCAAATTAAACTAATAATGATTGAGTGTTAAAAGCTTAAAGCATGCATCAAAAGTAGTGAATTAGTTTCGTAGGGTGGGTTTTTTGGAAGGACTAAAATCTGTACAGATATTTATATATTACTCCATTTGCAAAAAAAAAAGGAAAGAAAAGGAATTGTTGGGGGTTGGGGGGAGGGAGGCTCTGCATTTGCTCAGATCATAAGGGATCGTAGGATCCTGAGATTCTGATTATAACCGTCCGAGCAGAATTGGGGTTGAATCGACGACCTGAGCGCCGTAATATAACGCTAGCACTTAGCTGAGTTATGTTTGGAGTGATTCTTTTCTAAATTTCTGAGGCTATCAGGATTGAAAGTTCCTCGTCATGTAGTTAGTACTCAGAGAGAATTTTGATGATCGGATTTCGATCGTAGCAGATTTCATCGCCGGGGGGGGGGGGCAAAAACAATCGAGTGGTGTATTAATTTCGTGTGGAAATCCCTTTTACTTATGATGATATTGTTCTCTTTACTCAGTACAGACATTTTATGCTTACAATAAAAAAAAAAAAGACCACTAACCTGTTGCAAATTCTTATTTCGTTCCAAGGAATTGGAGTATATCACTTTTATCAAAAAAAAAAGACCACCTATGTATGAACTTTTAACTCATAAAAGGGGAAATGGAAGATAGGTGAAATTATTTCACTTCTTGAAAAAAAAAATACTCATAATTTGGCCGGTGAAAATAAGAGTTGATCCATTTTTTTTATCGGAAAAATGAGAGAAATGTACTTAACCAAAGAAAAATGTTATCCGCTTGCTTGTTCGTTTCAAAACAACTTAATACTTTTAGTACCTTCAATAAAAAAGCAAATTTGGATGAAACCTCTCTTAGCCATTAATACTTGTACAGATGTCCGCTACAGGCTACAGCTGTTTACATAAATCTTAGTTGCAAGTGGAGAATTTATTGAGTTTGGCTGCTAATTTTTTTATACCTCAGTGAAACACAAGTTGTTCAATTAAATTATATATATATATATATATACATATATATATATATATATTAAATGATCTATATATAATATATATATATAAATTTTTATATGAAAATCTATTGGGATGCAAAAATTTGGAGCGTTTGTCATTTTTAATTTTTGAAAATGATGTTCAAGTATTGTATATGGTTTAAAATTTATCGTAACAAAACGTCCGAAATTCAAAATTATCATTCTCATTAAATTATTTAAATCAAAATATTAAGGGATACAAAAATTTGGGGTATTTTAGTTTTCTAAGTATTTGTTTTGGATTTTTAAAAATCAGCAACAATAATTTAATATTTTATTATTATTTTAGTATATATATATATATATTTCTCTCATAAAATTTAATATATATATATATATATATATTTGGCTTTTTATTTGTTGATGCAATTGTTGTCTGTCAATACGAACCGTTATTTGAATATTAGCAGTTTTATTTTGGTACCATAAAATAGTATTTTTATTTATTTTGTAGAGATCTCATCATGATCATTTATAATCAGAATAGTCACGGCATCAATAAATTGGGAGATAAAATAATCAAAATATTTTTTACTTATTTTGTCATGTAAAGGTAGGTTTTGCTACTGCCTAGATTAAAAAAAAACTGTTAACTACTAATTTTCATTCAAAACATGTATGGTAACATATAAAATGTGATGCAGTGTGTGTATTCAACTATTTAATATGTCATTTGTTTTTGAGTTACAAGTCAGTGATATCTGACAACAGACGGTATCACCAATCTCATCTCCAATTTTTATTTAACTGTATTGCGACTTATTCATCAAGTAATTTCCTACTTTTAGCTTATCTTGGAATATTGTGAGTGGCAAAACAAAGCCAAACAGTAAAGCAGATCAAAGTTGAGTTTTGTAATTTTGTGCTACAACTGATTTGAAATATATGTTGGTTAAAGTTAGACGTCATATTCCGAAAGGCACTGCTGTCGCCCATGTTTGTTAGGGTCAAATTCCTCCATAATACAACACATGTCAGGTATTTGTTAAAGGACTATTTCATTAAAAATCTAATTAATTAGCCAATAAAATTAGGCTCTCTGACCAAAAACTATATATTCCTAACAATTTACTCTTTGAATTTTGGGGTTGATGACAACTGTACAACGTACGCACACAAAGAAACTAATTATCCCAATTCCTGAAATACCCTGAAATACATATATGACAGCAAATGTGCATCCAGAGTAGCAATTTATTAGGACGTTGGTAAAAGACTAGGTGTTATGTCACCAAGATGCATGCATGTTCTTGATTAAAGTTGCTATATATGTAATGACATAGAAAGGAAATTAGGCAGTTCTATTTTCTTTTGGGCCTAAATATCATTCCAGAATCGGATAATTGATTATAATTCATTTCGTCTTGCAGTTTCTTCACTCCCTATGCTCCCTACTAAAACTACTTAGCCCTCATTTTCCTCTAGGTTCATGTATCATTAAATAGTGCAAAGACACAGGGCGGTAGGGGCTGGTCCCTTAAGATTTACAAAAATGTACGGGGGTTATGAAAATTAATTATATTTGTATAAAAGTTATTGATTGGTCCTCCTATAATTTATTTTAATCATTTAATATTTTGGATCCCCAACTTGATTCCTTTTTATTTAAATCTTGACTCTGTCCCTAATTAACTCTATAGTTATGATTTATATATATAGCCTTTTGAGACATCTGCTAAACTACTTTAAAATTGAACAAAAAAATTAAAGTCCAGCTGATAAGACCATAGGAGTGGTTCAGACAAGCTTAATTACCCTGAGCTCATTAATGGAGAATATTACTGTAAATTGGATGGCTTGTAGCTCTAACAACGAATCATTAGGCTGTGGATGGTGATATAACGCCTCATATTTTGTCCCCAAGCTTATAGTAATGTGGGGGCAACTATCAAAATCGTATATATTAATTAATATGTATTGAGAGTGTGATGGCAAAAATAAGTTTACGGACTCTTCGGAATATTTGATTATCAGGGAATAAAACTCTTTCAGAATTAAAAAAAATACAAATAAAATGAAAACGAAATGCTTAAATTTAGATAATAAGATTTTTGAAAATTTAATTTATTGTACGTCACTTGCCAGATTAAATAATATCTGGCCACGTCAAAAGTCATGTTACCTATCTCACCAGATGCTTGGATTTAGAGAGTACAAATATTAACCAAAAGTACATGTGAAATCTACAATATAATGAACAATATACAACAATAATCAATGGGAAAACAGTATAACATTTTTTGTGAATTATAATTCTCATTATTCATTAATCTGGCAACTAATTATTCCATTAATGAATGAATATTTGGGGGCGTGACCCATCTTTTTATCCCCCCCCCCCAAATATATATATATATATATATATATATATATATATATATATATATATAAAAAATAAATAATTATTCCCATTACTGGGCTTCAGGAGAAAACCTTTTACCCGGCATTTATTCGAGGCTTTATACATTGGGCCATATTGCCATGTATATTTTTTGGGCTTTGTATATATGGAATTACTAGAGTGAATCTGTCATGACGTTGTCATATATGGATGTAATATTCGTTCGGCTTGCAGGATTTCAGGAACACATTTCAACAGATAGATACATTTCTAATATCTTATCTTCTTTTTCTTTTAACAAATTTTAATGTGACAATAAGTATAAAGTATTGAGGTTATATAGGAAAGTACTCTGCATCTATACTGTTTTTTTTTTCAGCTCCTTTCGGTTCGGTGATATATTTAATTAGTGCATTTACCATGCACGAAAGTTCGGGTAAATATATTATATATTGCATGTAGCGTATTTTTTTTTTTGTAAAACCCTTTGAAATAATATCTTAGGCTGACCAGAAAAAAACAGAGGCTATACTGTACGCGCTTAAATATGCTAATAACATTTTGAAAAGGGAAAAACAAATATTTAGCAATTGGTATTATGGGATATGCGTTGCATGATATACTTCTAATAATATCCCTATGGTAAATAAAATATATTCATGTGTATATATATTTTTTAATTTTCACTATGTTTTTCGAAAATTCCTATTTCGTCAGTGAAATCTTATTTCTCTCCTCGGAACCATTGAACTTCGTATATTTATTTAAATTTTGTTACTTCCAAGTAGGGGTGCAATAAATATTTGAAGTTCGTAGTTCGTTCGTGTTCGATTCAAAAAAGTTCGAAAAAAGTTCGTTCGATTCTAGTTCGAAATTAATTTCAAATCAAACTGATTTGATTCGAAATTATATCGAATCAAACTCAAACCATGGTGAGTTCGTTCGATATGTGTTCGCGAACTATTTTTGTTTGAATTTGTGTTAATTATTTGATTGTTTGAGACTTTGAATAGTATGAATTTATATGAAATTTATTAATTTTTGTTGAATGAACTTTTAGTTTTGTATGAATTTGTATTAAATTGACATTTTTTATATTTGATTCTGTTATTTTGATATGAATTGTGGAATTTGTTCACCTAATAATTCTATTTCGAACTATTAACGAATCGAACCAAACAGTTCGAACTTTTAACGAATCGAATTTCGAACTATGATTTGAGTTTGAAACTGTCTATCTATTTCGAATCAAACTAGTTCGAAATAGGTTTCAAATCAAACTCGAACACACGTTAGTTCGTTCGTGTTTGATTCGTTTGCAGCCCTACTTCCAAGTAATCAATGGAATGCCTAAGAAAAATATATCTATCTATCTACTCCTTTATTAAGTATAAATGTTCTCAACTTACAACGGTCCAGATTTTTTGCTGAATTTCTAGAACTAATATCGGATTGAGTTATTCGTCAAATAATGTTTTTATCTCTATGACTATTTGTGTTGAAGTTATAATTTTCTCTCAATTTTGATTGTATAATTACTCTATTTTTTCTTAGATTACCATCAATTAAGAATTTTAATTTTACTTAAATTCTGAATGTCAACTTTTCTCTCAATTCTGCATTTATTTTACATTAATTTTGTATTCATGATTGTAATTTACATTAATTATTAAATTATTTTTATTTTTATTCTTTTTTTTTCACATGAAAATATAAATTTTTATATTTTTAAAAAATATCACCATAGCAACGCACGGACAGAATACTAATAATCATATATGCATTTAATGAAAATGGTGCCGGAGTGATTACAATTGGTCTGGATTAAAAATAATTTGGGAGACTTCATAAAAAGAATTCACTAATGAAATATTAGTTTTGAAAAAGGATCGCTTGGAAAATTTACCTGAAATGTTTAAACTATATTTGGCAATATTCTAACATTCATTTATAATTTTTAATGTATAAAGAGTGTTAAACTTTTAAATTTTTTAAGTATATCACATCATCACTTTTCTCCATCGTTGATTTTGTTTAAATTTTCTCATTTTCTTAAATCTAAGGATTCATACAAAATAGTTTCTCTCCTCATTTAAAATAATATGTGTATTAACTCTTAAAATGTTTTAATTTTTTTATATGATCCTTTATAGATTATTATGTATATATATATATATTATTTATTATTATAATAATAATAATTATTATTATTATCATTATTATTTAGTATTTAAAAATATTATAGCTAAATTTTCTTTAATGTGAAATTTTATTAAATATATTTAAAATTTTATATGACTAATTATTTATTAAAGAACTAAATTATCAAAGTGAAACCCGAATTACACCTCTAATAATAATACAATAAAACGCTTAGACTTCTAAGCCATCTAGTTATGCTACATTACTGATGTTTTCTACCGTTTTTGATATTTATATCTCTTCATCTATCCAAGGTACAAGTCAATAATTAAAATGATCCATTACTGATGTTATTCTCCATAATTTATTATCATTTTGAAAAGAAAACATTCATGTTCGAAAGATCATGATAAGATCTATAAGGTTCAAAATGCTTTGAAATATTTTATGTGCGTATTTTTATTGTGTTTTGTGTTTTCCGGGGGTTTTGGATTTTTTTTTTCCTTAGATATTTGTACATAAATTGTATATATTTTTGTTTTTTATTTTTATTTTTGAAAATCTGATTTTTATTGAACAAATCTGATTTTACTATATATTGTACTTATATATTCACAGTTACTAAAAGATAAATTAAAGTTAAAAAATATTTTTTAAATAAATATATATATATTTAGTAATTATTTTTTGATAAAAATTTTTACTGAAGATTAAAAAATGCTTTTTAAAAAATACTTTTAGTAATGATTTTTATCAAAAAAAATATTATTAAAAATTAAAAAATATTTTTGTAATAAAAGATACATTTAGTAATGGTTTTTTAAGAAAAATTATTATCGAAGAGTGTTTAAAAAAATATTCTTAGGCAACCCTTTAGTAATGATTATTTAATATCTTTAGTATGGTAAATAAAATATATTCATGTGTATATATATTTTTTAATTTTCACTATTTTTTTCAAAAATTCGTATTTCGTCAAGTGAAATCTAATTTATCTCCTCGGAACCATTAAACTTCGTATATTTATTTAAATTTTGTTACTTCCAAGTAATCAATGGAATGCCTAAGAAAAATATATCTATCTATCTATCTTTTTTATTAAGCACGTAAGTGTTCTAATCCTGCAATGATCCAGATTTTTTGCTGAATTTTTAGAACTAATATCAGTAATCTGGATTGAGTTATTCGTCAAATAATGTTCCTATCTCTATAGCTATTTGTGTTGAAGTTATAATTTTCTATCAATTTTGATTGTTATACGAAATGCTGCATAATTTAGGAGTATAATTACTCTACTTTTTTTTTCTTAGATTACCATCAATTATGAATTTTAACTTTCTTTAAATTTTAAATGTCAACTTTTCTCTCAATTCTGCATTTATTTTACATTAATTTTGTATTCATGATTGTAATTTACATTAATTATTAAATTATTTTTATTTTTATTCTTTTCTTTTCACATGAAAATATAAATTTTTATATTTTTAAAAGATATCACCATAGCAACGCACAGGAGAATACTAGTAATCATATATGCATTTAATGAAAATGGTGCCGGAGTGATTACAATTGGTCTAGATTAAAAATAATTTGGGAGACTTCATAAAAAGAATTCACTAATGAAATATTAGTTTTGAAAAAGGATCGCTTGGAAAATTTACCTTAAAATATTCTATAATTTCTTAACATATAAAGAGTGTTAAGGTTAAATCTTTCATAAAACTAGTTTCTCTTCTCAAAAATTATGTGTATTAACTCTTAAAATGATTTAACTTTTTTATATGATCCTTTATAGATTATTATGTATTATATATTATTTATTATAATAATAATTATTATTATTATTATTATCATTATTATTTAACATTTAAAAATATTATAGCTAAAATTTATTTAATATATTTAAAATTTTATATTGCTAATTATTTATTGGAGAACTATATTATCTTTTAATAATAATACATAAAGAGGGTTAAGCTTCTAAACTTTTCAAACATGCCACATCATCACTTTTCTTCACCATTGAATTTATTTAAATATTTTCATCTTTTTGAATCCAAGGGTTCATATAAAATAGTTTCTCTCTCCTCATTTAAAATAATATGTGTAATATACCTAAGGTGAAACTTAATTCTTAAAATGATCTAACTTTTTTATATGATCATTTATATATTATTATGTGTTTAATTATATTTATAATAATAATTATCATTATTACTTAGTATTTAAAAATATTATTTTTAAATTTTCTTTAATGTAAAATTTTATATTATTAATTATTTATTTGAGGACTATATTATCTGGGCGAATCCTGAGTTACAACTCTAGTAATACATAAAGAGGATTAAGCTTCTAAGCTTTTCAAATATGTCACATCATCACTTTTCTTCACCATTGATTTTGTTTAAATCTTTTCATCTTTTTGAATCCAATAGTTCATATAAAATAGTTTCTCTCTCCTCTTTAAAATAATGTGTATAATACACCTAAGGTGAAACTTAATTCTTAAAATGATCTAACTTTTATATGATCATTTATTGATTATTATGTGTTTAATTATATTTATAATAATTATTATTATAATTATCATTATTACTTAGCATTTAAAAATATTGTTTCTAAATTTTCTTTAATGTAAAATTTTATTAAATATATTTAAAATTTTATATTATTATTTATTTATTTGAGGCTTAGGCTTCTAATCTATCTGGTTATGCTACATTACTGATGTTTTCTACCGTTGTTTTTATTTAAATCTCTTCATCTATCCAAGGTACAAGTCAATAATTAAAATGATCCACTTTTTTATGTTATTATCCATAAATTATCATATATTTAATTATATTATTATCAACTTGTTACACATCTTTATCATTTTTAAAAATTATATGTTCAAGAATGTCGGGATTGGAAAACAAGCTTATCATTTTCATAAACATACATTCATACATGCAACCATCACGAATCATTGGCTTGATCTTTGTAATTGTAATTATTTATTCAGTAACTTATTTTTCAGGACAAAACCTGAACGGCAACTCTAATAGTAATAATAACACATAAAATGGACTAATCTTCCAAATTTTCTAGCTATGTAATGCTATCCGTATTCTCTACCATCGATTTTATTTATCTTTTTTTTTTATCTCAATCAAATGGCTCATATCATTTTTCTCTCCTCTAATTTAAAGAGATAATGCTATGTGTCTAAGATATAATTTGTAGGGGCGGATCCAGAATTTTGGTCAGAGCGGGCAATTATCGGATTGTAATAGTTTATCGGTTCAAACCCATTAACTAATTGGGTACTAAATTAAAATAATAATAATTATATATATACTTAACTAATAAAAAAATTATTAAAATAATAATATTTTATATATTAAAATAATAATATTTTATATATTAAAATAATAATAAAATAAAGCTTAAAATAATAGATAGTTAAGGTGATGAAGAAAATTTTCATCTACGAAACTTTATATTTTCATATCTTTGCATAATTATTTTATTATGCACGATATTAAATATTTTATTCTCAATAAAGATAATCAGACAATCCAGAGGGGGCAAAAAAAATTTCGGGGGGAGAGCAAATTACCAAAAAACTCTATTTTTCAAAATCCAGGGGGAAACACATGCCCCTAATTCTACTTGGGTCCGCCCCTGATAATTTGTATGTATCTTTCTTTATGAATTATTATGTAGTTAACCATATAATATATGTCATTATATAAATTTTTATTAGCATTTTGAAAAGAAAACATTCGTGTTCGAAAGATCATGATAAGATCTATAAGGTTCAAAATGCATTTGAAATATTTTATGTGCGTATTTTTAATGTTTTTTTGTTTTTCGGGGTGTTTTGGATTTTTTTTTTCTTAGATTTTTGTTTTTTATTTTTGAAAATCTGATTTTTATTGAACAAATCTGATTTTACTATATATTGTACTTATATATTCACAGTTACTAAAAGATAAATTAAAGTTAATTTTTTTTAAATAAATATATATATATTTAGTAATTATTTTTTGATAAACATTTTTACTGAAGATTAAAAAATGCTTTTTAAAAAATACTTTAGTAATGATTTTTATCAAAAAAATTATTATTAAAAATTAAAAATATTTTTGTAATAAAAGATACATTTAGTAATGGTTTTTTAAGAAAAAATATTATCGAATAGCGTTTAAAAAAATATTCTTAGGCAACCCTTTAGTAATGGTTATTTAATATCTTTATTAACATCTCCTTTAATAACAGTTGTAAACTATTATTAAATACTTTTTAAAACCATTATTAAAGTTTTTTATGGTAGTGCATAATTTCTAGATATCAAATGAGATCTCTCTATCGATATCCACTAAGGACGACCTATAAATGTCCTCTTTCGCTTTCTAGGGCTGTAAAGAAGACTCTCCTTGATTTACTGGCTTTCTCTACAAATTCGAACTCTTAGTTACCTATGCTTTTCCTTTAGTAGATGGGTTTGCCAACCAAACAAATGGAGGATTCCCCTGCTGATTTTTTTCCTAAGTGAAAAGGAGTTTTCAACATATGAGAGAGAACGAAACTGTTGTTAGAAGATGTCAACAAAGTTTTGGTGTGATTAAAAGGGTTGTGCATAATTTCTCCACAGAGGGATCCCTATTTATAAGGTTCTAACCCTAGAAACAATTTCCCCAACCTCTCAGGAGGTTTTTCACGAATCTGACTAAGAGATACGTGAAAACTGTAAAAACACACCAGTAATTCAGTAAAATCATCGAAAACTGATTCAACTGTTACACAACACCTCTAAGACGTTATAATGATTTAGAACTTCATTCAGCGTATAGAAAACCAAGAGGTACGTTGTATAATGACTCTGAGATGTTACCTCATAAAATGTTATAAAGATTCCTAAGTCGTTACAACACATCAAAATAGTTCTGAGAATTTTTATGTTCATTTCACACTTATTCGTCAAATACTTCGACAGGTAACTGATATTTATCAAAGAATATTTATATATTTTTTTTGGTGCTGTGACCCTATCGGACTTGTATTGTTTAGCAATGGAATTATTATTATTTTTAATTTCATATATTAAAAAGACAATATAGGTTGTGAGCCTGAATAATACATATGAATAACTTTTGCATGATTATGCACAATTATTATCCAAAATAATTGAGATTTCAAAATGTCCTCAGGTAGACTTTGGACTTCTGATAGGCGAGCATAGAAAGAGCGCAGGACAGTACCAGATTTCAAAAGTGACATCTCTACAATTTCAAGTTCTATGTCGCAGCTACAGTTAGCCAATTAATCAGACAATGGGTATT
Organism: Schoenoplectus tabernaemontani; assembly: GCA_037127355.1. Lineage (NCBI taxonomy): Eukaryota > Viridiplantae > Streptophyta > Magnoliopsida > Poales > Cyperaceae > Schoenoplectus > Schoenoplectus tabernaemontani. The sequence goes on from CM073748.1 coordinate 9,549,558, forward strand.
TGATCGTTAAATTGTCAAAATAGCATCCTCATTAATCCTTGGCATGTCAGGTGGCACTGTGGCACTACATGGCACACACATTTTAACGTATGGTTTCGGCAGTAGAGGACCAGACAGGTCCCGATCATATCTTTCCCTCATATCTAATTGGTGGGGGCGTTTATCCAATTGTTGGAGGTGAACAGTAGCTACCTGTATCTGGACCCGGCTGGTCCATCCCCCCATTCCAGCCCCCCCATTTCCATTCGGTGGTCTTGGACGAATGATTGGTGCTGATTTAGAAGAGATTTTTTTAGCTGTTCTTCACTTTGCGATAAGGACTTCATCCAAATCATTTACTGCAACATTCTTTCTCCTCCATTAGTTGCTTTGGGGAGGCTATTATTGTTCTGTTGACCTATAACTTCTTTTTCTTTCAGGACTTCCTTGAAAAGGGTAAAGAGGAAAGAGGGGAGGAATTTTTTTTTCAAATTTATTTGTTCTATTTGAGATTATTCTATGTATTTTTTACCACATCTACCTTCAAATGCATAAATCAACTCTTTCTAGAAGCTAGATTAATTTTATCATTTATTCATTATTTTATGTCATTTTCTCTCTAATATTTTTTATACAGCACGGCAGAAGTCACTTTTTCGATATAATTTTGATTGTAATTTGACGCAGGGTTGTCCATTAATTAGAAACTATAATTTTATATTGAGACTAGTTCGCACTTTATTCAGACTAAACACAAACAACTACCAACAAGCGGATTGTTAAGATCAAAATAATTCATCTTCTATTGGTTACATATATGTGCAACCGCATACTTATTAGAAGAAAAATATTACTACAAAGAAAAAAAGGTCATCGATACGAAGAAACAAAGATTTTGATCAAAGAAGAAGAAGAAGGATATGCACTTACAAAGTGTGCGTTTTTGTAACCGAAATTTTTAGTGATAAATTTAATAAACTTTTAAGATTGTGTATATGGTTTTCCAAACGTCATTTTATATTCCTAATAAAATATTCCTAAAATAGTCAAATTAAAGTAGTGATATTCACCATCTAATGGAGTGCAGAAGCCGAAAAGGAGAGAAGGAAATAGAGTCAATTTCCTGATCAGTGAACCATCAACCAGAAAAATTATAGCAGATCTAGTTCCAGGGTCTTTTCCAGATTCCAAAATCCTGACCCACCTTGCTAATGCGTTATCATGCATGCTAAGGTGTATGAAAGTAATATAGCATGGCAAGTTGGCAACACACCAGCACCTAAATCGAGTCGCCGTTTCCAATCTTAACACCTACCTGCTCCGTTTATTGCTACACAGGAATTGTTACAGAACTACTCCTACAATCATGCAGGCGCGTAACGGATGGCTGTTGCATTCTGGATGATAAAATAGGATGATGCTGCTCTCGGTCTACCGACTTATATTTTGGTCATTTACTAGTGATTTAGCATCTGGCAGCTTCTTTCTCTTGAGTCATATGTACATGGTTCTCATTTGTTGTGTGAACTAGGTCTATGTGACTGTGTGAGATTAGCATGGCAAACAGTATCCGATAAATGGATAGTTTTGTTCCTGAAAATTAATATCTCATTCAATTCTTATCGAAAGTCCATTTGTATCCATCCTTTCTCTCTCACACCTCTGCTTCGCTCTGCTTTTTTAAGCTTTCAACTCTCCATCTTCTTTTCTTTTCCTTCTCCTACTCTTTGGATCAGAGACGTCAGGGGTTGCTTGCTTTCACACTATATTGTGCTGGTTCTCTAGTTAAGTCAGGCATTTACTGCCGGTTTTCGTCGATTTCTCGCTCACAAGTCACAAAGAGGGTCGAGATTTGGGATTTTAGAGCGCATACAGTGGCTTTTGTTAGGTGTTTCTTTCTCTCTTTCTTTTATTAGTATATTTTGTCGTATCAGTGAAACCGCGCTTGTTTCAGTTCAAAAAAGGGGCCTTTCTTTGCCATTAGAAGACAGCTAAAAGATTGTATCCTTTTAAAAAAGGAATGAAAAGTTAACCCAAAAAAGCATAACCTTTATCCTTTTCTCAGTTGAAGGTTTGCTGTTCCTTATATGAGCACTGCTGAAGGTTCCAATTTTAATATAAAATGACCAACTTTTCCCCGAATTTTGATCTGGTTACTTATCCCAAAGCTACAATTAATTGAAACACTTCGTTTATAAAAAGCGTCTAATTTCTTGAATCTAATATCAGAATCGTTCTACTACTGATTGACAACATATTGGGGCTTCTGGGAATTCTCTTACTGATGCATGGAAGGAAGGAACCATATTCAAGCTCAGGTTACTCTTCATACTACATCCAAAACAGACCGATACCCACGCCAGCTAACAGTGGGGGTCCTACACACTTCTCAGGGCTGCATAGTTTTGATGGGTCCCATGTGGGTTTTCACCCAGAACCGATGTCCCCACCCGGGACATTATCCATACAGCATGCACATATTGGGACAGGTTTTGAGATGGATCCTCCATCCTCTCTTCAGACAGTGCCACGAAGTGCCACCACTCAAGGAGAGTTGGTTGTTAGAAAGAAGAGAGGCCGGCCGAGAAAGTATGGTCCTGATGGTAAAGCACCTTCCCAAGTGTTGCAATCACATGCCTCAAGATCTGGGAGTGAAGCAGGGTCTGCTGGAAGTGCTCCAGGATCTGTGCTGGGAGATGACTCTCAAAAGAAGAAGCGAGGCCGCCCCCCCGGTACTGGAAGAAAACAACAGCTGGCTTCACTTGGTGTGTGGTCATTATTTTGAATTAAATTGGAGATTAATTTTGTGTGCATTGTGAATCCTATATAGACAGCGACTTAATTCAGAAAAGGGACAGTAAAAACGGTAAATGTGATACTGAAAAAGGAAAAGAAAAAGAGTCAACTTGGCCTAATTTTGGTTTTGTTTGAATCAATTTGTCCAAAGGCTCCTCTGTTCATAGTTGTGTCAAAAACTCAATGGTTGATTATATTGATATGACACCATTTCTGTTTCTTTCTCCTTTTCACCATTAGGTCAATGGTTTTCTGGCTCAGCTGGAACAGCATTTACTCCGCATGTCATAATTATCCATCCAGATGAGGTATCACTTCTATTATTTATTTTTTGAAATTTTGCACTAGCATTCTTTACAATATTTGAAGGTTTCACAGTTTGAAATAAGATACTAAAAATATGAATTACTCTTAATACGTCCCCAAAAGACACAAACAGTAATACAATATGCACTTTAACTAAAAACAATTCTACATGCCTTGCAAACTACAAAAATTAAAATATTGGAATTTTGGAGTGAATTAATAAAAAGATAAAGAATAGGAATAAAAATTGTGGTGAGCCTTAACTGTGATTTCAGCAGATGAGACAAAAGCTAAAGATGACTGATCCACAATAAAATCTACCATAGTTGTCAATAGACACTAATAATAATTTGACAAAGGAAAGCTCACTGATGCAGAATGTGGCATCAAAGATTATGGCATTCTCAAATCAGAGCCCACGTGCAGTGTCTGTCCTGTCTGCAAATGGGTCTGTCTCTACAGTAACTCTGTGTCAGTCTGAATCATCTGGAGAAGTCACTTACGAGGTTTGTCTAGTTATATTTGCTTTTACACATCTTTAGGATATCTATGAGGTCCTAGAGGCATTAATCTGATGATTTTTATTCTTGATTAGTGTTGATTTTTTTTTTCTGTGCATAGAGTAAGGCCGTTTGTGTTTGTTTGTCCTGATGTGGGGCTTGATCTATGTCTATCATTCCTAAAATAAGATTTTTTGAGCCTTTTGTACCCTTGACAATATAGAAGATATGCATTGCAGGGCCTTTTTGAAATTCTTAGCTTGTCAGGATCTTATTTGCTGACAGAGAGTGACAGTTCACAAACAAGGAGCGGAGGACTAACAGTAACCCTCTCGGGTCCTGATGGCCGGGTCCTGGGTGGCATTTTAGGAAGAGTCCTCATAGCTTCTACTTCGGTTCAGGTGCATCCTCAAAGAATTTCTGACTAATATTTTGCTCTTATATGAAGTACTATAACTACAACAATGCAAAATTACTAGCTGATCCTGTGCCTGTACCAGTTAGCATGGTCGCATGGCAGTACCTCTCTCTCTCTCTCTCTCTTTCTAACACACACACACCACTTTTTAGTAATAATAAGTTTTATTAAATTAATATTATTAAAAATAAGAGTGAGAAACGTAAATTTCAAATATACGAATGGCAGCGCGCCACTGGCAGTGGCGCGTTTGCTTATTTTATATACAAATGCGCGCAGTGCCGTGGCGCTTTCATTTTTTTTATGAAACTCGTTGCGCGGGGCGTTTGAATATATACAAAACGCGCAGCGCCTCTCCATCTCACTTGCGCAGGGTTTGGACGAAACGCGCCACTGGTAGTGGCGTGCTGCCATTCGTATATTTAAAATTTTACGTTTCTCACTCTTATTTTTAATAATATTAATTTAATAAAACTTATTATTACTAAAAACTGCACACACACACACACACACAAAAGGGAAGAGAGAAACATGACTTACAAAGAGAGAGACCAAAGAACCTGAACAGCAAATTATTGCCATTTGCCTGCATAGGCAATGTTCATAAACTCTGTTCCCATTTATGATTTCTGGTGAAAATACAGGTGGTGTTAGGCACCTTTCTCTATGGCACGCCAAAATCAAAAACCAAAAATAAAAACAGACCAGAGTCAGATCTTGGAGAAAAAGACAATGTGCCGCCTGAGACAATGCATGCACAAATTCGGCACCAGAATATGACAGTTGTTCCACCTGAGAGCTGGCCTGGCTCACGAATGCTGGACATGAGAACATCCAACATTGATATAAACTTGACTCGAGGGTAGATCTATTACTCTTCTCAGGTGCAAAAAAGTGAAACAGTGTGAACATGTTAGTTAGAGAGGCGAGAGGTAAATTCACAAGTTTTACATTATTTGACGTTGATTGTTTTAGATGTAATCCTTTTATTATTCATTAATTTCAAATTCTTACGGCTTCTTCTTTTTGAAAGTCATGTCCCAAAGCACTTTGTTTATGTTTGTTCTGTTGACCGGCTCGGTGAGAGGTTTCCAACATTACATGGTGATGCTGATCTTATTTGTTTCTTTTCATGTTCGTTGTAACAATTTTCCAAAATAGAAAGAGCTCTAGATTGTAATATTGTAATACTTAGACAAAATTATTGCTTGGTGAATGGTAAACCACTAGAACAACGGTCACTCAGAGAATCAATAGCACCAGTCTATATTAACAGAATTTAGCGGAGTTTTGCAGCTCCAGAAAGACATGCACACAGCATCAGTACTATCAATATACAGCAGTTCACATAAAAAGGAAAATAATAATATGCAAAACTATAACAAGGCTATGTTCAACAACAAACAAGATCAAAGTATCCAAAGCCTTCATCAATCAGAAAGCTCCATGAGTTGCTTGATGTCATTCTGAAAGGCAAATGTTTCACAATCAATCTCCAATTACGTTACTAAATTATGCATAAGGAAATTGAAATAATTTAGCTGCTAGCATTACCTCAATATTTATTGGGGAAGTGATCGGTGCATAACGCTTAACAACCTGCCCCTCTTTATCAACCAAAAACTTGGTGAAGTTCCATTTGATTCTCTCTCCAAACAAGCCACCTTTGCTTGCTTTCAGATACTTGTAGAGTGGAGCAGCATCATCACCATTCACATTAATCTGATCTCATGTGAGTTTTTTGTGTGAGGAATAATTTCTTACTGCTAACCCTCAAGCTCCTACTAACATAATAGAATGGCAAAATATCCTATGAATCTTTTCATTGTATTTCTAGAAAGTTCCTCCTCCTCAATAAAGTGAAAAAAGAGGAAAATTTGCATTGCTTTGTAAGATAAATATGCCAAAAATCCATGGGAGATGCTTCTAACGTAATATAATTTTCCATACATTTAAAACATGGTACTGGACTGACAAAAAGTATTGAAAACCAGCATTGCAACCTGGTCTGTAGCATGTACCACAAACCGACAACCTAATTATTAGACAGGAATGTGGAGGTAACTCAATTTCTCCATTACTTTAATTTCAACGGCATGATAACTTAAATAAAATCACATACCTTCCGAAATATGGGGTACTCAGCTTTGAACCGGGTGCATGCAAGTTCTTGAATTTGCTCATCGCTGCCAGGCTCCTGGCCACCAAACTGATTGCAGGGGAATGCCAGTATTTCTACACCTTTACAAATATAATGTGTATCCAGAAACAAATAAAACTGGGATTACTAAACAAGGTAACATAAGTATTTATGTGTAATAATGTTGCAGAAATAGAACTATGCATCTTCATTTGGTAATTTTGAGCAAATTACCGATTTATAAGAGCTGAATAATGAAATTAACAATAGATGAAAGATCTCCGTTCAGCAGATACATATTATTGACAGTATATTTCTCAAATTGTGCAGAATAATTAACTTTTAGTTGGCACTGACAAGGTGAAAGTTAAATGTCTCCCAAGTTTCCTATGTGCATGTGTACAAGTACCAGTTCTATTTTCTATGGCGTGTATATAAGGAAGAAAATGACAATAAGTGAATATGTACCTTTGTCCCTATATTTCTCATACAGTTGGCTTAACTCTGTGTAATTGGAATTAGTTAGACCACTGCAACAAGTTCAAAGAATAAAATTTAGCAGTCCATCGACAGAAAATTAGCATATATAAACCCAAAGCTGATATAATTTTGTTAATTAAATTAAGAGTGAGGCTACGGTGCATTGCAATGCACAGATGTATTCGTGTATTGTCTTAAAATTTCAATTTTTAAGTAAAATATAACCAATTCACATTCAATATGATTTTCATATCAAATTATGTTTGCTAGCTAAATTTTATATTTTTAAATTTATTTACTATTTTTTCGAATGAGGAGAAATTATTTGATTTAAAAATTCTGAACCGTCCAACAATGATAGTTTTATTCTCATCTAAAAAAATAGCAAAAAAATCTCAAAAATTTTGTCTAGATAATAAATTTTAATATAGAGATCATATTGGATCGACCATATTTTACTTACAATTTAAGATTTTAAATCATTGCAATGCACTATAACTTTATTCTTAAATTAATTCAAAAAGAAAAATAAAAACGTATGGAATTAAACAACATAAAAGTTAACCATTGAGATGCGACATTAACAATCAGAAGCACCTTCCCCTTATAGATACTAAGATCGACATTTTTTCCCCTAGCATCCTACAAACAATTCAAAACAAAAGAAATATAAGGTAACCTAACAGTATTCCACTGGTAGTAACAGAGCGAGGGTTTTGTGTATGAGAGAGAACCTTGACGGAGAAGTCAAAAACAGAACCGGCGGTGTTGGGGGAAGAAGAACCCGCTCCCATTTCTCTCGCTTCTTTGTCCGACTGCCAGGCTGTGCCTCTGTGTCTGTGGTGGAGAGAAATTTCAAATTACGAGCGGTGTATTTATCCGAATGTGATTTGCTGGAGGTGATAGACATGTGGTATTCAGCGTATGCTCTCACTGACAAGTTCGTCAGACAAAATCGAAGTGTTTTCAAACTTCAAAATAGAGGTTTGAAAAAAAAAACCTCCGGGATCAATCCGGTTCGGAATAATCCATAATCGTTATCTGGACCGTGTCTCAAATTCAGACCGTGACTTATTACAGTCTTAAAGTAAATTGAATAAAAAAAAATTCATTTTGGATCATTCTAACCCGATTCATCTTAAGCCGTGCACACAAAATTGGCCACGACCTTTCGGACCATGGTAACCCATACCAACCATGCTAACCCGTGACAATTGTTTCTTACATAAGATCCATGATTAGCACAAATTAACAAGAGAATTGCAGATGCCTTCTACATATCGTTTACTGTTTACTGTGTACTGTGAAGCCTTTTAGAAGATAAATTTGCATTGTGCTAGATTAATTATCTTTGACTGGATGCAAGTAGTGAAGACATCACTTTGTTTCTTATGAACTTAACTGATTATGCATCTCTTATGGAAAACTGTAATTAAGTGAACCTTAAGTGATTATATAGAAAAAATTTAAGTCCCTAATTGGATAATTGAGGCCAAACCGCCAAAATATTCCTTTGCATAATCCGTGGACACATCCCTAACTGGATTTTTTTTGAATTTTTTGGAACTTTTAAAATTTTATTCGCTTTTTAAATAATTATAATTAATAAAATTGAATTAGTTAAAAATATTACGATAAAAATATATAAATTTATTAAATTGTTGAAAAAATTCCGAATTTTTAGGAATTTTCTGATTTTTTTGGAATTTTTGCAGTTTTTAGGTTTATTTGCAGTTTTGTAAAATTACAAAAAAAAATTGTTTGCCATGAGTGGATCGGAATGTCACGTGTCCAATCTGTCCCAACCCGTGGGATTCAATCTACGAAGGTCTATTGGGTCGAAATTTTTTTTTAAAACCGGTCTAGGTCTATTGGATCGAATTTTTTTTTTAACCGGTCTAATCTTGATCATCGAATTCGTGCTAACCCGTGACAAAAAGGAGTTGATCTAAACCGTTCTGAACCGGACCATTATTAATTCGCTACTTCAAACCCAACAAAATTAATATCACAAACTATTCGATATATATGAAATAGAGGCCCATTCTTAGTAACGTTATCAGATACATACATCATAAATTCATAATTAATTGGGCTTCAACTCTTCAATGTATCTTGCTGCATTTAGCCCATGAATTTCTTTAAATATTTGACCCATTGCAATGGCCTTTTTGGCGATATCCATCCTATTTGGTGGGTATAAACCGGAAAGCATATATACTATTATAGTTTTCAAAACCATTTAATTTTATTTTATATTTCGAATTTAGCTACAAAAAGTGCTGTCTTTTTATGGGTCCAACTTATCACACATATAGGAAAAATTATAAGTTTAATAACATAATTATACTATAGAAAAATAAGGCAGGGGGCGTGAATTCCTTATCTGAAAATGAGATGTGTAAATTTCATTATCTCAGTGTCACGGCGGTTCTAATTCTCTTGAGCTCATAAAGAATGTTCTCAAAGTAAAAAAAAATAAAAAATAAAAAATCAGAAAGAATTAAACACAGATTTTCTCTCTTTTTTTAGAGGTGTCAATTATTAATCCGACGATCCGTAATTCAGTCGGATCGAATATGAATTAAGATTTTTTTATTCGAATATAATCATCTCCGATTCGGTTCAGTTTGAATTAAAAATAAAATAAAATAATAATAATCTAACCTAAATCTGACCAAAACCCGACCCGACTTCACGAGACCCTGCCTTTTCGGAAAGTTCCGTGTCTGGTTTTCATCATCCAATTTGTCGATTGAATTACGCAGCCCATTACCTGCATTTGTGGGTTGAAAACTGCAGGATGAGGAAAGCTTCCGAGCGAATGAATGCCGATGACCAATTGCATTGGCTGCCAGTTTTTCAAGGAAAAAAAAACAGCCTTACTGTTCCCAACATCATTATTGCTATTTCATGACTTCAATGTTTTTTTTTTAACTTTTGAGGAGAGGCGGAATAATTTGAGATTCATGTGCCCAAAACAAGTATTAAATGTGAGAGATTCCGCTATAAATTCATATAATTTTGGACCGTTTAATTTTAAGTATTATATGATTAATATATTTTTATGTAAATAAAAAGAGAAACTAATGAATGCAAATTATTGTCGTTAATTAATAAATTAACAGTTCTCCTTTCTGATAGATAGCAGAATTTACCAATATTTTTTTTCTGAATTGGCAGGACTCACGAAGGCAGAGTTTCTTGTCTTGATTAATTTGTGCGTCGATGCTAAAAAAAATTAACTTGTGCATTAATTAGTGATGAAATCTGACCCTTGAACCCAGCGAGGGCTGTTTTGGGTCTCATCTTTGGGAATGAATCACTTGACAATGGTTATTTTGATAATTTTGACAATAAATTTTTAAATAAATATGAAAAAAAATTTAAAAATGGAAAAAAAATCTTATGGATATATTCTTATATTTATAGATTGATGGTGACTCAAATTTCATACAATTTCATTATTGTTTGATAGTTCATCAAAGACCATCAAATTATAACCGTTATAAATTGTATAAAATTTTAATGGTCCTTGATGGAGTATCAAACGATAATAAAATTATATAAAATTTGAATCACCATCAATCTATAAATAGAAGAATATATTGATGAGATTTTTTTTCTATTTTTAAGTTTTTTTTCATATTTATTTTTTTATTGAAAAGATGAGAGTCAAGCTCTCAAATTTCATAATTGTCCATAGAGATCCCCCCCCCAAATCCGGGTTTCGAACCTATGACCTCCCAAACTGAGGGTGTTGTCTTTTACCATTAGATCAAAAACTGATTCTCTTTTTTCATATTTATTTAAAAATTCATTGTCAAAATTATCAAGATAACCCATTCTCAAGTGATCCCCACCCCTCATCTTTGGGCAGCACAAGTGAGTGAGATTAGCATCTAGCATGATTTAAAGAAGATAATCAAGTTTATCTCCATAATAATGGCTATTTGACTTATATATAGCAGTAATCGAAGGAAAAGAACTGATCATGGAAGATTATTATATTACATATGTGTTAGTAAGGGGTACTTTAATTTTTTTTTATCTATATTTTTTATTCTCCTGATAATTTTTTCTAGAGAAATAATATGTATTACAGTAAAGAATCTCTACATATCCTAAAAGTTCAATATGCTCGAACACAGTTTTTATTTCGGCTTAATCTGTATTATTTAAGCATCGTCTCTTAATAAAGTTGTGGAACCTTCGGTTCTCAAAATTTTATTACTGATGGAGGGAGTTCCTTTTAGACTTTTTCTAAATGGATGAAAGCGCTTTAATTTGGTCCCTTTTATTTTAATATTCAAAATAAAATTTAAAAAGTTAACTTACATAGTCTGAATTATAACATTTGGTTCGTAGCTGCAGCTTGAAGCGCTAGCTTATTTGACACATAATGATCAAAGAAGCTAAGACTAATGTTTTTAAACTGAAAAATGAAACAATATACATATCTAGTATATTATTTACAGAATTCGGGCACGAAATTGTCCAATTGAAATTGTTGGTTTTCAATTAATACTGGTGAAACCAAAAATGTATGCATGTACGTACATGCACACTTATGTTTCATTATCATAAGAATAAGAATTTCTTTTCATTACAGAGCTTATCACGTAGTAGAGGTGTCAATGAATACTATATGAATTGGATGGAAGTATTTTTATTATCATACTTATTTAAAATTATTCTTATTTATATCCTACTTTTATATATTCATTAAAATTAGATTTACTTATATTTTATTTTTATCCGTTAAAATAAATAATTTACGAAATGATAACGAATATAAATGAATAATACATTAATAATATATTACTTACTTGGTTATTCTGCAATGAATTGCAATTATTTTGGATCATCTTTTTTTTTTCCTAACGGGCGATTGGCGTGGATTCGTGCAGGCGCTGTATGAAAAAATATTTTAAGAGATAATTATTTAGAAATAATTTAAGTTTTTTTTAATAATTTTTCTTATGAGGTAAACGGATATGAAATGATCCTTAAAATATAATTTTTCTTATGACACTCCTATGTCTCAATTAATATATAATTATTGATATTTAAGCTTTAATTAGTACTAAATCACAAAATTACTTCAAAAACCATAATTAAATTAGATTCATATCCGATCAATTTATTTTCAGATCGGATCGGATCGGATCGGATCAAATTAGATCAAGTTAACCTGTCGAATCGGAACAAGAATTGACACTCCTAAGTGAACTCTTGCCTTGTCTATTAGTATCTAGCGGTGCTATGGTGGGTATGACAAGACGAGGTGCTCAGATTTTCTATCAAAATTATTATTGTTTAAAGTTGAGGTGCTCAGATTTTAATTTTCGTTTCAAATCCTATCTCTTCCATTTTTTTTATCAAAGTTTTAAAATAGAATGAAAGATGAAGATGAAGTAGAATATGGAGGAGATTATAAATAGAGATATCATAATCTGTGTGTGTCCAATTAGAAACGTTGAATGATGTAGAAAATAAACGATGAATATGATAATAATCTGTGTGTGTTACTTTTTTTAATTCTTATTGGTCAAAATCTTTAGCACCGATTTTATGTTAAAAATGGGTGCTGAACGTTATCGTTTATCATCGGTTCCTTTAGAAATGGTACCTCCAAAAAACATTCCTTTTCTAATGGTAACTTTTATAAACGGTTTTTGCTGGAAACCTTTACAAAGATTTTTCGACGGTTCTGATGGTTTTTTCTTTATTTCAGAAATAATATTTTATTAATAACAATTGCTGAATATTTCATCAAAATTTTGATAATACCATTACTTTCTTTTAGAAACAGTTGTCGAATTAACCGGTGCTAATTGGACATTTCTAAATCATTTTTTTATGGTAGTGCAAGTTACCTTTTCTAAATAAACTCAATTGGAAAAGAAAAGTTTGCTACATGGTTTTGCTTGATCAGTTTAACAGAAAAATTGGAACTAACTCACGCCAATTTATCTAATCTGTAGTTGACTCACATGAGGAGCATACGTTTAATTTGCTCATCTAAAAGCTTCAATGCTTATACCTACCACTACAGTCAATATGTGAACATTCATTATTATCAAAGTGATGAAAAATAGTGCTTGCATATATTATTTTTAGTATTATATTATGAGTGGGATGCATTGACAATGGGTTATTTTGACAACCTTAATAATGGATCTCTAAATAAATAAAATAAATCTTAAAAATAGAAAAAAAATTATAAATGTGTTCTTCTATTTTTAGATTGATGGTCATTCAAATTTCATGCAATTTCATTATCATTTGATAGTCCATCAAAGACCATCAAATTTCCATATAATTTGTAACGGTTTCAAATTAACGGTCTTTGATGGACTATCAAACGATAATGAAATTACATGAAATTTGAATGATCATCAATCTAAAGGTAGAAAAACACATCTATATACTTTTTTTCATTTTTAAGATTTTTTTGTATTTATTTAGAGGTTGTTTGTCAATGTTGTCAAAATAAACCATTATCAACCGATCCCTTCTCTTATATTATTATGAGTAAATCTAGGATGAACTTAAACTCACCAAGTCCTTCAATGATTTTAACTAAAAAAAAATTTATATAACTCAGTACATTTTTTTATATCACAATCTTTTGCGATACAAAAAAAAATTATATTTTTTAATCTTCTTTTAAGTACTTGTTTCAAAATTCTGAAAAAATAAATCTATTTTCATATTGAAATGTTTATAATTTGGGTGAAACAGTTATATAATATATATCACTTCAAAGTTCCATATTTAAAAAAATGTCATTCTAAAATTATAACCACTTAAAAGTTGATCATGAAAGAGGATTTAAGATGAAATGGATATGGATCAGTGGATGTGACTCACAAAGGATAACCAGTGAAAGGAGCTACTCTAACATGGGAGGATAATAATGCATTATCATTTTGGAAAATATGAAAAAAGCAAAAAAAAAATCGTTTAATTGTTCAATTACATTCTGGGTGGGAAATGGGAAGTGTACACACTATTTTGGCAAAATCGTTGGCTGGTTCATACGTTGAGCCCAACACATCCAGCTTTATATGTTATATGAAAAAATGCTCGACAAAAATTGTACGGTAGAAGAAGTGAATGACGAAAGAAACTGGACAATGCAAATTGAAGAGACCATAACACGAGAGGTACAAGAACAAAGGCAAAATCTAAGAAGGCAACCAGCGCAAGTGCCCTTTGCAGCATCAAATACAAGATGTGGTGCAATGAAGCAGAGGATGACATGGATTTACAGTTAAATCACACAACATATTTATGCAAAATGCCCCATTTATGAGTTCCAAGTGTCAAACATATGGAAAATTCATGCAACACTAAAAGCGTTTTGTTCATTGAATCATTGTTGGCTGATGCTAAAAAAAATCAATACTAATGACAGACAACTTGAAGAAAAGTGGGTGGTAGATACCAATCATGTGTCACATGTGACAAGTGTTTCCAAGCAAAAGTAAATGTTCAACACTTGTTCGTACACACGGCACAATGTCAAATAGTAGAAGAGATAAAAGAATATATATTTTTTTAATAAACAAAAAATATATTCAAATTAAAAATTAGACAAATTGTTGGGTTATTTTGAGGTCTAAAGACTCTAAACTGATCGGTACTGCCGTAATAATAATAAAAAAAATCATCTAGTATCGGGCCTGGCTAACCCGTCCCCAGAGCAATAGTTGCCGAAAGTTTTCTCTCGCTTTGGTCAGGTATCTCTGGTATATAAAAGGGAAATAATTGCTCTTCTTGTAACTCCTCGTTTTCGTCACCTTGATGTATATCAGTATATGTGCTACCTGTTAGTGTTATTTTTTCCCGTTCCTTCTGTGAACTTTTCATAACCCACTTCAGTAATATTGGATATTGAATTATAAGTGTCTTTTTCCTTCCGAGAAGATGATTATACTATAGATAGAGGTTACTATTAACTAGTTCTGGTACTGCTTTTGGACACTATAAAAAATGATCATGCATGTTTACTTCGAGCAAGAATTATCAACCACTTGGTGGATGACATTTCTTTCACTTGAAAATACTGAGAGCTGCAATGTTTTTAGCATATATAATTATTATACACCAGTAATATATGTTATATGACCTTTACCACCTTGTATACAATTTGAAGACAGCTTGTCACCCTGGATCTGCTGGTTCAACAACATCATATTTACAACAAAACTTTGCTACTAGTACTTACGAAAACACTTCCTTAGATCAGTGGGATTTCTAGGTTGTGCAAATGAGGTTCAACGTCCCCATTTGATTTCTAAATTTCACAATTTGTGTGGCATTTTTCATGTTATACAAGTAAGAAAAATTATATTTTAAACCCATAAAATGCAAATTATTTCCAGTGTAACCCCCATAATTATAATTTTCTTTTTATTTCATTATCATTATATAAATATAAAAAAAATTGATATGATAATTTACCTCATTTTAATTAAATTTTTGTGGCTCTGCCACTGTTTTATATGGCAATGACTAATGAGACAAGGTTGAACTTACATGGTAATATGACATGCCGAGGCAATGGCAACCTTGATTCATAAAAATCCAAAGCTATCCCAGTTAGCACGAACTAAGTACTACTGAAGCTTCCATTAGACGGATTAAATAATGATCAATTAATCAATTACTACATCACTCGACAGTCGGCACCATAGTAACAAGATTCGCGAATTATTCGCAAATAATTCGTTTTTCACCCATAGCCGGATGTTTCACGAATAATTTGTCAGTTTAATATGCAATGCATTTTTTTGATCAAAAAAACGTTTTATTCATGAATTATTCGGCAAAAAATACATTATAATATATATTTTATTTATATTATGTGAAATAAACTATTTTCGAATTATATTCATATTATACACGAACGTCGAATTTTTTACTTCGCCGAACGTTTTCCAAATCGCGAATTTGTTACTATGGTCGGCACTTGAATCAACCACTCCAATAAAATTATGCCTCAAGTACCATTCAGTTAGAAATCGAATTGGAACTCAATAACGCAATGAACAACTATTAACCAATCCAAAGCCCACTGAATACAAGCCATCCATCCCTCGATCCCTCAACATCTACCCTTTATATAGTATTTGTCACATCTTATTAGCACCATCTTGGTCCCAAGTTTGCACTAATTTTGGACCATTCAAAAAATAACCGACCGGACTCAGATGACAGTAAAGTTCATAAGGTATGCAAGAATAAACATGACCAATGCTGATATTTCAGATCATAAACAGCATACCGCTTCAAGGAAAAAGCAAAGATAACACTTAAAAATTCTAAGTTGGGGAACCAAGCTGTTACAGCATAATATGCTATACCTACCACATTTATACTACTAGTAAACTTCTATGACGCATTTAAAAACACCTATCTGGTTTATTCTGGGGACGGGAATGCCAGGCCCGATCCCATGATTTTGTTTTCTACGTTTCTTTGGGAACGGTATGCGTGAGATTGACCCCATCCTGGACACGTAGCGATTTTTTATAATAGTTATTTTAAAAAAATTCTAGTTTTAACGCTAAAAGTGATATAATTAAAGTTTTAAGAATATAAATGACATCAAGTTATTATTAGTAGTGTTGTATAAATGTGTCAGTCCACTGGCGTGTGTGCAAAGACGTCATTGGGAACGGCCGTTTTTCATTTTTCATTTTTTTTCTTCTTTTAAAACTCAGAGTGGCGTCATAGTTATATTTGATGGTAGCGTAAGTGGGAAAAACACTACTCCCACTGGCGCTAATAGGTTTTTTCTTTGAAGAAAAAAATTTTGAAAAAGTAAAAAAATAAAGACGTTATTGTCAAGTAGCATCTTTAAAAAACATCATTGATAATGGCGCGACTGTGTCATTCATATTCTGAAAATTTTAATTTTATAACTTTTATTATTAAAATTAAAATTATTTAAATCATTATTATCAAAAATCGCTGCTGCGGACGGGTCGCCCGTCCCCACGATCTTTTTTTTTTTCTGTTTTTTTTTATTGTGGGTACGTGATTGCTCACTCTAATATCAAATTCTGGAGACGGGACTCTCAATTCCGACCAATCTAAACCTCAAAATAACCTAACAATTTCTCTATTTTTTAATTTGGATATATTTTCTACTTATCTAGTAAAAAAAACGGAATACAAGTACAACTTATAAAAAAAGGAAGTAAAGTTGATAATGAATTTAAATGCTGACATGCATTAGAAAGCGAATGGGGGAAGATTCTGTGGTAGGATAAATGCTTATATGGTACAATCATCAATAAGAAATAGTCATTTAATGTAGAGAAGGGATCGTTTGACAATGAGTTATTTTGATAATTTTGACAATAAATTTTTAAATAAATACAAAAAAAATCTTAAAAATGAAAAAAAAAGTTTAAAGATATTTTCTTCTACCTATGGATTGATGGTCATTCAAATTTCATGCAATTTCATTATCATTTGATAGTCCATCAAAGACCATCAATTTTTATACAATTTGTAATGGTTCCAATTTAACGATCTTTGATGACTATCAAACGATAATGAAATTGAATGAAATTTGAATGACCATCAATCCATAGATAGAAGAACACATCTATAAAAAAAAATCTATTTTTAAGAATTTTTTTAGAAGTTCATTGTCAAGGTTGTCAAAATAATCCATTGTCAACCAATCCCCTCTCTTTAATGTATTTGTTTATTCAATAATTACTATTAGTTCACAACTGATATTCTTTTACTTTTTATTTTTCATTGATTACGCACCTATATAAAATAAATGCTGGATTATATTTATCTAACAGTATAAACAAAATTTGGCACATCAATTTCACTTTACATATCTTAAATTATTGTATATTATAATATTTTATTATTTTTCAAAGCAGACACAAGTGCATATATTTAAAAATTAAGCATGTCTTCAAATATATTTTATTTGTAAGTTTTTCCTTTCCGAAATTAAAATAAAAAAGGTCACATAATTTTCTAATATCTAGTATATTAAATATATCATAAACTATGTGTATAACAATAAGTCGTGGGACTGCAAACAAGTCGAGTTTAACTCAAGCTTGATTCATGAAAATTTGAGTCAAACTCATGAAACGCTTTGAGCTCAAAAGTCTAACTCAAGCTCGACTTGTTACTATTCGAGCTGGCTCACGAGTCAATGCATGTACGTTGACTCGGTTTAACATTTATATTTAGTATATCAATAAACTGTAAATTTGATATATCTACAAAAATGATACATGAGTTAATACAAAATTGATATATCAACAATCTATATTTTTAATAAAATATTTGTTGCACTAATTTGAATGTATGAACCAACAAAAAAAACTATTAAGCCAGATATATGAGCCGAGTAGTGAGTGAGTACGAGAAGTCATTAAACCGCTGAGATGGTGAGATCACGAGAGATAATGAGGGATGAATTATCAGATTAGAGTTTAGCGAGAAAAAATATATATATGTATATATATATATATATATATATATATTATTCAAGCCAAGTTGAGCTACAAGTCGAGCCAACCCTAACTCAAACTCAACTAATTTAACTATCGAGTCACAAGTCTAGTATGATCCAAAGAGGGCAGCTGCCCGCGCCCTTGGATTTTGAAAAATAGTACTTTTAGATAACGCTTTCGGTAATTTGTCCCCCTTGAAAAAAAAAATTCCCCCTTAATTGTTTGATTACGTTTATTTAGAAAAAAATATTTAATATCGTGCATAATAAAATAATTATACAAAGATTTCAAAATATGAAGTTCCAAAGAGAAAATTTTTCAAAATCAACTTGATTATTTATCACTTTGAGTTTTATTTTGTTGCTATTTTTAATATGTAAAAGGATATTAGTTTGATGGTTTTTTATTAGATAAGAATATATATTAAATTATTATTATTATTATTATTTAAAATTTAAAATCCGATTAGTTAATGAATTTGAACCCGATAAACTATTACAATCCAATAATTGCTCCCCTGATCGAAATCTTGCATCCGCTCCTATCGAATCATATTAGCTCAAGCTAAATTAGCTCGAATTAAATTAACTCGAGCCTGAATCGAGACCGAAGTGAATCACGAACCCGTGCCTTTTTGTGGAGCCCTGCTAAGTCGTGCCCCCTTCGGTTTATAAATTATCGATCACACGCCATCACTTTAACCTCCTCAAATAACACATCATAAAAATAAGCCTTGAAAGCGCATCGATCAATGATCATGGCAGTCGACGAAGCATCATCCCCCACGCTTACCGGACTCCTCAAGAAGGCCGCTGCTTCTTTCCCTGACAAGCGGGCCCTCTCCGTTGCTGGAAAGTTTGATATCTCCCATTCGCGTCTCCAGGAGCTGATCGATTATTCGGCCTCTGTTCTTGGATCCGAGGGTGTATCCCCTGGCGATGTTGTCGCGCTAACTTTCCCCAATTCAATCGAGGTATATACTACTAATTTTATTCCATTTCTGGTACAAAAAATCAGTGGAGATCACTAGGAAAGCAACCGTATCTTATGCTTCTATATTAAATTCTGAATTAAAATAGTTCTTTAAAACATTTGACGTGTTGTTTTTGTAGTTGGTGATTATTTTTCTAGCGGTAATACGGGCACGAGGTGTAGCCGCTCCACTCAACCCAGCATACACGCAAGAGGAGTTTGAGTTCTACCTCTCTGATTCGGAGTCAAAATTATTGCTCACAGACACGCAAGGTAATGCTTCGGCTCAAGCTGCCGCATCAAAACTCGGCATCACTCACGTCACAGTTTCTCTGACCGACCCGACTGGCCCGGTACATATCTCTGTGCCAAGCACGAATGGCGATTCGACTCATGACCTGATGCAAGACTTCTCAAATGATCCATCTGATGTCGCACTTTTCTTGCACACTTCAGGGACCACAAGCCGGCCAAAGGGTGTTCCACTGACCCAACATAACCTAGCTGCATCAGTACAAAACATCATGTCAGTATACCAACTAACCGACTCTGACTCGACTGTGGTGGTTCTGCCTCTGTTTCATGTGCACGGCCTCCTGGCCGGACTCCTCTCATCACTCTCTGCTGGCGGGTCTGTCACACTGCCAGCCTTAGGTCGATTCTCAGCCTCAACTTTCTGGGCTGACATGCGGGCCTCGAATGCAACCTGGTACACAGCGGTACCAACCGTGCACTAAATCCTCCTCGATCGTCATGCTACAAAACCCGAGCAAGACGGCCTCCCAAAACTTCGATTCATTCGCAGTTGTAGTGCCTCTCTTGCACCAGCCATCTTAGAGCGGCTCAAGTCGGCATTCAACGCACCTGTTTTAGAAGCATACGCCATGACCGAGGCATCACATTTAATGACTTCGAACCCTTTGCCAGAAGATGGGCCGCATAAGCCCGGTTCAGTGGGCAAGCCCGTGGGGCAGGAACTGGCAATTTTGGATGACAAGGGGGTCCCACAGACGGCTGGGGTCGCTGGTGAGGTGTGCATACGCGGGCCCAATGTAACAAAGGGGTATAAGAATAACCCGGCAGCAAATGAGGCCGCCTTTTTGTTCGGGTGGTTCCACACGGGCGATTTGGGGTACCTGGATAAAGATGGATATCTGCACCTTGTCGGCCGAATCAAGGAGCTGATCAACAGAGGAGGCAAGTTATTTTCGTTTTGCCAATATTTAAGTTTTTTCTTTTTGTCAGTATTTGGGAATTCTAAAAAACATCAACAACAAGAAATGAGCTTTCTGGGTTGTACTCTTGATTCGTGCCATTGTCCATAAACCAAGTGTCTCTTATCGGTCCAAACTTCTATTTTCTAAACCTTGTCTTGACAACTCGATTGGATTACTGTCCGGTGATGGCGAGGCAAAAGAAGAACCATTTCCGAATATAAATAAAGGAAAACGATCATACAAAAAGTTCTTTTCTTTGTACCATGAGAAATTGAGAAACATTCGTCCTGAACAATTTTTTCTTCAAGAGTAAAAGCAGAATTTCGTTGTCAATTTATCCTGAACATTTTTTATTTAAAAAGTCAAAATTTTAATTAAATTCAAAGAAGTGGATTTCTTTTCTCGGGAAATAAGTCAAATAACAATTACAACTTAGATGATATGATAATAAAATACTTAAAATTTTCAAGTTAAAATGATATATGAATTTATTATTTGTGTATAAATATAATTTGATAAAAGTTCATAAGATACTTCTCTAATTTAAGAGATATATTTGTATAGTAGACAATATAATAATACGTACAATGTAATTTTACTACCTTAACATGTAATTGTGTATTTATTTTTCATGAAAATAATTAGGAAAATAACATTCCACATGTGAAATGACACAATATATATAATGGAATATAAAAACAATATTGTATATTTCCAGTATATGTGTTTTATCTTACAACTTTAAATTGTAAAATAAAAGTGCATAATTTAATAAAGATTTATAAATCATTTACATATTCACTTCGCGCAACTGTTTTTTTTTACTATTAATTTAGTAATGTTTAGATTTTCTTATGTATTATTAATTAGAGAGTAGTTGAATATAAAAGTAGACATATTTATGTTATTATGTTATTGCAATGTTGTATGATTTTTTTGTGTCAACTAATTATATCATGATGTTGAAGATCTTTTTTATTCGATGAGAGATTCTGCATGATTTATATGGCCAAAAAAAAAAATTTCAAATAATATTACATTAATTTTCCTATATATTTTATACATATCTATATATATACACACACACACACACAACACTAAAATATATTGCTTTCATATTGATCATTTCCTGTAACTATATCTTAATTTATTGTAATGAATGGGTTTTTTTTAATTCAAAAATAGTTGGGTCTCTATTAATGGAGAGATGCCGTTTATTTTTCTACAGTTGAGAAAATAGAACACAGTTAATAAGCTCATTAATTAATTGGTGCGATTGTCATTGTCTTTCATTAATTGATTTGACTCTATGATGGGCAGGAGATCGGTTCCTTAACAAAGACCGATTTTTTCTGTCCTTGGATTTGTTTTCTTACAGAAGCCAAGAAAATGACGAACAAAAATGCAAACGACAGATTCGGTATTGCATGAGTAACAAAAAGGCGAGTAGTATTAGATTATAATTTCGTCATCACTGGCTCGCTGCACTAAGCAAAACTCTAAGTCACAACATTCATTTTAATCACACCGGCTTGGGAAATTTAAACATAAATTTTGATAAATGGAGTTTTATTATTATTAAATCAGGATTGTTGATCTCTAATCGAACAGATCAGATCAAAAGTACTCCACTTGGAGAGCTTTTTTTGCTCTCCAGCTGATGTCGTTTCAACGGACCAAACCACTCACGCCCGCACCCAAAAGGGAGTCAATGAAATAGGGTTTTAGTCGTTTCGTTTCGTGACAAACGGAATAAAAAATATTCATTCTGTTTAAGTGATGAAATAGTTGATGAAAATTTCAGTCATTTTATCTTTACAAAGAAACGATTAATAAAAATAATTTGTTTTATGATCATTGATTTTATTATTTCGTTTGATATTCTATATGACATTGCTGATAAAAAAACGGAAAAACACAGAACAAATCCTTTCTGTAGTGCTCAGCCGATGTTATTTTGAAGACACAGACTA
Source organism: Schoenoplectus tabernaemontani (assembly GCA_037127355.1). Taxonomy (NCBI): domain Eukaryota; kingdom Viridiplantae; phylum Streptophyta; class Magnoliopsida; order Poales; family Cyperaceae; genus Schoenoplectus; species Schoenoplectus tabernaemontani. Next base: position 9,571,846 of record CM073748.1, read on the forward strand.
ACCCTACTTCTCCCTCTTTTCGTCATTTGCTTTGCTGCTCAGGAACTACATACTAAAACCTCACTCTCAGGAACCTATCAGGAAGGGAAAGAAACAAAAAAGGCGATAAACATTTCTTCGTTTCAATCTTTGGTTTGCAATTAGCGAGTGGAAGATCCCCTCCTAATTAAACTAGAAGCTGACAATAATTAAAGATTGAATCGAAGAAAGGGGTCCTCCTGTCACCCGTTTATTTATTTATTTTTTTTAATTCTTCCGATTGGCTCAATTCTTCGATTTTTAAAAAGAAAATCTGCAACGTTTTGTGGCGCAAAAGCATAATTTTTTCTTGTTAGAAAAATATGCTAGTCCTCAACTCCTCACAACGTTTTGAATTCTTTTTTCAGATTATTCGAAAATGAATTTGATTTTTATGGTATTAAAAAATTCTGATGAGTTGTCTTTGCATATTTAAATGTTTATCACGGAGGAGGCAAATAAGGAGAAAATAGTTCTTTCAACGCATTATTGTGTTACTTTTTTTATAATTTTTTTTTCTAGACTTAGAACTTTTCAATTTCTCTTTTTTTTTTCATATTACTAAAGGCTCACACCTTTTCAGGAGAGAAGATATCGCCGATAGAAGTAGACGCGGTTTTGTTGGCTCATCCTGCAGTTTTTATTATTAATAAGTATTATTAAATTAATATTGTTAAAAATAAGAGTGAAAACAGTAAAATTTCAAATATACAAATGGCGGTACCCATTTTATCCCTCATGACTTCGGATTTAAACGCGCCACCGCGTGCGATCGCGCGTTACAAAAAAATAATGAAACGCGCGCGTAACGCCTCCATCTCACTTGCGCCCGCGCGTTTTGTATATATAAGAAGTAAACGCGCCACTTCCGATGCGCGTTCAAAAAAAAAGCGGAAACGCGCCCGCTTTGCCGATGCGCGTTTCGTAAAAAAAAAAAAAAAAAAAAAAGAAAACGCGTCATCGCCGGTGGCGCGTTTTTGTAAATTCAAACAATCTCTCCATTTTTTCCCTTATATACTCGTATATTTGAAATTTTACGTTTCTCACTCTTATTTTTAATAATATTAATTTAATAAAACATATTATTACTAAAAACTGCTCATCCAGACATAGCACAAGCCGTAGCCTTTGGTGTACCGGATCCAAAATATGGTGAAGAGGTATTATATTTACCTAATTTGATTCTATATATTTATTTAAGTTAACCATTTTTGCAATGGCAATTAACGTTAGAGTAACTTACCCTTACACAAATGTCATTTAAAATAATTAATCTATTACATTAGTCGCTAACGTTTCAAAGTTACTATTTTATTCTACGAGAGTTTTCAGTTTGTACTAAGTACATTTATATCCATCCAAATAATATTTTTTATCTCATGATTTTGTTTTTGCGGCTTCCGTGGATGTACTTCACAAATAATAGAACAATAAATAATGATGGCATTTTATTGTTGTATTATAATTAAGCAATTTTTTAAACATTTCAATGGTTAATTTAATATAATATTATTTTACATCTGTCACATAATACTCTAGTTGCATAAAAATTTGGTAGATATGCTATCTAATATGGCTGATAAGTGACGGAGCTTCATAGATTAATTTTGGGCTGTGCCCCTCCTTAAATTGGAAAGTTAGTAGAGAAATAATTAATAATTTATATAAATCACTGTATAGTATAAAAAAGCCGGCCCCTTAATTATGATTAAAGCTCCAATATTGTGTCGGGCACTCTTCTCTTGAATGATAAAAAGTTCCTTGCGTAGTGTGCTAAATCAACCAGAAATTAAAAAAAAAATCAACCTAATAACGCTTTGTATTTCTTTTTAGCAATTGGGTAGTTTTTGATGATATTTTTTTTTAGTCCTGAACTCGAGATCCGTTGAATAAATCTAATAAGTAATAAACACATCACTCAAGCTATTGGTTGGATATGTATTTATTTGTTTACATGATATTGTAAATTTACAAATATTGTATTACTAATACTTTCCTATGTGAGCTTTGAAATTGATATATTTTGAAATCAACGGAATAACATATACTTAAATTACTGATTGTATTTGTTTACGACAATTTTAAAAAATATATCGTCTCGATTTGTGGAGGAAAGTTTTATAGTTTGAAACAATTTCAACATCAAAATTTTGTTTTATAAAGCCGTAAAACGACTACTAGCACAATCTCATCCGTTGATTTACTTATAGATAAATTGTGCGGTGATCCCGAGGGATGGCACGGTGTTAACTGAAAGTGATTTGACTGCACACTGCAAGAGGAATTTAGCCTCTTTCAAGGTACCGAAAAAGATATACATCACCGACTCAGTACCTAAAACAGCTACAGGCAAGATCCAACGGCGAATTGTTGCTCAGCACTTCCAAGAGCGCACCGCCAACGATTTGGGGAAGTAGAGATGAAGCGTGGATCTTGAGTAAACTATTGAAATAAAGAGGGGATTTGGGAATTCTGCCATAATTTGTTTACTTTGGGAGATGGATAGTGAATTATTTTACTATTATGCTCTTGGTTCTGGCGCGTGAAAGGGAAGCATGAATTGATTTAATTAGTTAAATAAAAACATTGGAGTGTATAAAAGGTTATGTAGTTATTGCGTTTTTACCTCAAAGTATCGACAATACTTCTATTGCGTCTTTATTGAGATGTTCTGATTATAGTTTAAAAACTAAATGATCTTGGAGAAAATGGTATGGTTTTTTCTTCAAAGGAGCATTTCCGATAATAAATTTTAAATTTTATGGTTGCATAGTTATTGTGATAAATTAGAGTTACTGACAAAATGCAATGATTATTTAATTTAGAAGCAGCTCTAAAAATATAAAATGAGAATGATCAATTCAAAAAAAATGTGATAACTGTAACAGCGTTTTTTGTTGCATTGTAATTTCAATTTCATTTTTTTTTCAAAATATGCCAATTCGTTGGTCCATCTTCAGCTGATATAGAGTTCATTTGATATAAGATAAAGTGGTGGAAATCATTGCACATAATTAATTGTATATGCCGTTAACTTTCTAATGTTAATATTATAAAATGATCAATTATAGGTCAAATGTTTTATTCCATCGTTCATTATTTTCAACATGACCTATGGCTATGGGCTATGGTCCACTAGTGTCACATGGAATTTTAAAATTAAATTATTATCGCAATACTCTTCCCAATGGCAAATGATTTTTAAAAATTTGAATTGCTTAATGGGATATGTTAAAAAATAAGCCCTTTAAGAAAGTATATGATAACATATGTTCTATAATCAAAAAATGAAATTATGAATATTTATTTTATGAAAAAAAATTAAGTTGTTAGTCATATTTCATTACTCGCATTTATTTATTTTTTCAAATTGACCCTCTACTTCAATACTCTGCCTCACATACATGTTATTTTCCATCAGTGCATTATGTGCGTTAATGATAAAATTGTAAACTTCATTTAGATCGTCATAGTAATAAATATTAATGGTCTTCATAGACGGATAATGGGAAATTGGAAACTAAAAATCTTTGTTGACTGATCGTGTGAGCTAAGTGGTAGACATGAAAGTTTTCCTGTTGTTTCAAGTCAAATCTATAAAAAGATACTGGAGAACAAATTTTTATTCTTATCATAAATTATCATAGGTCGGCCCACGATGTTCCGTTCAAATTTTAGGGAGGTTAAAAATAAAATATCGAAACGATCAAAATGATTTTTACATAAAAATTTAGTTAAAAATCATTTTTTTAGTTTTTAAATTATTCGATTTAATTATTGTGAATCTTTCAAAAAAAATTTTTAACTATCTAAAAATAATAAAATAATTTAAAAAATATATAAAATTTAATTTCTAACTAAATTTTTATATAAAAAATATTTTAAACTATTAAAATTGGCTATTTAAATTTTAAAAATAAAAAATGATTTATAATATAAAGAAGATGCATAGCATACATATAACACGTCCAAGTCTCTCTCAATATATATATATAGTCCGAGCTTTGCTTCTTTCTTTCTTTCTTTTTTTTTTCTGAATGTCACACCACCGATACGACTACGAGTTAACATCTCCCACATTTACAAGTGACATCTGCTCTGTTGCCTGCGGTCGCCGCAGAGGTGCCCACAAAAAGCGACATACCTGAAAGTTCTAAACTAGCGGTTCGGAATAGGACTGGTTTGTACGGATTGGCGAGTTTTTGTGGGACGGGTTAATAAGTTTTTACAAATCGGGTTAGAATAGGTTCATTTTGAGGGGTTTGGCTGCGACCTATCGGGTCGGGTTCAAAGGTGGGGCAGATCGGGTTGGGAACGGAACGAATCGATAGGTTTTTTATTTCCAAAATTCAAAAATAACCCAATAAAATTCAAATAAATTCTCAATTAAAAATATATAACTATTTATATTTTGAACAAAATTTTTTAATTTTCCTGCATTTTTTTGAATTTTTCCGGGTTTACCGGGTATTAGGTCGGGTCGGGTCGGGTTTAGCACGGATTTTTTTCAAAAAAATTTGTTCGCGCTCGTACTAGACCCGCCGGTTCTAATGGGTCACAAGTCTGACGGATTTGATCACGAATCGGATCACGGCCACGGATTACGCGGTCGAATCTGACCCGTCCGGATTATTTTAACACACTATCTAAAACCATAATATTGGTCCCAATTACGAAAGCGGCCCCAGGATTTTGAATATTTGATTGTTCCGATTTACGTGAAATGAAGACAAAAGAAGAAAAAACGAAATTAATTTCTGTGGATACCATGCGTACAAAAATACAGTCCTAATCGAATTCACCATCTCTTTTGAGTTTTGAATAATTGTTTTGACTATTATGCATGTATGCCCTTATACTTCAGTATTGATTGAATTCTTGTACTAGATACAAAAGCTACAATGAGCAATTTATTAATATATGGGAGAAAACCTATCCAACTATACAAAAGATATTAAGATCGATAAATTACGACTGTTCTATTATCACTGGGGAGCCTTGACTAAAATTATGGGGCTAATTTTTTTAAAAAATATTTTAGACATTACATCTTAAATTTTGAGAGAGCTGGCATGAAAAAATTACTATAATTACACTATAAAATTATATTCCACAAAGAGAGTTGAATCTTTCTGCGATTTTTATTTAATTTTTTAAAAATTCATAATTTTCAATAATAAGAGTGTTTTTTTTCTAAATTTTAAGAATATATATGACAACACGCCACAGCCAATGATGTCCTGTCAATGCGCCACTCAGAGTGTCGTCTTCCATCAAAGACGTCATTAGTCTTTAATTAAACACGCGCCACTGAGATTGACGTTTTCATGACCTATAAATTACCTAAAATAATATTTTCATATAATTTATATTCAATATAAAATTTCAAAAATGAAGTCTTAGGATTTAGTATTAGAAATTTTAAGATCATTCATCTGATGCCTTAATATATATCAATATAAATTTTACTTTTAACTTTAAATAATTTATAATTAAAAAAATATTTACCTAGCACTCATAGAGTCAAATCTCTATACCTAATTATTTTCATCTTAAGACTTAATAATCAAATTTTTAATACTGATTAATAAATCATATTTAATTTTAAAAGATATAAATTTTATAAAATTTTCTAAATATAAATATTCTTATTAGTTAATAACTAAGACCTTACATTTTTTAGAAGAAAGTGGCATATAAGCCATCGGTTTGCAAAGAAACCAAAGAAAGTATTCGAAAAAAAAAACAAATACCTCAGATTGGTATTTGAAACCTCCATTACAAACTCATTCCTAGAAAATTAAACTAATAAATTATATTTAGTATTTTTTAATATCTTAAAACCTTATAATTTATATTTATAAAAAAATAATATCAATAAATAATAAAAAATATCTTTATATATCATATCATTAAGTCATAATATTATCAATAATATGTAATAGATATGTAACATAAAATAATATTTTTAAAATAATTATGAAAAAAATAAATTTAATATTTAATATAAATAAGTCTTAATATCTACCATAACACATCTTAATGTATCATTCGAAACATAATTTTAGATTAGTCTTAATTTTCATCACTACAAATAAATTAAAATATATACTACATACACACTTCAATATGTATTATAAATAACTCTTCATATTTGTTGATTAAAATTTATATTAATATATCATTAAAAAATATATTTTATAGTTTAGTCTTAATTTTTATTAGTACAAATAATATAGTCTTTGTTAGTTATGTATTAAAATTCCTTTAATCTCAATTCTCAATATTACAATCCAAGTCTTTATATTTTGTATAATAAAATTTCATGTCTAGTACAATTAAGTCTTCATATTTATTATACTAAGTCTGACACACATTTATTTAGTGTAACAAAATATCTTTCTTTTGTTTTCTTCTATCTCTCAACTAATTCATTCGAATGAATACTCAAAATTTATTTTCTGACTCTCAGAAATTGGTCTAGTTCCACTTCTTGATCAATCGAGCTTTAAAATATGAGTTTCAACACATTCTTTTTGTGTATGAGAAGTAAAATGATGATTCAAACACTTAGAATATTAGAGCACTTGCTTAAAGTTCACGTATCATCTTTTTGCCCTAGAGAAATTATTTGATCAATCGATTGAGACTCACTCGCACTAGATCGCTCTAATTAAATTTCTAACTAAGATACTTTTTCGCTTGATTTCTCTCAAATCGTTGATCCATTTTATGTGTAATTTAGCTCATTGTGTTCTTCTCGTCGTTAGCTTTCCAATGATATATAGCATAAATGATAACTCTCAAAGATGAGGAGATGTCATTGAAATTTTGATTCAAACGGTTCAAATATGTGACTCGCATTTTTCTTATTTTTCTTTCAAATTCAAATTGAATGACAGTTAGAAAGTAATTAGATTAGTAAAGATAGTTGGTGTATATAATGATATATAGAAGTTGGGGTATAAGAATCTTTTCTCATAAAAAAATTAGATATCCTTCACAAATATTTATTTTAATAAACTTAACGATCAACTTCAAATAAATACAAAAAAAAATCTGAAGAGAAAGAAAAAGTTTCATAAATATATTTTTAAACTTATAGATTGATTGTGTCTCAAGTTTTATGTAATTTGAGTATTATTTGATATTTCAAGAAAGTTTATTAAATTTTAGCTGTTAAAATTATCATATAATTTTGATGATCTTTGATAGAATAACAAATAATACTCAAATTAGATAAAATTTGAAACACAATCAATATATATTATATAAGAATATGTTTTTGAAAGTTTTCTATTTTTAAGATTTTTATGAATTTATTTGATGTTGGTTGTAAAGGTTGTTAGAACAAATAGATGTCAAGGGATTCCCACCCCATCCATAATATAATGTTCTTCATAATAAATGTTCTTTATAAGAGAATTAAAAACAACATTTCTAACAGCACGGAATGTGTTAGCACGTCATTTATTGCACATGCTAACATATAAACACATGCCTTAGTCATCTTTTAAAAATATTAGGATTTTAATTTTTAATAGCGCTATCATTCTATATTCGAAAATTAAAACTGCAAATAATCAGAAAAAAAAATGCTCATAAAATGAGAGAAAATTTTGAATGATAAAAAAAGGAATTTTAATACTTCAAGGAAGTCATTTGCCCGTGCCAAAATATTAAAAAAAAATAACATGTGTTTTAACGTATATACTCTCACTTGCATGTGTTTCGGCTTATTCAGTGGCGGATCTAAGTTGTGCAAATGTGGTTCAATGTCGTTCATTTGATTTTCAAGTTGCACAATTTATATAATATTTTTTAATTTTTTATAAGTACTTTGTTAAAAAAAAATATATTTGAACCCATAAAAATGAGAATTATTTTCATTGTGACCCCACAATTATAACTTTTTTTATTTCACTATCATTATATAAATATAAAAAAATATATAATAATTGATCCCATTTCAATTTTTTTTCTGGCTCCCCGGTGGACATCTACATATAACAAGTTCTTGCTACACAAAGTGTGTCGTACAATGCTTAGTACTTACTTCTATGATCTATCCCCGCAAGATACTTCAATGAGCAAGAAGTGTAAAAACACGATATGAGCAGAGGTGATTTAATTTTTTTAAGACGATTTAATACATCAAACGGAAATAATTTAAGATAAAGTTAAAACACATATTCTTTACAGTTACATCATCAATATTTTTTAATACTATTTACTTAAATTATTTTATCTTTTTACTTCATCATCATTAAATATCATTGTTTTAAATTGATTTTTTAGCAAATATTTGAAAGTGATTTAATATTCACTCTGATTTAATTTTTTTTCTCTGTTTGCTAATGAAGTGATAGCACATGCAAGCACAAATGTCTTATTTGTGCTATACTTGAATACATACATATCGTACTTTAATCAGTACTCACGTGATATGTCCTTTTAGTAATAATAATAAGGGAGATTCCTGACGAGACGATGAGTAATTATTTCACATGCATATCCTTTCTGCAAATTTACATTCCAGTTCCTTCGAATTGATCTCTTAATATCACCGGGCACTCTCGTACCAATGTCAGCAGAGTCACGGGATGTTTCGGAATAGATCTTTGTGACAAGACAACACAACTGAAATTACAAATTATGGTGATCATATTTGTTCGGCTCACTTACATTACGCTCTAAAGTTTAAATTCCCACCAAACAAAATTAGGACCTTAATCGAGATGAGTTGAAATTAGTACTGTAAACGTGCTGAGTTAGCTCATTAACGTAACGAATCAAAACACTGACTTAAAATTTATTCGTTAAATTATTGAGTGAGTCAAACTGATCCATTAACAACTTATTTAATAATTAATAATATTTTATATAAATATTTTATATCAAAATTTATAAAAAAATTAAGAAAAACTAATGATGACAAAGCTTTATACATATTTTATACAATAATTTTATATATATTAAATTATAACTTATATAATACACTAAAAATAATATAAATAATAAATATTAATAAATTTTTTTTAGTGAGCGAAACAGGAGGAGTCATAAGCGATGTTTATTAAAATAAAAATATCGGACTATAGTGCGGCGTCTCCAATTTTGATTTCTGGCTCACCAAACTCGATTACTATTAGACCAACGGTCACTTCAATAGTACTATGAAAATGAAAGCATCAACAAACACCACATGGATCTCAGGATCTGTATATGACATTGACATTGCATTCCATACACACCAAACCAAGTTGCCCTCATAACAGCAACATAAAAATGTAAAATAAAACACCAACAGTTAAAAAGGAGAAAAACCCAAGAATGTCCTTTGAATGTGACTACCTAACATATATACAGTGTAGGAATTAGTAAAAAAAGTAGAAGAAAAAAAGGTATATTAGGAAGATAAAGCCAGTTCAGCCCATGCCAAAGGTGACTCTTTGAGCTGAGCAGCAACTGACAAGTCGATTCCATTCTCCAAAATTCCAGCAATAATTTGCATTGAAGGTCGCTTCGACGGGTCCGGTTCTAGACATAATGTAACAGCACTACATACAACCTCTAAATCTTCAGTTCTGAAGTTGGTCAACACAGGATCAACTAATTTCTTGATTTCTTCAGCATTTTGGAGATGTCTGACAGCCTGTCAGGAAATTCATTGCCAAGTCATAAGCAAAAACTAAAATAATTGCAAGGAGGACCCTAAATCATCAAGCTAATTAAAACCACTCATTTTAGCAAAAATCTCCTACTTTGACTCTACCAGCAAATGATGATACTTCAGGGAGAAAAATGATTCTCAAATTGTTGCTAGTGTAGTCCAAAGCAAAATTTATAAAAGATAACCCTGCAATCTAATGTGCTATTAACTTGTTATTTATTTGTTATGCAACTATGACTTCCGATATTTATAACATAATTAACTTCCTTGAAAGGTTTCTTACCCATTCGACCAAACAACCCTGATCCTTGCAATAAGGAGGCCTGCCACTAATTATCTCTAGCAATATTACCCCAAATGCATACGTGTTTGCTTGTACTTCCACATTTCGCTCCTCTAAAGAGCCTGGGAATCCATGAATGGAACTTCCATTTTGTATGTTGCACGAACTATTCTCCAAATTTGAGAATAACATATTCCAACATTCAAAATCAACTAACTGCACCATAATTAATAAGAAAAAAATGAAATTAAAAAGCGAAACAATAAACAAAATACTGATTAAGAGTAAAAGACTCAGTGGGTAGGCAGACGGTTTGAATGCCAGATTTCATTACTATGCCAATTACTGGTGAAACAGTACTAACAAAACTCAAGAAAGATAATCCCAGATTTTGTGCTAGTACATAGCATAATGTTTGTCTAATATTATCTCAGTGCAAATTGCCAGTATCAGTATGAACCTGTTTGTGTGTTAATCACTAATCAGTCATGTAACTACATCACAAGAACAAATTGCTTAGGATGGCAGTAAAAATTATAAGTTTAAGAATAAAAGTTTATGGAATTCTAAATACAAAAAAAAAGGATTAGAGAGAGAGGCAATACCTTTGGAGTAAATTCCTCAGTAACATACACTGCATTTGAATTCAAATTAGCTAATGCATATGGGGGCTGCAGTTCTGTGTGCAAATACCGGAGCCCTTTTGCTATTCCTATAGCAACTTTCATTCGCCTAATCCAGGATAGATGTGACCCGTCCTCTCCATCTAAAAGAATAAACAAATAATCAATATGGTACATACTGTAGAAACTTTGCACACAAAATTGAAAATAAAAACATAGAGAAATTGAATAGTCAAAATGTGACTTACAGTGTAGGTGTTCATACAAGGTACCATTAGATGCATACTCAAATACAACCATTCGGGTAAATGGATCAGATTCTTTGCAATAGCCAAGAAACTTCGATATATTTTCATGATTTAGCTTTGCCAAATGAGCTAGCTGGAAAAGGTAATATATAAGAAGTTTACTTTTATTTCCTTTCCAGTGACTACAAACCCCCCTTCAATTTGAGAAATTGGTTCCATGATACTCTTTTATTTGGTATTTCAGTTGTTGTAATAATTTATAATGCCAGTATTTTAGTTTGCCAATCTGTATCAGGATAGTATCAGAATCACTTCACTTGTGATATTGCTTAATACCAGCACTTTTTTTTACAAATTGTTCCCCTTTTCTTTTTCATATCTAGTTTGTCAACATGACCTAACAATAACTGATATGATACCTTGCTCTGGTAGAAAAACTCATGATAGTTGCCCCAGTTGGCATGGGGGATGCAAAGGGAAATAACTGCAACCTCAGGCCCATCTTTCAGAGTCCCTTTATAAACAACAGCCTCATTGGTAGAGCCAATTATGTTGCTAAAATCTTCACATGCTAATTCAAGCTCCTGCCGAGTTAGCCTAGGTATGTTCTTCAACAATTCACCATCTGTAGAGAAATGAGGTTCAACCAAATTCACACTTGTACAAGGACATACATGTAATTTAATTGAAATGTTTTTTCTACAGTTGAAACCAAAATCTTACTGATTTGAATTTAACATCTAGACTTATATGTATTAATATTAGTAGCAACCTTTATAATTTTAGATTAATGCAATCGATAAGGTTTGTTCACCTTTTAAGTTGGCTGATATGTCACTGGCAACACAAGCTGAATTTGTCCCTTGCATTAAATTACAAGTCAAGCCAAGTGTGCTGAGACCTCATTTCTAAGTTCCACATTACCAGGGGATTTTTGCAAATCTTGCTTGGTTCAATGCAATCGTGAATTTGTTATAGTTGCAGGTTTGTTGTGGTCAGCATTTTCCTTCTATGGTAAATATTAATTGTTATTCGTAAAATTTATAACTGACTGCAAACCTATGGAAATGGAGATCTCATCCTTCAAGCTCTGAGCCCGGCTCCAGGGGGCTTTCACATTCAAGGCTGGTTTGAGCTTACAGATTTTCGAAGCTGAAACGATACCAGTGACAATGAAAACAATGATCAGAATTCCAGTTACGATTTCTAAAGCCAGAAGCCACCATGGCTGCTTTGGGTTCCTGTGCTGGTGCCACTCCTTTGATTCCTTGTAAGCTGTGCCTTTTTGTGCTGGCTGGCTTTTTGCATAACCACCTACAAAAGTTTTGAAAGTAAATTTCTGTTGTTGGTGGATCATAACCTGCAGGCTCTTCCATTAAGCAGTAACAGTATGATAATAATATGCACAAATTAGTCAGTATCGGTACTATATTGACTTTCCAGGTGTCCGTAGTAATATCTCAACTGCTAGTATTCCTTCATAATTTGTCAACCCAATAAACACATAGACACAAAAGATATATGGAGAGGAGAGATATACCACTACAAATTTTGAAGGTTCTCTGTAATACTGAAAACTCATCTTCAAAGCAATTCCCTTGAAAGCTTGACCTGTTCAATACATTTACATTATTCATTGAAACTCTTTGCTGATATTACACTCACTTTTTCTTTCAAATTTAAAGCATCTCTATTATACAATAATATCCTACATCAACCATTTAAGAATTATTAATTTCACCTTGGGAGATATTTTAAACAGGCAGGTATTTTCCCAACTAAAAAGTTGTATGAGAAGTCAGCTACTCTCAAGTGCGATGATTGTTGGCATAATCCATTACCGCTGTCATGAGCTGTGAATCTGAAACTTAGAAGTAAAATTATGGTAATTGATTCTTATTTATTCCTGCAATCAAAATACTAAATCAAAAAGAGACTTAGTAATCATCGCCAGTGTTGTAAAAAAATGGCCGCTAAGTTACGTATTGTAATCAACTGGTTATTTCTTTTTCAGCCTGTATACTATTATATATTTAAGTTATATATTTTTCATCAAACTCTGTTTTTTATAATTAAAGACTCTATATATATAAACTAGACTTCATCGACTTTACTTAGATATCAATTTTTTACTCAATTGGACATTTATCAAATTATAATATTTTTTTTTCCAAAATAACTGAAAAAAAAAGAATTCAGATATTTAATTTATATTTATCATTTCTAAAATAAAATCAACACACAAAATACAATAAAGCATATAAATAACTTATTTTTTTTGAATAAATAATATTTTCATGTATTAAATTATGGACGCCAAATTGTCCACAAAAATCCGATTAATCGGCTGAATAATGATTAATCACTTGATGTTGCCCCATCCGTCAAGCACATTCTGCTATTTACAACATTGATCATCACATATTTTCCAGACAATGATGTAATATTGATTATCTAAAATGATGACCCACCAGATTACAAATTTCCAAGATATTAATTACAAAATGTAGACCTAAATCATCTCTTAGTTGTGCTACCAGCTATGGATACCAGCTTGAGTACAAATTGACTCAAACCAGATCCTTTTTCTTTTCTTGATGCTGATACAAACTTCTTTGTTTATGGCTCACTTCATTTAACAACAGGATTAAAGATAATGATAAATGAACCGAAAATTCCAGACCATAGAGCACAAGAAGTTTTGGTGTCACTAATTTTGCCATGATGATCTTGATCAGTACGTTTTTCTAGCAATGCATCAGAATGGCACAGTCGCAATGAACACATTTTGAGTGTCACAGACCTTACACAATAGTGCTTCCTAACTCTACTTGATGCATTTATTGTTATAGTTCAATTAATATATAGGACAATTAAACTGCCACAAAGCCACGAGAGTATAAAACTAGAATTGTGCACTTAAATTCATAATACATACCCTCTATCTGTGTGTGAAAAGCTTGTCTTGACACTTCCAGGTATCGGCCCCTTGAGTCGGTTTCGATCCAACCGCAATTCCACCAGATTTTGAAGCTTACCAATATTGACTGGGATGGTACCAGTCAATCCATTTGAATGTAAATTTCTACAAAAACCCAACAAGGAGAGATGGTTTCAAAATTGAGAAAATTCTGAGATCAACAAGATCCTAAAATTACAAGTAAACACTTTTGTGCAAGAGCAGAAATTCTCATTTTCCACCTAACACCAAACTTCTCAACTGTCCTTCTTCTTTTTCATGGATGTGTAAGAAAGTGAGGTGGATGCAAATATGGAAATACAGGAAACTTGTTTTGCATATGAAATTATGTCATATTTTGCCCCACTATAGAACAGAACCTTTAACCACACGGCCTAGAAATCATGAAAAATATGAGCCATAGTCTTCACATTCCCTAGTTTCCTTACAAAGAAATTACTGAAAGCCCCCTTTTTGTTAAATCTTTCTGTTTCAAGTGCCAACAAGGAGGGAGAGTTCTCTTGAAAATATGCAGAAAAAAAGTTAAACTCCATGAATGTAACACTGCTTCACATATTTGCCCTTCTGGAAGGGTGTTTGGGAGCAGTTTCATGTTCAAAAGGGGATGCGACTGAAGCTTGCCCCTTACATTTTTTCTATTCCGCTCAAATCTCCGAGCTCAACAGGTATTGGTCCAGTAAGCCGGTTCACACTCAAATCCAACACTGTTAGGTTCTTTAACATTCCAATTTGCTTAGGAATCGTTCCCATGAAGAGGTTATTATCCAAATGTCTGGTTAAGAAAAACAATGAGCCTAATTGTTAGTATAGCAGAACAAATGCAAATACCAAAAGGAGAAGACAAGGGAAAGGAATGTACATACAGTTCCTGTAGTGAGCTCAGATGGCCAAGTTCTGGAGCTAGAAACCCTTTTAATGTGGAATTGGAGAGATTTCTGAAGAAAAAAAAAATCAAATTATCCAGATGTTGTATAAATTTACTGAATAAAATACTATATCCATGCAAGCTACTGATTGATAGATCTGCTTCCTTTTTAAGGTGCTAAAATAAGCATGAAATTGTTAAGCACTAATTAATTTCCCAAAAGTCAGCTCTACAAAACGAAATTATCTTGTGTTCTCATATCTAACATTGCAAATCTGCAATATCAAGAACTTCACTTCTTTTTTTTCGCATTTCCCTTTGCATAACTTCATTAAATACATGGGATAAGAAAAGGAAACCCAGCAGTGACAAGGGCATAATGTAAGGAAAATAATGACAGGGCCTTAAACCAAATTAAAAAATAAACAGTTGAGATTAAAACGGACATCAGTTGAGATCAGACAACACGAAACACATGAAAAATAAACAGTTTAATTATTCAACAACAAAAAAACCGCAATGCCTTACAATGAAATAACTTGATCTCGGTTGCCAGAGCAGTGCACACCATACCAGCTGCATGGATCTCGGTGTATGGCATCCCAATCGGACAGAATTGATAGAGGATCTTCAAATATAGCTCTTTTAAATGCAATGAGAAGCACAGCTGTTGTTGAAAATTGAAAACAAAATCATGAATTCCAGTAACCATCAACCACATTGCTCTTTTCTGGACTATGTCGAGAATTATGATTCCAACGTAATTGTAAAATTTAAGATAGATGGCCGTTAAAAATGTGTTATATACATATACACAAAATGAAGGTGCTGACCAGTTGAGAGAATTCCGAATCCCTTTTCGGGGTATCCATGTGAAATTGGAAATTGGTACAAACTCAAGAAACCAAATACACATACCATCATCCTGCAATAGGGAATTGGATGGCGCAATGTGAAATCCACAGTCGAAAGCAAGGAGAAAAAGAAGAGAAAATCCAAGCGAACTCTTCATGTCCCCACAGTCTTGATTCACTAGAGCTCACTTAAGCACACCAAGTTTCTTCTCGAAACAGAGAAAATTAAGAAAGATTAGGAAGGAAGAAGGAGAGCGAATCCTCACTCGCTGTAACCCACATGGACAGTAAATCATGCGAGTGGAGTTGGTGGCGACTGGAGAAGGAGAAGAAAATAAGAGAAAAATTAAAAAGAAAAGATGTTGAGAAAGCAGTGAAGAGAGGAGAGAGAATGTCTTTATTATATAAAGCGGACATAGAATTAAATGGCGAGAGAGGTAGTGGCATAACTACAGTTGCTCTGTTGGTTCTCATCTCTACAATCCTTCAAAAAATAGTGAGGCCTGAAATATAATCTTTCCATATTCTCAGCATTTTCTCTATTTTTTTTCCAGTAATACAAGTGAGATCCGTAGATTTGTAAGCCTTCTTCGTTCCTTACAAGCATCTCTTATATCCTACATCATTTATGCAGTCCATTAATATATATATATATAGAGAGAGAGTAAAGCTACCGAGTTGTTTCGAATTTTCTATGTCATTCTTTTTAATTTTTGAAAATCAATTTTAAAAATAATAATAATATATTAGTTTTACTATATAAAGAGAGTAAAGATACCGTGAACTTAACTCAAAAAATATATCATATCATCTCTAAATTTTAATTTATCATGCTAATTAAATTATTTATATGAAAATCTTGTATGATGTAAAAATTTGAAGTGTTTTTAATTTTCAAAAATTAGCTTTAAAAATAATAATAATATATTCAATACTTGAACATCATTTTTTAAAATAAAAAATGATGACTTAAAAAACTCAAAACACTCTAAATTTTTGCATCCCATAAGATAAAGATACCGTGAGCTTAACTCAAAAAGTATATTAAATCATCTTCAAATTTTAATTTATCATCCTCATTAAATTTTTTATATGAAAAAAATGATGTTCAAGTATTAATTTTTAAAATGATGTTCAAGTATTGAATATATTATTATTATTATAGCTAATTTTTAAAAATTAAAAATCATGACTTAAAAAGCTCAAAACACTCCAAATTTTTGCATCCCATAAAATTTTCATATAAAAAATTTAATGAATATGATAAATAAAAATTTGAAGATGATTTGATATATTTTTTGAGTTAAACTTATGAAAGACCTCCACGAGCTTAAGCTCACGGTATCTTTACTATATATATATATATATATATATATATATATATCCATCATAATTTTAGGATTTTTAGATTTTCAGTTAGTGCATTGCGGTCCATATATTCATGCATCTCATCTTGCTTATTATTTTTTTGGTTGAAGGTGTTTCCTGAAAAGGAAGTGAAAGAATATACAAACATGGACTATTAGAAGCACAGGATCTAAGGTGTAAACTTGAGAACTCCGATCTTTTCCTGTTAGATTATTTTAGGAGAAATAAATAAGAAATATTTTTTAATATAATTCTAGCATATACCCAATCTATATGGCGCAATGGATAATTTTTTTATATATATGTATATATATATAAAAATATTATTCGAATTAAAAATTAAAACTGAGGATCTTATTTCAGTTATTCAAATAGGCGTGTATGTAATTTAGATCGCCAGAAAAGCATTTAATCTTTCATCAAACGATTTTAAATTTTAATTGTTAGTTTTAATGACGTTATGATAAATGACCAATCAAATGTTAAATTGGATCAAATTTAATACAAGTCATATCTAATTGAGAACACATTTACTTTTATCTTTTTAATTTGATTAATATTTTTAAGTATATGTATTGTGAGGATTGAATATATATTATAATATTTGGAAATGCATCAGAAATGTAATATTTTTAATCGATTTAAATTCTCCAGAATCTTGTATGTATTGGTGATAAGTAACTGACGACCTGCAATTTGTATATTCATATGTTTAAATGATTAAAATCTAGTTAAAGCCGCCTGAGAATTGTCCAAGTCAAGGTTCACAATATTCTAAACCAGTGGCGGATCTAGGATTTTGATTAGGGGGGGCAATTATCGGATTGTAATGGCTTATCGGGTTCAAACCCATTAACTAATCGGGTACTAAATAAAAAAAATTAATAATTTAATATATATACTTAACTAATAATTTTTTTTATTAAATAATAATAATTTATATATTAAAATAATAATAAAATAAAGCTCAAAGTAATAGATAATCAAGTTGATGAATAAAATTTTCGACTAAGTAACTTTATATTTTGATATCTTTACATAATTATTTCATTATGCACGGTATTAAATATTTTTTTCTCAATAAAAATAACCAGACAATTCAGGGGGGGCAAAAAAAATTTCCAGGGGGGGGCCAATTACCGAAAACATTACCGAAAAGCATTATTTTTCAAAATCCAGGGGGGGCACGTGCCCCCCCTGGATTATATTGGATCCGCCCATGTTCTAAACTGTAATTCTAGTCGGGAGTGTTTGGCACTTTAATAGAATAGTAAAAAATTGGAATAGATAGCTATTCTGAAAAATTAATTTGCCAAACGAATTTTAGACTAAATAGAAGAGTGTGGAATAGTGCTAATCCGATATACCAATTTATAGGTGGAATACCGGATTAGCTATCGTCGGAATAGCGATTATTGTTTGATTATATTATATTATGATTATGATTATGATTAAGATTTAGTATTATTATATTATTATATTATATTTATGATTATAATTTATTATTATTATTATTATCATTATATTATTATTATTAAATTATTAATATCATTATTGTTATTATATTATCGTTACCATTAGTATTATTATATTATTTATTATTATTATTATTATAAATATAATTTTAATATTATATTATTATATTATGAATATAAATATAATTATTTTATTATTATATTATTATGATCAAGATTATTTATTATTATATTATTATATTATTATATTATGATGATTATGATTATGATTATGATTATTAATACTTATTATTATTTTATTATGGTGTATTATATTATTATATGTTGATTATAGTGATGATTAATTTATTATTCTATAATTATAATTATAATTATAATTATTTATAATTATTTATAATTATTTTTATGATTATGATTATATTTTTATTATTATATTATTATGATTATGATTATGGTTATATTATTATGATTATGACTATAATTATTATTATCATGATTATGATTATGATTATGATTATTTTTATTACTTTATTATTATTTATTATGTTGTATTATATTATTATATGTTGATTATAGTTATGAGTAATTTATTATTATATTATTATAATTATAATTATTGATAATTATTTTTATGATTATGATTATATTTTTATTATTATATTATTATGATTATGATTATAATTATATTATTATGATTATTGCTATAATAATTATTATCATGATTATGATTATGATTATTATATTATGATTATATTATTAAAATTATGATTACTTATTATTATTATATTATTATAATTATGATTGTAATTATAATTTTTTATTATTATATTACTATATTATGATTATGTTTATATTTTTATTATATTACTATTATAATATTATTATTTATTATGATTATTTTTATTACTTTATTATTATTATTATCTTACTATTATGATTATTATTTTACTATTATTATTATCATCATCATCATTATTAGTATCATAATTATTCATATTTTAACTATTCTGAGTAACAACTGCTAAACGATATTTTCGCTCTTCCAAATAATCAAGAATATCACTCTTTCAAAAAATATTATTTTATCACTCTTCCAAAACTATTAATTCCTTAATTTGCCAAACGGGCCCGTCTTCCAGAGGATTATAATTTATTAGTTCCGATAAAAAGAATATAAATAATCAGAAATGGATATTGGTTGTTGGTGAAAGCGACCAAGATCAACTTCCATAAGTTGGTATGGATCGTTGTATATTTGGACTGTGACGTTACTCCAAAAGTACTTGAGTTTGAGATGGCGTGAAGGTTTGTTATGTGATAGATTGGTGTAGTGGACATTTAGGTTGTATATATCATTGTATGAGCGTACATATTAAATTATGTTTGAAGGAAACTGAGAAGTAAAAATAAAGTCAAGATTTCTATTCATCACTGTTAAATAAGAAAAACCATTGAAAATAAATTTAAAATAAAACGGAAAATACCAAAATATATTTGGAGGATTATTTAAAATTTATTAGAGTCAATTGGCCTTATTGAAATTCACTTAGCTATGATATTGTCCATTATTAAAATATATATATATATCCAGTATACGTGTTAGTGAAAGGAGATCAATTGATTTTACTGAATCTCACTTAACAATTGTAGATTTATAAATGTCTCATCTTAACCAATCATTTGCCATATTAATTATAATACTTTGCCATATGTTCATTAAGACGAACTACCCAGCCCAGGTTAGAAGAAAAGCCAATGATGATTGAATAAATATTCGGAAATGCTTTTGTCTTAATTGATTTTACACTCTTTTTTCATGTGTACAATTTTCTCTTAAGGTTATTTATTTATTTAATTGGTAAAAATACAGTAGAAAGCCGTACTATATTACGTAAGAAATTCCAACTTTCGTTTGGTTATATTATATGCAATTGGGAATAAAGAAACTGCACCGGAAATACTAAGCAATAGTTGTTTCACAAGAAACGGACAAAATATTCTAGAGTTCTGTGCAAGGAGTAAACAATAAATTAGTTGTTTGGTGCGGTCCAGTGCCCATCTCAATTAATTGTGGTCATATGTAGATCTTGGATAATTGATGTATATATACTATATAATAAGGGTCCTACTGATTAGTACTAACGAATAGTTAATACTTAATAGTGACCTAGAATCCAGCGCTGAAACCAAAACCAAAATATAAACGAAAAAGAAATAGTTGATTGACTGTAAAGTATTTACTTTGATTTTGTGATATTGCATGTAATATATTTATGGGAGATTTGTTGTTGTTGTTGTTGTTGTTGTTGTTGAATATTGAACCTACAACAAATTAATTAAATGTTATTTTTTAAAACTAATTGTGGACATTGTTGGATTTTGTATTCTGTTTCCTACCCATGATTTTACATTTACGATAAATATAATTATAGTGTAACGCAAATTAAATTAACAAACGGCTAATAGCCTAATACTAACGAGTAGTCCACTACATGGGCGGATGCAGGATTTTAATCAGGGGGCAAATATCGGATTGTAATAGCTTATCGGGTTTAAATCCATTAACTAATCGGGTACTAAATAAAAAATAATAATTTAATATATATTCTTACCTAATAAAAAATTTATTAGAATAATAATATTTTATATATTAAAAATAACAATAAAATAAAGCTCAAAGTAATAGATAATCAAATTGATGAAGAAAATTTTCGCCTATAAAACTTTATATTTTGATATCTTTGCATAATTATTTCATTATATATGATATTAAATATATTTTTCTCAATAAAATTAATCGGACAATCCAGGGGGAGCAAAAAAAAATTTCCAAGGGGGCAAAAAATCCAGGGGGAGGCCGCTGCCCACCCCGGATTAGTGTGCATCCGCCCTGGTCGACTATTGATGAACTCTTGGTAAAATTATTTTGGCAAGAAAAATCATTCCTAAATATTATAGCTTAGTTTTAAAGCAGCTCTTGCTTTTTATGTTTTCTTAATTTCAGCTTGTCGGTTACCTGTCCTAGGTACGCGTGTTTATGAATAAGAAAAGTGGGTTATTTGGTGGGAACTGGACTGTCATGATAAATTTTAATTTCGTTAGAACTTAGCATCTATGGTGCTTTAGTTTGGTTCCTTGAAAAAAAAAATCATATTGTATACAACATAGTAATTACAACTTGGGAGGTAATCATTAGATTAGAGTATATTGGCAAAAAAAAAAAATTAAGTGGGTTGTTCCAGGCAAGATGTTGAGTAAAATTCAACTATTATATACACGATAGCTTTAGCGAATCAAAATCGCCAATAAGGCCCTTTTTATTCTATAATTAAAAGATCATTTTTTTAAATGTTAGTACGAAAATACTCAACTGGTTTTAGTGAGTATTACGTCCAATTCAGAGATACGAGTCCTTTTGCAAGATGAAAACTCAAAAAATAAAGATAAAAATAAAATCAATTTTATTTTATTAAAAAATCATGTATTTTTTCTTTTCAAAATGCTAGTACGAAATTAGACAAGTAGTTTCAGTTGAGCATTATGTACAAGAGAAAACAATCCTTTTGTTAACTTAAAATGACACAAAAAAGACTAAAAAAATAAAATCAAAGTTTCTTTTGCTTTGGTGAAAAGAACAAAGTTTCCGACACGTGAAGAGAGCAGGAAAAATGCAGAAGCAAAACAAAAACTGGATAATTTTAGTTTAATTTATTGGCTCTGTTATAACTTGCTCTTTAAAATATGAAAATACTTCTAAATTTGTCTGCTGCATCCTTTGTAGTTTTTTTTTTATTGATTAAGAACATTTTTAAGTACGGATATAATGTCGCTGACCTAAACTACATCAGCAGTTTCTTATTTTAGTTGCATGCATTGCGGATAAAATAATTTATCTAACAAATCGAGTTCAACAAATTTAAAATTATGAGTCAATTTGTCATAGGGCAAAAAAGTTATTTGACACCTCTCCCTGTAAATTTGCTCCGGTACATATGTACCACGGAAGGGAACCAAATCCGCTGCCGTACAGTACGTGGTCCGTTCGATCACTTTGATATTCGTGCTAACTTGAATTTCAAAATACTAACTTGCATCTCGAAGTGAACGAACGGACCACGTGCTGCGCTGCACGGTGCTGCACGGCAGCGGATCCGATTCCACCACGGAAGAGAGTATATAGCATTTATTATTTTATTTGTCAGAAATTCAATGTACTCTGTGCACCGTACGGGGAACAATGTAAAATTCATGATCCATATAAATGTGGCATCCATTCTTGATTCATAATCAAACATAGTGTTCATATCCAGTGGACCCATTACAATGCAGTATGTTGGCTCCTTATATGTCTCAACGGTAAGGAGTTAATTTTAAGGCGACATAATCATGACAATACTGAGCTCCCTTTTTGCAAATTTTAAAGATAATAATAGAAACTCGCTGCATATGTAGTTAATATATAGGAAACGTTCATTTTGAATAAAAAAACAAATTTCAACTCATAAAGGACAAGCATTCTCATTTAGGCAGAGTGTATACATTAAAGCTAGAGAAATATTAATGATGCACGACAGGACATAATTCAGAATAATATATTTATTAAGATATTTTTTGAGAGAAAGATTCTAGCATTTAAATTTCATTTTATGTCTACGAACGATTGAACTCATGATTTTTTAAAAATCATTCTAGTTATTCATCATTTGAGTTACTAAGTCATTTATAATTTATTAAGATATTAACTGATATAGTTAACCTTACAATCTTGTGTGTAGATTTGTTACCATATTTTGCATAAATAGTAGGATAATCATGGTTTATAACCGTCAGTGGCGGAGCTTCATTCATCAAAATTGGGTCATAATCCCCTCTTAAATTTAAAAAATGTAGTGTGATTTATTTATATTTCAGTTTAAATACCTTCTAATCCACTACTTGGTCCTCTCTTTTCCTGCTTATTCTTTATTGTTATTAATTATTTTACTGAGAAGGCACCTCTTCTTTCATCCCCATCTCAATTCGCTCCTGACTCTCATATTCTTGATTGAGCCGGCCCTCTCTAATTTTCGACTCATGCTCCGCTACTGATTAGCCGTTATATTTTAATCAAACGGTTTGTATTGCTTCTAGTTAATTGTACGCTCCGGATCAAAACTCAATTCAATTTCAATGTCCTATTATAATAGGACTGCCCAATTGTTGGTAGCAGGGTTCCCTATTATTTGTCTTTTCATAAAAATAAAAAGGGTCCTCTATTATATAGCGCATTATTGTCAATATATATATATATATATAGACATAATAGTAATCTATCAAATTGGGCGCGCACGCACTCAGCAAACACATTAAATTGCAGACTCCAAACCAATTAGAGCAATTATAAATGCTGCATTATAAATACACTTCCTTTGCTGCTTTAGTATGCATAAAAAGGGACCCACGTGTATTTCATCTTTTGCTTTGTAAAAATCAATTATGGGTTACCGCTACATTGCACATGAGGTCCTTTAATTTCATTTCATTCTTTCATTTTTCAGATAATTAGTGAATTATATATATAAAGTAAATTTGTACGATTCAAGCCAGTCAACTTTAAATATTTACAAAACACCTCCATTTGAATTTTGAACTTGAATTCTTTGAGAGAGAGAGAGAGAGAGAGAGAGAGATATTTGACACTAACTTATAATTAATTGTAAATTGATATATGTATGTAGATAGTATTTTACGTACTTGTTATGTATTATTAAAACCAAATAATATATGTGCATGCCTGTTATTGATTTTATTCTAAAGTTTTGCTTTATTAATTTAATAGATAAGCTAAACTTCTATATAGGTTAGTTTAATGTGACCACATGAGAAAATCCAAGCTGATGAGTAGAAGTAATGAGCACATTAATCTATCCACAGAAAAATTATTGATATATGTATGTAGATAGTATTTTACGTACTTGTTATGTATTATTAAAACCAAATAATATATGTGCATGCCTGTTATTGATTTTATTATCTAAAGTTTTGCTTTATTAATGCACAAATGGTTATTTTTGTTATAGTTGTAATTTTTTTTACCAGCATACTGGAAATTATCTGTTTTAAATTCATATTCTAATATCCATGATTTTGAATGAATACGTACTTTTGTCTAGTATCGATATATATTTACATTGATATTTGCTCAACAAAATAATGTGTTTCCAATGATTTCTATTTTATACCTCTAATTAAGAGTTATCCGACTTAAATATACATTTTGGCGCTGGCTGGTTAATCCATATGGTAGAGACACCTACCAAAAGTATAAAATTTAATCATAACGTACAGATGTTTATGAACTCACCACACCGTGTGCCAGTTGCTGTCAAGTGTCAACCATTCAGATTTCAGACTCGTGTCTTTAGACTATATTTACAAACACTAATCCTAAATCCTTACATTATGGTCCCAGGGCCAGGATTCATGATCAATTATGAGCACCTTTTGCTTTCCGATTTATCCTTAATTGTTAAATGGAATAACAAAAGAAGTCAGGCGCGTGGTTGCTTTCGCTTGAATTAAACAACTATATACTACCTGCGTCCTGTGCTAATCTAACGAGTTGAGAGTGGTCTTCAAGGAAAAGAAAAATGGAAAGAGGGAGAGAGAGAGAGAGAGAGAGAGACGCATCATTCGGCTCGAATGGGCATCATTCTGTTATACTTTTTGAAAAGGAAACAACCTAGTTGTGGTTTGCTTTTTCACAAATCAGAGTTGGACCCCGTTCTCTGTCACCATGTCACTGATAGGTCGGTTCTGAAAGAGCTGTTTCTAAACGTTCCTTTGCGATCTTCATTGAGAACACATTCAATTTAGGGGACAAGATGATTTTTTTTTTCTAAACAGCTGGGAGGCTGGATTTGAGAATATTATTTTGATTTGACCAAATAAAAATAATATCAATTTATATATATTATTATCTAATAAAAAAACTATCAAAATAATATTTTTTATGTATTAAAAATAACAACAAAATAAAACTCAAATTAAAAAATAATCAAGTTAATTAAGAAAGTTTTCTTTTATGAAAATTCATATTTTGAAATTTTTACATAATTAATTTATTATGGATAATATTAAATACTTTTATTCTCAATAAAAATAATCGGACAATTCAGAGAGATTAATTTTTTTTTCAGGAGAAATATATTACAGTACTTAAAAATATTATTTTTTTAAAATGCAGGTAGTTGCCATCCGATATACCCAAGGTCCACCATTGTGCGGAGAAAGTGCAAAGAGAAGAAGAAAGTGCAGAGAGAAAAAGAAGGGAGTGTAGAGGTTCAAATGTTTTTGAATTAAAATTGAGTTCAAAGTCTTTTAGAACCGTTGATTTTGCAATAAATTTATATTTTAAATAAATTCTAAGTTTAAAATTTATACTTTCAATAATTATTACGAATCTCAATGTAAAATCAATGATTCTAGAAAACTTTGAACCTATTTTTTATTCAAATGCTTTTGAATCTCCTCCACTTCCGAAAAAGAAAAGATAGCATTTTCAGTAACAAAAATGTTACATTATTACAGAACTCTCTAATCTATAGTTTCTTTATAATATAAAACTAAAAATAAAAGAAATATTACAGTTTCCACTCAGGCATTCTTTTGCCTCCAAATTCTGCCTCTGACTGCAATTTTTTAATTTTAGTAATCGATCAATTAATTTGAACGTTTTTTTTTCCGGAAAATAAAAAGAAATGCCTCTCCATCGAACGGTTCAATTGCAAAGTTCAGACCCTTTCTTTAAAAACATTTTTCTCTTCCCCTTACTTCACTTTCAAGCTGTAATATTCCGCATTATCAATTTCATTTTTCGCATCCAAAATTTGATATAGATATTTACAAAGTCAGAATAGTCAAAACCGAATTTAATGCCAACTAGTTTTCTTATCTAAAATCTGACACATTTCTGTGAATGTTTAGTGATTTTATGATTATAAATAAGATATAAATTGATAAAAAATGAACGTATTTAATTAAATATAATTTTAGATGCATTCCAGTTGAATTTCATATTAAAAAGCATTTTATTTAGGTTAGATAATGTTATAAACCTGTAAAAACAATATTTGTAAATATTTTTTTTTTAATAAAAGGCATAAGCCTGTTTCATTAATTGAAACTATAAATTACTCATAATGTCTTTTCTAAGAAGAAACCCCTCTAACAAGAAAATCCAAAGGATTTGATTCAGTTTATTGCTTGCTTCATTGAGCCTTCATACATGATATAATGTTTTGCATTATACTAGTGTAATATCTCGTAGCATTTATTTTAGTTTGCAACACAGATATAATGGTGGTTTCTCAGCCTCCAATTCATCATTATCAGATCCTTTGAAAACATAAGTCATATCGTAATTACATCAACCATACAGTCTCACAACTAAATATAAATGTGCACTCTGAACAACATAAAGCAAAATACAAGCAACACACAATCTCAAAGTCATGACAATTACAGTACAAACATACATTTCACTCAAAAGGTGAAACTAAGTCAACCTCCACTTCCACACAAGGTAGCATCGGAGTTAGTGCCACCATTTATAGTGGGATGATATCCAAATTTTCAGGGAGCCAGATCTTAATCTTATGGAGTATTGTCACACTAAAGCCATCTGACTAATAATTCATAAGAGATATTATTAGATATATCATACTTCTAATAGTAGGCACACTATTATTTATTTTTAAATACTATCTCATTACGACACTTCCAAAGGACCCATAAGACTGCACTCAAGACAACTAGAAAACTATTTCTTAGCTTCACTGATAGTGAGTGAGCAAAAATCAAGCACATTTGAATTAAATGCCAATGAGTAAAGTAAGACTAATCAATGTCCCATCCATAACCATTCCTGCTTAGCTATATGACAAGTAACAAATAAGTGAGCCACAAATTCTTGACAAGGACACTCCATACACAAATCTGAACCAATTCATCCTCTTTTATTTAAATTATCTCTTGTCAGAATTTTATTTTGGGCAACCAATCACATAATTTTTTTTACTTTAAGGGGAATGGATAAGTGTCACCAGATATCAATAGAGGAATCCGTATCCTCTGAACATCAACCAATCATAAACCTCATGAGATGTAAATTTATTAGAAGGAGACATTCACAAAAAGAAGTTGTCCCTTGCTAAAGACAAGAAAATATTTCTTATCAAAAGTCATAACTCATTGAATTCTACCAGTAAGATACTTGACAAGGATTTAGAAAACTATAGAGCTTGCCCCCTAATATAACTACTTTATATATAGTAATAGTGAGATTAACACTAAGTTTAAACAAGTGATAATATTAAGACATCAAAGCACAATCTTCAGTCCATCTATCTTGCTAAAAAGCAATGTTACTACCATTTCCTAAAATTACTGCTCTCCACTATCTTACCCAACTGGTTAAGAGTTGCTTTCCAAAGAGATGAAATTTTGGAAAGATGAGTGTTATCATTGTACTTAGCACATATAACTTATTTCCAAATAGCATTATAGTGAGGATATTTTAATTTCCATCATCGTTTCAATAATAAAAAAAAATTTATATAATATAAATCAAGGATACCCAACTCACCTAACTTTTTAGGCATACAAAAAAAAATTCAGTTAACTAAGGCAAACCTCTTCTTTAAAGAAGTACCTTGCCAAAGAAACAAGTATCTAATACTGTCAAGTTTTTTTTTCTAATTTTCACTAGCATTTTATATAGAGAGAGCATATACAAAGGTGTAACTGTCAGCACTGAATCTAATAATGTCAATCTCCCTCTAAGTGATAATAATGTCCCTTTCCAATTAGATATTTTTTGTTGTACCTTGTTAATAATAGATTTCCAATCATGCAATTTTGATTTACCATCAGAAAGAAATACACCAAGATATTTAAGAGGAAATGATGAGATCTTATAACCAACTAGAATATTTGTAAATGTTATGTTAGTTTTGGTGATCTTGTGATTAAAAACGAAATATAAATTAATTTGAAACCATAATAAAAAATTGTTTAAATGCTTTCTCAATACATTCCGGTTAAATTTGCGTGAAAATATCTCCTATGATATACTGATGGTCGGATGTAACTTCATTCATATTTGGTGTAGTGAAAAGCTCCCATGGCGAGTTTTCATTTAATTTTCTCACAACCGCACTAGTGTGCTTTTCAAGTGTGATTGTTTTCAAAAAAGGGCAAAAAATGATCTCTATACTTCCTGAGAAAATGAGGTGCCAGGCGGGTAACAGTTTGAACAACCTGAACTTACCAACCAAGTACCAACCAACTCCCACGTAGCACCAGATCAGAACTTCAACTAATACAGTTGAAGTTAGAGGTGGGAGAATCTGATCAGACCTGAGAATCTGTTTGATCCGTTCGGATTCGAAATTAATCCGACTTAATTTAAAAAAAATCAAACTAATTTGATCCAATTCGAATCTGATCCGATCCGAGATCAAATTAATGATCTGCAATCTAATTAAAATCTATTAAAGATATGAAAAAACACAACATATAAATTGATCCGATCCGACTCGATCTTAACTCAATCTAATTTCTTTCAGTAAATCAAATTAACCCGACCCGTCCGATTGCCACCTCTGATTGAAGATATATACATTGCATACAACTACCCGATCGACTTTGGTTATCATGCAGTTGTGAAGTTGCCACTTCATAAGAGACTAATCGTGTCACTTCTTTCAAAAAAAAAAGAAAATAAAAGAGACTAATTGTGTGACAGAGTTTACTGAAAGACGAAGAAAAAGCCTCGTTCAAATCAGCCCAATCAGCATCGGGGAGCAGTTCTGGCTTCAGAGATCAAATGATATATCACAAGGAAGAGGTCTTTCAATTTTTCCCCATGTAGCATGCAATTAATTTCGACTTAACACTGCAATTAAAAATCCCCAAATGATAATCATTTGTATATTATATATTATGTAGAAATATCCTTTCGAACATTTAAATTTACCACATTTTTTTCTTTTTTAAAAGTACTTTCGTTGAGAAATGTGGGAATGGGCTTGGTCTATGTACAATTGTGTATCACACCTAAGGCCCAGAATAGTTGACCTCATCGTTCTCAGCCCAAAATACGTTATGGCCCAAAATTCAGTGCATGGAGAAATTAGAGTGATCGAGGCTGGTTGTTAAACACCTGACTGGCGGTACCTGGTAGTTCGTTAAACATCTTTTTGTAATTCACCACTCCAGAGGTGACAATCGGGGCTCGGTTCGGGCGGGTCTAGGGCTGTCAATGAACATTCATAATTTGAAAATATGATTCGAATCCGTATATGAATTTTTAAAATATATTTGTTAGATTATTGATCCGCATATGAATTCTAGAAAATGATTCATTTAATATAATGAATTTGTATTTGGATCTTATAAGATTCGAATTCAAATCCGTTATGAATTTAATAAATAAATAAAATTATATCATATATCAATTAATAAAATTGATATGTTCAATTTCGTTTAAATTGAAGAGCAATATGTATGTTTCACTATGTGTTGATTCATGAAAGTTAAATAGTAGTTATTATATTAATTAGTTAGATTTTATTATGTTATTTGATGTTTATTGTATATTTTAAAAGTTAGAACAAATAGTTATCATTGTTGCTACATTTATGAATGAAATAAATAATTTTAAGATTGCTATAATAACAAATATAGATTATGATTGTTGTTACATTTCAAATAATTTTAAGATAACATGATATTTTTTTCTCTTATCATATATTAATTATGTTTTTTTTAATATTATTATAATATAAGATCCGAAATATAATCTGAATATGATCCAAAATCCGCTATAATAGAAAATATGAATTCACATTTAGATTCTCAAAATTTTATTGGATACGGACCCGCATGTGGACCTTACAAATTTTTAATGAATTCGCATTTGGATCCTCCGGGATCCGATTCAAATATGATCCATTAACAGCCCTAAGCGGGTCGGGTCGGGTCAGTTTGACCTTCTGGAAGAAATCGGGTCAGGCCGGGATGGGTCAGGTTCGGGTCGGGTTGGGTTAATTTACATATTGTGATTTTTCAGATATTTAATAGATTTTGATTGGATTGAAAGTCATTTGATCTCAAGTCGGGTCGGGTTCGATTAGTTTAACTTTTTAAAAAATCAGATCATATCGAATTCAGATTCGAACAGATCGAACAAATTTCTCAGATCGAGTCGGGTTCTGCCTCAAATGCACTCAGTAAGGCGATGATGATCTTATATATGTTTGTTGCGAATTTCTCTAATGTACGTAATTGATAGCAACGGTTGTGTTTGTAGGGCGTTGCTTTGAACACTAATTTTTTTTTCTCGGAACACCAAAATGAAAATTTTTTTGATAAAAACGCCCTCCCGTTGGCATGCTACTGTGCCTAATAACAATCTAAGGACTCCATTTATCAGTATTTGTTTTCATCAATAGCCAATCAGTCATGCTCAAAAGTTGAAAATTTTAGAAACGCCAAATTCCAAATACATATCATAATTCAAACTAAATATATATTTAAGTACGGATAATTGTACGGTGTGAATCATATGAAAATTTTTACGCGGATCTTAAAAGGACCGGGGGCGCCCCTCAAAATTTATGATATTTTATAGTTTATTTATGATAATTTTGTTATTTTAGTCCTTCCAAAATTTAAAATATATCTAAGGAGTATACAAATTATTTTAGTCCCCCAGACTTTGAGTTCAAGCTCCGCCATTGACCATATTAATATATTATGTAGTTAGTGTTAGCAAAAAAAATATAATTTAATTTTATTCGCTAATTGATTAATATTTTTTACTCGGTCAAGATAACCGATCAGTAATGTTAATAATTGCAATAAAATGTATTTTATTCTCTCTCCTCTATGGTCACATTATTGAAATATTTTTCAATATTTATTTATCGAGAACTTTAATACATAAATCAAATTTTAATTTTTAAATTCTATTTAAATTAATCAACTAATTTTATATCAATGAATTAAAAAAATCAAGTGAAATAACAAGTATAAGACAAGAATGTACTTTATTATAATCACAAAGCAATCAAAATGTGTTTGTCCTAAGAATAGAAAGACGCTCTCTCATGCAGAGTCAACCACTAATACATCCTAAATTAATATCTAAAATAAAAATAAAATAAACAACCAACATACTCTTACTAAAAATAAAAATAAAATAGGTTTCATCTAAAAAAGTTATAACTTAAAATATTATATTATGTATGAATTAATTAGAGTTAAAAATAAATTATTTAAAATAATATAATAATTAATAATGTGCAATAGTCAGGTTGGGTCTTACTCAATATTTTTCATAAAATCTATAACCAAATTATAATTGTCGTGTTATATAAATATAATTTATACCCAACCCATTACATAATAAATTCGTATTTTTTCGATGAAACTGATCGCGTCAGCTTGGTTGGATGTAAAAGAAGTATATATCTAATTGTATCAATCAAAGTGAGTGTCACTTTTTTTTTATGAAATATGCCAATAGCAAACTTTGAACTTTATTGATAAAAAATAAAAAGTCTGATTACAAGATTTGGAAGTAAGAATGTACAGTCTGATTCGATCAGTAATCTACTGTACAGTACTATACTTTACTCTGATCATATCAGTTTCATTTGCTAAAAAAATAAGAGTGTCACTTTTGTTTTCATTTATACTTAATTACTTACAGAAGATAATTAGATGCGTAATAATGAAAATTTGGCTCAGTGATGAAAACTAAAGCATCAGTATTGATAAATTTTCAACGCATCAATACTTATAAAAAAACATTTAATTTACAAGAAGAAAATGCAATTTAGTTCCACCATTTTGCCAATCCTTTTATTTTTATATGTTAATATTTAAAGCATGTGGCTCTCATTATTTGGGTTTAGGAAGAAATAGTTTTCAGAGTGGAGCGTTCAATATGGTGCATTTGAGGGCAATACTGTCATTTAACAAATTCAGAGGCGTTCGAAGTGTTTTTTAAGCTGCGCAAAGTCCCGTGTTTGTTTAGGAGGGAAAAGGCTGCTCAAAGTCCTGTGTTTGTTTAGGAGGGAAAAGGCTGCGCAAAGTCCCGTGTTTGTGGCTTCGAATTAAAACCTTTCAGTATCAGGTGGGCTAGAGACAAGGATTTCCCTCTGAAGATCAGGATAACAAGTTTCAGCTCTTGAAGATTTTCATCCGACGAATTTATGCTTATTTAGGAGGGAAAAGGGTGAACAGATAGTAAATCGTGCCTTAAATCCAGGTCTAGACGTATTCTATGTAGTGCGCTCAAGGTGTTTGGTGAATTGTCTATGTGACGATTTTGTCAGCTCGTACTGAAGTGGTCGATTTGTGAGATTAGATGAGATTCAATTACTATTTCAAGGTAGAACGCTTGTTAAATGAATACCAGGCTGTACGTTAGCAGAAGTGAGCTTTACCGTCTTTTGTTTCTGTTCTTATACTTTTCTTAGGTTTATTTTCTCAACTATGTGCTAGTATTATGGTCTCTGATCCTAACCTTGCAATGTGCCCTTTTATCGTGTTTCACTCATCTTAACAGTAGCATATATGACCAAAATTAAGGTAAATGTAGTTTAGTCAGTTGAAATACACATGTTTATATCCTTCCTACACAACATCAAGCCTTTAATCCTACAACAACAACTATCTTTTGGTATAACAGGTTTATAATTCTGTAGCTTTGCATACTCTGTTAGTAGATTCAACATGTACTAGTTTATATCCTTCCTAAAAAAGAACACATGTTTACATTAAAACATTATGTTATCTTCACACCATCCATGTCCAATATTTAAATTCCTTAGTTAGCAGTCTCATAGACTTGGCTTGGAACCGTGGAGGACACTTGATGGACTCAAATTACACAGCCACCTTGGAATTGTTCATTGTAATTGAATAATCCAAAACAATTTATCAAATAATTCAATTATAGTAAACCCTTTCCTACCAATATTAAATAAATACAACCAATAATGCTAACTTTTCCTATGATTTTATGTAGTATTAATGTAATAACAGTGTTCAAAACCTGGGGCGATGGAGGTAATCAACATATGCTTGCTTACTCAGTCCATTAATTCTTCCATCCATCCTCTTCACTTTTTTAGCATACTTCTCATTTCTACTAGCAATCTCTTGGAGCTCTCGAGATTCAAAAGTTGGAGGTAATTTTCAGGGCTCTGAATCATAAATAAATTTTTGCCATTGATTCAAGCATGAATGCCTTCATGCACCCAGTTTTGTCACGGGCCATGGATTCCGAGCATAATTCTTTAGCATCTTTTGGTATAACAGGTTTATAATTCAGTATCTTTGCATACTCTGTTAGTAGATTCAACATGTACTAGTATATATTCTCCATTCTTAGTTCTTGTTCGGTGAAGAGGCTGCCTGCCTTTCCCATTTCTATTGACTGTTAGATTAAGAGGAGGAATTTAAGCTTTTGGTGAAGATATTCCATGATTTAAGTGCAGTTTAAAAAATTATTATGTTGGAGGAGTTGGAATTATAAATGTGTCTGGAAATAAAGAATATCTGTCATTTTTTTTCAACTTTTCTTGTTTCAAAGGATGTTGTTTTTAATTTCATTGGTGTCTGGATATCTTTTTTCTAACCTCGGTTTGCTTCTGTCAGAAGGAATTTTTAATTTTTTTCTCACTATCTGTTCTTGTTCTCTGTACAACCTATAGTTGACAGAAAAATAAACCAACTACTACAACAATCTTCAAATTTTCCGGGACTCATTGTCACCAACATGAATAAACAAAAGCCAAAAATGAAGTTATGGATATTACATTTTGATTACCTATTTCTTATTCTTATTGCCCCAATTCACAGAAAATTTAATGGACTTGCACTTCCAATCAGCACGTAGTGGCCAGTAATGTCGGCCAGGGGCTAAACCTTGTGAAGAAGTCTCATATCAAGATTTCACAAGTAGCATTGGGAGTCACAAGCTAGGATATATTTTTGCACTAGAATGTTAAAGCTAAGAAGAGGTCATTTTCCTTGTGTAGAGACAGCAGAACCATGAAACAGGTTGATATACTTGTAAGTGCATTCTTTTGCCAAGTCTGTATCTTTGAAACCTCCAGCCATGACCCAGTTCTATGTTAGAATCACATATGGTTAGCTTTATTATACAATTCTGAGTATATAAAATTGAGATAGGTGGGTGGGATGAATGTGACTATTTGCACACACAAGCTCAAGCATTTCACTGGTATGAAATGGATCTTTTTCAACAAACAAAATACACAGCAATTCCCCAGTGATCCTGCAGGGAATGATGATGCCACCTAATTATTTATCAACTGTTGGGTCATGAAGGAATAAATACCATGTTGAAAATGTGAGCATTTGATTCATGATCATGAGATACATTGCAGGAAAGGAGATCATTATGACTAGTGAGTTCCCCTTCCAGTAGGCATACAGCTGCCGATTGGTCCAGTTAAGTTTTTCTCTCTTCATTTTGGTCTCGTTCAATAGTGCTGCCCTTGGCTTTATATTTGCTTCTGGCCTTATATAAATTCATGCAAAACTTTGGATGTGTTGAATGATTTTCTCAGGAAAGAAGCTAAAGATATAATTTAGAATGAAAAAGATGTCCAGGAAGGAGCACTAGTAAGATTTCTTTCTTTGAAGTTTAAAAATAAGAGGAGAATCATGTTATTCAAAACAGATATATGTAATTACATACAATATATGGTGCTTTTGGTAGGTTTTGAGATTTTAAATAAGATAAAAGTATGTATTACATAAAACTAGAAGTGATTACCAGCCCCAGAAGGTCCAATCAGGAAATACAATGTCTAATGTCCTGTCATCCTTACAATACTGAAACAATGGTGGTGCAGGAGCCAACTTGTACTCAGAGACCTTTACAAGGGCCCAATTGTCTTATCCAAAGATGAGATCGGGATTCTGGTACACGACCAGAGCACAGATTAAGCAGGTGGACAATTCCCCAAACTTGAGCTGTCTTAATCTAATTTACTCCCCACGGGAGTGATTAAAATCCACCAGTATCATTTAATTCGCTAGCACGGGTACTGCTAGTGGATGTGAGAATTTGCACATATTGATGAGAACAAATTAATAAATGATGCATTCTAGTTCCGTGAAGTTTTGGAAACAAAACTGTTAAATGATAAATAGAACTTTCAAATTTATATAAATATTTATTTTCTTGAGAGATGATAATTGTACCTCAGATTTGTACCTCAATATGTATCCTAACTAAAAAAAACATTAAATTTGTTGTCCACGTTCATGAAGATGAGCTGATGACCGCCTATGAGCAGTATCTAAGTCTTAACATTTAATGTCATAAATCTTAATACTCGTGAACAAAAATTTTAATATCTAATGCACAAAATGTATTTTCAGCTTAAAATTTATATTAGACCAGCTAATAGGATTTGAGCAAGTATATAGTAAATTATTAATGTCTTAAAATTAAATGTTCTAAGTCTTAAAATGAAAAATATAACATCTTAATATTTAATATTAGAAATTTTAAAGTCCAAATTCATATTACGGTGTCCATCGGACTATTGACAAGTCTATATATATAATCCTTAATCTTTTAAAACTGACTGTTTCAAGTCTTAACACTAGAAAAATTACATCTTAATATCTAAAATTTGAAGTCATTTTTTGAGGCGGCCATCAATTTTCATCAAAAATCTATATACTTATATGAATGTTTTAAAACTGAATATTCTAAGTTTTAAGATGAAAAATAAGACATCTTAATAATATCTAATATAAAAAGTGATATTTTGAACTTTAAATTTATATTAGAGCGTTCAGAAATTATAAGTTTGAAATCTCAATTTTATTATAAATCTTGAAAGTATAATAATTACTCTTAATATTATAAATTATAATTTTTAATATCACAATTGAGAAATCTTAATAGTACATATTATAAGTCTTAAAAGCATAGAAAATTTAAATAAGTTTTAATGTTAGAAATAACATGTCTCAAAAATCTAAATAAATCTGAATTTCATCACAACACAACAACTCTTAATACCAAAAAAATAAATCTTAATATCAGAAATATCAAGTCTTAATACCAGAAATTTTAAATCTTCATACCAAAAATATCAAATCTTAATATCAAAAATTAATTAGTCTTCAAAATCCATATTGTTACTCTTAATTATAAGTCTTCAAAATTCAAATAAATCTGAATTTCATCACAACATGATGACTCTTAATACCAGTAATATTAATTTTTAATACAAAAAAAATTAAGTCTTAATATCAGAAATAACAATCTCTAAAACTCTGTTTAGTACTTTCTTAATATAACATATTATAATACCCATACTAAATCATTTCTCTCGTGTGTAAGAATCTTATAGTCAAGAATAAGTATTTTCTTTCTTATATTCTCGTACAAAACCAACATAGAACATAAGTCTTAATACCAGAAAATTTAGTCAAACAACAAATGAAAGAAGTAATACAAATAGAAACTCATAGAAAACAAACTACCCAACTTTTCAATGGCAATGTTGGCTTATCCATCAATTCACCCTTTATGGAACATCAAATATACTCTTTTTGAATGTAAAACCTTCTTTGAACGCTTCTTCCATGGGGTTGTCATCTTCTGATGTTTTAGTGGTGTAAGATAGTTGCCTTTTCTCAAGAGCGCTAGCATGGATTTTCAAGGTCTTCTCAAAGAAGATAATCTTGTTTTTTGTTGCATATCAATATCTTTAATATATGCATTTATCACAAAAATAATTGAAGTCTTAATACTTACAGTGTGAAGTTATTATACTAGTTCTAGAAAAGTTATAATACATGTAAGTTATAGTCTTTAAAAAGATATTAAAATAATCTTAATATTTTTTATTTAAGTCTTATTACTTATAATATGAGCTCTTAATGATAATTGTTTACGTATTATATTTTTCATCAATTGTGCATGAATTTCACGGAGCCATTTCAAAATATCTACATGCTCACACATCTTTTGCTCCAAAGATAACCTGATCTCGCCGAGAATTGGAACACTCTTTGGCTTATCAATTCTGAAATACAAGTGTGCTTAACACTTCATACATATTGTACAAAGTCTCAATACTAATTATCTCACAGCTTTTATACTTACTCTACCAAGTCTCAATATCAATTCTACCAATTTTTAATATCAAACATTCAAAAGACTTACCAACTCTACTAAGTTTGAATACCAATTCTACAAAAATCTTAATACAAAACATTCAAAATACTTAATATCCAATACGTACAATTAAATAACTAATATGAAAAAAATACTTAATACCTCTCAAACCAAATCTCAATATCAATTTTTTAAAGTCTCAATACCTACTCTACTAAAATACTTGTGTGATTAAACGGAAAAATATTTTATCAAGCATTTCATCGAACAAATGACATGTATAACTAAAATCAAGCTTAATATCATACATATCCTTTAACTCTTTGTTCATTTCATATTTACTCATTCACTCTTAAATTTATCAAATATCCTCTTCTACTCTTCAAATTTTATCATATATCCCCTTGTAATCTTCAAAATATCATTTGTCCCCTTGTACTCTACAGATTTTATCATATTTACCCAAAACACAATATACAATACCAATTACAGTGATGCCAGCTCCATACTTCTTTGTCAGTGAGGTTGTAGTTGCTGCTGTCGATTTTTTAGGATTTCTTTGTCATAGCTCTCTATAGCGTTAGGTTGGTAAATCCTTTGCAGATTTACATAATACATGTACAAATATGTAAGCTATGAATACAATTTGGAAACTGTGATGCCCTGCATATCGATTGTGCACCTATTTTCTTGTTTCATGGATATTGCACGAGTGAAATTCAGTCAAACATAAGAACTCACGCAAAGTACACAAGCTAGATTATGCATGCCTGCTTCTTGACACCAACATGTACTACTAATCTAGTATGATATTAACAAGCAAGCACGTGTCTGCTAAGAGGAAATGAATTTCCAGTAAAATTTTGGCACCGTGTTGCAGTCAGTTAAGTATTGGTACAAAGTAATCCATGATTAAAGGTAAAAAAATAAAACTAATTCTCTTAAAGAAGTCATGTCAGATATTGAACCCTCAAGTGGGGTTCTCCACCACCTTCATTATAAACAAATTCTTATGTATAATTATAAAAGAACATTGAGATCTCCAACATAATAAAAAAAAGTTTGAAAATGTAAAAATAAAAAATGTTATAGTTTTGTTAAGTTAACTTTATCAGTAAGCTAGTGATAGTTACTTCTGAACAACCCCTTGATTTTAAAACATTCAATGAGATCTCATAAATTTTATTTTTGTTAGTAGATGTAGGTAGTTCACTTAGCAAATAATATGCAGTGACAGAATAGATTCATATACTAAAACATTGAACGATACTAAAAATAGAGGCAACTAAAGGACCCACCAATTTAAATGAAAATGAAATTCAACTGGCTGCTGAAGAAAAGCATCTTCAGAACCATCATTTATTAGACTCAAGATTTTCTGAAAAGCTCTTCCATTCTAAAAGAAAATTAAAGTGTTAAACTTAAAATAGAACTATGCCTAACCTTCAAAGCGGCCAACAAACACTAGTTTAAACCAATTGTTAATATGGACTTATGGTTTTGTGCACCAATTCTATTGAGGGAATCATACAATGAGTAACGTTTTATGCCAGTAATGGTCCCAACTACATCGTGGGACCCACATATTGATCCTTGAACTTTTAATTTGTGTTATCATTGCCTCAAATTAATCATTTCACCTTACACTCGAAACATTTCTTCTTAGGTGCGAGTGTCACATAACAGACCTTTTTGAAATCCAATTGTTCTTTCGAATTCTCCTCAATGAGAGCTTTCCATTGGTATATGGATTGCAAATTATCATAACTGATTGAGTTTTTTTTTTTCTATTTTACACATTTGAAGGTTTGCTTTTGTCCAAAATCATATCAGCAAAGGAGAGGGGTCTCGCAAGGAGACGGACTTCTCCTTTCAGTGGGACCCAATGTCATTGAAAGAAAAGGAGAGAAATGCTGGTGTAATTTTGAGAGAAGGGGATATATGATAGAATTTGAAGAGTAGAAGAGGATATACGATATATTTAAGAGTGATGGATAAATATGAAATGAACAAAGAGTTCAAGGTATATATGATATTTAGCTCTAAAGTTAACTCTCCTATGTTATTTTTTTTTTGACAGGAGCATTGTTACAATATAATTAAAGTCTTATATTAAATCATATGAGTCTTAATACTTAATCTTCTATTTCTCAATACATGTTCTTTCGTGACATAATTAACTAAGAAAAATAAAAAAAGAAAGGAAATTCTAACCTTTATTTTTCTAAAAAATAAATATAGAGCATATAAATGGTCAAAGAAGTAATGTAAATGGCCAAGCCATCAAGTAATATTATCAAGAGGCTTCTCATAATTTTTAGCAACTTTTTAATATCTCTAATGTGATTAATCATGGAAAAAATAACACTGTCATCAAATCAGAAAATGCACGATAAGTATAATACCATTGATTGGAGTATCAAATTGAAAAGAACGAGGCAGAAATATGATTGTTCGATCCCCATCAAGGTTCGCATATGGCACACCATGTCAGAGGAACTTACCAATCACCAAAGGTTCAAAGATTGCACTTTTACAAAGGGGTCTAGGATTGAGCATGATATATTTGCAATTGAAAATGAGTTTCGACAAGTCAATAGGCAATAAGGCTCACATATCGAGATAAAAAAAATCATAGAAAAAATAAAAAAGGTCACAACATACGATAAAGGGAGAAATTTTACCAGTTCAAACTCCAAAACGAGAGGAGGTAAATGGAAAGAAAGAGCAAGAAAAAGTGAAATAAAGAGTTAGAAACTGAAAGAGAGAGAGAAAATGAGAGAGACAAATTTAAATTTTAAGAGAGTGACAGTTAAAATTATTTGGAACTAAGTTGGGTATGAATCGGGGTATGAAGGTCTGGGTATCAAAAAAATTTCTTAATTTTCTTTTATAGATATTTATTGTAAGAAAGTGTTGTGAACAGACTTTAAGAATATTCTTAGAGAATGGTGTTTTATCTATTTATCATTAAATTAAAATGTATATTTTATATAATATATTCAGTCCTTTATTTTATTATAATTAATTTATTATCAACAATCGAGATAATAAATGATAATCAACAAACTTTTGAGGACTCGAGAAAGACCTGAATCCTCTATCCTCATCCCAAAGAAATTTAAACATCTTCGCAATTTCTATAAAATTTCATTACTACCACGTAAGTTGTTAATCAAAATTCACTGAACAATTTTAATTATAATTTCATTTTAAATTTTTAAACTCAGACTTATCACTTCACAGAGGAAAAATAATAAGTTTAGCAAAATGGTCTCCATCACTGAACTAAGAGAGTTTCTAATCTGAGGTGACGATTAGAAATGAATTTTTAAATTAAATTGCTGGTGTACCTCTAATGTTAGATATGAGTGAAACATTCACACTTATGGTGCAAGATGATAAAGATGATTGTTAGAGTTCTCAAATGTAACAGTTTCATCGTTAAACAAAAACTCTTTCATTATTTGTACTCATTATATTATAATTTCAACTGACAAGGTGTTTGATGAAATGTTTCAATGAAATTATATTATGTTTATCAAGTTCCCATCAAGTGGTATAAGAGTTTAAGGTTAATCTATGGATTTGTGCCTCCATATGAAACTCATGGTTAGTTGATCTATGTATCATATTAATACAAATATGAGATGTGATTTGGTGAATAAAAGATGTATGATAAACTTTAAACCTTTTTTTTGTGCCAATTATGGGGGAGTTTGTGGGTCTCGATTTTAGAAGTCACTAAAATTATATTTATATTGCATGAGTATGAGAGTAATATCAATCACTCTTAATAGGTGTCATGATGGTAATGTATAACA
Organism: Schoenoplectus tabernaemontani; assembly: GCA_037127355.1. NCBI lineage: Eukaryota > Viridiplantae > Streptophyta > Magnoliopsida > Poales > Cyperaceae > Schoenoplectus > Schoenoplectus tabernaemontani. The sequence goes on from CM073748.1 coordinate 9,613,282, forward strand.
TGATATTCACTGAACTTAGTTGTCCTTAAAGAATGAATTAACATGTATTCGACTCATAAATTGAGAAGGAGAGTTTGTTGGATTTCCACAACTAACAAGCTGGTCCAAGATCTAGTCCTTTTAAAATTAAAAAGAGAGGAGTCTCTCTCTTCACGTAAGAACACACAAGACAGTTAGTAGTTTAGTTATTGGTTTTGTTTATCCGATCAACACATAACGAGAGAGAAGAGGAAGAAAAAAAAAGGAGGAGGAGGAGGAGGAGGAGGAGGATAATAGGGGGGAGGATGAGAGAAAAAAGGAGGAGAAAAAAGAATAGGAGGAGGAGGAGAAGCGGAAGAAAGAGAAGGAAAAAGAAGAAAGAGAAGGAGAAAAAAAGAAATATCAAAATTCATAATTATCACTAAATATTTATTTATTTATTTTTAATTATTAAAATTTTGATATCTCTTTAAATTTGATCATTATGTTATTTTTTCATTTAAATTTATCAGAATTATTATAATATCATACGAACATGCATATTTATTAAACTTCTTTTTATGAATGATAGATGAATTATTATTGTTCTACATTCATAACATAATTTTATGTAATTGAGCGCATCAACTTATAACTAATTTCTATTATGTAATAATATTTTTATTTGAAAATAAGAAATTATTTCAATTGTATTTGCTTGAACAAGAAGTTTTTTGCAACTTCAAATTTTGTTTTGAGACATTATATTATGATTGAATATTGGTACTTTACTACTAAAAGTTATTCTAATTTAAGGATTTAATTATCATAAAAATAACAATAAATCTATACATTTATTTATTTAATTAAAAAATAAGCTAGTAATGTACATTTTAAATAATATTATCTATTTTCTAAGAAATAACACATATTATAAAATATGAAATCCTTAACTTTTGTAAAAGAAAAATAATTGGAAAAAAACAAATTTGTGTTTTACATTTTCTTAACTCTAAATTTTATATGGAATATATAGTCTAAACTCTAAAATATAAATCATATTAATTATTTTATTAAGTTTGGATTAAAAAACTAATAGGATAATTAAATTTGAACAAATATTAATGTTTAATGAAAATTCAGTGACAAACATTAGAATATGACAAAAAAACAAATATGAGAGGAAGTTCGGTGTCATCTGTAAAAAAAGATCCTTTATTTTATTTTAAAAGCAATTAGCGAACTCTTCTTTTCGAGTTCCGACAGCGCCTCCGACCAACACACGAGCTGCTCCCGACGACTCAACTGCGTCGCTTAAAGTGAACGATCAAAGAAGCAAAAATGGTGGGATCACCGGCGGTGAACGTTTACCCTCTCTCGAATTACACCTTCGGTACCAAGGAACCCAAGATGGAGAAGGATACCTCCGTTGCCGATCGCCTTGCTCGTATGAAAGTCAAGTATGTCTCTTTCTTCTGTTCTTTTTTTTTTTTTTTTTCTTTTTCTTTTTGATAAACCCTAGTTTGAAACCCTAGATCTTGGATATCATTTGGATTCTTTTCTCATTTAGTTGAACCTGTGCACGAAAACCCTAGGTAGGGAGTTTTATCATTGGCTGGTAAGGTTTCATAGAAAGTTCCATTACTTTCCGTGTTACGTTATCTTGGTTTGGGGCATAATCGCCTTTATCGCCTCTAGAGGCTTGAGCTTACTTCCAATGGGGTGCTAAAACCCTAATTTAGACCTCTTGGTGGCAATATATTTCCCCTTGTTACTTCAAATGGATTCTTTTTTGTTGCTGTAGTTGGCATTCTTGCTATTAGCAACAAAAATTTTGATTTCGTATTCAGCTCAACAACAGTACATTTTTCCTAGCAACTTATTTGAATGATTAAAGATTCATTTCTAGTCTTAACTCTTGTTGTTTCATAATTCATTGTAAAAAATTGGTTGTTTGCTTATTTTCTTTCACTATGCTTAGCTGATAGGCTTAATTTTTCATTTTATTCTAGCTACATGAAAGAAGGAATGCGAACCAGCGTTGAAGCTATCTTATTGGTATGTGCTTGTCCTTCATTTTTATATTACTAGGTTAGCTGGAGTTTTTACTAGTCTAAGCAAGGGCTTATGACAAGCTATGAGAACTGTGTACTGACATCAATGGCTTTCTCAAAACTCAGAAATTTGACAGGATCCTTGAATTTCTTGTATGTAGTACTTGTAAGCACCTTGTAATGTTCACTGTTTATTAACATAATGGAAAACTCAAATAGTTTCAGCATTCACATACACAAATTGCTGCATAAGTTATCATTTATTTATTTATTTTGTGGGGCTAAGGATTAGTGCAGCTTATATACCAACTGGTTGTAGCAACATATCAACAACTGTAGCATGATCAGTTAATGTAACAAAATTTTCATGGAGAAGCTTAATGTGCAAAATTGGAATCTAAAATCGAATATATAAGAAACATAGTCAGCTGTTAGAATGATATGAATTTTACTTCCATTTGTAGTTTTTCAATATTAATTGTAGTAGAATTCTTGCACTGAGCTAATTTGAAGTTCAGAGAGGCTGTGATGAATGAAATGAGTTACTTCCAATATTGGCTGTTGGATTAAAAATGAATGGACCATATTTGTTTAGAAACCCCCCTAAAATCTGAATCATATTGATCTAGTCTGTCCGTTTTGATCCTGGTCTGGATTGGAATAATAGGGTCCTACTTTTCTATTTGAATAATAGCAGATATGGCTCCAGGTTATCAAGTGCATTCCCAGCCATATTGTGCTATTTGAGATCTATCTTTTAGTTGGAATGGAGTTTTTTTCCAGCGTCTTTCTTAAGCTGTGTCACTACAATTTTTTAAATCTTGTTTTATTTTATCCTTTGTAAACAGGTGCAAGAGCACAATCATCCCCATCTGTTGCTGCTTCAGATTGGAAATACCTTCTGCAAACTTCCTGGAGGAAGATTGAAACCTGGAGAGAATGGTAAAATATCATTTATACTTTTATGATTCGCAACTGTATAATTTCTTATTAAGGGAAGCTCATTCCACTGTGCAGAAATTGATGGCTTGAAAAGAAAGCTCTGCAGCAAGCTTGCTGTTAACTCTCCTTCTTTTCCTCAAAATTGGCAGGTAATTTCATTTGTTATATGTTAGTATTAGCTTAAAAGGATATTTAAATTAAAGCAAAAATTAGGACACTCATATCTATGGTGATTTCTTTTAACAGATTGGAGAATGTGTTGCTGTCTGGTGGAGACCAAACTTTGAGACTGTGATGTACCCATATTGCCCTCCACATATTACCAAGCCTAAGGTACATCTGGTTTCGCAGTGTTTTAACAGCTAATGTTATGGTAAGCTAATTGTTTTTTTTTCTCATATGTTTTACTTATTTGCTGGGTTGATATAGGAGTGCAAGAAGCTGTACCTTGTCCACCTTTCAGAAAGGGAATACTTTGCCGTCCCAAGAAACCTGAAGTTGCTTGCTGTGCCACTTTTTGAACTATATGACAACGTTCAGGTTTGTGTATTGTTTTACGACAAGAAATATGTTAACCATGTTTCTAGTGATTTTGTCCATTTTTTTCATAATCTATTTTAAATTCAGAAGGAGATAGAATGATTTCATGGTTCACATAATTTATTTGGACTTTGGAGTCGAAATTATTTGTTGCAATAAAAGCATGGTCAATTATTTATAAACATAGTACACTTGCAGATTGTACCAAAATGCAAAAGTTCCCTAGTTGGGGAGTAGTAGCCTTATACCTTGTGAGCTCTCATGTGTAACAAGTGTTTCTTACCAAATTTATCTTTACATGCCAATGCAGAGGTATGGACCTGTTATCTCCACTATCCCACAACAATTGTCAAAGTTCCAATTCAACATGGTTAGTTCATAAACTTGATCTTGGTGGCCTTTTCGGAGGCTGCATGTGTTTGCATAGCAAGTGCATGTAGTAGCTAAGCACTGACTGGCTCTATAATTCATTTTCACTTTAGGATATGGATGTGATATTACTTGGTGTCTTTTTATCTTTAGTCATTTTTTCTCTATTTAGTACTTCGAATCTTTCTTATTTAATTTATTTCTGAGGAACTTTGTTTTGTTGTAATATGTAGCAATCTTTACATTACTAGAGCAATGATGATTCCCAATTTGTTAATTGCCATTTAGATGAGATGGGGTAAGGATATCGGGTTTAGGCATGTAGATTGTCTGCGGAACAACGAAACATGTTTGCTTAAGAGGTGCGACCCAAGTCTGAGGTTGATCTAATTTGATTTTTTTAAAGTCCAATTGATCTGATTCAATGCAATTCTGATCCGACCTAATTTGTTTTGGGATTGGGATCAATGATTTATAATTAAATCAAAATTAATTTAAAATCTAAAAAAATAATATATAAATTAATCTGATCCAACTTGAAATGACTCTATGTTTTGGTGTTATAAAGCACTTTGTTCTCTTGGATGCGGGCATGCGGCTTTGCAAACTTGGTTACCAATTTTAAATAATTCTTAAAATTGAAAAACTTGTGCAAATATATAGATTGATTGTCTTTCAACTTTTATACAATTTGAGTGTAATTTGTTATACCATCAAAAGGCCATCAAAAGTGTGACAACTTAGTGGGTCGGATTATGTATATTCGTACCTTAGCTGGTTCATGGGACTATCTACGTATGCTGCTTAGTGTCGTGAAAGGAGCAACAAATTTTGCAAATATACAGACAATCAACAGTGTCCTACACCCTAATTAAGATCTACTTGCACGATCTTTTCCCGAGAATTATACTGGTTTAGATTTAATTGTCTTTTATAAAATATCAAATTATACTCAATTTGTATCAAACTTAAAACATAATCAATCAATAATTTGAGAATATATTTGTAAAACTTTTTTATTTTTAAGATTTTTTATGAACTTTTTTGAGATTGGTTGTTGAGATTGACAAAATAAACCGTAGTAATTATAAGAGATAGAGGGAGTTAGGTTACAATGAGTTGTAAAGTAAAATAATTTTTTTATTTATCTTGGATTAAAATCTCAAAGACCGAATTTTATTATTGAATCTCATATGATACCAAACTTTATTATTTTTCTAGCTTTCTTACTTCTTTTTTTCTTTTTGTATTGTTGAAAGATCAATCGAACTGTTAGCATTTTAGATCGAAATAAAAATTAATATTAAAAACATCAGTTTGTATGTGCAAGGCTGGAAAACGTCGGATGAATCTCGCCAAATGAAATTCACGCTGCATATATTTTAACGCGTTTCATGCAAAGTGTTGCTCACAATTTCGAATAAGGCTTTATAAGTCCGAGCAAACCATGCTAATCTTAGTGATCCATTGCTCATAATTTCATATAAGGCTTTATAGTTCATAGCAAACTATGCATTTCTTAGTAAGTTAGTTATCCATTTCTTTTCTCAAAAAAAAATAAAGTTATCCATTTCTTGAAGGAGAAATATTCATCTCTCTTGTGAGACCCGTGTGTCGGTGAGAGGTGAAATGAGAAGTCAAGGGGCACTTTAAAAATATCATTTTTCGAATGTAGTTCATAGTCCATGTAGCTTCTACTTTTGGGGGACTTTTTTTTTTCTTTTCCTTTGTGAACTTTTTGATTTATAGTAAGTCTGTAGTGCTATGTATAACAATACTAAGTCCATATTATGGCATCAAATTTAAAATTTTATTCTTAAGTGACCGATTTTAGTAGGATCTATTGAAAAGCTTAAACTGTCATTTTAGATACAAGGAAATATATTTCGGTTCATATATACAGACAGAGAAAGAGTTGGCTTATAGTACTATGCATCGTACGGATCGTCTCTGTATTATGGATCATTTTTTTCATTTTCAAAATCAAAATTGTCGATTTGAACCACACCAAATAATTTTCATATAAAAATCTAGTTGGAGATCAAATTTTAGAATTTTTTTACTGTTTTTCAGGTAGTTAGAAAATCACACCTTTTGAACGGCTCATAATAATTAAATCAAGTGATTATCAAACTATCTTAAAAAATAGTATAAAATTCTAAAAAAATATATAATTTGATTTCCAACTAGATTTTCATATGAACATTATTTTGAGCGGTTCAGATCAACCATTTGGATTTTGAGAACAAAAAAATAATCTATAGCACAGAGACGATTCATGCTATGTATAGCACCATAGCCAAATTATATATATAGAGAGAGAGAGTGGAGATACCGTGAGCTTAAGCTCACGGAGGCCTTCCGTGAGTTTAACTCAAAAAACATATTAAATCATCTCAAAATTTTAATTTATCATTCTCATTAAATTCTTTATATAAAAATCTTGTGGGATGCAAAAATTTGGAGTGTTTTGAGCTTTTTAAGTCACCATTTTTAATTTTTTTAAAATGATGTTCAAGTATTGAATATATTATTATTATTTTTAGAGCTGATTTTCAAAAATAAAAAACCACAACTTAAAAAGTTCAAAACGCTCTAAATTTTTGCATCCCATGAGATTTTCATATAAAGAATTTAATGAGAATGATAAATTAAAATTTCGAAATGATTTGATATGTTTTTTGAGTTAAGCTCACGGAAGGTCTCCGTGAGCTTAACTCACGATATCTCCACTATATATATATGTGTGTGTGTGTGAGAGAGAGAGAGAGGCTATGGTGTATTATAATACATGGATACACTCCTACATTGCGTCAAAATATCAAAGTTTAAGTACAAAATAATTAATTCAAACCGCTCAATATAATATACATATCAAGCTCTTCTAACTCATCAAATTTATATTTTAATTTTTTTTTGCTAAGACGGGAAAATTCTTCATTATTGGATGATCCAAAATCTCTAAATTAAACAATTTTCTGCCCATTTAAGAAAATAACAATCAAATTCTAAAAAATATATAAAATTTGATGAGGTAGAAGAGTTTGATAGAGAGATTTTATTAAATGGTTAGGATCAATCAATTTTAATTAAAGTTTAAGATTTTAATGCAATACATAGATAGATACATTCCTCACCATAACCCGCCTCCCTATATTTTTTATATTTATATGAAAGTCCCTCTTTTAAATTTAATATATTTATAGAGAGTTAATTCTAGAACTATTCATCTTAAAAAATAGTGAATAATTTGGAACATATAAATTTTGATTTTACTAAAGTTTTGACATTTTAGAATTGAGCGGAGAAAACCAAGTAAACACATACGGTTTCTACGTGCTGGAGATAAATGGGAGTCCAAACTGGAGACATGAAAGTCTAAACGTAATCCGACAATGGGACCCACTGTTTAGATATTCGGGAGTAGTGTTTATCAAACGGGCGGGTATGGACGGGCACGGGTACGGGTTGGACGGGTTAAACGGGATAGGTTGAGATGAATTGAGTTTGGGGTGATGACCCTAACTCATCCTTTGACTCGTCGGGTTGGGCAAGACGGGGCGGATACGGACGGGCACGGATTTATTATTATTTTTAAATCTGAAAATTCTCAAATAATTCCGTATAATTCCAAAAAAATCAGAAAAATTATAAAATAATGTCACGTTTATTTTTTAAATTAAAATTCTAAAATTCAAAAGTAATTAAAAAATCACAAAAAAATCAAATGTTTGCCAAAAATAATCACAAAAAACTGAAACAATTGTAAAAAAAATTGAACGATTTTTTTGTATAACTTGATTTTTTTTAATTATTTATAAGTAAAATATTGTCTTTGAAAGATAACAAATAAATAAATAAACCTTAGAAAAGAAAATAATCACTTAAAAAAATAGTATTTGTTAAAAATACAAGTTACCCTCCTTCTTTATTCCGGACGGGTGGGACGGGTCACGAGACGGACGTGCACGGACGGAGGCGGTTTAAGAACGGGTTAAAAAGGGACGGGTTATCACGGGTGAAATTTTGAAGGACAACTTAAATCCGTATGAAACCCATCCTTGATATGAACACGGACGGTCACGGATTGAGTCCACGGACGGGTGACGGGGTGGACGGGCACGGGTCGGATTGATCCGTACGGATTTTATCAAAACACTATTCGGTAGTAATTTCCTAACAGTCGACCTCTTTGATTTTCGGGAGCAATTTCCTCAACCTTGTTTGGTCTCGCTTCTCCCTCCTTTCGGCTTTCTGATCTCTTTTCCCGATCTCGCGCGCGTCAGATCGAGGTATAATTTTCTCGTTTCTTCTCCATATTTACCGAAATTTTGATATCCCTACATGGTTGTTTATAATTAAGATTAACTCATCTATTTATCTCCAACTTTGTTTAGATTTCCGATTTCGAGTTTGGTCGCCATGGCCAGACGAGCTCAGATCCAGACAAGTAACTCCACACTTATTGCCATGATTGCTGACGAGGTATTCAATTATTCTTGTTGGTTACTGAATTTTCATCTAGCCGATCGAATTTGATTAAGCCATTATCTCCAAAAGAAATTAGTCATTACGATATATTCTAGGCCCATGTATTATTGTTTGCTAATTTGAATGAGTGGAAGGATCTTCCGTGTGTCTTCTTATTAGTTTAAGTAATTTTGTAAATGCTTCATTGTTAGCAATTAGTCAAAACTTGTTGGAAATTTACAAGGTACAAAAGATAAAGATCAAAAGCTGTTAATAATCTGTCAGACCTTCAATGGGAGCATAAATTAAGTCCAAATTCTGATCATCATAATGGCATTTGGTTAACAATAGGAACTTGAATACTTGATTATTTTCTTTTACTGGACAAAAAAAGAAGTATTGGAAGGAATTAGGGAAATATAACTAAGAGCTAATGTCCTATAGTTAGGAACATTTGCGATTTACGAGGGATAAGTTGAATCACAGTACTTCAATTAATCAATGCATTTATTTGTCGTGAAACATTGAGAAAGATATTCTTAAAATTTTGACTGCTAGATAACCTTGCTTTATTTTTAATCATATGACTAGATTCTAATTGAGTAATGCTGGTCATCAGCAAGACCTAATTCCATACATTGGTTCATTCCAATTGCAGTCTTTTAACTTCTTTTCCCTAATTCAGGACACCATCACTGGTTTTTTGTTGGCTGGAGTTGGAAATGTTGATATTAGGAGGAAGACAAATTATCTTATAGTGGATAACAGTATGTTCTAGATTCATTCTTTCCTTATTCTTTTTTCTTTTTTTTCCCTTTATTTTCCCTTTACTGTCTTGTCATATATTTTGATCCAGTTGTAACCTTTTTATCACATTATTTCATTTTCAGCTACTTTTCTTTTGAAAAGAAACATTTTCAGCTATTAAAATGATATTAGAACCTCTAGGCCATGAAATAAATATATCCCAAGTTCTGATGCAGGATTATCATTTCATTAAAATTACAGCAAGCATAATAAATACTTCTGTACCTTTTCAATTGACCCCACTCAAATTCAGAAAAGGGACTCTCAATTGGCTGCAGGCAGTATGGATGATATACTTTTTATGTTTATGATGAGACCATGCTTGATCTATTGCCTGATATGAAAGGTATCGTGTTATCAGAGTGTTTGGATAGGGTGTCTCAAATTTACCTATTTGATATTCACAATGCTGATACAGCTGAAATTGAATCAATTGGCAACTAACTTTACGGTTGCACACTTGCACTTTGTGTTTTTGTTTAATTACATGGTCATATTGCATTTCTTATTTCTATTTTTGTATGCTTCCTAGAAACTACTGTGAAACAAATAGAAGATACATTCAAGGAGTTCACCACAAGAGATGACATTGCTGTTGTGCTTATTAGCCAATATGTGAGTCCATATAACATCTACAATTATGACAATTTTCATAGCTTCGTTGTGAAAACTTTTTGCATGTGGATACAATAACTAGAGATCATATTGTGGAAGTACTGTTGACAGCTTAGCATATCAATTAGCAAAGTATACTATTATGTGGAACATTGTGCTATATTAGCATTATTTTTATTGTGCGGGATTACATTGTTTGAAACATATTCTTTTCTGTTAGGCAAGTTGGAATTTTTTTACTTTTATCCTGATTATTTATGACAAATAAATCCTTTCTGATTTTCTGAATCTGACATCATGGAACATGACATCATTTCGTAGTGTGCAAGAATATTACAAATTAAATAGGCTGTTATTGAATAAGTGGTCATTGATGGTTTTGGTTTGTTGTTATTCACATTTTGTTATTTTTATTTTTTATTTTTCAGGTAGCAAATATGATAAGATTCTTAGTTGATAGCTACAACAACCCCGTACCTGCCATACTGGAAATACCATCAAAGGACCATCCTTATGACCCGGCACATGATTCAGTCCTCTCTCGTGTCAGGTACCTCTTCTCTGCTGAATCTGTTGCATCAGGAAGGTATTAGAGAGATGAATTTTGCTTCTTGTACCTTTTCTTGCAATTTGCCAAAAAATGGATTATGTTATTTGTTTGGAAATGGCTGAATATCTTTTGAGGATTTTCTTTATGTTATTGTTGCTGTGAAAATAAGATATGTATGTATATCTGTAACGATCTTGATAGATCAATTACAAGAATTAATAATGAATTAAGAGAAAAGAGGAGATTTGAAAGATTAATTTGAAGTTTTTATTCAAAGCTCTTGAGCTGGATTACAACGAAATAGGAAATACGAGATAAAATTCATGATTCTGATTCAACAACATAACTAAATTGGAACCTAATTGCCTTATATATACGGCATACATTTTAACTAATTAACCCAGTAATTCAGTAACAAAGAAAACGACAGCAGCTGCAGCGTAACTAACTTCATCATCATCGCTGCAACGGTCTATATACGATCTTCTCCGGTTCGAGCAACTGGACTCGTCATTCCTGACAGGTGGAACCATTCTTCAGTGAGAAATCATTTGGGCCTGTTTTCTGTAGCGACGGCCCATCTGTACTAAAGCCCATCTTATCATTTAAACGAGACTCCTTCCCTCTCGCGCCAAGAGCAGTCATGTAGGCACCACTCGTCAGAGATGGAGTTGGTGCTGACATTCCCCTCCGCTTCAATTCCAGCTTGTCCTCAAGCTGTTTCATGTCATACCTGGCACAGAGAGTCTCGTAATCCTCCCAAGTCGAGTCATCGTCGGAGAGATTGGACCATTTCACCAGCACCTCAGTCACAGCGGAGTTATCTCGCTTAACCATGCGTCGCTGCAAGATATCAATAGGCTCAATTTTCAATTGACCTTCAGGACCCACCAATGGTAATTGAGATTGCAATGGTGTGGAAGACCCAATTTTCCTTTTGAGCTGAGAGACATGAAAAACATTATGAATTTGGGATCCCGGGGGTAATTGCAATTTATAGGCAACCATACCAATTTTCTCAAGAATTTCAAAAGGGCCATAGAAACGGGGGGAGAGCTTTTGACAGTGCTGGTGAGCTTTCATTGAAGATTGCCGATATGGTTGCAATTTGAGGTAGACCCAGTCACCAACTTGAAAGTGTCTTTCAGAACGCCCTTTGTTAGCAAAGTGAACCATACGTTCCTGAGCTAATTGGAGGTTCTTCTTCAATGATTGGAGAATTTGCTGTCGATTTTGTAAGAGTGTATCCACAGCCTCATTAGAGCTTTTAGGCATAGATCCCAAGGGTAAGTGAGGAGGGGGGTAGCCATAAAGAGCCTCAAAGGGAGTTAATTTGAGAGCTGAATGAAATGTGGTATTGTACCACCATTCTGCCAATGGGACCCAGTGAACCCATTGTTTAGGCTTATCAAAGATCATGCACCTAAGGTAGGATTCAACACACTGATTTAATCTCTCTGATTGGCCATCAGTTTGAGGATGATAAGCAGTGGTGAAATTTAATGAGACCTTTAATTGCGCCATTAATTCTCTCCAAAAATTGCTCACAAACACTGGGTCTCTATCGGTGATTATCTTAGTTGGCATGCCATGTAACTTATACACATTGTCAAGGAATAACAAAGCTACATCCTTAGCTTTATATGGGTGTGATAAGGGAATTAAATGGCAATATTTGGTGAATTTATCAATAACCACCAAAAGGACTGTTTTGCCCTCACTCTTTGGTAGACCAGAAATAAAGTCCATAGTCACCACTTGCCATGCTCCTTCGGGGATGGGAATAGGTTGCGGGAGGCACAGGGATGCCACATGCTCAACTTTGTTCATTTGACAACGAACGGGAGCTAACATGAGAGAGTACAGACTCCTTCAATTTTGGCCAGTAGAACAGCTTTTTAACTTTGTGGTAAGTGCCTAGAATACCTGAATGACCACCAATACTAGAATCATGTAAGAGAGAGATCATCTTACATCTCCAATTTGGTGAAGTACCCACATACAACCTTCCCTTCTTTCTAATTATACCCTTATGAACCAGTAAGGTAGTATCAGTTAATGTACCTTGTTTAGCCAGTTGTAAAATGGTTTGTGCCCATGAATCATTCACATAACTAGCTTTAAGTTCATCTACCCATGTTGGAGTGATCTCAGTGATGGCCATGAGAGAATGGAGATCACCTGGTGGAATTCTGGATAAAGCATCAGCTGCTTTATTTTCTGAACCTTTTGTATACTGAATTGTATAGTCCAAGCCCAACAATTTGCAGAGACCCTTGTGTTGCATTGTATGAGTTAACTTCTGCTCCAATAAGTGTTTCAAACTAATGTGATCTGTCCTGATAACAAAAGGAGCTCCTTGTAAATAATGTCTCCATTTGTCCACAGCTGTCAGCAAGGCCATCAACTCTTTTTCATAAGTGGACAGATGCTGGGTCTTTGGACCTAAAGCTTTACTCAAGTAAGCTATAGGTTGTCTCCCTTGCATTAAAACAACACCTAATCCCAAATCACTAGCATCAGTTTCCAAGATAAAAGGTTTAGAAAAATCTGGCATTGCGCTAAAGTAGAGAGAAGTTTGAGGGCATTTTTGAGAAGATCAAAAGATAATTGAGAGTCTGAAGACCAAAGAAAATTATCCTTTTTGAGAAGAGCAGTGAGAGGTTTGCTTATTGTCCCATAATTCTTGATAAATTTTCTATAATAACCACATAGACCCAAAAATCCTCTCAATTGTTTGACAGTTTTTGGAGTGGGCCATGATGCCATAGCTGCAACCTTATTAGGATCGGTGGAGACCCCTTTGTCAGAGATTATGTGCCCCAGATATTCAATGCTGGTGAGGCCAAATTCACATTTGGAAAGTTTAGCTTTGAGGTGATTAGAAAGGAGTATGGATAGGACCTGAGCAAGGTGAGTGAGATGGGTTTCTAAGGAGGGACTGTAAACCAGTATATCATCAAAGAAAACCAAAACAAATTTTCTCAAAAATGGTTGGAAGACCTGGTTCATTAAAGCCTGGAAGGTTGCTGGTGCATTAGTCAACCCAAAAGGCATCACTTTGTACTCATAGTGACCTTCATGGGTTCGAAATGCTGTCTTTGGCACATCTGCAGGGTTCATCCTTATTTGATGATAGCCGATCTGAGATCAATCTTGGAAAAGATTTTAGCTCCATGCAAGCTCATCCGAAGATCATCAATTATGGGAATTGGGTACTTGTTTTTGATTGTCAAGGAATTGAGTTTCCTATAATCAACACAAAGTCTCCAACTGCCATCTTTCTTCTTGACCAGTAATGCAGGAGATGCAAAAGGACTGGTAGAAGGCTGAATGATCTGAGTGTTGAGCAATTCTTTGATGATACTATCCAATTCTAATTTCTGAAAATGGGAATACCTGTAGGGTCTGAGATTGACAGGAGGAGCATCAGGTTTAAGTAGAATTTGGTGGTCAATTGCTCTTGGAGGAGGAAGGTCAGTGATAGGAGAGAAAACTGGTTCAAATTGAGATAGAACAGTTTGAATTTCTGGTACTGAAGGAGGAGATGAGTCTTCAGCACCTGAGCATGCCCAGATGTGAGCTAAATGTATTTCTTGAGACTGTGAGAGCTCATGAGGAAGATTGACCCCACTGCACATGGAAATGGTAGCTTCTTCCTTTTGAACTTGCAACGTGACAGATTTACCCTCCCTCTCAAATTCCAGACATTTCTTCCTCCAATCCATTTTTAATGGACTCAAGTCATATAGCCAATCAGCTCCCAGTATGACATCATAACCTTGGATTGGTAGGAGTCTGAGGTCACTAGCAAATTCACATCCTTGTATGTGGAAATTGAGGCCCACACATTTCTGGTCAGTGATTAATTTCCTGCCATCAGCTACAGTTACAATTAAGGGTTTGGTTTTGGTGATGTGATGGTCAGTACCTTGAAGTACAATTGGATCAATGAAACTGTGAGTTGCCCCACTATCTACCAAAGCATGAACTGGAATGGACCCAATTAACCCCTTAAATTGCATAGTAGTTTTTGGATGTTCACCAGCAGGGTCATGAATGGAGAGACTAGCTTCATCATGATCTGAGTTCACTGCCGGGGAAGATGAATCGTCTGCAGTGGTGTCACTTTGCACAAATTGGTAGATTTCACCATCAGCACCATAAAGCATTTGTAGTTTGACTTTACAAGGGGTACCAGGGTGGAATTTCTCTTTACATTTGAAACAAAGGTTTAATTTTCTCATTTGATCCAAAGTGAGATTAGTATTAGTGGCAGGAAGGGTGGAATGAGGTAGGTCAACTGGTTTTCCAATTTTCTCTGAAAAAAATTTGGTAGAACTTGGATAGAAGCTAGATTGTTTTGAGTAAGGTTTGAATTTCTTTGTTTGACTCTCAACTGCTGCCTCCATGTGAAGGGCATATTCCAAAGCATCCTCAACAACTCTTGGTTTGAAAGCTTTGACCATTGGTTTAATTTCTGGTTTCAACCCACTAATGAATGCATCTACAAAATCAATTTCAGAGAAGGTTCGATTTTCTAACAATATTTGAGTTCTGACTTTCTCAAATTTGTCCATATAACTGGAAATGTCCGAAGCTTGGGTGAGTGATCTCAATTCATCTAGAGCATTAGATGAACTAGCAGTTTGAAATCGTCTGGTTACATAGGCACACAATGTTTTCCAATCTGGGGGGTCATGTGTTATTAGAAAACCTTCATACCATTCACTAGCCTTTTCCTGAAAATGAAGAGTAGCCAATTGTACCCTATGCTGATGTGGAACCTGGTACAGTTCAAAATAAGATTGGGATTTTCTGATCCATTCTACGGTATTAATACCGATGAACGTCGGAAAATCGATCGAGGAAGACGAAAACGATTGTTTGATTCGATTGATTCGGATGTCGGCGATAGCACTGAGCCATTGTTAATAGTTGAATCGCTTTGTCTCATCCTCAAATCTAGTAGTGTGACCTCGGAAAATAGCATCCCATCGCTTGTCAGCCTGAGCAAGCTTCAAATCGAGGTCAGCAGTGATTTGAGCTTTGGTGATCTGCAATTGATCTGCTATCTTCTGAGCTAAGAGATCCTGAGATCGATTGAACTCTTCCCTGATTAAACGAAGCTCGTTGTGGATCTCTTCCATTTGATTGTGTGTTTGATTTCGAGTTTTGGGCATAAAATGAATCTGGTTGAGAAAAAAAATTTTGGTGCCTCCAGATAGAGATCGGAAGGCTCTGATACCAAATGTAACGATCTTGATAGATCAATTACAAGAATTAATAATGAATTAAGAGAAAAGAGGAGATTTGAAAGATTAATTTGAAGTTTTTATTCAAAGCTCTTGAGCTGGATTACAACGAAATAGGAAATACGAGATAAAATTCATGATTCTGATTCAACAACATAACTAAATTGGAACCTAATTGCCTTATATATACGGCATACATTTTAACTAATTAACCCAAGAAATTCAAGAACAAAGAAAACGACAAAGAATTGTAGCGTAACTAACTTCATCATCATCGCGCAACTGCCTATATACGATCTTCTCCGCTTCGAGCAACTGGACTCGTCATTCCCGACGGGTGGAACCATTCTTCAAATGAGAAATCATTTGGGCACTTTTTCGTAGCGACGGCCCATCCGTACTAAAGCCCATCTTATCATTTAAACGAGACTCCTTCCTCTCGCGCCAAGAGGCATCATGTAGGCACCACTCGTCGAGAGATGGAGTTGGTGCGACATTCCCCTCCGCTTCAATTCCAAACTTGTCCTCAAGTCGTTTCATGTCATACCCGGCACGAGAGAGTCTCGTAATCCTCCCAAGTCGAGTCATCGTCGGAGAGATTGGACCATTTCACCAAGACTCGATCCACAAATGAGTTATCTCGCTTAACCACGCGTCGCCGCAAGATATCAATAGGCTCGATTTTCAATTGACCTTCAGACCCACCATGGTAATTGAGATTGCAATGGTGTGGAAGACCCAATTTTCCTTTTGAGTGAGAGACATGAAAAACATTATGAATTTGGGATCCCGGGGTAATTGCAATTTATAGGCAACCATACCAATTTTCTCAAGAATTTCAAAAGGGCCATAGAAACGGGGGAGAGCTTTTGACAGATCTTTGGTGAGCTTTCATTGAAGATTGCCGATATGGTTGCAATTTGAGGTAGACCCGACCACCACTTGAAAGTGTCTTTCGAAACGCCTTTGTTAGCAAAGTGAACCATACGTTCCTGAGCTAATTGGAGGTTCTTCTTCAATGATTGGAGAATTTGCTGTCGATTTTGTAAGAGTGTATCCACAGCCTCATTAGAGCTTTTAGGCATAGATCCCAAGGGTAAGTGAGGAGGGGGTAGCCATAAAGAGCCTCAAAGGAGTTAATTTGAGGAGAATTTGAATGAAATGTGGTATTGTACCACCATTCTGCCAATGGGACCCAGTGAACCCATTGTTTAGGCTTATCAAAGATCATGCACCTAAGGTAGGATTCAACACACTGATTTAATCTCTCTGATTGGCCATCAGTTTGAGGATGATAAGCAGTGGTGAAATTTAATGAGACCTTTAATTGCGCCATTAATTCTCTCCAAAAATTGCTCACAAACACTGGGTCTCTATCTGTGATTATCTTAGTTGGCATGCCATGTAACTTATACACATTGTCAAGGAATAACAAAGCTACATCCTTAGCTTTATATGGGTGTGATAAGGGAATTAAATGGCAATATTTGGTGAATTTATCAATAACCACCAAAAGGACTGTTTTGCCCTCACTCTTTGGTAGACCAGAAATAAAGTCCATAGTCACCACTTGCCATGCTCCTTCGTGGGGATGGGAATAGGTTGCGGGAGGCGCCTGGGATGCCACATGCTCAACTTTGTTCATTTGACATACCGAACAGGAGCTAACATGAGAGAAGTACGGACTCCTTCAATTTTGGCCGAGAAACGACTTTTAACTTTGTGGTAAGTGCCTAGAATACCCGAATGACCACCAATACTAGAATCATGTAAGAGAGAGATCATCTTACATCTCCATTTGGTGAAGTACCCACATACAACCTTCCTTCTTTCTAATTATACCCTTATGAACCAAGAAGGTAGTATCGCTAATGTACCTTGTTTAGCCGGTTGTAAAATGGTTTGTGCCCATGAATCATTCACATAACTAGCTTTAAGTTCATCTACCCATGTTGGAGTGATCTCGATGAATGGCCATGAGAGAATGGAGATCACCTGGTGGAATTCCGGATAAAGCATCACCGCTTTATTTTCTCGAACCTTTTGTATACTTGAATTGTATAGTCCAAGCCCAACAATTTGAGAGACCCTTGTGTTGCATTGTATGAGTTAACTTCGCTCCAATAAGTGTTTCAAACTAATGTGATCTGTCACGATAACAAAAGGAGCTCCTTGTAAATAATGTCTCCATTTGTCCACAATGCAAAGAGCCCATCAACTCTTTTTCATAAGTGAATGATCTTTGGTCTTTGGACCTAAAGCTTTACTCAAGTAAGCTATAGGTTGTCTCCCTTGCATTAAAACAACACCTAATCCCAAATCACTAGCATCAGTTTCCAAGATAAAAGGTTTAGAAAAATCTGGCATTGCCAAAGTAGGAGCTGAGCTGAGGGCATTTTTGAGAAGATCAAAAGATAATTGAGAGTCTGAAGACCAAAGAAAATTATCCTTTTTGAGAAGAGCAGTGAGAGGTTTGCTTATTGTCCCATAATTCTTGATAAATTTTCTATAATAACCACATAGACCCAAAAATCCTCTCAATTGTTTGACAGTTTTTGGAGTGGGCCATGATGCCATAGCTGCAACCTTATTAGGATCGGTGGAGACCCCTTTGTCAGAGATTATGTGCCCCAGATATTCAATGCTGGTGAGGCCAAATTCACATTTGGAAAGTTTAGCTTTGAGGTGATTAGAAAGGAGTATGGATAGGACCTGAGCAAGGTGAGTGAGATGGGTTTCTAAGGAGGGACTGTAAACCAGTATATCATCAAAGAAAACCAAAACAAATTTTCTCAAAAATGGTTGGAAGACCTGGTTCATTAAAGCCTGGAAGGTTGCTGGTGCATTAGTCAACCCAAAAGGCATCACTTTGTACTCATAGTGACCTTCATGGGTTCGAAATGCTGTCTTTGGCACATCTGCAGGGTTCATCCTTATTTGATGATAGCCTGATCTGAGATCAATCTTGGAAAAGATTTTAGCTCCATGCAGTTCATCCAGAAGATCATCAATTATGGGAATTGGGTACTTGTTTTTGATTGTCAAGGAATTGAGTTTCCTATAATCAACACAAAGTCTCCAACTGCCATCTTTCTTCTTGACCAGTAATGCAGGAGATGCAAAAGGACTGGTAGAAGGCTGAATGATCTGAGTGTTGAGCAATTCTTTGATGATACTATCCAATTCTAATTTCTGAAAATGGGAATACCTGTAGGGTCTGAGATTGACAGGAGGAGCATCAGGTTTAAGTAGAATTTGGTGGTCAATTGCTCTTGGAGGAGGAAGGTCAGTGATAGGAGAGAAAACTGGTTCAAATTGAGATAGAACAGTTTGAATTTCTGGTACTGAAGGAGGAGATGAGTCTTGACAAGCTCGAGCATGCCCGATGTGAGCTAAATGTATTTCTTGAGACCGCGAGAGCTCATGAGGAAGATTGACCCCACTGCACATGGAAATGGTAGCTTCTTCCTTTTGAACTTGCAACGTGACAGATTTACCCTCCCTCTCAAATTCCAGACATTTCTTCCTCCAATCCATTTTTAATGGACTCAAGTCATATAGCCAATCAGCTCCCAGTATGACATCATAACCTTGGATTGGTAGGAGTCTGAGGTCACTAGCAAATTCACATCCTTGTATGTGGAAATTGAGGCCCACACATTTCTGGTCAGTGATTAATTTCCTGCCATCAGCTACAGTTACAATTAAGGGTTTGGTTTTGGTGATGTGATGGTCAGTACCTTGAAGTACAATTGGATCAATGAAACTGTGAGTTGCCCCACTATCTACCAAAGCATGAACTGGAATGGACCCAATTAACCCCTTAAATTGCATAGTAGTTTTTGGATGTTCACCGACGGGTCATGAATGGAGAGACTAGCTTCATCATGATCGAGTTCACTTCTTAGGGAAGATGAATCGTCTGCGATGGTGTCACTTTGCACAAATTGGTAGATTTCACCATCAGCACCATAAAGCATTTGTAGTTTGACTTTACAAGGGGTACCAGGGTGGAATTTCTCTTTACATTTGAAACAAAGGTTTAATTTTCTCATTTGATCCAAAGTGAGATTAGTATTAGTGGCGGGAAGGGTGGAATGAGGTAGGTCAATGGTTTTCCAATTTTCTCGAAAAAATTTGGTAGAACTTGGATAGAAGCTAGATTGTTTTGAGTAAGGTTTGAATTTCTTTGTTTGACTCTCAACTGCTGCCTCCATGTGAAGGGCATATTCCAAAGCATCCTCAACAACTCTTGGTTTGAAAGCTTTGACCATTGGTTTAATTTCTGGTTTCAACCCACTAATGAATGCATCTACAAAATCAATTTCAGAGAAGGTTCGATTTTCTAACAATATTTGAGTTCTGACTTTCTCAAATTTGTCCATATAACTGGAAATGTCCGAAGCTTGGGTGAGTGATCTCAATTCATCTAGAGCATTAGATGAACTAGCAGTTTGAAATCGTCTGGTTACATAGGCACACAATGTTTTCCAATCTGGGGGGTCATGTGTTATTAGAAAACCTTCATACCATTCACTAGCCTTTTCCTGAAAATGAAGAGTAGCCAGTTGTACCCTATGCTGATGTGGAACCTGGTACAGTTCAAAATAAGATTGGGATTTTCTGATCCATTCTACGGTATTAATACCAGTAAACGTCGGAAAATCAGATCGAGGAAGACGAAAACGATTGTTTGATTCAGATTCAGTATGTCGGCGATAGCCTGAGCCATTGTTAATAGTTGAATCGCCTGTCTCATCCTCAAATCTAGTAGTGTGACCCCGGAAAATAGCATCCCATCGCTTGTCAGCCTGAGCAAGCTTCAAATCGAGGTCAGCAGTGATTTGAGCTTTGGTGATCTGCAATTGATCTGCTATCTTCTGAGCTAAGAGATCCTGAGATCGATTGAACTCTTCCCTGATTAAACGAAGCTCGTTGTGGATCTCTTCCATTTGATTGTGTGTTTGATTTCGAGTTTTGGGCATAAAATGAATCTGGTTGAGAAAAAAAAATTTTGGTGCCTCCAGATAGAGATCGGAAGGCTCTGATACCAAATGTAACGATCTTGATAGATCAATTACAAGAATTAATAATGAATTAAGAGAAAAGAGGAGATTTGAAAGATTAATTTGAAGTTTTTATTCAAAGCTCTTGAGCTGGATTACAACGAAATAGGAAATACGAGATAAAATTCATGATTCTGATTCAACAACATAACTAAATTGGAACCTAATTGCCTTATATATACGGCATACATTTTAACTAATTAACCCAGTAATTCAGTAACAAAGAAAACGACAGCAGCTGCAGCGTAACTAACTTCATCATCATCGCTGCAACGGTCTATATACGATCTTCTCCAGTTCGAGCAACTGGACTCGTCATTCCTGACAGGTGGAACCATTCTTCAGTGAGAAATCATTTGGGCCTGTTTTCTGTAGCGACGGCCCATCTGTACTAAAGCCCATCTTATCATTTAAACGAGACTCCTTCCCTCTCGCGCCAAGAGCTGTCATGTAGGCACCACTCGTCAGAGATGGAGTTGGTGCTGACAATATCAGTATATGTATGGCTCTGGAAGCATGCTAGGAATGAAATCTTTGAGGATTTTTTTTCTTGTGAATTGTTGATGAGATGTTTCATCTTTAGTAATTTGTGGACAAGGTATTTATTTGGACGGAAATAATATATTGAATTCATTTTTAGAGTTATATATGAAACTAGGTGGTCTGAAATATACTTTGCATGCTATTAGTTAACATTAAATGAAAATAGTTTTTTTTTTGTACACAAGCAAAGAAAATATTGAGAAACTATTGAATACCGTAAAATCTATCATGCTAATCTACTCCACAACTCCAATGGTAAAATATTTTAATTAAGAAAACAAAAGTCGGTTGCTTTGGTACAGCATGTGACGATATGACATCAGCAAAAATCATGAATTGTTTGCGGTTCGGGAGAACGGGATGGCAACGATTTCGCCACATTTTCATATTTTTGAGATGATGAATTGATGATCGGTCCAACGTCCAAGTCACCCAATTTAAAGCCACATTTTCATCTTGGCCTTAGAATAACGAAAATTCTCACCTGACTTTGAGTACATAAAATTCAATTCTAAATTTAAAGGCAGGGTAAAATTTAAGAACAGATAAAAAAAAAACAGCACCAGTACTATTCTCGTCCATTTTGACTTCATTATAGTTTATTAGAGCTGCAATTCGGATTTCATTCCAACAATATAGTTTTTAAATAAATAATTAATAATATAAAATTTTAAATATATTTAATAAAAATTTACATTACAAAACTAGATAATATTTTAAATGTTAAGTTATAATTATTATTATAATGATAATAATAATAATAATAATTAGCTTAAAATTTTAATTTTTATGTAAAATATGACTAATCCAACTGTTCAATATAATTTTAATATTTAACTTTACTAGTTAGCCAATTTTTATATTTTTTTTTTAAAAAATTGCTATTTTTTTTGCATGAGGAGAAAATTGTTTAATTTAAAAATTCTGGATCGTCCAATGTGACGATTTTCTCCTCATGCAAAAAAATAGCAAAAAAATTTCAAAAAAATATTAAATTTGACTAGCTAGTAGAGTTTGATATAAAAATTATATTGAACGATTCGGATCGGTCATATTTTATGTAAAATTTAAAAATTTATGCTAATGCACGGGTACATCCGTATATTATAATGTACCAAAAGCTCACTCTAATAAATAATATAATTAAATACATAATAATCTATAAATGATCATCTAAAAACTATTGATTCATTTTAAGAGTTATATATCACCTTAAGTATATTACATATATTATTTTAAATGTGCAGAGATAAACTATTTTATATGAACTTTTGGATTTAAAAAAATAAATTTTTTTAAACAAAATCAATGATAAAAAAATGGTGATATGGTATACTTAAAAAAGCTAGAAGTTTAACCTCTTATTAAGAATTAGATCGAATTCAAACATTATGGAGTATTTTATATGTTTGTGTAGGCGAGATGACACTAGATTAGGGGTGTCAATGGATCGGTTCGGGTCGGATCATATTATTTTATTATTTTTTTTTACCTAACCCGAAGCTGACCCGATTAAATTTGAGTCAAAAAATCTTGACTCATACCCGACCCGACGGGTCACGGGTGATGTTTATTTTGCTAAGCTAATAAATACCCTAATTTATACTTAATTTCGTACGCAAGCGCACGGCCTAGCAAGTAAGTAGTAGTTGGGGTGTCGAACCACAAGGACAAGGATGAATTACCTAGGTTCTAACAAGTTTCACTAATTTAGACAATCAAAAGTGACTTTTGGTTTTAAACTAAAAGTAAACAAATCTAACAACAACGACCGGAGAGTTTATCGATTGAGGATTCTAGGGGTTTTCGCTTCACTCTCACTCGTTTGGTCAATTCACTCAATTTGATCTTTTAATATGTTCTAGTGTTTGTCGGGATTCAATCTCGCATTTTAGTACCAAATTTACACTTTCGTGGCTTGATACCGTACCTAAACAATTCGGTTTCACGATTAAGTACTTCACCTTACAAGTCTAAGCCCATTAAGATCAAATGAGTCACTTTGGCATAACCTAGATTTTGTATCGTCTTTCTAAGTACACTCACACAATTTCTAAGGTTTCCTCGCTTTTCCCTTAGGTAATAAGTTTCACTTAAGTACTTGGCCTACAACCTAGATCACTATTTTGGGTCGAAGATTCGCCCACCTTTCTGTTTCCGCTTTCACTTCTAGGATAACATGCAGTTGATTAAACTAGGCATACAATTTAGACAAAACAGCAATCACAAACAACAAGAACTAAAATATCAACAAACGAGTAAATTAAACCATTCGAGTTATCGAGTTTACACCTAGACCCCTAGAAGGGTGTCTAGCCACAAATCATATCAAAGATTGTATCAAGATTCATGTTTAAACAACAGTACAACATGAGAAAAGAGTAAAGAAAAGAATAAACCAAGAAGATCTACGATTTCTCGCCCGGTTCTTGAGTTCTCCTTCAAATCTCTCTCCAATGGTGTTCTTCCTCTTCCTTCTTGCTTTGGATCTCCTCTCCAGACAGCTGAGAGATGTCTGGGACGAAAGGGTATCAAAATCTCTTAATTCCCATGAGAAAACCGCTTTAAAATCGCCAATTCATACGTGCCAAATTTTAAAAATTGCGGTCCGTAATTTTTGCATTTTTTTCCAGAACGAACCAGAGAGCATTTGCGGTCCGCAGTTGATAATTGCGGTCCGCAATTTTGGTATGAGAATGCTTTTAACTTGATTTCTTCGTGTAAATCCGACCCATCTCGTTCCAAGCATTATTTCTCATGTTAACATCTCTGTTTACACTCAATGCCCTGCAAAATAACAAGAAATGCAGCAGTATCTCGAACTCGACATAAAAACTAAATAAATTCTTAACAATTAACATAAAATACATAGTTTTTGAGATAAAACCCTAATCAAATATAATATATAAATGAGGCTTATCAAATTCCCCCAAACTTAAACCTTGCTTGTCCCTAAGCAAGATTCAGTCGGAGACCTAGGGTACATCTCTAAACTAAGTAAAGTTTCAAGGAAGTCTAACTTACATGCAAAAGGTCATGGGTTATTTGAAAAAGTGGTAACTAACCCTAAGACAAATCCTTTCAAATTTGTTCGGTCATTAATTGAAGTTTTTGGGAAAAGCTTTGGGAATTGTTCATTATTTCTGACTTCACACGTGGTGTTTTACTCGAGGAGTTTTACCTCAGACTCCTACTTTCAATGTAATGCCCTAGAATCTTTCCAAAAATGATGAATACTTAAGTTTTTCCTTCCCCTCAACTATGAAATGAAACCAAGAAAATCCATAAAAGAAGAAAAATGACAAAGTTAATCCCGAACCTCACGCGGGTTATTTTTGTGTAGCTCAAACCTTTATTAAGAAACCCTAATTGCGCACATGAGGCTACCTCGTGCCGTGTTGGGGTTAGGGAGTTCCATAATACCACCCTAGCACAATTGAGGCTTAATTTGATCTTATTTGAATCGAAATTTTCTTTTTATTTGTTTGCGAATGTCACGGCATGTGTACTCTTAACCATGGTGCCTCAATAATTTGGACCTTCTAAAGATTTGCATATTGATTTTTAGGTCCTTTTGATTGATTTTTTTTAGAAGCACCGGTAGACACTTACCATAAGCACTCTTTCTTGATTAAGTTTTTCATTTAAAATAAACAAACGAATTGGATTTCCAAGGTTTGATAAAAATTTTTGGGAGGACGTCAATTCTTGAACACTCATCATTCTAGAAACTTCCTAGGGCATATTTTTTTTCTGATTTTTCGGACCCGAGAACCTTTTTCATTCACCACATGTTATTTTAGAAAAGTTTGTATATTCTCGTATCAATTTCCCAAAATTTCCAACAAGACTACTCCTTTGCCAAAATTTCCCTTAGGGTTTTTCAAAACTTTTTGCAAAATTACTCACTAAAATTTGAATTTCTAAAAAAAATTACAACAATCTTAATGCAACAATAATAACAACTACATGCTATGCAGATACAAGTAAGTTCCAAATACTCCCCCAAACTTAAATCAAGCATTGTCCTCAATGCGTGAAAGAAAAGAAAGGTATAAAGAACTTACAATGGAAGAAGACAATGGAGGCGGGCGGGGTTGAGGCGGGTGCCTCAATCGTTAGGCGGGGGCTGAGATTTGGAGAAAAAGTAGCTCAATCCCTCCTCACTCGGTTTTTTCGTCCACAACAAACCCATTTCTTCGTCACTTTGAGAGCACTCACCACGGTTTTTCATTTCTTCGCAATCTTTTATGCGATGTCTGAAAACCATTATCTTTTGCCCTACCAGTGCTCACTGAGTCATCGTGCTTTATCATTGTTTTTCTTGATTTTTCCTTCATAATTTCATTATGTTTTTCCTTTGTCAGTGGATTAAAGACTTCAACCCTTAGAGTGGATGGTAGAGGTTGTAGCTCGATCTTGGGTGAGATTGGAGGGTTTTGGGTCGAGTCTGAACCTTCTGAAGTTAAAAATGTGATAGCTGGGCAAAATTACGGACCGCAAATTTCGGACTTCGGACCGCAATTTTGGCTCGGAATTTTCTCGCCTCCGTTTGTGCACTTTTTTTTATGGTCCGCAAATTCTTCCTTCGGTTCGCAATTTTGAAAATTTTCTGCTGGTTGTGCTGTTTCGTGTCTCCTTTCTTCAGATTTTGAGATTTCCAACTCCATTTGTTCGAGAAACCTTTCGAATTCACCGTCGGAAGGTTGCGTGACCAATTTATCAATCGAATCGGCGATTGATAGTTTTTCAAATTCTTCTTTAACAATCACGTCAATCTTGTCCACACTGCAAAAATTACCATCATTAGCGGGGTATTTCAAAGGTTTAAACATATCGAATTTGACTTTTTCTTTTCCGATCTCAAATGTGAGTTTTCCCCCTCTAACATCTATTTGGGTGCCGGACGTATTCAAGAATGGCCGGCCAAGAATTAAAGGTGTATTGGGGTCCTCATCCATTTCAATTACGACAAAATCTATGGGAATGTAAAATTTCCCCACTTGAAGCGGTAAATCCTCAACTTGCCCCATCGGATATTTTAATGATCCGTCCGCCAATTGTAAAGAAATTTTTGTTGGCACTAACTCACCAACCCCAATCCTATCAAAAACAGATTTTGGCATTAGACTTACACTTGCCCCAAGGTCACACAAAGCACGGTTGAATTTGGTGCTTTATATAAAACAAGGTATGACAAAACTACCCGGTCTTGCAACTTAGGGGGTAACTTATTCATCACTATTGCGCTCACTTTTTCATCAAGGTTACCGTTTCATCGTCTAATTTTCTCCTATTGGACAAGATATCTTTCAAAAACTTTGCATAGTCGACATTTTAGTGACAACATCGGTGAATGGGATGTTGACATTCAATTTCTTTAACAATTCAACAAACCTAGCATATTGCTTATCCAATTTCGTGTTAACAAGTCTTTGAGGGTAAGGGATAAACTCACATGGGGTACATACCTCGGTATGTCCCCCTTTACCCGATTCGGCGTTGGTGCATTGGTGTTTCCCTTGTCGACCTCTTTCTTACTCATCTCATCATGATTTTTCGGCGGAAGTCGGGTTGTTTCGGTGCACATGAACTCCGATCTTGAGGCACCTCGGGTCCATCATATGCGCTTTCACTCCTCAAAGTGATGGCCTTAACAGTTGCATTTGGATTGCAATCCGGTTTAGGCGGTAGCTGACCATGTTGGCGTGAAGACGACGATGTCAGTTGCGTCACTTGCGTTTCTAAAAGTTTCCCATGAGTCGCTAGTAGGTCAACTTTCATGCTTAGATTCCTAATTTGGTCGGCCACTTGTTGGTTGACCCTCTTTTGGTCCTGCCTGAACTCCGCTTGTTCTTGCATCATTTTTTCCATCATTTGTTTCAAATTAGATTTCTGCGGAGCGCCTTGGTCAAATTGCCTTTGCCCGTATCCCTGATTGGATCGGTTCTGATTGGGACTTTGGTTCTGGTTTTGGGGTTGGTCGTCTTGGTTGTTTCTCCAGGAGAAATTTGGGTGATCTCTCCATCCTGGGTTGTAAAAATTAGAGTAAGGGTTGTTTTGCGGCCGGTAATTGTTGTTGAGTACATTCACTTGCTCCGCATCCCCCTCGGTAGATCTTCCCCAATTACAGTTTATGGCTAAGTGATCGCCTCCACCACAAATAGCACAAGTAGGTGATTGATGTACCGCTGAAATATTTTGGTTGGTCAAGCGGTCTATGCTCTTTTGCATCGCCTCCATTTGTGCTGCCAATTTGGTTGAAATATTCATCTCAATCACACCCGCTGCACCTCGAACGGGTCCTCTCACCGAGCTCCATTGTTGCTGCCCTAATGCCATCTCATCAATCAATTTGTAGGCATCCCGGCGCTCATGTTCATCAAATTACCTCCACCGCCGCATCAATGGTTAGTTTAGAGGATCCTTCGAGTCCTTCATAGAAAATCTAAAGTATGAACCACTTCTCGAGTCCGTGGTGCGCGACAAAGACGCAACAGCTTTCTTGGTATCTATCCCATGCCCTCGTCGAGAGATTCTCCTCCTCTTTGCCTGAAATTTGTAATTTGAGCACGAAGGGCAGAAGTTTTAGATGGAGGAAAATACTTAGAAAGGAAAGCATCAGACATTTGGGCCCATGTTCTTATTGTACCGGTGTCTAGTGACCTTAACCAATTTCTAACCTTATCTCCTAAAGAAAAAGGAAATGCTCTAAGTTTAATGGCTTCTGGTTCAACACCATTAATTTTAACCGTATTACATAGTTCTTCAAACATGGCCAAATGTTGGTTTGGGTCTTCATGGGCTAAACCGTTGAACATGTGTTGAGAGAGCATGTTCAAGAGAGCGGGTTTCAACTCGAAGTTGTTTGCCGCAACATTAGGCACCGTGTAGCCTAGTTGAATTCCAATTACTTTCGGGGCAGCAAAGTCCTTCAAAGGACGGTTCTCATCATTCTCCGCCATTTGGGTTGCTTCTTCGATGGCGAGATGAATAAACGGTTGTTCAAGAAGAGAGGTTATCTCCTTGGTTCTACGTCTGTATACCAAGAGACCTGATTGCCCGGCCAGATCGAGTCCTGAAAGAGCAATCAAACAAGTAGATCACGAAAAATAAAAGAAAATAAGAGAAATAAAAATTAAAAAGAAATATCTAGTCTCGCTTACTAAATGTTGAACCAATATTCACACCGTTATCCCCGGCAACGGCGCCAAAAAGCTTGATATGTATTTTGCTAAGCTAATAAATACCCTAATTTATACTTAATTTCAGACGCAAGCGCACGACCTAGTCAAGTAGTAGTTGGGGTGTCGAACCACAAGGACAAGGATGAATTACCTGTTTCTAACAAGTTTCACTAATCTAGACAATCAAAAGTGAGTTTTGGTTTTAAACTAAAAGTAAACAAATCTAACAACAACGACTGAAGAGTTTATCAGATTGAGGATTCTAGGGGTTTTCGGTTTCACTCTCACTCGTTTGGTCAATTCACTCAATTTAATCTTTTAATATGTTCTAGTGTTTGTCGGGGATTCAATCTCAGATTTTAGTACCAAATTTACACTTTCGTGGCTTGATACCGTACCTAAACAATTCGGGTTTCACGATTAAGTACTTCACCTTACAAGTCTAAGCCCATTAAGATCGGTGAGTCACCGTGGCATAACCTAGATTTTGTACTTCGTCTTTCGGTACCTCACACAATTTCTAAGGTTTCCTCGCTTTTCCCTTAGGTAATAAGTTTCACTAAAGTATTTGACCTACAACCTAGATCACTATTTTGGGTCGAAGATTCGGCCCACCTTTCGGTTTCCGCTTTCACTTCTAAGATAACATGCAACATTAAACTAGGCATACAATTTAGATAAAACAAAGAATCACAAACAACAAGAACTAAAAGATCAACAAACGAGTAAATTAAACCATTCGAGTTATCGAGTTTACACCTAGACCCCTGAAGGGTGTCTAGCCACAAATCATATCAAAGATTGTATCAAGATTCATGTTTAAACAACAAGACAACATGAGAAAAGAGTAAAGAAAAGAATAAACCAAGAAGATCTACGATTTATCGCCCTATTTTGAGTTCTCCTTCAAATCTCTCTCCAATGGTGTTCTTCCTCTTCCTTCTTGCTTTGGATCTCCTCTCCGGACAAGAGATGTCTCGGGACGAAGGGGTATCAAAATCTCTTAATTCCCATGAGAAAACCGCTTTAAAATCGCCAATTATACGCTTGCCACCCAAAATTGCGGTCCCGACATTTTAAAATTGCGGTCCGCAATTTTTGCATTTTTTTCCGTAACGAACCGTAGAGAGAGCATTTGCGGTCCCGTTAGCTTGATAATCATGCGGTCCGCAATTTTGGTATGGGAATGCTTTTAACTTGATTTCTTCGTGTAAATCCGACCCATCTCGTTCCAAGCATTATTTCTCATGTTAACATCTTTGTTTACACTCAATGCCCTGCAAAATAACAAGAAATGCAGCAGTATCTCGAACTCGACATAAAAACTAAATAAATTCTTAACAATTAACATAAAATACATAGTTTTTGAGATAAAACCCTAATCAAATATAATATATAAATGAGGCTTATCAACGGGTCGACCGACCCGACCCATGTAAAATAATTAAATATTTTTATATAATTTTAAGTAATAAAATATTAATTAATTTATAATTAATCTTAATTAGTATATAATTAGTGTATATTTAAGGTTTAATTAGTGCTAAATAATGAAATAACTTTAAAAAACAAAATTAATCGAGTCAGGTCGGGTTGACCTGAACCCGACCCGAACCGATTCGGATTAAAAAAATTAAACTCATTTATCTTCCAGTTATATCGAGTCGGATCAGATTGAATTAACTCATCGAGTCAGATCAGATTGAATTAACTCATCGAGTCGGATCAATAATTGACCACCCTACACTAGATACATGAGTCTACATGCAGACATATGTATTTGTACGAATTAAAGATCCTAAGGAGTGAATTGAAAAAACAGCCCACTACTTGTAGAAATTATATATTGAATTTCAAATGCTTATATTTATTGGGATGGGATCTTTTGACAATAGATTATTTTGAAAATCTTGATAATAGACTTCTAAATAAATATTAAAAAAATTATAGATATACTTTTTAGTTATAGATTAATAACATTTAAATTTTATGTAATTTAATTATTATTTGATGATCCATAAAAAATCATCAGAATTTTATATAATTTATAATGATTATAATTTAGCATCTTTAATGAACTATCAACCGATAATAAAATTATATAAAATTAAAAAAATAATAATAAAAAAAAAATTAATATTTATTTAAAATTCCATTGTAAAAAGATCCCACCCTGTTTATGATCGTGCAGTCGATGATGAGTCACCAACAAAAAAGCTATCTTATGTTTTGATGGCTCCTTAGTCCTTCCTTCCGAAGCTCCGCACCACGTTCTCAATTATTACCAGAAGAAATTAAAAACACCACAATTTTCCAGGCCCAAGAAAAAACCTAAAAAAATAAAGGAAAATTAAGAGTGGAAAATTTATCGATCAGACAGTTAGCGCATGCAGACCAGAACCAATCAGATTGCTCGTAGTCTCGTAATCTCACATCATACGGCCTGAATCACATAGAAACAGTTGAACTGAGCGTTCATCTCCAGTAGTAGTACTACCGGAGAGGATGCAATCTCTCTTCCCCGTTTCTCTCAAACGTCTGTTCCTTTGACTCGGCGACTCTCTACTTCTCGTACAAATACTCCCCTTCTCTCCCCTGTCTTCATCATCAACCTCTTTAGTTTCTCTCTCTTTTACAAGTCACAAGTCACAACTCACAAGCATGTTAGAGCTGAGACTATCACAAGGTGTTCTCCTCAGAAAGATTCTGGTATCGGTGGAAAATCTCCTCTCAAACGCCAACTTTGATTGCTCCCCTTCCGATGGGCTATGCTTCCAGTCAATGGATTCGAGCCACATGTCACTCGTATCTCTCCAATTGCCACCGCATTCATTCGAGCGGTTCAGGTGTGATCGCAACCTTACCGTGGGCATTAACTCGACACACTTGTCAAGGCTTCTAAAATGTGCAGGGAATGACGGAATAATTACGATTAAAGTCCTGATACAATATCGCTGATGTTTAAAAACTCTAGTAAGTCGTGTCAGCTTTCTCTACAACCTCTCTGTTTTGCTCAGTTATCATGTTCAGTACTGACATAATAAATAGTTAAATACTGCATCTGTTAATTTCGTTGTTTATACGTAATTTAACATCTTGTTCAGTAAACGCACCAAATGCTTATTTGAATCATCCTTGTATCCCTGTATGAAATTGTGAAACAAGGAGAGCTAGTATTACATTTTACTCTTAAATCTAGGATTTGGAATATGAAAGCTCTTTGATTACACCTTATTGACATCTAAAATTGTTAAATTCATTCCGTCAATTAAAATTTATTGTTATTCTTTACCATTTTTTGTTGTCAGAGCATGATAGGATATCAGACTTTGAAATGAAGCTCATGGATATTAAATCTGAGCATCTTCACATTCCCGATACAAGTTATGAAGCAACATTTAGGATGCTTTCACAGGAGTTTGCACGAATTTCCAAGGATATAAGCACAATTGGAGACACTGGTATTGCTACCTATATAATTGTTAACTATCATTTTTCTTCATTCTTGTTCCCTCTCTTATTTTTGTTGACACCAAGTAATGCACTTCAACTAATGTAATTCCTATTAACTGATAACTAGTAATGTAATTAGATTAGAAACTATGAAGAAAATAGAAATCTTTTTTCTCAAAAATTGCTATAGAGCCCCATTCTTATCATAAGTTCATAACCCAAAATTGTCTGTCCGTTAACATGGGAAAGAATATCTGCATACTTAGCAAGGAATTTTCTGTCACTTACGAAAATAAGGGCAATTTTGTACTTATTTGAATACTTCTTTCAGCTTTAGATGTTATGTCATGGTTTTCATGTAATTCTTTATATTGGGGCAGTTGCTATATCCATCTCAAAGGAAGGCATGAAATTTTCAGTAAGTGGTGCAATTGGGAATGCTAATATCATTCTCCGACATAACATCTCTGCAGTCAGGTAATAGGGATTACAGTACCAGTTACATACTAATGATCATGGTCACTGCAAGTCTGCAATATTAAGTTGGGTTACTGTACGCATCATATTTATTTAGTCATGCTTGGTACTGAATAACTGGTACTTACCAGTATGTTATGCACTCCTAAGTTGTTTCAAAATTCTTAGTAGTGCACACACACACACATATATATATAATTTATTTTTTTGGTTTTTTATGTTAAATTAGATACTTTATAGAATGCTTGAAGTTGAAAAAAAAGACAGAAATCACATAATCATATTGTTTAGTACAGTCCCAACTTTGAACGAGAAAGAAGAAACTAGATAAGGTCTTAAAAGCATAAATCCTTGATGAAACTTTCAAATATGACAAAAGAAAATTGAAACATATCGGTTTTTTCTTTCAGCCGGAGGAATCAACTGTGTTGAAGAAGTGAAAGAACCTGTTTCCTAATCCTTTCCTCTTCGGTACCTCAACTCCTTCAAAAAAGCTACACCTCTTTCAAGCTCAGTAATTATAAGCATGTCGCATGATTTGCCAATCGTTGTAGAATACAAGATTTCAGGTGCGGGATATATGAGGATTTTACTTAGGTTCCATTTGTGTGCTAAATACAATTACTTTTTGCGTGTAGTCAGTTGCGTGCACTTATCCACGTCATCTTTAATTAAGGAGTCCACCGCTTTCTATTAGCGTGCTTTCTTAAAATTTAGACGCTAATAACATCAACCACGCACACTGACGCCAACTTTTCTAGTAGGGGCACAAGATGATATAATGGAGACAACACAATTTATTATGCTACCACATTGTATATATTTTATTAACTCATTCTTTGAAATTGAATATTTATAATATAGGCAATTTTCATTGAATAATTAATAAGAAGCATGGTTATTTTAATCCTTGTGGTGATTTTAGCAATGTTTCTTTTCTTGATGAATATAAATTGTTATGTTTTTTTTTTGCTTCCTTCTATACTTACTAAAGGGAGCTGGCACACAGACCATTGAATATCAACTTTATTATTAATACTAGAGCTGTAACTCAGGCTTCGCCCCGATAATATAATCCTCAAATAAATAATTAATAATATAAAATTTAAAATATATTTAATAAAATTTCACATTAAAAAAATTTAGACACAATATTTTTAAATGCTAAGTAATAATGATAATTATTATTATTATAATAATAAATAATATAATTAAATACATAATAATCTATAAAATGATCATAAAAAAAGTTTGATCATTTTAAGAGTTAAGTTTCACCTTAAATATATTGCACACATTATTTTAAATGAGGAGAGAGAAACTATTGTATATAAATTCTTGGATTCAAGAAGATGAAAAGATTTAACTAAAATTAATGATGAAGAAAAGTGATGATGTGGTATGCTTGAAAAGCTTAAAAACTTAACTCTCTTTATGTATTAATAATTAATGATTTTCATTTGATGTCATTGTTATTCTTTTACTATTTTATACGATGAAAATGAGTAAAAAAACATTAATTTGTTGGATATGAATATGAGTAAAAAAATTATTAAATAAATGAGTAAAGATTATTTTATATCTGTTTTCCCTATAGAGTAAATTATTAAAAAATTATAATATTTTCAATATAGTTATCTCCTATAAGAATTTTTCTTCTTTTCCTCATGTTAGTTTTCCCAAGTCATGTTAGTTAATTACTATGAATTATGATTATAATTACTGTCTTCTATAAGTTTTATCTTCCTCATGTTCCGTCTTCTGATAAATTATAATGTTTGAATAATATTTAGTAGGGTACTTGTTAAAATGATAGATGAGACGGTACAGTACTTTGTTTTAGATTAAATGTTATATTTGTTTTTAATACGTTTTATTTTTTAGTTAAAAAACTTAACAAGAGATGCTTGTATGTTTTAATTTGTTTGTTTTGAAATGACTCAAGTTGAAATTGATTGTATATTTACATTTTGATTTCATACTAGTACAATGATATGTATTTGTACAAATGGATTGATTTCTAATACTTTTCATAAAGGATGATGATAAAACTAATTAATACATTAATGTTATTCATTACCATCCATTACTATTTTATTATCTATTTATTTAACTAGTAAGGATATCATATGAGTAAGTCTAATTTTAATCAATAAGAATAGAGTATGGCTAAGAGTAATTTCAAATAATTATGATAATAAAAATACATCCACCCAATCTGTATTGTATCCATTAAAACCCCTAAATTTTATGATGCAATTAATTTTGTATAGTACTTTATTATTCAACTTAAATGAGTTATTATTCATATTACTGATATTTAAATTAAATAACAAAAATACTATATGAAAAATTAGATTATTTTTCATGGAAATTTAAAAAACTAAATACAGACCAAATCTAACCGCACTATAGATGACCCTCATAAAAAAAATACCCTAAAAGGCATCCTTCAATATTGATGTGGGTATCTAACATTCGTATTTCTTCGTTTTCACCTCTAGACTTGGGGCAATTTTTCTATCAAGTTGCCACGGATTCACAACAAAAATTAAACGAATATTGTTGTACGTTCAAATTGAGAAAATATAGTTAATAATTGATAGAGTAATTAAAAATGTAAGGATATAAGTTATCAAACATAAGCTAATGTTATTAATGGATTTAATAATTGGAGGACTGCTTTTACAAGTTAAAGTTGAAGAGGATAATTATCAAAATTAAAAGTTAAAGTGTGATAACTTTGTCTATCGAATTTTTTTTTTCAAAGAAGCGTGATGACATTCTCATGGGAGCTAATACATAGATACAGAGGCGGATGCACCTTGAATGGATAAGTCAAATGACCCCAATTCCTTTTTAAAAATGTCCTAGCATATTTTGGATAAAAATGCTAGAAGTACCCTAAAATGATCCCTATGCTTTAATGACAAAAATTCTTATAGATGACCCTCATAAATATTTTCAAAGAATACATAATACTAATATAATTCTGTGTGCAATTTAAATATTCATATCGTTTCTTATTCTTTGCATTCTCAGATGATTTCAACACTCTCCTTTCTCAGTGCTTTCAAATATTTTTAATTCTTACTAATGTTACATCTTTTAGAATTTTTATTCTTATTAATGTTACATCTCTCCTGCTACCAAGTACTAAGTTTTTAAAAAAAACTTGCTAAGTTATTGTTTATTTTTCTATTCGACTCACGGTTCTTTTAAGATTCTAGCTCGAAAGAATTTGATGTCATACATTTATATATATATATATATATATTTTCATTTATATTTGTGTCTAATAATAAGATTAAAACTCTCAATCTCATATTTCATTTCATTGCATAAACATATTTATTTCTAGATTTAATTATACTTTGATCTGTTGTACATTTCAGAAATATCAAGCTAGAGAACTGAGGAATCGAACCCCAAACTGACTTTCCACGTCAATTGAAGTACCTCGGGAGATTATTATTATTAGACTAATTGACCCCATTATCAGAAGGTCTATCTCACACCCCTACATAGATATCATCGTTAATTCCATCATTGATGTCAATTTTATTATTCATGTTAAATAAATTGTTATTCATATCAGCGGTTTTATTATGCAAATTATTTTATATAGTACTTTGTTATTTAATTTAAATGAGTTATTAAGATAAGTGAAATTTAAATAAACAAAAATATTGTATAAAATGAATTACATAATAAAATAATTATTATGAATAATATTTCATTAAACATAAATAATGATAAATAATGAAGTTGGCATTAAAGGTATGATGATATATCCGGTCCCAACATTTTTCTTTCTTAAAATAAGAAGAAAAAACCTTTGTACAGAAGTGTATAGGGTATTGATAAACGTGCATGTTGTGTGTGTCATTTCGACGCAAAATGATATCATATCGGCACGTGTTTATATGTTTGGGCGTACGTGTTTTAACGTGTTAAAAATTTTAAAACCCAAAATACGCACATCTAAGACACATGACACGTCTTGCATGCTGTATTAAATGTACTCGTGTTTATATGTGTTTAACACATGTCAACACTTGTAACACATACAAATTTTAATAAATTTTAAATAAAATTGAAGAAATATATAAAAAAATCAGAAAAAAATTAGAGTGGTCCTGATCACAGAAAATAAAACTGACGTGTCATATTCATAAATATAATATAGGTTAGAGTGATCCTAGTCTCTAACTTTATTATCAAATCAATCTTTTAAGCACACAAGCATTTTAAAGGTCTGATATGCTAACATATTTTATAAGTGCTGCACATACGTGTTCAACGTGTTAGACGTGCGTGTTTAGACATGCCAAAATTATTCATACATTGATCACGCACATTTAACAACCTGATACGTGTGACACGTGAACACGTTACGTGTAGATACGTTCAGACACAAATACTTATTCGTGTTTGTGTTTACACATGCGTATATACGTGTCTGACACATTTATCATTCGACTTTCCTGAGCAGATGTGAGCCGTGTATTTCAGATCGAGCATTGCAAATAAATACTTTGGGCAACATTGGCAGGTGAGATCGTGAGAGCAGTTGTTCCGTCAAATACAATCCTTGCTCCCCATCTAAAAAAAACCGTTTAGATCTGTCAAGAGAGGAATTTTGTACAATTACATATTTGCATAGCTGAAAACTCAAACTGTCAAGCATGAAAAAGTGAGTGTGAAAGAAACTTGACCCGCTCTACACTCTACGGATTTAGCACCTACGTGGAGTGCTCTCACTCCACGAGATTGCCACCAACGTGG
This sequence comes from Schoenoplectus tabernaemontani, assembly GCA_037127355.1. Taxonomy (NCBI): domain Eukaryota; kingdom Viridiplantae; phylum Streptophyta; class Magnoliopsida; order Poales; family Cyperaceae; genus Schoenoplectus; species Schoenoplectus tabernaemontani. Next base: position 9,650,356 of record CM073748.1, read on the forward strand.
AGTGAAAGCACTCTACGTTACTGTCACTCACGTGGCGTGATGAAATTTTGAATATTATTTTTTCTTCTCCTCTTATCTCTCACATTGGACTAAATAAAAAAAAAAATTGACTCCACGTGGGTGGCAGTAACGTGGAGTGCTCTCACTCCACGTGGGTGACAGTCTCGTGGAGTGAGAGCACTCCACGTGAGTATTAAAATCGTGGAGTGTAGATCCAGAATTTCATCCACAATTAATCTCAATATTTAATTTTGATTTTATTTTTACTCAAATATAAAAATTTCGGCTCCACTGCTATCGCGCTTCACTTGAAAATTTGGAAATATGGAATGGAAGCACGCCTTCGTTCGGATTTCGAACCAATAGACCGTTCTATCAAGATATAATTACATCCCAGAGTCAGATTCTCTGATTCTTTTATACAATAGCCTTCCCTGTAGCATACCACTCACCACACTACGTCAGTTGCAAAGTCGAGGCCCCTGGCCGCCCTGGGCCCTTTTCCCGCTCCCATCCCATCCAATAATTAACTCGCGAGCTATACACTCCGTTCTCTTCCTCCTTTCCCTCTCCCCTTCATTTCAAAATAACTAGAACCCCAAACCTCGACCAAGAAACCCTAGTCGGAGAGCAAAAATGGAGAAGTACGAAAAGCTGGAGAAGGTGGGAGAAGGGACCTATGGCAAGGTCTACAAGGCGCAAGACAAGATGACCGGGCAATTAGTCGCGTTGAAGAAGACCCGACTGGAGATGGACGAAGAGGGAATCCCTCCCACGGCTCTCCGCGAGATTTCTATTCTCCAGTTACTATCCAAGAGCATATATATCGTTAGGTATTTATGGGCCTTTTTTTTACTTGAAGAAAACAAATTTTGGTGTTGTTGGTGTTTTGACTTTGGTGGGTTATCTAATTGAATGAGGAGTGTTATTGGGAAGATGAGTAAAATTGATAAGAAACTTGGGTTTCTTTATAATTATAAAGGTTGCATTTCTTTGAACAATTATATTCCAGTCTATATGAAAGAAGAATGTCAGAGTTATTATTCGTTCAATACAAAACCACTTAATATATCATTTGAATTCGATCTTTATTTTTCTTTCCTTATTCCTTCTTTTTCTTTCATTGGATTTATGTACTAGCCTCTCAATTGTTGGTCAAAATCATGCAAAAGGAAAGAAGTAGAAATGAAGACGCTGCTAATCTGTTGTTTTGTGCAAACAGAAGTGTTCCCTATTTATTTTCTATGGAAATGAATTTCTTGTCTGTCTTGATTTCTCACTTATTTTTCAATTGTAGGTTGCTATGTGTGGAGCATGTGGAGAAAAATGGAAAACCGATTCTTTATCTTGTCTTTGAGTTTTTAGACACTGATTTGAAAAAGTTTATTGATTCTCACAGAAGGGGCCCCAGTCCAAGACCGATACCTCCCAATGTGATTAAGGTATTTATTAGGGTTGTATAAAAAAGATCGGGCTCATGGCTCAGCTCGAGCTCGAGGTAATCTAGCTCGAGCTAATCTGACTCGAGCTAATCAAGCTTAATAGTTAAATGAGCTGAGTTTGAGTTGGGTTGGCTCGACTCGTAGCTCGAGTCGGCTCGAATAATAATAGTTTATATATTTTTTCTGCTAAACTCTAATTCGATAATTCATCATTCATTATTTCTCGTGATCTCACCATCTCAGCAGTTTAATGACTTCTCGTACTTACTTGTGACTCGGCTCATATATTTGACTCGATAGTTTTTTTGCTGATTCATCCATTCAAATTAGTGCAGCAAAGATTTCATTGAAAATATAAATTATTGATATATCAATTTTGTACTAACTTATATACAATTTTTATAGATATATTAAATTTACAGTTTATAGATATATTAAATATAAATATCAAATTGAGTCAATGTACATGTATTGGCTCGTGAGCCAGCTCATGAGCTAGCTTGAATAGTAATGAGCTGAGTTTGAGCTAGATTTTTCAGCTCGAAGCGTTTTACGAGCTCGACTCGACTCGAATTTTTATGAGTTGAGTTTGAGTTATGTCCAGCTCGTTCAAACTCGATTCGTTTGCACCCCTAGTATTTATGTAAGAGTAAGACGATTATATGATTTTTGTTTCTTACTAAACTTTGATTGTTTGAACTTTTTCTGTTTTTCTTAAAATTTATTTATAGAGCTTCTTGTATCAGTTGTGCAAAGGTGTGGCCCACTGTCATGGCCACGGTGTGCTTCACAGGTACCATCTCATGTTATTGTTTACTCAGCTTTATATGGTTGTGGATAACCTGTTAACTATATCCATCAATGTTCCATATTTGCAGAGGAATTAAATTTGTAATTGAAAGGACCAATATCTCCTTTTGCCGCAATACGCAAATGACTCTCATCTGTTGAAATAAAAAAAAAAAGTCAATTAGAGAACTACTGATATTCCCAGAATCTTTCATCTTCAATCAAATGTACACTACCTTTTTGTTCAGCTTAATTTGGATTAGGTAGGGGTTTGGGTGTTTGAAACACATTTGATTAAAGAAACCAGCGTAAAGAAACAAATTTGTGAAAAAAAAAAATCTTTTATAATGGGCAGGGATTTAAAGCCCCAAAACCTCTTAGTTGACAAAGAGAAAGGAATACTAAAAATTGCCGATTTAGGTCTTGGTCGCGCCTTTACCCTTCCTCTCAAAAGCTACACTCATGAGGTAATAAATTAAATATCTTTACAACCTAATTCTAACATATATTTTCTGTTTTGGCTCAGTCAATTATCTTTTCTCATTGGCATTTATAGATTGTTACCCTGTGGTATAGAGCTCCTGAGATATTGCTTGGTACAACACACTATTCAACTGGTGTTGACATGTGGTCCATTGGATGTATATTTGGTATGCTTGCTTCTCTTCTCTTGGTACTAAGTACTGGACCATTGGACCTAAAAAGTCACCCCAAATAGTTGTGCTTTCTTTTTACATATCTGTTTGGTTTAAAATGACAAACTATTAGACTTTCAAAGAGTAAAGACCACATGCTGTTACTGCCAAACCTATCAGCTACATTAAAATTGCCACTTGTACCTTCACTGTATGCATGCAGCTGAAATGGTGAGAAGACAGGCACTTTTTCCTGGTGACTCAGAGTTACAGCAGCTGCTTCACATTTTCAGGTACTATGGGTTCTGATTTCTGAAATGGGCTTTCCATGACATGGACAATTTGATTTTGTACATTGAATGCAAACAGCTTAGACCAGGATGGATTCTCTACTTGCAAAAGGAAAGTGAAATTGTTATTTTAGCAAATCATTATTTTGTTCATATCCATACGTTCCATTTGAAATGCTCAAATGATTTGAACTCAATGTGTGCAAGCAAATTTTGTGCGTCAAGGACTGTATAATATTTGCTGTATTGGTACCGGCACCTTAAAGGACCAATCATGTGTGTTTTATCTGTGTGAAAAGGATGTTGGGTACACCGACAGAGATGCAATGGCCTGGCGTTACTGCTCTAAGAGATTGGCATGAATACCCACAGTGGAAACCACAAAACCTGTCACAAGCTGTACCTAATGTTGAACCTGAAGGTGTCGATCTCCTCTCGGTAAGAAACTAAGTAATACATGTTGTACTCTTATATCTTATGTGACATTTTTTTTTTATATTTCTTATGCTTCCAATGAAAAAAAATACAGAAACTGCTTCAGTATGACCCGGCTGAAAGGATATCAGCAAAGGAGGCAATGAATCACCCTTACTTTGACGGCCTAGACAAATCCCAATTTTAGGGTGTGTTCATTCAACTGTGATCTGAATGGGTATGTATTTCAATCAATTAACTTATGTGTTATGATTAATTAGCATTAATCTTTTTTTTTCCTAACAATGGATGTATCTTCTTTATTGTTGCTTTATTACTATATGATATGGCATTAATCTTTGATCTTATGCTTTCATATTGAGTTTCATTTCTAATCTGTCCCAATTTATTTGAGATTAAAAGCTTTGTTGTTGTTGTATTACTGTATGATATGGCAAAATTTGAACAAATTCAATGCATAATAATGTTTCAACAAATTCCTACAGATTTAATGTTTGATTTTGGCAGCATAATCCGGGCTAAAATCAGATAAAATATATCATGTTTCTTCAGTTACAAGCTGTGAATCCGCCACTGAAATTATCAACAGCTAGCATACCTAAAGAGTTAGATGTCAGAGACGTAATACTCTGTATAGTATTGACATAATTAAAATGTGTAAAAATATATCTTCAGTTTTTTTTTTTACAAAATATAACTTACCTGCAGCGGTATTCGTAACCAATTCATAAATATATTAAGACATATAATAATGTAAAACACATGATAATTGTTAATTCACATCCACCATTTTCTCTGTTTAAGTCCTTCTCTTGCTGTACCTAAACGCGAATATTTTTAAACCTGAGTGCCTGACCTAGCTGTGATCGGATAATATTCGATTTTATTCGTGATTTGATCTGAAAAATAATGAAAATTATTTAATCTGTATCCGAATCTGTATCCGAAATTCTTTTACGGATGTGGATATGATAAAACCCTTACCTATCCGTATCCGACCGTTTAGCTATTATTTATCAATATCTAACATTATCCGAAAGTATCCGATCCGATATTATCTAATTTTATCCGAATATGTATCTGAAATATTTCTATTATATATTTTTTAATTAGATTTTTAGCATTCATTATAAATCTAATTTATTTTATATTTAATTTATGTTAATGTATCATATTTTTTTTATAATTCATTGATACAATTAAATTACTAATATAATAATAATTAATATTAAAATTTTATAATTAATGATTTTATCATAGAATACTATGTAATTTTTTTTTTCCAATGATACATATAATATTTTTATTTAATATCCGAAATATATCCATATTCGTATTTATATCCGATCCGTATCTGGTATCCATCGAATATCCGATCCGTATCCGAAAAATTATAATGGATACAGATACGGTAAAAACATCATCTGTCTGTATCTGATCCGTTTAGCCTGACCCATATAATATTGCAAATGAGTAATGCAGAGAACAGAAGGGTCTAAATGGCCATAAAGCAAAGAGGCTTTTTAGCAGAGCAAACAACCATGATGAATAAAACAAAATTTATCAATCAAACGAGTCTTGCTACCATGCTCGTTTTACAAATATTTTATGATGGTTTCTACCATCAGAGGATTAAATGGCCATAAAGCAAAGAGGATTTGTAGCATAGCAAACAACCATGATGAATAAAACAAAATTTATCAATCAACCGAGTCTTGCTACAATGCTCGTTTTACAAATATTTATGATGGTTTCTACTTTCTACCACCAGAGGAGTTAATTCTGATATGTGAAATTTGAAATATTAATTCGATAAAGAGTTTAAACAATACAATAATCTCGTTTATTGTCATTAACCTTATCATCAAATGTAAAAATAAAAAAATACTACAAAAACATTAAAATCACAATAAACATACTTAATTTACGACTAATTAAAAACTTTTTTTGACAAATTAATTAGACTAGGATTGTTTATCTGACTTCGCCCTACAAAATATAACATATATAAATAATCAGATATTTAAAATAACAACTTTTCTATAAGATAACATAAATATATTTAATAATAAATATTATAACTAGCTACATAATGATTCAATAAGGGAGTGTTTGGCACTCAATGGAATAGCAAAAAGTTGGAATAGAATAGCTATTCCGACGAATTAATTTGCCAAACGAATTTTAGACTAAGTAGAAGAGTGCGGAATAGTGCTAATCCGGTATACCAAGTTATATGTGGAATATCGGATTAGCTCTCGTCGGAATAGCGATTATTGTTTGATTATGTTATATTATATTATTATATCATGATTATAATTATAATTATGATTTATTATTATATTATTAGTATGATTATAATTTATTATTATATTAATATTATGATGATTATTTATTTATTATTATATAATATTATTATAATAATTATTGTTATTATTATATTAATATCATTGTTAGTATTGTTATTACATAATTAATTTTACTATTATTTATTATTATAATAATTATGATTTTAGTATTATATTATTATATTATGATTATAATTTTATTATTATATTATAATTATGATTATATTATTATGATATGACTATGATTATTATTACATATTATTATTTTATTATTATATTATTATGATTATAATTATTTATTATTATATTATATTATATTGTAATTATATTATTTATTATTATTATATTGTGATTATGATTATAATTTTTAATTATATTATTATATTATTTTGATTATAATTATAATTATAATTATAATTTATTATTATTATATTATCATTATTATTATTACTATTATCATTATTATTACTATTATTTTTATTTTTATTATAATTATAATTTATTATTATTAATATATTATTATATTATCATGATTATTATTATTATATTATCATTATCATTATCATTATATTATATTATATTATATTATGATTATATTATAATTATATTATTATAATTATTATTTATTATTATTATATTATGATTATGATTATAATTTTTAATTATATTATTATATTATTATGAATATAATTATAATTATAATTTATTATTATTATTATTATATTATCATTATCATTATTACTATTATCATTATTATTATTACTATTATTATTATTTTAATTATAATTATAATTTATTATTAGTAATATATTATTATATTAAGATTATGGATTATGATTATGTTTATGATTATATTATTATTATTTTACTATTATTATTATCATCATTATTATTGTTAGTATCATAATTATCCATATTTTAACTATTCTGATTAACAACTGCCAAACGATATTTTCTCTCTTCCGAATAGTCAAGAATACCACTCTTCTACTACTCTTCTAAAAATATACTATTCTATCACTCTTCCAAAATTACCACTCTTCCAAAACTATTCCTTGATTTGCCAAATGAACCCTTAAAAGAATACAAAGAGTTATATTACTTTATAGTATTTAAATTGTACTTTAGAGACATGATATCATCTCTTCAAATGAAAAAAGGAGAACAATGAATATATGAGACATTTAATTTAGATGAATAAAATTAATGGCCGAAAGAATAGATGATATGGCATAGCTAAAAACTTTAATTTGTAATTTATCCTCCAAATCATGTACTTTAGCTAGTGGTCCTTCAAAATATTCTGGAAAGATGTAAACACTAATTATCAAATTAATTTATCGTAAACGGTCCACATCCACACACAAGGGCGGATGCAGAATTTTAATCAGAGTCAGTAATCGGATTACAATAGCTTATCGTATTTATACCCATTAGCTAATTAAATACTAAATAAAAAAAATCAACAACTCAACATACACTAATAAAAAACTTTCAAGATAATATCCTTTTATATATTTAAAATAAAAATATATATAAAACTCAAAATAATAAATAATAAAATCGTTGAAGAATTTTCCTCTATGAAACTTTATATTTGAAAAATAATTGCATAATTTTTTTATTATCCATGATATTAAATAAAAAAATTCTCAATGAAAATAATCAAATAATCTAGAGAGATCAAAAATAAAATTCAAAGAAAGTCAAATTAACAAACACTTAATGCAAAAGCACTATTTTAAAAAATCTGAAGAGATCAGCCGACCCCTGGACTTGACTACATCCACCCCTGTCCACGCTTATTATGAAACTAAAACTTCAATTTGTAATTTATTCTCCGAATTATGTACTTCAGCTACTGGCCCTACAAAAAATTTGGAAAGATGTAGCCTTCATTGTTGGGGTGGGAATATGATGACAACAAATTACTTTGATAACCCTGAAATGCTAAAAGAATTATATTTCTAAAATATGAGAAGTAAAATGCAATCCATATTCTGTTCATATCGTATATATATATTTTTTAAAATGATGCAACATTTGATGGTCAGTATTTATAAATATTTAACTACATTTGATGACACATCAAATTATTTCAAAATTGATTCACAATCAATAAATAAAGAAAACAATGTCTATAATATTCTTTTCTATTTTAAATTTATTTAGCATATATTGAAAAAGCAGTCGTCAACTTGTTATTGCCATGAGCTCTCTTGGCAACGTCATGTGATGCAAATTATAATTATATTCAGATTTTTTTTTCTCAACATGAGATCCCTTGATTGAAAACGGGCATGTATTTGTGAACTGAAAATATTCTCTCAGAGGTCACTCTTTTATAATTTTCTTTGACGGTGCTCGATATTGAGTGAGCTAAGGTGCGTTATAATGCAAGAATGTATCAAAATATTAGTTTAAAATTTTAAATTTTATGTAAAATATAATCGTTTTGAACCGCTCAATATCATATCAAAATCTACTAACTAGCTAAATTTTATATATATTTTTTAAAATTTATTTGCTATATTTTTATATGAGGAGAAAATCATTATATTGAACGATCTAGAATTTTTAGATCAAGTAATTTTCTTTTCATATAAAAAAAGCAAAAAAGAATTCAAAAAAATATAAAGTTTAACTAACTAGTTGAATTTGATATAAAGAATATACTAAATTGTTTGAATCGGTAATATCTTACGTAAATTTTAAAATTTAAAGTTAATATACGAATACATCCGTACATTGCAAGCACGTTGTTTATTTATTCCTTCCTTTTCCTGAGATGAGGTGAAGGTAGAGATTTGAAATGGACCGTACGGTCCGACCCGTCCCGGACCGTGACCATAGACCGGACCGGACCGGACCGTGGCCGGACCGTGCCCTACCATGGTCCGGTCCAACGGTGGGTCGGTCCTCCCTTCACCCGAAAATGGACCGTGTCGACTCGTCCCGTGCCGATCCGTGGACCGGACCATGGACCGTGTGGGACCGTGAACCGGACCGGACCCCCGAGTTAAAGGAGGAGAGTAACTTAAATATTATCCAAATTTTATTTTATAATTTTTTATAATTTTTGATATTTTATAATTTTTTTGTATTATTTAATTTTTAAATTATTCAAAAATACATAATTAATTCGATGAAAATGATTATTTAAAAATTAATAAATTTATTTTTCAACTTTTATTATTTTTTATAATTTTCTGAAATTTCATTTTTTTACAAATTTGATAGGTGCTCACTTTATATAATATTTGCACAAGGTTTAACACAATAATTCACTCAATTTATTTGAATCATGCTTATTTTAGCCTTTGTTTTATCTTTAGAACTTGTTACTGCCGTATTTTTGGGTTTTGACAATTTTCAGAATTTTCTGGAGAAATTAGAAGCAAAAAGCAGAATTTGGCTCTCCAAAACCCTCAGCGAAACTCTTAGTAGAGAACAGATACCAGCTGTGAATTTAGCAAAGAAACAGTTTCACACGTGAAGGAAAATCTTCTAGATTTCATCTATGATTTAGTAGAAATTAAATGCAGTAATTAAAATCACAATATCAATTAAGTGAACACCAACAACCTCTAGTAATTTGTATGCCGAAATCCTAAGAATACCAAAAATATTTGAATACTCGTATTCTATTATTTTAATTAGGTTAATTTTAGAGTTTAATTATTTATTATTCGAAAACCCAAAACTTGACTGCTTAGCTAGTTAAAAGAAATAAATTTGATACTTGAATCCCGTTCCTTGTGGATTCGACACCCGATAACATACTAGACGACAATTTTTTTTTTAATTTTTTAGTACTATTAGATTTTTAAACAATTAAAAATAATAATTCGAATTAGTTAAAAATTATTATTAAAAAATATGATAAATTATTATTTTTTCCAATTTATAAAAAAAAAATTCGGACACGGACCGTGGACCGTCCCGTCCCGTCCCGTCCCGTCCCGTCCCGTCCCGTCCCGTCCCGTCCCGTCCCGTCCCGTCCCGTCCCGTCCCGTGGGGGTCCGGCCCCCGGAAGCCAATGGTGGGACGGGTTCGGTTTTTTCGAATTTGGACCGTCTAGAACCGGACCGTGTGGACCATGCGGGACCGTGGACCGTCCGGGTTTGAACCGGACCGGCCTGGACCGGACCGCCTTCAATACTCTAGGTGAAGGCGGCCGTTAGTGTGATCTAAAGTGAAAGTTTCCGTAGTGACAGGATGACTCCAGTTTCTCATGAAAGCAAAGCACCAAACAAAGTGTTGTTTGACAAAACTGGATTTCTCCGTTTGTAGTAGCTGGAGGTTAATGACCTTAGGAATTGACGCCAATTGGCTTCTCCTCGAGGCCCTGACGCGAGACGCGACGAAGAGGAGAAACGATCCAAATCCAAACGATTCAGCGTTCCATTCGCGACACTGTAGATAGGATTGTTCTACTACGCCGTATCGCAAGACGTGAGTGAGAGCTCGATGTGCGGGACGCCGGGACCCGCATTTCAAGTTCATAGACCAGTTTCATTGCTAATGTTCAACTATTCATCACTCTCGCGTGACTCCGCCTCTTCCTTGTCCGAGACACCTCCGACAACCATTCACTAAAACTCGAAGCAAACGGCGACACCTATCAGTTTCTACTCTAATTTTCCTCTCTAACACCCTGTCTTCCTCTATCTGCTTTTATGTCTCTCTTTAACTTCGACTGAGTTCTTCTCCTTCAGTTTAGCTTCGTCACTTCTCCACCTCTGGCTTCTAGTCGCCTTCTGGTAGCTCTAATTAGGGTTGAGCAGGGTCTGTTAAGCTTTGTGCGGTAGGGAAATCTTACCAACAAGTGGAGGTAAGTTCACTAAAGTTGACTTTAGTTACCACCACTGCAGATTAGAAATACGCATGATGATTTGGATTTCAGGTAAGTTCGCTATGATTTTTTCTGATTGATCTATTGCGTCTTCTATTATAAATTTGACAGGTGGTGAGAAAAATGGATTTATCACTCTGTCGTGGCATTGGTTCGAGTTCAAGTATAACCTGGCATGGGAGAGGTCGAAGTTTTCTTGTGAAATCTAGGGTCAACCATAAAATCCCTGTCAGAAATAGCAAAAAGAGCCTTGAAGCTTTCTCTGTGAACCCTCTACTTATGTCCTCTATAAGTAGAGATGCACCCTTCTTATCCAAAAGTAGAAATACATTCAAAGTACCACATAAATTAAAATGCAATCCTGATGACTCGCCATCTTGCACTGATGGAAGCAGCAGAAAAGCTGAATCTGTTGAAGATGCTGAACCAACTAGTAGCACTGAGACAAGTATCTCTGTTGAAGAAGGAAAGAATATGGTGGAGCTTGAAATATTGCGTGAGCTTCTTCAATGTGCTTTGAAAGAGCTGGAGGTAGCCCAATTGAACAGCTCAATGTTTGATGAAAAGACACAAAACATCTCTGAAACAGCCATAGCCTTAAAAGACAAAGCCGAGAATGCATTGAAAGGTGTGACTGCTGCAGTTTCTAAGATCCAAGAAATAATGAAGGAAGAGGATATTGCCAAGGAAGAAGTCCGCAAGGCTACTATGTCATTCTGCATGGCTGAAGCAAGGTTGCAAGTAGCCAGGGAAACCCTCGATCAGAGAAAGGACACTGCCAGTTCCATTAAGATTTCAGAAGAAGAACAGGCTGTTTCATCTTGCCAGAAGGAAATTACTGATTGCCAGTCTAGCCTGTCAGTTTGTGAAGAGAAACTGAAACAGTTGCAGGAGAAGAGAATGGAATTGCAAAAGGAGGTTGATAGGTTGAATGATATTGCTGAAAAAGCACAAATAGATGCATCTAAGGCCGAAGAAGATGTGACGAACATTATGCTTCTGGCTGAACAAGCTGTGAAACTCGAGCTGGAGGCTGCACAACGTGTCAGTGATGCTGAGGTGGCATTGCAGAAGGCTGAGAAGGCGATTTCTTCTGTTGATGCTGTAGAACCACAAGTATCAAGTGCTGATAATCAGGTACTTACTGCTAGCAACTACTGATATGTGCTTCTACTATATAAATGCAAATAATGACTGGTATTATACCAAACTCTAGTGCTTTATGCAACCTCTGTTTTGTTGGGCCTACAATAGTCTGATATGAAAATGAAAAAAGCAGTGGTTCTGTTGTGATATGCCTATTTTTCTTATGCAAACAAGCTTTACTATTTTTTCAATTTAATATTGCCAATGATCCCAAGACTGGGCATAAACAGATACCATTACTGCAAGTCCTTGTGATTTACTACACTCATCAGTGGATTCTTGTGTAGGGTACAAGCATTGAAGAGCCACTTGTTGCTGAAGAGTCAATTAAAAGAGATGATACTGTCTCTGAAATAGATGAGATATTGAATGCAGAGGTGTCAGCTCCCGTTGACTCACCTGTTGAAGTGATTGAACCTTCACATGAATTTATCCGAGAGCATTCTGACACTTCAACCATAGAGCCAGAAAAGGAAAGTGAGATTGAGTCAGAGAAACCCAGGGATGGAACAAAAAAACAAGAGGCACAGCAAAAAGACTTGACAAAGGATAGTACCTCCACCGCCAGTGCCCCCAAGGCATTGGTCAAGAAATCATCCCGTTTTTTCTCAGCTTCATTCTTCTCTTCTGATAAGGATGGCACTGGGTTCACATTAAGCTCAGTTTTCCATGGTTTGGCCAAGTTCTTGCAGGTGCATGCTCCTAAGATTGTTTTCGGGGTACTCTTTCTCGGCATTGGGTGAGTTCCATGTCATATCCGTTAAGCTTTTATCCTTTCAGTTGATCTGTTTTTTCCCTTTATCGTGTGTATTATCCAACCATCCAAATCTTTTTTGTGAAGTGAGTCATGTTAAAAATAGTCTTTTGTTAGGTTTCGTGCCATTTATCTCTAGTTTTTCATGTTGCTACCATCTCATCAAGATGCATATCTTTTCGTATAGTGAGCCATGTAACTTATAACAAGTTTCTTCTCTGACAAGGTTGTTCTGTACCAATACAAGCCTTATTAGGACGAGTTGCAACCTTAATTAGAAACTCTAGTCACAGGTTCTTTTCTTGTTTCTTATTAAATCATTTTTGGCTTCTTTTCTCTCTGTGGCATACAATCATTTTAGTTATGTTCTGGTCTTACTTTAGGAATGATTTACATATTGTTTTCATTTTCCCTTCTGCTCTCTGTAATTAGTGTACTAATTTAATATGAAAAATACATTACAGGTCATCTTATATTCATGTTTCTTATTTCTTGCAGCGTGTTCTTCATAATTACTCGAGCAGAGAAGAATGGTCAGTTTATCTCCCAGCCCGATGTAGTTACAGGCATTGAAGAAGTAACCTCAACTACTGGGCCTGTTGTTAGGGCAATAAGAAAATTTCCAAAAAGGATAAAGAAACTCATGGAGCGAATCCCTCATCAAGAGGTCTCACTTACTTTTTTCCCCTCCCTTTTGATAGCTTCAAATCAACGGCTGTGTTTATTTTAACTTCTTAAAATTGTATAATATACAAAGTGTGTTTCTAGATCATGATAGAATTTAATCAATAGCAGCATCTTATTTGTTAGCATTAAGTCTTCGTGGGTATCTTTTGTTGATCAATATTTGCAGGAGAAAAATGATTTTTTGAGAGTGGGTTCAGTTCTTACTCCTTAGAGATATTCTTCAGGGTATGTTCATAATTTATTTTTGTGATACTGATGGCTTATATTGCTGTGCAGTTAAAAGAAGGAGAAGCTTCCCTTCTGGATATTTTAACGTTGCTCCTTGCTAGTGTAATTTTTGTGCCTATTTTCCAGAGAATACCTGGAGGTATTCCTTTTCTGTTAATTAGGGATATGAGTTATATGTTTTGTATCATTCATCCTTTGATTTCTTGGAATTTGTCTACTTGCACTGGATCCTTGTCTGTAATTGCTTGCAGTTAACATAATTGCAACCATAAAAGTTGTGTTTCAGTTTGTTATTTTCTGCCACTGATACTCTCTCTTTTATGTAGGGAGTCCTGTGCTGGGTTACCTTGCTGCAGGTGTTCTTATTGGTCCATATGGGTTCTCTATTATTCGTCACGTTCATGTAACAAAGGAGATTGCTGAATTTGGAGTTGTCTTTCTGCTCTTTAATATCGGGCTGGAGGTAGTCATTACCAAACTTTTCAATAAGGCTAATGAAATTATAGTGTTGTTGTTTCGGTTCTGAATGCTCATTGCAAGTAGTCCACAAAAGCCATTAGAAAGCATCTGATTTAAGAAAAACCAGAGCAAAAGGGATTTTGGTTTTGGTTGGTGGCATTGACGAGTGCATTTTCGGTTTCATGTTGAGCTTGTAATTGAAACAATAAGGCAGTTTCTCTTGACAAATGATCTAAAAATTTACCTTCCACAGCTCTCGGTTGAAAGACTCAGCTCCATGAAGAAATACGTCTTCGGATTAGGCACTGCTCAGGTGATTTAGAAGTTCCACTCAACTTTCAAATTAGTTTGTGTTAAATCACAAGTACGAGCAACTTTTTATATTAAAGATCTCCATGATATTGCTAGGTCCTGGCCACAGCAATAGCTGTCGGATTGATTTCTCACTTCTTCTGTGGGCAACCTGGCCCTGCTGCTGTTGTAATTGGCAGTGGTCTTGCACTATCATCTACTGCTGTTGTATTGCAGGTACTACTCATTATCACAATACTTAGTTACCATTCAAATATGACTCTCTCATATTAGTGAGAGAATTACTGTTTCCGGCTTTTGTTTGCAGGTTCTTCAGGAGAGGGGTGAAAGTACGTCACGTTATGGACGTGCGACCTTTTCTGTTTTGCTTTTTCAGGTAATCCTTTTTTTCCATGAATGATAAATTATAACTCATCACCCTCATTAACATAGCTCTGTCCTTCGATTGATGTGTTGCTGTTTTACTGACCGTTTGATATTCTATTTGCAATTTTGTTCGAGAGTGTCCACCTCTTTCTCTCGGGTCATGATTCTTACTTCATTGTCACTGCTGTCCTTAGGATTTGGCTGTGGTGGTTTTGCTCATTCTCATACCACTTATTTCACCTAATTCTTCTAAAGGAGGGGTGATACTCTTTTTTTATCCCTGTAGATTTCTTTCTAAATATTGTGCTTTCCCCTTTTATATATATTTTTTCTAACTATGTCAATATACACTTCATTTTTAGGTTGGATTCCAAGCCATAGCAGAAGCTCTTGGAAGAGCAGCAGTAAAGGCAATGGTTGCCATAACTGCCATTATTGCAGGAGGCCGTTTGGTAATTGCAATATGAATCTTTGAGTATTTAATCATATCTGAAAATGTTCGTTATCCAAGATGCATACTTGTTAGTAGGGCAACATCTAAGCTTTAAATTTCTTTTGTCTTGAAGTCTTAATCTGTTCATCATGGTCCTATTCTCCCTTTATTTATTCTGGCAGCTCTTGAGGCCCATCTACAGACAAATTGCTGATAACCAAAATGCAGAGATATTTTCTGCAAATACCCTCCTTGTCATTCTTGGCACAAGCCTTCTTACAGCTCGGGTATGGTGCACTATAACACTTTTTTCTTCAGTTCTCATCTCAAAATGCCTCATGTAGTTCATAACATGAACTTCTTGCATAGGTGGGTCTTTCTATGGCTTTAGGGGCATTTTTGGCTGGACTGCTCTTAGCTGAGACTGAATTCTCTCTTCAAGTGGAGTCTGACATTGCCCCATATCGTGGACTCCTTCTAGGTTTGTTTTTTATGACGGTAAGTGCTTGAATTTATAACAATGTGTTGCTTTTCTTGCTGACTTGGTAGGCAGTGATTCTTCTTCAATTATATGAAAGGATTTTTGTAAAATGGACATATATTACTGATTTGCAAAACAATGCTGATGCTTCTGATCTGTCCAACTGATGTTTACTATTAGAATCTTTAATACAAAAGTTCAGCTATTTCTTCCTAGTCTGATTAACTTGAGTTTGCTCCATAGATTTTGGTACGGACTCAGAACCATTTTTTTAATCTGTGATATGTGTAACTCCATGCTTGATTATTGCTTTTATTTTGGTTTTTCAGGTTGGCATGTCTATTAATCCGAAGCTTCTCTTTTTGAACTTCCCAGTAATATTAGGAACTCTGGGTCTTTTAATAGCTGGGAAGACTATTTTGGTTCTCATAGTTGGCAAGTTATTTGGGATTTCCTCCATAGCTGCTGTACGGGTTGGTTTGATGCTTGCTCCTGGAGGAGAGTTTGCTTTTGTTGCATTTGGAGAAGCTGTTAATCAGGTTTCTTTCTCTGTCTCATGCTGGTTTTAGCAGTGAAATTTAGTTCTGCTTCCAAGAATGGGTTTATTATTACTTATTAGCTTTGCTTGAGCTTTGATCGATCAGTCATATAATATAAATGAACCAAGAAATCTTAATTTGGATTGACTGGCATGGGCCAAACAAATACTATAGTAGTAATGTCATGCTTGTCAAGTCATGTAAAGTACATGTCCTGTTGATGAAGAGACTCTGTAATTGTCTTCTTCTTGTTTTCCCAGTATTTTAATCAATCTGATGTAAATTTTTCAGGGCCTCCTGTCATCACAGCTTTCATCCTTGTTGTTTTTGGTGGTTGGCATTTCAATGGCTCTCACTCCTTGGCTTGCTGCTGGAGGCCAGTTGCTTGCATCAAAATTCGAGCAGCATGATGTCAGGAGCTTACTACCAGCGGAAAGCGAGGTGTGTTGGAGTCCAATTTGTATTCATTGCATCAATTATCATGACATCTAGCTTCTGCAGTTGCATGTTTTTGTGCTTGATGCGACCTGACTAGGACTGTAATCCAGATTCCTACATTGATTATATCCTGGATGACACTAGTTTTATGGGCTGTAATCTTAACCAATAATTGCAGTATTTGATGCTGCATTTCTGATATGGAAATCTGTTAAATCTTCACTTTACCTCTTGCTATGAAATTGCCTGAGAATATGTTATCTCCAAGTTCTTAAAAGTTATACTTCTAAACAGACTGATAGTTACAACTTTCGTGCAAAAATAAATATCGAAAAACAGTTTAGTTGAAAATGTCGGACTACTAAATACCCTGAGTAGATTAGGTAGGAGATATGCCATCAAGTTAGTAACAGTACAGACAGTTTTCACTGTGTCACTAAATTAGATTTTTTTTAGAGTAGGTTTGAGGCTCTAAGCGTATTTTACTGGCTTATCTGATCCCTAAGGTAGCTTTAACTCCCTGCAAAAGAAACCAAAATAACCCTCATACTACAAAATAACTTTGTACTAGCTTGTAACTGAAATCTAGATCTGCAGACCATGATCTCCAAGTTGATATTTTTGTGGGGTCCTAATAATTTGTCATGTTTCATGTCTACAGACTGATGACTTGCAAGACCACATAATCATTTGTGGGTTTGGACGTGTTGGGCAGGTTCTTTCTATTATCAGCAAATTCATAGAGATATCTAATATAAAATCTTTTTGTTTTGATATGCTAATTTGATTTCTGACAACCATTTCAGATTATTGCTCAACTTCTTTCAGAACGGTTAATCCCATTTGTTGCTCTCGATGTTAGCAGGTGAAGCTTTTACACAGTTATCTGTAGCTTCGTCATTTGTTATTTTCCATCTATATTTTTTGACATGGTAGTTTTGCATACCTGCAGTGTCTTTTTGACATTTTGAATTTGTATTTGTTTAACGTAATATCTTTCTAACCCTGATATTTTATTAGAATTAGGCATGCTATTGTCTTGTAGGAAGCGGCTTATTTGTATTTTTATTTTTTTTACTTTGTGATTTGAATTTTTTATTTTATTTTGTGTGTTAGTGATCGGGTGGCATTTGGGCGTGCTCTTGACCTCCCTGTGTATTTTGGAGATGCTGGAAGTAGGGAGGTATGTCATTCTAGTTAATTACATTTGAGAAGATATGGTTCAAGTAATTTAGTTACAATTTATAAAGAAACATGCCTAGTTTGTTATCAGTTTATTGATGTGTATTGTTGTCAATTTCTGGTACAATAAATGCTTTGTTCATGTCTAATATGGTGGTATTTTAAGTTTTTTTTTATGTCATGTTTTTCATGCAACTTTTGGATGAAACTGCAACCAGATTTTGCACAAAGTTGGTGCTGAGAGGGCCTGTGCTGCTGCCATAGCTTTAGATACACCTGGTGCAAATTACCGAGCAGTGTGGGCACTGAGCAAATATTTCCCTCATGTGAAGACCTTTGTTCGAGCTCATGATGTAGACCATGGCATTAATTTGGAAAAGGCTGGTGCATCTGCTGTAAGATACTATTTTAGTTAATTTGTTTGTCAACTTTTGTACTGTACTATGCAATAAAAAAGAACCAGGAAGAATCTTTTACATTATTTTTTCTTTCCGACGTACATTTAATTTGCTAGCTAAACATACCATCAATATTTGGAATATATTCCTTTTTTGAAGGTCGTTCCTGAAACCTTGGAACCGAGTCTGCAATTAGCAGCTGCTGTTCTTGCACAGGTAGTGTGAAATTTATTGTCAAGTACTGGTCTATAATATATAACTTGTTGACAGCCACAGGTAATGTGAAATTATTGTGTTGTCCATTTAAAAAAAGGCATAGAGCTTTGTTGAAGTTGTTCATTGTTTTGGCATGAAAAGGAGGTTCAAATTTACACTTATTTACTTGTGGAAGTCTTTGAAGAATCAAATATCTTCATATATTTTGAATATGTTTCATTAAGTAATTAAAAAGCAGCGCATTTACAACCAGAGGACTAATTATTGTACTTCGAACAGTCATATGCTTGTGTTCGTTTTTACTATTAATGCAATAATGCACTTTTCCTCTTTGTAGAAGTAAATGCTTATTTATTTTATGATGCATCAGGCTAAGATGCCAACATCAGAGATTGCTGCAACAATCAATGAATTTAGGACTCGCCATCTCTCCGAGCTCACCGAGGTTGGTTATGACATAAGTATTTATCGTTTGTATCAGTAATTTCACCTTGATTTGCTTTGTTTTTAGTGTGTTATAGCCTGAATGTGTCATCTGAATTAGTACTTGGGTTGCATTTGATCGTGATTTTTCCTCTCCCGAATGTATCTTGGTAGATCAGTTTTTTGCATGGCAGTATTTAGAATAACTAATCTTTGCATTAAAGCCTGCACTGATACCCACAGAATATACTGCTATTTTCATTCACATGATATCACTGTGTTAATCATATCACAAACGTCATTAGCTGCCAGGCTCTTTTCTGTGCAGTCTAGCTTCTGGTGAAGTTAAGGGCTGGTTAAACTGTGTTAGAATTTTCTAAGGTGACATTAATGAGCAATTAGAAATCGTTCAGTGTTCTGTAGGATTCTAGCGCATTTTTTGAAATAACGACCTATATTTGAAGTGCTTGGCTGTTTAACTATTGAATTTTCGTA
This sequence comes from Schoenoplectus tabernaemontani, assembly GCA_037127355.1. Taxonomy (NCBI): domain Eukaryota; kingdom Viridiplantae; phylum Streptophyta; class Magnoliopsida; order Poales; family Cyperaceae; genus Schoenoplectus; species Schoenoplectus tabernaemontani. Next base: position 9,669,707 of record CM073748.1, read on the forward strand.
TTTTGTGAACTTCTATGATTTGATTTCTAGCGTCACTTTAGGGATTAGTGTTTCCAAATAGAAAATTCCCCCTTTTGTTGGGGTCTCACCAAGTCAGTCACCTGGCCAAGATTTCTTTCTGAACTTTCAAGGTAAACTTTGTTTTCTTTTAGGAAATAATTTTTCTCCCGCTCTTATTTTATCATTTTCAAGTCTTGGGTTATAGTCAAACATAGATTTTCACAGGGAATTTATTTTCCCAAAGGCACTGCCTTGAAGATGGTAATAATTGTTTCTACCAATTTACAGAGGTTTCAGTGTTGTCGAATTTTTAGTCATTAATTCCAAATCACTTTGATTGATATAAAAAAGTATTAGCTCAAAAGGATAATGCTCGTTCTTGTGTTAAGATGATATGCCTGTAAGCATCTAAAATGAATTTCCTGGTTGCCTTTTGTTTTGCTGTCAGCATTACAGTTTTTAGTAGAGATTAGTTTTTTGTCTGATAGGCTGATAGAACCATTTGGTGGGTACTTTTTGGCTTTGTAGGTTGTCTATAATTAGTCATGTATAGTTCATGTGGGATTTCTTTACTTGGAACTGTGATCATTTACAATTCCAGACATTTAGGTATTAACTTCTTTAACTGAAACCTGTGTCAAAACAAGATCTCACTGAGACTTGCCATTGTTGAACCCACTAGTGTATACCACCTTTTTCCTTGACATGATCAAATGTGTCAGGGTATCCCTTTGTGCTGTACCTGGCAATTGTTGTTTGTTCACCTTTTGTAACTAATTCTTTGATTTTAACATTGTTTAGACGCCAGCTTCCAGAGAGTGCTGTGCATCAATTTAAAATTCCCTAAAGCCTTCCTTTCAATCATTTACAAAGAAAATAAGTCCTACTTTTTCAAGGGAACAAAATTAAGCTTTTTTCTTTGCATCTCCTTTTCTCTTCTTTTTTGCTTTGTGATAGCATGAGAGAGTGAGAGAGAAATCTTTTATTATCTTGAGTGAATTGATTACAATGTTTAAGCCTCTATTTATAGGCTAATGATCTAACAAACTAACCACCTAGTCTAACTAACTAATCCCAATCACAATACATCCCCCATATCATACACCGCACAATATCTCCAACTAACCTATACAATTCTAATCCTATACTCTAACATTCCCCCTCAAACTCATCGTGCGGTACGCATGGTGAGTTTGCACATCTTACGAGTTCTAACATCTCGATTCATGAATTTGATCTCCAATTGCATCACGGGTCGTCTTGAAGAAAGGTAGAAGGAAGAAGAGCTCTTTTGGCTCAAGAAACAAAACTATTGATTGCTTCATGCTCTTTTGAGTCATTTTGAAACATCAATAGAAGGATCTTTGTCCTTTTTAACAATCCGAGACTCGTTTGAGTTCTCTTGAAAGAAAAGAAAAGAGAAATAGACGCCCGGTGCATGGTTTGATCATTGGAAATTTAATTGGGAGTAGAGATTTTGGTTTTGAATTGTAAGAAGGTTTTAGAGAATTGAAATGATTATTGTGAGGGAATTTGGATCAGCTACTGCAATTGAGCGTAAGTAATATCCAAGTTCAGTAGGCTGGCTGCTACATCGTCCTGTTGCTTCTGAAGTGTAGTTCTTAATTCTTGAAAATCCAAAGTAAGCTGCTCCATCTCTGAACTGAGTGTTTTCTTGAGTGTTTTCTTGAGATCTGACAGCTCATCTTGGTAAGTCTTGACCTGTGTATCCAGCTTCACCCTCCAGCTATGTAAACACTCCTTTAACCCTCGAATCCTTCCCAATAGCTCTGTCTGTGATTCATTCAACTCCGCAATCTTATCAGCCACTGGTTGCACATCTTCTTTGTTTTTTTTTTCGATTGGTGAGGAGAGAGTGGCGTCGCCATGCATGGACGGGGCTAGATTTGTGTCCGCCATCGGATCGCTACTTCTAGGTTTTCTTGATTTTGAGCTTCGGAAGAGAGGGAAAAGCTAAAGAGAGAGAGAGAGAGATTCAAGGAAGCGATTTGGAACTGGAGTTTGAACTGGAGAGGGTGCTGGGAAGAAGAGGGAACAAGACTACAAGTAGCTGGAGCAAGAGAGGAAACAATCTTGATTTCTTGAATCAATTTTGCTGGATTCGCGATTTTGATCTGGAGGTACTCAGACTCGTAGTAGTCGAAGGAGAATGAGGAGGCTATCTTGATTCTTGTTTGTCGGAGAAGAAGAATCGCCAACGCGATGAGCATTGCACGATCAACAAAGGAACTAGGGTGCTTGTGAATCACTGAGTGAGGAATCGCCAGATGCGATGAGCTCGCAAGATCTTGAGTGTGATCCTTGGATTGATCAGATCGTCTACAGATCTTGATCGAAGAATAGAAAGAGAGAGGATGAGGAATAGAGTAGAATAGAAGTTACTGCTGGGAATAGGCTAAGAATAAAAGGTTTATACTGGAATAGCTAAGAAAAAAAAAATGGTATAATTTTTGGATTAAGGGCTGAATAAGGTGCATAGTTCCTGGAATAGGCGTGAGCCTAATTCCAGCGGTGACTTGGCTCTGATACCATGATAGAATGAGAGAGTGAGAGAGAAATCTTTTATTATCTTGAGTGAATTGATTACAATGTCTAAACCTCTATTTATAGGCTAATGATCTAACAAACTAACCACCTAGTCTAACTAACTAATTCCAATCATTATACATCCCCCATATCATACACCGCACAATATCTCCAACTAACCTATACAATTCTAATCCTATACTCTAACACTTTGACTGAAAGATATTGCGATGATTGAGGAGAATCCATATTGCATAAAATAATCTTGATCTATTATTGCCTGAAATTTATTTCATCCTTCAGTTATCCGTTGTGATGTTGTAACATTTAGTGGAGACTTAATTATGAACTTTGTTCTATGTAATACTTTTTTGACGATAATGAACATTTTTTTTCTGTATACCTGAAAACTTTGGTCTCTTTTGTACTTGCTTTGCTACTTTTCTTCAGTTACTGAGTTTACTGTTTTAATTGATGTTCAAAGCTGAATCAATGACTTCATTTAGGCATAAATCAGCATTTTTTTTCCAATAAACTTTGAGTTCACTCAAACGATGGTGTGCATTGGTATCAAAAGAGTATGGTGACTGGTACAGACAGAATGACCACAAATCTGTTGGAGCAGACAACTTCATACCAATAAGAAGTGAGAAGTGAATAAAAGCAAAAGGGGTCTGTATATCAATTACTAATTGTCAATACAACCTTGATGATATATTATACTGAAACACCACTAATACCAAATACCAGTGTACAGTATATTTTTATGCCTATGTGGAATTTAAATATTTAAATTTTTGTTTGTTTCCTTTTCTTGGCACGTTATGCAGTTGTGTGCAACAAGTGGGAGTTCTCTAGGTTATGGATTTTCAAGAATCATGTCAAAGTCTCCAAAGTCACCTGCTCCGGAGTCTGAGGAAAATGATACAATAGATGGTGCACTGGTTGCAGTATAACGGGAAAGTATATAGTTGTTAAATTCGTTGCAAAAGTTTAGCTATTGTATAGGGGTTTAGTAGTAACAATAATAGGAATTAGTTATCATTTAGCCCCTCTGTCGGGTTATTTTGCATTTTTGTTTGGCAAAAGAGCCCATTTCCATTTTTCTCTGATAGGAGCAACTTTTGGCAATCTGCACATCAGAAACTTGATTGCCTTTTCAGGGAACATTATATTTTTGGGATTCTAGATTTTTCTCCAGTTTTGATTCCATTGGCCGTAGGACGCAAACATTTGTAATTTTCAAGGTTTTAAGATCACCTTTTAATAAGCAAGACCCCTTTCGGCTGTTGTGGTCGGTGTTATTAAGATGTAGAGAACAGTCTCTACTATTTGTTGATGTCTCTCTCGGGCGTTTCGTCCTCTTTTAGAGCGCCATCCGTAATTACAGATCCTGGTCGCACCTGGTACATGACCTCCGTTAATGCTTCAATAAGCCATTCATCTGAGTCCTTATTTCCATGATTTAGAAACAATGCTGCATTGTAAAAGTAACCGCATTGGAACAAACATTTAAACTTGCTAAACAAAATAAAAAATCATTAGAAAGTCGAGCAATAAATGAACTCGATGGACTTCTGGGACAGTGGGACTGCTTGGCAGTTGAATCATAGAGGAAATGTTTACTAAATCTTCTACGTGGGAACTGAGAAGTATGGTCTGAAACCTGGTGTGGAGTCGGGTTGCCTATCATCTGCAGCGCAACATGCTACTGCCTTTGAGATTGGAGTTGATAAGAATCTTGATGCGATATAATGAACTAGTCTCTGCGCTACAGTGTTGCACGGCAAGTGATAAGAATTCGTGGAGTCGGGACTGGAATTTATTTTTTCTTTTGAAATCTTGGCAGTGGCTCGGGATTGGAAATTAATCTAATCACCTACGTTTAGCGAGCATTAAGCTAGATGCACCCGTCGCTAATATTCAATGTGTTTCTCCGAAAAAATCATCGCACCACCAATCCCTTGACTTGGTTTCTCCGACATATTTCGTTTTTTTCCCTCTCAGATCCATATTTCTTTGCAAATGCCCCTTAAATCCATTAAATTTAAACCGCAACAAGTATAGGGCGTAATGGACGCACAGAAACCTCGTCCGGAGCCGTTCATTCACGTGATTTGATTATTTCAAAGCATGCCATGATAATATATAACAAAAGAAACGTTGCCGTAGCCATGGTTCTATTGTTGGTTGATCTCAAATAGATAATAGTAATAATAATCTACAGCTAAACCCACAAGAGAAGAGAAAAGGTCTATAGTAAAAATGTCATATTGAGCTTGAAAGATCAAGAATTTTAAATCAATATGCACGAGCAACAAAAACAATCTAAGAATGAATGAGAAGGATATCATACAAAAGAATTCTTTAGCCCCAAGACAAATAAAGAAATGTTATGTATTTTAACAATCAAGATTAATGTGAGTCGCAAAATGATTTATCTGATCCTCCCTTTTCGATTCTGGAGCTCTAAGAATGAATACCTGCAAAGCCAAGGACAAAAATGTCAAAAGTAAACCTAAAAAAATATTTACTGTTAAGACTATCTTAATGGCAGCACAGCGCATGTTTAACCAAAGAATTTTTGTCAGGTAGAAGAAAGAAAATTTAAGTAGAAAATTATGTTATTTCTATGACAGTTCAATACACAAACAAAATTCTCACAGAGGAGAACATAACAATGGAAAAATCCAAAACTACTCTCTCTGGTGCGCAGCACCTAAGGTTAAATAGAAAGTATAATTATTTCTTACCTAATACAATATTCTAAAATAAGAAGAAAATTAAATAGCTGCTAAGTTTAGATAGACACCAAAACAGGAAGGCTATCCTTGGCTTGATTGAAATATCTCACCAAAATAGGAAGGCCATCCTTGGCTAGATTGAAGTATGGATCATTTGTGGCGCCTTTGATATTGTTTAGTAATAATCAGCCTAACTGGCAGCAAACTCTGTATCCCATGATCAGCGGTCTGCTCCTCTTGTTCCCCGTCAGCTACAGTAGCTTGAGTAGGTTCCAGCGCCGTGTCAATTACCTAGAAGATTTACCAAGTTTCTCCTCCATAACTTTTTAGTTTATTATCCATATTACTATGACTGATAATCTACCAGCAGCCGGATAGACAATTTGGCACCCTATGTGTTGGTAAGAGCACGTGACTAATTGCTACTCAATAAGATTCATAGGATTTCAGGTAAAAATGAAATCAGTATTGAAGGATGCTCCCTGAAGGAGTATATTCAGACCTTTGGAAAACAAAAGAAAATCAAAAGGCACATTCTAGAATCACCTTCAATGCAATGCCACTTGATGCCCCAGATGCCACACTACTGAAATTATCCACACAAACTACCCCAACTGTGTCCATTGTTACATCATCATTTGTATATGCAATAGAGTTCTCCATTTTCTGTGTATTACTGAAACCAGGGTATTCTCTGATACGAAACAAAAATAGGGGCATAAAAAAGGAACATTGCAGCCTTAACCTAATCCTCATGCCAATCATAGTACATAACCTATAGATATCTGTCAAAGAACTTGTTCCTATGCACTCTTTTTTTTTTTATCATAAAAACAATAAAAAGGAGACCTGGTCCAGAAGTTGAGGTAGCCTTAGCAAGCATACATTTGTATCTCAACCACTGTTCTTTCGCTCTCTTTGTCACCAACCACTGCTTTTACACCAAAGAAACTATAAGCAAAGATAAATGTTATCCTTGATCTTACTTCCTATCTTTTGATTGAGGAATTGCAACTATAACCGAGCTTTCCTGAAATTGTAGAGAGCTGCACTTCTACTTTTTTTTTTAAATAGATTAATGCTTCATTAGCATATTGAAAATTAAGTCCCCTTTATTAATTGCTCTATAGCATCAGTGAGCTTCAGACTAAAGCACTCTAGTAATGGAAACATTCATATCTAAAATAACATAAGGATCATGCTAAGGGAACGAGTACTGTGCCAAAATCTATCAAATCACAAACACTTTCTAATTTCTCAATAAACCAGGGTCTCTTTGCATATAATAAAAAAATTGGCTTCTTTTGCATTTTTCTGATCACACGGTGGATTTCTGAATTCCATCTTCTATTATTCAACTAATAGAAGATAAGGAAAGAAAATACCATATTTGCTTCTTGTACTGTTGACGGTGCATTTAACCATTTTGACTTCGCTCAATCACAGGCACCATCACCAACCAAAAACCTGATAATTGATACAACACACCATATCAATTACTACTTTACTAGCAAGACGGTTAGATATTTTAATTTCACTAATCAGGAAACTAACTAAAAAAATGTGATGTGTCAGAAGAATATAAGTACATTGGTGGTATCCGACCCAGTTTGCAGGATCCAGTCATTTGCTCTTTAGCCAATAGCATTGCAATTTGGATAGCATTTTTTACACCTGGTCTACAATAGATGCTTTCAGTCAGTAGAATGGTTTGTGTTTAAAGAGAAGCTGGATTTCATTTTCAGGCACCTCTAACAGACCCAACAGCTCCAAATGTACCAGAGTAATCATCCATGATACTCGCATCAGTGCATCAGTCTACATGTCCATCCTCTGTCAAATTGGAACCTCTACCAGAATTTGTAATCAGGTCATCCTAAATAAGGGAAGAAAAATAGCTTTAATTTTTTTTGTTCTTTTTTTGCAGTACATTGAACGAATAATGATTAAGAAAAATAATTAATAGAACCTCCAAAACTTGAACAGCAACAGCATCTAGACTTGTACCATCATCCTAAAGTTCATAGATTTTATCCGTTATTAGCAACAATTACAATATATTACCGCTGAAAGGAATTATACCACTAGGGGGAGAGAGAAAGGGAACCTTTTGGAGAATTGAAGCAGCGGCGAAGCAGGCGCGTTTCATAGCAAGGTGAAAGGCTTTCTCGTTAGAAGGGGAATGATATCCCGCTCCAACATGAACTGCCACAAAGCACCTCTTTTTGCTACTACTACTACCACGGTTGCTTTCTTCTCCATCCTCTCCCGCCATCTCTTCGCTCGTCTTCCCTTTGCTGTCACGAACTCACGATCTTGAGATTATTTCGTTAATTATGATTGATGTGCTTTTGGAAGTTAAAACGGGCTGAAGGCTGAAGCTGAGTGTGCAGTGAAGATGGGGGTTTTAGGTTTTACTTTTGGACCCCGACTGGGCCTAATTTTATCTTTCATAAATAAATTTTTATATATGGAGGGATCGGGATATTTATTCTGGGCTATGATGCAGCACGGTGGAACTCACATCGAGCTAACATCTGCAGAGTTGTGTGGTTTTTTTTTTTATTATAAACCGTCCGATCATTGATCAACGATCTTAATTTAACATTAATAAAAATTTTGTACATCAAAATTTGTATTCAAATTTTCCCACAGCTATTTCAATTAAAACAAACTATTTAGATTTTCCGTGGAGATATATGCAAAGACAATCTCCGCAAAGGAAGGGCGCCCCAACACAGTTGGGGTAACAAGGTTGAATTATTTTGGAATTTTCATGTACTGATTTTGATGCAATATGGTGGAATAAGACTTGTTATTTTTATCCAATTATCCGGTATCGATTCAGTACTGAATCAGATCCGAACCAGATGTTGTTAATTTGGATAGGGCCAAGTTTTAGAATATATCCGATTAAATTATAGATAAATTTATAAATTAATATTTTAATATCTGATATGAATGGGAATAAAAGTTGACCCAAAATTTTGCCCGAGCCAATACCTATATTAATACCTGATATATACTATATTAATACAAATATGTATAGTTCACAATTTAATTATCATAAAAGCAGAGACAAAGACAGAATAATTAACAACTAAGAAAAAATATTCTGATTGGTGAGTCTTCATATTTATTTTATCAAATAAATATTTATAATGATTTCTGAAAAAAAAGTAACATATTATATTAATTGTTGTCGATAATTACGTATTTTCTTTAATTCGCTTATCAAAAACTCATCTTTTCATCCCTTCTAATACCATCAAAAAATATTTTTGAGATAGATTATAAATTAATTGAGAAATATTATTTTTATTTTATTGATATGTTATGTTATATTATTTTGATATTTTGATTTGGGAGCATATTTTATATTGTATTGTTATAATAATATATTTTATGTGAGATATTGAAAAATATATATAAGTATCAATTCAATAATAGAGGGCTTAAATGCTCTGTTTTGAATCTGGATCGAATTCATTATGGAACCGAATCAGACCTGATAAGTCACAAACAAGTTAGGAGTAGCTATGTATTCGGAACAGAAATATTTGACCCAAAATATTTACTATTAGATGGGTATTCAAAATCGAAACCGATCCAATTTGGAAATAATAAGTATATGATTCTAAATTTAGATCTAAACACTTCTAAAATATGAATCTAAGATAATAAATTACAAAATTTAGATCCGAATACTTTTGAAATATGAATTCAAATATAGTACGTAGATCCTACCGACTGATAGCACGTCTGGATGGAACACTTAATTACGAAATTGTACCACAGCGCAGATTTGAAGTCGATCGAGATATTCATATTGAAGTTGTACGACGTTATAAGAATTTTATCATTCTTTATATGTGAATGATTACAAAAATGAAGGCACTTGCAAGAATAAATATGAAAACAATGAGCACTTGCAAGAAAGGCGTTGGTTAATTACCCAATTAAACTCTCTTTCAGAACTAAAATGGAGTTAACTAATCAACAAAAAAAAAAAAGGAAAGGAAACGAAAAGAAAAGTGGAGGTAACTAAAATTCGTCCAAATTCACGAATAGTCCCACATAAAATGCAACAGAGATTCTTTCTTTGGAAACTCAGTCGCCGTTCTTTTCTTCTATAAAAGACTGGCTGGACTAAACCGTCCCAGTTCATTTCTGGTCCTCAAGAAAAATAAAGAAATTTGAAAAAAGCTTCATTTATCTGCTCGTCACTCTTCTTCTCTCTAGACACACTAGATATCCCAATTACCAGGGCTTTTTCTTCTCTCTCAAAAGCGAGAACGTGTAGGAAGGTTATTTTTTTTAATTGGATTATCTATTTCGCAGGTTTTGTTGATCATTCATCACAGATTTTTTGTCAACTTAGTTGTTCTTGGGATGGTCTTGCATTTTCGTGTATGATTAAAGATTCTTGATCTTTCTTGTAGAATTTCATTTTAGGTGCTGGAATGCGGTTTATCATAGGTAGTACTGTAGCAGAATTAAACACTGGATAGTCCAAATTTGAGCATGCATGTCGGCATGCGAGTGCTAAAACGTGTGTACTTGGGAGAGTTTGTGTTAGTCATAGAGTGTGCTTTGTTCAGAAATCATACAAGTATGAGGGTAAAACAAAGTGAGAATGCATTCAATTCTAGTAATTAACTACTTGTGAATTCTTGCCTTCAATCTTTTAAATTATACTTAAAGTGCATGTCTATGCGTTTTTATTTGGGTGAGTTTATGTTAGTTTGTGATGTGCTTTAATTTTCCAAGAACTTTCTCAATATTAGCAACAAATGAATTAGATTGCATTAGTATGGTATTCAAATTATCACAGCTGGGGTGCTTTTCTTGAGAATGAGTTAACAACGGCAGCCCAGCAAAAAAAATGACAGAGCTTTTGTCTGTTTATAGATCAACGTAACTTCGATATATACTTCTGAAACCTGAATGCAAATTTTTGGTTGGGTGCATGTAGTTAAAATAAGACTCTTGGTACCAGCTCCAGCTTGGTAATATACTTTATGCTTACCAGTGAATAATCTGTCTTTTAGTTTTCACACTTTCAAATTTTGATACTGTACTATATCCCTGGAATATTAATCTCGTCAAAAGATATTGTACTACACGGGATTGTACCAGTTGACACCAGATAGTTTTCCTTGTATGGTTTACTAGTTTATGCTTGTCTGACCTGAGTGAGTTATAGAAGTCAATTCATTTTCTCTGATCCTTGTTGCCATGAACTTTTCAGTTTGCTGAGCCAATCAATCCAGTATAATTTAACCAATGAGAAATATTCCAGAAATGCTCAAAGGAAAATTTGAAGAACCTGAAGAAGAGCCTATGGAAATAGAGCCTCAAGAAGAGCCTATTGAAATAGAATCTACTGAAGAAAAGCCTACTGAAAAAGAAGCTACTGAAGAAGAACGATCCGATGAACTAGTTGAAGAAGGAACTTTCTACGAAGAGTGGCCTGTCAGGCGAAAGTACCTTAATGAGGAGCTGCCACTGAAAAAACGCTATAAAGAAAAAGATTTGTCTAAAGAAACAAGGGAGAAACTTTTTGAAGTAGGTAGCAAGGAACATCCCAATAAGATAGTCTCTGACAAACAAGAATACCAACGAACATCGATGAAACCCGCAAACTATGAGAATCATGAGGCAGGCAATAGTCGTCAATTACAGGATCGCGCCAAAAACTATGGATCTAGTTCCTCCAAATCATGTGATAAGGACAAGGATAAAGTTTGGAATGAACAAGACAGACCTGATCAATCACAACCTGGGACGTCAAAGGGAGAAATAGATCCGTTTACTCTGTACGTATGGAATATTCCCATGTCTTTTGATCGTGAAGGTTTGGAAGAGCTCTTCTCAAAGTTTGGGCCTATTAATGAGATAACTGTGCCTCAGGATGACTATGGGTTGAATAATGGTTATGGTTTTGTTGAATTTAGTAATGCTGCCGATGCTGCAAGTGCTGTTGCTACAATGAATGGCCACATCATGAAGGGGATGCCAATGGAAGTCGAAATAAAAGGGGTCAAATCCGAAACTAGAGCATCAATACTTGGACGAGGTGCACGGGCCCCAGACAAGACTAAACTCTTAGTTAAGAATCTCCCACTAGATATGACCAGAATAGATCTGATTAAAACTTTTCAAGACTTTGGAGATATTGCAACTGCTTATCTTGTTAAAAATAAATTAGGGTCGAAGGTTTATGGTTATGTTATTTTCTCTACCCCTGAATCAGCAGCTGAGGCCATGGCATGTAGGAATCGACATAGGATCGGGGCGAATAAACTGCAAGTCTCCATAGCTTCAGGTGCACAAACTGCAAAAGAGATTGGATCGAGGAATGCAACGATTCTGTTGGAGTCTAGCCAACCTAGACAGGATCTGCCAGATCTTCCTAATGCAAGCGGTAGAAAGAGAGCACGTAAATCAATCAGGCAGTATAAATATGAGGAAAATAGTAAAAAATACAAGGACAATGAGGCGGCTCCTTCTGGGTGTAAGAAAATGTAGAGTAGGCAGTGGGTTTGGTTTTGTTATTTGTTGTTTAAATGATGTGCTTGCATGCTAACAGAAGCTTATTTATGTATTCATATACTGAATCATCTCTAGTTTGATGTAAATTAACTATTAATTTTGTTATTGAAACATAATTATCATGTGAAGCATTGTTGCCTTTTTTTATTTGAATTTTCCGGGTAGAAGCATAATCGATGCCTAGAAAGTTAATGTCAATATCTGATGGTTATTGATGTAGGCTTTCTTTAGATTTCCTATTGTTTTTTTATTTCAAATGTTCCAAATTTTGTGTAGTTTCTAATCCGATTGCAGTTCTATTTGGGGATTGCAAAAGGAACAGCGTGTTCCCTTTTCTGTAGATTGGCATTACAAATAATAGTCGATTTTGGTCTCTGAGTAACTGTGTTAGAAGAAATGAATTTTTCTTAGTAAAAAATGTTGCATCCATTCGGGTGCCAATGCAAAACTAATTTCTCGGAATCAAGCAGGGTTTTTGAATTCCAGCTTACAAGGAATGAGTCATTTCATTTCTTTTTGTTTTTGGATTCCAGTATAGTACCAAGTACTAACTGTGGTGTTCTACAAACCACAATTAGACCATGTCCAACAGAGGACATAATTCTTAACAACTTGTATGCTCAATTTCGTATTTGAATGGTGAAAGGATTAGTATAAGAATAACATTATTTGTGTTAGTAGTTGAGAATAGTGTGAGGTTGTTGATGTCTCAGAAAATATAAGAAAAATGCTAATTTTTATTATTTTGGATTAGTAAAATGTTATTTTGATAAAAACTTAAGAACAGTGGAGATAACAGTAAAAATAATTAATTATTTTTTTATATTTTATTTAATAATAATATTTATTTAATACTACTTCATACTAATATAAAAGATTTTTTTATTATTTTCACTATCCTCATAGACACTAATCCGATAATCCAATATTTTTTGTGGGTTAGCACATTAGCAATGTTATGTTGCTATTCTCGATTTTATTTTTGTATTTGAATGGTTGCTAATCCAAAAATAATATTGCTATTCTAAGAAAAATACTATTTTACACCATTCAAATACACCATAAATGAAGTGATACATGTTGCTCCTGTTTGCTATGTTTTCAGCCTTGAAAACTTAATCAACTCCCAAACGGCCCGACGCTGACAAAAACCCATTTCTAATAATATATTCTATATACATAATTTCATATTAATTATTTTTTATTTTTTATTTTTAAAGATGAGAGTCAAACCCTCAAATTTCATAAATATTCATAAAGAATTCTCATTTAAATTTCAAACTTGCGACCTCAATTTCATCTCAAGTATTATTTGAACTAAACTAATAATGTATACAAGCAGCATACCTTTAGCTAACTATAACTAAAATTATTTATATAACTCTATTACTTAAATTTTTACATAATAGTACACAAATAAACTAATATTTTTAATAGTCTTATTTGTGTAATAAAAATATCATGCGTGAAAGAGGCAATTTGTCTTTATTTATATTTTCTCGCATGAAACTCGTTATTGATTCTACATTCTTAATTCAATAATCTTACCAAGCACAGAACTCTTTACCATATATTTTAGGTAAATCCTCAATTAAGCAGCATTGATCCATTGATATATAACTAAAAGACAATCTAAAAGTGTCGAAGTTTTAAATTATTTGTTGTTCAATTGTCATTACATGCCATCGCATGGTGATGCGTGTATCAACCTAGTTAAAGAATAGTCTAAAATGACGTATCACTTAAAAGGTACATTTTGTTTTCATCCTTAGGAAAGAAGTGCCAACTGAGGTAATATAACTGAGTATGACATTGTAGAGGATGACAGAGGGCATTGCTAATTCCTCTGCCACCTAAAAATATGGTTTACAAAATTGAGATCTGCCAAAAAAAAATGATTTACAAAATTGAAATCTGTCAGCGGTGATTTGGAGAAATGCAGGAACTAGCATATTTGAATTGGATAGCTGAAGTATTCATCTTGCACTCGCAATATCGCTAGCCTAGCCCTAAATGAACAGAGTCGAGCGAGTTGAGTCATATCGTGAAATTGGCTCATTGATTTAATGAATCAAAAATATTGATTTAAAATTGACTTATTAAGTTAATGAATGAGTTGAACTGATTTGTAAAGTTAACAAGTGAGCCGAATTGACTCATCAAATTAACAAACTGAGACAAACTGATTAGTCAAGTTAACGAGTAAGCCGAGCTGACTCGTTAAGTTAACAAGCAAGCCGAACTAATTCATTAATAATTATCAATAATATATATATATATATACTTTATATTAAAATTAAAAAGTAATAAAATTAATGACAATAAAGTTATATATATTAAATTATAATTTACACAATACATTAAAAATCACAATAAAATAATATAAATATATGAAATATTTTGTAATGGATCAAAATAATTTCAAACCATTCAGTTTTGAATATTGGATGGATAAAATTTATTTTCTTTTGATGTGACTAATGGAGAGGTTGATGAGAAAGAAAATATCATCATTGATTAATAAATTAATAGTAACTCTCTCTAATCCATAGCAGAATTAGTCTAAATAATAAATATTAATAGTTTAACAAAATAAATTTAGCGAGCTAAGTCAGACCTAATTCAAATTTAACTCATTAACTTAATGAATTTAATAAATGAGTCAAATTTGAGTCGATTCCGAACATATCACAAGTGATCCATGAGTTATAAATTTTTCTCATAATCCTAAATAAATATTCCAAACTAGAAGAAATGCACACTTAAGCTCATATATGTGTCTTATTTCATTTTAAAAAAGGAGACCTTATTTCTTCGTTGAAAAGGAGGAAAGGTGTTGGGAAACTATGAATTCGTATTGTCTGTCGTACTACATTTGGAGACTGTCAGATCGCATGGAGATTCATGCTTCAACCATCTCACAACAACCCTCATGAATCCAACAACATACATGCAAGCTGTCCCGTGCCGCGCAGCAGCCGATATGGATTCGAGGAGCCGTGACTTCTTTCGGACGACTCAGACGGAATTGACCATCATTGACCATCATTGAGGTTGCTTTTTCAAAAAAAAAAAAACGCACTTGCACCATAATTCCTCTAACAATTTTGGAATCTTTATAATATTTGCCGTATGGCTATTATAGATGTGAAATGATTTTTTTTTTAGCGTTCCTCAATGTACGACATTTTTTCTATGGAGCGATTTCAGAGACTAGCACGAGTCTCAAAGCAAGAGCTGAGCCTCGATGTGTCCTGCACCTTATCGAGCACACTGCTGGATATGGATCCGGATTACTTCGGGTTGTTCCATTTGCTTCATGCAGGAACCTAGCTATGAAACTATAAAATCAGTTCCTTTTTTGCCAAATTACAAAAAAGAAAAAAAATTGCGGAGGCTAACTTATTGTGAAGAGTTATTTATTAATATCAAAATGATCAAAGTCCATGCCCGGAACAGTTTATTACAACAAATGCTCATGCTAAAATATTTTTTCCTAAATTCATGAATAAATTACTGATGTATATAAATTTTGTCTTTACTAAAAATGGAACATGATAGAGGCTTCATTTATCATTTTGCTAGGAACAGAGATCTACACTGTTCAACTGTGTCATCTGGACTAGTAACTGCCAAAAGGGAAACGGATTAGTGCAATCTCTTTTTACCTTTTACAAAGATTATAGTATACTACGTGATATTGCATAATTTTATCCTGATTATGACTTCCCAGTACAAACTTATATTCATATGAGTTCTTTTATCTCATTTTTTTTTTACAAAGAAGGACTAAAACGGTCTCAGTTTCAAGTATTTTACAATTTTTTATACCTTTTTTTCTAACTGCAGGCAGTCACAACTCACAAATAACATCCGAATGCATGCATTCATTAAATACTCTCTTTTTGCTTCACAGAACAACCACAAGTTAAAAAATTCTTGAATGCGACTCACAAATAACATCCGAATGCATGCATTCATTAAATACTCTCTTTTTGCTTCACAGAACAACCACAAGTTCAAAAATTCTTGAATGTGTGTAACTGTACGTTCATATAATGCTTTGAAGTGTCTTATGCACTCAAAAGTGGTATGTGAACGCATAAGATCTGATTATTTCTGGAAATATACTCAAAAATATTTTATTGTGTATTCAAAACATCAAGTCAGGGGATATTTGAGGACAAGAATGAATGCATGCATCAAGATATTTATTGTGAATGTTATCATTCATTAGAAAAAACTGGGACAGACAAAAAGAGGGTGCAATGAGTATTGTGCCAACATGAGGTATACTGCTGGTAGTTTAACAATTTCATTTGGTAGCCAGAAGATTTCTATTTTTGAACCTTCCTTGTATGTATTTACAGTAAACAAAAGCTAACTTGTTTACCTGTGTGGCCAACAGTTCGCTTAGATTCATATATCTCATGGTCATTACCTCCCTGTCAAAAGAAACATCAATTCAATTTAGTAAAAATTAAAACAGCAGGAAGATACGTCTGAGAACATTAAAGTATACTGATAGCAGGATAAAAGGGTTGCTGTTGTTGAGCATGCAAATAAACATTCTTCTAGCATTCCAGAGGGAATCGCTTTTTTTGTGAGGCTAGAATGATAAAAAAAACAGCCCTAGATTCAACATGGCTTAATTTCAATAAAAATTAAACAAAATGTAAAAAAAAAAGCAAGCTTTGACTCCACATAACATTATTTCTACAGACAAGAAACAAATATTTTTCTTTTTTCTTTTAAAAAAAAACATTTACCTTGTAAGTTTTGTCCCCAAAAAAATGGATTTCTTGAAATTCTTCAAGATATCTCAAGCAGAACGTTTTATCCCAACCTTGTGGAAATACCTGAAAATATTAGAGTTATGAGATGCAAAACTAATGGCTACTACCATTTGGAAAAGAAATCCAACAGCCAGAGACTAGGCAGAACTTTACATCAAAACTAATTTGACCTCCAATGGAAAATGTGAAGTTCAGATGTGCAAACTTCTCTCGAAGCACAGAGACCATCTTTGGACGAATGTTATGTACCTAGTAATCATTATAAAATCTTAACTTCAGCCACTTCAGAAATATAGCTTATGGTACCAGCTTGTACAGTACAATCATCATCAAAGTTCAAAGTTCAAAGTTCTGTAGGCTACAAGATTAAGGACAATAATATGGCAGCTAGCCAAGTCCTGAACTACTTGATTCGTCTAATTTAGTTTTCTATATCATCATGCTCCATGAAATTGGCTGACATGCTGGAGATTGTCCAATTTTACACAAGTAGGGAAAATCATATGTACCTTATCATATCTCTCAAACTCATCTCTTTCTTCTTGACTACAGTTCCTTCCAATTGGTGACACATTAATCATCCCACTTCGAAACTCAATAAATGTCCCCCTGAATAAACAGTAATGATATGTTCTATAAGTACACAGAGTTATGAAAGTACAAGCAATAATTATTGTACATTTTAAGTTTTTAACTAGTACTTGACCCTTTGTACATGATCCTATGAGATACAGTGGTCAAAGTTGAGCACTAACTGTGAGTAGAGAGTCCTCAGATCTTGTTCAACAAAAGTTTGCAACGTATCATAGATACCAATCTATTTCCATGAGTTAGTTCAATGTTGAATTTAAATGGAAAATAAATGTGACTGATGAATTACATTCAATGATCTTATTTGCAAGTATGTTATATTGATATTAAAAAAGAAACTGAAGAAGAGGATGCTGAAGCTTGAACTCACCTTTTAATTGGAATATCCAGATCAGCAATGTAATGGAGTGTGAAGTTTATAAACTCCTGTGGAATGCCATTAATTAGACCTCAACTAGTCTGAAGAGAGCCTCATAACAAGAAATAAATGGAAAAAAAAATCCAAGCAGAAAGTGTACCTTCAGTTTTTCATTGCCTATGAATGATTTCAAGCTCTGTAAAACATAAAAACCTATATATGTTATTTAAGCATTACAATGAAACAAGAGGAATTCTTATCCTCTTCAGCACAAGTAACAGTTCACTGCAAGAGATTGGTCTTTTTCGAGATCCATGATAATCCTAATCCCAAAACGGACAGTTTCACGGTACTCCGCATGCTGGAACTTTACCAGCTGGGAGAGGATAAAATTCCATGTTCTAAAGTCTGGTGATGCCAGCCTAACTGGAGAATTTTGGCATGCCAGAAAAAAATAAATGGGTCCAAAGATGGATAAAATAAGGTACACAAGACAAAACAAGGTATACCAATTCAGAAATGTATTACGTGATTATATTTTGAATGACCTCAATATTTCTCGTTCAACCCAAGGTCTTAACATCCTACCTAAATTGTTTAACAAGCATGCAAGCTTCACAAGAACATACCTCTGTACCAATGAGTTTGCCGTTCTCATGAGCAACAAGACCATTTTCCGAGAAAACATAATCATAATCATAAATAACTGGAAGAGAGAGTAATCAGCTAAATTAGGCATCATATAGATACATAGCTCCAGACCTTATCTATCATAAGGCATAATAAGGAAATTAAACTAAAACTCGATGAGAAAATAAAACTCAAAGTACAAACCTGACTTTCCGAGTTGCTCTGAGATCTTGACAAGATCTGAGCCACCAACAACCCCAACAGTAACAACCTACAATTCATCGCGATCTTTGAACTTTTAGATTTATACTTGAACATGGTTCATTTGAACAAAAGCAAATAAAAAAATAAAAAAAACAAGTTGGTGGTTAGTACCTTTCTGAGCTCTTTTAAGAATTCAAGCATCTCATTAGTCACCACCTGACAATAGGAAAGATATAAGCTTTGGAGAGTTAAAATTGTAACATATGAGCAGCTGACAAGAAAATATTTATGATTACTTCAAAAATTTGCAGAAATTCCACTTAGGATCTAGCCCAAACTTTAGCCCGCTGGTTCATGTAGGTCAGTAGGTGGCTTATGTGTTACTGTTACATCCGAATTCCATTGAAATCATTCAATTGAAAGGTTACAACTCAATTTCAGCATCCCAAATTCTTCAGATGCCAATGTGGTTACCTTACCAAGTATGACTCTTACAGAAATTACTGTATTGTACTTTTCTTCTTTTTTGAAGAGAACAAACTGAAACTGTCAGATCGGATATCACAGTTCAGAGACCAGAGCTAAAACTAGTTAAGCACATCAATTCAAATTGGGGGAGGATTGCGATTCAACCAAATTTAACGTGGGACATTTATGGTCGAAAAATACATTGATAAACCAACAACCTTGCGAGGCGCTGTGAGGGTGCCATCGACATCAAACAGAGCAATCACACCTGACTTCCGACCCTCCATAGTCGCCAGACCCTCTGAATGGGATGTGAGGTAATGTGACTTGGAGATCCCAGATCTATAAGTAAGAGGGAGAGAGGGCTGGGTGGAGTAAGCAAAGGAAGTCAAACTGGCGCGGATCTGGAGGTATTGCTTTTTAACCAGTGAAGAAAGGAGATAGTCAAAGGAGGCGAGGAGCATGGAGCGTTGAGGTTCCCACGTTGACGAGAGGGAAGGGCGTGACGTGGCGACTGTTCGCGTTCTTACTTGGCGAGCCCACATCATCTTATATTGGATTCGACAATACTTAATGTGCAAATACGACATACCAGCCCAAATATTATATTAAATTGAAAATTTTATATATTAATTTTAAACAATCATTTATAGTAAATTATATATTATATACTATTAAAATTATAAATATTATAATATATTCTTATTGATAAGTTCTTTTATATGTTTATAGTAATTTAAATTTTATATAATTTCATCAAAAATCGTTAAATTAGAACTATTGTAAAATATATAAAATTTTATGGTCCTTGATGGATTATGAATGATAATGAAATTGTATGAAATTTAAATCACTATTAAACTATAAGTATTAAAAAAATGTATAAAGTTTTTTCTACTTTTACGATTTATTTCATATTTATTTGAAAATACATTGTCAAGATTATCAAAATAGAGTCCGACTACGGTGCTTTGCAAAGCACAAGAGTATTGTGTGCTTTGCGCTCTATTTTTAATTTCAAGTTAGAAATGATCGATCCGAACCGTTCAATTTAATCTTCATATCAAAATCTATTAGGAAACCAAATTTTATATTTTTTAGAATTTTTTTGCTATTTTTTCTGGTGATAAGAACTTGGCTTGATCTGAGAATTCTGGTTCATCCAAAAATGACGGTTTCCCCCCTATCCAAAAAAATAGCAAATGAATTCCAAAAAATATAAAATTTGGTTTACTACTAGATTTTGATATGGAGATTAGATTGAGCGGTTTGGATCGATCATTTATGACTTAAAATTAATAATAGAGCGCAAAGCACACAACGCTCTTGTGCTTTGCAAAGCACCGTAGCCTAATTCATCAAAATAACTCATTGTCAAGAAATCCCTCCCTATTTATTAAACAAACCTTTATTGGTTGAAACATAGAAGGAGAGCTGATACACGGATTATCAATGATTAATATTAAATGAATTATTATTTATGTTAATGACTTCATAGTGTAATTTATTTTGTATAGTGCATTATTATTCAAGCAAGGCAGGATTGATCGATATTTATAATTCAATTTGAGGAGTGTTAGAAATAATTATTAGAAATAATATTTTTGGTTTATTGGGCATCACAGACCCATTAGAATTATTACTGTTTTTTTACCGTTACGGTACTATTGACATCAAACTGTATAAATATAGAACAATAGGAACATGTAAATCTCTCTACAAGATATTCAATAAAGATTAACATTACAATCAATCAATATTCTCTTCTATTTTTCAACACTTTGGCATCTGCTAACCCCCCCCCCCCCCCCTATTTCATCATGCGTAGTTTTTATAAAGGAAGAAATTAGCATCATTGTGACCCTGTTATACTTTCTTAATTCAATTTAAACAATAATAGAAGACAAGAATGAAATTGTATATCAATAATTTCTAGAAATAATAGTTAGCCCCTTCATATTCAAATTCTACTTTTGCCTCGACCCATGTCGTCCCTATTAACTAGCACTTCTGCAAATTTCAGTTTTCATTTTAATCAATTTTGGCTGGTAGAAACCTGATGAACCCTTAGTATGCTATATTTTTGGGCTCCATTAAATTTTAGAAGTCAACTAGCATGTGCTAAAATAGAATGACAGTAAAAATCTAATAGTCATGTTAATTCTAAATTTAACTATTTAACTATGAGTGGGATCCATCGACAATGAGTTATTTTGACAACCTTGACAATGGATCTCTAATTAAATATTAAAAAAAATCTTAAAAATGGAAAAATTTAAAAATATGTTCTTCTATCTTTAGATTGATGGTCATTCAAATTTCATATAATTTCGTTATCGTTTTATAGTTCATCAAAGACCATCAAAATTTCATACAATTTGCAACGGTTTTAATTTAACAATCTTTGATGGACTATTAAATGATAATGAAATCACATAAAATTTGAATGACCATCAATCTCAAGAACACGTCTATAAACTTTTTTTCATTTTTAAGATTTTTTTTGTATTTATTTAGAAATTCATTATCAGACTTGTCAAAATAAACCATTGTGAACGGATCCCTTCTCTTTAACTATTTGGTGCAATACAGTGCGTGTCCAGAAAAGATAGCTGAGTTCCTTTCTAAGAAGGATGAGGAAAAACATACAAAGCAAAAGAGAAAACCTAAACCCAGAATGCAATCCAATACAGCTCCTATTAATGAAGTAGACAAACAATTCCAGGAATTACTTATAAATATCAAAGAAGGCAAGAGGAATCCTCTGAAAGACATCTCCAACCGTTCGCAACAAAACTATGTTAAAGACATTTTGGAACCTTATTTTTTTTTTTCTCTGCACTGCATCCCTTCTCCACCTCCCCGTATATCCAAGGTTTCCAAGTGTCAGAAGCCTATTGGTCAAAGTGCACATTCAATAAAACCAAATACTCGACTTGTTTTAATTAAGCATTTGGGGAACGATAGAGCTCGGGTTGGATAGAGAAAGGGAAAGGTGCGAAGTGCAAGGAGAGGAAAAAATAGAAGTTTGCCTCAAATTCAAGTCCTATACCCAATTTCTCAACCGTCAAGATTTAATATAATATTCCAATTCAATAATATTATATTAATATCTCAGGAAAGAGTTCCACCTAGTGCAGTAGTGCTTCATCTGTGTTGCGCCCCCCTAAGCGTATTGAGCCCCAGAAGAAATCCACGTGTTAGCTCTCTCGTTTTAATACCTAGGAGACAGAGAAATAAATTGCTGACTATTTGAATGCTGACCTCTTTCCCTCCTGCATTAACTCAAGAAAGTCCTCAATCTGATTATTAGAGCGAGCCTTATATTCTACTGCTAATTCATTCATTCTTACTGTGCATTAAGTGGTCAAGAGATTGCCCTAGGCATTAAATTCTTCCCAAAGAAAGGCATCATAGACTGGAATATCTTAGCTTAATAGTTCAAATCAAGGCATAATAAAGCTCTTTGAGTTGCTATGGGCTATAACCTTCTTTCCCACAAGAGATCCCTTCGGCTTCATATTCTTAATATTAGGTGAAACAAGATTAAGAATCACATAGAAAGGTTGAACTCTATAAACCGCTATGGCAGGGACTAGCAGGCTACCTTCACCAATATACCAATTAATGAAAACTACTCTCTATTAAACACAAACCTAAATCCAGATTTTGAACCCTTCCTTCCTTCAAACGTCAAAGAAAAATGACTAGCTCGAGCTGTTCATTGGAAAAATCTCATAATCTCCGAGTCTGTCTCGCTACTACTAATTTCATGGTAGATCAGATAATGGAACGGGCCGGCGAATGAGGGCGGACTCATTTCAGAGAATTTCGTTGGATCCTGCACATTCATCTCTAGAGGGCTGTTTCTCTAATACCTTTTTGCAAGTGAATCAGAATCCGCCCGGACTGTAGGTATGGTAATGGTTCCAGCCCGATGAATCACTTCTTACGTCTTCGTTAGTGCTTCACTTGAATGAAGCATTCTCGGGCGGGGGCTTTTCCTACTCCTAATTCAATTGCCACTTTGAATGCCTGTTCAGTGATCTTCTCCTAGGGTGAATCTTCAAAGGAAGACGAGTGAGTCTTATTCAACCAAGCGAAAGAAGTGCCATAGGATGAGAGGTCAACCAAATCACAATCAGCAAGAGATCACGCAGGAGCAACTACGCCTACCTGGCTGAAGGGAGGGGTCAAGCAAACAGGACTTGAAAGGGAAAGCCGGTCCAATTCCAGCTTATGAAATGCTCTTGAATTGGGGTGGTGACAAGACTGCTAGTAGGGCTAACAAACCTTGGTAGGCTTTTCCCCTAATCCTTCTGCTTGACTGATTTACCTAGGTCGGCGCTAGAGGATAGAAAATATTCCCTGCCTTCTTTAACTCTGGAACGCCTATCGTTCCTATATGATCGGTGGGACCATTTGATGGATTCATTTGCTGCCTATTGCTTTGGCAAGGAAATTAGGTATCGTATGTGATATATTTGTATTTTACAACAATTCATTACTCTCTTTTCCTTTTTTTTTAAAAATAAATTTTTCATCAACTCTTTATTTTTCTTTTCGTTTCCTTTTCAATACTTTTCATGTTAATTGTTAGTTTTACAGAACTTTATCTTCTTTTTAGGTAAATTTCACCATATATTTATCTCGATTTTTCAAAAATAAATTTACATCAACAAAAAGTTGAAAAAAAACTCTAAAAAAAGATCATTTATTAGCATATTAGAATAATACTTACAATTATATGTGTTATTTATATTCATATAAATATATAGAACCCCTTAGTAATATCTGACAATCGTTATTTTAGAGTTCTATATAGATATAAAATATATACTAAAAAAAGTCAAACCATGATGAAATAGGAGATACAGACGTCTGCCGTGCTAGTTTTTGACCTAAGCTGCCTGGCTGACATTACTCGGATCATTGTTCACAGGGTCTGTTCGGCATCGAAGAATTCAGAAAGAATAGCAGAATAGTTAGTAGTCACATCAAAATTTTGTGCCAAACGCAAAATTGTGTTTTGAAATAGAGCTTGGAAGAGACTCTTCTGGTATTCTACCCATAAGAAGGAATACAGGAAGAGCTCCAAAATCAAGCACTGGATTAGCAAAATCATTTTCTTTTTTACTTTCATTGTATCTCTTTATTATTATTATTATATTATATTATATTATAATAATAATTATTATTAACATTACTATTATTATTGTATTATTATATTATTATGATTATGATTATTTTATTATTATATTATGATTATGATTATTGTTACTATTATTTTATTATTACAATCACTTTGTGATTATTGTTTTATTATTATTATATTATCATCAATGTTGTTATTATTATTCTATTATGATTATTATTATTATCATCACTGTTATTATTATACCATGATTATTATTATTTTATTATATTATAATTATAATTATTATTTATTATTATTATATTATCATCATTGTTATCATCATCATCATCATCATTGTTAGTATTATAATTATCAATATTTTCACTATTCAGATTAACAACTATCAAACGATATTATAATGAATTAATGATGCTTGATTATTATTATATTATCATCACTTTGTTAGCATTATTATTATATTATTCATTTTATTATTATTATTATTATTATATTATAATAATTATGATTTTAGTATTATATAATGATTATAAATATAATTATATTATTATTATATTATATTATATTATTATGATTAATATATGATTATAATTATTTATTATTATTATGATTATGACTATGACTATAATTATATTTAATTATATTATATTATATTAATATATTATTATATTATTATTATTATTATTATTATTATTATTATTTTACTATTATCATTATCATCATTATTGTTAGTATTATAATTATTCATATTTTATCTATTCGATTAACAATAACAAGTGCCAAATGATTTTTCAATCTTCCAAATAATTAAAAATATCACTCTTCTATAATTCTTCCAAATAATTATGATTGTAATTATATATTTTTATTATTATATTACTATATTATGATTATGTTTATATTTTTATTATATTACTATTATAATATTATTATTTATTATGATTATTTTTTATTATTTTTTATTATTTTATTATGTTGTATTATATTATTATATGTTGATTATATTTATTATTATATAATTATAATTATTTATAATTATTATGATTATGACTATAATTATTATTATCATGATTATAATTATAATTATTTTATTATGATTATATTATTAAAATTATAATTACTTATTATTATTATATTATTATAATTATGATTATAATTATAATTTTTTATTATTATATTACTATATTATGATTGTGTTTATAGTTTTATTATATTACTATTATAATATTATTATTTATTATGATTATTTTTATTACTTTATTATTATTATTATCTTACTATTATGATTATTATTTTACTATTATCATCATCATCATCATTATTAGTATCATAATTATTCATATTTTAACTATTCTGAGTAACAACTGCCAAACGATATTTTTGCTCTTCCGAATAGTCAATAATACCACTCTTCTACCACTCTTCCAAAAAAATACTATTCTATCACTCTTCCAAAATTACCACTCTTCCAGAGCTATTCCTTGATTTGCCAAACGGACCCTGAACGAATTCGACTAATTGATCAATTGCGCAGAAAGGGGTATCTGTACATGTTTTGAACTTGTAATGTGTTTATGTTTATTCTATATTATTCGTGGTTTGGGTGGACAAGTTAGTTGTTTACTTTGGAGAGTCATTGGCTATCTGTAATTCCTAGAATGTTAGATGTAATTGTTATGTTTAATCTTTTTCTTCGTGAATTAATTATTACCACTATACACTACACTATGATCTTTAACGGGGGAAATATTTCTATCTTTATATTCATCAATTTATAGGTTCAAGTGGATGCAATGTTAAGTTTTTCTTTTTAGTAATAAATAAAGGAAGGGATCACTACAATGATTATCTTAATAATCTTAACAATGAATTTTCAAATAAATATAAAAAACTTTATAAATATATTATTCTAATGGTGATTTGAATTTCATATAATTTTATTATCATTTGATAGTCTATTAGAAATTATTAAATTAAAACCGTTACAAATTGCATAATATTTTGATGGTCTTTGATGGATTAGCAAATGATAATGAAATTGTATGAAATTTGAATCACAATCAATCTAAAAGTAGAAAATATTTATAATTTTTTTTCTATTTTTAAAATCTTTTTCATATTTATTTGCGGGAAGGGATCACTTGACAATGGCTATCTTGACAATCTTGACAATGAATCTTCAAATATATACAAAAAATATTAAAAATAGAAAAAAAATTATAGGTATGTTCTTCTACTTATAAATTGATAGTGATTAAAAATTTATAAAATTTCATTATCATTTATTAGTTTATAAAAAATCGTTAAATTATAATAATTGTAAATTACATAACATTTTGATGATCTTTAATAGACTAGCAAATTATAATTAAATTATATAAAATATTCATCATTAATTTATAGATAAACGAACATATCTATAAAAAAAATTATGTTTATTTAGAGATCCATTATCAAAATTATCAATATAATCCATTATTAAGAGATCCTTTCCTTTTATTTAAAAATATAGTATCAAAATTATCGACATAATTCATTCTAAAGGCACCTTTCCAATAAATGAAGAGTTCACCTCCCTCTCGAGGAATTTTTTTCTTAAATAACCTTAAACAGTAATTAATTTACGTTAATGACCACACACTCAACTTATTTTCACAGATGACCATGGCAAGGGCGCAACCCGAGCTCACGCCCTTCAAAGTACATTTTTTGTGCCCGACAGCTGACCGCGTCTAACCAAGATTGAAGGGCGCAAGCCCGACTCACGTTCTTTAATTGACCTAACACATAGATCTTTTCGTGAGATTTTCGAATTGTATTTAAACGTCCCGATCAGAGTTTCCTATCAAAAGTTATAACATTTAAAAATCATATTTTCAGCTCATCATTACAGATTTAGAAATTCTTCAGCACACTACCCATTATATATAATAAATAATTAAAATTATATTTATATTTTTAATTAAAATTTAAATATAATTTTAGTTATTTATATATGTAAATAATTCAAATAAATTAAAATTGTATTTAAAATTATAATTAAAATTACATTTACATTTTTAATTAAAATTATTTTTTTCATTAGTGACAAGTTAGCTATTAATTATTTTTTAAATCATTGGACTCGTTTCATTATTTATATATATATGAATAATTATTCAATTAATTATATTATTGAAATGAGTAGTGGGCTGAAATTTTTTTAAATCTGTGTTGATGAATTGAAAATCTGATTTTTAAACGTTTATAATTTTTGATAGGAAACTCCGATCGGAACGTTTAAATATAATTTGGAAAGCTCGCAAAAAGATTTGTGTTAGGTCAGTTAAAGGACATGAATCGGGCTTGCGCCCTTCATGTGTGAATTAAAAGACGTGAGTTAGGTTTGCGCCCTTCAATCTTGGTTAGATACGGTCAGCTGTCGGACACAAAAAATATATTTTGAAGGGCGTGAGCCCAAATTGCGTCCTTCCATAGTCATTTGTAAAAATAAATTGAGTGTATAGTCATTAGGGTAAATTAGTTACTGTTTAAGATTATTTAAGAAAAAATTTCCGCTCTCTGAGTCTCAGAGTGGCATCGCGTGCTGTGCGATGAGAATCGGACAGTCTTCCGTTTCTTCTAGAGATTCAAGCTCTTGATTGTGATAGAAACCAAACGACGGGTGAAACGACGTCTCCCATCGCTGCATTTAATACGGGGCGTGTTACGGACTTACGGTACGCCACCATTTTGTCACATTACTAGATTTTTTGTCACATTAGTACTGTAGTGTACTATCCCTCGTATGTAACGACCGGACCCTCTGTGTCTCATTCCTGAGTTCTAACACTTCTTCCGCACGAATTATGGTACTCTCTGCTTCTTCTTTTTTTTTTTGAGCGTGAAAGCTCGTAGGCAGTCTGCTCAAAAGAATGGGACTATTTTTGTTATTAAACAGTTTAAAGTGTTTTAAAAATACTAAATATAAATAATTGAAGGTAGTGTAAAGTTAAGGCGGGGATGATTTGACCATGAATTATTTTGACAATTTTGATAATATATTTTAGAATAAATATTAAAAATTTAATAATATTTTTTTTATAAATATATTTTTATTTATAAATTGATAATGATTCAAATTTTATATAATTTTATTATGATTAGATAATCCACTAAATACCGTTAAAGTGTTTTATATAATTATATATATATATATATATTATTTTAAATTGTTTTAAAATATTACATATAAATAATTGAAGGTAGTGTAAAGTTAAAAGGCGAGGATGATTTGACAATTTTGATAATATACTCTAGAATAAATATAAAAAATAAAAAATTATAAATATATTTTTTATTTATAAATTGATAATTATTCAAATTTTATATAATTTTATTATCATTAGATAATCCACCAAAGTCCGTTAAATTATAAATTTACAATTATAACTGTTGTAAATTGTATAAAATTTTGATGGTTCTTGATGGACCATCAAATGATAATGAAATTGTATGATTTTTTTTATATTTATTTTAAGTCAATTATCAAGATTGTTAAAATAATTCATTATCAAGTAATCCCCACCCAAAATTAAAACAACTTTATAGATATTTTAAAATTAATTTATTAAATTTTTTCTTTCAATATTTTTATATAAATTATTTTATTTGTTTATTTTATTACTATAAAACATCACTGCTTTAAAGTGATTTAATTTTTACTCTGCTTTAATTTTACTAAGTTTACACAAATTATTTCATCTATAGAAAGGAGGTTGGTGAATAATGTTGATCAATGATGGATTTGTATTTGCTGTTGTAGATGGAACACTGTAATTGTTGTTATAATTTTATTATCGTCAAATGAGATTTATACAATCTAAATTAAATTGATAAATATATTATTTAAGTAGCGCTGAAGGCACAAAAAATAATCTCTCCATTCCTTCCATAGAAAACAAAGTGTGACAGGGCATCCGTTTCTGACCAATGACTGATACCACTCATCCCACATGACAAATATACGAGGCATGTGGGATTGTGAGCCTGATTATCTATCTAAGAAATGTTCTCCAAAATTTGATTACACTCTACGTGCAATTAACAAGTCAATTCGAGAGGTGCAAAGTAGCAATCAACTATGACCAACTTTATTTAGACTAAATTTACGATTGAATACTGTTGTTCCAAGTTAGAAGGTGAAGAAATGGAAAGAGAAGGAAATGAGTGGAAGATGTACTTTTTGTACACCCCAAATGAGAAGGTAACAAATGTTGGAAAAAATGAATAGATGATTTTTTTTTTCATTTTCATCCAATCACCATAATTAAGCTCTCAAAATTATACTCAAAGCAAGATAATTTTTTGTTCTCCCTTCCCTTCATCTCCCCTCCTTTCTATTAACTATTATTGAAGCATATTCTTATGTTGTGTTTTCGAGTTAGTTACAGAAGATGACACAATGGAAGAGGAAGAGAAACAGTAGAGATTCATTAGAGGAAGAGAAACAGTAGAGATTCATTGCTCCTGAGTTTTTACTGCAGCATAGAAAATAGGATTAGAAAGGAAACGAGGAAACTTCTGTAGTAAAGTTTCAATTGAATCGTTCACCCCTGAATCGAGGTGTAAAAATATTAATCATCCCATTCATTCCGTCTTTTATCTCACCATTCTATTTCTTTCCTCAAAAACTTCGGAGCACAGTGTTAGATTCATAACAAATAGGAAAGAACATATCCATACATATATTTACTAGCCATGATTATGGTTATATTATTATTATATTATTACGATTATTATTATTATTATTATTATTATTATTATTATCATAATTATAATTAATATATTAATATATTATATTATTATAATATTATATTATGATTATAATTATGATTATATTATTATTATATTATATTATTGTGATTATGATTATGATTATTATATTATTATGATTATGATTATAATTATAATAATTATTCTTATATTATGATTATGGTTATATTTTTATTATATTATTATGATTATGACTATGATTACTATTATTTATTATGATTATAATTATAATTATTTTATTATTATTATAATATTATGATTATATTATTATTATTATTGTTATTATTATTATTATTATTATTATTATTATTATCAACATCATTGTCAATATCATAACTATTCTAATTAATAACTGTCATATGATATTTTTGCTCTTTCAAATAATCAAAAATACCACACACTCTTCTAAAATAATATTTTTTTATCATTCTTTTAAAATTATTCCTTAATTTTTCACCTTTCCAGAGGGCACTCTTAACATCCATCGACTTTGGTCTTTCACCGGAACACTGGCTTTGTTTCCACCAAACGAACATAAATATGTATTGTCACAATTAGTGTATTCAAAACGGGGCAGGTCGAGTCGGGATGGGGCGGATTTGCACGGGTTGGCGGATTTTGACGGGACAGGTCGGGATGGGTCAATGGGTTTTCACGGGATGGGTTAGGATGGGTCCATTTTGAAGGGTTTGACCGCGACCCATTCTATACCCACAGGGTTAGACAGGTCGGCGGGGCGGGGTGGGTCGGGAACGGGACAGGTCAGCGGGGTTTTTTTTTTTCTAAAGTTCAAAAATAACCCAATAAAATTTAAATAAATTCTCAAAAATTCTGAAAAATTCAAAAATAATTATTAAAAATATTAAAAATATATAAATATTTATATTGCTGACCAAAAAAATTATTTAAATTTTATCAAATTTTTTTCAAAATTCAAAAGTAATCAAAATATTTCAAATAAATTCTCAAAAAGTGCAAAAATCGAAAATAGTTATTAAAAATATACTAAATATATAATCATTTATATTCTCGTCCAAAAATATTTTTACATATTTTTTTACGAATCAAAAAAATTAAGTAAAAATTTAAATAAAAGATTAAAGAATTTGAATAAAATGTTATAATTTAAAATAAATTGAGAAAAAAATTTAAAAATTATAAAAATTAAAATAAATGAGTTAGAAATAAAGTTACTCTCCTCTTTTATTCTGGGTTTGGGACAGGCTATGTAATACATAGGCGGAGTTCTATTTTTTTTATTAGTAATGTATAGTGAAAAAAAATCAAAAAACCAATATAAATACTAAAAAAATATTAAAAATAGAAAAAAAATAAATAAAAGGGTTTAGAAATACCATCTAAAAGTTGGGGTTCATATACCATAGATCATTTTGGGAACTTGAGGGATATTGAAAACTTGAGAGATATGAGGTTGAACCTTGTCCCGTACTAAAGGAAGTGATTTGCGGGTTGTAATTATGATCAACCTACGGTTGTGATGGATAATATTATTGTAAAATTTATTGATAATAAGGATGCAGAGACTTAGGATTTTGTTGATAGTATGATTGCGGAGGGTTAGAAGTTTGATCACTAAAATGTTCAACAAAAATTTCAATGCTCAACCGATATGTCATTTCTTCGGTATGAGAGCGATTACGAGATGTAATTTGATATTGTTAAGAAAACATTAACATTTTTTATGAATGTTAAAAATGTAAAAAGAACTAATTATTATAAATTAAAAATACAACTAATTTATAGAATGTACAAAAGAAATTACAAGAAACTAATTATAAAAAAAATAAAGAATGTAACAAAAACTAATTAAAAAAACTAATGATAAAAAAATAAAGAATGTAAATATATATTTAAAAAAAATTTATTAAAGAATGTTCAAATTATAAAAAAGAACTAATTATTATAAATTAAAAATGCAACTAATTTATGGAATGTACAAAAAAAATTAAAAGGGA
The DNA here is from genome assembly GCA_037127355.1 of Schoenoplectus tabernaemontani. NCBI lineage: Eukaryota > Viridiplantae > Streptophyta > Magnoliopsida > Poales > Cyperaceae > Schoenoplectus > Schoenoplectus tabernaemontani. The sequence goes on from CM073748.1 coordinate 9,701,545, forward strand.
CTAATTATAAAAAAATAAAAAATATAACAAAAACTAATTAAAAGAAACTAATGATAAAAAAAAGAATGCAAATATATATTGAAAAAAACTAATTATGAAAAAAATAATATAAACTAATTAAAAGATACCAATTATAAAAAAATAATGTACAAACTATAACTAACTTTTTTTCATCGTAATCGGAAGATTACCGAAATCTCGAAACTTTAAAACGAATTAACGAGAGATAACATATATAACAAAAGATAAATTGACTATAATTAATAAATAATACTAATATAAATATTTTTGATTTTTTTTCTGGATAATATAACTAGATTACTATAATAATATAATTAGAGAATTGCTAATATATAACGATTAACGAATTAACGAGAGAAAATTTAGTTTGGAGAATTGAGAAGAGAGAGAGATTGGTTTTGTTTGTGTGAGGATATGAGATGAAATGTGATGGTATTTATAGTAAAAAATTAAAATGGTGAATTAAAAAAAAATTTTGAAAATTTTTGATTTTTTTTTTTTAATTTTTCATTTTTTTTAATTAAGGCCGGTAATGCATCGTGTTTAACGGGTAAAGGGGACGGGTCGGGCGGGTAAAGGGGGTCGGGGCGGACGGGTTGGATTCCCGAGTCAGGTTGGGGCAGGTCGGTGACAGATTTGCACGAGTTGGGCGGGTTGGGTCGGGACAGGTCCAAAGCGGATCGGATTTAGTACGGATTTTTTGAATTTTTTTTTGCTTTCATCCGTGCTAGACCCGTTAGTTGAAACGAGATGAGTCACAAATCGAGACAGATCGGATCAGGTCGCACCCACGAATAACGAATACATCAAGTAGGATCTAACCGTCGCGGGTTTTTTTAAAAACACTAGCCACAATATATTGCGTACACCACATGTCAGCTGATCGCACACGTGACACGACAAGCACATTTCTTGATACTGTACTTCGAATGTTCTTGTCGACTTGTCGTTCAGTCGTTGACTCTTTGTAATGGGTTTTACATGAAGTACAAGTACAATAGTGAATAAGCAAATAGCATAACAATTAATGCTGTATCCCAAAGATTTCCCCGTACGGCTGTACGCCTGTACTGTCGTCTCGTCTCTCTTCCCTCAAGTTTACATAAATGCGCGTAGTACCGGTGTATGAAGAGCTGTAAAGATTTGTAGCGAAATTCAGTGACAGAGGTCCGATCAAGCGAGTCTGGAGAGGGGCAAAGAAAGCATACAGAGTTAGTTTCCATCGCAAAAGGATGTCGAAGGAAAGGCGAAAGGTGATCACTATTTCTGATGACGCAGATGCAAACTTCGACTCGGATCGGCCGGGATGGCTGCCGGATGGCTGGGAGATGGTTTCTAGGTGTAAGAACAATCAGGATATTTGCTTTGTAAGTTCACCGATTTTATAACATTATCTCTCCCTTCTCTCATGTAATTTTCTTTGTATCGTCTCCAATAGGTTGTTTCTTGTTTGTGAAGTCCTGCTAAAATTGCATATTTTATCAATTTCGTTAAAACAATTCGAAGCTTCAGATTGTATACGGTGGGAAGCTCCATGTGAGGGGAACATACATCTATGAGCTTCTCATCGAATACAATCTCACAAGAAAATTGAAAAAAGAAAAATGGTTAAAACAACACGAGGAAAAGATTTCTAAGAGATAACCGTGCATGCAACTTAGAATAGCGAACCAACCAAAATTTCACCGTTTGACAAAAAAAAAATGATGATCTCTCCAATGCATGTAGCAAGGGGTCAACCAGGCTTACTAGTTCTGACCGCTTGCAGCTCCCACACTATTTGTGGTCCTCTCTCTTACAGTTACAAAGAAAATCAGTGTTTTCACTGCCAAATAAAATTAACAAACATACATATATCTCACTAAGAAAGCAATATATGCACTATTTATAGGGCAATATATGCACTATTCATAGGGCAATAGTACGCACCAAATTCTTCTATAGGATAACAGATCAGCAGAACTTGTCCTAAATCCATGTGACACCTGGAAAGTTGGTTTTGAATCCATGGTTTTACTGCAATCACTGAATGTTTTCTTATTTATTCTTGTTGTAAAAAGTAGTAAAGAGTAAAGACAACTAATCGGCTGTGTATGGACTAAATTGAGTCATTAAGCAACAAATTGAAAACTTAATGCAAATCCATTATATATTAACAATTCATTGATTTATGTACCACATAGATTGGCATATATAATGTGAGGCTATTAGCTTGAGGATGTAATCACGTGAACATTCGAGAAATAATCCATGTACTGTCAACAGAAAATGTGTTGATAGATCCTATTGAATATCTTAACCATGCGAGATTAGCCATCAAACTTATCTAACACCAGTACATGGACCAATTCTGGTTGTGCTCCCACTTAGTTTGTGCCATAACAGCATTTCTCTTCTCTGAGATTGCAGTGATCAAACAATCTATGTTTGCTTTGTTATTATTCTTGTTGTACCATGCAGTCTTATTTCTGTTTTGAGTTTTGACTGTTTGAGATTGCAGCGATGCCAGTTGGTCCATGTAGTGGGTTGTAATGGAAATTTTATTTTCTATTTGAATTCAAAGATTAAGTATCACCACCATTATAAACTATTTTGGATATTTCTCGTGGATTGTTGACAATGAAGCAAATGTATTTTATCTCCATTTTACTTTTTTCCAATCTCAATCCCAATTGCCAATGCACTGTTTATTCTTTTCTTGAATTTGCAGTATTACCCATGTCCAAGGTGTCCAGGGATTACATGCCGCTCACAAGATGAGGTGCTAAGGCATTGTCTTTTCTTATGTGAAGACGCTCCTCTTAAATCACAAGCATTTCCCCTTAATATACAAGAACGAGCCACTCTTAGACACTCTCAGCGAGTACAAAAAATGAATGATTCTTCACCTCTGAATGTTAGACAGAAATCAGGGTCTTCTGCAGAGGTTTATTTTCTTTCTGAAATAATGGATCACCCAATTATTCTTCCATTTCATTGAAGAGGTTTCCAAATAAAGACGTCACATTTTGTGTTTAAAGTAGCATTGCCTCTGAACCAATGGCTCACATTAACGGATACTGTATTGATTGGTTATGCTTGGTTGTGCAGAGCGATAAAATTTTTGAATGTGGGTTAATTATCATACCAACTGCTGCAAATCAATCAACTCAAAAGCATTGATATATCTATGGGGTCAAGAACTGAATGGTTGTCACTTGTTTATGGGGTCAAATAAGAAATTTCTGAAGGAAATTATCTTTATAGAACTAAAAGAACTGCACATTAGTATGTAATATGTGAAAAGAAGTTGGGGGATTGATCTCAATTCATTGCACGTAAATCTGCTTTTATTCCTGGTTTTGGATTAGTTTGCTGGTTTCCAAGTCAATCCAAGTTTTGGACCATATATACATCTTTATCTATTCTATATATATATATATATATATTGTTGTTCTGGAGCTTCTGACCAACTTCCATCATTCCATCAACAAGTCCTCTGTCATCTGGCTTATTCACAAATACTAAAGATAAACTTCAAATTAGATTCCAATCACATATTCCTGAAATGAATACAAGTCTACAACCAATTGTGGTAATTTCAATAAAATAATGTTATTTTTTCTCATCAGGGAGGACAGCTGGGTATAGACCTATTTGATTCTATTCCTCACGGCTGGATAATTGAGATTAGACATGGTTTCATGGAATATGGAAAAATTTATAAGGTACTTAATGGGGATATTGAACTTAATCTAAATTTACTGAATTAAGTTATATTGTGAAAGAACCTCCATCATCACTGAATTGAGTTATATTGTGTGCCATAACGTTTCAAGGTTAACTTTCATTATTTCTGCAGGTTCTGCACCTTTTGACAGAACTCATTTTTAATGGAGTTAAGTGTACAATACAACACATAAGAGTGAATAAAGTGATGGTCTGTTAACTTCATGTTTAAAAATTAAAAACAAAAGCAAAATAGAATATAAAGATAATAATTGGTACCATGAGCTTTTTTTTGTGGAGTAGTTTGTGTACTATTATACTTATCCCTAGATTTGTGTCTTCTTCTCTTTTCTGGAAGGCAAACTCTTATAGTGTAATAGCACTTTTTTCTTTATCAGATAGTTTCATTAACTCTTTATTTTTGTATAGTTTTATGTTGACCCCACAAAAGAGTACAGATTCTCATCCAAAGAGGACATGCAGTTTTATCTCAAGGAGGGGAAGCCTGCTTCTAATGAAATGTTATACTGTGACACAGGTGGTGAAGATAATGTTAGTGACATCCACTCTTATAAAGTTCCCACTGTTTATGCCTTAGAAAAGAGAACTAAATGGCTGCAACAGAACTAATTATTTGTAATTTGATGTAACTTTTAACATTTTATCTAATACAATTGTTGGCTGGCAAATCACAACTAACCTTTAAAAGAAATGGCTGCCGCAAGAATGAGTGCATATAGGATCACAATGGGAAAATTAGATTCTACATTTACTTTTCCAATAGGTCCTCCAGAACAGCATGTCTATGCAACAACACAATCTCTTTTACATTAGAACTCTTTCATTTTCTGTTTGTTTTTGGAAACTACAATCCAGATTTTGTGTTATATACTAGATACTAGATAAACATACTGTATACCATGAGTATAACTCTAGCGGCCACTAAGAGCATCCGCATTCTATTGTCAAATTGACTGTCAAATCTCATTTGACAATTGTCATTTGAATTTCAGGGATGCAGAGACTTAACAAAATTAAACAATTGTCTAAATTTGACAGTCTATTTGACAAGCTACGTCAGCACAAGAGCAGAAAATTAATTACGAAAGTGTCATTTTGATAATTTCATTCTTTTCAGCGATGTTACGCTTAAAATGAATTGTCAATTTGATGACGTGGCATAAAAAAATAATTTTGACAATCGACACCGATGTGAATGCTCTACTCAGTCCTACTGGGAAACAAGGATCATATTGGGAAATCAAAAATGCCTTTTTGTCTATGAATGTTTATACTGATGAGTTAATATTATTTAGAATTTGCTCTACTCAGTCCTGTTGAAAATTATATTTTACATTTAGTGAGAGGAAATTGGTTTTTCTGTTTCAGATAATAGCTGAGATAACATTTTCTCCAGAAACTCTTCCCTATGGATGGATTAAGGAAACCAGATATCGACACAAATATGCTCAATCAAAGAACGGAATAAGAAAAGATGTGGTATGTCAAAAATCTGTCCTGATGTTCCCTTATAGAATTACATAAATAGACTATTTAAGGTCAACATCTGTCCTTTTTTTTCGTATTCAATTTGTCATTATTCTCAGTTTCTCACACTAAGAGAGCTTTTTCTTTTTTACTTTTGATTGCATGAAATTCTACAAAATCAGGTTATTTGTACCTGGTGACTGTAGTTATCACTCTTGACTGGTTACATGTACCGATTTAATTGCTGTAAGAAAGTTGTTCCTAAAATGCCCAAAATCAGGGGAAAGAATGTGGGCATGCATATCCAGACAGAAGAAGTCCTGACTATTTATGTTTGACAGATTTGCAACTATGATGCTGATGACCGAAGTAAGAAAACTAAAAATTTGATATATGCAAAACTGCAATTCATTTTTTTTTCTTGTAGTTCTATACGGATCCAGAATCTGGTATTGTTTTCCGCTCTATTAAGGAAGTGGAGAGATATCTGCAAACTGGGGAAGTAGCAAAGCTAGCAAGAGTACCCCAACGGAGTATTGCAGATGTCTATTCCTTTGAAGGTTCAACAGAAATGGTAATAAATTGATCTTCTTTTTGGCTAAATACATATCTTTTTATAAGCTTTAGATGTAGAATTTTTTTTGAAGATTGGTGGAGATTTGTCAACCAATAATTGAATAAAATAAAATTGTTAAAAAACTACAATACATTTATAAGTACAAGGATCCTAGCAGTGGCTGATATCTCATACAATTAATCCTCACACATTTGCACATAACCAACTAGATGTAGAAGGAACTTAAGAGGATGGTGTTATTAATTTGAAAATAAATAAGCAATGGGGTTTCCCGCATTTTCAATTTCTGCAACGCATTATATTTTTTCCCACATTCCAGGGTTGTCGCTTTAAGAATCATTAGGATTCACTCTTCAAATGTATGTGATTTATCATTTTGCAAGCGAAAAAGGGTCAACCGTCTACTGGATCAAATTTGGTTGAAATATCCAGGGTGATCAAAATCATTACCCTTTGAATTATTTACAAAACTTAATTGGTAAATCCAATACACAACCAAAAAGCACTTCATGGAAGACAGTTGGGTGGAACAAGCAGAATTGTCAACCAAAAGTCCAAAACGTATTAAAATAATGGATATTTATATCTTACATAAGTGATCAATATTGCACTTGGCACTTGGGTGTACTGCGCCTTCTCTGTTTTGCAGTTCTGAACAATTATGTAATTCCATAACGGCTAATTTGATTTAATTCAGTTTATGGAAGTAAAGGAACTTAAAAAACCTGCTTCTATTTTAAAAATAAAAATAAATAGTAATAACATCAAATCTATGATTTTTTTTTTCTTTCATAGTTTCCCCTATATGTAACATGATCTGGAATTGATTATAGAATGTTGTTGCAAACTCAGCCTAAATATCTTGCCAGAAGATTTTCTCCTTCTAGGAGCAAAAGAGGACGTCCCTCCATTGATGATGTCAATGATGATCACCATAAAATAGACAACAAAGACCTAATGAGATCCGCAGATGATGAGGTTCTTATAACAACAGAATTGGTGGAAGGTAGAATGGAACAGGAGCGTCATGCAGAAGTAGCTGCCTCAACATCTGAATTTGTGGGGCCCAATGGAACAATGACTGTAAGAGAGCAGGACGAGAGGAAGGACGGGGTCCTAACCGTGTCCAAAAGGCCATTGAGTTGAGTAATGTGGGCAGGTCAAATATCTGAACTTTTTTCTTCGTCATGTTATGTTTTTGTAGTTTGTTGTGTGCTAGCTGGCTAGAGCTCATCTTATGTAACCATCGTTGCTAATGGTAACGAGGGACCTGCTTGTATGGCCGAATGGATGCTTTTGTCTGTTTCTGATTTAGGGAATTAAGGAACGTGTCGATCGATGTTGTGTTGGGTCTGTTCGTGCCTTCGTGGTTACAAAAACTGAAAGTCTTGGACAAATATATACGCAATTACGCAGTGAGGTTATGGTAATTGCATATGAGCATATTATATGGGCTGGTGCGCTATGCAATCTGAATCGTTTGATTTGTGCTTTGGACAGCGCTAGATCTAACACTAACGGAGCGCTTCCGTTAATTTTTAACTTTCTCTGTCTCCCTTTCCTTGCAAAAGCCGCAAAACGAAATGAGAACCTCGCCCTCTCCGCCTCTTCTTCCACTCTCCTCAGTCTCCTGTTATGCTCTCTCTTCACGTTTCACAAAATGTAAACAAAAACACAGTTGTTACTTGTTCGTCTATCTTTTATCAATTCACTATCGTGCGTACACCTGGAGAGAACCAAGCTTTGCTCAGAGCAAACTAAACTGGATATATGGTCCGAGTAAATTGTGATGGTGGACTGGTGGTGGTACCGATATTTTTTTTTTTCATGTTGCATGCTATCTTCTTCATTTTTACATTTTCCAATTTACAGGTTTTAATAGCCATAATAATAGACGTCAGTCAATATACGACTCTAGGACCAAACTTTTAATTTAGACGCCTAAAGAAACTTGTAAAAATAAGTGAAGACTGGAATTAGGTTGGTTGGTACCAGAATATCGGTAATGAACTAATATTATAAAAACCACTTGCTGAGAGTGTTCATTTCACGAATAACCTTTGTTGGATAACATAACTGTAGCTTCAATGAAGATCAAGCCTCTCCTTCCTTGAGCAGCAACTAATATCGATCTGGCACTAGTCAGTTACTGCCATGCTTCTCAGGTATCAGGTGGTAACCTTGAGCTGACTGAGCACTCTTATTATGATTCCGTGCTCCCATAAACATCTCTAATTGAGAGGACCAAAATAAGCACGAACAATTTCACAGGGGCTTACTGAGAAAAACAGTACCATAACTCATAACTGGACCTAGTATATTAGCTCAGGGTCAAAAGAAAATTTTCTCATTGAAACAATGGGATCTCTCAGTTTGTGGTTTGATTGAACTGTGGAGATTTTAAACTTTTTAACATTCAGATTTTAGAAGCTATCCTAAAATTGCTCAAGTCTTGAGAGATGGAACTTTTTCAACAACGTCAACAAACAAACTCACATTAAAGAGGTTACAATGGAAAGTAAACACTAGAAACCAAATCATCAAGCAAATTCTGGATAAAATAATAACAAAATACTGCTTATGTTCCACTTCACAAGATTTCACTAAAATAAAAATACTAGATCCATTTCGTGGTGGCATGTGTACTGTAGCTTGCAGTAGAATAAAATAATCAAATCAATCCAAACTAGATTGTTTCCAGCCACCAAACTGTGCCCGCTCCATGTCACGGCTTCTCTGTATGAAGTGACAGAAATAGGTACCAATTAACTACCAGAAAGTATCTTATGTACCATTAAAGCCTATGTTATCCAATGACCTGGTTCCTTATAATCCTTGATCATTTCCAGAATGGTAAAGAGCCAGGCAGCATCCTTGATGAATTAATTAGATAATGGGATGTATAGTTTCTGTAATTCTACTGTACCAGTTGCATGTATACTGGCATAGGGTTTAAAAGGTGAGATATCACTTACGGAGGGAGTGAAGGTAAGGGCAACTTTTATTTCTCCGCAATATTCCTCATCTTTCACCACCCTGTAAACTGTTGGGGGGTAGTTACCTTCCTGAAACACTGGCCCCAACGGAATGCTGAATAATGTAAACAAAATAGTAAATTGTCAAGTGGAAATAGCTCCCAGGATCATATTGATAAGTCAATTGTACATATGGCAAGTAGTAATTGAAAAGAACAATGAAAAGTGACACTGAGCAATTTGAAGATCATAGCTTACCTTGCTTCCCCGAGGAAGTCATCTGCTGTGAAGTGGTCTTTGTCCTTTAGTTTAATAAAAAGCTCAGATGTGTCATCAGAGATGGTAAAAATGAAGCTTTCATTCCATTCAGGATCGTTTCCAGCATCTAATATTATTTGAGATATGTCTGGTTTAATGCATTTTTTTGTTTAATGTCATTTAAGGTTACATGTTTATACTTTCAACAAGAAATCCATCCAAAAATCAAGGCTTCAATAGCTACTGATCCTGGCATTTGCCAAGAGTTAAAAAATAGAGAGAAAATAAAAATGTACAGAGACATGTTGGTCTAACTGTCACAATACCTACTACTCATTTCGTACTAATTTTTTCAACTTCCAAATATGATGATTATACCATTAAGCCACAAAGCAATTACGGAGAAAATGAAGCCAAAAATTATAAAACAGTACACCTTGTCAAATGTCAGCTGCATGGCAACGCTTTTGTGTCACTTATATTATAGTGTTTTATCTTGTAGATAGAGCATTGGGAGTTACCTGTTGCTACACTGCTCTTTTGCTCTTGAGAACAGCATTTGAGGATAGCATAAGGATCCATTTCGCCTGGTTCACAATTAGTGTATCAATTAGACATGCTTGGAATGGTTTTAGATTTCTTTATTTTTTTTTTCTCTTCTTTTTGATGTTCTTTTAAAATCCAGAAGGTAGCATCCTAATTGGTAATCATTATCAAGCTCATCAACCCCCAACTATTTTAAATTGTGACAACCTAATTTGTTTGATAGTTTTTATTCAACAACTGTGCTACCCCACTGATTGGTTGATCTCTAAATTCTCTTCTTTTTTGAGTCTTAGTAGACAAAAATAATATAGATATGCCTGCTTTTCTATTCAACATGCATGTTGATTCAAAACTTCGATTCTACTTACTACGTATTAAAGCAAACCAAGAAGTGCCAGCGCACAAATATGTGCAGGTTTCTGATGGAATAATCTCTTATGTTAATTACAATACTAAAATTAATAATTGCTGACATTAAGTGCTGGGTTGGGAAACTTCTGATGGAATATATTGCAGATAGTGCATTCCAGGGTGGGTCAAGACATAGGGTCCGTTTGGCAAATCAAGGAATAGTTTTGGAAGAGTGATAATTTTGGAAGAGTGATAGAATAGTATTTTTTTTTTAAGAGTGGTATTTTTGACTATTCGGAAGAGTGAAAATATCGTTTGGCAGTTGTTACTCAGAATAGTTAAAATATGAATAATTATGATACTAATAATGATGATGATGATGATGATAATAGTAAAATAATAATCATAATAGTAACATAATAATAATAATAATAAAGTAATAAAAAATAATCATAATAAATAATAATATTATAATAGTAATATAATAAAATATAAACATAATCATAATATAGTAATATAATAATAAAAATTTGTAATTACGATCATAATTATAATAATAATATAATAATAATAAGTAATCATAATTTTACTAATATAATCATAATATAATAATCATAATCATAATCATGATAATAATAATTATAGTCATAATCATAATAATATAACCATAATCATAATCATAATAATATAATAATAAAAATATAATCATAATCATAAAAATAATTATAAATAATTATAATTATAATAATATAATAATAAATTAAATATAACTATAATCAACATAACATATAATAATATAATACAACATAATAAAATAATAATAAAGTAATAAAAAATAATCATAATAAATAATAATATTATAATAGTAATATAATAAAAATATAAACATAATCATAATATAGTAATATAATAATAATAAATTATAATTACAACAATAATTATAATAATATAATAATAAGTAATCATAATTTTAATAATATAATCATAATATAATAATCATAATCATAATCATGATAATAATAATTATAGTCATAATCATAATAATATAATCATAATCATAATCATAATAATATAATAATAAAAATATAATCATAATCATAAAAATAATTATAAATAATTATAATTATAATAATATAATAATAAATTAATCATCACTATAATCAACATATAATAATATAATACAACATAATAAAATAATAATAACTAATAATAATCATAATCATCATAATATAATAATATAATAATAAATAATCTTGATCATAATAATATAATAATAAAATAATTATATTAATATTCATAATATAATAATATAATATTAAAATTATATTTTTAATAATAATAAATAATATAATAATACTAATGGTAACGATAATATAATAACAATAATGATAATAATAATTTAATAATAATAATATAATGATAATAATAATAATAAATAATAATCATAATATTAATATAATAATAAATTATAATCATAAATATAATATAATAATATAATAATACTAAATCTTAATCATAATCATAATCATAATAATATAATATAATATAATCAAACAATAATCGCTATTCCGACGAGAGCTAATCCGGTATTCCACCTATAAGTTGGTATACCGGATTAGCACTATTCCGCAATCTTCTACTTAGTTTAAAATTCGTTTGGCAAATTAATTCGTCGGAATAGCTATTCTATTCCAACTTTTGCTATTCCATTGAGTGCCAAACACTCCCTTGGGGTGGTAACTATTAAGACTTAAAAGATTAAATTCTGTTAATATGACTAATGATAAATTAATTTCTTTTGTTTATTGGAGAATGAGAAATTGATTGAAGTTTCAACTAGTTAGATGAATTATAAGACATTATAATTTAAGTATATATATTTGCTTATATTATGATGGCCGTAGAAATATAAATTTTAAGTTCAAAATATAACTTGTAATATTAGATTTTAAGACATTATATTTTTCGTGTTAAGACTTCGGACATTCGATTTAAAGACTTTGGTTATCCAGTGTTAAGACTTAAGACATCCGATTCAAAGACTTCGATGATTGTCCATATGACGATTATCAGTTGATGTTCAGGAATGTGGCCAATAACTTTTTCAGTTAGGCTTAATTAATTAATAAGTATTAAGACATGTTGAGAGTATAGTTCTTAGTTATAAAGAGTTCATAATCGAGGCTATCTGGTTCGCTAAGTCATCATATCACGTCTTCCTTTCAAAAAATATATTCTTTGCTCACAATCAGGTATAAAGTATATGAGTATTAAGGCAAATAAAGACAGATATGAAAGAAACAAAATACTTATATTAATAACTATTAAGGTATATAATATTAAGTTTTAAGAGTAAAGTTATTAGGTATAAAAATATCGCAATTTAGGGCGGTCAAAATGTTCCAGAACGTGAAACGTCTTCAAGAGTTATTTCAGCACGTGGTCAACGTATTTGAGTTGGGGTATTTGACGAGTACTAAACTTGGGGTACAATTATCAGGTTCTTTTTGAAATGATCAAAATTATTATAATTGCCTTGTATTTAAAAGCGAAATGAGGTTTAAGCATGTAATTTTTTTCTGTTTTGTAAATGACATTTAAAAGCGGATAATTTTTTTTGTGAGGTCAGTCAATTTTATATATTGTCTACATTAAATCACTAAATTTCTAATTATCCGTTTATTTTACATCTGGAATATATAAAAATTTATAACTCCAATTGAGAGCATTTATTGTACAATTATGTAGATACTTATCAATTCTAATATACGAACTGGGACATATATTTTACTCTTGTCTCCTCATTCGTGTCTCCACATCCTGATCCTGATTGACAACAACGACAATAACAACAACAGTCTTTAATCTAAATAATTTGAAGTAGATTAGAAATAAAATATAAGATCAGAGATCTCAAATATGAATAATAATGATGATGATGAAAATAATAAAAAAAAATAAAATAAATAGAAATGATAATAATGATGATAATATGATAATGATAATAATTTTGATAATATGCAAATAATAATAATAATGTTAATAATAATTATTATTATTATTATATAGTACAATAAACTTACATTATAGAACATATTTCTAAATTTTTAATTATAAATACTAAAATTCTAAAATAATAATTGAAAAACTAAGAATTTAAATTCTATAACTCTATTACTAGATTCTAACTCCTAAATCATGGTTCTGATACATAAATTGTCATATTCAAGATAAACTCTTTAGATATATTTTATTTCTTCAAATCTCTTTTTATTACTTCCTCCTAGTCTCGACCGATCTCTTTCTCTTCTTGTATTTTCAGGACGACTTAGAATGCCACTGCATACTGGTGCTTCAAGAGGCTTTCGTTGGATATGACCAAACCATCACAAACAGTGTTAGACCAGTTTCTCTTGAATTGGTGTTACCCCAAGTTTGTCCCGTATATCATCGTTTCTGATTTGATCTCTCCTTTTATGGCCATATATCCAACGCAACATCTGCATTCTAACTACATTTATCTTCAGAATGTGTTGTCCTTTCTTAGCCCAACATTCCACGTCATACATCATCATTGACCTAATCGCGATCCTGTAGAACTTTCTTTTTAGTTTATTTGGGATTTTCTTGTCACAGAGAATACCAGATGCTTGTCTCTATTTTACCTATCTGGCTCTTATTCTATGACTAACATATTCATCGATCTCTCCTTCACTCTGCAACATCGATCCCAAATATCGAAATGTGTCATTCATGGGTACTACTCGTCCATCCAATCTAACATCTCTGTCATCTGTTCGATTTTAATCCTACTAAGTCTAAAACCATTATGATTCTAAAAATTATCTCCATAATTTTAATTTCTGATCAACTCCAATCCCGCTCTCGTCTATCATCACCACATCATCAGTAAAGAGCATGCACCAAAGAATGTCTCCTTATATGTCTTTTGTGATCTCATTGCTAAGGTGAAAGTATATGGACTCAATGTTGATCCTTAGTGTAATTCTATCTTAATAGAAAATACATTAGACTCAACGTCACATGCTCTGACATAAGTCATAATATTTGTGTACATATCTTTAATAAGGATAATGTACTTTGTTGGGACTCGTTTCTTTTTAAGTGCCCACCACACGATATTTTTTAGTATTTTATCATACGCTTTCTTCAAATCAACGAATATCATATGTACGTTCTTCTTCTATTTCTAATATCTCTATGAGGTTTTAAGCTTGTTAAATATTTTTTCTAAGCAAATAATGTAAACTGCTCAAATGGTAATTAATTAAAATCTCAAAAAATTTATGAGTTCAAGCTTCATGAACACAAAAAATAAGAGCTTACAATTTACTTTACTAAAAATTATTGTTTTTTAAACAAGCAAAATTGAAAATATATCCTTAAATATCCAGAAATTATATATTTTCTCTTCTAAAAATTATAATATCATATCCATTCTTCTAAACTAAAAAAGTTAATATTTATTTAATATAACTTTTAGATAATTGAATTATAAATCATAAATCTAGTATAGATAATAGGTCTCACTTCTCTATGAAGTGAATGTGTATATATATTAGCTACAATGATTATATAAGTATTTTGAGCCACGTTAATGACCTAAATTTTAAATTTTATGTTAGAAAATTTTAATTTAAATAGCTTAAAGGATTCTTCATATCATGATCTTATAGATCATCAATTTTCATCATATTTGAAGTTAGTTTATTATGTTTAATAATTTTTGAAAGATGGCTCTAAAATAATTAAAAGCACCAATTTTTGAATGCCAAATGTCACCATCTTTTAAAAATTATTAAGTATAGTAATCTAACTTCGAACATGATAAAAAATGATAATTTATAAGATTATAATATGAAAAAAAATTAAACTATTTAAATTAAAATTTTGGACGTGAGATTTTAAAATTTGAACAGTAAGCATTTGGTCGAAGTGCTTATAAAATCAACATAGTCAAGAGTCCGACTATAGTGCTTTACAAAGCATTAAGGCGTTGTGTGCTTTGCGTTATATTTTTAATTTTAAATCAGAAATAATCGATCAGAACCGTTTAATCTAGTCTTCATATAAAAATCTATTAGTGGACAGGTGGTGCAGATCCGTGACCCAGTCGATCTTGGACTCCAAAACGGTCTGCTGAGATTGCATCTCTTCTCGCAAAATGGTCAAGTGGAGATCCTGAGCACCAAGAAACTGTTGGAGCATCGACTGAACCATTTTGGGATCATTCTGAGCATCACGGAGAGGGGCTTGCTATTCTGCCGCAGCGAAACAACGATCGGTACATGCCGCCTCTTGCTGCAACCTGAGATCATTGGTTCTTTGCATCTTGTAACACTCCCAATACCAATTGAGAGAGTTATGACAGAAATTGAGCAAGAATCGAAAAGATAATTTGGAAATATAATAACCATGCCAAAGGCGGAACTGAATAACAATGGAGAGAAATTGGACAATTTTATTCATTCATTTCATAATCTGAATTGGTACATAATTGGCCTATATATAGGCGACATCAATTAAGAAAGAATTTTACAATTTAATCCAATCAATCGTTCAAATCGAGGAATTGGTTATCCAGCTGAGTCGGAGCGCCTTCATCTTCAGTTGTTGGCTTAACGATTACCTCGGTCAGGCTATTTAAACATTGGGTTCCACTTGTCAGAAATTCTATTTTATTTGAATACTGACCGTGCTCGCTGCCCGGAGAACGATTCAATATAGTCGTTGCCTGTTGCTTCTTCTTCTTACTCTCTTCTATCTTCTCCACAGTAGCGATATCTGACACATCTCCTCTATCTGAGAGCGAATCTCAGCCATAGATTTCTCAAAGTCTGCTTTGCTCACCATGGAGAACTGATCGGTACCAAACGAAGAACTGGTACCAAGGAAAAATCACTCAAAAACAGCCTCAGATGCGATCTGAAGGCTTTGGTACCAATTGTAATAATCTTCACAAGATCAATTACAAGATACAAGATAGTAACTAAGAGATCAAGATCAAACCAGATAAGAACTGAAGGAAATTTTGGGTTTTAATGAGTTTATTGTATAAGAGAGAAAAAAGAGGATAAGAGTTTAAGTGTTTAGAGAGAGTAATAGACTTATCAATTCAATCAACAAAATGATAGAGAAGGCACAAAATGCCTAAAGTAAACAATTTACCAAAGTAAATATTGAAGGTAATCAGTAGTTTTATTCTCTGACGCAGCAGGAACAGTGAAAACCGTTTCTCAACTGCCTCTGCGATTCTTCTCAATATCTTCTGTGGCTAATGATCACTTTACTAGGATCCATGTGTCACCAATAACATAACCTTCGAGGCCTGCTTGCTTGTAACTTGAATTGGGCCGCTTACAGATGCTGCCGCACAGCCCAAACATACTCTTGCGCCAACTTCGTTGTTTTGTATTTGAATCCCCGCGCCAACGGTAACGAGCATTTCCCTATTCCTTCCCTTGCGTCACGACCAATGCTGACAGCTCTCGTGCGTCAATGTCGCAGCCAGCGATGGTGAAGAGGATGAGGTCTTGGAAGAATCTGTTGATTGCCAAATGATGTGCAGTAACTCATCAAGATGAATATTGATGAAAAAAAAGCACCTCCTCTATGATTTATCTCTGCAGGGGGGAAAAAACTGATAGGGGCATTCCCTCCTCGTCTTCTGTCCATTTCAGCTTGAAGGAGGGGTTTAACTGGCAAATTTAAGATTCGCTAATATGGTAGAGAGAATTGATCGTGTTTATTTTATTTCCCCCTTTTTGATTAAGTATGATTGTGGACTGTTTGAGTTGAGATTGATGCATAAATCCATGTTGGTTTGGTGTCATTATTTGGAGTTCCTTTCTGTCTAACAGTTGATGGTTTTGTTTCCAATTTTATCTTGAAAAATAAAAGAAAAAAGGAGGTTTATCCAATAAAATAGGTTGTAGAAACTTTGGTTAATTTATGCTGTTACTATTTTTTTTTGGAAAAAAAGCTCTTAAGCCCGTTAATCATGAAACATTAAAATTACAAAAAAAAAAAAAAAAACAGCCCGAAACTTCACCTGCTAGACTAACCTTTAAACTTCATCCACTAACTTCTAATACCCAGAAACAAAGCAACAATACAAATCAAAACAGCATCACAGTGCTGACATACACAGAGATTAACCCATTATTACGTCTCCATGTATACAAGATCACCAACTAGTTTAAATTGTCTCTCTCACAAATTGAACCAAGAGAAATCTCATGCTGCTAAAGTGGTCAGTCAAGCTTATCCAGTTATGCTGAGAACTGGTGGCAGTTTCTGTAAGGGATCATGTCCAAGTTCTATGGGGTCCACCTCTAAATCAGTACCTGCATCTCCTATAGAAATAAACCTGACCAGTAATTCAACAAGGAGCAAATCAAGATGATCAAGTTTCTAGTGGTACAAATAGTGTGATTGTTAAAAGTAATGTCATTTCTAATTTCCATACTGACCAATTGACAACACTTAGTACTGTCAGAAAAAACACCTCTCTTTTCCAGTAAGAGTTTATACTGTTACTTGTTTCATAGATTGCTTACAATGTTAATTCTGCTATTATTCTGTCGGTTTGGAGTCAACTATTTGACTCTTTGTTGTTGAAGCTCTAAACTGATACCCTTGAACCCTAGGAACTATTAAAAATTGCATAACACATTAAACAAGATTATAGCTATTATTTCTCGATAACTTGGGTTGCTGGGATGTGGTAAAAAAAGATTGTTTCAAATTTTGGTTTTGATAAACTATCAGAAGACATTCCACTATTCTAGTCTTCATATGATGATCGGTTTAGTATATGCTAGCTCGCTCTGAATTTTGTTACTTCTTTCCCTTTTAAACTTTAGTACCTTTATGCATCTCTCCCTTCTCCATATCAGATATACAGTGCCCTTCCAAAGCAGCAAAACACTAGCCCTAAATCCCTCTCAACTTTCAAACATCCCTCCAAATTGTGTGAAATTCATCCCATACGGTGCGTCAGTGAGGAAACCAGGTTTGCACAATGTTGTGATACTGAGCATTGGATTGATTTGACCAGTAGGTAATTGGCAACTCAAGAGCTTTACATCGAGCTAGTCGATGTTTACTACAAGTAGTGGCCAGTTTTGCCCTAAGCCCCTGAGCAATGCTCCGGGATCTTCAACCTAGGAACCACTGATTCAGTCTGTTCAGGTTAGTAGAACCAGATCTTCAGGCTAGGAGTTTGTCTCTGGACAATCTGGCATGGAAATAATTGGTAGAGGGCAATAAAATGAGGGTGCTGAGTTGATTGATTTGTTACTGGATGTGGTAAGAGAGGAGGCCAGAACTGTAACCGTTTCCAAAGGGTTTCATGTGAGCCAATTATTCTTGGGAGGCTGCTCGTATCCAGGTTTTGTGTATTACCAGGCACAAGTGTACAGCCGTCTTGCCTTGAGCACGCCAAGTTTGTTATGTCATGAAGCCGAAATACAAATGAGAAGTCA
This sequence comes from Schoenoplectus tabernaemontani, assembly GCA_037127355.1. NCBI lineage: Eukaryota > Viridiplantae > Streptophyta > Magnoliopsida > Poales > Cyperaceae > Schoenoplectus > Schoenoplectus tabernaemontani. Next base: position 9,719,976 of record CM073748.1, read on the forward strand.
CATAAATCCAGAGAAAATATGCAGACAACAGACATCATTGGACAACTTTTCCGTACAATTAATTAGGTTTATTAATATTTACCAAGAAATCACAAGCTTTCATTCTACACGCAGAAAACACCTTCCCGCAAAAGCAACCATAGTTAATTTAAAACAGAATAAATGGAAAGAATAAAAGGACAGACCATAAATCTTTTTTTTTGTCATAGAATATGTGCTTGTGCTATGAGGATCTGTTGGACCTTGCATCAACGGAAATTTCTTGTTTTTTATACACCCTCCAAATCATTTCAAATACTGAAATCACAGCAGGCTGCTGATTCACATCAGAGTACAACAATCAAGAGGTACAGAGTTACATTCTTGATCTGGAGGCCAAGAGAACAGCACCAACAGGTGCAAGATTTTAGTCTACGGTGATATCAGAGGAGTTGCCACTCATCTTCGCCAGCATGGCCGCTGCACTCGCTGTAGTGTTCTAAATTAAACGAGTCATCAAATTTATTGCTACTAGAGGCACCTAAAGTATCAGTGACAGTAAATAGAGGTGCTCCATTTGCTCTCTCTCCTAGCTCCGATGAACGAGAACATAAATCATCAAAGTCATCTGCACGAGTAAAACATACCACCAAGAAATGTTTGTAAGGATCTTCTTGTAGTAACTAGAAGGAATAATTCCACGCAACACCCTGAAAGTTTTTAACACTTATCCTGCGAACTACCGAAATAAGAACCATCACCCTCAGCTGTATCAACACCTTAAGAGAGGAAAATAAAAAATAGTCCTCTCGTGCTATGAGTGAGCAAAAGTAGCATGCACATCTTTTGAAGAAAGGCAAAATATCACTTCAAGATTATACAAGAAATCTTGCATTCGCAATCATAAATGGCTTTAGATAATCTTTCATTGAATATGAACAAACCTTTGCTGCGGCAGTAGAAACCAATAGCCAGCGAAGGATCTATCTGGTCTAGTGGTATATGTCGAATAGTGCTGTCAGATTAAAAGAACAACGTATTTATTTGTATGGGCTAATATATATATATATATATAGTAAAGATACCGTGAGTTTAAGCTCATGGAGGCCTTCCGTGAGCTTAACTCAAAAAACATATTAAATCATCTGCAAATTTTAATTTATTATGTTCATTAAATTCTTTATATGAAAATCTTATGAGATACAAAAATTTGGAGTTTTTGATTTTAAGTCATGATTTTTATTTTTTGAAAATCAGCTCTAAAAATAATAATAATATATACAATACTTGAACATCATTTTAAAAAATTAAAAACAGTAACTTAAAACTCAAAACCCTCCAAATTTTTGCATCCCACAAGATTTTCATATAAATAATTTGATAAGGATGATAAATTAAAATTTGGATATGATTTGATATACTTTTTGAGTTAAGCTCACGGAATACCTCCGTGAGCTTTAGCTTATGGTATCTTTACTCTATATATATAGAGAGAGAAAGAGGTGTGCTAATGTGCTTTATAAAGTACAAAATACTTCGTACTTCACGCTTATATCTCATGTTTTAAAATTTAAATGGACGATCCAAACGTTAAATATGATCTTCATATCAAAATCTCCTTGGTGATCAAATTTTATATTTTTTGGAATTTTTTTGAAGGGCTACAAAATTCATTGATCTGACGTCTTCTGAACCATTCAATATCAACGATTTTCTATCCCTTTCAATAAATAGCAAAAAATATAAAATTTGATCACCAAGGAGATTTTGATATGAAGATCATATTTAACGGGTTGGATCATCCATTTGAATTTTAAAATATGAGATATAAGCGTGAAGTACGAAGTATTTTGTGTTTTATAAACCACATTAGCACACCTATATATATATATATATATATAGAATTAGGCTATGGTGCTTTACAAAGCACAAGAGCGTTGTGTGTTTTGCGCTCTATTATTAATTTGAAGACAGAAATGATCGATCTAAACCGCTCAATCTAATCTCCATATCAAAATCTATTAGTAAACCAAATTTTATATTTTTTGAAATTCATTTGCTATTTTTTTTATAGAGAGAAAATCGTCATTTTTGGATGAACCAGAATTCTTAGATCAAGTCATTTTCTCCTCACCAGAAAAAATAGCAAAAAAATTCTAAAAAATATAAAATTTGGTTTACTAATAGATTTTTATATGAAGATTAGATTGAATGGTTCTTATCGATTATTTCTGACTTGAAATTAAAAATAGAGCGCAAAACACACAACGCCTCTGTGCTTTGCAAAGCACCATAGTCAGACTCTACATATATATATAGAGAGAGTAAAATTAGGATGCTCCTAGGAGCACCGAGACCCTCCGTGCTCTTAACTCAAAAACATATCCAATCATCTCCAAATTTTGATTTCTCTCTCTCAATAAATTATTTATATCAAAATCTTATAGTATACAAAAATTTACCATTTTTTAAGTCTCATAAGTATCTATTTCATATTTTTTAAGATGAACATAAAATAATAATAAAATAATCAATCTTCGCATATGAAAATAAATCATTTAAAAAATCTAAAATAAGCACTTAAGAAACTTTAAAAATAGAAAATTTTAATATCCTATAAGATTTTGGTATAAAGAATTTATTGAGAAACATAATTCTAAATTCAGAGATGTTTAGATACGTTTTTGAGTTAGGAGCACGGAGGGACTCCGTGCTCTTAGGAGTATATTAGTTTTACTATATATATATATATATATATGATAATATGGACTATAAAAAACTCTCATAAACTGCTTTTAGGTATGTACCTGCAGTGGTATGAAGAGGTATCAGCCTCCAAATTGTCAATTTCAATATCAACAGCCTGTCAAAAGAGTGTTATACTTTCAATTAACCAAAATTTTCACTGCACTATTGATGAAAATTTTACTTAATAGTCTAAATCTATGATTAGCTTCTGTATTTGATTACTTACAATCATGTACCATGTCAAGATATACTCATCTTGATTTCCATGAGCAACTAGTATATACATAGTCTTCTCTAAAATTTTGTTCAATCTTATGGAAATAAGAAGTAGCAAGCATGAATCTAGGGCTCTGGATTAGCAAAGCCTATGAGCATCTAATAATTCCCAGAACACTTAAATTATACAGTAAACAGATTATTTAAGGAATCTTTTGTAGATGTATCAGGCTAGGTCTGGTACAGTCAGATTAATACCATAATTGCACTTCTGTTAAAGTAAGTACCAGCTGGACTTCATGTGGATCAAGGTATAAAGCCTTCTCATCTTGTACACCAACAATGTACGTAGAGGCCCCAGGTTTACCCCCTAGAATACCCAAGCTCTGAGGAAACATAAGCGTTTCTTTCAGCAACGGTATATACCTAAAAAGCAAGATCACACGTTACAGAAAGCAGGGGCAAGTTTCATGGAACGTTTATTGATTCTTTACCCAGAAGCTACAAAACAAATGTGTCACTGCAAATCTGTAAGTTGACACAACATACTACTGTTAAGTAGTTAATAAATTATATTGAAACCATTGATTTTCACCGGGCCACTCAGAATTCAACAATTTGCTACTAAGATCCAATATCTAGTAACTAATAACAGCATAACATCACATTAGCCAAATTATGGTCCAAATCTGCCTATAATCTTCTTCTTCTTCAAAGCCTTTATTTCCAAACCTGTTGGGGTAGGCTAGAAATGAAACCATAGGATTTCATTTCCATAAGAAAAGCTGTATTTTTAAGTTGGCACACAACACAACACTCCTCTTTTTTCCTGGCTTGGGACAAGCCGTGCAGAAATTGCCCAGGCCTCCTTCAATGCTCTGAACTATTCTATTCTGCTAATAAGCTTTTGAAATTTGAAGTACAAAAACATGTATGAATGCAAAAATTCCAAGTTCAAAAATATGTAATGATTTGTGGCAATGCAGAATAGAATAGTTCAATGCTCTATTTTACTTGCACCAGCCTTTTTCAATATACCTGGGATTAACTCTGTCGAGGCCAAGCACAAGAGGAACCAAGAAGACAATCGGGGTCCACGTAGCACTGCCTTTACTAAACTCAGCAGAGACTCTAGATGCCACATCCCTGCACAAAACTGGGGCCCCACCTCTCTCCCCATCACCATCTCCTGAAACCACATAAACAGCAAATGGCAGACTCTCCTTCCCATTCCCAGCTTTGTGCTCCTCAATGCTATTTTCTCTGGCTAAGGTTTCCCATGTCCGACACATGGCATAGGGACCCAACCATGAGCCTGCAGCTAAGCCATACCCCTTTCCAGCTTGAACAAGGTTGTGAATGGAGAAGGAGCACAACTCAGAGTCACCGAATTGGTGCAGAATCTTGATATAGTCTTGATTGTATGGCTGCATGTCAACACGGTACCATCATAAGAAACCCTACATTTGGTAATCCTGTGCGGTTGATTTTTTCCCCTTAATTTACACTCAGAAAAAGCCCTCATCTTATCATTTCAAATGAACTTTTTTTTTTTTTTCTGTTTACCTTTTCAGTGGGTTTTCTCCAAGATCTTTCCAGATAGTGGAAAATCAATGCCTGCACAGTCATTGTAAGTAATTTAAGAATGCATTTTATAAAAAAAAAAAATCAAGTCGTAGCCTTTAATATTGTCAGAGTAACCAAACTGCAAGCTCCTGATGTTTTCAACCATATTGGTCCTCATGCATTCATTGCTTCCAGATTAGAAGTATTTCCCTCCATTCACATAACTAAATATGTTCACTCATTATCACATTATTTAACTCCTAAATTCCAAGGTTGAAACCTCGGTTCTATATGCCAAACATAATTTATCTCTGCTCCTCGTGCAAGTTAATCTTTTCCATCCCAACCTTGCTTGACGATTGTTGGGGACAAATGTGAATGAAATCTGGAGTAATACAACTTCAGAGACATCATGGATGCAACAAATTAGATTATTTCAATGGTGCTATCAATATTCCATGGTTTAAGCTCTACATCATTGTTCTCCAAGGCTACCTAGAAACTTATGACTAGTATTATAGTAACTCATTTTATGAGATTCTGAGAGACTGGAATATAGGTTGGGATCATTGCCGGTTGAATGGTGGTGGCCAATGAGGTGATCATACAAAGAAGAGAGTTTCTCATTTGCTTTTCAGTGTATGTAAAATGAGGGATCAGAATTATAATTTTGAGATGTCAGGCACTCCTTGAGGGGAAGGGGAGGAGGCGTGTAAGATATAAGTAGAGCTTTAGGTGGACAGAATGCGTTGAGGGGGAGGATTGAGTATTTAGCAGAACATAGGCCACAGAAGTCGAACAAATAAAAGAAATAATTTTGGACATTGCAGAAAACTTGAAAATCAATCTGGTACAAAAGCTAGTGACCAATCAGCTCTTTTAAATTAGTTCGAGGAACATAATGTCAATTTCTTACATTAATAATGACTAGCAGCTAAGCAACGACTTCTTTTTCTGAACCGATAGTGGTAACAAGTAAGATAACTCCATGATGAGTAAAATTTTGCAAATTCAGATATCACTAAATACAAATTTGTAATTTCTGCTACAAAAGCTAGTGACCAATCAGCTCTTTTAATTTAGTTCGAGGAACATAACGTCAATTTTTTCCATTAATAATGACTAGCAGCTATGCAATGATTTCTTTTTCTGAACCAATAGTGGTAACAAGTAAGATAACTCCATGATGAGTTAAATTGAGCATATTCAGATATCACTAAAGACAAATTTGTAATTTCTGGAGCCTTAAAGCTCAGGGCTAGTTGACTTGAACATTTTTATCAACTGACCATAAAATTAACCACCATCCCAATTATTAAATGTTCACAGTTAAATTATAAATCGATACCTGTGAGAAAAGCATTTGACTGCTTCTAATCATACAACCCCAGTTTACATCACTTGTGTACCGTGATTCACCCATTGGTTCAAAACCTAGCAAAAGAGGAAAGAGTGAAAATACAGTACATCACATCACAGCTTATGTTAAAGCTAGCCCTTTCTTCTACAATAGTTATACCAACCTTTTCTGTAGGTGATCCATATCCGTGATGAAAAATCTTCCAAGAATACGGATAACCCATTAAAAGCATAATCTTCGGTACCACTCAAACTGGATTCCTCTGCTGCGATATTGTAACGAACACCAAGAAGCCAAATCTCACTAGAGGGGCTTAATGTGTCTATTTTACCTGTGCCAAGAATACGCTCCTGGAATCGCCTCATTGCTCCACCTGTCATAATCCTCTTTATAGTTTTAATCCAGTCATTCGTTCTTGGTTTTGTCTCCTTCTCAATTGAAAATAAATTAGGGTTTGACTCGAAGATGGAGAAAGGAGATGCAAAGATGCTTGAAAGAAGAGAGCTTTTTGAAGGATTTGAATTGCTGTCTGTTTGATTAGCTGAACTGGAACTGTCAGAAAGTTTTGAATCGACAGCCCCCTCAGGCAAGCTCGTCATTACCTACAGAAAATCGTGATATCCGACATATCTTGGTGCTTAGTTAGCTGCAATTAACGAGGCACCGTTCAAAACTGATAGAAGTATATTACAATTGGAAAGATAATGACATAAGACCAAATGGAAGGTACCTGGTATCGATCATTCAAGCGCGCAAGAATAATTCATGAGAAGATGCAGCTAGAGATCAAATCATTAATCGGATCTGAAGGAAAACGAGAAAGAGGCTAATCCCTCAGCGACGAAGACGAAGAGGAAAGGGCAGGTAAGTCTTCTCAGAGCCGAAAAGTGTATTCTCGCCAAATACCTCCGTTTTGGCGAGAACTTCCCTACGCGACTTTAGCCCCTGGAAATCGCGACAAATGAACTCTACTCCGCCAATCTCTCGATCACAAGAAGCACGCTAATACCATTTCTGATTCTTTTTTGTCATCCGCGAGATCATTCCGAATTCCGATCACTGTTTTATTTTGGTTTGGTTTGTGATTTGGGGGAGAAGGGAAAAAGGAGAAGGTTGTTCTTAAATGTTTCTATTTCCTCCGGTTTGCGATAATGGAGACGTAAGATTTTTGTTAGTATTTATTTCACTGGGGTATCTTGTCAGCGGAGAAAACAAACAATAAAGTGGGGGTGGCCAAAGAGAGCACGAAACGAGACGACGGAAACGTGCATCTTAGGTGAACGAATTCTCTCTTTGGTCGTTGGAACCCGCGAGACAGTGTCATTGCCGGGTGGGGTCCACGTGAATTACAATTGAAGAACAATCCCCAAACAGAATAATACCAGATTTTTAAACGAAAAAAATGATATGATTGCTGGCCGATTTTGTAACTCTAATTTGGACCGAGTTGAAACTCGACTCAAAAAAGAGTAATATGATATGATTTTCGGTCGATTTTACATCTTTAGTCTGAATTGAGTTTAAAATTTAATTTAACTTTTCTAAATCGAGTTTGAAATTTAATTCTAGCTCTTCTGAATTAAGTTTCAAATTTGATCCCATTTTTTTTTTAAAAATAATCTTAGGCTAGTTGAAAAGGAATAATCAAATGGGATGATGGAGGAGCAAGATATTGACAATCTCTTCTTCCAGCTTCAGATTGCGACTGCTGTGTTTTATATGACTTAAAAGATTTTCTATAACAAATTTGACAACACTTTTCTTTTCTTTTCTTTGTTTTTTTTTTCAAAATTTAGGTCTTATGTGAGGGATCTGAAGAGTACAAATGAAAAATTCATTAACGTAAGTTTTCAGAGCGACATCTTCATTCTGTAAACTTGTCTTACAATATTATTATGCCAGTATATATTACACCTGTATCAATATTGTTGGATCTTAAACTTTTATTAGTTTATTGTATTTTTTTGAAGACGAGTGATCTTCGCATTGGCACATTGTTTCATGGATGGGTGCCAAAAACTAAATCATTTAATTTCCTCCTTTTATTTACAGTAAACATGAAAAAAAAAATTGCTGATCCTTTTTATGTTATGATATGAAGGATAATCGCTTGGAATCACGCCGTTACTATGAACTTTTCGAGAAAGATATTATTCGATTTGAGAATAGTAGGTGCACAGTTATATTAGCACATGAATTTGCTATATCTTATGTGAAAAGCTTGCAATGAAAAACAAGAGAAATGCTTCTATGTAGTGAGTTTCTTTGGCATATAATTACTCGAGCAGAAAAAATCTTCCGAAGTTACCCCTTAGTGCACTGGAAAGATATTTTTGTTTTTTTTTTTTCTTTTTCCGTAAAATATTATATATTGGGTTGGCGAGTGGGGGCAGCAAAAGCAACAAAGAGTTATTTCATCGAACACGTGTTGGGCATATACCAATGCACACTTATCAGGACGCAAAGAAAACCTGAGAAGCTCTAAACTGATAATTTCAGCTTTAAAGAGGACAATCCCGCATTCAAGTCAGATCTTGAGAAAATCAGAAGCAAATTTGAGAATCAAAGCAAACACAATAACAATCAAGCACAAAAAATAAAGAGACGTACATAATTTTTATGTGGAAACCCTAAAGGAAAAAATCACGGGAGCGATCGATGCAAATTTCACTATATAGAGATTGTTTTACAATACATAAAGATTATCAAGCTATTAAACTTCATCTCTCTCACACACACTCTCTCCTTACTAATTTGAATGAATTTGAACAAGAGATCAAGAGAAAATAAGAAAATTCAAAGAGATTACACAAACCCTAAACCAAGAACAGCCCCTCATCGACTTTAAACAGTAAATTTATCTCAAGATTCATTTTAGGGGTGGTTAAGAGTCAATTGGGGATAACTTTTGCCGGTATTGTGGAGATAGTTAAGGGACAATTCAATTACAATATATCTTATGACAAGGCTTAACATGCTAAAAATAAGGCATTAAAACATCTATTTGGCAGTTCAGGTAAGGGGATCATGTCCAAGTTCCATGGGGTCCACCACTGAATCAATACCTTCATCTCATATTGAAATAAACCTGACCCAACAAGGAGCTAATCAAAATAATCAAGTTTCCAGTGGTACAAATAGTATGATTGTTAAAAGTAATGTCATTTCTAATTTTTCATACTGACCAATTGGCAACACTTAGTATTGCCAGAAAAAAACACCTCTTTCTTTTCCAGTAAGAGTGTATACTGTTACTCATTTCATAGATTGCTTACAATGTTAATTCTGCTATTATGTTGTCGGTTTGGTGTCACAACTATTGACTCTTCGATGTTGAAGCCCTAAACTGATACCCTTGATCCCTAGGAACTATTAAAAATTGTATAACACATAAACAAGATTATAGCTATTATTTCTCAAAAATTTGGGTCACTGGGATGTGGTAAAAAAGATTCTTTCAAATTTTGGCCTTAATAAACTATCAGAAGACATTGATCGGTTTAGTACCTTTGTGCATCTCTTCCTCCCAATATCAGATATACAGTGTCCCTTCCAAAGCAGAAAAACCCTCTTAAATTTCAAACATCCCTCCAAATTGTGTGAAATTATTCTCATACAGTGCGTCAGTGAGGGAACCAGGTCTCCACCAGGTTCTGATACTGAGCATTGGATTGATTTTACCAGTAGGTAATTGACAACTCAAGAGCATTACATCGAGCTAGTCGATGTGTACTACAAAGTAGTGGCCAGTTTTGCCCTAAGACCCTGAGCGATGCTCCGGGATCCTCAACCCAGGAACTGCTGGTTCTGTCTGTTCGGGTTAGTAGAGCCAGATCTTCAGACTGGGAGTTTGTCTCTGGACAGTCTGGCATGGGATTAATTGGTAGAGGGCAAGAAAATGAGGGTGCTGAGTCGATTGGTTTGTTCCTGGATGTGGTTAGAGAGGTGGCCTAGAACTGTAACCGTTTCCAAAGGGTTTCAGGTGCGCCAATTATTCTTGGGAGGCTGCTTGTATCCACGTTTTGTTAATTACCAGTGCGCAAGTGTACAGCTATCTTGCCTTGAGCGCGCCAAGTTTGTTATGTCATGAAGCCGAAATGCAAATAAAAAGTCACATAAATCCAAAAGAACATATGCAGACAACAGACATCATTGAACAACTTTTGTACAATTAATTAGGTTTATTAATAGAAATCACAAGCTTTCATTCCAGACGCAGAAAACACCTTCCCGCAAAAGCAACCATAGTTAATATAAAACAGAATAAATGGAAAGAATAAAAGAAAGGACAGACCATAAATCCAATGCTATGAGAATCTGTTGGACCTTGCTTCAACGGAAATTTCTTTTTTTTTTACACCCTCCATATCATTTCAAATCGTGAAATCACAGCAGGATGTTGATTCACATCATAGAGTACAAACAATGAAGAGGTACAGAGTTACATTCCTGATACGGAGGCCAAGAGAACAGCACCAACAGGTGCAAGATTTTTTAGTCTACAGTGATATCAGAGGAGTTGCCACTCATCTTCGCCAGCATGGCCACTGCACTCGCTGTAGTGTTCCAAATTAAAAGAGTCATCAAATTTATTGCTACTAGAGGAACCTAAAGTGTCAGTGACAGTAAATAGGGGTGCTCCATTTGCTTTCTCTCCTAGCTCCGAGGAACGAGAACATAAATCATTGAAGTCATCTGCACGAGTAAAAGGTACCACCAACAAATATTCGTAAGGATCTTCTTGTAGTAGAAGGAACAATTCCACGCAATACCGTGAAAGTTTTCACAGTTATCCTGCAAACTACTGAAATAAGAACCATTGCAGGAATGGTCATATATTTGAAAATATCTCACATCACCCTCAGCTGTATCAACATCTTAAGAGAGAGAGAGAAGAAAATAAAAAATAGTCCCCTGGTGCTATGAGTGAGCAAAAGTAGCATGTGTCTTTTGAAGAATGAAAAATATCACTTCAAGATTATAGAAGAAATCTTGCATTCGCATTTCACAATCATAAATGGCTTTAGATAATCTTTCATTGAATATGAACAAACCTTTGTTGCGGCAGTAAAAACCAATAGCCAGCGAAGGATCTATCTGGTCAAGTGGTATATGTCGAACAGTGCTGTCAGATTAAAAGAACAACATATTTATTTGTATGGGCTAATATATACAGGGAAAGGATCACTTGACAATGGTTATCTTGACGACAATGAATTTTCAAATAAAAACGAAAAAAATCTTAAAAACAGAAAAAAAAAACTTATGGATATGTTCTTCTACTTATAGATTGATGGTAATTCAAATTTCATGAAAATACATCAAATTTGAATCATCATCAATCTATAAGTAGAAGAAGATATCCATAAGGTTTTTTCCATTTTTAAGATTTTTATCATATTTATTTGAAAATTCATTGTCAAGATTGTCAAGATAACCCATTGTCAAGCGATCCCCACCCATATATATATAAAAATATATATGTCTGATAATATTGACTGTAAAAAAACTCTCATAACTGCTTTTAGGTATGTACCTGCAGTGGTATGAAGAGGTATCAGCCTCCAAGTTGTCAATTTCAATATCAGCAGCCTGTCAAAAGAGTGTTATGCTTTCAATTAACTAAAATTTGCACTGCACACTATTAATGAAAATTTTAGTTAAGAGTCTAAATCTATGAGTAGCTTCTGTATTTGATTACATACAATCATGTACCATATCATGATATGCTCATCTTGATTTCCATGAGAAACTTGTATATATACAGTCTTCTCTAAAATTTTGTTCAATCTTATGGAAATAAGTAGTAGCAAGCATGAATCTGGGGCTCTGGGATTAGGAAAGCTTATGAGCATCTAATAATTCCCAGAACCCACAAATTATACAGTAAACAGATTATTTAAGGAATGCTATGTAGAGGTATCAGGCTAGGTCTGGTACAGTCGGATTAATACCATAATTGCACTTCTCTTAAAATAAGTACCAGCTGGACTTCATGTGGATCAAGGTATAAAGCCTTCTCATCTTGTACACCAACAATGTACGTAGAGGCTCCAGGTTTACCCCCTAGAATACCCAAGCTCTGAGGAAACATAAGTGTTTCTTTCAGCAACGGTGTATACCTGAAAAAGCAAGATCACACGTTACAGAAAGCAGGGGCAAGTTTCATGGAACGTTTATTGATTCTTTACCCGGAAGCTGACAAAACAAATGTGTCAGTGCAAATCTGTAAGTTGACACAACATACTGTTAAGTAGTTAATAAATTATATTGAAACCATTGATTTTCACTGGGCCACTCAGAATTCAACAATTTGCAATTAAGATCCAATATCTAGCAAGTAATAACAACATAACATCACATTAGCCAAATTATGGTCCAAATCTGCCAATAATCTTCTTCTTCAAAGCCTTTATTCCCAAACCTGTTGGACAGGCCAGAAATGAGACCCATTGGATTTCATTTACATAAGAAAAACTATATTTTTATGTTGGCTCGCTAAGCACAACACAACCCTCCTATTTTTCTGGCTTGGGACAGACAGTGCAGAAATTGCACAGGCCTCCTTCAATGCTCTGAACTATTCTATTCTGCCAATAATAAGCTTTTGAAATTCCAAGTACAAAAACATGTAATGAATTGGCTCGCTAAGCACAACACAACCCTCCTATTTTTCTGGCTTGGGACAGGCAGTGCAGAAATTGCACAGGCCTCCTTCAATGCTCTGAACTATTCTATTCTGCCAATAATAAGCTTTTGAAATTCCAAGTACAAAAACATGTAATGAATGCAAAAATTCCAAGCTCAAAAATATGTAATGATTTGTGGCAATGCAGAATAGAATAGTTCAATGCTCTATTTTACTTGCACCAGCCTTTTTCAATATACCTGGGATTAACTCTGTCGAGGCCAAGCACAAGAGGAACCAAGAAGACAATCGGGGTCCACGTAGCACTGCCTTTACTAAACTCAGCAGAGACTCTAGATGCCACATCCCTGCACAAAACTGGGGCCCCACCTCTCTCCCCATCACCATCTCCTGAAACCACATAAACAGCAAATGGCAGACTCTCCTTCCCATTCCCGGCTTTGTGCTCCTCAATGCTATTTTCTCTGGCTAAGGTTTCCCACGTTCGACACATGGCATAGGGACCCAACCATGAGCCTGCAGCTAAGCCATACCCCTTTCCAGCTTGAACAAGGTTGTGAATGGAGAAGGAGCACAGCTCAGAGTCACCGAATTGGTGCAGAATCTTGATATAGTCTTGATTGTATGGCTGCATGTCAACACGGTAGCATCATAAGAAAACTCCACATTTGGTAACCCTGTGTGGTGACATTTTTTCCTCAATTTACACTCAGAAAAAGCCCTCGTCTTATCATTTCAAATGAACTTTTTTTTTCTTTTTCTTTTTACCTTTTCAGTGGGTTTTCTCCAAGATCTTTCAAGATAGTGGAAAATCAATGCCTGCACAGTAATTGTAAGTAATATAAGAATGCTTTTTATATAAAAAAAATCATGTCATAGCCTTTAATATTGTCAGAGTAACCAAACTGCAAGCTCCTGATGTTTTCAACCATATTGATCCTCATGCATTCATTGCTTCCAGATTAAAAGCATTTCCCTCAATTCACATAACAAAATATGTTCACTCATTGTTCCATCCCATTATTTAACTCTAAATTCCAAGTTTGAAACCTCCATTCTATATGCCAAACATAATTTATCTCTGTTCCTCCTCGTGCAAGTTAATCTTTTCCATCCCAACCTTGTTTGAGGATTGTTGGGGGCAGATGTGAATGAAATCTGGATCATGGATGCGCCAAATTAGATTATTTCAATGGTGCTATCAATATTCCATGGTTTAAGCTCTACATCATCCTTCTCCAAGGCTATCAGGAAACTTATGACTACTATTAGAGTAACTCATTTATGAGATTCTGAGAGACTGGAATATATGCTGGGATCATTGCCAGTTGAATGATGGTGGCCAATGAGGTGATCATCCAAAGAAGAGAGTTTCTCATTTGCTTTTCAGTGTATGTAAAAAGAGATATCAGAATGATAATTTTGAGATGTCAGGCACTCCTTGAGGGGGAGCGGAGGAGACGTAAGATATAAGTAGAGCTTTAGGCAGACAGAAGGTGTTGAGGGAGAGGATTGAGTATTTAGCAGAACAAAGGCCACAGAAGTCAAACAAATAAAAGAAATAATTTTGGACATTGCAGAAAGCTTGAAAATCAATCTTGTACTAATAAAAGCTTGTGACCAATCAGCACTTTTAATCTAGTTCGAGAAACATAACGTCATTTTTCCCATTAATAATAACTAGCAGCTAAGCAACAAATTCTTTTTCTGAACCATTAGTGGTAGCAAGTAAGATAACACCATGATGAGTTAAATATTCAGAGATCACTAAAGAAATTTTTGTAATTTCTGGAGCCTTAAAGGTCAGGGCTTATTGAGTTGAACATTTTTATCAACTGACCATAAAATTAACCACCATCCCCATTATTAATTGTTCACAGTTAATTTACAAACCGATACCTGTGCAAAAAGCATTTGACTGCTTCTAATCATACAACCCCAGTTTACATCACTCGTGTACCGTGATTCACCCATTGGTTCAAAACCTAGCAAAAGAGAAAGGAGAGAAAATACAGTACATCACATCACAGCTTATGTTAAAGCTAGCCTTTTCTTCTACAATAGTTATACCAACCTTTTCTGTAGGTGATCCATATCCGTGATGAAAAATCTTCCAAGAATACGGATAACCCATTAACAGCATCATCTTCGGTACCACTCAAACTGGATTCCTCTGCTGCGATCTTGTAACGAACACCAAGAAGCCAAATCTCAGTAGAGGGGCTTAATGTGTCTATTCTTCCTGTTCCCAGAATACGCTCCTGGAATCGCCTCATTGCTCCACCTGTCATAATTCTCTTTATAGTTTTAGTCCAGTCATTCGTTCTTGGTTTTGTCTCCTTCTCAATTGAAAATAAATTAGGGTTTGACTCGAAGATGGAGAATGGAGATGCAAAGATGCTTGAAAGAAGAGAGCTTTTTGAAGGATTTGAATTGTTGTCTGTTTGACTAGCTGAACTGGAACTGTCAGAAAGTTTTGAATCGACAGCCCCCTCAGGCAAGCTCGTCATTACCTACAGAAAATTGTGATATCCGAAATATCTTGGTGCTTAGTTAGCTGCAATTAACGAGGCACCGTTCAAAACTGATAAAAGTATATTACGATTGGGAAGATAATGACATAAGACCAAATGGAAGGTACCTGGTATCGATCATCCAAGCGCAAGAATAATTCAAGAGAAGATGCAGCTAGAGATCAAATCATTAATCGGATCTGAAGGAAAAGGAGAAAGAGGCCAGTACCAACTAGAATTTCATTAAAATAGCTCCAATCAATTTCGAGGCTAATCCCTCAGCGACGAAGACGAAGAGGAAAGGGCAGGTAAGACTTCTCAGAGCCGAAAAGTGTATTCCCGCCAAATATCTCCGTTTTGGCAAGAACTTCCCTACGCGACTTTCGCCCCTTGAAATCGCGACAAATGAACTCTACTCCGCCAATCTCTCGGTCACGGGAAGCACGCTAATGTCATTTCTGATTCTTCTTTTGTCGGCCGCGAAACCATTCCGAATTCCGATCGCTGTTTTATTTTGGTTTCGTTTCGTTTGGTTTAGATTTGGGGGAGAAGGCAAAAAAAGGAAAAGGCTTGTTCTTAAATGTTTTTATTCCCTCAAGTTTGCGATAATGGAGAGCTAAGATTTTTGTTAATATTTATTTCACTTGGGTATGTTGTTACCGGATAAAACAAACAATAAAGTGGGAGTTGTCAAAGATAGCACGAAACGAGACAACGGAAACGTGCTTTGGGTGAACGAATCATCTCATCATTAGTTGTTGGGACCCGCCAGACAGTGTCATTGCCGGGTGGGTCCTCGTGAATTGCGATTGAAGAACAATCCCCAAACAAAGAATAGCAGATTTTTTTTACAAATGAAATAAATAAAACGAGGAAAATGATATGATTGCCGGCCGATTTTACATTTTTAATTTAGATGGAGTTTGAAATTTGATTCAGGAGAAAATAAAATGAGATAAATAATATAAATGCTTGTTGATTTTGCATCTCTGATTTGGACTGAGTTTAAATTTGATCCTAATCTTTCTAAATCAAATTTCAAACTTAATCCTATTTCTTGTTAAAAAAAAAATGTAGGCTAGTATAAAAGAATATCCAGATGGGATGATGGAGAAGCAAGCAAGGTGCTGACAATCTCTTCTTTCCTGTTTCAAATTGCAACTGCTGTGATTTCTATGATTCAAAAAAAATGCTAGATCAAATTTGACAAGATTTTTTTCTTTTATTATTTTTTTCAAATTTTAGGCCTTATGTGGTGGATTTAGAGAGTACAAATGAAACATTCATTAATGTAAGTTATCAGTGCGACATATTCATTCTGTAAACTTGTCTTACAATATTATTATGCCAGTATATATTACACCTGTATCAATATTGTTGGATCTTAAACTTTTATTAGTTTATTGTATTCTTTTGGGGTATGTTTGGCATCCAATGGAATAGCAAAAAGTTGGAATAGAATTGCTATTCCGACGAATTAATTTGCCAAACAAATTTTAGACTAAGTAGAAGAGTGCGGAAGAGTGTTAATCCGGTATACCAAGTTATAGGTGGTATACCGGATTAGCTCTCGTCGGAATAACGATTATTATTTGGTTATGATGTATTATATTATTATATTATAATTATCATTATGATTTATTAGTATTATTATATTATATTATATTAATATTATGATTATTATTTTTTATCATTATTGTTAGTATTATAATATTATTTATTATCATTATATTGTAATAATATAATTTTGGTATTATATTATCATATTATGAATGTAAATATGATTACTTTATTATTATTATATTATTATTATAATTATTTATTATTATGATATAATTATGATTTTGTTATTTTATTATTATAATTATGATTATTTATTATTATGATATTTGTATTATTATTATTTTATTATTATATTATTTATTATTATGTTATTATTATGATTATTTTTTATATTATTATAATTAAGATTGTTTATTATTATGATATTATTATATTTTGATTATAGTGATGATTATATTATTATTATTTTATAATAATATATTATTATTATATTATAATAATATAATATTATTATATTATTATTATTAATTTATTATTATATTATAATAATAATAAAATAATCATAATCATAATAAATAATAATATTTCTATTTATAATAAAAATAATCTCAATAAATAATAAAAAATATCATTATATCTTTTTTTATTAAGTCATATTATCAATAATATATAATAGGTTTAATATTTAATAAAAATAAGTTTTAATATATGTCAAAACACATCTTAATGTGTCATTCAAAATATAATTTATAGTTTAGTCTTAATTCTTACTATTATAAATAAATCTAAACATATATTTTATACACGCTTCAATATGTACTGTACATTTACTGACTAAAATTTATATTAATATATTATTTAAAATATAATTTATAGTTTAGTCTAAATTTTCATTAGTACAAACAATATAGTCTTTGTTAGTTTTGTATTGAAGTTCCTTCAATCTCAATTCTCAATATTACGATCAAGTCTTTATGGTTTGTATAATAATACTTTATATCTAGTACAATTAAGTATTTATGTCTATTATATTAAGTCTGACGCATATATATTTAGTGTAACAAAATATTTTTCTTGTATTATCTCCTATATCTCAACCAATTCATTCGAATGAATACTCAAATTTTATCTTTTTACTCCCAAAAATTGATCTAGTTTTACTTCTTAATCAACCGAGTTTTAAAATATGGGTTTCAACACATTCTCACAAAGAAGTGAAATGATGATCCAAACACTTAGAATATTAAAGAACTTGCTTAAATCTTCACATATTATCTTCTTGGCCTAGGGAAAATATTTGATCAATCGATTGATGTTCACCCGCACTAAATCGCTCCAATCGAATTTCTAACTGAGATATTTCTCCCTTGATTTCATCCAAATCATTGATCCATTTAATGTATAATTTATCTCATTGTATTCTCCTCGTCGCTAATTTTTCAATGATATATAGCATGAAGGGTAACTCTCAAAGATGAGGGGATACCATTGGAGTTTTGGTTCAAACGGGTCAAGTACGTGACCCGCGCGAGATACTTTCTCTTGATTTCTTTTAAATTATTGATTCATTTAATGTGTAATTTAGCTCATTATATTATCCTCGTCGCTAGCTTTCCAACGATATATAGCATGAATGATAACTCAAAGATGATGAAGATATCACTGGAGTTTTGGTTCAAACGGGTCAAATATGTGGCCCGCGTTTTTTTCATTTTTCTTTCAAATTTAAATTGAATAAGAAAGTAATTAGATTAGTTAAGATAATTGAGATATAGAATGAGATATAGAAGTTGGGGTATAAAAATTTATTCTCTTTCAAAAATACTTTAGCTCTTTATGTTTTTTTTTCCTTTTTTTGAAGTAGCTGCTAGATTTCTATTAAGAAGATAAAAGTTTTGGTAACCGCCTTAAGGATATTACATTAAAATTAAGTTATTTCTCATACTTGTGCTCTTTCTTACACATCCCAAAAAGGGGGTCAAGATGTGGTTTTGGTTTGAAATAATAAGAAGAGGATTTCGTTAGTAGACACAAGCAGAAGCATGTATGATAGTATTTATCAGTTTGAATTTGGGACGACAATACGACATGCAGATTGTGCCAGCGACACCGGAGCGCGAGAGGTCGTCTCAGAGAGTCTCAATGGACTGTCCTGATCTGATCGTATCAGTTAGGTGACGCTGCCAGGATGCGGAGCTCTGAAATCTTAAGCTTAGGTATAATGGAATCAATTTTAAACGATAAAGATGAATGGTTTTGGTTTATTTAGGCGACGACAAGACATCGGGGTATTCACAACGAAAGTACAACAGAAGAAACAAGCTAAGAAATTTGAAACATCAATTTGCTGTCTCCGCATTAACTAGCGTGCGATACTGACAAAAAAATAATGCCGACTGGGCCACTGGGGGTATACAGGATTCGGTTAAACGTCTGGTGCTTTTTGCTCTTCACTTTGAAGAGCAGGACTCTAGTCATATGACTTTTTAACACTTGATCAAAAAACACCGTTTGATTTGAAAGAGAGCAAACACATATTTGTTCTCACATCACGCAAGCATTATCTTTGTCCTGCTTTTCATTTTGAAGAGCAGCGGATTTCATTCCACAAGATTCGAGAGAGCAAACACATCTTTGTTCTCACATCATTCAAGCAACAAATTAATGAAGTACCAGAATTCATTGCTTCTAATTTCAAATTTCAACATATAGTTTTCAAGTATCTTAACAAAATCAGGACCATTAGAATTACATACTTGGTTTCATAAAAGAAAAAAAAAATATCCCAGCCCAAATTCATTTGTTCCCACTAACAGAACAACTAATCACATGGGGGTTGAATTGAGATAAAAGGGTAAACAAAACAAATAAAAACCTAATAACAAAAAACCATCAAAACAGCCTACAGCTCATCATGATCATCCTCGCTGCTCTCGGCACCACCTGGAGCACCGCCGGATCTCTGATAAACAGCACTGATAATTGGGTTACATACAGCCTCAACCTCCTTCAACTTCTCTTCGTAATCCTCCTTCTCGGCACTTTGGTTGTCATCCAACCACTCCAAGGCCTCCTTTACAGCCTCCTCAATCTTCTCCTTCTCTTCACTCTCCAACTTGTCGGCAAGCTTGTCCTTGTCACCGATTGTGTTCTTCATGTTGTATATGTAGGTCTCGAGGGAGTTCCTTGCATCAATTTTTTCCTTGATTTTCTTGTCCTCTTCAGCGAATTCCTCAGCCTCACGGACCATCCGTTCAATTTCTTCCTGGCTGAGACGTCCCTTCTCATTTGTGATTGTGATTTTCTCAGACTTGCCAGTTGCCTTGTCCTCAGCCTTCACATTTAGAATACCGTTGGCATCAACTTCAAAAGTTACTTCAATTTGAGGGGTACCCCTGTAGGAAACATGAGTTGCTTCATTAGTCATGGCTCAAGAGGGGTATTAATGTCATATGACCAAACAAATCAAGAGGGTATTAATGTAAAATTTTGGGAATAAGTACTGACCTTGGTGCAGGCGGAATGCCAGAGAGATCAAACTTGCCAAGAAGCCTGTTGTCCTTGGTCATACTTCTCTCACCCTCAAACACCTACAGAATCAACCTTCTTGGTTAGGTTGTGTCCAGTGTCTAGTCCTTATAAGCTACTAATCAAATAGAAAGCCAGGTCAAATTGATAATGAAGATTACCTGAATGGAGACGGTGGTCTGTTGATCCTGGTAAGTGGTGAAAACCTGAGACTTCTTGGTCGGGATCACAGTGTTTCTTGGGATAAGCTTGGTCATCACTCCACCAACGGTCTCAATACCCAAGGTAAGAGGCGCAACATCCAAAAGAAGGATATCTGTTCACCGGTATCAAGAGAGAATGAATTAGACCACACAGTTTAGTTTGCCACAAAATTTTAGGTTTTCTAAGAAGTTTGATCAGATCATAGACGTGAGCTGCAGTACAAATAAGTAGCCTTAATGACAGGAAAAAGCTGACTGGGCTGGTTTAACTAATTACCTGTTCATATATACAGTTTTTATGTTTCACCCAAAATTGAAATTCAGCAAATTTACCTTTGGTCTCATCACCTCCCTCGCCACTAAGAATACCTCCCTGCACAGCCGCACCATAAGCAACAGCCTCATCGGGATTGACACCCTTGCTTGGCTCCTTGCCATCAAAGAAGTCCTTCAACAACTGTTGCACCTTGGGAATCCTGGTGCTTCCACCAACAAGCACAATCTCCTCAATCTGGCTCTTCTCAAGACCAGCATCCTCCATGGCCTTCTTCACAGGACCCATGGTCTTCCTGAAGAGGTCGTTGTTGAGCTCCTCAAAACGGGCCCGGGTGAGCGGCTCGGAGAAGTCAACACCATCAAAGAGTGACTCAATCTCAACACGGACCTGGTGCTGGTTACTGAGAGCACGCTTAGCACGCTCAGCTTCTCTTCTGAGCTTGCCAAGAGCACGGTTGTCCTTACTGATGTCCTTGCCATGCTTCTTCTTGATCAACTTGATGAAATACTCCATAATCCTCTGATCAAAGTCCTCACCTGAAAGGGAACGCATAATGGGGGTCACTATTTGTTTGTTCAAGCCAAAGATTATTTCTCCTGATGACAATTTCTTTGTTTTTTTAGATAAGTACTGCTAGAATTAATTACAATTCCTGATGACAACTTCATGCAACTTGGTCACAGTGATTCCAGTACAGTTGTGAACACTCTTATTATTTTCAATTAATTACAGTGTAGGGAATATTCGACAATCACGTTTAAACCCAAAAATTTGCTTATTGAGTGGTAGAGTCACTGGACTCTCAATTCACCAAAATTACATCCTACTCCTCACCATAGAACTATCAAACTACAGCAATGACATCAGAAGAAAGACTACCTCCAAGATGGGTATCACCATTGGTGGCCAAGACCTCAAAAACGCCATTGTCAATAGTCAATATACTCACATCAAAAGTACCACCACCAAGGTCAAAGACAAGGATGTTCTTCTCACCACCCTTCTTATCCAAACCATAGGCAATAGCAGCAGCAGTTGGCTCATTGATAATCCTAGCAACATTCAAGCCAGCAATAACACCAGCATCCTTGGTTGCCTGCCTCTGTGCATCATTGAAGTATGCTACATTGTTTAAAAAAAAAATAGAAAGTCAGCACTTCAAGTTTTAAATCATACATGAAATCAAAAGCAAGGAATTTGCCAGAAATCTCCCGAGATCCCTAGTATTAAAGAATATGAGAGATTTTGACAATTTCTATCAAAAATAGAAAAAAAACTTTAAATTTTGTATTTTTTAGTTTGCCTGGGACAGTGACAACGGCATCCTTAATTTTCTTTCCAAGGTAGGCCTCAGCAGTCTCCTTCATCTTGGTCAAAATCATGGCGCTGATTTCCTCAGGGCTGAAGACCTTGACCTCACCATCTCTGATCTTGACCTGGATGTATGGTTTACCGTCCTTGTTGACGATTTTGTATGGGACCAATTTCATGTCCCTTTGGACCTCCTTGTCCTCAAACCTATGTGAAAAACAGATGAGCGTTAGTTAAATTATCAGACTACATACAGTATGTTAGTACACTTGTATGACTATGTTGCTTTATTAGACAGCAGCTACTTTTTTGTTCATCCAACCAAAAGATTTTTTCCTCTTGAAAACATAAAATATATTACTTCTATTTTGAGCATGAATTAGGAAATGGAAAGGGATCAGTGATATAAATATCAATTAGCATGTTGCATAAGACAAATATGGAAATTATAACAATACTTACTTCCTTCCAATCAGACGTTTGACATCAAAGATAGTCCTCTCAGCATTGACGGCCGCCTGATTCTTTGCAGCCTCACCAATTAGTCTCTCTGTATCAGTAAATGCCACCCAAGATGGTGTGATACGGTTTCCCTGGTCATTGGCTATAATCTCAACATGACCATTCTTGTACACACCGACACAAGAGTACGTGGTACCGAGATCTATGCCAATTACTGTGCCGAGCTTAGTAGCTTCCTCCTTTGCAGAAGAGAATGCAAACAACAAGGCTGAATAGAGAAAGAAAGATATTTGTTTAGCACATGTGATGATCAAATATCAATGGAACTAGTTACAGCATGTGAATATATGATATTTATTTGAGAACATTTTCTGAATGAAATATTTCATCAGATATACAGACATATGATTTCCTTCTCTTCTTTTAAAATGAAAAGTTCAAAACCGAATTATTACCAGAAGCTCCGGAGAAGGACACATTTCACTTTATGTGGTATTGAAAGATCATTTTTTTCTCAAATTGCTGAATGTACCAATTTAATTGTTATGACATAAAAACTTTTTCAAAAAAAGGCATAACGTGATTCACCTTTTATTCACTATTGAAGTCTCTAAAACAGATCAGGTAAAACTTAACCGATCTAAGATATTTCAGCAAAGCTAAAATACTTTCTGATCTATTTATAAGGCTTAAATTTGAGCTCTGCAATTGGAAATAACAACGAAAAATTGGATATTGATCCAACTCTTACTAACAACACACTGTATTCCCAGGCTACTGAACCGAAACACATAAATACAAAGCCAAATTTAACCAAATCTCACAACTGAGTGCTTCGAATAATATAAAATCAAATGGCAACACAAAGTCTAGCAAAATGTTAGATCAGAACATATAGAAATGTTAAATCATCTAAAAAAACAGATCAGATCTACGTACCCGCTAGAAAGATTCCTAAGAAGATCGACGACCGTCGACTCCTCATTCTCTGTCTTTTTTCTCCCATTCCTTTGTCGGGGTTTTGCTCGTGTTCTTTTCTCCTGTCCTCGCTCTCTTTCGTTCTCTTTTTCAAGACTTGAGTTCTTTTATTTATAGATTGGTTCAGAGTTCAGGTTTTGGACCTTTCGGCCACACGGGAGAGAGAAAACATGTCATACTGATTACGTGGCCCAATGAGAAGGTCGAGATGAGTGTTTTTGGTCCAATAAGAACTTGATATGCTGTTGGTACGACGATGACCGTTCGTTTGTCGATCTAGCGGTCCAGAAGCCTCCATTCCTTTCCGGAACACGTAATAATTGAAACATTATTTTTTCTTAAAAAATTCTGTTCAGTAGCTGCACTAAACTTCTATCACGGGCTTTTACGGATACATCCTTCAAACTATAATATTTGTGTTATGCTTGGTCGGTCAATGCTCTTTTTTTTTTCCAAATTTTGTGCTAAGGAGACTAGTAGGATATTTATTAGTACTACTATTTTCATTTGAAAGCAAATCATTTAACTCTACATATAATAAAGTTCATTAAAGGATATTATTGGTCGTATGCTGTGCATATATAAATTTTTATCTTTCTTTTTCCTTAAAAAATGACACGTGCAAATAATAAGAAAACCAATCTAATTAAAAGTGAAAACCTAAATAAATGAGTTTAGAAAAAGAACATTTTAGCTATATTAGTATAAGAATAGGAGGCAATCTTTTTGTGCTTGGGATTAGTTTATTTCGGCAGTCCTTTTTGCTCTGTAGTTAGATGCAACATATCCAATGAAAAAAACTCAGAAAAATTAATTGATAATTCTATGCCAAGAAAAAAGGCAAAACAACTGGAAAAGAATCTCGAGAAATAGAATGAGTAGGCGTATACCATTTTACTCATTTATCTGATTCATATCATATTTAATAATTTAGGTATGAATAAAGATTTTTTTGTTAACTTATTTGATACGAGTAAGAGTAACCCTTTGATCAATATGAAATCGCGAACAATAAAGGAAGAATTAGAAATGAAATTCTTCCGCTTCACATGATCAGAATGGGGGCGAGCGACGAAGTAGAATTCATTTTCACGTGATTTGAAGGGGGTGAAGTCGCGTACGGAAATCATCACCAAAACGAAGGTATTTGACGAGATTTCATTTTTGCCTCTGTGAGAGACTCTTTTGCCCTCATTCTTCTTCTTTGTTCTTTTTCTCTGTCGCTGGGAGCTGAAACCAAAAAATCAATAAATATTTCTTCGTTTTTCTTCTTCGTTCTTCTTCTTCTCTAGATCGTGAATAGATTCGTATAAAAAATTTAACCTGGCATTTACGATTGAGTTTGAATTTGCTAACCTTAGTTGAAATTTTAAATGGCAAAATTTATAAATTTATTCTATTCTATTAAAATGAAGTGAATTCTTGTAAAAAAATAATTTTGATCATAGTGTAATAATTTTTTTCGTTAAGCAAATGAGTAAGGGTATGGATAAAAGTCATTTCGTACTTGTTTACTCTAAAGGGTAATTGTAAAAAAAATAACTTAAATTATTCTACATAATTATCTTGTGTAATATTTTTTTCTATGTTAGTTGTCCCGAGTTTTTGTGTCTTAATTATTATGAATTATAATTATTATCTTCTCCAAATTTAATCATCTTATAAATTATAATATTTGAATAATATTTAGTAGAATACTTATTAAAATGACCGAATGGGATAATATAAGATTTTATTTTAGATAAGATATTATTTTTATTTTTAATATATTTTATTTTCTCATTAAAAAGTTTGGCAAGAAATGTTTGTATTTTTTTAATTTATTTATTATGAAATGACTCAAGTTAGAATTGACTGTATAGTTATATTTTGATTTTATACTAACAAAATAAATATATATTTGTATATTTTTTTGTGTAAATAATGATAAACTAAGTAATATATTAGTATTATTTGTTAGAATCTATTATCGTTTCGTTAATCATTTATTTTAACAGAAAAGGTAGGGTATAGATAAATCTAATTTTAATGGGTAAGAATAAATTATAAGTAAGAGTAATTTTATATAGATATGATAATGAAAATATCTCCATCCGAGTCGTATCATATTCATTGACACCCCTAAAAATGAGAGGTGAAATGATTAACCTAACTACATGGAAAAATAAATGTCAAAGATAAAATCAAAAGAACATGAAGTTTGTTAGACATCACGGAAGCACAACTGATAGAAGGATAAGATGAAGGCAACGGTCAATTAAGAGTTAGTGGAGCGAGCAGAAGACGCGGGGAGTGAATTAAATTAAACTCATCAAGCTGACGTGGCGCTTTTGTATTGAATTGACTTGCATAATTAGTAAATTAATTAGAATTGTATTAGAAATTCATCGCCTATAAAAATAAGCTTCTCACCACGGAGAATTTAGTAAAGAGGGACTGAAATCTACCAAGCATTTGCTCACTTGTGCATGTCTAATGAAGAGAACCGCTCACTTATTTTTCAGATGCCCTTCATGCTGTAATTTATTTATCTAGGTTGGCTCTAGACCCAGTTTATAAAGCGATGTTTGTAATACTTAGATTCAAGAAGAAAAATAACAAATCAGCTCAATTTAGTTCTTTCTAGTATTGCCATTAGTTATCCTTGATTTTTTTCTCATTAGATTGAATGTTTAGTTTAATTGGTTCCAGTAGACTCTCAATTGACCTGAGAGTGCTACAAAGTTTTGAATCTATACTGGAAAATGAAATATTCTGATCTTTTTTTATTGAGAAAAAAATGACGAAGAAGAAAATAAGAAAAATATCACAAATTTTCCATTGCTTACGAAGATAAAGAGAACAAAAGGGATAATGCAATAAGAACCGATAAAAACCCTAATATCCTAATGGAAAAAGCAAAAAAGAATTACTTTTACAGAAATTTAAAAAATATTAGGTTTTCTATTATAAATTTATTCAAAAAAAAACCATAACTAATATAATTCATACAAAAAGGACAAAGCGAAGGCGATACGTGAAATGAAACTCGAGACAGGAAGGTCACGTCGCAGGCCTCCCCGCCACTCTAATCTCTCTCTCTTCCTTCCTCTTACCTTCTTCCCTCTTCCTTTTCTCTCCATTCCAATTTGAAATACAAGTATTCTTGATTTCGTCTTTCAAAATTGTCGCCCTTTTAGCTGCGCCTCCAACGACATCAACTTGATTCGACGATGATGATCCATTCCACCTCCTCTGTCTTCACCTGACTTGCTTCCACCTCTCCTAGCGCCTCCCCCAGTCACTCCTCCAAACCCTAGCCGCCAAACTACTCATCAGGCCCAAACATCCCTCCTCACACTATTTTGACGAGCCCCTTTTCTCTTTGATCGCGGTCACAATTTCAACCAAGATGTCAACGACGACGACATCTACTTCGACCTTCTCGTCTGCTGCAATGCAATCCCTCTGTGCTCCGACCTGCTCTAATTTGTCATACTCCCTCTGTCTCGCTACTCTCTTCCCAATAATCTTTCCCCTCTATCCTTGGCCGACTTACTAGTATAGTTTTACCCTTTTCTTCTTCTTTTTCCTCTGATTTATGGGTTTCAGGTTTTGGTTTATTGTTGGTTAAACACTCCAAGGTTTTTATTGTTGCTGTCATGATATAAGGATTTAGAGTTTGTAGCTTAAGTTATTATCCCCTTTAAAGACTCGCTAAGTTCTTCCTCTCTTCAGCTCCTTCGTTGGAATACCTTTCTTCTTTCTTAACATACTGTGTTGGCCTTCTTAAACATCATATGACTTGAGTTGTCATCCAAATATCATTGGTGCTCATAAGATTTATTCTTTTAAACTTCTTATGTGTCGGTACCAGTTGATACTAGTGATGTGGAGCGTCTCTGAGTTGTATTGATGAATTCTATTTAGGTGTTTTGATATTTTTATTCTTTGTGAATTGACTAACTAGTACATACCGATACCACTGTTGGTTACCTATCTTTCCACCCTTTTTCGTCCTTTTTTCGGACTAATAATTTTCTCTCTACCCTCATTTTTGTTGACCACAACCAACCTCACATCATCCTAGCTTTTATCTTAAATCCTAAATAACTTCAATATTGTATCCCCCCCTACACACACACCCAATCAAAGAGGTGTCATTCACTGCTGTCCTAAGCAGCAAAGAGAAAAGAAGTATGGTGCAATTGATGGTTGATATGACAAATCTGACTATTTTTTTTCTTTTATTATATTTTTTATGATAATATTTGTATTTCAATTTCATTTATTTTCTTTTCTCTCTTATGCTTAATATGTATCAATTTTTTAATGCTATTTGTTTGTTTTCAAAAGAAATTACAAAATTATAGTTATATTACATTTTTCTTTGTGAGCAAACCAAGTTGTAGTTATATTTCATAAGTAACCAAACAATCATCAAATTAAACCAACTTCAGTACATCGGTAGAGAAAAAAAAATTCTAATTTTATTTTCGTTTTTCAAACAGAATGTCAATACCAACAATCATGATTGTCGATGTACCCTTCGCAAAAAAATTTGAAAAAGTAATGCGGGCTTAAAAAAATATTAATCAAACATAATGGTGACAACGAGACAGCAAGTCAGCCAACAATAATTTACATCCTACTAGAAACATTAATTGGAAACTTAGGTTCGTTTGACAAATTAAGTAATAACTTTGGAAGAGTAGTAATTTTAGAAGAGTAATAGAATAATATTTTTTTAGAAGAGTGGTAGAAGAGTGGTATTCTTGACTATTAGGAAGAGTGAAAATATCATTTGACAGTTGTTATTCAGAATAGTTAAAATATGAATAATTATGATATTAATAATGATGATAATAATAATAATAGTAAAATAATAATCATAATAGTAAGATAATAATAATAATAAAATAATAAAAAATGATCATAATAAATAATAATATTATAATAGTAATATAATAAAAATATAAACATTATCATAATATAATAATATAATAATATAATAATAAAAAATTATGATTACAATCATAATTATATAATCATAATCATAATCATAATAATATAATAAAAATAATAATAAATCATAATCATAAAAATAATTATAAATAATTATAATTATAATAATATAATAATAAATTTATCATAACTATAATCAACATATAATAATATAATACAACATAATAAAATAATAATAAAATAATAAAAAATAATCATAATAAATAATAATATTATAATAGTAATATAATAAAAATATAAACATAATCATAATATAGTAATATAATAATAAATTCTAATTACAATCATAATTATAATAATATAATAATAATAAGTAATCATAATTTTAATAATATAATAATCATAATCATAATATTAATATTAATATAATAATAAATTATAATCATAAATATAATATAATAATATAATAATACTAAATCTTAATCATAATCATAATATAATAATATAATATAATATAATCAAACAATAATCGTTATTCCGACGAGAGCTAATCCGGTATTCCACCTATAAGTTGGTATACCGGATTAACACTATTCCGCACTCTTCTACTTAGTCTAAAATTCGTTTGGCAAATTAATTCGTCGGAATAGTTATTCTATTCCATTGAGTGTCAAACACTCCCTTAAAGAATAGTTTTAGAAAAGTGATAGAATAGTATTTTTTTTTAAAGAGTGGTAGAAGAGTGGTATTATTGACTATTTGAAAGAGTAAAAATATCGTTTGGCGGCTATTAATCAAAATAATTAAAATATGGATAATTATAAAACTAACAATGATGATGATAATAATAATAATAGTAAATAATAATAATGATGATGATAATATATAATAATAAAATAATAATCATATTCCATAACCATAATCATAATGAATAATAATATTAATAGTTGTAATATAATAAAAATAAAAATATAATCATAATATAATAATAATTATTATAATCATAATAATAATAATCATAATGTAATAATATAATAATAATAAACTATAATCATAATCATAATATAATAATAATAAATAAATAATTATAATCATAACTATAATTATAGTATAATAATATAATATAATATAATAATAATAATAATAATAAGTAATAATAATCATAACCATAATCATAATAATATAAGAATAATATAATAATAATAATACTAACACCGATGGTAATATAATAATATAGTAACACTAATAGTGATGATAATATAATAATAATAAATCATAATCATAATATAATAATATAATACAACATAATCAAATAATAATCGCTATTCCGACGAGAGCTAATCTGATATACCATCTATAACTTGATATATCGGATTAACACGCTTCCACACTCTTCTACTTAGTCTAAAATTCATTTGGCAAATTAATTCGTTGGAATAGTAATTTTATTTTTGCTTTCTGCTATTCCATGGAGTGCCAAACAAACTCTAAATGCTTCTAAAATGGTCGTAAATACTAAATAGTAATACATAGTTGATACAGGAAATCAAACTAAGAAAAACAACTTTGACGTTTATATTTTTTTTTGCTTTACATGCATCTCTGTATTATTTTTCCTTTTCTTTTTTACAAGCGAATGACATTTTCAACAGGACCACCTTAGATTGTATATAGATTATGGACCAATGTCCAATGACCACAAGTTAAATTCCTGTACAGTTTATTTCCTTTTTCCGTCTTATATGCTAAAACTTCTCCGGAATGCTAAAACTTGATAGGTGGAAAATACTTTCCTAAAAAACTCATCTTCGTAGCCGAAAAGAACTTGACGTTTATTAGAATATTTAAATATTATAATATTTAATGTATGTCCAGTACTAATAATTATGAACCACATTTATTAACAGATAATTAATTAAATGATATATATGAAGAGTGCATCTAAAAGGTATATTTAAAAATTATATCTGTATTTTAATAAAAAAAATTAAATATTCAAATTCATTATATTAGATCTCAAGGGTTGTCTCTGTCTCTATAAAGAAAATCATGTTCTGTAATTCTACATATTAATTCATAAATATTTCATCCACTAAAGAAAAACAGAAAAAAAAGGTAGAGCAAAAAAAACATCTAATTAAATTATTATCACGTCTAAAAAAATCATTGAAGATTAGTACTTCCACTTCCGCTAGTTTTTGCTCCAGTTGTTTTTCTACTTCAAAATATTTGTTCTTCATAACTGTGAATCCTAATTTATATTTTATTATTTTATATAATTTATGTGTTCTTAGGTTTTAATTTTAATAAGAAAATATATTATGTTTATTCGTATTTTGACTACAGATCACTTCTTGAAAACAATAATGATCATTCTAATCAGAAAAAAACAAAGAACTTACAATGCCAAAGAAATATAAAAATCCAGAAGAAAAAGAAACTAAGCTAAGAAATAGGAATAAAAAGAGGAGCTAACAAGATCTATGGATTTATGTACTACACTACTTTGACTACTTTGAGAGTTAACACAAAATTGTAATCACCTCTACGAAGAAAAAAAAGTTAACCCAAGTCCTCCAAGAACAGCCAGCACAAGTACGAAAATAGCCACCAGAAAATAGAGATTGCTGCCTTTTGAGCTTCCACTATTCGTCTGTTTATGTGATGATGAGCCGTCTTTAGTCTGAATAGGTGAATCTGCGCCATTTACAAATTCCCAGAATGGTTTTATTGTTGTGGGTATGGATTGAAATTCAATTTCCAATATTGACGAGGTGTCTATTGTGTCTTCCATTGACATTATCTCTTTGCACCGATCCTTTGTGTCCTGAAAGATAGTAGAAATTCTTGAGACTGTGCGACCATTAAGGCTGCAGGAAGCCTGATCAGGGCAACGATACCGATTTTCTGTTTCTTTTGCATTTTATTTAAGACTGAAATCAAAGACTTGAGTACACAGATGAATAAATGGGGAGTTAATATGAGGACTACCAAGGACTAATTGGGTGCTTATTGAGGCTTAATTGAAACAATTGGGATTAATTGAACCTTGGTTGGCTTGTTTTGGTATTTGCTAGAATGGAGGTAATCAAAATCAGGTATTACATAGGTTCTTGATGATTATTTGACATTTGATTGTGCACCGAAACCTCCATATATATAGAGAGTAAAGATACTGTGAACTCAACTCAAAAATTACATCAAATCATCTTAAAATTTTAATTTATAATGCTCATTAAATTCTTTAAATGAAAATCTTATGGAATGAAAAAATTTGAAGTGTTTTGAACTTTTTAAATCATGGTTTTTAATTTTTGAAAAACAACTCTAAAAATCATAAAATGATATTCAATGTTTGAACATCATTTTTAAAAATTAAAAACAGTAATTTAAAAAACTCAAAATACTTAAATTTTTACATCTCACAAGATTTTCATATAAAGAATTTAATGAGGATGATAAATTAAAATTTAGAGATGATTTGATCTACTTTTTGAGTTAACCTTATGAAAGACCTCAATGAGCTTAAGCTCACGGTATCTTTACTCTCTCTTTCTCTATATATATATAGAGAGAGATGGATTATGGTGTTTTGCAAAGCAAAAAAATCGTTATTGCTTTGACATCAAATTTCATATCCCGACGGCTCAAATGACCAATCTAAGTTGCTCAATAATTTCTTTATGTCAAAATCTTATGCGATATTAAATTTCATGATTTTTTGAGCTTTTAGCTATTTTTTAAAACAACCCTAAAAAGATCATTTTCTTATCTTAAACAAGGTTTGTTTAAAAATAATTTAAAAATAGCTAACAAACTTAAAAAATCATGAAATTTAATATCTCACGTTGACAAAAAAAAATTATTGAGCAACTTAGATTGATCATTTGAACCATTAGGATATAAATTTTGATGCCAAAATAATATGATTTTTTATTTTGCAAAGCACCATACTACATATATATATATATAGTAAAACTAACGTGCACCATAATGCATATATATAGAGGGGATTCGTGCTTCTAACTCAAAAAATATATCAAATGATCTCCAAATTTTGATTTTTCTCTTATTAAATTCTTCATATAGAAATCTTGTGGAGTACAAAAATTTGGGGTGTTTCGAGTTTTCTAAGTTAATTTTTAAAAATCAGCTCTAAAAAAAATAATAAAATATTTAATGTTTCTATATTATTTTCAAAAATTGAAAAAAGTGATTTAGAAAACTCGAAACATCCTAATTTTTTGTACTCCACAAGATTTCAATATGAAGATTTTAATGAGTGAAAAAATCAAAATTTGAAAATCATTCGATATACTTTTTGAACTAGGATCATGAAAGGGGCTATGTGCTCCTAAGAGCACACAAGTTACTATATATATATATAGAGAGAGAGAGAGAGTGGATATACCGCGAGCTTAAGCTCACGGAGGTCTTCTGTGAGCTTAACTCAAAAAATATATCAAATGATCTTTAAATTTTGATTTTTCACTCTCATTAAATTATTCATATTGAAATCTTATGGGGTACAAAAATTTGGGATGTTTCGAGTTTTCTAAGTAACTCTTTTCAATTTTTGAAAATTAGCTCCAAAAATAATAATAAAATATTCAATGTTTGTACATTATTTTCAAAAATTGAAAAGAGTGACTTAAAAAACTCGAAGCATTTCAAATTTTTGTACCCCATAAGATTTCAATATGAAAAATTTAATGAGATTGAAAAATCAAAATTTGGAGATCATTTGATATATTTTTTGAGTTAAGCTCACGGTATCTTTACTCATATATATATATAGAGAGAGAGAGAGAGAGTAAATCTACGGAGCTCACGGAAGACCTCCGTGAGCTTAGCTCAAAAAATATATCAAATGATCTCCAAATTTTGATTTTTCAATCTCATTAAATTTTTCATATTGAAATCTTATGGGGTACAAAAATTTGAAATGTTTCGAATTTTTTAAGTCACTCTTTTCAATTTTTGAAAATAATGTACAAATATTGAATATTTTATTATTATTTTTGGAGCTGATTTTCAAAAATTGAAAAGAGTGACTTAGAAAACTCAAAACATCCCAAATTTTTGTACCCCACGAGATTTCAATATGAATAATTTAATGAGAGTGAAAAATCAAAATTTAGAGATCATTTGATATATTTTTTGAGTTAAGCTCACGAAAGACCTCCGTGAGCTTAAGTTCACCGTAGATTTACTCTATATATATATATCATAGTGTTTTTAACCTTATACATCTGTAGAATGAAAACAAACCTCGAAGGTTTCTGATGGTTGCAAATAATCACAGATATATATGCCAGCAAACCAAGGGACCATAACTCTTCTAGGAAAAGAGAACCGATAATCTTTCCTGTATTTGAAATGTAATATATAAATATGCCATATATCACCTTGAACTTCAAAATTTAGAAAGATCTCACTTCCCGGTGCTCATAAAAATACCAATATCGTCCCTCTGCCTTCTCGGTCCATGCTTAACAAGAATAATTGGATTCTGGCTATAACCAACCCCAGAATATAGTAAAGGAACTTTTTGTTTACTTTATGAGAATGAAAGTACTTCAATTCTCAGAGAGGAGGGGGAGGTAAGGGGGGAGTGGTCGGGCTGTATCAATTCTCCTTAACAAAAAAACAATTTCTGAGAATTGGAATTACTTCAGTTCATGAAATTTCAGTTGGCAAATTGATTTCTCAGATTGCACGTCTCCACCAGCCAAGCCATCTTCTCCTTCGGCCTCATCAAGCATAAGGTCGAGTCTACTCCTTAGACTTGTGATTATATCCCCCTTAAATAAGTAGCACCCAATTAAGCCAGAGAAAAAAAGGACATTATTTCAAATACATGCAAAGGATAGTCAAATTCAGTTGAGTACTTCCAAGTATTGCTTTTCTCCGAAGTTGAGGTTCTTCTGACTAACAAAGACCACGGCTTCGGTACAATATAATATATAACTTTGCTGAATTCAACTGAAGTACCTTTATGTCAGAAATAGCCTGAGCAATAGGTTCTCGTGGAACCAAGTATGCAGAGGCACAGACAGATCCAGTAAGGAGCACTAACCCAGCTACATCCTCCGAGCTGCTTTCTTCTAATGAAACATTGAGATGATTAAACTCTACCACACCATATTCAGAAAATCCTTCATAAATCATGAGTGTAAAATGTATAATTTTGATAACTACAATTTATAGTTTCTAGAACCTACCTTCGTAGGAAGAATCTAAGTCAAATGGGAGGAGCAATTCAACATTATGCGGACCCTCTGTGCTAGGGCTCAAATTGTTTTCCACCTGTAACCAAACATCATGAAAATATTATGAAATCAATGCAAACAGTTTACGACAAATTACCAGCATGTTCATGATACAAGAGGCTCTTTCATGTAATAAACATATATAAATGTTAGCTAAAAGTTGCACAACCTGAGCAAATTTATAATATAGAATTGTGACAAAATATAATTATACTGATACCAAATATCCATCTAAGAGAGCTTCTGCAGTTTGTATTTTCTTCGAAAGATGATTTATTGCTTTGGTAACAACATTCTTGAATGAGTTACGCTCGGGCGAACTTGCTTGATCAATAGGTAACCTAAACCACCAAAGTAAAAAAGAATAGATAAGTTAGATAAGAAAAATAGGCAGAAAGAGAAGGGAATGTTGCATTATGTTTCAAACCAACAACACTTGGTCTTAAAATAACCAGATAAAAATTAAGAGCTGGCAAGAGGTTTTGAGTTGCATTACCTTACTTCAAAATTATAATTGCACCTGAACTCTTGAAGCGAAGTCAATGACTTGCTGAGTTTAAAGTCACATGGGCGTAAACTACCTGAAGTCCAGTTGCAGATACGACAAGCCCACCTGCCAAAAAAGTTTGTAAATTAAGTAAAACATTACAAAAACTAGCAAGGAAAATTAAACTTGCAAAACTTATCTATCCTCACTTGAGCTTGTACAGTTGACAAAACTATGAAGAGACTTCCCAAAAGAAGAAATACAAAATACAAAGAGAAAATACTTTGAAATACCTTCTTGGGGCATAAGAAATGTGAATAAGCAGCCTCTCATCAAATTGAGTATCATACCAGGGTGCAGCTTGAGCAACCCCCCTTATAACCTTGAAAAACATTTAAAATTTATGATAATTATTCAATGCTTTCCGGATATGAACATTCAACAAAAATTCAAAATGATGCCAGAAAATAATTAATTCAAAACCTGACAGAAGATGGCGGTAGTAGTAGTTTTGAAAGATGCCTCAGAAGTCCATATATAAATTCCCACTACATTCATGCCACCAAGAAGCATTCTTGAGACCTAAATATATTTTTCAAAACAAAATTACTATAAGGATAGGATCTAAATCTATCTTGTCTTTATACAACTAGAAATGCATACAAAACCTGACGAGCGTGCTCAGCAACCCAATCACCATCAACCATGACAGATTGTGGTGCTTCATTGGATGGTTTCTTAGAACCACTTTTCTTCTTCTCATCTCTCCCGCCACCTCCACCTTCAGATCTGAGAGAGCATGCTGGATCACCACCCTCTGTTGGTGGTGTTGGAATCAGAGCATAAACCTGTCCTCTATCTGAAGTGGCACTTAATTTGCCTATCACAAGCCCCACCTACTCATGTAATTTAAAAAAAATAATAATTTATTGATTGGACCAGCTTTGTTTCAATTGTCAGAACAGTGGCTTGCTAATGTCACTTAAGTAGAATACTCGTTCCAGTAAGACAATCAAATTGTAACTGAAAACAAACAATCGAACAGTGCCTTAAGTCTCTAGTTCCAGCATCATCTCTAAAATTTCCATCATTATAATCCTTATACCAGTCATATCAGCCAGAATTCCCAAATTTTAATTCCATTTCCCCTTTGCTATCGCCAGTACTTTGCAAGCTAAAGTTTGTCCTTGACAATTTGTACAGAAATTAAGCCTGACGGCTAAAATTTTTGGATTTTTACAGATCCAGAGTAGAGACACTAAAACTACAGTCCTTATCCAAGAAAAGAATGTAATGAACAAGAATGAAAGAGAGGGAAAAAGAAGGGTACTTGAACGGAGAGAGGAGCAGAGCCGGATTGAAAGAGACGATCTTCTATGGATTTGAGCTGGGCTTCATCGGCGACCACGGTCTTCACCATTGTTATGTTTGTTTTTGCGCGATCGGGTGCTGCTAAGTGCTAAGACAGCGAGCTCAAGTGCTCAACGCTCTAAGGCGAGGCGAGGCGAGGCACAATGAATTTGCTATGAAATTGGGCGTTCGGAGTTGGGCAAGTTGTCTCGGACATCACTAAATTATATCTCAAATTTATATTTAATTAATTTTTTAATTATTAAAATTTATTATTTATTCAAATTTAATTATTTTATTATTTTTCATTCAAAAAACGAAATACTTAATATAATCCTTATATTAAAATTTAAACACATATAATATTATATAAATTTAAAAATATGACAATATAAAACACACATTAATTATTTTTATTTATTTTCTTTTAAAAATTGTACTTTTTCAAATATCAATTTTAATCTTTAAATAAAATATGAAATAAAAAATTCTTCTTCTAACAAATAAAATTAGATGGTTGATATAAATTTATATTATTTAAATTAAAGAGGGAATTGGATGTCAACAAACTTCAATGACAAATATTACCAACAAATCTAGACCGCTCGTCAAACTTTCTTCCAACGGTTCATATACAAAATGTAGCAGATCCCTTTCTCGATCTTCCCCACCCCATGTTCGTTTCCCCATGACTCAGTCTTATTTATCAGACAAAATTTTCTTCTCACCTTCCTCCATTGAGGAAACACATCCGCTGCCATAGATAATTATGGCAGTCGACTGTCACTGAGCCTATGATGAATGAGACCCACAAAATAAATTTTAAAAAATCTCTCTAAAAACTAAATCTGAGCCGTTAATCTGAAGATGGACCATTCAGATTCTGTAATAGTCAGCTGTCATATTTCAACTATGACAGCAGATTCTAATCCCCGTTGGCCCTCTCGACCACTCTAAAAAATGTTATGATCATTTTTCAAGTTTAAAATTATTATTATTTATATTTTTCTCTTAATTTTCTATAATATCTGAGGTACTCTCGGTTACTTATCTGATATCTCTCACACTTCTAATTTCTAACAAAAAGAAAAGGAAATACCCATCATTTGTCTCTTACCAAGAATAACGTAATGAACTCGAAATAACTCACCATTTGAAAAAAAAAAACTTGAAAGAGCTCGTGTTCATGGTGTCTTTCTTTTTATTTGAAGTTTAAAGTTTGAAGATATATTTGTTGATCTTTTTGTCTATTTATTTCGAAATGGATTATCTCGAACTCTTTGAACTCGAAATACTATCTTGAGTCTGACACAGATGTTCACTCTGACAAATAAGAATAGACGAAGAACTGAATTAAATGAGAATAAAATAAGTTACTAGATCAGGAAGAAAGAAGAGAGTGCTCTGAAAGCTGTTTTCCTTATAACTCAAATATGTTTACAAAATATTTTATCTCTCTTATCTCTCTTTACACTACTCCTTTATTTATAGTGCTCGGTGTCATTAATGCACCTGCAATCCTATACAATAAATCTAATCCTAGCTATATAGTGGCATTAATTGTCTAGTCATACTTCTATCAATTTCACTGTTACTCTCATCAGCTGTCTCTGACACATGCGGCAGATGTCAGAAGTGTTATGTTCTTCATCGGGGCAAGGCCTTCATCCCGAGCTCCCTGATGTTCTCGAGCTGTTAGGCTCTCGTCCATCTCGAGGTTTGCCTTTGACACTTACTTGTCCTTGGTGTTGTTGCTTCTTCGAGTTCAACATGGGGTATCTCGAGGTGGTGGGGTTCCCGAGCTCTTGGTCCTTCAGGATTGGGACTTAGAGTTTATTACTCTCAACATCCTCCCTTAAATTCAAGTCTCGCTCCTTCATCATCCTGAGCATCTGCTTGCAGTTCTCGAATAGTGGCTTCAGCAAAGCCTTTGTGAAAATATCTACAATTTGATCATTGCTTTGTACATGAACAACTTGAACCTCTCCATCCTTGATATGTTCCCGGATTGAGTGGAATCTCACATCTATGTGATTGCTCCTTTCATAATGTACTGGGTTCTTGACTAATTCGATAGCCGACTTGTTATCAACTCGAATCTCGGTCGATTCAAGTTGTGGGCACTTTAGCTCCTACGACAGTCTTCTGAGCCGGATTGCATGGCTCACATCGAGTGATGCTGCGATATACTCGGCCTCACAGGTAGATAGTGTGATGATAGGATGCTTCTTCGACAACCATGTGAAAGTTGTGCCTCCCATGTAGAATGCATATTCCGAGGTGTTTTTGCGATCATCAATGTGACCGCACCAATCACTATCCACATAATCTGTAAGTTCAAAAACATTAGTCTTTTGGTAGAACAACCCGAGGTCCTCTGTCCTTTTGACATATTTGAGAATCATCTTCACTGCTTTCAAGTAAGGGTATCTCAGATCCTCCATGAATCGGCTTGTGACACCCACGGCAAATGCTATATCATGCCTCGTGCAAATTAGGTACCTCAAACTACCAGTTATACTCTAGTAGGTGTTCGAGTCCACAGTTTCTCCTTCTTCGAGTTTTGAGAGCTTGGCACCAAGTTCCATTGGTGTCGCTACCGGGTTGCAATCACTCATCCCGAACTTTTGGAGAATTTCTCGGGCGTATGCTCCTTGAGATACAAATATTCTTGACTTCTCCTGCTTGATCTCGAGTCCGAGAAAGTACTTCATCATCCTGAGGTCTGTCATCTCAAACTCGAGCTTCATTTCTCATTTGAACTCGTCAATAAGTCTTTGGTTGTTACCCATGAAGATCAGATCATCCACATACAGTACGACAACAATCATTCATTCATCTTTTTACGCCTTCACATAGATGGCTGCTTCGAAGGGACACTATTTGAAGTCATTTTTCTTGAAATAGCTGTCAATACTAATGTTCCACGCTCTCGGGGCTTGCTTTAACCCATACAGCGCCTTCTTCAATCTGAGCACTTTGTGCTCCTTCTCGAACTTCATATACCCGAGGGATTGTTCGACATACACCTCCTCTTTGAGCACACCATTCAGGAATACTGACTTCACATCCATATGATGTACCTACCATTCATTATAACCAGCCTGCGAGATCAGCAGCCGAATTGTCTTCATTCGTGCTACTGGGGCAAACACCTCATCATAGACGATCCCGGCCTTCTGCCGATATCTTTTGACTACGAGTCTCGCCTTGTGCCTCTCAATTGTGTTTTATGGGGTCATTTTCTTTTTGTACACTCACTTGATTCCAATTGGTTTGTGCCCTTTGGGTAGATCTGTCATCTTTCAAGTTTTATTTTTCTCGATTGCCTTCATCTCTTCGTCCATCGCAGCTTTCCATTTTGGATTTTGAATTGCTTCCTCGAATGAGATCGTCTCGACATCGGCTAGCAGACATACCAGGTGCACCTCACCGGTTGTCTCATAGAGATCTCGAAGATCCCAAAATCTTGAGTTTCTTGATTCAACCTCAGTTTCAGCTGAGCTTCCTAAACTAGAGTCCTCCTCTGAGCTTCTCGAGCTTGAGGCTCTATCATCTCAAACTGGGTGTCTCACCTCGACTTTCTCAGTTAACAGCTCTTCCTGCTGGTTCTTCCAGTCCCAGCAAGCTTCTTCATTTAGCTCGACATCTCTATTGATCATGAGTTTCTTCTCGATCGGATCATAGAGTTTGTATGCCTTGGATTTCTCACTGTATCCAATGAAGACATACTTCTTGCTTTTGTCTTCGAGCTTGGTTCTTTTCAGGTCCGGGATTTTTCCATATGCTATGCTCCCAAATGCCTTAGTGTGTAATATTGGGTTTGTGGCCGCTCTAGAGTTCTTGGGGGGTTATATTATTGAGAAATACATGCGGGCATCGGTTCTGTATGTACACCGCACACTGCACAGTTTCGGCCCAAAATTCCTTCGGCATTTCTTTGGTTTTGATCATTGATCTCACCATGTCGAGGATTATCCTGTTCTTTCTCTCAACGATGTCATTCTGTTGTGGTGTGTAAGGTGCTGTCAAAAATTTGTGGATCCCGTGATTCTCACAGTATGACTTGAATTGGTTGGACAGGTACTCACCGTTTTTATCCGATCTCAGAGATTGAATCTTTTTTCCGTTATTTTCTCAACCATGACATTAAAATTCTTGAAGGTCTCGAAGTCTCAAATTTCTTCTCGAGAAAGTACACCCAACACTTTCTTGAATAATTATCGATGAAAGTGATGAAGTACTCCTTCCCACTAAATGAGCCCGGGGTGATCGGACACAAATGTCAGTATGGACCAACTTGAGAGGTCTAGTTGCCAAAAACTTAGACTTTCCGAATTATCTTCTCGTCTATTTTCCTATCACGCACCCTTCGTAGAACTTATTCTCGAAGTCGAGATTCGACAGTCCTTTCACTGAGTGTTTCTTCACCAAATCTCTGAGGCCATTATACCCCAGATGTCTGAACCTCATGTGCCATAACCAGGTTTCGTCTTCCTTGTTAATCTTAAGATATTTCTGCTCGATCATTTACAAGTTCAGTTTAAACATTCTATTTTCCCTCATTTCAACTCGAGCGATAGCTCTTCCTCGGCTATCTTTCAAATGTAGAGTTCTATTTTTCATGAAGATTTTAAACCCTTTTTTCATTAATCGGTCCACACTTAGAATGTTGCTCTTTATCTTCGGAATGTAGTAGACATCTTCTACCATCCCGAGTTTCCCATTCTTCTGGAGAAAGTTCACGTTGCATTTTTCTTTAACCTCTACCTTAGAGGCATCTCCGAAAA
Source organism: Schoenoplectus tabernaemontani (assembly GCA_037127355.1). NCBI lineage: Eukaryota > Viridiplantae > Streptophyta > Magnoliopsida > Poales > Cyperaceae > Schoenoplectus > Schoenoplectus tabernaemontani. Next base: position 9,761,172 of record CM073748.1, read on the forward strand.
AATTATTCCGGCTAACTCGGTTATCTCGGCAAATAAGTGCTTGTGATTGGTCATGTGATTGCTGGCCTCTGTGTCTAGGTACCACACAGTATCACATCACAAAATCGACGGATTTTATGCCATCAGTAACACTTTCTCGTTTTCGATCACTTCGATGTAGTTGGCTTTGTCTTCTACTTTCTTCTCTGCCCAACAATTTTTAACGTAATGCCCGTGCTTATCACAATTGTAGCAATCTATATTAGGTGTTTTCTGCCTTCTTGGCTTCTCCCTCGTTCTCACGAGGTTGGGCTTGACTGCCCCAACTGACTCGACTCAGCTCGGCCACGTCGTCCACGACCTCCTCGTCCGTGTGCCTGTTGTGTCTTCTGCACGTACAGTGCTTTCTCTTCGAGAACCACCTTAGCTTGAAGGGTCTCTGCGAGAGTTTCTTTCTTCTTGAGGTTATTTCTCTGCTCGTGTGCTAAGAGCTAGCCGGCGAGTTCATCCATAGTTAACTCTGCCAAGTCCTTTGACTCCTATATCGCACAGACCACGTTTTCGAATGTGTCGGTTAGCGACCTCAAGATCTTCTCCACCACCCTCTGCTCCGAGAGGCTTTCTCCATTTCTCTTCAGTTGATTCATTACTATATGTACTCTGGTGATATAGTCCGAGACTCTCTCTGTGTTGTTCATCCTCAGCATCTCAAACTCACATCGTAGAGTTTAGAGTCTTATCTGTTTTACCCGGTTGGCTCATTTGTAGGCTGTTTGGAGTATTCCTCGCGCCTCTTTAGAAGTTGTTGCTTCGACAACCCTCTCGAACCCGATTTCATCTACTCCTTAATATAAGATGTAGAGCGCCGTCTTATCTGCTACTTTCTTCTCCTTCAACAGCTTCAATTGTTGCACGGTCAGAAGTGCGACATTCTTGGGTTCAACATATCCGATCTCGACTATATCCCACACATCCTGCGCTCCTAGCAGGGCTTTGATCTGAATGCTCCAGTTGTTGTAGTTCGACTTTGTCAACTTGGACACCGACATGTTGAGTGAACTATTCCCGAAACCACTCATATGCTCTGATACCAATTTGTTGACCTCCTTATCTATTTATTCTGAAATAGATTATCTCGAAATCTATCTCGAACTCTTTGAACTCGAAATACTATCCCGAGGTCTGACACAAGTGTTCACTCTGACAAACAAGAACAGATGAAGAACTGAATTAAATGAGAATAAAATAAGTTACTAGATCAGGGAGAAGGAAGAGAGTGCTCTAAAAACTATTTTTTTATAACTCAAATGTGTTTACAAAGTGTTTTATCTCTCATTTATCTTTACACTACTCCTCTATTTATAGTGCTCAGTGTCATTAATGCACATGCAATCATATATAATAAATCTAATTCTATCTATTCTAGCTATACAGTAGCATTAATTGTCTAGCCACATTTCTGTCAAATTTACTGCTGCTCCCATCAGTTGTCTCTGATACATGCGGCAGATGTCAGAAGTGTCATGTTCTTCATCGGAGCAAGGGTTTTATCTTGAGCTCCTTGATGTTCTCGAGCTGTCAGTCTCTCGTCCATCTCGAGTTTTGCCTTTGACACTTGCTCGTCCTTGGTGCTGCTGCTTCTTTGAATTCGGCATGAGCTATCTTGAGATGATCGGGTTCTCAAGCTTTTGATCCTTCAAAATCGGGACTTAAAGTTTACTAGTCTCAACAATATTATGATCAAATGCTTAGTTACTTAATTGAAGAGAGGTAGCAAAGTAATGGCGAACGATCCTCTAATCAAAGCTAAAGACCAGTACTGTACTGGTATGCTAGCAAAGTTTAGTTGCTTTACTTCGAATAGTCTTTTACTTTCAGTAATTGCTTTATTAGTATTATTTAGTTTGTTCACTTTGAACAATTTTTGTTGTAATTGTTTGGTAATGCTTATTTATTGGGACAAAATTTTGAGATGAATTTATGGCTTTCAAGCCATCTCTACTCTGGAGGGAGGGAGGGTGAGGGAGAGAGAGGGAGAGGGAGAGTATTGCTATGAAGGATGCATCAGCGTGAGAGAGGGAAGTGGATTGTCAATGTCACAGCTTTTAGAGGAGAGAGACTGAAAGAAAATGAACAAATTAATTGGGACACGAAGAGAAGAGAGAAGTGATCTGTTTATAGCATTTATCAGAACCGTTAGATATAATTTTGAAAAGCATTTCGGATTAATTGGCAAGATTGGGCATTAGAGTTTGTTGGCACGGAATCTTCACTCTTAAATTATATATGTTCAATTACATAAAAATATATACAAATATGCTATAAATAATAAAATAACAATAATTGTGACATGCGCTGAATACAGTGTAGAGTATAATATAGTAGATAAGGTCTACAGTCTATAGCCACTTGACAAAAACTGATGTAAATAACAATACAAAATAGCTGGTAATTATCAGCTACTTCAAAAAAAAAATTATCAATCTTACTTGAAAAAATTAATTAACATAAATATTCATATAATATTATAATTTTTTATTAAGTTTGGATGAAAAAATTACTGGAGTGATTAAATTTGAATAAATATCACATTTTAGTAATTAAAAATAAATAAATAAAAATCTAAGACTGAATATGAATATAAATTTGAGATACAATTTAGTGACCTTCTTCAAAAAATTTACCCATTCTGAGTTTGGACTCAAGACGTGCGTTGGACTGTTGGGGTTGAGGTCCGTTTTTAAGTCTCATTATTGCATATTTGAATCAAGTTAAATTATCTTAATTATATGTTTATAAAAAATATAAAAATTTAACTTCACGTTGATAGTATTTAAGAGAATGAGTTAAATAGACACAATTTGGTTCATTCATTTTGTTAGCTCTCAATGCAGATCGAAATAAAATTAAATGATGTTTTTTTGTGCGCGTATATAGTATGGCATGCAAAACTCAACTAACATGATTCTGACCGGAAAAAAATTATAGACATTTTAAATTGAATGTTTTAGACCAATCTTTTTTTAATGTATTTCTGGTTCGGTTTGGCATACATGAATCACTAAATTGGCAGATACTTACGGTTACATGAGTCACAAAATTGTTTGGTGCGCTGTAGTCGTTCTGTTATCTTACGTTCTCTGTGTACGTCAAAATATTTGATGTAAATTTTTAATTATTTGATTTTGACTAAGTCATTATATTAGATTGAATTATGAGTTTACTTTAAAAATTTATTTAATCCGAACCTAAACATATAATTACTAGTATATTGTCCGTTCATTGGAACGGATATAAATATTTATAAAATTATAATATTTTCTTATTAGAAGAAATGATAACATATGAAACCTTAATTTATTGTTAAATATTATGAAGGGAATTGTAAATAAAAAGTTATTGCAAAGCAATTCTATCAGTACAAACACTTTAAAGTTATTTCTAAATATGTACCAATTCTCTTCATTTTACGTTTAAGATAGAACTGAAAAACATATTAAACACTTAAAAGACACCTTCGCTTTTTAATGCATAACAGAAATTTATAAACAAATAACCTCAAGATTATAGTCACCGTCTGAAAATTATTTTTGCTTCCTATCCAGAATGCGTTGAAATAACCAATGGGATACATCCTCATAAAAGAATTAAAAATGGGAAACATCAAAAAATGGATACATCATATATAGAGGTGTAAATTATTGATCCGACTCAGACCCGACCCGACATGATCTAAAAATAAATGGGTCAGATATGGGTTTAATTTTTTTGACCCGAATTGGGTCGGGTCAATTTCGGATCAACCCGATCCGATCTAATTAATTATGTTTTTTGAAGTAATTTTGTGATTTAGTACTAATTAAAGCTCAAATATACATTAATCATATACTAATTAAGATTAATTATAAATAAATTAATATTTAATTATTTAAAATAATATAAAAATATTTAATAAATATTTAATTATTTTATACGAGTCGGGTCAGATCAAACCGTATCCCGGCCGAGTTTTGATCGATCAAAAAAATAATAAAATGATATGACCCGATCTGAACCCGATCCGACCCTACCCATTGACTCCTAATCATATATTATAATTTTATAAGTTACTATTCACATAATATATACATGAATGGCAAAATTACCAATAACCTACATTGTGCCCTTCTAGAATTAAAAAAAAAAACTTCAAATGGATGTAGAGAAGTCAAAGAGGAAAGATGTACGGACAACATCAATAAGGGCAAAATTGCCAATAACCTATATTGTGACCTTTTAATAATATACTAGTAGCTTGTCTGTGCGTTGCTATGATAATGTCTTTTAAAAATAAAAAAACTTAATATCTTCATATGAAAAAAAAAGAAAATAAAAATAAAGATAATTTAGTAATTAATATAAATTTTAATCGTGAATACATAATTAATATCACAATTGAGAGGAAACTTAACATTCAGAATTTAAGGAAAGTTAAAATTCATAATTGATGACAATCTAAGAAAAAAATAAAATAGAACAATTGTACTTCTAAATTATGCAGCATTTTGTATAACAATCAAAATTGAGAGAAAATTATAACTTCAATACAAATGGCCATAGCGATGGTAATATTATTTGATGAATTAATTTCATCTGATGATTAATATTAGCTCTAGAAATTCAACATAAAATCTGAACTGTTACAGAATTAGAACATTTACGTACTTAATAAGAAATAGAGATAGAGATAGAGATTTATACATCTTTTAAATTGTTCGCTAATTTTTACATTTTATTGTCGAAATTATTTAAATAAATCATCAAGTGATCTTTACTTTAAATAAATTTTATACAGAAGCCGAGGAGGCCGTTGGTTCTTCGGATATGACTAAATGTTTGAATAGAATTTACAACCGTTTCCTTCTTTCTTTTCAAATGAAATGTTCAAACTTGAAAGATGATTATTTGTTCATTTAAATATGTCCAACGTGAATAACCAGAGAGTTATTTCTCTCGCAAGTTTGATTTCTATTTGGAGATTTAGATAAATTTTATAAATTGGAACGACTTTACTATTGTTAGATTCATTTAGTGCCAAAAATTCAATGATTTCCCAAAAAATCAACGGTGATGAATTCATAATCCTTCATACAACATTGAGTTACTTGCCAGGAAATAGATACTTTTATGTTAGTGGCTGAGCCTCGGAGTGGCCCTCTGGGGACCTTCACTGGAAACCCCAAGCAGTTCCCGGTAATACATGTTCCACCAATCAAATTAAAATACAAAACATACCTCTGTCACTCTGTGAGCGGACCCAAATCTAATTTAGAATTTTTTATTTGAGGCATCATTTAACATCAACCAAGTAGCAGTGGAGTAAGGACAAGAGATTTCGGTAATTAATTAAACGATTAAAAAAAGGCAAAGCCGCTGTTTCTGGAATGAGCATCTCCTGTGGCGATAGAAATGTAGTATATACTATATAGTATATATTATATATACTGCTGTATGGTGTATACTACGGCATTATTCATGTATCATGTTCAGACTTTTATGACACTGGATTGGATATTTGGAGTGAGCCATACAAGATCAATCCCACTGGTTCTGCACCCCATGCGCTCCCTTAACTTGCACCGCTGCTAATTTTAATCCTTAAATTACTCCAGCGGAGGACAAAAAGAAGAAAAATATATTTACCTGATATTTGGGTTCATTGCCGTAGTAGTTGAAATATCAAATGAAATTGTATGAAGGTGCAGTATTTTTAGTTGAAAACTTAATGTTTGTCAAACGAGAATTATAAGATAAGAGTAACTAAAATACTATTATAAATAAATATATTGAATAAACTGTAATTAAATAGTAATTGATTCTGTCGCGTCGCACGAGGGTAGTACATATGCACGCTTTTAGATGCACGGGGCCTTTTGAGATTGATGAAGCACGAATTTTCACGTAAATCGGACGATCTGAAAATCACGTTGCACGGTGCAACGTGACAGACGATAAAAAATCATATATAGAGTAATGTTATGATGCTTCATGAAATATAAAATATTTTATATTTTATATTCATATCTCGATTTTAAAAGTCTAAATGGCCGATTAAAATATTAAACATGATCTTTATATTAAAATATCTTTGAAGATCGAATTTTTTATTTTTTAAAAAAATTATTATTTTTTATATGAGTGGAAAATCACTAGTATTGGATGGTGTAGAAATCGTTAAAACAATAAACTTTGTAACCATCTAAAAAATAGCAAATAATTTTTAAAAAATATAAAATTTGATTTCCAAAGATATTTTAATATAAAAATCATGTTCAACGGTTTGAATCGGTCGTTTGGACTTTTAAATTTGAGATACGGACGCAAAATACAGAATATTTTGTACTTCACAAAACACCATAGTCTCACTATATATATATATATATATATATATATATATATATATATATATATATATATAAAATAATTGAAAATTGCGGGCATAACTATAGTAATTTTTGTTTGATAAAATTAACATCTCTTAAATTTATTTTACAAATATATTACGATTTTATTTTGGGTCATAATACTTACTATTTTATTGTCTAGTTAGAATTTGTAAGTTTTAAGATTTAAAGTATAATACTATCAGATTGTTATAAAAAAAATGAAAACTAATCAAAGATTTCATTTATTGTCTTTATTATCATCATTTTTGGTACGATTAAACTTAAACGAATTATAAAGTGTGTTGGGTGAATAATAATGTTATTAAATCAAATTATAATTTTTTGGACTCAACAATTGTATTTTAGAGATTTATACCAGTTGAATTTCAGGAACTTATAAATCTCTGAAATTCAATTGATATAAAACTTTTGAAAATTAAACTGATATAAACCTCTAAAACTAAGTATTATAAACCCTAGAATTGAGTGATGTAAATCTTAAATGTTAACTGGTATGAATTCTAGAACTCGACTGATATAAACTTTGAAAAATGAACTGGTATAAATAAATCCATGGATTCCATTGACATAAATCTCTGAAATTTAATTAGTACAAAACTCAAAAACTCAACTGGTATAAACCATTGAAATTACGAATTTTATATTTAAAATGAGTTAAATATGAGAAAAAGGTTATGATATTTTTTCGTTCACGAGAATGATTTTTAGTTTTTTTATTGATGAGTTTAAAATTATTATTGTTCGGGAGAAAAAAAATGAAAAATTTTTGTTAGGAGATTTTTTTTTTTAAAAAGTAATCCCAAAACATGGGTCCCGAAAGTGACAAATTCCCGGGGAACAGCACACCGGAGTTGCTTTCCCTTTCGCTACTTTTTGCACCTCTGGTTCCGTTTTCTCACTGCGTCTCTCACTCTCGCTCTCTCGCTCTCCTCACTTTCTCTAATCACGCAAGCTCTCTTTTCTGATTTCTCATATTCCATCGTGCTGAGAAGACAAAGAAGCACGGCTAGCCAGTGAAGGAGGTGAAGAGAAGCAGCGTAAGCATGGGGGGACCTTTGGGGGCGATAATAGGGAGGTTTCCGACGACTGGGGCGGACGGAGATTCGCAAATGGACGGCGGGATCATACGCCACAACCGGAAATGCAGGGATCTGGTGTTTCTCTTCATATTTATTGCCTTCTGGGTTGCGATGATTGTCAACTCCAGCTTCGGTTTCAACCAAGGCAATCCATTGAGGTACATTTAGCTAAAATGCGCCTGCTTTATCAAGGGTTTTTGTTCAGATACTGGTCGAGTTTATACGATGAATGTGATAATTTTGGTTGTTTTGTGCTAGTTTGATATGTCATTTGTTAAATCCCTGGGTTTTTAGGTAACAAGTCTTCCGCATTAAATGATTGTTCAGTTGAATTAGTTTATTATTCTCTCATATTCCTTTTATGTTATGCTTGCGTACTGTGCTCACTGCTTGACTAAGACTTGACTGAGCATGACATTTCAAAAAAATGTTTCCAATTTCTTGTGGTGAAAATCAACCTTTCTTATACAAATTTCCATACTTTTCATCATTGATGAATTTAGTTTCTCTATTAATGGTATTATTTTTGCATGGTCAAATCAAATTTCTCATGTAGACTTAAGTACGGCCTTGACTACAAAGGGAACATATGTGGGGACCGACATGGCAATCCTGATTTGCGTGAGTTAGAGGTGAAATACTATATGAACCCAAATCAAGTGTACCAGAGTGGTACAAAGGATAGCCAGTTCAGCCTGGCTGATGCAAAGACAATCTGTTTGATGGAATGCCCCATGCCAGCTGATGATGGGGTCAATTTTGTGTGCGACTACCCGGATGGGGACATCCACCTCTCTGTTGATGATTGGATTGATAGGGACTATGATTACTTTGAGTTTCTCACTCCGGAAATGCGAAACAGCTCTCTTCAGTTGCAAGGCCCTTGCTACCCTATCATTTTTCCAAGTGTAAATGGTATTCACTGTTTTATGTAAATTTAATATCATTATTTTTTTTTTCTTTTGTCATCACTTCCATATGCAGTCCTGCAAAACCTCATGTACTAAGAAGCAATGTCTGTTTGTCCTCTTACATTAGGAACTAACTTTCCAAAAATAAAAATGTATGTATAACATTCTAAAAAATAAAAATTATCCATACCCCATGCTTCAACTTTTTTTTCTCAAATGATAGATGATGTGGCTTAGATTTTATTTAATAGGGATAGTCAAGATATTCGTGGTTTTCCAATCTGCTATCTAAGGCTATATGCAGTGGCGGACCCAGGAAAATATTAAGCCTAGGCACGAATTATCTAGTATTACTAAATAATGAGCTCTATTTCATTATATTTTGTTCAGTATGTTATTAAGCCCAGAAACAACAGCTACCACAGATGAAAATTTATAGCTTAGTATGAAGATATTCGGTAGTAGACGGTGTTTTTGAAAAATTAAGCCTGGCACATGAATAGGCTTGCCTATGCCTAGATTTTCCCTTGGCTATATGAGATATGTCCTGTGTTTCAGGGAAATGCATGGCTACATTAAGGTTTGGTAGACCAGCAGTTAAAAATCTCCCTTTTTTTATTCTACCACACTTTGATCTTATACATGTTCATGTCATTTGTCGTAGTTTTTTGGAGCTGTCAGTATATTGCTCGTGCATCAAACTCTTCTCTGAAGCATTGGCAACAAATGGGTGGTGTTGCCATAGATGAGAACATATTAATAGACAAAACTATTCACAAGGCCATTAACTCTCGATCAGCAGTGCTAAAGGTTTGTCAATTAGCACTTGGCTTATACCTGTTTATGTGCTGTTTCCTACCTTGTTATGTGGTTGGAGCTTTAAATTATTCAAAAATATCACCAGAATTTTATTTTCTACCACACTTTGTCCACTAACGAGTTCAAAATTTCACAGATATAAAATAACTGAATTCCCTCAGGCTTAGCAGCACTAGTGCTTTATTTTGTTGTTATGGCTAATCTTTGAATCGCTAATAAAATTTGAATTTGTTTACAGAGATACATAGCAGATATAGGGAAATCTTGGCCCGTATTGATTGTCTGTGGATGGATTTTGCCTCTTTTCCTGTCAGTTATTTGGCTATTGATGATCAGATATTTTGTTGCTGGGATGCCATGGGTTACTGTTATTCTCTTTAATGTCCTCATCATATCTGTTACAATGTTTTACTATATAAAAGGTCAGAATACTATTTCTAAGAAAGAAAAAAGCTCTTTCTTTTTGTTATATTTCATCCATTATATCTTTGTTCATTCAAGCACTCATCCATCTTTTTGACTATTTGTAGCTGGGTGGATTGCGAATGATCCGTTAACAGTTGTAATTGGTGAGAGCGATCCTTACGTTAATATTACCGGAAGGGTAAACTATCAAGCATACAAATTTCTTGTTTTGTTAACTTGTCCATTTTTAACTATTCTTCTTTTTTTTGAACTGCATTTTTTGTTTTCCTAACTACAGGAGATCAATCACCTTCGTGCCACCACTATTCTGATGACTTTAGTCATGATTATTGCATTCCTCACCTCTCTTGCCATTGCTCGGCGTATTCTCGTTGCAACATCTGTCCTAAAGGTATGATTGTTCACATCCTTCTTTCAACCTGTATTAATTTTTCCTTTTTTCCACCTGGTATCATTCTCAATCTTTTGGTATGTCATTGCATTGCTGTAGTCATATTTTGTTGATTATTTGTTACTATGTACAAACAATTAAAAATTTAAGAAGATTTGTCAGTAAGATGGTAGATGAGAGAATGAGAGGGTTCAGACAAACTAAAGCTCTCATTTCTCACTTGATTCATCCAGATCTTCTAAGACATCATTGAAATTTAAAAAAAATATGACTGAAATTCAGTATTTCAATTGCTTCTTGGAAAAGTAGTATGAATATCTACAGCTGTACCTTAATGTAATACCATAATTCCTCACTTAACATCAAATTTACAATTGGAAATGACAGGTGGCAGCAAAGGTAATAGGAGAAGTACAAGCGCTAATAATATTCCCAGTTCTGCCATATTTTATTCTCGCTATATTCTACTTGTTCTGGTTCTCGGCCTTGCTGCATCTATTCAGCTCAGGCCAGGTCCTGAAAAATGACTGTAATGCCAATTGTTGCACTTATGACCTCAAGTTGAACAAAGTGAGCTGTGACAACTGCTGTGGCTACAGTGTGCATTACACCCCGCATATTGGTATTTCGATTCTATTTCACCTTTTCGGATGTTATTGGGCCACTCAGTTTATTATTGCATGTTCCTCCACTGTTATTGCTGGGTCTGTTGCTTCATACTACTGGGCCCGCGGTGAAATTTCAGTAAGTCTATATATTTCTTCTGAATTTTTTTATTAATTTGATGATATTCAAACAAATAAAGAAAATATAGTAACAAAAATTGTTGTACTGGTATTACTATGTTTGATTTTTACCCAAAACTTTTGTTGACTTGTTTTAAATGAGGCATTTGTACTTTTCCAGTCTACAAGATAGAACAAGATAGGAAGTCTTATACTGGCAGTGACCAATACAAGTCATTCAGAATTTAGACTTCATTCTAGAGGATGAAGCTATCATTTAGCAACTATTAACAACCAAGTAATTTAAACTGATGATGTTTTACTGTTTTATTCAAATAAACATCAGCCAGAGATCCCGTTCCTTCCTGTATTTGCTTCTTTGAGGCGTTTAACAAGATACAGCCTGGGTTCAGTGGCTCTTGGCTCCCTTGTTGTGTCAGTTGTTGAGTGGATCAGGTTCATACTGGACTCACTTCGGCGAAGGTTGAAATATGTTGATGCAACCTCAGAAAACTTTATGGGAAGAATGGTTTCTTCATCATCTCACTGCTGCTTGGGCTGCATTGACTGGACCCTCAGATCAATAAACCGGAATGCTTATATTATGGTATGTGTGCATAACCCTTCATAAAACTTGATATTTGCATTGTGATAATCCAAAACCAAAACCAATGTGCATATGTTAGATTTACCATAGTAACATGAGATATAAAGGCTAATTTTTATGGCCACATATTGCGGACAGTACTCTTGTGTTGCATGTCTGTACCTAGTTATTTTAAACATGAAATATGTTATTGACACATGAAGATGTGTCAGGGCAGGTTTTTTTGGGTCTTCTCCATCTTCCTTTGTTCGTAACTTGTTGTTGGTTTTGTTTTGCAGATAGCAATTACTGGAAAAAGCTTTTGCCAGGCTTCTTCAATTGCTACAGGTCTTATAATGAACAACATATTGCGTATTGGGAAAGTGAATGTAATTGGAGATGTTATTCTGTTTCTTGGAAAGCTGTGTGTGAGCCTTTTTTGTGCCTTGTTTGCATTTTTGATGCTAGACACATACAAATACAAATCAGCTCACAATAAGATTTCATCTCCTCTTTTCCCAGTTCTGGTAAGCTCTCACAATTACTTGGTTGTTTAATGTAAATATAGATGCAAGCATATGCTATCTTAATTTTAACAGACAAAGAGGTATCAACCGGTTTTGATTTATTGTTTTTTTTTGGGTATAAAAACATACTAATCAGTCCTTACTATTGATATAAGATTATAACTAATTGGGTACAGAACCTGTTATCAAGGTGCCATCATTCTTGTAATATCAAAACTTCTGGAAATTGCAAAAAGATCTTACAGAACTGAAGTGTATGAACTTTTAAGTTCCTGCATCAAATACAAGATTCTAATTGTTTGAAAAGTTTACCAAAAGATAGATTGAGTGAAATGTTTAACTCGCAACACTGAATAATGCTGATGTCTGTGTAATGTAGGTGTGTTGGGCACTGGGCTACATTGTTGCAACCCTTTTCTTTGTTGTTGTTGAGATGTCCATTGACACAATCATTCTCTCCTTCTGCCAAGATGCTGAGGAAAACCAAGGGAATGCACAATATGCGCCGCCTCTTCTGATGGAAACACTAGATGGGGGTGGGCCTGGTGAGATGCAGAGATTAACACAGGGACCGTAATCACTGTCTCATTCATTTGCAAGTTATTTGTGTTTTGCCTTAGTTCTAGGTTATGAATTAGATGCTAGTATTTGCATTCAGTTGTTTGTATTCATGGGTTCTATATCTTCGTTGGTGTAAGGCGCTTTGTTAGATTCTTAGGTAGGAGCCATCATTTTGTAATAGTCTTGTATCAACCAACAGAAACAGGCATTTTTCTAGCATGTCTGCGTTGAAAGATTATTAATGCCAAAGGTTGTATTATAGCGGCAGTATATTTTAGCTGTCAGTTATTAAGCCTTTCAGTTTTTAGCATTAGTTCTACTTCTATCTATCTGAGCTCCTTTTGAGAAGTGATCACAAATTTCCTGTGTAAAAAAAAGATTAAAAAATGGTAATGTTTACTTATTTTATTTAAACAAAAAATGTTTTTTTGTATCATTTGTATCACTTGCTTCATTATAACACATTAGAAAATCCAGCAATTTTTACAACTAGAATAATAAACAAATCAAGAGTGAAAACTACAAAAAAAAAGTTAATTGTAATTGTCTAACCTGTTTCATTGGTTTCATTGTAGAACACGCACTTAACAAACCCAATCCGGCCTTTTTTATCAGGTTTCCTTTTGAGCGCAAGTACAAGGGTGAAAATGCTTTGGTTGTGAGGGTCTCTATCTTCCACATTCAACCTAATTTCTCTTTTAACCTACTGCTTAAAATTTTAGAAAATTACATAAGGTTCATTAGTGTTCTACTGCTATAGGAACACTGTCATTAAATACCACTGACATCGTGTGGCCTCAAACCTAATTTCTCGGTTACAAAATGCTTGTTTAGGAATACTGTCATAAAATACCATTGACATCGTATGGCCACAACCAAACCAACTTTTGACAAATATCAAGTCGTATTAATAAACTAACCAATTAAGCAGATGCCCTGATGTAGGCCTGGACCAGAGAGAGCTTTGCCTGATTGCCTCTCATCTCTCATGTTGTTGTCAAAGAACATATTCTCCTTTACCTAAAGAACTCTTTACGGCAAAAAGAACAAATAAGTAGTGATAACGAAAGCTGATATCCGCTTATTAAAGATATCCAAAAATAATAAACGCCGAGTTTCAAATTTGGCAAGACAGACCTAGAGCGATGACTTAGTCAATTATTTTCCTAATAAAAATCAGAGAATGGAAAAGAAACCCGTGTAGCACTTACTTGACGATAGATCAACCAGAATATTGATACTGCATCATTACACCATCAGTGACTAACACCTTGCTTGAATAGATAATAATGAGAGATGGAAGACAGAAAAAAAAACAACAATTCATGAATTAATCTTGTTTGGTCGTTTACTGGAAAAACTCTTGTTTGGTTAGACATTAATGAAGGTTACTTCCTAACCTCTTATGATGCTTGTTCTTTGTTAACTAAAATTAGAGTCTAATGAAGCAGAACAACATTAACCAAACAAGAAAGAGAACCATCAAATATCTACGCAACTATTTATCTCAAAAAATAAAATAAAAAGTCCATGCAATTACTTGACAATGACTCCTAAGTCCTAAAAATGGTGCACTGATTATGACTTCCAGTTACCTTGTGACAAAATTGCCCAAATTTAACCACTACATTTGAGAGAGCTGCATTCTCTTTTAGTATTAGCCCTAGACCTTCAAATGCACACTAGAACTTTGAGTGAGGCAATGACTTTCACTAGACCTTATTATTCATGCTAATTACAAAATTACATATATTAGTAGGTACTCTATGATAAACCCCACTTTGGTAACAGATCAGTTTATTTATTAAGTGTTAATCAATAGAGGTTCCTCACCTATTAATTTTTACAATTGCTCTCTCTCTTTTCTCTTCCCTAAAACTTAATTTCAAAATACGAGTAGGCCCTCTGTTAAAATTTGAGCATAAACAGGCAGTAGGGTGCTTTCCAAATTTTATGCAAAGAGTTTTGTGTGCAAAAATCGAGTACAAGCAGCCAACACACACATAGATACCTTTGCTAAATTTGAAACTTTGTTTTTAAATTAAAATTATAAAACAGCCAAGTCATCGACATCCTTTTTCCAAGTCATATCTCTTATCCCGCTTATTTTAATTTCTTAGCAAACTCAATTTCTGAAATAGAGAAGGGGGGGGGGGGGGCGAAATTGACATATTTTACACCATTTCAGCCAAATTGAGATTAAATGGGCACTAGGGAGATTTGTCCCAAAGAGGGTACGGCTTTCCTCTTTATTCTGACCTTTCTGGCCTTTCTCCCATTTTTAGAATTTTCTCTCTTAAATTTCATATTCTGGAGCAGCAGGTCCTTATAGAATGTAAATACGATACATTTAATTACTTGACTTGAGGGGGTCACATTGATGGCGTGGTATGGGCTGAAAGGTGGATTCTCTTAGACGGATAGCAATCAGTTACAACTAGCAAAGTGGCTAACTTTTCTCAAGTGGAAGTGGTACCCTTTTTTTGGATATCCAGCTTCACTTTAGCATATTAAATGATGTTTGATGAATTGCATAGATTAGTCAGTTTACCAGGACCCGTGCACAAAGCATAAAAGGTATCTTATTGCTCAAAATTGACAGAAATTAACAGAACAATCTTCAATTACGTGCCCATATATATATATTAAAAAAAAAAGAGAGAATCAATAGACATGTGAATCAAATGAGCTTGTTAATGAAAATGGAAGTGTAAAATTAAACCATCCTTTTGATTACATGGAAATATTTGAACCATCTCATACAAAATTTTGGCGATTCACATCCGTCCAGCAATTAAAGCGCTTAAAAAGAGGGAGAAAGAGGGATGCTATCATGGCAACCATCCGATGGCCATCCTCATTTCTTGACAAAATGGCGGCGAACCTTTACCCAGCCCTTCTTACAGCCTGTCCCGACCGCGTTAGCGCCTCTCTTGCAAGGAGGCCCCACAGCCCTGATCGCCTTCTTGAAAAGCGCCTTCAGCTCCTTCGATCTGACTTTCACTTGCTTCTCAAAATCACCCATCGCCTATCAATCAAATCTCGCTCTCTCGGAAGGAGAAAGGATATCGGGTTTAGGGTTTCGGATTGGTCTCTTCCGTTTCTCGCTGCCAGGGATGGTGAATGGGGGGAAATATGGAAATTGAAAAAGGTAGTTGCAACTATGGCCGCGTTTCCAAATAGGAGAGTCATGGTTGGGCGCAAAACTCGCTTTTTAAAAGGTAATCTTCGGTGCACCTAGTTCATCATTAAATGCGGATTTAGATATCAAGGGTCCCGCTATTCGGTGATTTAATGATGGATGACAGTTCGACACATGGATAATAATGAGTGATTTTGAATTGTATAATGTATCGTGTATCGTAGTATTTAGTATCGTATCGTGTATTATGTATCGTATCGAATCATTTAAGATACGCTAAGTTATTCTAGTAATTAAATAATATAACTAGTTACGAAAGAATTTCATTAAAAAAAATTTAATAACAAAATATATCATATTTCTATGATCTAACTTTAAGTCGCATGCTATATGATCATTAAATATTACTAAAATAAAATTATTTAAATGTAAATAACAAACTAATATATAGATTAAATAATAAAATTTGTCTATTTAAATGTAAATAACAAGTTAAATAATAAATTAACAGAGGTTAAGTAGCTAATTAAGAGATTTTAATAAATTAACTAAACTAACAGAGATTAAATAATAGAATAACAGATCAATGAAATAATAAATTAACTTTATTCATGTGATTTTCGATTTATATCTTTTCTGATCTTGCTCTTTCTACAACCTTCTTTTTTTTATCGAAACTTTCTACAGCCTTCTTCTTCTTTCGATTTCTTTATATTTTTGGGATGGCGATGTCTTCCTCTCGTGCGATAAATATAGGAGAAAAATTAATTGGCGATCGGAAGAAGAAGCTAGGCGACGACGACGATGGAACGTGCGTAAACTCAACCGACACTGGAAGCGCGTAAATTCACTCGACGCTGTATCGTTCGATACGATACGATACGCGTATCGTATCATCGTATCGAAGCGATTTCGGCGATACATGAAGCTTCCGATTCAGCAGCACGGTACGCATCGTCTTGGCTTGGACTCGTACCGTATCGTACGATTCGTATCGTAAATCGTACGATACTGAAATCACTGGTAATAATATTATAATAATACGTGGTTTTAAGATTTAGTGCTAAGGCACGCTCACTTAATATCTCGCCTCACTTTCGGCGCTTTACTGGATTCGGACTTCAATAACTTCATCCATGTTGGCAACAGGGTGGAGAGGTCCAAAACTAGAAGTAACAGGTGCACTACATAGATCAAAACACCGAGTGTTACGGGATTTGCCAGCTGGTGAGTCGTCGTGGGCTCGTGGCCATGCTTAACATGTAGCGAATGTTATTAAACCACTTCATATATAAACAACAACAACAAAATATACGATACATTGTTTAGAAAAAACAAAGTTCCACTAGTATCAACATCCTGCATGTGCTCAAGGCTCATATGAACTTATTTTTGTTTCTGTTTTTATTCTACTTTTTAGTCCGGATTTCTGAATTGATGTGTAAATGCAATATTCACACTTAAAATTTTAATGATGTCGAGTTGATATTGCACATTTGATTTTCGACTTGACGGTGTGATAGCTCCAATATTTCTTAATCTGTTGGAAATAATATATATGACAATTGTCTTTAAGCTAGTATACAAACAAATGTAAAACTAGCATGAGGTTCCATAAGACGCAATGAAATTTTGATTTCATCATTTTTTGCATGGTCGCAAAGAAACGTTACGACTTACGGGTATTTTCATCTAGGCAGTTCCATGTATTTACATACGCCCAAAATTAAACATATATTCACTTGAAACAAGATTTCTCATTGTACTAACTGCACATGCTTCTAATAATTCAGTATTCACTCATGTACAGAGATACAGGGGAACAACGCCACAAGTATTCCCCGCTGCTCATCCTACCTAATGTTGAAATTTTGTCTAGCTAGTTAAAGCTTGCTCAACAAATCTCCTATTCTCATGTAAACATAGGCACTAAATTTTCATCAACAATCAGTCCTTTCCCATGTAGGCATTGAATTTGACCTCAGAATCCCCTGTGGTCCATGATTACCAACAGATGGTGAACCCGGCAAAGAGGATGCCAACCGAAGGAGAGGTGCACTAGATCCATTAGTGCTAACTGTATAAAAAAAAAAGAACCCAAAATAAAAAAGAAAATTAAGATTTTCCATAAATGTAAATAACCACACAGGTATTAGTTGCAGTTCCTGTAAAATAACATTTGACCTCGGAATAATTCCCTCCCAACCAAAATCAGCAAAAGTTTTTAGCTGCCAACCTGTGCGAGCACTTGACACAGCTGAAAATCTGTTTCTATTTTTCAATGGTTGCAACTCAATTTGCACGAAACGTGGCCGATTGCTGCTCCCTCCATCAAATATCTCTTGGTCACCTTCATCCAAGGAACATACAGTGCTTGTTTCAGTACGAACAGTTGACTCATCAAGGCCTCGGCGGTGCTTTCGCCTTTTTCTGGCAGCCTTGCCCCAGCCATGCATTGTCTGTCGTATCCTTTCTGGGATTAAAGCAGCTTTGTAGTTGGAGCCCATCTGGTTTTATACAAAATTGTCATTTACGTGTACAGGATTATCATTGAACATTTTATTCAGTACTATTCAATTATTGAAATGTTTTTCATGTTTCATTTTCACGACTCGTCTTCGTGAAAGAGAATATCACAAACTGTCCTATCTTATTCTTTTCATGTGCTACCTCCAGTAGCTAAGAGTGAGGCCTAGCTAATTGTGTTCTGGCAGAGGGAAAAGAAAAACAGAAAATAGCACCTATATATATTGTTGAAACTAAAAATTGGTTACCTGTGTAACAAGTGCATAAAGAGGTAGTGTGCTATAACTACAAAGAAATTGACCAGCAAACCTGGTAACAATATCCCAAATTAGTTGGTGATTTCTGAAAGTTCACAAATACAGATCAAGAGTTTAGAGGATGGTGCGCAAAAATTTACTGAGATATACCCCAAAAATAGGCGGCAATAGACAGCCAAATGGTTCCTGATGAAGCACGAATTATATCCAAATTGCCACTGCAGGGAAAATGATATTTAAACACGCAAGAACATTTACATACACGTTCTATTTTGATTCTAAAAAATTTAGAGGTAGAGAGAGATGTTTTAGTGTAAACATAGGAATTGCAGGGGGGAGAGGGAGAGTACCCAGAACCAGAAAAACGAAGCCAACTCAAATGCATTCTGCAGGAACAAACAAAACATATCAAGTCAGTCCCGTTCCAAACTTTTGGCCAAATTGACCAGAAAGTGTATCAAAGAAGAAAATATCAAAAAAAAAACATTTTTTAAAGATAAAAGACGGGTTCCTAAACCACCCAACTTTAAATGTCTGATACCTCAGCTGGATTTCAAACCTGTCCTCCCACAACAAGAAAACAAAATTGAATTCTCTTAGGAAAGAAAACAAAAGTTTACCTGGAAGAGGACAAAATGGATTAACTCTAGAAGCAGCTCTGGTTTCTTAAACCAAAACAAGTCATCCCTTGGCCGTAGCTGACCCTGGGATCCACCAAGTCCAGCACTCTCTATTGTCAAAGTGGCTATCACATGTTGTAATTTTGCACCCACTATAAGAACAAGCTGTATATATATATGGTTAAATATAGAAGTATTAATACAGTTATTTTAGAGGTTAGGCATAGTGAATAAAAAAGGTAAAGCACTCACCGAGATGGGAATTATTGCAATCCAAAAGTAGAGATTACTTCCTGAAACATTAGAGGATTTAGGTGAACTTTGCAGTGTAAGAGGCTGAACAGAAAGAATTTGTTTGAAGGACCAATAATTACAGTACTTAATGAAAATGTTAAATCTGCTAACCATTTATGTTGAACAACATGAAAGCAATAACGAAGCCCCACAATGGCCCACTGCGAATGATATGGTAGATGATTAGGTCTCAAAGTGCTAGATTGCATATATTTAACAGAAGGATACAAACTAGTTTTTATTTTAGATCAAGTAACAGATTTTGGTACCCAAGTAAATTAATAAGATGATTTATTGTGGTGATATATAGACCTTCAGAATTTTAAAAAGTAGGAAAAATGTTTTATGCAAGCTTAAGTTTTTGGAGCACTGTAATTTCATAATTCCAAATCCAAATGGAAGAAAATTGATGTTGTAAACTTACCTCACACCAACAATCCTCTTGAACTCTTCTTCAAGGGAGCGTATCATATACTTGTGAAAATCATATGTGTCTGTAAGATTGTGGTTCTGTCAAAATGCAGAACATGTCAAATAATTGAACAGTAACATAAAGGAACCTAGATATAAGAGAAAAGGCACAAGCTTAAGGATGATGAGTCAGGATAAAATTAGGTTCAAATTTTTACTTTATCACTTTCATCTTGCTTTTTGTATTTTCTTTTCCTTTTATTTGGAGTTTAATGAGGTCTTGCACTGCATCATGACTTTAAACATGGCACAAACTGAAATTTTTGCTAATTTGCTTAGATTGATGCTGTATCTAATTACCCATCGGTTCTTATGAAGAGGCCAGATAATCAAAGGAGAAGCAATTTTAACTTACCTGGATAAAGCCACTTCGAAGTGTGAGATAATCTCCTCGAACCACAGAGTTACCAAATTGCCGAAAAAAACAAGTCTGAATCACAATTAAAGCATTCAAATAAATTTATTTCTGCAATACTATTTAACTACAAAGCTAAAACCCCAAAAAATAAATATAAAAAATTATCAGCATACCACCCACACAAAAAATTCATTGTTTTTCCATGAGCTTGAGGAATGATGGATCTTAACAAATGTTGACTGCCGTCTGAATGTGAGTGCTCTTGTTACCTCTGTTTAAAAAGAATTTTTTTAAGGAAGGAACATGAGTTTACTCAATTAAAAAAAAAATGAGAGAAAAAAAAATTGGTACCAGCTAATGTGTCATAGTGAGCTCTATGGGCTTCCTCCTCCCATCTTCTCCATGTATGCACCTAGCAGTAACAAGTGAAAATGGAGAAGAAGTACAATATAATAATCTATTTATATAGAACGCATTACAATTCCATCAAAAATGAGTTTTGAATAAAAAAACATATTATGTTGTTGAAGATGAAAAAGGAAAAATATATATAGCACCTTGACAATAGCTAGCAACATTGTTAAGCAGCTATAGGCAACATGAGTGATGGCCATGACGAATATAAACCGGTGAAGCTGTTCAAGACCTTCATATGACACAAATGACTCATAACCCTGCCAGCAAAAGACAAACTTATTAGCTCACAACCAAACTAGAATACATGCTAAGCAATCTCATTAACTGATTACAACTCGAGAAATGGATACCCTTGGACAAGGAGAGTGATGATTGTGTCCCTTGAGAGACCTTCTCAAAGGATGATTGAGAAAAAATGCCAACAATTTACGGACACGCTCCTTCCCAGGGTCATCTTCTTCACTCGCACTCGCCTCGACCTGGTCCCGCGTGCATGGTGAGAATGTGCTGTCGTAGTACTTTGAGTCAATGCAGATACTTGAGATTGTTCTTGAGGAGGCAACAAGAAACAATGAAATGAAGCCAAGCAGCATCATCTCTGTGCAAAATAGGAAGCCAAGAGGTGATTAATGAATAAAGAAATGAGCAACTTTATATGGAGCCAGTACCTCGAGATATTAATTGTAATTCTGGAAAGGGATAAAGCATATTTCATATTACTTTAAAGGTCAAGATATTACAGCATCCAAAGAAAAAGAAAAAGAAGAGACAGGCAATGGGTAAATTTCCTATCTACTCATGAAACCTCAAAATATAAAAAAAATTCAGCAAATATTTGACTGAAATGGCCTAACAAGTTGCATTTGTTTTGCAGGTCATCAGTTATTCAGGAGGTATATTTGGTGTCATCAGCTAATAAAGCTAACAGTAGGAATATCTCAGAAAAATTATAAGTGATTGTGAAGAAAAGACATTTACCTTCTTTCATTTTTTCTACAGCTTCGAAAAGTGGATTCCGGCGGGTTTTCTTCAACCACTGAAGAGTAATAACCAAAAAGTTAAATCAACAATATTGGCTTAAGCAATGCTTGATGTTAAAGCAAAATAAAACACATAGTCTATACAACAACAACAACAACAACAACAAAGCCTTAAATCCCAAATAAATTGAGGAAAACACAGTCTATGTGAAATTAAAAGGAAATTGTAAAAACGCATGCATTGTGTAAGCAAGGAGTGAAAAAAGTTAAACTTACTAACTAGATTTTTCTTGCTACTTCAAGTCATCTTCACATAATCATATTCCATCATAAGGGCATGTTCAGTTGTACTCGGATTAGGTGGGAATTTTAATTGATGGGTTGTTTTTCTAAAGGGTGGGGATCACTTGACAATTTTGACAATGGATTTTTAAATAAATATTAAAAAAATCTTAAGAATAGAAAAAAAACCCTTATAAATATGTTCTTCTACTCATAGATTGATGATGATTCGAATTTCATGCAATTTCATCGTCGTTTGATACTGAATCAAGGACCATCAAAATTTTATACATTTTATAACGGTTATAATTTGACGGTCTTTGATCAACTATCAATGATAATGAAATTGCATGAAATTTGAATCACCATCAATCTATAAGTAAAATAACATACCCATAAAGTTTTTTTTCTATTTTTAAAAAAAAATTGTATTTATTTGAAAATTCATTTTCAAGATTGTCAAAATAACCATTATCAAATGATTCCTTCCCTTTTCTAAAATGGTGTTCGGTGGGTTTTCTTTTTGGACTGTTTGGGAAATTGTACCTATTCAACCCCCAGACCCCAGTCTCAAGTCTTAAACAACAAAATGAATGTAACGGTGAGGAAAATAATTAATTAAGTTGGACTTAATTTTCTTTTTCCCAACCGTCAACTCATCTCATTGAGAACCCGCAAAGCTTCATATATGAAACTCATACCCATCTAATCTCATTCCCATCAAAATAAGTGTATCCTAACAGGCCCTAATAGTTTGAAATTTTGAAAAATAAGAAAAAGAAGCTACTGACATACTAAGTGCGGGTAAATGGAGATTCACAATTATTAGTTTATTACGTAAAAAAAAATCGTTTTAACAGTGACGCATTTTGAAAATTACAATCCAGCGGCAACAACTAAAAACCATCTTATCACAATACCAAGTCCTTATTTATTGTCCCCAAAATTTCGACCAACTGGAAATAGAGATGTAGAAGAATTTGTGTACACTTACATGGCTCAAGCGGTGGATTGATCGCTCAACAACCAAACAAACCGCGACTAAGATCGTTAAAACCGTGGCCACCGACCAAGTAGGAGTAAGAGCCAAAGACCGCAGCTCTCCATCTTCCGCCATTTTTGTAAATGTATCTCTCTCCCTCTCTCTATTCCATCCGAAATCGAAATAGAGAGAAAGATGAGGAAGGTATAACGTGAAGAATTGAAAAAACAGGAGCAGTTTTCAGATACTTCACCAAACAAAATACCGCATTGGCCAAGAATGAAGGGAGATTTGAAACGCGCTCGTGAACAGGCTATTTTTAGAAATCGAGAGCTACGAGTGGGAAGGTTCCGCTAATAAAAATTGCAACAAATATGATAAAAAAAAACGGAAAATTAGTGCCATATCACCTCAAAATTTTAAATTTAGTAAAATGTCACTTCAAAACTTTAACTCTCTAATGCCACCTTAAAATAAATTTATTTAGTCTTTTGCCACACTTATATATTTTTTGTTCATTTTTAATTAAGTTCAGTAAAATATCAGTATATTTTTGGATGTATTTTTTTAATTTCAAAAATACCCTCATTTCTGTCTGATATATTTTTTCTATTAATTTCGTCTGTTAAAATCGTTGATATCTCTACAAAATGCGTAATGCAGAAAACAAATTTTAGACTATGAGAATCATGATTCAGAACTTTAAAAGCAAAAATTATATTCGTAAGCATATATAAATGTATTTTTATAATTTTCTTTATGGGTCATTTGGATAGAAGATTTTAGTATGATTTATTTGTTGACTATTTTCTTTATTGTAGAATAAAATAAAAAAGTATTTGGTTTGACATTTGCTAAAATAATTACGCATTTTGCAGAGATATCAACGATTTTAACAGACGAAATTAGTACGAAAAGATATATCAGACAGAAATGAGGGTATTTTTGGAATTAAAAAAATACATCCCAAAAATACAGTGATATTTTACTGAACTTAATTAAAAATAAACAAAAAATATATAAGTGTGGCAAAAGACTAAATAAACTTATTTTAGGATGACATTAGAGGGAGTTAAAGTTTTAAAGTGGTATTTTGCTAAATTTAAAGTTTTGAGGTGGCATGAAACTAATTTTCCCTAAAAAAAATATTAGCAACAAGGAAAGAAAAAATTTGTTGACTATAATTTGGTAATTATAGAAAATAGGGCGTAGAAATATGCAATTCTCTCCATATGAGGAGGATTTACTTATTATTTTCAGCAGCAATGGGGCTTAAATTAATATATTGATCAATATGTGACAAATGAATTTTACAGTGTGCTTTTATTCCGAGAATAGTCAACTAGCTCAGGAAAAAAAATACTACCACAGAAAGAAAAATAATCATTATAATTAAATGTCAATCTGAATACTGTAGAAACAAATAAAGAAGTACATAATAAAGTTTGAGGGACAAATAAAACAGTCCAATAAATGGCTTGCAAACAGTTATTAAACAACTTCATGAGCTGACTACATGTGTTAGTGGGTAGAGTATATATCGGATGGAGATATTTTTATCATATCCATTTAAAATTTCTCTTACTCATACTTTATCTTATCTATTAAAATTAGACTTATTCATAATAAATAAATGACGAAAAGGTAATGAATGCTAACAAATAATAGTAATATATTTATTAGCTTTATCATCATTTAAAAAAATCTGAACTCGTTCATTTTATAGAAATACACCTCTATTTTACTAATATGAAATCAAAATATAACTATGCAATTAATTTCAATTTGTGTCATTTCAAAATAAATAAATAAAAAATACAAGCATTTCATGTCGAACTATTTAACCAAAAAGCAAAATGTATTAAAAGTAAACATAACATTTTGTCCAAAATAAAATATTATATTATTTCATCCTATCATTTAAAAAAAAATATTCTACTAAATATTATTCAAATATTATAATTTATAATTCATAATTCATAGTGCTTAGCTCAGAACTCAAGATAACTAACACAGAGAAAAAATATTATATGAGATAATTATATTAAAAAATATATTTTTTTAATAATCTATCTTTTAGAAAAAAAATGGTTACGAGATGATTTTTATCTATTTACTTAACAAAAAAAATTTTACTCATACTTATATAAAAATAAGTTAAAAAAAAATTCATCTGTCTTATTGAATATGGTACGGATCAAATACATGAGTAAGATAAGTACATAAATGAGTACAATAATGTAATTGACACCTAACAGGCTCGTAGCAGTTATTATTTATGAAAAAATAATGAAGAGTTTCGCTTTTAATTAATTTCGCCATGTGAGCACATTAATAAGTATATCACATCTTGTGCCCACTGCCCTCGGTCCATTTGGGAAGGAATGCGAATTTCAGCGCACATGTGCTACCCCATTCATGGTTCGGATTTTCTGAAATTTCCGTTCTGTGAACTGAAATTCGCGTGAGTATCAAGAGCAGGTTGTGTTGTGAAGCCTGTCTAATTGTCAGTCGTTAATTAGCAATCTTAATACATATTGATTTCAACGTATCTCGAACCGGCAATAGCTAATTAAAGTTCTAATTGGTACATGATACTTTTCAATCGGTGGAGGCGTGGAGCAAATAATCCAACTCATTCGCAGGAATGAAGATGCTTAAAATGAATTACAATAATCGGTGCATTATTTTAGAAAGATTTTTTAATTTAACAACTCTTTAAATGATTTTTTAATAATTGGTGCATTATTTCAGAAAGAATTTTATTTAGCAACTCTCCTCCGCACTTGCTAAATTAAAAAAATATCTTCAAATCAGAAATTGAAATAACAATTAACACGTAGAAATAGGAATAAGCAATTCAGTAACAATTTCCGTTGGAGATGCTAAAATATTTTCAATCGTACTAAAAATGTTCCTATTTTCGGAACTTATAGAAATAAGAATAAGCAATTCAGTAATAATTTAGTAAAAAAAATAGATTTTGCCAATTTATTTTGTAAAGACTTTGAACTAGCAAAGATACAATTATGAATTAATAGAAGATGCCATTCGAAGCAGTTTTATATATATTGTCAATATTATATGTAAAGATGAGACATGAAATGATATATAATTCAAATAGACTAAGTAAAACGTTATTCTAATGTATTTGTGTTCATTGCTATGTGCAATTTATTTCAAAAGGCACTAAGTTTGCAGAAATAAAATTATTAGC
Organism: Schoenoplectus tabernaemontani; assembly: GCA_037127355.1. Classification (NCBI taxonomy): domain Eukaryota; kingdom Viridiplantae; phylum Streptophyta; class Magnoliopsida; order Poales; family Cyperaceae; genus Schoenoplectus; species Schoenoplectus tabernaemontani. Next base: position 9,787,168 of record CM073748.1, read on the forward strand.
TAATAAAAGATATCATTTAAAAGACTTTGAGCTAGCAAAGATACGGTTAGGAATCATTAGGATATATCATTCAATACATCTTGATTTTTTTAGTCATGAAATGATATGAAACTCAAATAAACTAATTGAAATATTATTTTAATATATTTGTGTTCATTATTGTGCACAATTAGTGTCATAAATCTTTGAGCTAATGAGATAAGACTATAAACTAATAGAAGAAAAAAACATAATATTTTTTGTGTATTTTGACAATATTATGTGCATAAATGAGGTTAAAAATATTTTAAACTTAAATAGACTAATTTAAGTAATGTTTTAATACATTTATTTTCATTGTTATTCACAATTCATGTTATAAAGACGTTGATCAAGAAGAGATAAGATTATAAACAAATAAAAGACATCATTTAAAATATTTTTATATATTTTAGCAATATTATGTGAACAAATCAGCTGAGAAATGATATAGAACTTAAATAGACTAACTGAAATATAATTTTGGTGCATTTATTTTCATTATTGTGCATAATTCATGTTATAAAGACTTTAACCTTGCAAAGATAAGATTATAAATTAATATAAAATATCATTCAAAATAACTTTGTCTATTTTTACTTTTTTGCACATAAATGAGATAAGAAATGTTATAAAAGTCAAATAGACTAATTAAAGTATTATTAATATATTTGTGTCCATTATTCTACGTAATTCATATCATAAATACTTTGAGCTAGAAGAAATAAGATTATAATAATAGAATATATCATTCAAAATAACTTTCTGTATCTTGACAATACTATGTGTATAAATTAGACAATAAATGATATAAAACTCAATAGACAAACTAACATGTTTCTAATGCATTTATTTTCATTGTTCTGTTTGATTTGTTTCATAAATAATAATAAATCAATAAAAGATGTCATTCAAAATAAATTTATCTATTTTGGCGATATTATGTGCATAAATGAGGGGAAAATAATATAAAACTCAAATAGACAGAGGATTTGAGCTAGCTTGGATAAGATTTTAAACCAACAAAAGACATTATTCAAAAAAATTGAACATTCTGACGATTTTTTGTGCTTAAATGAGACATAAAATGATATAAAACTCAAATATACTAAGTATTATTTTAATATATTTATGTTCATTGTTGTGCGCAATTCGTGTCAAAAGTTTTTGAACTTGCGGGATAAGATTATATAAATCAATGGAATACATACTTTTTGCATTATGATGATATTATGCGTATAAATACGGCAAATAATGATATAACACTCAAATAGATTAAGTGAAATATAGTTTTAATGCACTTGTGTTCATTGATTATAAACCACTAAAAGATATCATACAAAATAATTATACATATATTGGTGATATTTTGTTCATAAACAAGGCAATAATAATATATAACTCAAATAAACTAACTAAAATATAGTTTTGTGTTTATAGTTGTGCACAATTTGTGTTATAATATTTAACAAAAAGAAGATATCATTAGAAATAATTTTGTCATTTTTTGTGATTTTTTGCGCATAAAAGATGTAAGAAATGATATAGACTAACTTAATGGTTTTTTAATATATTTGTGTTTATTATTTTGTGTTGTTTGTATCATAAAGACTTTGAGCTAGTAAAAATATGATTATGAACTAATAAAAGACGTCATTGGAATGATATAAAACTCAAATAAAATAATATTTGTTTTAATACATCTGTGTTCATTGTTGTGTGCAATAAGTGTGAAGAGGATTAGAGCAAGATGGAAAAGTTTATAAAATAGTAGACATTATTCAAAATAACTTTGTATATTTTGATGATATGATGTTTATAAATGAGGCAATAAATATTATAAAACTCAATAGACTAACTGAAGTATTATTTTAGTGCATTCATTCATCTTCATTGTTTGGCACTATTTTAATGCATTTGAGTTCATTGTTGTGTATGATTTATTTATAATGGCATGAGCTTGAAATGATAGGTGTTAAACCAATAAATGATATTATTCAGAATAAATTTATGTATTTTATCAATATGATATTTATAAATGAGGTAAGAAATAATATAAAACTCAGATAAACATTATTTTAATGAATCTGTGTTCAATATTGTGTGCAATTTATGTCACAAAGGCTCTCAACTTATAGAAGGCACCATTCAGTATAACCGTGTGTATTTAGACAATATTATTTGCATAAATGAGAAGAGAAACGGTATAAAATTCAACTAGACTAACTAAAATGCAGTTTCAATGTTCATGGTGTTCATAATTTGTGTTAGAAAGGATTTAAGCTAGCTTTGAGAAAATTTTAAAATAATAAAAGGCATAATTCAAAATAATTTTGAACATTATGGTGATTTTTTGTACATAGATAGGATAACAAATGATATAAAAAGTAAAACAGACTAACTGAATTGTCGTTTTAATACATTTGGACTCATATTTGTGCCCAATTCATGTCGTAAAGGATATGAACATGCATGGATAAGATAAAAATATATCAAAGCCATCATTCAAAATAATTTTATGTATTTTGACAATATTGTATGCATAAATAGGGTAGAAAATTATATAAAACTCAAATAGACTAATTGAAATACAATTCTAATGCATTTCAATTCACTAATATACACATCCTTGTGATAAAGGCTCTGAACTTGAATATATGAGATTATAAATTAATAAAATATATCATTTAAAATAATTTTATATATTTTGGTTATACTATGTGCATAAATGAGGTAAAAATAGATATAGAATTCAAATAAACAAACTAAAATACAGTTTTAGTGTATTATGTTTATTATTATGATCAATTCATGTTATATTGGCTTTGAGGTAGCATGAACAAGATTGTAAATCAATATAAGACATCACTCAAAATAACTTAGTTTATTTTTATGATTTTGTGCGCATAAATGTCGTAGGAAAATGATATAAAACTCAAATAGACTAATTGAATTATTCTTTTAGTACATTTGTGATCATTATTTTGTGTAATTTATTTCATAAAGACTTTGAGCTGGCAAAGATATGATTATGAGCTAATAGAATACAATATTTGAATCAACTTTGTCTATTTTGTCAACATTCGAAGCAACTAGTGTCATAAAGACTTTTGATCTAGATGAGATAAGATTATAAAAATAGAAGACAACATTCAAAATAACATTATATATTTTGACAATAGTATGTCCATGAATAAGACAATAAATAATATAAAACTTAGATAGACCAACTGAAGTGTTGTTTTAATGAATTCATTTTCACTATTGTGTGTAGTTCGTGTTATAAAGGCTTTGAGCTTGTAGGGATAAGATTATAAATTAATGGAGGACATTATTAAAAAATATTTTTTTATGTACTTTGATGATATTATGTGCATAAAGGAGTAACTAATATTATAAAACTCAAATAGGATAAAGGAAATATAGTTTTAATGCATTTAAGTTCATTGTTATCCTTAATTCACATATAAAGGCTTTGAGCGTGAAGGGATAAGATAATAAACTAATAAAAGATATCACCTAAAATAAATTTGTGTATTTTTGGCAATACTAAATTCATATATAAGGTAAGAAATAATACAAAATACAAAAAAAAAACCCAACCAAAGTGTTATTTTAATGTAATTATATTCATTGATGTGCATAATTTATGTTATAAAGGCACTCAACTTGTATAGATAAGATTATACATCAATATAAGGCATCTTTTGAAATAGCATTTTATATTTAGACGATATTATTTGCATAATGGGAAGAAAAATGATAAACTCGAGACTAACTGAAATGATGCATTTCACTGCATTCATATTAATTGGATAAGAGAGAGCCTATGTAAGGTAGCAAACATCTAACCAATCACATAAAATCAAGTTTGAAGTATTATATCAGCTGATTTTGATGTTGAGATATCAGAAGATGGCGAAGCATGACTTACTTTGTAATCTCACTGATTTTCTAAATCACAAATTTCAAGCACCGAGCTGACTTGTAAATTTAGAATCATCAAACACACAAAGTCAAATATAAAGTATTGAGTCAGTTCAATCCTGAGACAGATGCATCAGAAGATGAACTTGAAATAAGACAGTTCGATCTTAACTGATCTTTCAAATCATAGACTTGAAACAGACCAATCCAAGATTTAGGTACTCTAAATCACGAACTTGAAACATGATAGTTCAAGATCTAGATGCTCTAGATCATGAACTTGATACATGTCCAAGACTAGATATCATCATTTATCATGGGTCATATCATCTCATCATTTTATCATCATCATTATTATATTATTTCATCATTTCATCATCGTTATCATCATATTATTTCATCATGTCATCATCATTCTCATCATTATGTAATTTCATAATGTCATTGATAAATTATAAATTATAATCCAATGTGATATTTACTAAAATTATAAATTTGATCAAGTCTAAAGAAAGACTAGTAGCACAACAAATATGAACTAAGAAACTAAGGAAAGTCATAGAACAAAAGAGTAAAATAGTCTAGTTACTTAAAAATATGCAAGAATGAAAATATGATATGAGAATCGACTAAATATTGATTGCCAAAAAAATAATTGATGTAAAATAATAAATCGATAACTTTTCATAAAAATTATAATTTAAAAAAAATATGAAGAATTAAAAAGTACAGTTGCTGGAAATTAGAGAACACAATAATTTTAACGGAGTTTGATTATGAAAATTAATGTTTTCGGGACTCGTTCCAATAATGGAGCACCGATTTATTGACACAAAAATATTTTATAATTAAAAGTTTTAGTTTTTTCACAATAACAAGTGTAAAAAGATTAAAAATTACCTAATAAAACAAAAACAATAAAATGAGCATTCAAGACTCAAGAAAACACAACTAAGAAGCTGAAGAATAATTAAGCCAAAACTCAAATATTAGAGCAAATACAATAGCTCAGAAAAATTATAAGAAAAAAGGCTTAAGTTTCTTATATTTGCAAGGAAATATTGTATTTTTTGTGTGCTTAGGAGTATTCAGGTTGCGTAGAATTGAGAGAGTTTTATTAGTTTGAAAGATTCTGAAGTAACTCCATAAATAAAACACTTAACATAAAGCAGTTTGAGTTCTTACGCAGTTAATCAACATAACGGTTCAAGAACTGTTATGATGGTTTGGATTCTTGAATTTTGATTTTATCAAAAATACCCTTTGTCAGATCGTATGAATTATTATAATGGTTTAAAGTGTATTGAATGAACCGTTATAATATTTTGAGGAAGCGTTGGACGCTTTAAGAAGTTTTACAATATTTTTGAACTGTTTTGACTTTGTTGACCAAAGTTCTAACATGACTGCTTTCTACAGAGACGTTATAATGATTTGTAGAAGCGTTATAACAGCTCAAACTGTTTAACGTTTTCAAGTTATTATGCAATGATGCGCTATGATACTTTTTGTGAAGTCTTTGCCTTAGAAAATTTAGAGAATTTGTTAGTGTAGAATGATGAACCGTTATAATTATTTTCTACAACAAAAATCATTTTTCTTGCAAACTAAAGAAACTTAGGTTTTTGAATTAAACCTTACATAATTTGATCCTATATCTTCATGAGACTTCCCCCAACTTTCTTCAATAGCATCATCTTGATTATTTGATGAAGTCTTCATAGGATTTTACAAATAACTCAAAGAAACTTGTTAAATACAAATTTATTTTATAAAATAACAAAATTAAAGAAATTATTTAGTACAACAATCTCCCTTTTTTGTTGTTTTGTAAAATCAAATGCAATATAGGTTTAACATCAATTTTCTCCTCTTTTTGAAAGACGAACAAAAAAAATAGAAATTAGCTTTAATGCTCTCCCTTAATCTATGCTCCCTTAATTCATGCATTTATTACAGAAAGATATAACATTAGGAATAAGCAATAATAAGTCTCATAGCTAAGATATGACAATTATAGCGCATAATATCTAATATAATGCCCTTATATTCAAACATGTTAACTCAATCAATGCACAAGAGATATAGCAATTTAAAGAACAATTCGTAGGGCTTATCATAAAACAAAGTGAAAAATCTAAAACATACATGCATACATAACACAAATCATAAACATACAAACATATCATAATTTCAAAATATGACTCTCATCTCACAAAATGAAAAAATCAAAATAAAAGATAAGAGATTCAACAAAAATCCTAAAGAAAAAAAAATAACTAGTTCATTCAACACTTCATCATCAATCTTGAGCTAGTGGATCGATGAAATCAACTTGAGTGTTTTTTGCATGTTCCTCTTCTTCTTCTTCTTCCCCCTCCTCCTCATTAACCTGTCTCCTCCTCCTCATTAACTTGTGCCAAGAGCAATGTTGGTGTCATAGTTTATAATCTAAAAATTTCTTCGAACACAAAATTAATTTTTAGACAACCATACCCTTTCAATTTGTAATGCTAGTGACTCGTAGTGAGTATTGGCTTTGGCAAGTTCAACTACTTAGCCACCCCATAAAAATTAAGAACAAATAATCTAAATTTTACGAGAATGTTTTTTGTCTGCAAGAACAAAATAAGAAGAGGAAATGTTCATAGTTGTGTTAAATAAGAAGAGAAAATGTTCAGGTAAATTCATCTACCTAGCAGTTTTTATCTCAATTTTAGTGGTCCATTCAGTGTTGAGTTTTGTCTTATTTGACAAACTTATATTAAGAAGAGGGGAAAAAGAATGTTCACGTACTTGTTCAGAGTTGTGTCTATGAGGGTAATTTTGTCATTGAAAAAATTTAGAGGTGTTCCAGTAGCTTTTAACAGACCCAAAGCAGCACCCCATCACTACAATGGGAAAATACTCTGATATTATTTTGTTGATTACCATATAGCATTTAAGTTTCTTCCATTTTCTTTGGAGCGTTGCAGTTTGAAATCCCTCCAGACAAGGTTAAGGAAGTCAAACCCATTAAGCCACTACCACTGCCGCCGCCTCCTTCCCTCCACCAACTGTCACCAAACCTGATTCACTGGCGAATCAGCCTGGCACAACCAAAGAAGACGTACCTTGCACTTCAGCTTAAACTGCTCTTTGTTGTTTCTTTTTTGAATGCCAAAAATTTCCTCTAAGATAAAAAAGAGTACAAGAGGTACCATCACAGGTGCTAGCAAGGCCCTTAGGCCATAGCGGTCTTTATCATCTTTCTATTTTCACAATTCAAACAAATTTTGAGAAGGGTAATGCTTAACCAATGAAGTTCTTACGCCTCAAGGCTCCTACCGTCATGTTGTAACTAAAGCACAAGGAAAAATATTCTTGCTCATTAATGGAAAGATTTAGGACTTGAGACCACAAGCTGATATGCTGTTTTACTGTCTTCTTACAAAGCGTCGTCATTCACTATCGATCCGATGTAAAGAGCTACCGACATACTAAAATTGTTACTTATTTGTTAGTGTTGCATATGACAAAATATGGATGCAAAACTGAGAGATTTCTCAGATGAAAGATGTAAACTTCCACTAAACTTCCACTAAACTATGCTTATCCCGCGTCAATAGATCCAAGTACACGCACGTAAGGATGCAAAAATGACAGATTTCTCAGAGAAAAGAAGGCCATAAGTTATATGGAATTTTACATTTACCAGTAATTGCGCTTAAACTTCCACTAAACTATGCTATCGATTGTCAATAGATCCAAGTACACAAAAACTAACATTTCTACAAAAATAAGTTACCACCGCTTTTATGCAGCAATCCTCTTGATTTACTGAACAATCGTTCACTCAAAACTTTTGCGTACATATAATTGTTAGAATGATTCTCTCATAATATCAAAATTGTAAAAAAAAATATAAAAACAATAAGATAATAAACAAAGGGGGGAAAGCCATATCACAAAAATTCATCCTGCAACATTCGGGGATGAAAAGTGCACTCAAAATTTTCCTTTTGGTGCATGGCGTGATAGCATCATCACACTGCAGAACATTAAGAATGACTTCTATGTGCTGTTCCTGCATTTATACAAAAAGGAGTTAGAAGTACTGAACTTGTTACGGTCCTTACGGACAACAATTGAAAAAAAAAGGAATAACTGAACTAAAAGAACAAACCATCAGTCCTCTTCCATAGGTACTTCTGGGACATCCCATCTATCTTCTTCTATTGGTTTGTTTACCACCGACATAGAAGGTAAAATGCATGTCAAGGAATAGCATAATACATTTATAACCCAAACATAACCACTGGTCCAACATAAATCTAAGTGGCAGTTTCCTACCGGCTTGCATGTCTAGAAAAGATGAATCTGTAACACCTTCATCACTTACCAGAGAGTAAAAAACTAGAGTGTGATCACTGCAATCCGCTTACGGAAAAAATGGAAATCCTTCATGTGTAGTATCACAGAAATAATTCTTAATTTGGTCCTAAAGATGAGCTAAAATGTTTTCTATTGGCAAAGATGCCAATTTTGTAGCTTTGCCAGGCAGCTATAATATGAACCTGTGAAAAAGCATTAACAGATTATATTGGAAAACTATGGCATGCCAAATATAAAAATGACAATGGAAGGATATAGATTGACATGACATCATCCTCCTTTTCACCACGATCGCGACTACTTTTTAGCTCCCTCTTTATTTCTGGAGTAACCTAGAAGAGAAAGCCGATATGACGACGACAAGATCAGACTAAATTTCTAAATTGAAAAAAAAATGAGAAAGGTAAAAGTTAGAAAATGCCTACCAAATAATGCTTTTGATGTTGCATTAAACGCTCAAGATTATCCTTGTCTTTCCTCTGCAGCTCATTTTTGTACCTGTCCATTGGTTCCCCAATGCAAAAGAAGTTAATAAACAGTACTAAAGTCCAGAATATACAATGAATCTATCTAATTTTCACTTAATCTTGGACTTAAAATTTTAGTAGCCTACTTGACTTTATCTGGGCTGACAATTTTAATAGTTTGGCTGGTTTGTTTTGGCATTATGATCCTTTGACTAACTCAACTGCACCATATGATGTCAAAGAATGCCAACCCAAATGCTAGGAGAGTTATTTTGGGTTTTATTTTCCTTTTTCCATTTCTCTCTAGTAAGTCATACTTGGCCTGCTTATTATTGCCACCATCTGCCTTGGTTTTTGTGACCATGGTTGGGTTTCATTTCTAGCATACCCCAACTTGTTTGGGATTTAAAGATATTTGTTGTTGTTGTTGTAAGCCATACTTGGTCTGATTGGGAGGATCAATACATGTCAACAAACAACCAACTTGATTAATGAGTATCTCGACCTAACTTGTTCAATTTGTTATCCATAATTTACAAATTAATTTGGATCAAAGAGGAACTACAAACCTTTGGACAAAAGAAAGAAGAGATTGGTGCCATATGACAGGCATGATAATTTCCTTTTGAAAAAAACTCATGAAGTGCTCAAGTACTGCATCCAGAACGCGGTAAGGTAATGCATACTTCTTGTCCAGAAAGAGTTTTATAAAATAACTGTGGTGGTGAGAGACAAAGAATGAAGAACAAAATCACCAAGACTTAACTGACCAACAATTGTCAAAGACATCTCAAAATTTACCTTGTTGTGCCACAATAATCCATCTGCGCTAGTTTCATCAATGCAGCACTGTTGTTAGAACACAAAACAGCACAGCATTATTAGATAATTTATTATTACTATGCATGGTTGTTGCATTCAAACCATTGCTTCAAAAAACGTAGTAAAAAGACTACACACCTTGAATGAAGGGGAGGAATAGACACCTTCTGTATGATGCTTCCAATAATAACAGCTTCACGAAGACTGCAGGTCCCTGACTGAATGTCAAAACGAACTTCATTAATTTCAGTAAAAAGAAGCTATTGCATCAACAGATACGAATTACTAATTCTTCATGGCTACAAACTTTCATGTTTTATTAGATTAAATTGCAACATTTGAACTAATAGGTGTCAACTACACATGTATTGTCTTCTCATAAGACTAAAGAATAACATTATAATAGAATGTAAGGGCATCCTAGTGGTCACACAAGTCCAACATTAAATACAATAATTTGCAAAATATTTTTCTTTTGAATATAATGTAAAACAAAAGCAAGCATCATTTTTATTCAAACCAAAAAAACATAGCTTTAAAAATTTAGTTTATGATTTTTACATATCTTGACATGAATAAATACCTCACAAAGTGGAAATAGTATCCCCTTGTTGAAAGCCGCTGGCTTGTATAAAGACTTTTTCAGAGACTGGTACAAAGCAAAATGAAGCCTCCTGTTCTTTCTGATGTCATCTCTGACACGCGGTAGAAGCACATTTTGATAGAAAATCTGAACCCTTTTTGCATGCATATTAGAAGAAAATATTCTTGTTGCTTGATACATAGCATTAGCTGACCAATTCTGAGGCTCTGTCAGATAAAGAACCTCTTCCCAAACCTCTAAGGCTGGAATGTGCTTAAAAGCTTTTGGAATTTTTCCATTTGTGTACCGGCTTAGGAATTGCCCAACCCTGCAAAAAAAAAGTTGGTACATAAATTATGTATAACATTGATGGGACAATAATTATGCTCATCTATAGACCAGTTTAAGATCTCGAAGACAAAACTGGCAAAACCTAATTGATATTGCAACATAAAAAATTGTACTATTGTGCGCAGAAAGAGATGGAGAGAAAGAGAGACAGAGACAATACCCCTTGTAAAGGTCAATAATTTCATTGTCCAACTTCAGACAGGGTTGAGAATCTAAAAGTTAAGAACAATGATAAGTTGATGAAGGAAATACCAAAAAAGAAAGTGAAAGAATGTTTAAGGAACAGAAATCTGTCTGAAAAACTTTTACCTGCAGCAACCTCGGCATCTTTCTCTTTGATTCTTTGAATTATGATATCAGCCAATGTAAGTTGAGGGCCTATCTCTTTCGGCATAAATCTTGTCAGAATCTTCTCATCCTCCTCATCAATTTCCAACTAATAAAAGTTGCAAAGCAAAAGAAATGCAAACTTACTTTTACAACACGGACAAAAAATAACAGAGGAAGAGAGAACTCCCCAATAAAGTAATTTGGGGTCCAGTCAGTTATAAATCATTTCTGAGCATGGCAAATAGCTACAAAAAGGAGGCAAAATAAATTTGCTAACCACCCATCATCACCAACAAAACCTATGAGCAAATACATCGAAGCAAAAAGGTGAAATTGCATGAGAAACATAACATCAAAACAAGTAATGGAGCAGCTTGTGATATCTATTTTTTGGTGCTAATATTCATTTCCTAACAAAAACATAAAACAGCCAAGAAGGTTAAAAAAAAAGGGGTACACCTCACCACCGTCGTACTGGCTTAGAGTATCAGAAAACCCATCAAATTCATCTATATCGTCCTCTTCATCACCATTCTCTTCTTGAACAGGTGGAGCCGAGACATCAGAAAATGAGCCCTTCAAATTGTCTCCTCTTTTTTCTTCTTCTAGAATTTCTTTTTGTTGCTTTAATGCTTCTCTTATAATCTTTGATGTCAGATCTGAAGATATTGTCTAAGGTGAAAATAAAACTGAAATGAGATATTGGGATGACAAATAAAATGAACTGACGCTAGCAAAGGATATGATAGACCACTTTGCCAGTTTTGAAACTTTTTAGTATTATAGTACCACTGCTATACCGATATGCACAGTAGCCTGGCTAGGAATTGTTCCCATCTATTTATCAGTTCATTGTGTCTACGCCTAATTGTGGTAAGCTAAGCCTGTTAGCCATGACTAATGACTAAGGATTTATTCAGAAAAATTAGGACTTTTAATTCTTTACTGACTGAAAATGAAATATGCCTCATTGGTTAATTGAGGATTTTCTTTTATGCTGATAATGCAAGATCCGGGGTTTATGTTTTGAGTGATTTAACAAATTTGAGGAAGCATTGGTGATCTGTGATATCAAAAGGCAAGTTCTCCCGTTTACAAAAATAAAATAAAATAAACAAGGCACGTAAGCTGCATGCCTGCATTGGAATTGAATTGCACAGCACCAGTACACTCAAAACTACAAGTCTACAACTGAAGTCGAAAAAAATCGTATTACAGAGAAAGAACGTATACCTTGTCCTTGGATTGGTGATGCTTCGGTACTCGAGCGCGCTTCTTTGAAGAAACAACGGAGTCTAAATCAGAGTCCAAGGGGACGCGATGCTGCTGCCTCTGCGGCTGCTGTGATTGCATGTCCTTTCTCTTCCTCCCAGCCATGGAATGCAGCTGTTGAAATTTTCTCTTTGATGGGAAGAGAAATGGGAAAGGGGGGAGGGAGGACGAGGAGTAGAGAAACGGCGGGTAAAACCCTAATTTAGGTGTCCGTACTTGGTATTTTGTTAGGGTTTCTTCTTGAAATTTTTTATACAACCCTTCGGGTCCGTTTGGCACCCAATGGAATAGCAAAAAGTTGGAATAGAATAGCTATTCCGATTGCCAAACGAATTTTAGACTAAGTAGAAGAGTGCGGAATAGCGCTAATCCGGTATACCAACTTATAGGTGGAATACTAGGATTAGCTAAATCGAATAGCGATTATTGTTTGATTATATTATATTATATTATTATATTATGATTATGATTAAGATTTAGTATTATTATATTATTATATTATATTTATGATTATAATTTATTATTATATTAATATTATGATTATTTATTATTATTATTATTATCATTATATTATTATTATTAAATTATTATTATCATTATTATTATCATTATTGTTATTATATTATCGTTACCATTGGTATTATTATATTATTTATTATTATTATAAATATAATTTTAATATTATATTATTATATTATGAATATAAATATAATTATTTTATTATTATATTATTATGATCAAGATTATTTATTATTATATTATTATATTATGATGATTATGATTATGATTATGATTATTTATTATTATTTTATTATATTGTATTATATTATTATATGTTGATTATAGTGATGATTAATTTATTATTATATTATTATAATTATAATTATTTATAATTATTTTTATGATTATGATTGTATTTTTATTATTATATTATTATATTATTATGATTATGGTTATATTATTATGATCATGATCATGATTATGATTATTATATTATAATTATATTATTAAAATTATGATTACTTATTATTATTATATTATTATAATTATGATTGTAATAATAATTTTTTATCATTATATTACTATATTATGATTATGTTTATATTTTTATTATATTACTATTATAATATTATAATATTATTATTTATTATGATTATTTTTTAATACTTTATTATTATTTTATTATGTTGTATTATATTATTATATGTTGATTATAGTTATGATTAATTTATTATTATTATTATAATTATAATTATTTATAATTATTTTTATGATTATGATTATATTTTTATTATTATATTATTATGATTATGATTATGATTATATTATTATGATTATGACTATAATTATTATTATCATGATTATGATTATGATTATTATATTATTAAAATTATGATTATTTATTATTATATTATTATAATTATGATTGTAATTATAATTTTTTATTATTATATTACTATATTATGATTATGTTTATATTTTTATTATATTACTATTATAATATTATTATTTATTATAATTATTTTTTATTATTTTATTATTATTATTATCTTACTATTATGATTATTATTTTACTATTATTATAATCATCATCATTATTAGTATCATAATTATTCATATTTTAACTATTCTGAGTAACAACTGCCAAACGATATTTTCGCTCTTCCGAATAGTTAAGAATACCACTCTTCTACCACTCTTCCAAAAAAAATATTATTCTATCACTCTTCCAAAATTACCACTCTTCCAAAGCTATTCCTTGATTTGCCAAACGGACCCTTCTATTTTACTTCATTGCAAAGTGGAGGCGTGGAGCCCATATTTCTCGTTCGGTGATCAATAATCAGGGGCCGTTCAATAAATAAACGTTTAACAATCAGGGGCCGTTCAACAAATAAACGGAACGGTGATCAATAATCAGGGGCCGTTCAACAAATAAACGGAACGGTGAAGAAGTGCGGTGCGGCCGTGCGGGAAAACCTTTTTTCAAAATAACTCTTTTAGAAAATAATAAGAAATGAAAAAAATATTATAAATGTGATGCACCTCGAATTCATTATAGACAATCTGTACCTAGGGCTGCATAAAAATTTTGTGAAATTTGCATTATCTATAGATGAAATTTGGCACGAGAGCGTAATTAACGCATACAACTATACAAGTTCACAAGAATACATTGGAATGTTTTGTTCTAGTTTTTTTTTTAAACAATAAACATTGTAAAATAATACCACCTCAGTCCTCAACTAAAACTTATACATTGCAAAAATTAATTTCTTGAACTATTAATTCTCAGTTTTGGCAATTACCCTTTAAACTTCCGATGCTTGACAAATTAACGATCATCCCCAACAATCAATTTCACTCGAAGACTCAACATGTTCTTCTAGAGCGATGAATGATGAAAGTACCTTTAAACATACAGAATCCTTGCATTGACAAATTTCTTTTTAAATAATAAATTCGTTAATAGAACCTGCTCGAATTTGAACTTAAATCTCTATAATGAAATATTATACTGATCGACGAAGATGTTGTGCTCTTTGTGACAAAAAGATCTTAAATAAATTAAAATACAAGTTCTACAGGGCGACGATTAGACTCGCGTTGATGTATGACACAGAATGTTGGATTACAAAAAGACAATACATCCAAAAGATAAGTGTAGCTGAAATATGGATGTTGTGTTGAATATATAGCCACACAAAAAAAAATCGAATCATAAATGATGATATTAGTGACAAATTTGAAGTAGCACCAATTTAAAGAAGCTAGTCTAACATCGTTTGCGATGGTTTGATCATATCCAACGAAAGTCTCCTGAAGCATAAGTACGCAGCGGTATTTCAAATCGTCCTGAAAACACAAAAAGAGAAAGAAGTCGACCGAGACTGACATGAGAAGAAACAATAAAAAAAGATTTGAAGGAATGAAATATATCCAAAGATATTGCTTTGGATAAGAGTGCTTTGAAGATAACGATTCATATATTTGAACCATGATTTAAGAATTAGTCTAGTAATAGAGTTATAGACTTTATATTTTTAAATTTTTAGGATTTTAGAATTTATAATTTAGAAATAGAGGTTTAAAAATAAAATTTTAGAATTTAGAATTTAAAAATAAATTTTATATTAGAAATTTATTATACTATTACTATTATTATTAACATATTATCAACATCATTATCATTATTATTATTATCATATTATCATCATCATTATCATTATCATCTTTATTTATTTATTTATTATTATTATTATTATTATTATTATTATTATTTTAATTATTTATTTTTTCTTTCATCATATTCATTATTATCATTGATATTTGAGATCTTTGATCCTATACTTTCCAATTGAATTTCATTTTTCGCCTACCCCAATTTATTTAGGATTAAACGCTTTGTTGTTGTTGTAATGAAATATTGTACTGCTACTGCTTATCCAAAGACCCAGTATGTTCATTTGGAGGTCACGTGAGGTTTATAAAACACTGTGACCACCTACCTACCGAAGAATACGAGCGGCCTGGACAGCCAATAAATAAAATTAGTTATCAAAGTTTAAAAAAAAAATTAGTTATCAAAGACGTCCAAGGAAACATTGCATCACAGGCGCACTTTCATAAGGGAAAAACAAGAACAATATTGATCTGTTTTTATCTCTGGCCACGGAGAAAGTCTCGCATTTGCTGGTGTAGCTCCCCCTTCACAATCAATCTCATTTTCTTTGGGTCTTCCCACAACAAGCATCCATAATCCTCCCTTGCGAAATCACAGCAGGCTTCAAACAGATCCTGTAATAACAGAAACATTAACATGTGATTCACTTTGTATGATAAGTGGTAACCAAATATATAGACTTGGGTTTTGCAATTATGATGGTCAAGTCTGATGAGGGTTAGGACATCCTGATCAGTTGCTGGTCAACTTGAACAATATGAAAGGAACAAAAATACAGATCACCAATCCATTATTGCCCTATCAGTCAGCAGCTTGAGTAATTTTGGAAACTAAAAAAAACTTGTTTGTTTTCGTCTATTTTTTCAGTAGAACACAACAGCAGAATCCTAGTTACACTCAAGAATATAATTAACAAATCTACTACTTGAGAAGTCCAATACCAAAAGGACATTGTGATTTTTTGTCCCTTTGGAAGGTTGGTCAGGTCAACCTGAATTATCCCGTGTTTACAAAACAAACTTGGTACAACCTGACCCAACCAACTGCCACCCCCATGTGTATTATGTATGTTATGTAACTATAAAGGGAGAAATAATAACCTTGGATGGGAAATCTTCATAAAGATGTGAAGGTGTCATCTCCACTCTGTTTCGGTCAGTTTCCCACAATCTGATCTGTATTGATACATGCTTGATTGTATTAAATTACTGAATCATAAGCCATTGGTTACTGGTACTGACTTTTCAGTATTATTTAAGTTTACCAGTTAGCATCAGTACCAAAAGAAGGTGGGTATCACGATATTTGTACAAAAAGGTTCCAACCATACCTGATCTGTGACATTCTCAGGGACAGCAGGGGTCTTTTCAGCAACACGTGGATGAGCATTCTGTTGAAGAAATGACACTATCTGAAGTTGGGAATAGATTACACAAAAAATATTAGAATAAAAAAAAACATGAAGCAGCAACACAGCATGTAACAGAACCGAATTCTAGCATAATTAAGAAAATTTTCTAATACAATGGGCACTGCTTGCATTTAAGAGCACTAAATTACAGAATCCACTTTCTCAAACAGAAAATAGTAAAAATTCTAGTGTCGCTAGTTCAAATAACATTACCTGTTCGGCTGTGATGCCGTTTTCAAATGCATTATATAAGCTTTCTTTTGTGATTGCTCCTACTATAAGGTTAGGTAGCTGATATTCAATCCTGTCACCAAGTTTGCATGTCATTATAACAAACATCACAGACTTGTACTGACATGAAAACAACAAAAATCCCTTGAAGAAAGAAAACGAAACAGGATCTCAGTATGAGAACTCCAAACAAAACACAAATTAAACACAAAAATACAGAAAAAAAATAGAAAGGATGGAGAACAATAATCCAAGAAGCTGAATTGCAATATTATACCTGGCAAAGAGGCGTAGGATTTCACAATGCAACCTAGAAGAAGAGTAGGCATACAGCCTGAAATTTGTTTCGATAACAACAAAACCCTAGGGAACAAGTAAACAATGTTACAATTATTGATCCCACTATTTTTACTACCAGTTCATATCCGTCTCTTGCATCAATACATGTTAACTGTGCACACATGTTCTATTAAATTATCTATTTTCCTTTTATATTATGGCTGGACTGGAGCTTATCGGGAAGTGAAATCGCCAACTAAACAACAATAACAACAAAGCCTTTAGTCCCAAGTAAATGGGGTAGGCTAGAAATGAAACCCAATCAGAGTCATCATAAGGATGAAAGTACATAGTAATAATAGTAAGCCCTAAACTATAAAGTCTACGAGTCTAAACCCCAAAAACCTAAATCCCCAGGTTCCGAATCAAAAGCCTGAGCTACTCCTAAACCCTAATCCCTATATTATGGTTCTAGCACGTGGATCATCAATTTCCACACGCTCCTATCCGAAACCAACTCTTTGTGGAATGTCACTCCTATCCAGTACGTGAAATCACCAAATGAAAGAATGCAAATTATAATTTAAAAGAATTTCACTCATGTACGTCACACCTCTTTGCGGGATGATGCATCAGATAAGCTAACAGAGAGGTTGGTAGCCAGCTTGGTTGGTATGAACCAGCCTTCTTTTCTCCCCTGTTATTCAATATAGCTTGCTATTATTGCATCATTTTGAGGTTGAATGTGTTTCAGGAAAATAACATCATATAGATCTATATTCTTACTTGTTGATACTTGACCAGTCCGAGATCAGCAAGATCTTTAATGGCAAGTCTTTGTACTTCTGTTAGTGTATTTATATTGTATGCCTACAGGAAGACAGATGAATGGGATTAAAAAAAAGTTAAATTTTCATAAAAAAATGCTAACATTAAAAAAAAATAGTCTACCTCTCCCAGTGTATGAAAACTAAGCTCCAGGAGGAAAGATATCAAATCTGTTGGATCCATTCCACGCTCCTAAAATATAGAATCACCATGAGAAAATATTCTTAGAAAATACAATTTTGAAACTAATGCAGCTTGAAGAAAGGTTATTCATGAATACCTCAGCTGAAGATATATATTCTCTTATAATATACCAAAGTTGTGCATTTGTTTCCATCAGCTGCACAACCAAATAATGTATCTTATTACCAAAATTTTGTCATTTAATGTGATAATGTAAGGAGTATTACTTACAAGGAATTGGAACCCATTTTCAGTTAACCTTGGAGCCTCATTATCCCTGCTGCAAATTGTGAATCAATAAACACACACGTGCAAGAAAACTTTCTTATAAAAATGATGGGAAAAGCAAAAGCAAAAGCTCAAGTTCAATCAAGCAATTCTCCATTAAGAATAACAACTCATGCAAATGGCCTAGTAGCTCAAGTTGTAGCTAACAAGGATGGCCTCCAAGGGGTCATGGGTTCAAACCCCCATAAGCACAAAAATAAAATTTGTGAGTTAGACTCATCATTCTCTTTCAGAAAAAGAAAAAGAAAAAAGAGAATAACAATTTGTTACAATATTTCAATTTAAAAACACTATAGCCGCTTAGCCAGTATGAAGGGTGCCAGTGTTGACCAGAATTCAAGACACACGCAAAGGCAAATAAAAACATATAGGGTGTTTTTTGGAACCGAATCCACATATAATGTTGTAAAAACTAATAACATATCCCAGATAATCCAGTTATATTGAAAATAGGAAGCATCACATATATCCCCCTAAAGAACACAATAAATGTCATGGTCAATGAGCCCAACAACCCTTATGCATCTCCATCAACAAAAGTATAAAGATAAACAAACTGGGAAATGAAAAAAATATATTTTGCAAAGGGAACAAGGTATGCATGATGTCTTCCATCCTCTAGAAATACGTAGCAGCATATGATATCTTGCGTTTCACTCGTAAAACAAAACTGATACTTTAGGGATTTTCCAGATAATTAATTCCAAAAACATGCATACAAGTATACAACAGATAACAGCAATCTGCAAACATTGAATAATCAAATACTAAAGCCACATAGCCA
The DNA here is from genome assembly GCA_037127355.1 of Schoenoplectus tabernaemontani. Taxonomy (NCBI): domain Eukaryota; kingdom Viridiplantae; phylum Streptophyta; class Magnoliopsida; order Poales; family Cyperaceae; genus Schoenoplectus; species Schoenoplectus tabernaemontani. Next base: position 9,806,500 of record CM073748.1, read on the forward strand.
AGAACAGACAGAGGAAAGAGAAGATAGACAGTAAAAAGGAACCTGGAATTTAAAAGGCTTCTCTGAAAAACACACATCATGGAAGAACTAAAGCTGGTGTGTCTATCCACTTGAGATGAATTAATGAGTTGCAACAAGAAACACTGGTTCTCCCCAAGAAACATAAGAATAAGCACCCATAAGCATATGAAAAGAAGATTCAACTAGCAAGGGAACTAAATACAGTTGCATAGAAAAGAGTAGTTAACCTCCCACTGATCCAGGGCATATGTTTCTAGTTCTCCTACTGAAGGCAACCTGACACCAGCATTTAAAGTCATTGGCTCTCTTGGTAGTGTTCCTCTAGAAAATGCAAATGCAAGACAAACATATCCATTAATTCCACAACATCTTACCAGTATTCATTCAATCTGATTGCGCAACCACAGAATTCATTCAAGGAACACTAAATTAAGATTAATTCCCAACATCTTTCTTCCCCTATCTTATTCTTTTCTTTTATTATGGCCTAGGAAGGATTTTATATCATTTTTACTAGAGATTATACTTGAAATAGGTTTTGTTTATGATAGATTACAAATTTTGGACGAAAACTTTGATAAAGCAATTAAAGATAGGGGTAACCATATGTAAAGAAAATTTACATATGCCAAGAATTAGTTGATTTCAAAATGGGATTGCAACTTTTCTTTAATGGCATCCCCCTTGACAAAGTCCGAAATAAGATAAAACACAGAACTCACCCACTGATTAGGTATGTCTGCATGTTGCTCTGAAACTTCTGATTCATCTTATAACTCGGCTCCTTTTTCCTAATAAAGTCGTTGAAAAAAAATTATGACCTAGCATCATACAAAATAACAAGATTTAAGTTCGCACTTAGCATCTTCTTACTAATATCAAAATAAGGCAAGCAATACATACTGGCTCACAGGTGAGTGCATACAAACACACAACCAATCAAGCATAGGAGAACATGGACCTTTCAGCACTGCTATGGTATGGATCCAGATCTAATTCACTAGTCAACAGCATAGTGAAAGAATTGTGATATTCCTTCTTAAATATGTTAGAAAGACATTTGCTTTAACTCAGCAACAAGTAGTACATGACATCACTATAGTGTGCAAGACTTATTCGATAATAATGATTTTAGGATTTATAGAAGATTTGAACTAGTTCATGTCATTATATACCTGTCATTAACTTCAGTAAATACTCTGAGCTGAAGCAACCGATCAATAGCCACTTTATGCTTTGAAAAGCCATCAGGTAAGACCCACTCCTCCATCGATTTGGCAGTCCAAGGGGAATCAATAAAAAGCATTTGCAAGACATACTTCTTAGCCAATGGTGGCAAGGACCTTTATTACATGAGTGCATCATGAGTAAGATAGAAGAAATTTGGAAAACAAAGACCAATCTTTGGGGGGGGGGGGGGGGGGGCATAAAAAAAAGATGAATTTCTCCAATGTTGCAAAAGCCCTGCAATTGGGTCATATGCAGTACTATGACCTACACTTGTCACAATAGTAACAGTGCCAGAATCTAACTTACAGCGCAGTCCTGATTTTCAAGTTTTCCAATACAATGTGAAATTGTTTTAGTAAATTTCAGAAAGAGAGGTATTGCAAAGCAACTTGGTAATTACTCTCCATTGCTTAGTCCAGCATTTATCAATTAAATCCAATTAAATAAATTGATTTTAAGAACCTGAGAACAGCTTCACAAATGAAGGAGCTATCATAGAGCTTGTCAAGCTTGGCTGCAGGTAGAGCTGCCACCATGTCCATGAAGTTCCTCGCTACTATTCTCACTCGAGGCATCTTTTGCTTATTAGTTACCCCGTTCGAAGTACAATCAGATTATGAATCTGTTTATGATTTAAAAAGTAACACTCCTTTTTGTCCACACAATGATTTGTTCACTTCAGGCCTCTCACCTCTTTTGCTGATTAGAGGATAAGATAATAAATAAAGTAGGGATCATTTAGCAAATAATGGTGCTAGAATTGTGCTATTCACATTCTCACTACAATAATTACTATAGATATTCTGATCTTTTGTTTAGACAAGAAAAATCCACATTTTCACAACAATAATTACTTCTCTGTATGTATACAGGAAAAGTTAAGTTGTCAGGTATTATTTTCACTGTTAATCTGACAGTAACGCCACCTTCAGTTGAGTTAAAGCAGCATGAGTTTGAGAAATGATCAATAATTAGTAAGTATTACTAGCCAACTATGTACGAATTATGCTCAAATTCACAGGGAGTACTAGTTCATGTCACTTGAAACGAATCGAAATTAAAACCATATGCCTAACAAAAATGTGCCTAACAGCCTATAGATATAACACAACCGAAGATTAAACTGTACCTCCAGATTTATGGCTTCATTCCCTTCGACCTTCTTGTTTCTCCTGCTGCGAAGAATCCTGAAAATTGTATGAATGATGTTATACTCTAGAATATTTGTATAGGAGATATTACTAAAGACAATTAGTGGGGATAATTAGCAATATTGGGATGTTAGGTGGGATAATTGTCTTTATAAACCCATCCCTCATTGAAATCTTGAAATTTGAAAAAAATGAAACAAAGAATTGGTTATTAGTATCTCTTTCCTGGATTTTCCAGTGGGTTATCTTTTTCTTGTATCCCTAATTATCCAAATTACCCAAAAATACCAAAAATCCCAATTCCACCAAATAATTCATCCAATTTCCCTAAATCACACTCCAATTTCAATTAGGAGTGTTACAATTGGTATCAGAGCTACCGACCTTGTGCGCCTCTATACTACTAAACACCTCAGAATCCAAGAAGACGAGATCAGGTCCTTACCATTTCGTACCAGCACCTTCGCCAAAACAGTTGTACCACAGTCAAGCTCCTCCTTCAACGGGTTAAGCCAGCAATACAAGGTCCTCCTTACACGCCGGACCTACAACCAGTGTGCTTCGCGCAAAGGGACCCACAGACCAATTCCTGGAGGCAACACAAACCACGCCACTGAACTTCACCGAGCACGGATCACGACAGAATCTAGGCGACGTGGACCAGATTTCTTGCCGCGTCGAGCGCTTCTTGTTTGTGGCGATCGGGAGCTGAGCAGGCACACTCGCCGACTCGGTCTGGTAGCGACGAAGCAGGAGACCAATCGAGCTCGGGGCGATGATAACGAAAAGCTTCTGTGTCGAAGGATAGCGAAAAGCTAGACCTAATTTCTCTCACGGGCCACGCGAGTAGAGTTAAGTATTGAAACATTTTGGGAGTGTTCGGCGTTGAATGGAATAGAGCAATAAGTTGGAATAAAATAGCTATTTGGACGAATTAATTTGTCAAATGAATTTTAAACTAAATAAAAGAGTGCGGAATAGTGCTAATCCGGTATACCAACTTATAGGTGAAATACCGGATTAGCTCTCGTCGGAATAACGATTATTGTTTGATTATATTATATTATTATATTATGATTATGATTAAGATTTAATATTATTATATTATTATATTATATTTATGATTATAATTTATGATTATATTAATATTATGATTATTATTTATTATTATTATTATTATCATTATATTATTATTATCATTATTGTTATTATATTATCGTTACTATTAGCATTATTATATTATTTATTATTATTATAAATATAATTTTAATATTATATTATTATATTATGAATATAAATATAATTATTATATTATTATGATCAAGATTATTTATTATTATATTATTATATTATGATGAATATGATTATTATTATTTATTATTATTTTATTATGTTATATTATATTATTATATGTGGATTATAGTGATGATTAATTTATTATTATATTATTATAATTATAATTATTTATAATTATTTTTATGATTATGATTATGATTATATTTTTATTATTATATTATTATGATTATGATTATGTTTATATTATTATGATTATGACTATAATTATTATTATCTTGATTATGATTATGATTATTATATTATTAAAATTATGATTACTTATTATTATTATTATATTATTATAATTATGATTGTAATTATAATTTATTATTATTATATTACTATATTATGATTATATTTATATTTTTATTATATTATTATTATAATATTATTATTTATTATGATTATTTTATTACTTTATTATTATTTTATTATGTTGTATTATATTATTATATGTTGATTATAGTTATGATTAATTTATTATTATATTATTATAATTATAATTATTTATAATTATTTTTATGATTATGATTATATTTTTATTATTATATTATTATGATTATGGTTATGGTTATATAATTATGATTGTAATCATAATTATTTATTATTATATTATTATATTATGATAATGTTTATATTTTTATTATATTACTATTATAATATTATTATTTATTATGATATTTTTTATTACTTTATTATTATTATTATTATCTTACTATATGATTATTATTTTACTATTATTATTATTATCATCATCATTATTAGTATCATAATTATTCATATTTTAACTATTCTGAGTAACAACTGCCAAACGATATTTTCACTCTTCCGAATAGTCAAGAATACCACTCTTCCAAAAAAATACTATTCTATCACTCTTTCAAAATTACCACTCTTCCAAAGCTATTCCTTAATTTGCCAAACGGACCCTTTGTGTGTTTCACAATTGGGCAGAGCTTGGCTTTTTAGTGAGCCTACAACCTTTGGGAATTATATCGTCCGCGGAACTTTTTCTTTTAATTTGTGCAGTCTGATTATTTGTCAACCATTTTAATTTAACAATAATAAATAGTTTTGTATATCAAAATTCGTATTTAAACTTCTTTATAGCCGTTATGATTTTGTTGAGCTGTTATAATTTCCCTGTAGAGATTCCGCATGGAAAATATCCGCAGAGAATACCGATCCACAACCTTTGTCACAATTGGACTTACATTGCAATCTTTTGATCTAAACTAAGACCAAAGCATAGTTAGATATAACTCAATATAACTTTAAGATGAATGGAGAAAAAACTTTGCAAGATTTGAGAAAAAAATATTATCTTAAGCATATCTCAACAAAAAAAATATGAATTTAGAGAAAAATGTGAATTTAAAGTCAAACCAATTGAGGAACTTGAAGTCGAGACACATGATAATTATAAATTGGAGCACGAAGATCAAGACTGTACTCATCAAGACAACCAAAATTCAATTGACAAGGATTACAAATTCGAGTAAGAAAACCAAGATTCAACTTTACTAAGACAATCATGACTCAATTGATAAAGACTCCACACTCGATCAAGAAGATGAAAACAATCATCTCCACAAAGCTTTTGCTTCACTCGATATAACTATTTATCAAGAGGCTCTCGTGAAGATAATCCTACAAGACACATCGAATAATGATCAATTTCTATACATGTGTCGTTCATCTCGCTTGCATAACAACAAGGCTCACCTCACATACTCGAAGCTAAGGAAACACTCTCATATTGATGCGAGACAAATATTTTTTGATCATATTTTTCTTTGACCGCAAAGACCATCTCCCAAATCTAATATTTTGATTACTCATTTCATATTTTCTTTGGCTAGGAGACCACCTCCAAAGCCTAATATTTTTTATTTTTTGTTTGTTGTCAAAATCCTTAAGGACAATGATTGTTTGAAGGGAAAGGGAATGTTATACTATAGAATATTTGTATAGAAAATATTACTAAAAACAATTAGTGAGGATAATTAGTAATATTAGAATGTTAGGCCGGATAATTATTTTTATAAACTCATTCCTCATTGTAATCTTTATATGTGAAAAAAAATGAAATAAAGAATTGATTATTAGTATCTCTTTCCTGGATTTTCAGTGGGTTACCTTTTTCTTGTATCCCTAATTATCTAAATTATCCAAAAATAACAAAAATCCCAATATCAAATAATTCATCCAATTTTCCTAAATCATATCCAATTTCAATTAAAAATGTGACAAATGAGATCCTGATCACATCATCGCACTTAAAAATCGCTCACTACAATGGAGACTGGAGGGATGAGCGATGAGCGATGACCCAGAAATATTGCAAACAGTCGGGGGGCTGGGAAAGTAATAGCGGGCCAAATGGAATGTATTTACTGGGCCTTTGAAATTCATCGTCAGAAGCCCGTAATGCCACAAACAATATCAAATTAGTTGGAGGCCCGGTTAGTGCTAAACCAAGGATTTAAAAAACAGGCACGAGTCTATGTCATTTTCCTCTGACTATGATTCATGCCTTTAGACAAAAGTTATCTGGAAAATTCATGACACTTGGTTAAGGATATCTTTAGGAGAAAAGTACTTTTATATTAGAGAATTAGGTCACTTCTATAAATTTAAATAATCTAATTATATTTGTTAGGTCCAGAAGTAGGAATTGCCCACTCCTTCATTTAAGTATGTGTAAAAGCTTGGGAAAAGAAGGAAAATTCTGGAAAATATATAGATTTGTTCAGTCGCTAGGGTAAAGTTGGTGGAGATGTAGAAAGGAGACAAAGTAGATAGAAGCAGAGAGAAAAGTCGATTTCATATCTTGCTTAGAAATAAAATACGAAGTAGAAACTCGATAGGGATATTGAAAGAAAAATGTCAATTTTGTTGGTTGGGTATTTAAAAACCTAGGTTTCTTGTTTCTCCTTCATGATTATCTCCATTCATTTGACTAGCTATATACCCTCGCGTTACTGCAGACTCTTTTATTTAAACATTAAAATATTATAAGATAAAAAAATCATATTGATCTAATATTAAATTATAAATTCACCAAATTATAGAGAAAACCTATAATAAAGACTATATTTAATCTTGGATGAGATCTTTGCACAATATGAGTTAATGATTCATGATTTTTATGGCAAGAAAAGTAAATTATTCTAACATATTATCACCATTAATTTCTTACCAAATATATATAATGTTGCTAAATAAAAAAATAATATTATGGAAATAATAGTATATATGGAAAAGAAATGGAGAGAAAGAGGGATCAATGGACACGATCACATACGTTCGATCAATCAAAAATAAATATTATCCGTCTAATTGAGGGATAAAATGGATATAATAAAAAAATACCATGACAAAAAATGGACTCTCCAATTCATAGATGCTTTATATAATAGTATAGTATAGATATACATTTGTGTCAAAATCTATTCAAGGTATCAATCGAATTATACTTATCTTCCTCAATAATTGAAAATATCAACCGAATTATGTAGTGTTCGATGCAACATGTGTTGATGGGGCAATAAGATTATAAAGATCAAGAGTTATAGTACTCTGTTGCAATAAATACACTACATGAAGTTGACATGCAAATTGGTCCATCTACATGATAGAGTCCGCACACTAATTGCAACTATTACTAGAGAAATTGCAATTTTCTTTTATTTTTAAATGTTAATATTCTCTTCAACAATTAAAATTATTCTCAGGCAGAAGTATCAAATTGACTTAAACCATGTTCTCATTAGTTATAACTACAGATATGGCTGATGCCATATAATTTGTGAATACAAGTAGGAGTGAACCGGACAATTAATTGGAAACGGAAACACAAGTGGGTTTGTTTATAATTCTTGAACTAATAAAGTGATTGATTCTAAAAATATAATACATGCATTAATGATATGATCATTTGTTCTAGTAGCAGAGTTTAGGTTGATTAAGTCTCGGCAAGCGTCCTTCTCACAGTATACGCTACACAGATCTTTTTCACGCCATGCCAATGCAAGTACTCTTTATTCTTTGACCTCTAGTAGAGTGGTAGGTGGGTATAATGGCAGTGTCGTCCTCCTGCAGTGCCATGCGTCGAGAGCACCTGGGCTTCAAACGGTGAGCGGTTTACAGATTGACGGGAAAAATAGACACAATCAATGTACGTTTTACTCAGCGGATGCAGTATTTTGATCAGGTGTTATGATCGGGTTATAATAATTTATCAGATTTAAATTTATTAACTAATTAGATATTGGATAAAAAATTCATCATGTCAATATATATTCTTATTTAATAAAAAAATATTAAAATAATATAAGTTGTAAAATAAAATAATAAACAATCAAGTCGATAAAATTTTTTCCTTAATGAACTTCCTATTTTGAATTTTTGCTTAATTCTTTAATTTATTTACAGTATTAAATAGATTTATCTCTATGAGAGCAATCCAATCATTTAGATGGTCAGATTACAAAAAAATTAACTTAAACGTACTATTTTTTAAAATCTAAAAAGTTCAGCTAACTCTCTGAAAAATATACAGTGGATATGCCCCCTGAATGATGAGATCAATGGTCGATCCAAAATGATTTTTAAATCTGAACACAATTATATAATATAAAAGACTAAAACTTGGACATAATTTTATAATATAACTGAAAGATGAATTTGATTCTTTGTATTTTTTTCAATCAAACTAAAAAGTCCGAGCACTATATAATATTATATATTAATATTTATAGTTCAACGTCATAGAATTAAAAAGAAAAATAATAAAATTTAAAAATCAAACTGAGAATCCGGTCGAGACTTGCCCGTGGCCCACATATCGCCAAATGAGACGGCGACCTAGAGAAAGTGCATATACCGTTTGACCCAAACGCTACACATGCTTTGTCACACCCCAGAATAAATTGAACAGATTAGGGGTGCTTAATCTTGCTACGTACGCACGACGAGATGTGCGTACGAAATGCTAAATGAATAAAATAAGATAAATCTCAAAATAAACAAAACAATAATAATAGTACAAAACAATATCAGTCCAGAATATACAGTAGAATACAACGCCAAACACCGGCGGGGCTAACTCCATCGGAATGGGTAGCAAAATCTCTCAAATAAAAACTCAAAAAAAGAAACAAAAACCCGATGCCCGATAAGTCCTAATCATCTACCAGCCTCACTGTGCTGATGCGGCGAAGCACCTCTGATATCACGCAGGACTGCACCTAGCACACTCATCAAAACTCGATCCCGCACCTGTAAACCTGGATCCCACAACCACCATAGAAAAATGAGTAATTTTTAAATTACTCAGTACGGATTTAGATCCAGCCTTAAGATTTGATCTTCTTTCCTAGACTGGACCCAAATATCGATACCGAATTTTAAATGCAATGAAACATTTTAATATATGTTAATGTATTATTATTTTATACATATTTGAGAACACACCTACATGAATGACATGAAATGGCAAATAACCCCGAAATAGAAAATCTGTGGAAATAATAATATAATATAAAATGGGTAAATTTTACGAAAGGTCACTGAATTTGAATCAAAATTCACTTTTAATCACTAAATTTTAAGTTCTCCATTTTCAGTCACCGAATTTCACCATTAGTCCAAATTTAGTCCCCCATCATTTTTTCTGTTAAATAAATAGACGGATTCAAAGACACCGTTATCATTTTTATGTCACATTTTCTCTCTACTGGTACACATTTTCTCTCTAATTGTCATTGGATCAACCCCTTTACTTTACTAAATATTTCATAATCAGACCAAAATTTTCTGGAGACATACATGGTTGATTTTTGGACCTGCTCTACCTCTTTTGACCTAGAGGTGAGTACAGTACTCACCAACTTGGCTATTTTTGCTGGTGATTATATGAACTCTGGGAGGCAGTCCCTCTTTGGAGACCATTTGTGCCTCGTCCATGAAATAAAGTATCTGAAAACCATGAGGATGCAAAAATTAAGCTTGTCTACGACTTCTATGTTGAATGTAAGAGTTGCTTCAGCGTTTCTCTAGAAGATCTTTTCTGACTGTTTCAACTGCCTCCCAACTACAATGCTGATAGACAAGGAGTTGTGCCTACGGGTAATTATCAAAAAAAAAAAGACAAGGAGTTGTATGCATGGAGGCTTGTCGCTTTAGCTGTACAACCTGAAGCAGATTGCAGAGATCGAAAAAGATGAGAGAAAAATGGGTTGTTGCACAATATAATATTGTCAGAGAAAGATGAAAGAAAATCGGAAGAGATATATAGAGAGAAAAATGAAAGAACAGAGGAAAGAAAAAGAAAACAGTGATGCAGATAATGAAGGTAATGTGTGCCAGCGGAGAGGATTTAGGATAAAAAAAAATTGTAACGGTGTTATTGAATATCCATATTTCTTTAACAGAATGTCTAAGAGGGACCAATTGTGGATCAATAGTGAAATTTGATGACTGAAAATAGAGAAATTGAAATTCAGTGACTAAAAATGAATTCTTATATAAATTCAGTGACCTTCTACGAAATTTACCCAATATAAAATATAAGGTACGAGAATCAAACACCCGAAATAAATATCCCGATTTACAAATCACCAGATCTATCCCAAGCGGGCGCCACCAGCGTCCCAACTTACGAACTTGGGTCTTGCCTAAGCGGGCGCCACCAGCGACCCAACTTACGGACTTAGGACTTTATGTTTATGCGTCGCCAATGCCGCATAAACGACAATTCAGGCTCCCGAGGCGATAACGCCCTAGGAGAGTGAGCGTGCATAAGCACGTACTCTGGTCTGCTAAATCTGGTAATTCACCTTACAAAATAAAAACAAGCGGATAAATATGTCTTCAGTTGCCATATCGCCAAAAGGAGATAACTACCCGTGAATTAACAAATCGAAATCAAATGGGAGCCTACACTGTACCAACCAAGGGTCAGAGGACCGCATCCCGTAAAAGTATCAAAACAGAATATAAACAAATGATAGCCTACATTGTACCCACTAGGGCCAGCGGACCGCATCCCGATTTTCTCTGTACCAACCAGGGGCCAAAGGAGAAAGCCCTTCGGACAATATTAGGATCCTAAATAAGCCGGATAAATATAATAATATAATATCACGAAGTAGATCCAGTCTCGAATATGGCCACCCACACTAAACACTGAAGTACAATGTATCCTAATCGCTCAAATTTGGATTACAAATTAAATCATATTAAGAATAATAAAATATAATATTGATCAAAAGAAAAATACTCTGGCACGGCCGAACCCACCAAATGACGGTGTCGGTGGATAACCGACAAGCAAAGGTGCACAGTGTATATACAGACCAAAGGAATATAACCCGTTGGTCATGTTATACAAGGCAACCTCAGACTGAGATTACCCGACCCGCCTCTCAGCACTTCCATGTATTTTGCATGATTAATTGCCTAACTTAATTAATAATCAATGATATTAATAATATCAATCTACTAATTATAATATATAACTTTATTTATTTAATTATAACCTAATCCTATCTCGGGACTATTTTTCGAGTCCTACTCATATCCTGTCTACATGCAGTATGACATGATATGACATGCGAATGCGGGTATGTCTCGAATATGCTGGTCAATTTACCGGATGCATATGACGGCTCAGATTAAGTCTCTAATCATTTTTGGTCAGAAAACACCACAATTCAGATTTATTTTAAAAATATTTTATTTTTCGATTTGGGTTCCTAATTCTGAAGAAAGGAAATAAAATCCCAGGAAGCCGTACCTGAGAATAATTCGATCAGGTCGGTAGCGTCGAATTGCTTAGTCTCCGGTGACGCTCACGATCTCGTCAGCCGTCTCATCCTGAGTGTGTACCCGTTGGTCGGCTCGTCAAGATAAGATTCGGGAACCTATGAAGTCAAAATAAATTAAATTGGTGAGTATCCTATTCACGCTGGGTCTGGTTAGGTCAAGGTGTACCGGACTCGGAGACGGGAGTATTATTATTTGAAATTTATAATCATATTATATTTATTTTGAGTAATATAATTAACTTAATTTAATTTAGATTGATTAAGTTAACTTAACGTTATCGCTCGATTATTTTAATTAGTATAATTAATTAATTAAAAATAGATAAATTAATTAATATATAATATTATCTAATTAATATTGTTCTTATTAAAAATAGAGAAATTGATTAATATATATATATATATTTATTTATTAATATTATTTCATTATTAAATAGAGAAATTGATTAATAGGTATTTATATATATTAATTAATGTCATTCAATTATTAAAATAGAGGAATTGATTAATATATATATTATATGATATATATTCTTTATTTCTAACATTCTTTTAGTTTAAAAATAAAGAAATTGTTTTATATATATACTTATATATTCATTAATATCATTTCATTATTAATTAGATGAATTGATTAATAAGTAATTATATATATTAATTAATATTATTTCATTATAAAAATAGAGAAATTATTTAATATATATACTTATATATATATTAATATTATTTAATTTTCTTAAATAGAGAAATTGATTAATATATATTTTAAGATTTTTATTCTTATCCTTGTTATTTCATAACTCTTAATTATTTATTTTATATTCTTTAATTATATTTCATTTATATACTAATATTATTTCATAAATTAGAAAACATATAATATAAGCTAGAATTCAAATAAAAATAAGAATGAAAGAAAAGCAAAGAAATTAAACTTAAATTTAAATTAAACATTTTTAATTTACAAAACCGTGTTGGTGTTTTAATATTCGGGATCATACGCTGACTATCAAATCGTTGGTGTCAATGCACCGATATCCCGAATCGGGGGCAGTCAGAGAATCTAATCATTTCCCGTATTAAAGTTTACGTGATTAGTCCATGGATACCGCCAAACCTTTCGGGGCGGCCTCCAATTAATTAGTCATATTTTAATTTAAGAGCTTTTAGAGATTTTTTTGGGACTTTTAAATATTGAGCCTTATTTCATTATTGCTAATCCTAATTATTTAAGTTAGTAAAGTCCATTTGTCGGCTCAATATTATTAGTTACATCCTGTTAACTTGTTGGGCCCTACTTGATTATTACTAATCCTAATTTGGACTTAATAAATCTTAATTGCATTTTTCGGCCCAATTGGTTTCATGGGGTTACTCTTGATTAGTGAATTTTGAATTGAATTCCATTTAATTCTAAGTTCTTATTAATCCATCACCTACTTATTTCAAATTCTCTATTAAATCCAATAGCCCAATTCGCACAAGACAACTTTAGAAAAATCGAGGCAACTATCAGCTCCCATAACCTAGCTCAGCCTAGGGTTATTAAGGCCACAAATGAAACCAGGGGCAAGTACCAACACAAGGGCATACACTTAGCAAATTTCAAATCCAACCAGCACAAGAGACAAAACTTAGCCAAATTCAGAATCAACCATTCCATTTAGAAGCCAAAGCCTGGCACAATGAGTGTAGGGACAACCGGCTCAGTAAATCCAATCTCATAACCTCATGACTAGAAAGGCTAGCGCAAATAGCAATAGAGGGTATAGTACACCATAGATGATCGAAACAACTTAGCAACAGAACAAAGATTTTACCAGTGAGGTAGTAACAACATCAGCAAAAACGCACTAGGGTCAAAACCAAACAAATCACAAACTGGCAACAAGATCGGATAATATGGGCATAGACTTAGCTCGGCACAAGGCTTCGCTTCACTGGTACCGAATGGTACCAGTGTACCAAAGCACACAAAACAAATTGCATAAGGCTCTAATCAACCCAGCGGGAAATCACTTGACAGATTGGCACAGCGCAACGACACAAGGGGGTGTAATAACCCACAAGTGCGTACAACACAAAAAGAACAAGCACCATAGAGGCATCAACAAAAAAAATAGAAAAGTACAACTCATGACGGATCAACACCGGCAAGAGCAAACAAGGAGAGAAGGGGGCTGTCACACAAGTGACCAACTCGAGCAAGGTAAAACCCACAACCGCAAGACCCAACACCCTACTGGCATGGGTACGTCCGAGCCAACAAAAACAAATGACAATAGAGTAAAAATTGGGACAGATCAACACAACACAAAGCTCGGGGCTCAGCACAACACAAAGCACGAGTGGAAGGAGGTTACCAGTTTGACAAAGGCAGCAAGGGTACCGGGGAGGTGTGGCTGTCAAAGAGGAGGTGGAGTCGTGCACAGTGGTGATAGTGGGGCGGTAGGAGGTGTGGCTAGCGGTGGCCAAACTCGAAGCGGCAAGAGGGTCGATCGAGTGGCACCATGAGGGCTCGGCCAAGCTCAACACAGAAGGGGAAACTCGACCAGTGGCCGACCTTGGGTCATGCGCGCGTCAGTCTAGAGGGCAAGGCTCGGTGCAGGGAGGTGCAGTCATGGCACTGGAAGGGTGCTCCCTGCCGATTGCCTTCATTGGTGCCACGAGTGGGGTTGGAGATTGCTGGTCCTGATCCGATCAGCGATGTGGTGGGTCTAGGGCACCGTCTACTCATGTGGGAGCTTGGTTCCGAGAGGAGGAAGGAAAGGGAGTTTGATTAAGGGGGTGGGTTTCTGCAAAGGAACGAGGGGAAGAAAGAAAAAGGGGATTGATTTGGTTGGTGTCGCCAGGAGAAGAAGAAAACAGATTTAGCGGTAGAGAAGAAAAGCATAGAGGGAGGAGATTGAGTGTGAGGGGATGATGACCTCTAGATGGGAGGTGTGAGGGGACAAGGTCGTGGGTGAGGGGGAGAGAGAGGGGCTGTGAGGGACGGTGAGGGAGAGAGAAAAATTGGGTGGGATTTACTGTGACATCTGATTTGTATTCTTTCGTGAGGTGAGTTAAGTGCAATTTCGTATGACCCATTGGGTCTCTTTAAGTGGCCACACGAGAGGCCACGATTAGCGCTTGCATTAGTATATATATATATATATTGTCAAACCGTGAAATTTACTAAATAAATAATGATAATTAATATAACAAATAAATTAATTTAACATAAATTAGTAAATAACTTAAAATAAAAAAATTAAAGAAATACAAATATAATTATACAACTATAAATAAACAAAAAAAAAATTATTTAAAACAAATAATTCGATGATTAATTCAATTAAATCTGTTAATAAATAAATAAAGATAAAGCGTAATTACGATCTTATTTAATGATCAAATGAAAAATCAAACCAAAAGGGGCATAAATAATACAATGCGTGAATAAACTGATGACTGAAAATCAACCGATATAAAATAAATAATCCCCTAAAACAAATTAAAAATCAGAAACGTTAACTCATTTAATTTAATATAATCAGAAATTTTCCAAATACTCTCAAGATTTAACCCGATTTAGATTTAATAAGGAAATAATAATTCCCAATAATAACAATGAATATGAGATTCTATTTGGAAATTGATTTGCAACCCAACCTTACCACACGTTTTGCCACAAAATGTCCGTCACAGACAATCCCAAATATCTTTTCTCTCTCTCCCATTTATTTCCCACTATCCCCTCAACTATCTCTCTCTCTCTCTCTCTCTCTCTCTCTCTCTCCCGGCCCGTGAAACCTTTTCTCCTTTTCTTTCTTCTCCCCTCCGATTTTCCCCTGGCGAGAGAGAAGACCTTCCCTTGAAGGTTTCTGCTCGGTATTTCCTCCCTAGCGCGATAGGGCTCTTGCCCTCACCCTCACTCGCGCACGCCCTCCTCCTCTAGGGTCGGGCAATGTCCTTCCTTGTATCTAGGGTCGTGTGGGCCCTTTGTGTGTGCCGGGGCTGAGCCTCGTGCTCCTTGTGCTATTGTTTTCTGTCGTTGGGTTTAAGTCGGCAGCCGGCTGAGCCGTGCTGTCTCTGTTGCTTGTCTTGTGCATTGATTCATAGTATGCCTTGGTACACTGGTACCAGTTGGTACCAGTGACGCGAGGTGTGGCCTTGTCTTGCTGGTATACCTTGTCGATCTGTGTAATTGGGTCCGTTCTTGTTGAACTTGTGCTGGTAAACTCTTTTCCTGTTGCGGTTGTGTGGGGTTCTGTTGCTTGTTTGGCTCTTGTGCCTTTCTGGTGCAGGATATAGTCCTGTTGTTATGACTTGTGCTGCCTTTGTTGATTCTTGGTCTGTGTTGGGTTATCTGGCTCAAATTTGTGCTATAATTTGTTTTGCCGGTTGTCATGAATGCCCATTTGGGATGATAGAAATAATTTAAGGACCAAATTGTATAATCTGATAAGTGGAAGGCTTAAGGTGAATAAATTGTGGTAATAGCACTTCTCGGAGGGTTATATGCGCAAAATTCAACCCTTACGTACCATTGAACCTATAAGAATAGTCGGAAAAGAAATTGATCTTAATTAAGTGGGCCGAAAGGTTAAAGTGGATAATAGTGTAATTAATTAATTAGCAAGTGCCGTAAATTTAAAAAAACTAAAACGTGCGCAACTAATAATTAATTAATACTTAAAGATGAATTAGGGAGATGATTACATGATCTGCCTCAATAATGAAAATCCGAATAGATACAGTGGTTTCGGAGGCAGCCTATGATCCCAAATACATTAAAACACCAACACATTTAATTAAATAAAAACATTAATTAAATTTAAGTTAATTGAATTTCTTTTCTTTTAATTTGATTTTTATTTTTAATTCTAGTTTTATATAATATATTTTCTAATTAATGAAAATAATATTAAAATATAAAATGAGATATAATTAAAGAATATGATATAAATAATTAAGGGTTATAAAATAATAAATAAAGTATAATAATTTATAATATAAAATATATATTAATTAATTTCTCTATTTTAATAATTTAATAACATTAATTAATATATATAAATACCTATTAATCAATTTCTCTTTTATTAATAATACAAATAGAAACAATAATGATAATAATAAATACTATAAACATATATTAATTAATTTCCTTATTTCTAGATAATTAAATTTTCTAATTTTAATTAAAATAATTAAGTGATAATGTTAAGATAACTTAATAAATCTAAATAAAATTTAGTTAATTATATTTATCAAAATAGATATAAGTTAATTATAAACTTTAAATAATAACGCTCCCGTTTCTGCGTCCGGTGTACCATGACCAAACCAGACCCAATATGGATAGGACACTCGCCAAATTAATCTATTTTGACTTCATAGGTTCTCGAATATTATCTTGACGAGCCGACCAACGACTACACTCATATGAGACGGCTGACGAGATCGTGATGCGCCACCAAAGACTTAGCAATGTGACGTTACCGAGCTAACCAGATTATTCTCAGGTACGGATTCCTGAGATTTGATTTCCTTTCTTCAGAAATAGGAACCCAAACCGAAAAATAAAATGTTTTTAAAATAAATCTGAACTGAGGTATTTTCTGACCAAACATTATTTAGAGACCCGAATTGAATTTTCATATGCATTCAGTACTTGACCGGCATATTCGAGACATACCCGCATTTGCATGTCATATCATATCATGATGCACGTAGACATGATAGGAGTAGGACTCGGGAAATAGTCCCGAGATAGGATTATGTTGGAGTTAAATAAATAAAGTTATAGAATATAATTAGTAGATTAATATTATTAATATCATTAATTATAAATTAAGTTAGGAAATTAATCATGCAAAATGCATGGGAAAGTGCTGAGAGGCGGGCCGGGTGATCTCAGTCTGAGGTTGCCTTGTATAACCAGACCAACGGGTTATATTCCTTTGGTCTGTATATACACTGCGCACCTTTGCTTGTCGGTTATCCACCGACCCCGTCATTTGGCGGGTTCGGCCGTGCTAGAGTGTTTTTCTTTTGATCAATATTATATTTTTAATATTCTTAATATGATTAAAGATTTTTAATCCAAATTTGAGCGATTATGATACCATGTCTTTCAGTGTTTAGTGTGGGCGTCCATATCCGAGTCTGGATTCTACCCTATTTTATTATTTTCTCGGGATGCGGTCCTCTGGCCCCTAGTGGGTACAGTGTAGGCTCCCATTTGTAATATCTGGTCATTTTGTCATTTCTCGGGATGCTGTCCTCTGACCCCTGGTTGGTACAGTGTAGGCTCCCCTTTGGGATGCGGTCCTCTGGCCCCAGGTTGGTACAGTGTAGGCTCCCATCTGTATTATATTTCATTTTGTCATTATTTTCGGGATGCGGTCCTCTGACCCTTGGTTGGTACAGTGTAGGCTCCCATTTGTATTAGTTTCTGATTTGTTATTTCCTGGGTAGTTATCTCCTTTGACGATATGGCAACTGAAAGCATAACTTCTTAATCCATTTTGTGTTATTAGATTATTATTATTTTGTGAGGTGGATCATCAGATTCAGAATACCGAGTACGTGCTTTTAGCCGTCACTCTCCTAGGGCGTTATCGCTCCGGGAGGCCGAATTTTCCCAGGGTATTCAGGGCATTGGCGCCCGCTTACTCGAAAATCCTAAGTTTGTAAGTTGGGCCCGAATACGTGCCCGCTTAGGTAAGTCACAAGTCCAGGGCCCGATCACGTGCCCGCTTGTGGATGGACTGATGATCTGCAACTGGGTTATATATATATGGGTGCTTTAAATCTCGTATCTTATATATATATTTATTATATATTATATTATTATCCACAGATTTTTATAATTTGTGTTTATCTGTCATTGCATGTCATTGTATCATAGCGAATTGTTTAAGAGACATAAACTAGAATTTTACTATTTAAATAGATAATTGTTGCATTTAAAAAATCAAGATATCGGTGTTGGGTCCAACTCTAGGAAAGAAGATCAAATCTTAAGGTTGGATCTAAATCCGTACTTGAGTAATTTTTAAAATTACTCACGTTTCCACGGTGGTTGTGGGATCCAGGTATTACAGGTGCGGGATCGAGTTTTTGATGAGAGTGCTAGGTGCGAAATTCTGCGTGGTGATAGAGATGCTTCGCGCTTCCGCATGTGAGCGGGGGTAGTGGATTATGATCTATCGGGTTTCGAGTTTTATTTATTCTTTTGGGTTTTTCTTTGAGAGATTTTGCGCCCATTCCGATGGAGCTAGCCCCGCCGATGTCGGCGTTGTATTTCTCTTTGTTCATTCTGGACTGTATAGTCATGTATATTATATTATTATTGTTTTGTTTATTCTGTGATTTTCTTATTTTATTCATTTAGCCTTTCGTACGCACGTCTCGTCGTGCGTACGTGGCGGGATTAAGCACCCCTAATCCGTTTTAATTATTCTGGGGTGTGACATATATATACATATATATATATATATATATATATATATATTCTGGTTTAGTGTAGCAAGGAATCAGTGGAATTTCATGGAGCAGGTTTTAGTTAGCTTTGAAACGAGTCGAGTGACTCGTTACCTAACTCTTAGGTTTTTATTCCAGATTTAATTTATTTTTATTTTTATTAGTGATTAACCCTAAGATTATCAATTTTATTTAATAAATTAGTTTATTTGAATAATAAGTTGGTTACTAAATTTTGATAAATCGAATCGATTTGTATTCCTTAATTTCCTCTTAACTCCTGATATCATTAGACATATATTTCATTAATGAATTATTATTATTTTTACTTTCCTTATTATTATAAGTATTTTTCTTATATTTTGCGTAATTAACATTTTCTAAATTTTATTATTTGTTTCAATATTAAATTTATTCTTATTCGATTATTAATTAAATTCTTTTAATTTATCAGTCAATTTGTGTCGGAATGTTTGATCATTATCTTAATTATTATTATTCTTAATTAAATTTCACGGTTTGACATGCTTAATATTCTAAATTTCTAATACAAAACTTGAATTAATAAATTGTCCATTGTCCTCAAGCAATGGAACAGAATAGTTGAGTTCTGATATATACTTCACAACTAAGAGATTTACTTTTCACGTTTTACTTTATTTTTATTTCGCCTTTGTACATACAACCGAAGAAGTCGAAAAGTGAATTACTTTGCGGTAGGGGTGTTAATTCATGATTCGATCCGATTCGAATTCGATCCGACTCAACATGATCCGAAAATAAATGGGTCGGGTATGAGTTTAATTTTTTTGATCCGAATCGGGTCAGGTCGGGTTCGGGTCAACCCGACCCGACCCGATTAATTATATTTTTTGAAGTAATTTTATGATTTAGTACTAATTAAAGCTTAAATATACACTAATTAAGATTAATTATAAATTAATCAATATTTTATTACTTAAAATTATATATAAATATTTAATAATTATTAAATTATTTTACATCGGTCGGGTCGGGTCGACCCGTGACCCATCGGGTCAGATATGGATTAAGATTTTTTGACCCGAATTTAATCGGGTCGGGTCAAAAAAATAATAAAATAATATGACCCGACCCGACCCATTGACAGCCCCTACTTTGCGGCATTACTTTTTCAATGAAGTATATACTTTTTATACGTATAAATTCAAATGGAAATTTTAAAACGTAGACATTTGACTTGTTAAATAAATCAAGTAAATACTCAAATTTCCTGTAGTTATCCCAATTACGGTCCGTAAAATTAAATTTGCTAGGTTTTGTGTGACCCTAAACTCACGCGCGCTAACTAATTAGAGCATAAAAGATTATGAAAGATTGAAAGTTCGTATAAGTGGTAATTGTAAACTCATAAAATAATAAGGTGAAATTCTTCTATCATTTAGCAAGTTTTGACAATCAAATGATAAAATATCACTGCAAACGAGAATAAAACATAATAAAAGTTTGTGTCAAAAACTATCATAATTAGGGTATTAAAACTTGATCCGATCCGAAATGATTTAAATTAAATGGATCAGATATAAATAAAAAAAATATCTGTCACGAGTTGGAACATGTACAGATCAGTCCGACCTGTTTAATTGTGATTTTTATTTTTTTTTCAAATTAATTAAAGATTATATATACACATTAATTAAGGTTAATTATATTTTAAGTTGCTTAAAATATATAAAAATAATTAATATATATTTTATTATTTTATTCAGGTCTGGTTGGATCGACCCATGATCCATTCGGATCAGATCGGATAAAAAAAATTTAATCCAATTTTAAACGTGTTGAGTCAGGACAAAAAATGTAATAAAATAAATAATGATCTGACTCATTAACATATCTATCATAACCAATTGGTTGGACATCTTTGATGAATTCACATCCTGTGACACGCTGCAACGTGCAGCTCACTATAGGGATCGTCCAATGTGATATATCTTTCAAACAAAAAAACCCTATAAATCTAAAATTGGAGAGGGTGTACAGCTATTTGCAGCGCGTCAGAGAATAAACGCTCATGTTTATTTCACTCTAAATCCTCTAAATTAGTAGATTGAGACGAAATAAGTGGATTAAATATTTATTTTTCTTCATCATAATTTATTTCATCTCAATAGAATAAAATACCTTAGTTAATCTCCATAATTAATCTATCATTAATATCATCAATATTGATATTACTACTACTGTTGTTATTGTTATTGTTATTGTTATCGTCGCCATCATCATCATACTCATGCAATTAATAATATATAAAAAAGATTAAACTTCTAAATTTTTTGGTTATGTCACATCATCAATCATCTCTATCTTTGATCAAAACTTTACATCTAGTTTGATCCAATAGTTAATATATATCAAATGGTTCGTATATATATTTTTTTTCTTCCTATTTAAAATAGATAAGTATAATACGCCTAAGTTAAAAAATTTATGATTCAAAATTTTTATATTATCATATATTTAATTGTGTTACTTATAGTATACATACTTTTGAATTAAAAAAAGGCTATGCCTACTACTTTAAAAAAAATTAATTGAAGATATTTTTTAATTTCGTATTTCTAATTATTTAGTTTATAAAAATTAATTGAAGATATTTTTTCCAATTTCGTATTTCTAATTATTTAGTTTATAATTATTTGTTCAGAGTGAAGTAGAGGAAGGACTAGTAATAATTAGGGCTGCAAGAAAAGTTCGAAGTTCGTAGTTCGTTCGTGTTCGATTCGAAAAAAGTTCGAAAAAAGTTTGTTCGATTCTAGTTCGAAATTAATTTCAAATCAAACTGATTCGATTCGAAATTATATCGAATCAAACTCAAACCATGGTGAGTTCGTTCGAAATGTGTTCGCGAACTATTTTTGTTTGAATTTGTATTAATTATTTGATTGTTTGAGACTTTGAATAGTATGAATTTATATGAAATTTATTAATTTTTGTTGAATAAATTTGTATTAAATTAGTTTTGTATGTATTTGTATTAAATTGACATTTTTTATATTTGATTCTGTTATTTTGATATGAATTGTGGAATTTGTTCACCTAATAATTCTATTTCGAACTATTAACGAATCGAACCGAACAGTTCGAACTTTTAACGAATCGAACCGAACTGTTCGAACTTTTAACGAATCGAATTTCGAACTATGATTTGAGTTTGAAACTGTCTATCTATTTCGAATCAAACTAGTTCGAAATAGGTTTCAAATCAAACTCGAACACACGTTAGTTCGTTCGTGTTCGATTCGTTTGCAGCCCTAGTAATAATAACATATGTAAAATTCTACTGTATCAAATACCGACTTTTACGACGTTAAATAGGTTATAATACCAGACCTTTCTTATCATATGATATAAACTCTCAACTGGTCTTTTATACTATTTCTTATTTTTATTATATTATCTTTTCTATACATCTTACTCCACTTCGTTATCAAATACTAATAAATTAAAGGTAAAAATTAAGTGGGTTAATGTGCCCCACTCAACAAACGTGAAACTAATTCTCTGTTCTAATTTATTAAATAATCATTATCTACTGGTTTTCTAGAGGGAACTCTTAACTAATATATAAAGTCCAAAATAAAAAAGAAGCGCATGTATTTATAATAGCAATACTGATAAGAAGTCAAAAAAAAGGTCGTAATTCTTATTTTTACAGCGATGTTTAAGATTAAATTAAGAATAATTTTAAAATTGATTTTTTTTAGAACTGTTGATAACTTTATTTCTAAATTGTTATCATTCCAAAGAGGACGGTATTAATCAGTATGGTACAAATCAAGCGGAGATATTTTCATTATCTTATCTATTTGAAATTATTCATGTTCATAACCTACCTTTATTCATTAAAATTATATTTATCATGCTCTTCATATGAGATGTCGTCAATGACGGAGCCACATACACAACTATGGATGTAAATGACATCATTAAAATTTATGAATTTACCTTATAATTATATATAATTCGATTGATATTTTTTTTTTAAATTAATATAAAATACATATAATGACACCACCAAATTTTATTCTCCCTCCGTCACGGGATGTCGCACATTTAAAATCCGAATGATAGTTCTTTATGAAAAATTAAAAGATTGAATAATTCAAGACTAACATTTTTACTTAAAAAAATAAACTTATCCATGCTTTACCTCCATACAATTCAGCGGCACTTTTTAATTTTCTCTGAAAATACGATTTCACCTTCCCCGCCAGATTATGAAATTGAAGATGAACAGTAGTTTTTTTTTTGGGTCTTGATGTCCCTCCAACATCACTGTTTGATTCTCTCCTCGGTGTAATTCCTGAGTCGATCCGATTCTGATAAACCTGAGTGATCATGTAGAGCAATTGTCTCGTATAACTGCAGTGTTGAATTTGATACATGTGGCTTGGTGTTTATCTGTTCTGTTGCTGCATCTGCGGAGAGCGGTTTCCTGAGTTGTAGGTTGGGGTTCCCTGTCTGTAGTGCGTGTGCCAATGATATCAAAGGCTGATTTTAATGAAATAAATGGGGTCAATTGACCCCATACTTTTTCAAGAATTGATAATTTATATTATTTTTTTTAATTATAACTTAAGAAATTTTATTACACTAGCAAATATATCTGCTCTTATGCATAGACTCATATATTTATATTTATTTATAAAAATTTTAACTCATTTTGAGTGACAGTGTTATCAATAATTCATACAAATTTATGTAAATCAAAATGTACTATATTATGTATATATATAATTACTAATAAAAATACACACCAAATTGGAAACCCCATTAATTTATAAAATAATATCAATCATATAATATATAAAATATAATGGTAATATTGTTAATTTGTTAACTTCATAGAATCAATAAAAATATTAGACAACAAAATCTAAATGACTCTAACAAAACAAAAGCATACTTAGATGCCACGGATGTGTTAGTAAATGGCACAACCCACATGCTTTCAGCAACAAATAAAGGTACCATTAAGACCTACAAAGATGAGTCTCCCCAAATTAAGCATCCAACGTACATGCTTTCAATAGAAAATATCGTATGCTTTCTTAAAACACCAATCAATCCTCAAAACCCAACAAAAAAAAACTTACAGCTCTTCTAGTTCTGAGCTGACCTTATTGGTGCTTTTGAAGTAATGACCCTACAAAAAAAAAAAAATCTTAAGTGAAAATTAAAAAAAATCAAAATACACGGAAATTGTGTCAAAATGAATGAGGCAATTTTGTACCTACCCTGCAAAATAAGGAATGTGAGGCATCTGGCATAATGAAATGGCTAAGCAAGCCTATCATTCCCAATAATTGAAAAAAAAAACACCCCACAATATTGGAGAAATTTCAAATCAAGTGCAGTAATTACAGACAACTTTTATTCAACAATGTCTCGAGCACTAACCCCTATCACTAACAATTTAAATAAAAAATATTTAACTCGGTTCTTTTTTCTTCTCTTGAAATTACTCAGTGGTTAATGATGAGTGTTTTTTAGAAAAGATATATGTATTTTTAGGTTGTTTGTTTTTATTTTGTTATATTTTGTACAAACCTTCGTTTTGAGTTTTCGAAATGAAATGAAAGATATACGAAGTGGTTCAGAGAAAAGTGCACCGTACTTTCATCCAAATTGGGAACATACCAAAAAAATAACAAAAGTCAAATATGAAAGTCTTAGAGAAAACAAGAGCTGTATCTATAAACATTTCTACAAAAATTTGAAAAAATCACAAAAGTTTGAAAAATCACAAAAATGGGAAACATGCATGAGAAACATTAATTGATTAGAAAAATTAAGGATAAACAAATATATTATAATTTGAGTGAGGCTATGGTGCTTTGTGAAGCATAAAACCTCCTGTGCTTCGTACTTGTATCTTGAATTTAAAAGTTTAAATGGTCGATTCAAACAGTTGAATATGATCTTCATATTGAAATATCTTTGGAGATCAAATTTTATATATTTTTTGAATTTTTTTGTTATTTTTTAGATAGATACAAAATCACTAGTTTTGGATGGTGTAGAAATCGTTAGATCAACAAACTTTGTGCTCATTTAAAAAATAGCAAAAAATTAAAAAAAATATATAAATTTGTTTTCCAAAGATATTTCAATATGAAGATTATGTTCGACTGTTTAGACTTTTAAATTTGAGATATGAACGCGAAATACGGGAGATTTTGTACTTCGCGAAACACCATAACCTCACTCTTATAATTTTACTTTTCTTGATTAAAGGATGTTTGAAAAATAGCTGTGACATGTCCCACATGCACTCAGGTAAAATCTATACTAAGTTCGTACTCAGGGGCGGAATCAGAAATGATCGGTAGGGATGCTCAGGACAAGAAAATAAAACATCTAGATAAAAAAAACTTTATTATTTACTGTACGAACTTTATTTTTCAGTGAATCAAGAAGGTGCTTAGGCACCAACTGACACCCACATTGGTGCCGCCCCTGCTCGTACCAACGTTCATATATGTACATCTCTTTAGCTATAAAGTTTTGATCCCAACAAACCAAATAGATTGATATCTCAAATCAGAAACTCAATTAATTAATATTATTATGAAATATTAAAGACCATCGTATTTTTTATTTTTCATAAATGTTCCTCTACTTAACTAAATGTTGTCCATGTACCCGGAAATCCAATATAGGAGTATAAAGGCCTTTTTGCTAAGTTATTGTCAAAATGCTTGCATATGATTAGTTTTTAACTGAGCAAGGAGTATAAGATTTACTCTCTCATTTAGGAGATTGAGAATATGATATAATATGTAATTATGTTACAAAAAAATTGATAAGATGAATCATTGTATATGATTGGAGATTATTATGGCTTAAAGAAATTCGATAAGAACTTATTATAACGGTATGATTTGAGAAACATACTGTGGGAATAATGGACTGAACCAAATACATTCAGATATTATGTTAGAAACATAATAGCACGAAAAGAGTTGATCTTAGGTAAAGTACGCTTCTATTGAGGAATTAATGGATCTTGAATGATTTAATATGGTAAAGTCGCTCATTATGTATTTTATACTTGATAACGATTCTCATAGATATATGTACTTGAATTTGATAATAAAATTTAGTTTATTATTATTCAAATAAATGTTATCAGTTATGGTAGTATGTCAATAGACTGAGATTGGTTTGCTCACAGAGCAATCGTCTGACACTTTGGAAGTGAGCAAAGATGCGACTTAATTAAACTAGCGACGTTTTGAAAATGTGTTGAGTTCAATATTTAATGTCGCCTCAAATTGAGCTGAGATGAGACTATCATTGATAGTCGACATAAACCGCACCCCATAATTCATAAAGTCTATAGAGCAGAAGTGGGAGTTATCCATGAAGCTTGGGAAGCAAGCATGTGAGGACACCCAAATTAGTTGCATTGGAAGTGACCTGCACCACAGCCGATGAGTTTGCAGATAGATCTAGACTCGTACGGTGTTCATTTTATAGATATACATATGACATATAGCAGATTATTCACCATAACATGTATTTCATACTGTATGTGCTAAAACGACACAGAAAAATGAGTTGAGTGATCTAAGGGTCTGATATCTCTGTCTCCTCATTGTGTGAGTTTCTAATTACGTACCTTTATGGACCTTTGACTATGTTATGAGGAAAAAAATTAATGTTGCTACTTTAGTATGCTACCTATAACCATGAATGATTCGGTCTAACAGGACATTACGAGAAAATAGTTGATCCTAATACAAATGACATGAGAACGAAAGAGAATGTTGATTGATTTGCATCGAGAGTGAGGAGGCATGTTTCTCGAGGGTCAAAAATATCTACAATATCATGATCTTAGGGTATAAGATACATATATTATTATTATTATTTTATTTTAAGGGGAATGTCTTTAAATTGACTTTAAAAAGTTTGGTTTTTAAACTCCTGGATTGTAGGTGTATCGTTGGTTGCACGACTTATTTATCGGATAAAAATTCTTAATTCTCATCAATAGTCTCTAAGAGAGATTGTTGCATTTGAGCTCTATGCAGCCTAATTGGCTGAAAAGATGCGTCCACACCTATTTAAACATGTGATGTCTCTATTTATGAATTGATGCTCAGTATTTGTATAAGACACAATAGAGAGCATAACAAAGTGTGTTAAGGACATTTAGAGAGAGAAAGAGAAACACCATCCAAGAGAGATGTAGTCCGGTTCCTCCATGACGGGAGTGAGAATGAGCGTTCTCTGTGCGAGAATAGAAGAAGTCATGATATCTATATTGTGAAACAGTGAGATAGACTCGATCTCGGTTGTGATTTATTTCCAACTAATGATTCTTGAATGCAAAGACGCAATGCAAAGATTTTGAGACGCTAGATATGATTGGGGACGCAAGATAAAAGAGAAATACTTTCATTGTTAATTCTTAATTTCGGTATCTCCATTATTTTCAACAGTATCCAATAACACCGTATCACATCTCGGTATTCTTTTCTAAGCCATAAATCTAAATCAAAGTATTGATTTAAATATCACAGGTAGCCAGGTATGAAATTCATCGTCTGCCCCAGACGTAATTGAAAAGTTTATATCACGCCAAAAAAAAATAAGAAATCCAAAACAAAAACATTGGTACTGTTTGGATAAATGACTTCCATTTGAAGTACTGGGCCTTTTGGGTCCCAGTGGAAATCTAAACTAGGAATTAGAACACCAATGAACTTTTAGGGAGTGTTTGGCACTCAATGGAATAGAAAAAAGTTGGAATAGAATAGCTATTCCGACGAATTAATTTGCCAAACGAATTTTAGACTAAGTAGAAGAGTGCGGAAGAGTGTTAATCTGGTATACCAACTTATAGGTGGAATACCGGATTAACTCTTGTCGGAATAACGATTATTGTTTGATTATATTATATTATATTATTATATTATGATTATGATTAAGATTTAGTATTATTATATTATTATATTATATTTATGATTATAATTTATTATTATATTAATATTATGATTATTATTATTTATTATTATTATCATTATATTATTATTATTAAATTATTATTATCATTATTTTTATTATATTATCGTTACCATTAGTATTATTATATTATTTATTATTATTATAAATATAATTTTAATATTTTAATATTATATTATGAATATAAATATAATTATTTTATTATTATATTATTATGATCAAGATTATTCATTATTATATTATTATATTATGATGATTATGATTATGATTATTATTACTTATTATTATTTTATTATGTTGTATTATATTATTATATGTTGATTATAGTGATGATTAATTTATTATTATATTATTATAATTATAATTATTTATAATTATTATTATGATTATGATTATATTTTTATTATTATATGATTATGGTTATATTATTATGATTATGACTATAATTATTATTATCATGATTATGATTATTATATTAGGTTTATATTATGATTATATTATTAAAATTATGATTACTTATTATTATTATATTATTATAATTATGATTGTAATTATAAATTTTTATTATTATATTACTATATTATGATTATGTTTATATTTTTATTATATTACTATTATAATATCATTATTTATTATGATTATTTTTTATTACTTTATTATTATTTTATTATGTTGTATTATATTATTATATGTTGATTATAGTTATGATTAATTTATTATTATATTATTATATTATTATAATTATAATTATTTATAATTATTTTTATGATTATGATTATATTTTTATTATTATATTATTATGATTATGATTATGGTTATATTATTTATTATGATTATTTTTTATTACTTTATTATTATTTTATTATGTTGTATTATATTATTATATGTTGATTATATTTATGATTAATTTATTATTATATTTATTATAATTGTAATTATTTATAATTATTTTTATGATTATAATTATATTTTTATTATTATATTATTATGATTATGGTTATATTATTATTATGACTATAATTATTATTATCATGATTATGATTATGATTATTATATTATGATTATATTATTAAAATTATGATTACTTATTATTATTATATTATTATAATTATGATTGTAATTATAATTTTTTATTATTATATTACTATATTATGATTATTTTTATATTTTTATTATATTACTATTATAATATTATTATTTATTATGATTATTATTTATTACTTTATTATTATTATCTTACTATTATGATTATTATTTTATTATTATTATTATCATCATCATTATTAGTATCATAATTATTCATATTTTAACTATTCTGAGTAACAACTGACAAACGATATTTTCACTCTTCCGAATAGTCAAGAATATTATTCTTCTACCACTCTTTCAAAAAAAATACTATTCTATCACTCTTCCAAAATTACCACTCTTCCAAAGCTACTCCTTCATTTGCCAAACGGACCCTTATTGAATAAACCTGGTAGGTTTCCGTACAAAAATATCAAATCTAAACATCCCTCTTAGGAATCTCAGATCCACATATGTTCTTTGTTTACTACCAAAATCGGAGGCACAAAAACGTGTGGCCTAGAAAGTGAGACTTTAGTTGATGCAAAAAATTTGCTATTCTTCACTAATATGCACTTGACTTCATTTAATTTAGGATATATGCCGTATATATAAAATTTCGATCAAAAACAGTAGGTAAAACAGGGCTGTTATTCGAACTAACTCAAGCGAGTTGATATGTACTCGAACTCAGCTCACATAATGTACGAGCCAGCTCAACTCAAAAAACATACACTAATTCGAGCTAAACATTAAACTCGAACTCAGCTCAGTATATTGTATATATATGAGCTAGCTCATAACTCATTATTCTAGCTCTTATTTGCATGACAGCTCACATTTACAATTCCAGCTGAACCAACTCGCATTTAATTGATGGCTCATAAAATACAAGTTGGCAACTGCAGCACTTCAAAGTTCCAAAAGTCTTGGAACAGTACAATAATCAATTCTAAATTGAAAAAATATATGGAGCCCCAACCCTTGCCCCCTCTATTTCCCCCACTTTTTTTTAGAAAAAAAAAATCCCCTAAAAGTTAAAAGCATGTGAGCTCGTCTGTCAATTGCAGTAGGGGAGTTAGGGTAGCAAATGCAAGGGCACTGTATCAGTCCTCTTATAAATTATGGCTAAATTCTAGTGCGAGACTGCAAATCTACAATAATCTAAAACTACAAAAATAGAAATTTTAAATTATACAACAATCTAAGATGATTAACGTATTAAGCAAGCAATCCAGGAGTAAATATACAACAGTCTAAAACTATAAAAACAACAAACTTCAAAAGCTAAAATTATAACAGTTTTCAATTAAAATTAGTATCTTGCTCGTGCATTGCTATGATGATATCTTTTAAAAATATAAAAATTTATATTTTAATGAGAAAAGAAAGAAAATAAAAATGAAGATAATTTAGCAATTAATATAAATTTCAATCATGAACACATAATTAATGTAAAATAAATGTAGAAGTTAGACGAAAATTGACATTCAAAATTTAAGAAAAAATTAAATTCATAATTGATAGTAATTTAAGAAAAAATAAAATAAAGCAATTATATTCCTAAATTATGTAGCATTTCGTGTAACAATCAATATTGAGAGAAAAATTATAACTTCAACACAAATGACCATAGAGATAGTAACATAATTTGATAAATAATTCAATCTGATAACTGATATAATTTTGAAAATTTAACAAAAAAATCTAAACCATTGTAAAATCAGGACATTTACATACTTAATAAGGAGTAAAGATATTAAACAAGCCTCAAATTCTTTTTAACTTCTTAACACACCATAGCAGATTTGAAACTAGGAAAACAAATTTTTTACTGCATATCACGCACTTCTCTTCAAACATCAATTGGATTCCTTGAAACAAAACAACAAGTGATTTGAATTAGAATTTAATAAATATAAGATGATCTGCTTTAATAAAAGCAGCAAGTGAAGTGATTTCTAATTTCTACAAACTTTTATCAAGTGATTTCTATATAATATGATGTGCTAAAAGCAGCAAGTGATTTGAATTCTATATAATTCAGTTAGTGTCCTTTAATACACACAGTGTAATGCTAACTGTGACACTAACAACTTTCTTCAATTTCATATCTGTAATATCCATTTTCACATCAGTACTGACGATAACACTAACAACCTTCTTCAATTACTATCTTTGACAAACATGATATTATCCAGATCAGAACGAACCAACTCCCAGATTATTCATCTCAGATTACTCAGGATTGAAATAAAATAGATTTTGAATAAAACAAACCTGTCGATGTCACTGCCAGTAATCCAATGCACAAAGAATGACTTGTCAGTGAATAAAAAAATTATTGTGTTGGTCAAGTGTAAATAAAGTATGATAAGCAACCAGTAAATATAATCAGTTTTAAAATAAAAACAGAATTCCTTACTTCTAGAATTAGTCAATTAACACTGGTTAGTCCAGTAAAATGAATAGCAATTATACCTCAATAATTCAGCTAGTATAAAAATAGTCAATTAACACTGATTAGTCCAGTAAAATAGATAGCAGTAATCGATGCATGTGTTTTGGTTGTCAGTAAGGGTAGTGAAAGCTGAGGGAG
This sequence comes from Schoenoplectus tabernaemontani, assembly GCA_037127355.1. NCBI lineage: Eukaryota > Viridiplantae > Streptophyta > Magnoliopsida > Poales > Cyperaceae > Schoenoplectus > Schoenoplectus tabernaemontani. Next base: position 9,838,221 of record CM073748.1, read on the forward strand.
AGTTGTCAACTTGGTCATGGAGTTATTAACATAAGTTCACTTATTTATCAGACTTCAAATTGTATGCTTAATCTAATGAAATCAAGGCAGAAGTAATGGTTGCATGCAGTTGTGCAAACTGAAATTTGTAATACTTAATTCAAAACTTTTACATGTACGAGCATTGTCCTTCAAATGAGCAACAAAATAGAGGTGGTTATGATTGAGTCTGAGGCACAAATATATCTTCAACAGTTTGTGCGATGGCTGAGAGAGGAGAAAGGTGCAGCGCTGAGATGCTGCCTGTCTGTGCTGATTGTTTGTGCGATGGCTGAGGAAGGAGAAAAACGGCCTGTACCTGGTCGAGACTCAAGAGTCGAGAGGTGGAGCCCCGGTGAGAGACTCTCAGTGGAGGCGATGGAGCCATGGAGTCGCAGAGACAATCAGCGCCGGCAAATTAGGAGAGAGAACTTCAAAGAAAAGAGAGCAGTTGGGTTAGAGGGCGAGGGCGGCTGATGAGAGAGATAGCGTATTGACAAAATTAGGTGACGTGTTTGATACAAAATGTATTGTGTTAATATGTGTTTACGTATTTAAATGTATGTGTTTTAACGTGTTAAAAATTTAAAAATTTGAATACGCACGTTTAAGATATATGGCACATCTAGCATGTCGTCTTAGAGTGTTTGTATTTATACGTATTTGACACGTGTCATCACTTATAACGTGTATAAATTTAATAAAATTCAAATAAGAGAAATATATAAAAAAATCATGAAAAATTATAAAAATGATAATCTTGATTTAAAATTTAAAAAAGTTTTATTAAAGAATAAATTTTAATTTTTCTCTCTTTTTTTGGACTTGACACCGATTACGTTTTCAAAACGTAGTCAAAATTAAAAACTTAACAAAATATTAGTACAATATTTAAAAATATTTTAAGAAATGAAGTATAATATTTAAAAATTTGTTATTATTTTTTTCATATTTGGGTATTTAATTTTCATCTTCATTATCACCTTGAGGCACATTATCAGAATCGTAACGTGAAGATTCAGAATTTGACGTGGCATATTTAGAATTATCATACATGTTAGAGCGATAATGATCTCTAACTTTAGAATTAAATCAATCTTTCAAGCACATAAGCATTTTAAGACACTCAAGATTGTTTTTTTCTTCAATTGTGTCGTGCGGTGTTCCGTCAGCTGAACCATGCATCCATATGTCTAGGGTCCACTCGTGTCAGTTTTGGTTACATCGATAAAAAAATGAGGATGTTAATATATGTGTGAGACGTGCTGCACGTGCTACACGTGTACATGTGTTAGACGTGCATGTTCGTATTAGACGTGTATGTTTAGTCATGTTGAAATTATTTATATATTGATCACGCACGTTTAACAACACGTCACGTATGACACGTGAACACATCATGTACAGACATATTTAGACACAAATATGTATTTGAATTGATTATTGAAAACTAGTAATTTTTTTAATCGACTCTATTGCTTCTTCAATAAACGCTGGTTAACCTCTAGGCGGTAATCCTGGTAGAGTCTCAGCCTCTCAGGGAACACGTCGGGACGATGCGTAGTGATTGCAAGAGTGTACTAGAGATTCCGATCAAGCCTGTAGTTCCCGTTATTTCCGCTCTTTCTGATACGTTTATCATAGTCGGTCAGATTTGAGCCTACTGGTTTGGGGGAAATTAGAATGAGATACAGGAGGCATTGCATATTCGCATTCAAGTATTCAATTCAACAGATTCACCGCAGAGTGTGGAGCGCACTAATATTATCGTGAGTTCATGAGTCACCGAGCTAGTTGACCCCAACTCATATTCGGATAATAAAATTAAAAATATATGAGTCATCCAGTTCAAGTAAAATTAGCAATTCGAGCCATTTACGAGTCACGTTACTTGGCCTTAAAATAAAAGCTCCACCTGTGTGAGTTCGTAAAACAACGTAAAAGATTCGCGGTGTAATATATCCGATAAGAAAAATTAATTAGAAGACTCTGAAGAAAGCGTATTGCTGCTTTATTCAAAGCTGAAAGATAACACCTCTCTTTCTTCCACCTACAAAAAGAATCAGAAGAAAAATACAAGTTCTCAAATCAGAACGAAAGACCTCTCTGAAAGTTCAGCCTCTCCTGATCTGAAATCGGATTTTCCAGGAGAATGATGGGGAGGATGGTAAGAAACTGCCTCCAGTCGGTGCTCAAACTGGTGAATTCGGTGATTGGTTTAGCTGGGATGGGAATGATTCTCTATTCTCTCTGGATGCTTCGTGTTTGGTTCAAGCAGATAGATAACTCTGGTTCCGGTCCTCCGTGGTACGCCTTCTATTTATTATTATTTTTTTTTGCAAATTGTGTTTTGTACTTTTGGGGCCAAATTTAGTGCTCATATGCTGCCTGGCGTTGGTAGAAATTTGGTCAGGGAATATAGGTTTGACTATGAAGTTAATTTTGAGATGAAATACGATTCGAACTTAAATTTGAAAGAAATATTGAAGTGATTTAGTAAGCGGATCGTTATTTTTTGCTTCGCCTTATCACGTTCTCTTCTCACTGCTTTTTGGTTTTTCTTTCTTTTCTTTTTCTTCGTTTCTTCGATGGCCTGGAAGGGTGGCTATTTACGCACTTTTCTTTTACTTTTCTCCTGTTATTTGTCCTTCTGGGTCATTTTGGTCAGGTCAACTTGAGGGTTGAAATTGAGCTGATTACTATTATGGAAGCAAATTTTTTTGCATATATTCCTTGTTAATTCAAAATTTTACCAAATAAGAGAAACGCTGCGGCAGTTAGTATAATTTTTTGTATACTCTATATTACAATAAATTAAATAAGTTAAGTTCATCGTTTATCCCCCACCCACCCGCACACACACAAATATTGCTGCTATTTGGAACAAAGGTGGGATAAGATTCGTACTGCGATATCTACTTTTCCTTTGAAAGAGAGAGTACAAAAACATATTTTTTCGGAATCAGGGGGAGAACTGCACTGGAGTACCGATGTCTACCATAAACCTAAAGATATATATAAAGATACATATAGTAATGTGCATCTATTACCAAAAACAAGCCATTTATGGGTATTAGCAGGAAGTCCTTGCAGATCTGATAGAGTGTCTTTTTCAGTTCACAAGGATCAAGATCAAATGAATGTTGATTTTTTTTCTATTGAAGAAAGATATATTTCTGACCTCTCAAAAACTAATAATCAATTAAGACATAAATTGTTGGATACTTCTAATAAAGGGAAAATTATTGAACATTCACGGACTGATCAAATCATATCGAACAGTCACTCGAATTTCACATATCCTTCTATTTTGCAAGAGAAAATTCTTATTTTTCTTGTCCTTGCTTCTGCTTCAAAATGCTCCGGGCACATAGCTGCAGAAACCGTGAATGGTCACTGCCTCTCTTGTGTATCCTTGTTATTCTCCAAGTTAGCATACATAAATGATTTTCCTTAATTAGGATAAGTACACTGTTCTCGTTTTTATGATTCTCATACTGGAAGCAGCTGTTATTGCTGATATATTATTGAATAGAAGCTGGGAAGAGGTAATCATGTTCTTGGTGATAAGAATTATTTTAAGAAAGTTCTATTTTGTTATTTTTTTCTCACATTTTTATTTGTTTTCTGAACTTTCAGGATTTTCCAGAGGACCCAACTGGAAAATTTGATGAACTGAAAACTTTTGTGAGATCCAATGCTGAGATGTGTGAATGGGTTTCCATATCTGTTGTTGCTGCCCAAGTAAGCGGAACTATGTAAAATTGGATGCTGATATTTGTTAGGCAGCATTTCTAAATTTACAATGGTTTGTACAATTGATTCAAATTTCTCAAACTCCCTTTCTTTATCTCTCTTTGACCTAATTAATATAAGTGCATGCCCATCCCCATTTATTTATCCTTGCATGGACATTCCTAGTATGAAGTTTGACTTGCATCGTACAGTTCCAGATGCTTTTTCTGTAACTTAATCAGTGATAGCCAGACCCTGAGCTGACTGTCAGTTGTGAATTTGAGACCAATTTCTGTCAATTTCCAAAGCCGCTTGCTAGCCATAAGCCTGTCAAAACCTAACCATGAAGAACTATTATTGGTCTTTCATGCAGGCCATGTCGATTTTTCTGGCAATGGTGTTAAGGGCTCTGGGCCCAGATCCGGGTAGCTACTATGATAGTGATGACGACTTGGTACCAACTAGACTACCTCTATTGAGGAACCAGTCCCAGCACACCACCTACTCCATTGATCCGAATTTATCCCAACAAGGTGGTTCATGGAATATTAAAATCCATGACAAGGTAAATACATTGCCTATATTCGAAGTTGTGTGAATGGTATTTTATTTTACAGTTTAGTCACTTAGTCAATTCAAGGTTGTACTGAAGTGAAATTTCACATAAAACCAAGGAACTAGTGGACCGAGTATAAATTGAAATAATATCAGAGATTACCACTTTAACAAGTGTTTACTCTTGTATTAAATTTTATCTAGTTTCTTTAGCTGTCTCCACAACTTTAGTTTCGTCAGAAGAATGACACAGATCAACTGTACATGACTGGGTCCTCAAAATATGCTGAAGTGGAATTCTTCCACTTCTTTTACCTTCTATTAATGTATCCCATACTTGCTATTTTATGTGACCTTTGGAATTCACCTCTTGCAGGTTAATAATTAAGGATGCTGCATACTGAAGGTTTCGTTAATTAGTGCTATATTTCCATTCTGACTTGGGTGGTGTCTGTGTCGATCCTGTTGTTGTATTAACATAGCATATGGTTGGGGAGATATAGCGCTTTGCTAAAATTGTGAAAGCATGCGCAAGTATTATATGTAGCGTGTCTCAATTACAAAATAGCAGTTTTAGTTCATTAGAAAGTTTGAAAAAATTGATGACATGAGCAGCGTTTTCATTTGATAGTCTAATCTAATCTTGGCCTGACAATAAGCTTGAGGAGTTTCACTGATACATCAGCCTCCTTTTATTATAATAAATTTTTGTTTGTCTATCAGCAAAGTTTCCGAGATTGATTATCTTGAGAATTCTAACTAGTAACAAAGAATCGGAAGAGGTGACCTCACAGTCACTTGTACTCAGATACGTAATTAAGTTACTCCAACTTTGCTTTAGTGGCGGTTCTAAACCAAATGTCGCTCTAATCTTTAGCTTGTATTTTGGACTGTTTGCATTCACCATAGCAGCACCACACTGGGAAGTAAAAAGACACAATAGCTGGAGTAAATATACATATACCTAATACTCGGGCCATGGAAAAGCTTGGCACGATCAGGAATGGGTTACTATGGACACCTTTACATGACCATATATGCACCTATATAAATATACACACCATTCGTAGGAACATTACATAATATTTACAAAAGGCTGAGAACAGCATCGACTCTTACAGACTTCATGAAGCCTTGCCATTTTGAATCTGACTGCTTATAAAAGAATCATCTTCTGTATCAGCAACAACAGCATCTTTCAAAGAAGAAGAATATACTCTGCAAAAAAATCAACAGGCAGGGGCAATTAATTAGCTGAAAGACTGTGAACGACAATTTTCTTTAATTGTTCTCTCTCTCTCTCTCTCTTGTTTGCAAAAGTAACCTAGTATTTTCACAGTAACTGGAGGAAACACCGACATGGCAACATTTCTCACACTTTAAACTAAGCGTTAATATTTTTTTATGGTTATCAGCAACCAAGATATTGTATACTATGAACTAATCGAAAAGCATGATTTTATCCCATGCACCTTAATATGGTAAATCATATTATCAGTTTTCAAATACAATAAATGTTAGTTGTTATATGCATCTACTTGTTTACTATCACTTTTCTCTCAAATGGAAGTACATACAGCTGGTAATATGTATGTATGTCACTTTACATGGGAATCATAGGACTCCAGCACTGAATCTGGTATGACAAGGGGAAGCTTCTCTATGTAAGTGAAGAGGCGCCTTAGGTTCTCTCCTGTTATGGTTGCCATGTCAACTATATCTCTGCCGTCTGTAAACATCCACAAGTCAGCTGAGTTTACTCTCTTCAGACTGTCCCGGCAGAATGGGCATGACTGTGACCTCACTCTCCTACGATTCCAGTGAAATTCCATTAATCCAAGAATGTTGTCCTTTGCTTGCAACTTTTGTCTTTATCACTATTAGATTGTCAGCCATACATATTAATTCTTTATTTGCAAATGTGACGCACTACCTGAAATGTTCTTTCAGAATTTCTCTTCTTTTTTTCTGACTCAAAACCACAATGATTTCCGAATATTAAGTTGTACTTGCTTGATTTTTCAAGCAATCAGCTTGTAAGCATCTGACTCATTCAATGATTCAACTTATGCAAAATTAGAAAACAAAAAGAAAAGAGACATACCAGTCACGGTAGCATTTCAGGCACATAGAATGACTACAGTTTGGCAGTACAACTTTGCTATTCATCTCCATGCATATCCCACATTCTTCCTCTCTCTCAACATCAATTTCGGAAAATGCTCCTCTCACTTCATCAACTCTCCTTTTATACCTTTCCATGCAAATTGTCTTTTGCCTTTTATCATCTAAATCGCTAATACCCTTTTGTAGTTGCAACAAAGAGGGAAATATAATAGCTGCAGGAGTAACTATTGTCATTTAAAAAAGGATCTTAAAATAACAAAGAAAATAATATAAAAGAAGGTTCACATTTACCATAAAACTCTCTTATGCTTGCTTTTCTTTCATGAGTTGACATTGTGGTTGTACCATCCACATAAACCTACATAAGGTAATGAAGAAAATTAGTATCAAATTGCAAATATAGCTGGTATCATGTAACAAAGTTCACTATGGAATTTATCATTGTACACATTTTAGTTGGATATGAGGGCTCATGCATCACATGAGTCAGTAGGACATTCATGAAAGAACACAGAATAAAGAACAACATTACAGAAAAACAAAATATGAAAGGGGTTCTTGAAAGCATAAATGTGCCACAAAAATCTTTCTTAAAGCATCTTCAATTAAGCACTCAAGAAAAAAAAAAGAAAGAAGAAGAACGAAACAGAAAAGGAGAAATTAAACATGGATAGAATGACAGAAAATCTGGTACCAACCAGTACTCTATATCACAAGTACCAAAACTAATTACAATGCCATCAATTGCATATAGTATCTCTCATCGGACCAAGCAAAGCACACTGAGACGGAACTTGTATGGACTAAACCAAAACTGATGACAATGCTATAAAAATTGCAAGCTGCTGCAACTGACAATAATGATAAATAATATAAATAATGATAATTGCTATCATGTGCATCACCAATCCATTATTGGACCTAGAACATCAAACTAGGCAATTGCTTTTATCCACAATAGCGCACTATTCTGCTATTCAAACAATTACAAAATGAGCCCTAAGCTAATGGTCAATTTAAAACTGCAGTGCAATATAATCCTTTGGCTAGTACATCCTTGAAATAAGATGTCAATACAAAAAAAGGAAAGAGAGAAAACAATGATGTATAATCAGTGGTAGATTCAGAGTGTCAAGTAAGCCCAGGCACACCTAAGCACACAAGTTTAATATCTCAACCTAGCATGGTCACAATTCATATTTATACTATATTTCTATTGACTTTAACATAAAATTACTACTTGGAGGGTTGTTTTTGAAAAATAAACCCAGGATTGATCTGCCAGTGCGTGTAATATATGTACCTTGTAGATGAGTATTCTCAAGAGGCCAAGAGCTCCAGAAAGGCTACAATCAGTCCACTGAACCAGGAACAGGAAGAAATGTGCTGCTGGGCTGTAAGACAGCCGCATCTGGAGACATGCGCCATCATACTCTCTTGAAAAATCTGAGGCGCTGCATCGTACATCAGAAGAAAATAATAATTGATTTCTCGATAAAATTGATAAATTGTTGGAATTCAACTACGAATTGGTATAAATCTTGTGAGAATTCAGTCTCTTTCTGGTGCAGAAAACGTGTCACGGTGAAGGACAAATGCCGAGGAGAAAATAGTGCCGACCAAACTTGTAAAGGTCAGTAAGTAACGGAAAATAAGGGAAATGATTTTCATGTGAGTACGCAAGGAATAACAAAGATTTGCCCTTTCAGTAACAATAACTAACCATTCGTGCCCAATTTCACTCAAACCCTCCGAATGATTCAATCAGAGCATAAATCAAGATCAGAATTAGAGAATTCAGCTATCCAGCCAATTCTAAGGAGTGAATTCAACCAATGAACCAGCTAAATTGTATTTGATATTTGCAAAATATGACGACTGGCAGCAGATCTGAACCAAAAAGTGCTACTGAAATCCCACTTACAGTGTGTTGGCGTGCTGGATGTCAGCTTCAAGCGACTTGAGAGAATCCTTAAACGATTTCCTCATGGAAATTAGAAACATCACCCGCGAAATTTCTATCGGAAGCGAGAAATCTCATCCACCTCCGATCAAATCCAATTAATGTCCCCCAAATTTAGCTCTCTATGTGCTTCTAGAGGAATTCCCAAAAGGCCAAAACCCTGGCTTCTCGACCTTCCGAAACCCCAGTTGGTAAATTCTAATTACTCTGTCCCCTCTAACCTCATATCTCTCTCTTCGTGTGCTCTTTGCGTAGAAAGAAAGGATTTGCTGGGCCACGTGGATCCCAAGATATTTGATAAAATGGATTGCGCATGTCCCGTCATTTAATGCTTTTACCTGTGTTGGTTTTGAATTTATTTTCGCTCTTTGGATAACTACCTCCTAACGTGGAAAAATCATGGATGGATAACTTTATTATACGTATAAACTTCTATTTTGATTTAAAAAAAATACTAGCAATCGGGTTATTTGAAAGTAGCAGCAGCTGAAAGAGCATTCATGCATCAATTTTGCGTAATTTCAAAATTATTTAATCATCATCATATTCAATGAGAATTTAAATTTTCCAATCATATATAAATAGTTGGATCGCATCAAAAGTTTATAAATGAATTATTAAGATAAAAAATCATCTGTAATTTGAATTTCTTCTTTTTATTTCAATAAATATAGTTCTTTTTATTTCAATTATCATGATATTTTGATAATCGATGAGATCATATGATCAAATTCATCATTATTAGTTGTATTTGTAAACTACAAATTATTTTAACTACTAACAAAATTTTGCATGTTATTTTGTTGTCAATGGATCCACGTCTGCAGAAACGCATCTCCTGATATGCGGTATTAAGTTGCATGCTCTCTCAATTGTAGAAAAGAGGGGTTATTTTTTTATTCATTATTTACAAATCCCAACTCCATCCCAACTTCATCCAATGGATATTCTGACACGCTCCACTGTACAATGCATCAAAGAATAGTAATTCTCACGTCTGTATATATGATAATAAAGAAAGGATTCCTTAACAATGGGTTAGCTTGATAATTTTGACAATAAAATTTACAAATAAATGTGAAAAAATAGAAAAAAAAATAGAAAACAAATTTATAGATATATTCTTCTACTTATGGATTGATGATGATTAAAATTTTATTTGCCAGTTCATCAAAGACCGTCAAAATATTATGTATTTTGCAACGATTTTTGATAGACTATCAAATGATAATGAAATTAAATAAAATTTGGATCACCATAAATCTATAAATAAAAAACATATTTATACTTTTTTTTTAATTTTCTCGTAGTTATTTGAAGATTCATTGATTCTCAAATGATCCGTTTCCATAATAATAACGTTTCAAATCTTTCATTGCATATATAGTCCTCAAAACAAAAACATTTGTCGTTTATCCTAAAAATGCATTTCCATGTGGTGTGCTGGTTACGTTTTGAAGATAAAATGTTAGAATCACATAACTCTGCCATCTTGGTTTATAATTATTAATTTTAAAACATTTCTAGAAAATTCCACAATTTTTATGAAGAGCCTCTTTAAACTAATCTAAAATTGTTACTTGTGTGAAATAATTTAACCTCCTGCAGCTCCTATGACATTCATTTTATTTATTGATATAGAACAACAAACATCAAAAATATAAGAACCCATCTAACTAATCTTACTCATTCATAAGTTCATAAAACCTATTAGCATCCAGGAGGTATAGCGATGGTCATCATTTTAATAATACGTCTTATCATAACTTAAACTAGCTGATTTTAAAAATGTGAACTCTAATAACGGTGAGCACATCTGCAAATAATTTGGAAGTCCAACCTATTAACTAAAATATATAGCATCTATAAAAGTTCCATAAAGTATCATATGCAAGTGGTATAATTTATGCTTTATTACAAAGAATATATCAATTGAATTTCATTCATTTACACAATAATTAGGAAATCCGTTTCATAACGGTTAAAAGATGGCTCAAATGTTTCCTAAAAAAAGAAGATGGCTTAAATATTAATTTATATAAACCAAGTCTACAAATCAATTCTTTGTGCGTGATGGACCCCTATGGCCCTATGGGGTCTAATGATGAGCCCCAGTAGTTTTACAATTTTAAACAGCGCCACCGTGGCACCGTTGTGGCAACAATTACAAATGCAACCATAATCCGGTGGGGCCCAGCTTTAATGGTGAATATATTATTCTCTGGTTTTTGGGAATTTGGGTTGCTTCATTATTCGGCGTATTTTTCTTCGCTAACTGTCGGTTGGAGATAAAGATTTGGTTTAGTGATCCATCAGAAAAAAATCGTAACTTCTTGATCTATTCGAATTTGACTAACTTATTAATCTCATTTAATTAATAAATTAAGTTTAAACTAGATCTAATTTAGTTCTCACTCATTAGTCTCATTAAGTTAACAATATTGAGTATAAATTAGAACTGATTTAGCTCTCTAATCTCCTTAGACTCATTAAGCTATTAAAATTTATTATTTATATTATTTGATTTTTTATGAAATATGTATAAACCAACACCGTCATTAATTCTTGTTATTTTTTAATTTTGATATCAAATATTTACATCAAATATCATTAATTATTAAACAATTTATTACTGATCTAGCTCGGTTTGCTTGTTAACTTAACGAGTCAATCTCAAATTAACATTTTTGGCTCATTAATTTAACGAGTTGATCTCAAGTGTGGTCTAGTTCGGCTCGTTTACAGCTCTAATAGAGCTGTCAATAATACCATTTACCCATTTATTTAATCTGTACCGTATTAGATGGTTATAAGTAAAGATTTTTTCGCTAACTTAATTAATAGATATGATAAAAAAAATTATTAAATAAATAAGCACCAATTCAAGAGAAGCTAGTCCAACATCGTTTGCGATGGTTTGATCATATCCAACGAAGACTTCCTGAAGCATTAGTACACAACGGTATTTTAAGTCGTCCTGAAAATACAAGAAGAGGAAGAGGTCGACCGAGATTGACATAAGAGGAAGCAATAAAAAAAAGATTTGAAGGAATGAAATATACCCAAAGAGCTTGCTTGGATAGGAGTGCGTGGAAGATAGCGATTCATGTACCTGAACCATGATTTAGGAGTTAGAGTCTAATAGTAGAGTTATAAACTACATATTCTTAGATTTTTTAGGATTTTAGGATTTAGAATTTAGAAATAGATTTAGGATTTAGAATTTAGAAATAGAGGTTTAGATAAGATTTTAGGATTTAGAATTTAGAATTAGATTTTAAAATAGAATTTTAGGATTTAAAAATAGATTTTATAATAAAGGTTTATTGTACTATTATTATTATTGTTGTTATTATTGCTATTATTATTAGCATATTATCATTATCATCTTTATTTATATATTATTATTATTATTTTATTTATTTATTTATTTTTCTTTCTTCTTTCTTTCATCATATTCATTTTTATCACTCATATTTGAGATCTTTGATCTTATGTTTTCCGATTGGGTTTCATTTCTAACCTACCCCAATTTATTTGGGATTAAAGCCTTTGTTGTTGTTGTTGTATAAATAAATGTCATTCTATACCATTATCCAATAGGATAAATTATTAAAAAATAATTTACATTATTTCAAAGATAATCATATTATCTAATAATTATCTTTTTCTCATATAAGATTAATTACCTTCAGTCTTGCGAATTAATTCTTTTCTAATATATAAAGTTAAAGTACTTAAATAGAATTTAATATTTTAATTTTATGTTAGTAAAATAGAGATATTTTTATTTGAAAAGGAATGAATTTGAATATTTTTCATGAATGATGATAAAATTAGATAATTTATTTATATTATTTGTTAGTATCCGTTATTATTTCGTTAATGTATTTATTTTTATTGGATAAAAATAGAGTATGGACAGGTACAATTTTTATGAATAAAAATAAAATATAAATAAACCTAAACCCCTGACATTGACAACCTAAACCCGCCCACGGATTGATATTTTATTATTTTTTGACCTATCCAGTTTCGGGAGTAATTAGGTTGAAGTGTCGTGTAATTTTGGCCTTGCCTAATTAGAAAAATAGTATTCAGGAAAATGAAAATTATTTTGGCCTTGCCACGGTTAGCCATAGGTTAGAAAAAAAGAAAATTATTATGGGTGGGGATCACTTGATTATTTTGACAATTTTGATAATGATTCTTAAATAAAAATTAAAAAATATGAAAAATAAAAATATTTATAATATGTTCTTTTACTTATAGATTGGTAGTGTTTAAATTTTATATAATTTAATTATCATTTGATAGTTCATCAAAGATAAACTATAACCATTGTAAATTATATACAATTTTGATAATGTTTGATGGACTATTAAATGATAACAAAATTGTATGAGCATTGAAATATTATCAATCTATAATTAACTTAATCTATCTATATATATTTTTTTACTTTTTAAATATTTTTTAATAATTATTTAAGAGTTCATTGTCAAAATTATCAAAATAACCCAAGAATCCCACCCAATTATTATAGCGAGAAATTAATTTTGCACCGCACTTGTGCATCCCTCTCCAACTTCAGCGTGCTTCCTAATCTCCATTAAAATAAAGTATAAACACATTTAAAATCAGATATAAATTATAAATATGTGTTTATGATCAGTATATACAACTTCTGCGACTGAAATCTTTTGAGGCACTCGAATAGAATGAAGAATTAAGATATCATATTTTATTATAAGAAAAGTAATTTCACCGCACATTTTTGACGCGTTCTTTATCTAAAATATTTTTTCAAACCACCTTTTAAGTTCGTTGTATGTATGTTTTTGACAGAGCGACTTACGAAATCTATGTAAATACACATAAATATCATTCCATTGAACTTTTTCTATGTTGCGGTGTTTAGTCGACAGCTACTATTAAGCTCGTGGGTTGATGAGTATGTGATGTTACTCTTGATCTATTGTTTTTCTCTCTAGCATGGAAAGTTTTTAGCATCAATAATTTTAGACGTGTCAGGAAAGCCTAACCTATAGCAGAAGACAGAGGTACATTGATTTAAATAGAAAATATGCCACGAGATATCATTTTCTTTAGCAAAATCATTCATAAGTCGTTCTTATTACTCGCAACATTAAAAGCGTGTCATTTAAATTCAGGTTTTACAAACCCCAATAGGTCCATAAATTTATCATATTTACATTAAACAGCAAGCTTAACGGCAGAAATATCAAATATGAACAATGCAAAGAAAGAGGTAGCAGAAATTTATGAGGCCCAAAATTGCTTCTTATTTCTTATTTAGAGTTTTACGCTGGGCCTTCCTCCCAGGATCATGGGCTTCTCAGCAGCTAATTAATCCCATCAATCTATCAATCTCTGCACTCTGATAAAATCATAAACCCCAGCTTTTCTTACTTCCTCTATAATTCTTTATTCCTCCTCGTATAAAATTCGAGAAGGTTCCATGGCGTACTCCTCCGTATTGGGCTTCCTCTTCGGCGCTGTTGTCTGGTGTACCACCTATGCCGCCGCGGCCTTCCTCAGCTTCTTTTGATTCCATTTCATCCCCTCCTTTTCAATAATACCAAAACCTATAACAATTTTCTTCTTTTTCCCCAACTAAGATTGAGACCTAGTTCGTCTTAACTGGTTTTAAGATGGGATACGCGCAACTCGTCATCGGTCCAGCGGGTAGTGGCAAGGTAATTAAGTTGTTTCTCTTGCCTTGAGGTAACGAATTGATTACTCAATTAATGAGCGTTATGGTAAGAGAAATAGAAGTTGTTTGTGCACCTTGGAAACACGTGGGGAGCCTACTGGATCTACTTTGAAATTTCTTTCTAAAGTTTAGGTGCTAGCAGTTATGCCTGTTGTACATGAATCATGTTTGTTTGTACGCCAGCTCTCAAAATTAGAAAAAAGGACCCTTTCATCTTCAAACCTTAACTTTGGTGCGTAATTTGTTATGATATTAGGTACTTTTTTAAATTATTATCTATATATATTCAGAAAAGTTGTATGATGCTATCCTTGAAGTTTTTAATTATTATCTGTATATATATTCAGAAAAAAGAACTTTCTTTTGCAACAATAAATAGCCCCTCCTAGTGTTTTCTTTCATATTTATATCTTCTAATGTACATTTTTTGTAACAGTCAACATATTGCTCAAGTTTGTATGACCATTGTGTGACTACTCGGAGAAGAATTGATATAGTCAATCTCGACCCGGCTGCTGAAAAGTTTGACTACCCTGTGTCAATGGGTACTCTTTTGATTTGACACAGTTTTCTTATAACAATAAAACATATTTTACTTATAAAAATAAAACATATATTACAGTACTGTAACAGGATCATGCCAGCATGAACAACCAAAGTTTTATTTGCACTAAAGCTGCTGTGATTCCTGAACCAGCCATGCTATGTACCAGCTCATAATATCGTACTTGCTGAGCCATTTCCCTGGACCTCTTAGGAACCTGCTATGTTTCCCTTGGAAAGTGTGGTAAAATACTCTAATTTGGTGCAGATATAAGAGAACTGATATGTTTGGATGATGCTATGGGAGAGCTTGGATTGGGACCAAATGGCGGCCTTATTTATTGCATGGAGTATCCTAGCGCACAAGATTATATTTCTTTTTTGTCTTGGTTTTCTTATTTTATGCTACCCCTTGTGCGTTTAAGTTTATCACATCCCTTTATTTTGGTTCCTTAACAATTGTAAAGACACCTAGAAGAAAATTTGGATGATTGGCTGGAAGAAGAGCTACAGAATTATTTAGATGATGACTATCTTGTCTTTGATTGCCCTGGTTAATTTTTATACTCTGGTTATCACAATGCTAAAATTTCAAGTGTTCCTTTTCTGAAAGTATTTTTTTTTACTAAGAAACCTTGTAATTATATTCCAAAATTGTAATGTGTTTCTTAACTGATTTTTGTTTGTTTCTTATTGTTTATCAGGTCAGATAGAGCTCTTCACACATATACCATTTCTGAAGAACTTTGTTGAACATCTTCAACGCAGGAATTTCTCTGTATGTGCAGTGTATCTACTTGATTCACAGGTCTGTGCATGTTCACTGAATGGAAAGGGAGGGAGCGTGAAATTCTTATCTGCTAATTTCCTCCTCACCTACTACTTTGTAATGTTATTACTAAATTATTTTCTTGGTTATTAAGTATGTGCTGTATAATTTTGCAGTTTGTGACAGATATAACAAAATACATCAGTGGTTGCATGGCATGCCTTTCAGCCATGGTTCAGCTTGAACTGCCGCATGTAAACATCCTTTCAAAAATGGACCTTGTGCCTAACAAAAAAGAAGTTGAAGAGTAAGACTTCCTATTTTTATATTTTCTTCCTTTCTACTTGCCATATAGTGTTGATTTTTCAAGTATTAGATTCTGCCTTTCCTTTATAGATATCTCAATCCAGATGCGAGGTTTCTTGTATCGGAGTTGAATCAGCATATGCCTCCTAAGTTTGCCAAACTGAACAGAGCTTTGGCTGAAGTGGTACAATAAACAATTACAAAAAACTAACAATTTCATGATCTGAATTTTTTATTGGCATCTTCAAATCAATAAGTTAATATAAGAATACCCGAACTTCTTTCAAATGTTTTCTGTAGGTTGAGGAATACAGTATGGTGAACTTTATACCCCTTGACTTGAGAAAAGAGAGCAGGTAATTTGTTTATCCACTTATTTCATTGTGTGTTAATTTACTTGTCTAACAAAGATGATTCAAGTATGAAGTGTTTCTAAAGCTAGAATGCCTAGGAGTAGGGGCCTTTAGCCCTTGACTGCAGCTGTATTTTTATATTTTATATTTGATATTTCATTGTTCTTCTTGTTTTATCTTCAGCATACAATACATATTGTCAACGATAGATAATTGCATCCAATACGGTGAAGATGCTGATGTGAAGATCAGGGATTTTGATCCAGAGGACGAGGAGTGACTTTAGGGTCTAAATCTTATGTTTACTAGGTTTGATTTCAAGTAGTGTTATCCAGGTAATGGAGATGGTGGGCTACTTGGTCTATGTTAGGACTTTGTATTGGTGCATCTACATCTAAGTATATGTTGAAATTATGCTATTTTCTACTTGATCTGAATATATTCTGATTGTTGACTCAAAAAAATGTTTTGCTTCTGCCTTTACAACGTGATTTGCTGGGATGGAAATTTTGAGGCAGCACTAATTAAACAACCGTGGCAACTTCATTGAAATTGGCCGAAAGATAGTTGAAAGTGCAAAAGCGTAGATGCGTCCTCCATGGATGGAGATGGATCCATAAAATTTGGTCTATTTCATGTGCATTTCTTCCTGACAAAATTCAAAAGCCCAAAAGCCCAAACTGATTGACCTTTCAAAAACAAATTGTGGATTAAAAGAAGAGCTTTTTATTGCATCAAATGTATAATGCACGACTTAATTGGATTATAGAGAATCTACGCGTAATTCTATTTTTAATCTGGTGGATTTAGATGTTAACCATCATCTTTATTTAGAATGTTGCATCCCTTCTGTTGTCAGTTGTAAACAAACTCTAGGGGTAAACGAGGAAATAAATAAGCAATCGCCGCAAAGATAGGAAGAATAGAGAAATTTTGTGGAGGATGCAAACCACTTGGTAAAAGTGGTGCTTCTAGACTCTAGTCAAGTCTTGTAATGAAATCATGCATTAACTTTTGTAGGGGATAATAGCCACGTCACTGATGCAATTGACTGATTGCAACAAAAGGGAACTGAACGTGTGTATTCTAGTAGTGGAAAAAGGCTTTTAAAGATATACCTAGTGCCACTGAAAGAAAGTTAATTGGAGTCGATCCAAGGGTTAAAGTTAACATGATTTTTATCCAAGTTCTACATGACACGCTAAAAAGAATGTTTGCACATCATTGCTGACCAGGTTTGAAAGAACCGGTTCCTTCTGTACCAGTATGACCTTCCCAGGTAGTATGATTTCGGTATTATCTTCTCTTTGCAAAATAATAGCAGCCTTAGAACAAAAGAGAAATCACTAAAGGAAAAAAAAAACAATGATTTTTTATAGTTTTATGTATGTACCCAGTGAAATCCTATATTGGTGAATATGTACAAATTAATTAAATGCCACATTGAAAACGATCACTTTTCGTTACTTTACAATTTGGTTCATATTACTGGTGAATAAATAAGTTGATATAGTATTGCAGCAGAAAAAAATGTTGATATAGTATCAGTTAAGAACACTTGAAGAGCATTCAACTATAAGCAGGCAGTTCTAATCAGACAAAATACCCACATTCTATTTTTATTTTAGAACTAAAATGGAGTGGGGGCTAAACCATAATTTAGTCAGACTGCAGGAAGTTAATTAGGTCACATTTATTACTACACTAATATACACAATTGTACCTACTAACATGTGAAAATGGTAGTGATAGACGTTCATTTGAGCAATTATATTTCAGAGTACTTCTAGTTCGTCCCATTTTTTTTTTCCATTTGACAGTGCCACTATCCTTTTGATTTGTCTGAGAATGCAATATCCAACCATCCAAGATGTTTGGTGCGTAGATACAGATGCCAATGGACTATTATTGCGAGTGCGATTGAAAGCTCAGTTTAAATAGTTCGAGACAATATCAATGATGTGAATTTTTGTCTAAATTCAAGCAAATTAATTAGATGTAACTGGCCCAAATGAGCCTGTACCAGCTGTACAATGGCAGGATCTTTTGTCACCAAACAAGACAGCAAAAGAAAAAAGAAAAGTAAAAAGAAGAGATCTTCCACATCGGCAAACGGGTTTCAGCCACTGTCAGGAATCCATATATGCTTTTCTTTAACATCTGTTGCCATTATCTGGTTTCTGATATCTATCGCCATTTTTAAAGAGAGAAAAGAGTCAACTATTGAGCTAGTATTAGCAGGTTTCTGATATTCTCGCAGGTCAGATCGGATTAAATTTTATCACCACATATTTGGATCTTATCCATATTTCACATGCTGGTATTTCATAACGTTCTAATTCTACGACCGCAGTATGTGATGTCTAAGTGCAAACGACCACTTTGCGTGCATGCTAGATTGGGACATAAAATAATTTCATATTGAATTTGTACAATTTAGTAGCAAGCTACAAGGTAAGATAAATAAGTCTTTAGTGAATAATCTGTGCAACTATATTACTATATTTTTCAGTCAATTTTTTTTTTAAAAAAAATACTGGATCTGTCTTCTTTTGATCTTCTCAATGTCGCTGAAGCTTATGCATTATTCCATACTTGAGATGCCATAGTTTAGTAAAAAAATTATCTACATTCATATGATTTGTAGAGTTATATTTTCTTCTTATAATTCATTATTGTTATTGTCGCCGATTTTATATTTGATTTTCTGTTCATCATGGTTGCTATCATCTTTAAAGCATGTTACAGCAGAGTAGAGACAAGAGACTTTTTTTTTTTTTTTTTTTGAGGAAAAGACGAGACTTTCAATTCAGCCTTGACCATTTCGTTGAATTTCTATAGTTCAGCAGGTGTATACAATTATTAGGTCCGATCTGGCAAAAGTCGTCAGATCGTAAATGAACGGTTCAGATTTCAAATAAGAGGACTCAATGACTGATTGTGCACAAAAAAGTGGAGCCAGACTGGAGGGACCCACTCACGCTGGGGATGGATGGTGTGGGGGTGAAGGTTTCTGCTGCTGGCCGTAGTCTTTTGTTTACGGGGACAGAAATCACATGGCTTGATCGACATGAAGACAGTGGGATACACGCATCTGGGACTGGTACCTCTCTGGTACGAGTACGACATTAGGTCTGAAATGAATCCATGATAAATAGGTGCGCCTCTCAGTTCTCATACATGAAACACCACAAAGAGCACGTGGCAGCATGAGTACATTGGAGTCTGGATGCCCATGCCATTATGTCAGACGGGCAGATTTACATAGGGTCAGGGGCGGAGCAAGTGCTTCCATGGGGCACGTATCTATTCTGAATTTTGAAAAATAGTATTTTTCGATAATTTATTTTTCTTTGAATTTTTTTTTATCTCCTGAATTATTTAATTATTTTTATTGAGAAAAAAATATTTAATATTGTGCATAATGAAATAATTATGTAAAAATATCAAAATATAAACTTTCGTAGACGAAAATTTTCTTAACTTGATTATCTATTACTTTGAGCTTTATTTTATTATTATTTTAATATATAAAATATTATTATTTTAATAATTTTTTTATTAGTTAAGTATATATATTAAATTATTAATTTTATTATTTAGTACCCGATTAGTTAATGAGTTTGAACCCGATAAGCTATTACAATTCGATAATTGTCGCCCCTGACCAAAATCCTGGATCCGCCCCTACTTAGGGTCAGAGGAATTTTGAAAAATAGTTTTTTAGATTATGATTTTGCAAATCTGACTCTCTTTAAATTGTCTAGTTAATTTTTACTGAGAAAAAATATTGAGTATCGTGAACAATGAAAAAATTATGTAAAAATTCTAAAATATGAGGTTCGTAAAGAATTTTTTTTCATCGGCATAATTATTTATTATTTTGAGTTATATTTTTTTTATTTTTAATATATATAAAGATATTATTTTGATAATTTTTATTAGATAAAAATATATGTTAAATTGTTGATATTTTTATTTAGTATCCAATTAGTTAATGAGTTTGAACCCGATAAACTATTATAATCTGATTATTGACCCCCTTAATCAAAATTATGCATCTGACTGCCAGATAATTATTTGAATGTCGCCAAAATTTAATAGACAGGATCGACGAGCTCATATATTGAAACAGTGTAGTTTTAGCGATCATATTTGTTATTTCCCTGACAATCGGAGGAGAGTCATGAGATTTTAGTTCAAGAGATAGTCTGCTACTCTGCTTACAAGCTTGAACTAAAAATAAGTATTTTTTTTTCAAAATGGCTCAAATCTATTTTCTAACTATAGATAAGTGGTAGTTCATTAGTTACAAAAATAGCCTTAAAGGAGCCTATTTTCATGGATACATTAAAGGATGAGGAACTCTCATTATATACAGAGCACATGGACACATGTGAGGTTGCATGTACCATTCATTCAGGGTCAAACCAGGCCTATCAATTACCATTACCAGAGATGCCTTCTGCTCCAGTACTGTTGAGTACTAAAAAACAGAGTTCAGGAACAATGTATTTTCTTTTCTTTTTTCCCAATCATGCAAGCACAGAGATCATATGCGTGGTCCAGATGGTTGATGATGCAATTTAAAAGAAGTCATTTTAACCTAATACGTCAAGTTGTAATTTTTTAAACAATTATTTTTGTAATTGTAGTAGTAACGTTCACAAAAAATAGACGATTATCACCTCTGATTTAATTATTTTTTGTATTTTGTTATTTTATAATTAAAAAGTGTAATGGTTTCAAACAAATAATATTTTAACTACAAATAAGAACAATATAGCTTCGACAATTGTTTGTCATATTCATTTTATTCGGAAAAGATTTGATTAACGAAATAAATAATATTTTAACTACAATAAGAACAATCTAGCTTCGACAATTATTTGTCATATTCATTTTATCTGGAAGTTATTTGATTAACGAAATCAGACATGTACACAATATCGTGTGTCATTTAAAATATTTATAGAGGGATTTGATCAAACATCCAAAAAGTTTGCCTCCGAATTTCTGGATAGAGGATAAGTATACACTTGGCATTTCTAGAGTTTCATTGTAACTGAAATCTATTTTCGGAGAGATCAATAATCGGATTGCAATAACTTATCGGATTCAAACTCATTAGTTAATTGAATATCAAATAAAAAAATTAATAATTCAACATAAATTATTATCTAATAAAATTATCAAAATAATATCTTTTTATATATTAAAATTAATAAAAATATAAAGCTCAAAATAATAAATAATCAAGACGTTCAAGAAAATTTTCTCTATGGAACTTCATATTTTAGAATATTTGCATAATTCTTTATTATCTATTATGTTAAATATTTTTTTCTCAATGAAAGTAATCAAATAATTCAGAGGAGATAAAAAATAAAATCGGGAGGGAAAGAATCAAATTAACAAAAACTTAACGCAAAATACTTTTTTTTTAAAATTTAAAGAGATGAGTTGACCTTCCCCTGATCTTTACTGCATCCACTTTTGAATGCCATAGCACCTTTATGCCTAATTTGCTTGGTATTTGGTCTCGAAATTGTGTGTCGATTAATACTTATCAGAAAAAAGATACATAAACACTTTAGATAGTCTAAATAGAAGAATGAGATAAAACTAGCGTACTCCTAGGAGAATGAAGCTTCTTCGTGATTCTAGCTCAAAAAATATATCAAATGATTTTGAAATTTTGATTCATCATTCTCATTAAATTCTTCAAATTATGGGATACAAAAAATTGGGGTGTTTTGAGTTTTCTAAATCATTTTTTTTAATTTTTGAAAATAATGTACAAATATTAAATATTTTATTATTATTTTTAGAGTTGATTTTCAACAATTGAAAAGAGTGTCTTAGAAAACTCAAAACACCCCAAATTTTTGTACCCCATAAGATTTCAATATGAAAAATTTAATGAGAGTGATATCAAAATTTGTTGATCATTTGATATATTTTTTGAGCTAGAATCACGGAGGGGCTCCGTGCTCCTAGGGGCACGCTAGTTTTACTCTCTCTCTCTCTCTATATATATATATATATGAGTTTGGCTACGATGCTACGCGTAGCACATATGACCCATGTACTACAGATCGTTTCTCCATCTTCAAAATTCAAATAGTCGATCCGACCGGTCAAAATATTTTTCATATGAAAATCTAGTTGGGGACCAAATTTTATATTTTTTAGAATTTTTATAATATTTTTTAAGATAGCTAGAAAATGATTCTTTTTGAATGGCTCATAATAATTAATCAAGTGATTTTTTAGCTATCTTAAAAACTAATAAAAAAATTCTAAAAAATATAAAATTTGGCCCCAACTAGATTTCATATGAAAAATATTTGACTGGTCGGATCGACTTTTTGAACTTTGAAGATGGAGAAATGATCCGTAGCACACGGGCCATCCGTGCTATGCGTAGCACCGTAGCCGAACTATATATATATATATATATATATATATATAGAGTAAAGATACCGTGAGGTTAAGCTCATGGAGGCCTTCCGTGAGCTTAACTCAAAAAATACATCAAATCATCTCTAAATTTTAATTTATCGTCCTCATTAAATTGTTTATATGAAAATCTTATGGGATGTAAAAATTTGGAGTGCTTTGATTTTTTTTAAGTCACCATTTTTAATTTTTTAAAATGATGTTCAAGTATTGAATATATTATTATTATTTTTAGAGTTGATTTTCAAAAATTAAAAACCATGAATTAAAAAGCTCAAAACACTCTAAATTTTTGCACCCCACAAGATTTTCATATAAAGAATTTAATGAGCACTATAAATTAAAATTTAGAGATGATTTGATATGCTTTTTGAGTTAATATCACGGTATCTTTACTCTTTCTCTCTCTCTATATATATATGTATATATGTATAGAGTTATGCCACGGTTAGTCGCGAAGTACAAAACGCTTTTGTACTTCGCGTCGTACTTTCATTTTCGAATTTAAAATACTGATCCGACCGTTCAAAGTGTTCTCCATATAAAAATATGCTTGGAGATCAAATTTTATATATATTTTTATTTTTTTAGGGGATGAAAATGCATTGAGTTTATGATTTTTATAAGTACGATTTTCTTATCCTCAAAAAGATAGAAAAAAATTCTAAAAAATGTAAAATTTAGTCTTAAAATATATTTTAATATAGAGAACACTTTGAATGGTTCAATTGGTGTTTTGAACTTAAAAATGAAAGATACAATGTAAAGTACAAAATTATTTTGTATTTCATGACTAACTGTAATATAACTCTCTCTATATATATTCTCTCTGTTGTATCATTTGTTTCCCTCTTCATTTCTTATGGTTCCAGATACTGATTAATATGAAAATATTTGAATTTCGGACTATGTACTCAAATTTTATTGTAATATATTTTAAAATTTATATTAATTCTTTTTATATATTGAGGGATATAAAATTTTGATATAAGGCGATTCAATGATTCTGTACAAAAAAAGTGGAGCCAAACTGGAGGGGACCCACTCACACTGGGGATGGATGGTGGGGTCAAGGTTTCTGCTGCTGACAGTACTCTTTTGTTTACGGGGACAGAAATCACATGGCTTGATCGGAATGAAGACGACGGATACACGGATCTGGCCATCTGGGACTGGTACCTCTATGGTACGACATTAGGTCTGAAATTAATCCATGATAAATAGGTGTGCCTCCCAGTTCTCATACATGAAACACAACAAAAAGCACGTGGCAGCATGAGTACATTGGTAGTCTAGTCTGGATGCCCATACCAGATCATTATTTGAATGTCGCCAAAATTTACTAGGCAAGATCGACAAGCTCAAACAGTGTAGTTTTAGTGATCATATTTGTTATTTCCCTGACAATTTGGAGGAGAGTAATGAGACTTTGGTTCAAGAGATATTGTGCTTACAAGCTTAAACTAAAAATAAAATAAAAATCAATTTTTTTTCAAGGACCTATAGATAAGTGGTAGTTCATTAGTTACAAAATGCATTAAAGGAGCCTATTTTCATGGATTCCAGTCTTCATGGATAGATGAGGAACTCCATGAGTATAATATCTTTTTCGTTTTTTTTTTCTCAAAAAATAATTAATTTGGGGGAGTATAAACATTATGTATAATTTGGATGGTAATTGAACTCTAGTGTGTATATAGTTAATTTGAAATAATACAACCATAAGAATGCATAATTTCTACAGCAATTTTGGAAACATCGATCATATTTTAGAAAGTTTAGAGCATCCGCATTCCATTGTCAAATTGATTGTCAAATTCTAATTGACAATTGTCATTTTGGTTTCAGAAATGCAAAGAGTAGGTAAAATTAGACAATTATCAAAATTTAACAATTTATTTGACAAGCCATGTCAGCAGTGGAGATGAAATTTCAATTAATTTGTCATTGTAATTAATTACCGAAATGCCATTATTCATAATATAATAATATAATATTAAAATTATATTTATAATAATAATAAATAATATAATAATACTAATGGTAACGATAATATAATAACAATAATGATAATAATAATAATATAATGATAATAATAATAATAATAAATAATCATAATGTTAATATAATAATAAATATAATATAATAATATAATAATACTAAATCTTAATCATAATCATAATATAATATAATCAAACAATAATCACTATTCCGACGAGAGCTAATCTGATATTCCACCTATAAGTTGGTATACCGGATTAGCACTATTCCACACTCTTCTACTTAGTCTAAAATTCGTTTGACAAATTAATTCGTCGGAATAGCTATTCTATTCCAACTTTTTGCTATTCCATTGGATGCCAAACACTCCCATAAAGAACTGCTAAGGTTACCACGTTTTGACACTGAATAGTCAGATTTAAGTTTTAAATTCAGTCCCAATTTTTTTACAGAATCCGTATGTTATGTTTCGATTAATTATATGTTTATTACTTTTATAGTTTTTAAATTTATTTAGTTATTTTATTATATTGAATTATTTGTTGAATGATTTAGAAAAATATATTTAAGAGTATAATATTATTGTGTTTAATAATATGCTAAATATGATATTATTGTGCATTCAATAATAATATTTAGTTAGAAAATCACAAAAGAAATTAAAAAAAATACTAAACTATATATTCAATAATAATATATAACTAGAAAATCATAAGAAAAAAATTATAAAAAATAATAAAGTATGTATTCAATAATAATATGAAGCAATAATAAAAGACATAAAAACATAATGTCAAACAATATTTAAAATATTGCAACAACAATAAGAAACGAATTGTTGTGTTTTGCAAAAAAAAAATTACAAAATTATTTTATTTTGATAAATTGTTTGTTTATTGTTCTTTATAGTTGTTAATAATTTATTTAGTTATTTTATTATATTTAATTAATTTTACTTTTTTACAATGTTCTTATTGCATTTGACGCTCCTAATCGAATGAACAAAGATGACATCGAATTGATGAAATCAAAATTCGAACACATCATCTTCAAACGTCCATAACTTTTGATAGAAAACTCTGATCGATGCATGTTACGCGGCCATGAAAAGCTAACATCATTACAATGATATTCACGGCAAAAAAAAAACATATGATGTCTCAAAAATACGTTTGAAGTTTTGGACAACTATTTTTTCATTATTTTTTAGATTTATAAGTAAAAATTATATATATTCTATTTCATTATGCATCATATATAGTTATTATTTACATATAATAAACATATATTTTTTCTAGATCATTATTTTTTATTGAATGTATATTTATTTTAGTTCATAATAAAAAAATATAAACATGTGTATTTATTCTAATTCATTACTTTTAAAATTTTTCTCTTGTGATTCTAACTAAATATTATTATTGAATGCACAGTAATATCATATTTAACATATGATTAAAGACAATAATATCATACTTCTAACTATATTTTTCTAAATCATTCAACAAATAATTAAATATAGTAAAATAACTAAATAAACTATCAAAAACTATAGAAATAATTAATAAATAATTAATCAAAATATAAAAATTCTGTAAAAAAAAATAAAAGTGGGAACGAGTTCAAATTCGATCTCAGAGACTGAGACCGAATTTGAAACTCAGATCTAGCTACTAAGTGTCAAAGCGAAAATAATATTACCGTTATCCTTTTTTATTTATTTTAATTACTACAAATAAAAAAAATTGAGAGATGCCTTCTGCTCCGGTACTATTGACTATTGAGTACTAAAAACAGAGTCCAGGAACAATGTATTTTCTTTTATTTTTTTCCCAATCATGCAAGTACAGAGCTCATATGCGTGTCCAGATGGTTGATGGAGTCGTGAAATTTTAAAGTTTTCATTTGAACCTAATACCTCAAGTTGTCATTTTTTAAACAATTATTTTTCTAATTGTAGTAGTAATATTTACAATTAACAACTCTACTGATTTCAAACACAGCAGCTCGTTAATTGAACGATGAAATATATATTATTTTAAATTTATTTTAACTTCAATAAGAACAATCTAGCTTCGACGATTATTTGTCGTATTCATTTTATTTGGAAATGGTGATTAACGAAATCAGACATGTACACAATATGAAAGCGTTTGTATATTGATTCAAAGCACAGACAATTCAAATTTTATCATAATATGTCTAAAATTCAAATTTATCATTTTATTAAATTCGCCATATAAAAATATTAAGAGATTCAAAATTTTGAGGTGTTAAATATTATTTTTAATTTTTAAAAATGATGTATAAAAATATATTTTATTATTATTTTAGACATAATTTTAAATAATTTTAAATAAATACTTAAATAACTCTAAATACTTTATTTTTTTATATCTCTTAATATTTTTAAATGAATAATTTTGTGAGAATTATAAATTAAAATTTTTTATATGTTACGATAAAATTTAAGTTATGTGCACTTCAAACCAAAATGCAGTTATTTTCATATTAATCAATATATATATATATACACACACACACTCTTTATTAAGCACATAAGTGTTCTGATTCTACGACGGTTCAGATTTTTTATTGAATTTCTAGAGCTAATATCAATCATCGGATTGAATTATTCGTCAAATAATATTACTATCTCTATGACCATTTGTGTTGAAGTTATAATTTTCTCTTAATTTTGATTGTTACACGAAATGCTACATAATTTAGGAATACAATTGCTCTACTTTATTTTTTACTTAGATTGCCATCAATTATGGATTTTAACTTTTCTTAAATTCTAAATGTTAATTTTTCTCTCAATTCTGAATTTATTTTATATTAATTATGTATTCATGATTGAAATTTACATTAATTAAGAAATTATCTTTATTTTTATTTCTTTTCTTTTCACATGAAGATATAAATTTTTATATTTTTAAAAGATATCACCGTAACAGTTCACGAGCAAGATACTACTGTGTGTGTATGTATGTATATATATATATATATATATAGAGAGAGAGAGAGAGAGAGAGTGGATATACCGTGAGCTTAAGCTCACGGAGGCCTTTCGTGAGCTTAACTCAAAAAGTATATTAAATCATCTCCAAATTTAAATTTTTCACTCTCATTAAATTCTTCATATTGAAATCTTATGGGGTACAAAAATTTGAGATGTTTCGAGTTTTCTAATTCAATTTTTTTAATTTTTGAAAATTGGCTCTAAAAATAATAATAAAATATTTAATGTTTGTATATTATTTTCAAAAATTAAAAAGAGCGACTTAGAAAACTCGAAATATCCTAAAATTTTGTACCCCACAAGATTTCAATATGAAGAATTTAATGAGAGTGAAAAATTTAAATTTAGAGATGATTTGATATATTTTTTGAGTTAAGCTCACGGAAGACCTCTGTGAGCTTAAGCTCACGGTATCTTTACTCTCTCTCTCTCTCTCTATATATATATATATTGTTACACTTAACATCTTCTTTGATTTGTCGATTTGCAAAACAATCTTGAATTTTACAATTTGTTTTGTTGAGTTTTGTGCAGGGATTAATATGCAAATGAACTAGTGCACAAGAACCAAGACTAGTACTGGGATACAAGAGCTTAATCAAGACTGCACTAGGCTTAGATTTAGTAAAACTCAAATTGGGTTGAATTGGTCAAGAGAAATTGAGCTTAAAAAACAAGAAAAGTGTTTCTGCCCAGTGAATCGTTATAACGGTTAAGTAACCGTTATAACGATTCATCTCGATACTCAAAAATACTCTAAGGCAGAAACATTCTCAAAGAAACCAGAGTGAATCGTTATGTAACGATTACTGAACCGTTACAACGATTTGTAAAACGTATAACGATTCTGTAATCGTTATAATGATTTCATAAAACGTATAATGATTTGATAAATCGTATAACGTTTCAAATTTCGATTGATCAAACGGCTATACTACGATCAACGGAAAATTTCTCGACAATCATACCGTTTGAAACTTAATCCGTTATAACGATTTGTAAACCGTTGTAACGGTTTTATGCTAGATTATAACGATTGGTAAATCGTTATAACGGTTCAGAACGAAAAAGTAAGTTATGCTTGGTTTTCAGCTCTTTATAAAAGGGGGACCATCTCCTTTCTCCTACTGTTGTTGAATACACTTGCAAAATACATTCTTACAGCCACCATTAAAGAGCTTTGAGAAAACCTTGCTATACCTAGCTAAAGCTCAAGATCTTTGATCTAAACTTATTTTAAACACTTATGAGATTTGAGTGATTTGCTCCATTGCTAAATCTACTTCTAGCGTTTGCTACTTCATTAACTTTAGGCTTTGTCTCTCATCCTTTGTGTGCAAGAGGACAAAGTTCTACCTTGTACAAGACTTGTATTTGGTTAAATAGATCGGACCGGATTTATTACCGTTAGACGGGAAGCCGGGGACCCGAGGAGTAGGCGCATAACGCCGAACCTCGTTACACCGCGTGTCAACTCAATCCTTTGATTGAGCATTTCTAAACTCTTTCTCTTTACTTTATTTCATATATTTGATTTAAGAAATTGCTTGTACTTGATTGTTGTAGAACTTATTAAAATTGCAATTTAACCCTTGTACTTTTTACTAATTGACCAAATTAGTATTATTAGCGGTAATCAAGGGTTATATATATATATTTATTATTCTTTTGAAACTTTAACATATGAAATATTATTTTTGCCGATTATAAAAAATAAAAAAAGAACTTGATACATGTTTAGATAATTATCATCATTAAATCATAAAACCATTTTTTTGTTTTTAATCTAACCATAAACCTAGTATAGACAGTAAAAATATATCTTTTTTGAGAACAGGGTGATTTACAATTTGAAAACACAAGCACAAAGAACAAACTTTCGAACTACATTTGCCTGGTCGATTGTTGATCAAGTACGACCTAGCTTTGATTTTTTTTTTTCTTCAAACCTTGTCTGCCAAGTATCTTGATGTGGTTTTCCTTTGTTAACTTTTAAGTTCTTTCATTGTCTTCTTTTTTGGGGTCAAAAGGAGATCGAGGGACAGTGATGCTCGTCATTCAACTCGTGTCCCAGTTGTTGAGTCAAATTTTGTGGTTGTAATTCCATTCAGCCGCCGGGCGTTTGGTGCAAATTTTTGAAATATTTACTGATTGTAAAGTGTCTTTATACTTGATTAATTATAAATTTAGTGTCTTTAACATTAAATTTTATATCAAAATTTTATGGTCTATTAAATTTTATATTTTTTTAATCTTTCTAACTAATTTTAAAATTATTTAAAAAAAAAAACTGAAATAGATCATTTTCTTATCTTAAACAAGATTATTTTTAAAAATAATTTAAAAAATAGCTAGAAAACTCAAAAAAATCATGAAATTTAATATTCCATGAGATTTTAATATAAAAATATTATTAAATAACTTATATTGACTATTTGAACTATTAGAATATAAAATTTAATGTTAAAATAATAATATTTTTTTGCTCTGAACACATTTGACGAATATGTCAGAACACTCTAGTACAATGAGTATGAATACTCATATATAGTAGATATGAACATCAATATATAATGGGTATGAACGCACTTTGGAAGTGGGTATGAACACCCAAGTGCAGTGGGTATAAATACTTTGTGGTTGTGATTATGAACATTCAGGTGAAGTGAGAATGAACATCTAGGTGGTGTGTGTATTAACATTCTATTTTTGGGGGTATGAACGTCTAGATAGAGTGCGTATGAACACTCTGTTGCAATTAATACTTTGATACAGTGGGTATGAATATCCAAGTACAAAAGTAAGTTGGGATCAATGATGGAGCTGCGGAGCACGAGATTATAAGTACATATTTTTAATGTGATTTTTATTTCAAAAAATATATTTTAGCATGTGATTAATTAAGGAGCATAACACGCGCTGATCGTTTTTAAAAATAAGTTTTCATCTGTTAACTGTATTCATGGATTATTTATACCGTTCATATCAATTGCATGAGGGATAATAATCGGAGAAATTTTATAGGAGATTTTTATAAGAGCCAGTTATTACGTCCCGAATCTAAAATATAAGGGACATAAACAAGTCTTAGTCCAAAATCCAGCTAATCCAGATTCGGTCTTTGTTGACTACCGCTTCAAATTGGAAACGAATATGCAAGTTGCAGATGTGTTTGGATTAATTACACTCATAAATTGCTCTCTGGTTGAGCACGTGTGATATATACAAACCATATGCCAGATCGGACTGAAAATATGCTCTAGACCACGACTGACAAGAAAGTAATATAATAATAAATTCTTTAATCTCAAATAAATTAAAATAAATTAGAAATAAACTTTAGTTTTAAATCATAGATGATAATAATAATAAAAAAATAGAAGTCAAACAATACTAATGATGATAATAATAATAATAATCTTAAAAATAATTGTCATAAAACTGCACTATAAATCATATTTTTAATTTTTAATTTTTAAGATCTAAGTCTTAAATTCTAGATCATAAACTATAAAACTTTTAACAAAGAATTTAAAAATATAAAGTCTATAACTTCACTGTTAGATTTCAGTTCCTAAATTATGGTCATGATACGTGAATCATTTCATGTACTTCTATTCAAAATCAACTCTTTAAACATATGTCATTCTTTAAAGAAAAATTATTGTACTCTCATATTAGTTTTAGTTGATCTTTGCCACTTCAATTAGATTGTGCGCTACATCACAATATATATTACAGAATACTTGTATAGCACAAGCACTCCTGAAAGTTATCCGTGTTCATGTCCAATACATATACGCGCACAACATGCTCTGAGACACTTTTGATACGGTCAACTCAGAGTTGAGAGATATATTTGCTATTTAACACAGTTGAGAACTTGAGAAACGTCTTGGACACACCAAGACATGCCACATAGAATCATTAGTGCATATTGAGCTGTTGAGAGGTGCCCCAAATTGTTCACTTTCACAATATTTTTCTTTCACAAATGCACACATGTATATTGAGGTAGGCAGTCAGGCTCAGCTACCTTCAGCAGCGATTCTTGTGTGTTGCTATTAGATCCATGAGAGTTAGTGGTGAGCCCACAAGATGGCTCATCAGGGAGATAGGCAACTAGTTGAGGGTCTAGACAATTATCAATCTGAGCTCATTCCTGCTGCCCAGGCTCGGGCGGGCGCTTGTGACATGGTGTTTACTCGATTGGCAGATCTGTAGGTAACTGAGGAGGAGGATATGATGTTGTTTATGGCTACCTGGATGTTATTAATGACATGCTATCTGAGATTGAGGCTCTGTTTTTAGACCTTAGGTTGTATCTTTTTTTCTCTTTCTATTTTTTTTTTTTTTGCACTTGTGGTTATGGATGTATACTTGTTGTTTATTGAATGTTTTTGTGTATTTTTGTGATTTGTATATAAGTGTATTGATCCGCGTATGTTGAAATCTATATATTGTGTATTGATGGCTTGATGCCATACTTATCTTGTTTTATATTATATTATCTCATTTTCCTCGGCAGCATAAGGAGAATTTCCTTTTTGTATTTCACCATCTTGCTTCCGCGATGACATCTTCCATTTATCATAGTAAATCTTGAATCAGGTTTTATTTTTACCATAACTTTAGAGAAAAAAGTAACATATAGAAATAATTTTAAACTATTTTTTTAATGTGGTGTTTAGTATGACATAATCACTACTCATAAGTTTGTGAGTTCAAATCCCAACGAACACGAGATGAGACATTCACACTTTAAAAAAATCAGGTATTGAAAACAGCCTCTAATATAAAGAGGTCCACAATGAAATAAGTATTATTTTTTTTATCAAATTAATTCTTAAAATTTCAAAGCATTAATTTGATGCTTAAAGTATCACTTAACTATCAAATATATCCTCAGATTTTTGAAGCTATCATTTTAATTACTAAAGTTCCACCAACTTATTATATTAATCCTTAAATTTTAAATTTATAACAATTTAGTTCTATCATTATCAATGTTAAAAATAAATATTTATATTGGCATCTATATCATATAATACTATTGTATAATAATAGAAGAGTGATCAAGTTATACCATCTTTTGATGACACTAATTACAACGGGCATTTTTAAAGTCCAAACAGTCAATCCAAGTCGTTGAATATGATGGATATATTAAAAGAGAAGGGATTCAATTACCACCATTTTGGTGCCACATCGATGCCATTAAAATTAAATATCAAATAACTATTATTTAAATTCTTAAATAATAAAACTAATTGAAGGAATATTTTGTAAATATCATATTATATATGTATACAAAAAATTATAGGATACGACTAACAGTACCCCAGCGATAATCTCCTAAAAAATCTCCCCGCAAATGACTTTTCATTTTCAGAAAGTTTCACTCAACTGCACTTAACGAACTTTCCTTTTAAGCGCGCACATGATTTCTTTCAATTATTTACTGAATAACATGAAAAAAAATTAAACTTCACAAAATAATATTTTCTCATAAAGCAGTAAGTATATTTTAAATATATTTTTATATAATTTTATCAGCCTAATAATATATTCAATATCATAATATTCTAATTTATGTTCAACATCAAAGATATGTGTCATGCATGCATAATAATATATTAGATATAATTAGATATAATATCTAGGTGTTTAGATTTCATACTTAGATATTTAGATACGTGTTCTGGATATTTAGATATGTGTTCTGGGTGCTTAGATATTTATCATGAGTATTTAGATATATATTCTAGGTATTTAGATTTCTTCCTTATGCATTTAGATATGTATTCTGAATATTTAGATATGTGTCCTGGGTAGTTACATATATTATCTAGGTATTTAGATTTTTTTATTTATGTATTTAGATATGTGTTTTGAGTATTTAGATATAATATTTAGGTATTTAGATTTCTTATTTGGGTATTTAGATATCTGTTCTTACGTATTTAGATATTTATAGATGTGTTTTGGATATTTAGATATTTGTTCTGGGTATTTAGATATGTGTTCTAAGTATTCAAGTATAATATCTAAGTATTTAGATTTCTTATTTAGGTATTTATATATGTGTTCTGGGTATTTAGATATTTGTTGTGGGTATTTAGATATGTGTTCTGAGTATTTAAGTATAATATATAGGTATTTAGATTTCTTATTTAAATATTTAGATATGTGGTATGGGTATTTAAATATCATTTATATGTGATTATCTGGAGTATGTGATTTCTTTCAATTATTTACTGAATAACACGAAAAAATTAAACTTCACAAAATAATATTTTCTCATAAAATAGCAAGTATACTTTAAATATATATCTTTATATAATTTTATTAGCCTAATAATACATTTAATATCATAACATTCTAATTTATATTTGTTAGCCCTAGGATGGTGGTATTAAAAGGTCCAAAAAAAGTATAAGGATGTAAAGAACCTAAGGTAGAAATGTATAAACCGATTTGGGGCTTAATGTTCAAGTGTAATGGCAGCGGAATACAATTTAATACGATTCAATTCTCACAAGAATATAGCAATCAAAGAAATGTGAGAATAGAACAGAAAAGAACAAACAAAAACACAAGATGTAACGGAGTTCAGCTTTAAAAATGCCTACGTCTCCGGGACCCTCAACCTCCAACAATTGAGGTTGAGCCGATATACTAAAAATAGTTTTACACTTGTAGAACTTGGTCCCTTACATAAAAATGGGCTGTCAAGCCTATCAGTAACAAGAGTGACAACACACTCAAAAAGAATGAGTGACAACACACTCAAAAAGATGAGCACTAAAGCTCAAAAAGGAATGAGCACTACAGCTCAAGAAAATACTTACAAAAAGATCACGAAGGATCAAGTTGGGAGAATAGAGAGAAGTTAGATTGAGCTTGAACAAGAATTTGGCTAATTGAGTGTATCAATCTCTTGAATTATCTCTCTCACTTTGTATATGACTAGTAATCTCTCTGGAGTAATGATTTAGCTAGTTGGATCCTCTTAATTTTCAGTGAGAGATGTGATCATTTTAAAATAGATCTTCTGAAACAGCTGAAGAAATTATTTTCGGCCTGAACCGTTATAACAGTTTGGGAATCGTTATAACGGTTTAGAAAAAATAGCTGTTGGATCAATTGGGCTGAAACATTATAACGATTCACTGAATCGTTATACGTTTCATAAATCATTGTAACGATTACTGAATCGTTACATAACGATACGCTCTGGTTTCTTTGGGAATTTTCTGTCTTAGAATATTTTTGAGTATTGAGATGAACCGTTATAACGATTACTGAACCGTTATAACGATTCACTGGGCAGAAACATTTTTCTTTGTTGTTTAAGCTCAATTTATCTTGACCAATTCAACCCAGATTGAGTCTAACTAAACCTAAGCCTAATGCAGTCTTGATCAAACTCGTGTATCCCATTAGTCTTGGTTCTTGTGCACTAAACTCAAACATGACATATTATAAAATTCAAGATTATTTTGCAAATCGACAAATCAAAGAAGACGTTAAGTGTAACAATATTCAACATCAAAGTTATAATAAATGAAACACATTTCAACATCATAAGTTGTAAGGAAGAGAGAATTCAAAAAGAAAACGCTACACATCATATCTAATTGAGGAAAATATTGAAGAAACTATATATATGAGATGTCTAGCTTAATTAGCACGTGCTTAATTAAAAAATATGAGCGTTGATATCGCGGAGATTATTTAGGGGATGGAGGATCTATGGAGAAAAAGATTTTCTCAAAATTATATCATTTCGTTATTATTTATATAGGCATCAAGCGTTAATAAAATCAATGGACTAAATTTTACATTTTAGACATGTTACTTGATGTCTATTCAAATGAAGTTAAAATTTTATGATTTTTCATATACATATAATTGAGATGATATAGAATACATCTAACTGTTCATATTTTTAATTTTATACATAAAAAAATAAATAGGCATCATGGACACCAAAATAGTGGTAATTAAATTCCTTCTCATATTAAAATATGCTTGCAGATCAAATTAATTATTTTTAAATTATTTTACTATTTATTAAGACGAATATAAAATTTGAATGTTTTCAGACCACTGAATTTTATACACATCTTAATAAATAAAAAAAATTAAAAAAAATCCAATTTAAATTGTGTGTACATCTTAATATATCAATCATGTTGAATAGTTTGGATCGACTATTTAAACTTCAAAATTTTTAAAAATATCCGTTATAATTTTAGTATGACTAAAAATTACTATAATTTGATTCTTCTTCATAATAATATTATATAGCATCGTATTATAATCGTACTTGTGCGCTGCATCGGAGACAAAACTCTTCTCAATGATGGGTGAGATGGTGAAGAATTGGAGATGAAGCTTTGTATTATTTTCTTTTTCCAAAAAAACAAAAAAAGTTGAAGATTTAGCTTTCTTGAGGGCAAGCTTGCCACGTAACGTAACGCATGATGTTCGCTCCGGACTCGAGTCCCCTTCGCATATGTGATTATGTGATATATTGTTTTAAAATGAAGACGTATGGTTATATTTGTGTTCAGTTGTTTATTTAGATGTCGTATATAGAAAAATATATATCATTATATTTAATAATATATTATATAAATTTATATCATATTAAGTATATAAAATTATTTATGTGAGATATTTTACATAAAAATTAATCATATTAATATTAGAGTTAGATTATGATATTACGCATAACACAGATAACTTGTGTGTTATGAATTTTTTTTCAAAGTTTAAATGATAGATCCGATCAGTTAAAATAATTTTCATATGAGAATCTAATTAAAAATTAAATTTTATATATTTTTTAAATTATTTTATTATTTTTTAAAATATCTAGAAAAATCACTTGATTTAATTATATTTGAGAAGAATAAAAAAATTTGATCCCCTCCAGTCCTCCACGAACGCATCCAGACTCCAGCAAGGCAGCAACAATCCAGTTTCCTCATTAAAACATTTTCCTTTAAATCTATATAACCCCCCCTCCACAATAAATCGTTCCTCTCAACCCGCTGCTCTCTCCAAGCCGAGATTTCAGCTAATAACCTTCCCTCCATAATACCAACTAAACTCCAAATTAAATCTCATCCCTCCTCTCTCGCTCCTCTCTCTCTCTCGTTTGTGCATGGCAGTGAGCCTCCTGAATTCATACAATGTTTCCGACTTGTGCATCGGCAAGCCGGCGCTGAGATCCCTCCCACCAGCAGCCACCGTTGCCGAGGCACTCTCCGCTCTCAAGCGAGGCGGCGGCGCCGTTGCCGTGCGGGGCCCACCTGAGGCCAACCCTATTTTTGTAGGCCGAGTCTGCATGGTCGATGTGCTCTGCTATCTCTGTGCCGAAGAGAACATCTCCTCTCCTTCCTCTGCTCTCTCCGCACCGATCTCCGCTCTGCTCTCAGAAGGATCGGCCCGTCTTGTTCGAAGAGTCGAACCCAAAACCAGGTATTCTTTTGTTTTTTTTTTTTTTCTATTCGTGTCCCTATGTTAACCGAATATTTAATAACGCGTTGTCAGCTTAGGTTTGAAAATTAATTTGTTAAAAATTTTCACGCTGAAAGGATGGATTTTGGCCACACACAGTGTTACAATAAAAGTTGCCACACAAAAATGTGGATCTTTCTTTTGCTGTTTCGTTTTTTTTTGGTGTCATTCCGTAAGGGCCACGGATTCTATTAATGACCTTGGAATTAGTTGAATCAATTTTTTGAATTTTGAACTAGTGGCGAAAAAGGTTTCTTTCTATCAAGTGTAGCTTTTCTGTGTCCAGTATGTTTGACCCGTAGTCCCTACTGATTAATTCATCGGCAGGGGCAGTTTCGAAGCAGTTATTAATTATTGAAGTTTCATGGGGAAGGTGAGTTGAGATCTTGTGGTGTTTGCTGAAGTTACGTTAGGTTTACTAAATTGCCATTATGACATTAGCTGTCAATAGACAACTTGTTGCAACCCTCTATAACATTTTACAACAAGGAAAATGTTTGAATGCTCCTGTATAGTGTCACTGCCTCACATTATCTCTATCACTTATGACAAAAGGGATCCCTAAAAAGCAAAATTGTGGGGTCCATGTGTAGGTGATTGTGAGTGAAATGAGGGGCGGGCATGACAAGGGGCACTTTGTCCTTCAAACAATTAGGTAACTGAAAATTAAAACTAAAATATCAAATTTTATTAACCTGCAGATCTATTATAGAAGTCTGGAGTAGTCTGCTGCACTTATAAATTAATATGCAACTTTGGTAATATAGTTTATTTCTGTACTTTAATTTAGAACACTCTTTGGCAATTCTGTTCAAGTTACATGTGAAGTCTATTTGTTGCTTTGTGAAACTAATCATCAGCTGTGCTAAATATATGTTGACATTGCTGAATTAATTAGAAGCACTGGAAAGCAAGTATATAGCACCGGTAAACTAACCTATAGCATTACTACACTAGTATATAGGATTGTTAGCTAAATCTCTATTATATTGAAAAAGAATATGGTTTTTAAATATGTATTATGACTCATGATGGGGAAGCCATTTTTAATGCTATTTTTCCAAGTAGGAAATATTTTAACATTTGGTGTAATCTTTTGAAAATTGAAAGAACTAGCGTCTTTCAGATCTGCAGAGTAGCTTGGCAGCCTCATGCAAAACTGTTTAATCTTCAATATTTTTTTTCCTTTTTTAGATGGTGGTTCTGTAACATATTTTGTTATTTTCCTTGGGTCTATTTATTTATTTTTTAATTTTATTTGTGTGAGAGTTGTATTGTTGCCCGCATGTAGTTGCTTTCCATGCTATGGCTAAAGGTATGGCTGTTTAAATTAGTTATCACAAAGGAAATTGTAAAGCTAATTTGATCTTCTTAGTGTCCCGTGTTTTAGTGCAGCTTGTGGCATTAAATGGTTCTGAAGCCAAGACAAAAGGCCATTTAGGTAAAATTGAATAGTTTGCTTCATTTTTACCCGAGCTACCTTTTTCAAAGGCAATATGGAGGATAAATGTCCTCCAATGTGATAACTTTCATAAACGAGACACTTATCCTAACTTCCATTATCTTACATTGTGAATTTTTATTCTTATTGGTTGGAACTGAAAAGTCTTTCATTTTACCTGGTGCTACTCTTTTCAACAACAATAAGAAAAAATAAAAATAAAACAAACTAGCAATGTGATCAATTTAATAAATTGGTCACTTGTCCTAACATCTGCAATCTTACATTGAGAATTGGTTCTTATTGGTTGCAACTGATAATTTTTCATAACGAATCATTATTTCAATCAAAGTAGAGAATTCAACAGTTTTCCGCCAAGCTTATTAAATTGACAGCAATTTCATTGTACTAATCTACCTTCTTATGTACTTTTTGCAGTGTCCTTAATGCTCTAGACAAACTCCTTGAAGGGGCACAATATTTGGTTGTGCCTATCAGCGAGCAATCAAGCCCATTGGGCCGCAAGAAGCATAGCAATTATTGTGACTTCTGCTGGTTGACACCTGAGGACTTCATCAGATTCTTCCTGAACAACATTGCTTTGCTCTCGCCGACTCCTACTCTCCCTATCTCCTCCCTTGGCATCATCCGCCCTGCAGAATACACCATCCACCAGCAGGCCCCTGCTATTTTGGCTGTGCCGCTCTTGCTTGCTGCTGTGGCAGCCCAGTCATCAGTAGCCGTTTTGTCTGATGATGGGCGCCTTGTTGGTGAAATCTCACCGCACACCCTTTCCCTCGCTGACGAGTCAGCTGCTGCTGCTATTGCTGCCCTGCCTACTGGTGACCTCATTTCCTTCTTAGATTGTCTGAACTCCCCTCCTATATCCACTATATGCACAATTAAGTCAGAGTTGAAATCACAAAACCTCCTTGGCATGTTGCAATTGTTCGAGCCAGATGTATCATCCTCTAATTCATTGACTGGCTCATCTAGCTTATCTAGCTCAGAGTCATCCGGGTGTGACTCATCAGATGAGGAACCCACTATTCGTAGGGTTAGGAGGAATGGGAGCTATACAGCAAGAATGGGGAGGAAAGGGGAGGAAGCAATTGTGTGCCATGAATGGAGCTCACTTATTGCAGTGATGGTGCAGGCATTGGCGCACCGGGTGGGGTATATCTGGGTTGTGGACGAGGAGTATGGGCTTGTCGGCATTGTCGAATTTTTGGATATCCTTTCTGTTTTTCGGGAGCAGTTTAGAGAATACATCTCTGCGGGAACCACCGTAGGTGTAGAGTATTAGGGAAGCTTATTAAGTGGTTGTGAATACGAGTCTTGTGCTGTTGGAAATTTGTCAGTTTCTGCCGATGTTAACAATATGTTAACTTGTTCTTTATTTTTCATTGAGAAATCTATGTTTTGATGTGTTCTGATTGCGGTTTAATTCAAAATTTTGCAAACATGTGAGAATTGGTGTTAACTGTTTTGCTAGAGCAGTCCATTCTTATCACAATTGGCGTTTGTTACTTGATCGATGTTACATTCAAGGTTCCCTGGTATAATATTCACATTTATTGGATAAGTAAAAGAAAAGCCTCTGATAGAATATGAAAGATAAGCATTAAGCAAGGCCTACTGACAGCAACTGCCTTACCTCGTCTCTCCTCGCCTACAAAAAATGCTGAAGGTTTAGTTTGCAATCTGATCGCATTCTTTTTTCTGAAAAGAATGTAAAGACACAAAGGACTGTAGTGTTGCTGTTTCTTCCAAATCAATAACAAAAATAAAATATTTATACAGTCTCATAAGAAATTACTTTTGAATCATAATATTAAGATTAAAAGAAACGGAACCTCATTCGGAATATGACAAAAGAAAAATACGTTGGATTTGCGGATACTAAACAACAAATAACACAATTATCCTTACAGAGGCGGGCCTGGTAAAAGGCCAATACTGAAGCCATGACACGTATCATTCTCGTTCATATACACAATTCAACAATTTCAAATGTTTATGTTTTATGTTTAATTGGTGAGGATTTGCAACTGATAATTTTTATGATGTTTGTTCTCCTCTGCTGTATCTAATCAAAATGCTCACAATTTTCTTCTATATATATATTGAGAGAGAGTAAAGATACCGTGAAGTTCACAGAGGTCTTTTATGAGCTGAACTCAAAAAACATATTAAATTATTTTTAAATTTTAATTTATCATGCTTATTAAATTATTTATATGAAAATCTTATGGAATGCAAAAATTTGGAGTGTTTTGAGCTTTTTAAGTCATGATTTTTAATTTTTGAAAATTAACTTTAAAAATAATAATAATATATTTAATATTCGAACATCATTTTAAAAAATTAAAAACGATGACTTAAAAAACTCAAAACACTTCAAATTTTTGTATCCCATAAGATTTTCATATAAAGAATTTAATGAGGATGATAAATTAAAATTTAGAGATAATTTGATGTACTTTTTGAGTTAAACTCACGGTATCTTTACTCATATATATATAGAGAGAAAGAGGGCAAAACTAGCGTGCTCCTAGAAGTACGGAGCCCCTCCGTGATTTTAACTCAAATAGTATATCAAATTATCTTCAAATTTTAATTTATCACTCTCATTAAATTCTTCATATCGAAATCTTGCGGGTACAAAAATTTGGGGTGTTTCGAGTTTTTTAAGTCGCTCTTTTTAATATTTGAAAATAATGTACAAATATTAAATATATTATTATTATTTTTAGAGTTGATTTTTAAAAATTAAAAAGAGTGATTTAGAAAATTTGAAACACCTCAAATTTTTATACCCCATAAGATTTCAAAATGAAGAATTTAATGAGAGATAAATTAAAATTTGGAGATCATTTAGTATATATATTTTTTAGTTAGGATCACGGAGAGATTTCGTACTTGTATAAGTACGCTAGATTTATATATATGGCTTTTCACGCATGATATGACAGTATGATACTGCTTGATACCTTGGACCTTAGTTTCCATCCATCCACAAGACCACAGTTAATAAGACAAGCTGTTGCCTTGTCAGTATATAGTCTAAATGAGAGATAATCAGTGAGTCAAACTTTGGATGTTTTGTCTATAAATGTAGCATTGCAGTCTGATATTTGCTGCAGTTTGCGGCGAAGCTGATCAAGTACGACTTCTCGAGTTCGGATAATTACATTTACACTCGTCGGAAATCCGTATTTACAGTGCATTACAGTAAAAAAATGATGTCTTCCTTTTAACAAAAACGAAGAGAATATCACGTATCCTATGTTTTCTTTTTGTAACAAAATCTAATGTTATTTTGGTTTGCTATTTCAATTTCATAATGCAAACGACTTACTGTGTCACCAACGATCTGTTAGGAAGGTGCATGACCACGAAAAAGGCTTTCATGGCCTGGAAAAGAGAAACAAAAAATGCTTTCATGGCCTGCAAAGGTGCAGCAGCACTTGTGATTTTATAGCTTTGTTATTGAAGAGAGGATATACAGATCTTTTCATCCTCTGCTGCTGGGCTTTAACTTACAGCGCAGAGTATCTGAATCTGAGAGATTTGATTTTGTGTTTGCAAAAAAAGAACAGGACCCTTTTGCATGGTATTTTGTGCAACATCGCCAATTAACTTGCTTTTTTGCAAGGTTTCGTAAGTCTGCCTACCTTCTTTAGCACCTAGAAATACACCGATGTGTTAGTGCAACATAGAGGCGTGGAGTAGATTAACGTGTGTAAAGTTCTAACAACAAAGACACTATATATGATGTCGAGATGAGCAGAAATTTGATGAACTTCATTTTAGTATTTCACTTTGAATGGAAATTATAAATTATGGGAAGTGGGATTAGAGCTACAAACGAGTCGAGTTCGAGTGAGCTAGGCTATACTTAAGTTCGGCTCATGAAAATTCGAGTCAAGTCGAGCCGAGTTTGTAAAATGTTTCGAGCTGAAAAATCTAGCTCAAACTCAGCTCGTTACTATTCCAGCTAGCTCACGAGCCAAGATATGTGCGTTGACTCGATTTAACATTTAGATTTAGTATATCTACAAATTATAAGGTTGGTACATCTAGAAAACTAGTATAAAAATTGGTACAAAATTGATATATCAATAAATTATGTTTTCAATGACATCTTGGCTGCATTAATTTGAATGGACGGACCAATAAAAAACTATCGAGTCAGATATACGAATCTAGTCACAAGCGAGTAAAAGACATCATTAAATTACTGACGTCGTAAGATGGTGAAAGATAATGAGAGGAGTTATCGAATTAGATTTCGATAGAAGAAAAAAAATACAAATTATTTTTTATTCGAGATGAAACGAGCCACGAGCCGAGTAAACCTCAAATCAAACTCGGCTCATTTAGCTACCAAGTCATATTAGCTCGAGCCAAATTAACTCGAGCTCGAGCCGAACCCGAGCTTAGTGACAAGGTCGAGCTTTTTTGTGCAGTTTTAAGTAGGATTGTGGGACTAGAAATGCGAACGGGGGAAGGTGAAAAGTAAAGAAAATAAATTTATCAGATCATGTGACATAAGAAACTAGAGAAAGAATATCAAAAAACCGTTGATTTAATGGACGGCTCAGGTACGCTGCGTTGTAAGGATTGACATCGGCAAACTTTTGGAAAGGATTGGGACAATGCTAGATTACAACATTGAGATGAAGGCGATGGTTGCTTTTCTTTTTTTTATTATATTCAGGAAGATGGATAAGTTAGTTTATTTTATTGGTTTTGGTTTAGGCAGTAAACAATGAAATTATTACAGGTACATGTGCAATGCATTGATGGTTGATTTTTTCTTTGTTAAGAATTAAACTGTGGACTAATTGACCGTGTGAAATATATATTTTTTCGTTCAATTTTAGAGCGCTAATTAGTGACCATTGTTCAAGAATTTTCACTTCTCTCTCGTCCAGTGCAAGAGTTTTTTTTTTAATTTCTAAATTTTTTTATGCTTGTCACATTATTATTCTTTCTCATTATTGATTTTGTTTAAATATTTTCTTCTATTTAAATCTAATAATTTGTATATTATTTCTCTCTCCTCATTTAAAATAGATGAGTATAATATACTTGATATGAATATAACTCTTAATGATTTATTTTTTTAGTATTATTTTTTTAAATTATAATATTTAATTATATTATTATATACATCTTTAGTATTTTAAAAAATACGTTATTTTTTTTTCTTAATGTGAAAAATTTGTAAACTGGAACTCAAATTACAGTTCAAATATCAAAATTTTCTAGTTTAATTTCTGGACATTGCAAGTCATTTAAAAAATCCATGTCAGATGTTGATAGACATAATCGCGCCCAAAGCGACTCATTTCAGATTGGCGCTAAAAAAATTCATTCAAATTGCGACGGAAAAATAACTAGTGTAAATATATAAATGTCAATGTCCCAAAATAATATATATTGTTGAATGGATCAAAAATGGAAAAAAATGACAAAATAATATAATTTAAAAAACAGCAGATTTGTGCAATGCAAGAAAGAAAGTCTTTTGTACAAAAATCATGTTTTTGTCGTGTTTGTAACAGTGACGCTTGAACCAAGCTGTCAAACACTTTGATGATTATTAAGAGAGAGTTATCAGATCAATGACTAGGAAAAATTCGTAATTCGTTCGATGTTCGATTTGATTTTAGCTTGAGTTTTGGTTCGTTTGATTAGACTTTTTTTTCAGTTTGATTTGAGTTCGGTTCGATATTTTTGTAATGAACTAGTTCGAGTTTGATTCATAATAGTTTAATATGTATTTATTTGTATAGATTTTTAACTATTTAATCAATAATATATGTAATAATATAGTTATTTTTATTAATAGAATTAATATGATATTATTAATTTATTATTAAATATTAGTTATTTTTTTAATTTTTAATATAAAATTAATAAAATATTAATTATTTTAGCTGTAATTATTTATAATAATATGAAAATAAATATAAAAATTAAAATAACTGAGTTCGTCTAGATTTAGATTTCAGTTCGAGTTCAA
Organism: Schoenoplectus tabernaemontani; assembly: GCA_037127355.1. Taxonomy (NCBI): domain Eukaryota; kingdom Viridiplantae; phylum Streptophyta; class Magnoliopsida; order Poales; family Cyperaceae; genus Schoenoplectus; species Schoenoplectus tabernaemontani. The sequence continues at coordinate 9,882,821 of CM073748.1, forward strand.
TTTAGCTCGAGTTCAATCGAATTTAATTTAATTCGAATTAATTTTAAATCAAACTCAAATTTTAACTAGTTCGTTCGAGTTCGACCGGTTTGTAGATAAATATCTAGAAGAAAAATAAATATAAAAGCGACTTACATGCACTGCTAAGTAAAAATAACAATTGTATTACCATAGTTCGTTCGAGTTCGACTGGTTTGCAGATATTTAGAAGAAAAATAAATATAAAAGCGACTTACAGGCAATGCTAAGTAAAAATAATAATTGTATTACCATCAGAGTATATTCTGCCGGAACTCAGAAGCTATCAGCAGCGCTGACTAATGATGCCGATTAGGACGAGAGAAAATTTTATATTAAATAAATAGAAAAGGGATTAATGGATCACGACTAGTGCATGGAGATTACAAGAGGGGTAGGGTGACGTGTATACGACAAGGCTTTCTTATCTCTCTCCGACTCTGATCAATTGAATATTTGAATATTTTCAATTCAATCCCGATCGCGATGTTATCGTTTCCTGTGCGCATCATGATGCAAACGGTCGTGGGACCCGCCTCAGCTGTGCTTTTTGGTTTTGGACCTTCTGGCCCCCTCCCGTCCGTGGAAAGTTTTCTTTTTCTTTTTTCCTTTCTTTTTCTTTTTCATTTTTTTATAGCTAAAGTGCACGTAGGCCCATTTCATTCAACTGGATAAATACAGCCGATATTTTTATTAATAACTTAAAAAAATTAAAGACACAAAAATAACATTGCAAGTTTAGATATCACGAAACTAGCGTTTAACAAACGCGTATTCAGATCAACATTTGTTAAAAGCGAATTCAGGTCCGTATTTAGCGGATCTAATTTTTTTTACATATTCGAATTTAAAAGTTGAATATAAATAATTCATATATTAAGAGTTTAATTTAATAACTAAATTATTAATATTTTTTTAATTATTAACTAAGTTTATAATTTATTTTTTCTGATAAATTGAGATAATAAATTTACTGCATGGATATGAATATGAATATAAATAATTCTTTGATGATAAAAATATTATAATTAACTCCATAATAATTTATTAGAAATATAAAGAGTTATATTACAATACAATAGAATACAAACCGTTTCAATTTCAGCGATTAGAAGAGCCTCTAAATAACGATCTGATTCTTCTAACAAATGACTTATGTGCAGTTTGATTACCGTATTGACTTGACAATGCACCTATTATAGGAAAACATTAAAATTATTTACATATATGATTATATCATAAATTAACTCATATAATTATCTGACACATTAGTGTTATAATGTACATTCAAAGATATAGCAGGAGAGACTTCACTAATTAAATATCATGTAGTATCAAAAGTATTATTGCTTATATTATTTCTCGATGGTAGAATGATGATGGAGTGACAGGCATATTAACTTACTTGCTGAGTATTCAAATTTTCTACTATATGAAAATATATAATGCACACCTATATATACATGGCAAAATAGAAGTTTTCATTTTATTTGCATACTAAAATATTATCTGAGTTATTATTATTTGATGTAAGTCTTGACCTTTGTTTCACCTGTCGTCCTTCCATTTCATCTATAATCATTGGTAAATGAATATGCTTCCAAGAAAAGAAAATATAGGATGATTATCATAATCAATACTCGTTGATCTGTGTGATGATATTATCACCCGCATAAATCATAATCGGAATTATTCTGCCAAATTATTAAAATATTATTAGTTAATATCTTATTAACTTTATTTATATAAAATAAATTAAAATTTTCACTGACTTTTATTATGTTCGGAGAGAGTCAGAGGTATAAATTTGAAAGAGTTGCGGGTATATAATGGGTCTAATTCTACATTCTTAAAAACAAACGTGAATTTATTAGTACATTATAAGATGATTTGAATTATATATATTGATTAAAATTAATACAATTTAACTCTTCACTTTCTAAAAAAAACTCCAGGTCCGCATTTAATAAGTGCGGAACTGGATTCGCTTTTAAGGAATGTAAATTTATTACTTTCGTAATTTCTACGTTATTCTCATGTTTTTAAAGCTGATAATAATCCCATCGTTTTGTCCTCATAAAATATCCCCAAGTTGACCGTCCGTCAAACTCAACACATTAATCAGCGACAAAGTTGCTTCATTTAAGCGTTGATTCATCTCCGACACTATTTATATCTTATAGTTGGATTATTTACGTTTTTTGAATATGTTATTGATATTTATTGGTGACACACATTTTTATAATTGCAGCGATGTGTAACGTGTAAACTACTGAAGATGAAAAAAGAGTTACTATTTATAACCATTAATCGAATTATTTACATGTAACTAGCCAAATATTATGGACCCTGTGTGCGAGAATTTATCATTATGTTCAACAGGGACAACGTTGAGATTTACATTCCTATGCTCCATACCTAATCATTATATACAATTTGTTAGTACATATTATCAAGAATAGCAGCAATAAAATTGCATCTCAAATTTGTTGCATATATACATACCTAGAAATATATTCTCTTGTCGTTAAAAATGAATAAATAACTGAGCCACTCCATCAAAATCAAAATCAAGCGATTATACAAGCCAGTTGGGATTATGATGTATAATAATTATTAAGTTCTCATATTGGCGACCAAATTGTAATATATGAATTTATGATGACACCCTACATATCTATCAGCATCGCCATAGATATTTAAAAACATCAATATCAAATGACTATACAGGTACTTGTTAGGTTGCACTCTCCTATAGAAGCATCATGTCGAGACTGAAATTGCTTTGAGAAAACACCAGTCAAGATAAAATCCTTATCGTGTGAGAAAAACGTAATTGAGAGAGAGAATCGTTAATGGCTGATGTGAGGGCAACTGATACAAAAGGCGAAGGAGATCTCTAGAGAGAGATTGGATCACTATCGTAATAAATAAAATATGAATAGGCCTTGTTAAGAAAGAAGAGACTGTCACACTAGTGGCTTTTCGAAATTTTCAAATTATTTTGATTTATTTATTCTCATTTGATCGTATGTATCAAAAAAGACAAGCGATAAAAAGTCAATTTACACAAAAGAGAGAGGTTTTCGCTTGGGATGAGGAATGGGGACAGAATTTTAGGATCATAATATTTATCCTTTAATTTTTTATGTTATTAATAAAAATATCGGTAAATACAGTTACGACCATTTAGAATTAGATGATATTATGATTTGCCAAAACCGTGACCAGATCCAGTTGGCAGAGGAAGTGATTTGAGCCCTCGCCGCTGGCACGTAATTACAGCGTGAGTGTTTCTCGCTTCAGCCGGTCATTGTCTAGCATTCAATTTCCAGTGTTAAGAAAATGATCTGCTAATTTATTTATGAATTATTTGTTCTTAGAATTTGAAGTTTTCACTATTTTGCACCAAAAAGTTCTTCTAACTACTGTTCCGATTTTATTGCTACATTTTCGGTATAAATATTGTTTGTAAATGTCAGTATCAACAATTCAGATAAGAATTAGCAACATTCTGAAGCAAATTGAATTTTAAATCTATGTAACAAGTTTTATGATGTATTCTACTACTATTTCGTATAATAGAAGTCAAATTTGTGTAGCAACATTGAATAAAATGGAATGAAAAACACTAGAAATCAGGAGAAGGGGAGTTGTTTTCTGAAAACAACATATAATAAAGGAAAAGGTAACATTTTTTTAGGCATATCATATTCATGATAAGGGAACAAAAATTTTCTTCTAACACAATCTTACAATGATGATATTTATTGGTCCCCGAATGATATGACCACATCCTCCCTAAATCAAACATATCAAGATTTTGGTGGAACTTAACTGCTAAAATGACATCTTATCTAAAACATCAATTAGTGTTGCATTCTAAAAAGAAAAGAATTCAATAGTACCCTCGGCAATGGAATAACCGCATAATATATCAAAACAACAAATTTATAGCTCCAAAAATACATATACTATTTTTTTTTATCACAAGGTTTCCTGTGAATTATCATGCATTGTAATGAACATATTTTTATCAGATAACATTTTAATTAAAAATAATCATAATTTTTTAATAAATAGTGGTTAGTAGAAAACTCATTTGATAAGTAAAAAAATCATTAAAAATAAATTTAGTTTAAAATTCAGCTTTGTGAAATATGGTCCTATGTTTAACTTTGAACACGAAGTGAAAGAATTTAATAAAAAAATTTACAATTTTATAAAAATCAATACAAGATAATTTTCTAAGACTAAGAGTATCTGCATCATATTGTCAAATTGATTGTCAAATCTCATTTGATAATTGTCATTTGAATTTTAGAGATGTCTACTAGGAAAAATTAGATAATTATTTAAATTTGACAGTCTATTTGATAAGTCACGTCAACAAATGAGCAGAAAATTATGAAAATGTCATTTTGATATTTTCATTCTATTCAAAGATGTTACTCTTAAAATGAATTGTCAATTTGATGACGTGGCATAAAAATTTAATTTTGACAATTGACACCAATGCGGATGCTCTAACTATATGTCCATATTTTTTTTTTGTAATTTAAAGTTATTTTGGTTTGTTAAACATGTGTTTGTAATTGATAAGTTAATTCGTTGTCAATGTATTCTAACATAGTAAAACAATACTTTAGTAGGACGGTAACACATTGCTTCATTGTCAATGCAGTCGAACATCATGCGGTTGGGATTCCATTTGTTAGGGAGGGAAGGAAGAATAAAAGAATATTGACATTTGAAACAAGATTTTTTTTTCTTTTAAGCTAAGTTACTCAATACTTTTTTTAGATGATTACCTTAACTCTTTTTAATCAAAAGATGGTAATCGGATTGGTCGAGTTGAGTCAGTTCAGGTTTAATCGGGTTGGCTCATAATTTTTTTTAAATTTTAAATTGATTTTGATTGAATTATAGGTCGTTTGATTTTGGATCGGGACAAATCAAATCGAATTCAGATTAAATTAGATTAGCTTTTTTTAATTAAATTAAATCAGATTGACATAAATTTCTCGAATAAAATCGAATTTTGCCTAGTGTATCAAATGCCACATACTTGAACAATTGCCGTGTTGTCTTTTTCATATGAGACTTCATATCTGAATTTTTCAGAACAAATGAAGACCAAACAAGCTATTAGTAAATATAAATACTTAATGCTAGACCGATCTCTTCATCTCTTGTAGCATGATAAAACGGCCAGTCAGCAATTTCCTAGCGGTTTACCAGAAAGTACAACCAATGGGCAAATACTACGTGGATCTTCGTCAAAGGAGATAAGATCACTCGCTCCGTTTCCTTTTCCTTTTCTAACAACACCACTCGCGAGTTACATTCACCGATGGTTACTCGCCAAGTAATAAATGTCAATTGCTGATTAAGTAAGATTTAACAACTGACAATTTCATGATTTTACTCTGATCACTGACTCTGAGACAGAGGAACTCTAAAATAGAACATAATTGTGTTTGACTAACGATAAGACGTTGAGTTGGTGAGCTCACCGGAGAAGAACCGGATCTTACTGACAAGATTATTATATGGATCTTTACATGTGGGCCCCAGCAGGGTGGGACATCCTTATCCACCACCATTCTGATTTCTGTGTCAAGTATTCGAGTCGTCTAGAATTATTTAATCTAGAATCCTACTAGTTTCCAAATTTTAATGGATTAATGATAACGCCACAACGGTAGAATTTATGATGCATCAAATTAATTCCATTTTGCTAATTTTACAGACATTTTATTAATATATATAATATTAAATTAAAATCACTAAAAACTACATGAAGTACAGTGTATAACATCCATAAAAATTTAATGAGTCAGAATGTAACTTATTAGTATTAATAAAAATTGTTGAAGCGTACCAAAAAAGAATTCTAGGGAGGAGGTGGCCTCTTTGCTTGATTGCGTGTACATGGCATTATTTATCTTTTCTAAACCCTGATTAATTATCCCCTTACTATTACTCTATAAATAACCATCTCCGTCCTCATCAAGTCCCATTCCTTTCCATCTCGTTTCATTTCCTTGTTCTCTCTAAAACGCTAAAAAGATCCAAAAAGAAATATTGACAATTTTGCAAGTAAAACTAAGAGCAATCAGTTCAAAATGTTGGGTATATTTCACAAGCAATTGGCACATCCGCCGCAGGAGTTGAACTGCCCCGAGGCGGCTAACATACCGTCCGGCAAGCAGGGGCCCACCATCAAGCGCCAGCCGAAGAACCCCGATGAAATCTTACGGGATTTCCACTCTGTGTATCCCAACGACTCTTTCGCTGCCACTTTTGGTTGTGGAGCAGCTCTCACATGTGTCGGGCCGCAGGGCCGCCACCTCTGCAAGCATGAAAGGTACTGTATGCAAGAGAATAGTATACAAGCATGAAGAAAGACAAAATTGCAAAATTTTTGTAGTAGAAAAATCCTGTAAAAGCAGTAACTTGTTGAATCTTCTCCTTCTGGTACAGAAATAGAGTTTAGTTGCCAGTTATGGTAGATATACAGGAACTTCAAGTACTTTGCATAGGGAATCAGGGATCATACTAATCTTGTTTTGGGAAATTATTTTGAAGAATATTACACAAAACCAGCAGTGTTTCAATTAGGCAGAAATTGATCAAACAACAGTATGAGAAATTTAAAAGAAATAAAAATCTGAAGTCTTGATTTTTGAGTAATGCAGATTGTTTTGTGGATTCGAGAATGTATACTGTATGTTCATCGGAAGACTCGATAATCTTAACATGTTGATCAGACAGTATGGCCTGAGTGGTAAATCCACCAATGAAGCCATGTTGGTTATAGAGGCGTACCGGACCCTACGAGACCGTGGGCCCTACCCGGCAGACCAGGTTATCAAGGACCTCTCCGGCTCCTTTGCATTTGTTCTGTTTGATGCAAGCCCAAATGACCCTTCTGTCTTTGCGGCATTGGTACCATTTCTTTCCAACAAACATAACTGTAAATGACATAGTTATGTATTCTATAGAACAATTTAATTAAATGAGTGATTTTTACAATGTATTGAACAGGGCAATGATGGAAAGATACCTTTGTTTTGGGGGATTGGTGGAGACGGATCGGTGGTGATATGTGATGATAGAGATATTGTCAAGGCTGGTTGTGGCAAGTCATATGCCCCTTTCCCACCTGGTACGTGTACTATTTATTTTGTACCACTGTTATGTGTTATAATTTTATTATTATGTAACATCTGTGTTGGTTGAGATTGAAACTGGGATGCTGTTTCTGAACATTTAAAGTTAATAACTTAGATTTTCATTTTTTTCTTGAAAATTTTTTAGGAGTATTCATAAGCTGAAATAAGGGAAATTACATTGTGGATCAGCATTTAGAATTGTGCAACTTTTATACTGAAAGACCCAATATATATTAATCTGAATTTAGCCCAATAATGCACATTGCAGCTTAAAAGATTTGCAAATATTTCTAACGGATAGTTTGATCATTCTAATTTGTGTCAATTTTGCATATTCAGGTTGCATGTTTCACAGTGAGGGTGGTTTGAAGAGCTTTGAGCACCCGATGAACAGGATGAAGCCGATGCCGCGAGTGGACAGTGAAGGCATGATGTGCGGGGCTAACTTCAAGGTTGACACCTTCACCAAGATCAACTCGATGCCACGGGTCGGCAGCGCCACCAACTGGGCTTCAGCATGGAACTAATGTTTTCTCCTGTAGTTTTCTTTTTTACCTTTCTCCTTTTTCATCAGTTGTGTGGCCACTGGGCTTCACCTTCTGTTGTAATAACAACTCTTTTCTGGCAATGCCCAACTTGTTATGGTTAATATTGTGAAATAATTAGAGGGTGTGTGTGTTGTATCTTGTATGATTTTGGTTATATTTAAGCCTTTTCTTCCTGACGACTTTGTTTTTCTTATTTTTTTGCTATTCTACAAAAGCTATGTCGACTCTGAGATGCAAAACAGTACATGACAGTGAATCCCAAACGAAAATTATTGAAGATACTTTAAACAGAAGTACAATTTGAACAAAGAAGTAAAATAGTGTCAATCATTAATGCTCACTGCTTGATAAGAATGTCACTCCTGCTCGTCTGTTGAAATAAATCTGATATCTTTGAAATATGGTATAATTTATGGAGTTTGTTTCCTAATGCGAACAATTTTTGAAGCTAGTCTAATAATAAATCAAAGCTCTGCTCGGCTGGGAACAACGAGTTGCGCGCGTATATTGTCTCATTTTTTGTCAAAAATTTATTTGAATCCTTATCTCTTGCCGTACGTCACACTAGCAGCGCAGAATCCAAACCATCAAATTTGTTTTGAGATTTTTTCTTCACCAATCTCAAAATTCTTCCTGCAAATTTAAAAATGGTAAATTATGCTGCAACTGTGCCGCACGGTTAGGTCTACAAACGAGTCAAGTTTGAGTGAGCCGGGTTTAATTTAAATTTGGCTCATGAAAATTCGAGTCGAGTCGAGCTTGTGAAACGTTTCGAGCTGAAAAGTCTAGCTCAAGCTCGGTTCGTTACTATTTGAGCTAGCTCACGACCAAATATATGTACGTTGGCTCGGTTTGACATTTATATTTAGTATATCTATAAACTGAAAATTCGATATATCTACAAAAATGATACATGAGTTAGTACAAAAATGATATATCAACAATCTATATTTTTAATAAAATCTTTACTGCACTAATTTGAATGGATGAACCAGCAAAAAGAAAACTATCAAGTCATATATATGAGCCAAGTTACGAGTAAGTACAAGAAATCATTAATCTGCTGAGATGGTGAGATCACGAGAGATAATGAGAGATGAATTATCGGATTAGAGTTTAGTAGAAAAAAATATAAACTATTACTATTCGAGCCGAGTCGAGCTGCGAGCCGAGCCAACCCCAACTCAAACTCATATCATTTAACTATCAAGCCAGATTAATTCGAGCCTGAGTCGAGTCCGAGCTGAGCCACGAGCCCGAGTTTTTTTATGCAGCCCTACGCGAAGTAGAGGATTTATTTCTAAATTTTATAATATCAGTGGCAGTTAAAAAAATAAAATTTAGTGGTTTCATTATATATATTTTATACTAATTTAAAAAAATATTAATTAAATTATATATATATATATAAGATAAATTTATAAAATTTAATAATATTATTTACATCCGGCTGTATATGTCGCTCCGCCACACATAGCAGAAGGTGCCCGCGTAGTGGGCTCTACATACTACCTAGGACTGAATTTTATTTTTGTTAAATAGCGTAGGAACTTAAATGATTGAAATGGATCACATTTTAATGTATCCAACCCAATTTTATTAATTTGATTCTATAAATAAGTCATTTCAAAAAATTGATTTGGGCCCAACAGGCTAATGTCGGCTAGTTTTTCAAGGTGAGTGTGAACTTTTGAGGAACTCATATAGTCATATTTGCCGGTTCTTTTATTTAAAATTTGAATTAGACAATTTCTGGATTTATATATCAGCTAATTGTCAATGTATTAATCTTGAACTTGACAAATTCTTGTAAAAAATAACAAACAGTGACATAGCTTGAGCATAAATTATTTGGGCGCTAAAGTATATATTCTTTCAAATTAAATCATAACACTTGATCAGGTTGAATTATTTGTCAACTATCAGTCACTGGCTTTTGTTAAGTCCCAATTAAATTGTATATAAGCTATTTGTCAATGTATTCATCTTTAACTTGTAAATTTCTAGTAAAAAAATAACAAACAGTGACGTATCTTGAACAGAATTATTTGGGCTAAAATATAAATATTCTTTAAATTAACACGTGAGGTTGAATGATGCTTTTGTGATATAATCATAATATAATTCATCAGATTCCCGAAGAAATTTGCGTAAGTTCAAACCTTGAGGGAATTGCGGCCCAGGTTTTTCCAAATGAAGATTTGTCCCTGTAACAAACATAATAAAGTCCATAATTCCGTAAAGTATACACTATATACATACTACGAGTGGAATGCATTGACAATGAGTTATTTTAACAACCTTGACAATGAAACTTTAAATAAATACAAAAAAAATCTTAAAAATAAAAAAAAGTTTATAGATGTGTTCTTCTACCTTTAGATTGATGGTCATTCAAATTTCATATAATTTCATTATCGTTTGATAGTCCATCAAATACCATCAAATTTTCATGCAATTTGCAACGGTTCCAATTAACAGTGTTTGATGGACTATCAAATGATAATTAAATTGCATGAAATTTGAATGACCATCAATCTAAATGTAGAAGAACACATCTATAAACTTTTTTTTCATTTTTTTTCCATTTTATTTATTTATTTAGAGGTTCATTATCAAGGTTGTCAAAATAAACCATTGTCAACTGATCTCTATACATTAAGCCTGATGTAAAATTTGACCAATAATAAAAATAGTGAGCTCATACACGTATATAAAAAAATCGTTATGTACTTTGACATGATTTTATCGATTAGGTTTTATGATATTGTCACATTATTTATTCAAAAATATTTTGCGTTCACTAAAAAGTAGATATAATTTTTGCAACTCACATATAATGTAAAAAATGAATAGCCAGTGTAATTATTAACGATATATATATATATATATATAGAGTGGAGATAGCGTGAGCTTAAGCTCACGGAGGTCTTCCGTGAGCTTAACTCAAAAAACATATTAAATCATCTCGAAATTTTAATTTATCATTCTCATTAAATTCTTTATATGAAAATCTCATGGGATGCTAAAATTTGGAGCGTTTTGAGCTTTTTAAGTCGCCGTTTTTAATTTTTGAAAATGATGTTCAAGTATTGAATATATTATTATTATTTTTAGAGCTGATTTTCAAAAATTAAAAACGGTGACTTAAAAAGCTCAAAACGCTCCAAATTTTTGCATCCCATGAGATTTTCAAATAAAGAATTTAATGAGAATGATAAATTAAAATTTTAAGATAATTTAATATGTTTTTTGAGTTAAGCTCACGGAAGGCTCCGTGAGCTTAAGCTCACGCTATCTCCACTCATATATATATATATATATATATATTAGCTATATACCCACGTGTTGCAACAGACTCTTTTATTTAAACATTAAAATATTATAAGATAAAGAAATTCATATTTATCTAATATTAAATTATAAATTCACCAAATTATAGAGAAAACCTATAATAAAAACTATATATAATCTTGGATGAGATTTTTGCACAATATGAGTTAATGATTCATAATTTTTATGGCAAGAAAAGTAAATTATTCTAACATATATTAGCACCATTAATTTCTTATCAAATATGCACAAGATTGCTAAATAAAAAAAAACAATATTATAGAAATAATAGTATATATGAAAAAGAAATGGAGAGAAAGATGAGATCGATGGACGCGATCACATATGTTCGATCAACCAAAAGAAATATTATTCGTCTAATTGAGGGATAAAATGGGTATAATAAAAAATACCATGACAAAAAATGGACCCTCCAATTCTTAGATGTTTTATATAATAGTATAGATATTAAATAAAATATTATCTTTATTAAATATAATACATAATTAGTAACTATAATTTGTCCATCCAAAAATAATTATAACTCTTCACTCCACTCCACATGCAGCATAAAAGTTGAACGGCTGAGATACTTATTAAAAATATTTATATATTTGTTAAACATAATGTATAATTATTAACTATAAAACTTAAATAATATTTTAACAAATATAAATTCAATTTAATAGATATGCTAATTTTTTTCAATTAATAATTATGTATTATGTTTATCAAATATATAATCATCATTAATAATTATATTAGTAGTTTAATTTTTAAGCTGCACGTGAAATTAAAAATTCTAACTGCTTTTGAGATGGACAAATTACGGTTAATAATTATCTGTTATGTTTAACAAATATATATGTTGTAAATAATTATGGCTGATATTTAATTTTTACATTGTATGTGAGATAGAAAATTTATAATTATTTTTGGATGGACTTCTCTAAACACCCTTATTTATTTATGTTAAGTAAATGAGTTAGTTATTTATATTACATGACAAAAGTAAGGCGCATTTATGGTGGCATGCAATGAGACAATAATATTTAAAATTTTCCTCTCTGAGAAAAGAAGCGTGTGTTAGTTGGGACTTGTTTACATCTTTCTTTATTTGAAACCAACATTAACAAGAAATTATTAGTGCAATATGAAAATATCTCAAGGCTTAACCCCTTAAGCAGCTCGAGGTATACATCATTTCGTTACAACCAAGGTCACAGCTGTCAGAAATAGCAACCCTTAAAAAAAGCTTCTTTTTTTTTTGTTCTTTCTAATAACTGGCATACCAATATCGTAATGTTTATTGAGGTATATTCTATTTCAAATTCAAGTGCGGACAGCACGACTTGATTCATTTCAATTGAATTCAAAATCAGCTAGAACATTAAACAAATATTTCAAGGAAACATTCATAGTATAAAATTGCTAAGGTACTCTTAATAAAGGAAATTTCCAAAATAAAAAAGAAATCAGCACGTCGGTTTAAGGATATTTTTATTTGCTCTCAAGTCCCCGCAGTTCTCATAAAATATGTTTCTCACAATCTCGTTAATTTCTCTCAAAATCAGACCCGCTAATTGAACTTAACAAAAATATTCCACCACTTAGTTTATATATCTATATTATTATATAAAATATCTAAGAATTGGAGAGTCCATTTTTTGTCATGGTAATTTTTTATTATATCCATTTTATCCCTTAATTAGACGGATAATATTTATTTTTAGTTGATCGAACGTATGTGATCGCGTCCATTGATCCCCTCTTTCTCTCCATTTCTTTCCCTTATATACTATTATTTTCATAATATTATTTTTTTATTTAGCAACTTTGTGCATATTTAGTAAGAAATTAATGGTGATAATATATGTTAGAATAATTTACTAATTTGGTGAATTTATAATTTAATGTTAGATAAATGTGAATTTTTTTATCTTATAATGTTTTAATGTTTAATTAAATAAAAGAGTTTGCTGCAACGCGCGGGTATATAACTAGTATATATATATATATTCAAATATATATTGTCTCGACCTACATATTTTTAGACCTTGAACCATTATTTCTAGGTCTATCTACTTTTATTTTTACTGTTTTAGAAGAGATCAACAACAAAAATCAAGAGTTCATATAAATGAAGAGCTCCTGAAGGTAACACAGACAAACATCAAAATCCTCAATCCACAACAATGAGTTGCTTCTCGTCAAGAGCAGTGTCTTTCCCAGTTGAGAAGGCCTCTAAGGTTGTCATGTTAGACGGCACTATTCGGGAGTTCTCTCGGTGCACGATAGCGAATCATGCGATGGAGGATGAATCTGATTGCATCATCTTTGACACCAACAAGTTGCATATCGGGGAGTACATCTTGCCACTCAAGCCTGATGCCGAGCTTGAGTCGGGTCATACATATATGCTACTTCCTCAATCGATGCTACATCAACGACTGGATTCAGTTGATATGGAAAAATTGTCGTTGAAGGTCAAAGAGGCGGTTTTAATGGCAGCCGTCGAGAAAATGGTGGGTAGGTCGAGTTCCTTTTGTTGCCTGAGAGAGATGTTATCAGGACAGGAAATTGAAGAGAGAATAAGACTCAGAGAAGAGAAGAGGGAGAAGAAAGAAGGTGAGGATGTGCAGATAAGCAAAACAGGAAGTAGAGGGAAGATAATTAAAACAGGAAGCATCTCAGGCGAAGGGAACAAAGAGAAGAAAGTTGAAAGAAAACAGAGCAAGAGCCAGTATGTATGGTACCTAGGCTTTGCTAGCTTTCCAATTGAAGAAGATTACTAAAATAGGTTTTTGAAATGTACATACTGGCAAATTGTTCATTATGTTTTTATTGTGTTAATATTTGTTACCTCATTTAATAGACTTAGCAATTCATGCTTGCAAACTCTCTCTTTTTTTTTCCTCTGCGGGTGTTGCTCAATTCTATGTTCCTTCTGAAAATGTATAAATTTCAAATAAATAAAGAGTATTTGTCACATCCATAACAGGACAAAATAATTTTTCAACAATATACATTACCAGTAACATGTTAAATGCCAGGACTAATTAAAATCTCTTCGAATTTCAGTTAATCAGACTTAAGTAGGACAAAACAGAATCTTACATGATACTGAGATCGAAAAAATAATGTACTATCAGTTTATTTAAAACAAAACAAAAAAATATATTGGTTATGTGCTTTGAATCAGCAATCATTTAGCTTACGACCTTGAAATTATCGCGTTATATGTAATCAAACCTGGACGCTGGAAACCTCGATGACGTGGTACGGATAATAATAATAATCCAATAATTAAAATGTTACACGATAATGAGATTCAAAACCACAATCTCTAATATATATAACAATATCGGTATATATAAAATAAACATGAATAACATGCGTTTTTTTCTATATAAAATTAATTCATAGTGAACGTACCACTATTGTCAATAAGTGTTAAGGGCTTCCCTACAATTTAAATTAATTCACATCAAGTTCATATAATAGAAAAAGAAGAACAAAAAAATAGGCACTTTGAACCACCATAACATAATGACAAAGTTGTTGAAAAATGAAAAAAATCAAACATTATTGTATAAACATGATTATGTATCTAAGTAACTAAGCCAAGTCCAATAACTCCAAATAGCCGTCATCAGCAATTCAGCGTTTTAGTAAGGTTTGTGAGTCCTTATTTCAAAAAAAAAAATGAATAAACACCCAAACAAGCCAAATGATTTGGTTGATTGGATCATCACTTCAATTACGATTTGAATAGTTGTCTAAATCCAATTTCTTGTTCCATAGGTCTTCTTGAATTCTGATAGAAAGAGGGAGAGAGGAGGTAATTAGGAAATTATAATTAAAGAATGAAGATGCGTAGGGAATTTGCCTAATTAGATTTTATTGTTTAATCGTTCTATAAATAAGGATGATTAAGATCATTAATATACACACACGAGCTTAGGTTCCACATTGGAAATTATACACTGTACCATCCGAACTTATAACATAACATTATTTAGGTAGGCGTTATTCACATCGACAAAAAAAATCTTAGACCATTATGACCCTTCCAATTAAATCTAGATTCATTATTGTGATAACTTTCCAGATACAATCTCCTGTCTAATATTATATCAATCATACATGACAAACTAACTGTGTTGTTTGTTGTTATGTAATACTGTTGGTTGGATTATGCTGTTTTAGTAATTCTGAAACTTTTGTTGTAATAAGAATTAGCTATTTAGATGTTGGTTAGTAATTAAGGTTAGTATTTTGAGTATTTATAATATATTAGTTAACCCCGGTACCGGGTATGTGGGACCGAAAGTTTTAATAGAAACTGGTGGGGGGACCCACTCACCTTAAAAAAAATAGAGACCTGTGACGGCCTGGTTTGTGCATCCAATCTATAATTTTGGATGGTAAGATCTGGACCTGAGAGAAGCCTGGTCTGGGTTCTGAACATTTTTTTTTCTGGTTTGAACACGAATATTATATGATATCAATTTTTAGGTTTTGCGTGAGCTGGGTTCATCTCTGAAACTTTTCTTTCGTCGGTCTGGCTAGGCTCGAGCCTAAATCGATCATTGTTTCAGAAGCTTTTTTGGCTTTTTACCAGAATTGTCACTGATCAGCAAAGCCGAAGAAGTTTTTAACGTTCCATCATTAACATAATGACAATCATCAGAATACAAAACAAAACCTTCTCCCAGTCTCAGTACGATACCTTGACAACATTGATTACGAAGAAGACCATTCATTTTGTTACTATTTCTACCAAAACAGCTTACAAGTTACATTGACCTTAGGAAGATGTTTGACAATTTAGAGGATATACACCGTCTACAAGGTACATAGATAATAATTATCTCAATAGTGGAAATCTTTGTATTTGTAACAATATTTTGGACCACTATTTTTCATCCCCCCCCCCCCCCCCTAACACACCTCTAAATTGGGACACAAGATGGATATAAAGTGAGTCCCATTAGTCACTATAATGGTTCTGGAATGAAACCATGATTATCATGAAAACTTCAAACACTTACAAGTATAATTAATTCATTGAGTATAATCCATAAGAAAAGCTAACCTACAAAAACACATTTAACAGATGTATCTCTAATACACAATGAAGTGCTAAATCACAAATAAGAGGCAAAAACCAAATTTGGCACAGCTGATTAACATATTTTACTAAATCGCACGATATTTTTTGAAAAATTTACCACTCAACCAAAAAGGCACTTGCATGCTACATTTTCTTAGATGATATCTCCCAGCTACACTCAGAATTGGGTTAGCATGTGTACATCAAAGTACAAATGACAAGAACATGACAGGCCACACCAGTGGTCCCACAAAGGTAACTGTGTATAAATATAGAGATCAGTGTTGTCAGTGAACCTAAAGAACTTCTTGAAGAGCTAGGCTCAGCTCTTGAGCCGTCTTTCCAACAGTTCCTTTCCTTCTGCTCAAGACAATACAAATAAATGGATCAATGTGAAGTGACATATCACAGCTGCATAGATACCGAGCAGTTTAGAAAAGACACTAATTTCCTTACTGACCTTGTCAGAGAAGAGAGTCTATTTTTGACCTTTTCCAGTTCAATAAAACACAAGTTGCACCGTTCAACCCTGGAAAAACACAAACCAACAAACAGATACTAAAGTGAAAATAATCTCAATGAAAACTAAAAGAAAATATCCCAATTATACCATGGACAATGTTGAGAATTGCCTTTACATATTTATAAA
Organism: Schoenoplectus tabernaemontani; assembly: GCA_037127355.1. Classification (NCBI taxonomy): domain Eukaryota; kingdom Viridiplantae; phylum Streptophyta; class Magnoliopsida; order Poales; family Cyperaceae; genus Schoenoplectus; species Schoenoplectus tabernaemontani. The sequence goes on from CM073748.1 coordinate 9,899,663, forward strand.
CCATACAATCAGGAAGAAAGGTGGTGCACTTTTTTGCAAAGTGAAAAAGATCTCATATTTGGAAACATTGTAATTTGTAAGTATGATTACTCGTATTCAGCCGCTCAGGAATAGTCAAAACACCAGCAGCAGCAATAATGATAATACTGATACAATGAACGAACCTTTGTTCCATTTGGAGATCTACACCAACTGATGATGGCCCAGCTGTCACAGTAGAGTGAATCACCGACCCAAATGTTCTGACAAGTTTAATCAACAGCTCCAAGGAAATACTCAAATGCCTGTAAGAAAGTAAATCATTAAACTTAAATCCACAAATCGATGGTGTGTAAGAAAACCTTCAACGCTTACAGGACTAAAAAGACCATTATATATATTTTTTTAGAACTAATAAGTTAATGCATAATATTGGTTTCTGGTTCTAAACTAATGCGGCATCATCATGAGGCTAAAATGATATACAATATTGCTGTAACAATACCGTTCTGTTTGGCTATCCAAAAGGCCTGCCAGAAGGGGGAGGACACAAGTGCACAAATCCAAAGTAATAGTCTCTGCTTTCTCAGTGAGCATGCTCACCACATCAGCAGAAACCTGTAGTTTAGATAACCAATCACAGAAACAGTTGTCAGCATAAAGAAAGGTTTCCATTACGTGAGCATAAAGGGGAAAAACATAATATTAGAAGTAAAAGATATTCCATACGGCGTGATCAGAAATCTTTTCCAAAGCATCAACAACACCTTTCACATCATTCCGGTTCCAATGTTGGTGAACCACCTAGAGACAGAAAATAATGAAATTCTTTTTTAGTTTAATTTCTACGAGTCAAATAGCAATCCAAATGAACAATTAACTATTCTCATGTTGAATTTGAGGAAAGAAACCACTATATTGGAAAAGTCAACTACCTGCATTTTGGTTAATCGAGACCTTGATGAGCTTAAAAACACATTATGTTGATCCATTAACTCAGAAACACCATCGTCATCACTTTGTGGGACCGACTTGTCAGAAGCATTTCCTCTCTGAAATTTGAAACATAATTTAATGTGTATCTAATAACAATGAAAACTGAAAATATTGCAGGTTCATCTTAACATGAAGAAAAATATATATTTTCTTAAGAAAGTTAAGACTTTGAGATCTTTTGTATAAGGCCTCCAGAAGAAATAAAAAAAAATGCAAGTCAATTGATCAACAAATGAAAAAAAAATGATTGGATAATAATGGCAACTTACCAAAGAATATGGCATGCTCAATGAGGGGGGTTCAGAAGGAGGGGATGGCTCATGGTTTTCCCAACCAGAAACTAATGATCTAGTTCTTCCTATGAAGGGCTCCAGATATTAATACTTGAATGTTGAAATGGAGATCATAGTGACCAAATTCAACAAGAAAAGTATACCTCCTTTGGAGACTTCAACATAGCAGGAGTCCCTCGGCTTAGCTGCCCTCATATTAACTGCACATTGCCAATTGGCAAAACAATTTTTTTTTATATACAACTCAAATTAATCAAAGGAAAATGAATAAAAAATAGGCGTAAGAATAACTAATGTGACACTATCAGTGTGGTGACGTAAACAGATTATGATAAGGCACAAAGAAACATACAATTCTCAAACCGTTGACTTGGAGCTGACTCTGACATGGGACCTGGCCCCACCCGCCCCATGCCAAAATGCCTGATATCAGAATAATCATCTCTAGAAAAACCTGCATGATTAGAACCATTTCCCGTGGGAAGAAAATTCTGACTTGATATCTCTGATGGTTCTGACAACTTATTGTTTCGCACAAATGGAGATGTTCTCCCTTCATTTCTTGAGCTTGTTTTTGGTACAAAGATCTGAACTGGCACATCAAATGCCTCTTTCTTAGAATTAGGACCAGGCCCTACTCTTGTGTTGCTTCTGGAAACAATAACTGGCGCGACATCAGCAGATTCACTTCTGGAATCGGGCCCAATCTCACTTCTTGTGGTGCCTCTTGGGACAAGAACAGGCGGTGCTTGAAAATTACCTGTTCCATTGCTTCTTGATGAGTTTCTCTTTAGACTGGCTAGTGATGAAGTTGTTGTGTTTGCTTTGGCACTGGAGACTGCAGTTCTTTGAGGAGTGCTAGGTGGAGCTGTTGAAACCACTTGAATTGATTGAAAAGAGAAAAAAGGACAAACATAAAAAAAAAATGAGATTAAAATTCCTCAATTTATGGACTTTATCTTAATTGGATTTGATTTTCTTTTTAAGTCAGTCTCCATATAACTAAAACACTCTTTTATGTTTAAATCTGGTCCTACAAAAAGTGAGATGAAGGTGCAACAATTCTATAAAAAGCTCATAAGATTGAAACAAAATTAACATCAGCATAAACCCACAATCGTATAGTGAACTTGGCTTAGCAATCACATTTGCATTTCACCATCAAAAAACAAAAATAAGTGTTAAGAAAAAAAGAACATACGAGGTACAAGCTTGGACTCCTTGGTCGTTGAATCATTACTTTGTGGAGCTGGAATTCTGCTTACAGCGGTCGATTTCACATTCGTCTCTGAATTTTGCACTACTGACAAGCGAGCCATGCTACTCTTTAAAGAGGTTTCAGTCTGAGCTGGAGTTACAGTTGAAGTTTGTCTGGGTTCTGTAAGCCCATTAAGCTTTGTTCCAACTCCGGTTGCATAAGGCTCCACACGCTATTGAAAAAATAAAATAAAAGCATTGTAGTGTTGTCAATTGCAGAAAATTAATTTTGCCACTTGCTAAGACAATTTTATTAGTGAACAATAATGACAGCTGAAGAACTCTTGTTCATTATTTTGAGAACCCACAACTTAAAAAAAAAAAGGAAGTCTCACAGAAAATTTACTAACATTCAAGGAGCCTCGGTATAACCACCAAATGAAACATTTTATCTGCCTCTCAAGTTTCTTTACACTTGAGGTCGAGCGCTTTCGAGGTATTATTTGATGTACTACAAGGGACTAGTTTTTACTTCAATAGGTCTAACAAATGTTAGATGTTGGATGAGAACTAGGGACCAAGTATTTTTCAGAAAAGCACTAATGATGTAATGAAACATTTAGTATGAAACAAGCAATCATAACAATAACTTCGCTCATCTAAACCTGTTATCATAAGAATATTGTCAAACAAAAAGTAATTTAAATGTTATTTCTAAAAAATGCAAAAAGAATGTTAACGTACCGAGAGATCAACTACCCAAACACCAACACAACTTTGGTTAAAGGAGCAGCCGAGAAGCTTTCCTTCATGAATATTTAGATCTGACAGCCTTGACCAACCCACATCAACTGAATCATGGCATCTGATTGGCTCCCATGAGTAAGTCTTGCAAATTGTAAATAATTTCTTAACTTATTGTCTTAATGAAGCTTAATGGATAACATAAAAAAATAAAAGTTAATGCACCATGTCAGAGCACTGTCTCCCTTTTAATTGAGATTGAGATTAACTGTGTTAATGTTTCTAGTAATTTTCAATTGTAGGAACGGAACATGTTCTGCAAATTTTTTGTATCATGAAGAAATTCAATTGAATCATCTAATATTTATTTCTTGCCTTAATGCTTCACAACTTGCTAAATGAATTAACCATTTTCAACTTTTAAAAATGAACTGTTGCAGCTAAAGAATATTCAAAAGCTTTCTAATTTAATTTCAAATAACTTGTTAACAAATCAGCAGATATAATGGCTTAATTTGATGGAGAAAGAAGCTATATCTTAGATCCTTAAAAGGATGTAATAATCATACCTTTAAATTCTCATGCAACCCACAAAGCAAAGTTCTGCCATCAGGGTTAAAGGTCATTGCACGAATACCAGTTGTCTGAAATAGAAAATATGAAAGGCCAATAACCAATATTTAATTGTCATTCCTGCGCACATTAAGTCAGCTAGATTTATTATAGAAGAATAGTATACCTCAGGTGCACTAGATCCTATCAACTCAAAAGTTTCAAGATCCCAGAATTTAACAGTTTTATCCGCAGAGCCTGTATTTGTTAAAAACTTCAGTTAGAATAGTCTGACAGAAGTATGAAAATTATAGTGAACATAATGAGAAATGATACTGAACCTGTTGCCAGGAGAAACTCATGAGGATGAAAATCTATGCATTGAACCTGTCCCTCATGGTACTTGAAATCATGCAACAACTTCCCAGCAGTCAGATCCCAGAGCTGTCAATAGAAATGATTTATGTAAAATACAAAATGTTATATCAGCAAGTACATAATAGACTTTGTTTCTTTCTTCAAAACCTGTATTCCAATGAATATTACCTTTACAGTATTATCTTCACCGCCAGAAACAACCCAGCGACCATCTGGAGTAAACCTAATTGCATTTACCCCTCTGGTATGGCCTTTATACGTATGAATGCAACCTTTTCTTCTTATATCCCATATCTTCAGATTAGTATCTAAAGAACCAGATGCAAAGAATTCACCGAATGGGTGGAAATCAACTGATATACAGTTCGACCGATGACCTGTTAAGGTTCGCACAACTGAAAGAAAAAAAAAAAAGGTTGTCAACTTTGAGCATAAAATGTTTCAAGAAAATAAAAAATGGTACTTGGCAAATTACACTTGAATCTTTGCAGCATTTGCAGACAGCGCAAGACACTTATGCTAACAAAACCACAACTGTCCATTTTCTTTGAGATGTTGACAGATAACACTTGGCGGTTAGATAAAAGATTTGGAAAACACCTTCTTCTATCTTATAAGGGCAAGTTAGACCCCATATCTCATAAGAGGATTTGACCTTGGTCCATATTAAATGGAAGTGAACCGTGAGTAGAAGTGTAAATGAAACAATATTTTTTGTCAAATCCACAAACATATCTGCACAATTATCCATATTTAATAATTCAAACCTCTATTTGTGCAGATATTGATACAGATAATATTTAGGTAATGCAAATGCATGGAACTAATTTATTCTCCCTCAAAAAAAAGATGCTGAATCCAAATTCCTATCAGCCAATCACATATACTAGTTTTTTTTTTCTGTTAAAAGACTATATCTTGAGTCCTTGTTATCCGTTATCAATATCAAATAGAAACAGTAGCATGTTGTAGAATTTGTAACTTTTCATTTTGATGTAATCATTCCAAAATGCTTCTTTTTCTTTTTAATGATGGCACCGTTGTTAATAATACAATATATCCATATTTGTATCCATCAATTATCTGCTCTGCTTCTGACTCTAAAATATATATCCGTCAATCATCAATTGGGTATCTATCTGTATATGAAGCTGATATGTTTACAAATTTTGGAAACTGTTAGTATCTGTATATGCTGAAAATTTGGAAATGTGGATACAGATATGATTTAACATTATCTGCTCCATATTCGACTCGTTTACACCCATGACTAAGATAATTTAGATGCCTGGTTCCAAGTTTGTTTGAACTTTGAACTGGACATTAGGTGTCACAAAACATAGACAAGTCAGGGTAAATTTAAGTCACTTTATAATTAACATAACCTTGCTGTTAAGAAACATTAATCCTTGCTGCAGATACAGAAAATGTGGGTGTCTACATATGTAATAAACATTAAGTCCATGTTTTGTGAAAATATGAGAGTAGGAAAATAAGGAATTTTTTAAATTGAATGCATACTCTTGGCCTCCTCTAAGTCCCATAGTTTGATGGTGCCGCTAGCCGCACCAGCAGCAACAAAGACTTCTGAGTTATCAAAACTCACTGATTCAACAGCACTAGTGTGCCCAGATAGACTCTGTAAAATAATGGGGCAAGAAGTAAAAGCTTGTCATTCAAGGTCAAAATGTTTATGCCTAATGAAAGGAACTTTCAGTAATGTAAGCACACACCAGTATCGAATTGGGCTTGCCGATTGCCCACAAATTGACTTTATGATCCTCACCACCAGTGACAAGAATCCTAGAGGTTTTCCTACCAATTTTGAGGCAATTCACATTTGAAGAGTGTGCAACAAACTCCTCTGAGTTTACATGTGAGTCAAGGATTTTAAAACATGTACAGAGTTAATGCAACATTGGTATGTTCCTTTCCAAAAACGAATCATGAACAACATCTTTTACACTTAGATAAAAACAGGAGTATGCTGCATACCGAGGAAGGTAGGTGCATTTTAGCACTAATCAATGTGATGGAGCCTTAAAATACATCAAGCCCACAAATATATACTTATTTTCTTCTTCCAGATCAGTAATTTATCAGCAAAACTATAGAATAATCCACTATATAGAATAACCCCAAATTTTCGACAAGCTACTCATTTAATTCTACTGAGCCTACATTATAATGCCATAGAACCCAAGTCAAGTAGTTAAAACACAGATTTTAAAAACGAAAACGGCCAAACCACCCAATCGGATTCTAGTAGAAACCGTGATAGAAAGAAGCCGGAAGTAAAAGCAAAAAAAAATGCCCCAGCATCTTCCCAACAAGCTAAAATTTCAAATTATATAACCAAAAGTTCAAAACAAGGATACGGAGCTTGTAAGCTCGCTTGGTGTTGGCAGCCATGAAATAACCAAGAAACCAGATTCAGGCTTTGATTCAAATTCAAATTCGGAGCTCCTCCTCCGCTTTCTTCCGATCCAACAAGGTCTTTTAGCAAACCCTCCCTGTATTTTCCTCATCTTAGATCACACAAATTGGCGGAAAAACAGCCGATCTCCACAATAACACCAATCATTTCTTCTTTCCCCAATAACTCCTTTCTCTGGGAGATTCTGTCCGTTCAAACGAGAAGCGCGCCGCCACTAATAGAGAATGAAGGATCTAGGAGCTAAACGACAATGCTGCTCTTCAGCTGTGCCAACTAAGGATTTCAATTGGAGGCGCAGGAGAGAAGAGGGAAGGCGTGGGCTGGGAGAGGAGGCAAGAAGAAATGGAGCTCTCTCTCAAAACTCAAAAGGGAGGGTTTGGTTTTAAAAAAATGATAATAATTTTCCGAAGAGAAAAAATTGAATAGATTATTTTAAATCGTTCTCTTGCTTACTACCGAGTACCAAACCTTGTATATTCTCTCTCATCTTTCTCAACAGTTATGTTAAACTGCTCCAATCTGCGCCCAAAATGATAATGTGGATGTATGGGCAGTTGGGGACTTGGGAGTACATTGTTAATTAATTATTAATCCAGCACATGATTGGTATGGAGCGCCAATTATGTCTTTGCTAATATTATTGAACGCCATAGCATAGTTTCTTTTACTAAATATTATTAGAGAAAGAATGAAGACAAAAGGATAAGTCCACAACTTTTTGAACAACAATATTGTTGTAGTTGAATTTTTTTTTTTTGTTAATATTAACGACTATCACTATTCGAATTTAACTTTTTTATTTTAACAAATCTAAACGAGAAACAAATATACGGACTTTACACTTATTCTTGTTAATAGTACACAAAAGAAATAATGTCATTGAATTGTTTTAAATTGTCTGCTATTATTGTACAATGTGTGCTTAGGTAATGTAGGGTCATTCTGATAATCTGCTTCCAGAAGTAAAAGCGACATTCTCATTGCTGAATGAAAGATTGTCTTTTGAATTAGTTTTTTTCAGAATGTAATCAGTAAATACTTGTTACTAATCATTGTAAAAAGTTAGTTGTTCAAATTGAGAATTCTTAAATAATTCAATACATTGACAAGTGATAGCAATTTGGTTCTACTATTAGCAAGCAATCAGAATCAGTTCGAGTATAGTCTTTGTATATTTGTCTTTTAAGTAAAAATAGAAGTCTAAATTATATCCGATTTTAAATGTTTATTAAAAAAATTATTTAAATATTAAACATATGGTGTTTAATATGTAAAATTTTATTTTTATTACTGGACTAAAAACTGATATATATATAGAGAGAGAGAGAGTTTGTCTATTATGCTTTCAGTAGCACTTCGATCAAAATTTTACAAGTCCAAATTTTATTTTTTTATGCTCAAAATTTTAATTTTAATAGCTCAATAATTTCTTTATCGTGTTTAGAATTAATTTATTATTCTTAATAATTTTTAAAAGATAGCCCTAAAATAATATAAAATTAATAAAATTTGTATGTCAAAAATACTTATTTTTTAAAAATCAATAAGCATAGTAAACTAACTCCAAACACGATAAAAATTAGTATTCTACAAGATTATGATGTAAAGATTTTATTGAACTATTTAAATTATAATTTTGAGCATAAAAAATTAAAATTTGAATTGATAGTGTTTCGATCGAAGTGCTGCTGAAAGTATAATAGATAAACTATATATATATATATATATATATATATATATATATATATGCTGATACATAGTTTGTCCCATTTAAACCTAATTCCTACTTTATCCCTCGGTCTATATCCACTCAGAACCCAATTCAAGATACAGGAGATCCTAATATTTATAGCACCGGAATTTTACACAGTTTTTTTTAATAATTGGATAAATGTTGAATATGCTAATCAGCCACCGCCACATGCTGAGCTGGTTTGGTTGCTGGTTCATATCTCGGACTTAGACCAGAGTATTATATTAATATATTTTTTATTTCTTTTCTTTTCAACAAATAAGATACTTATAGAGCCCATATAGCTGTGCGTTTACCATGTTTTATCTGAATGCATGAATAGATTAACTCGTTAACATCAACATCAATATGTTAAAAAAAAAACAGATATGCAATATGAACATCTCAGTCACTTAATCCCTTGTTACACGGTTTTATTTTCTACGAAGCACGTTTCAAATATTATTTTTCCCACTTTTGTTCTATTAATATTAGAATTACAAGTATCAACATTTGATGAGTGAATATATATATACAAATCCATTATTATAGTATACTAATTTTGGATGGCGTGAACCGCTGTAGCATTAAATTACTGCTACAGTATAAACAACAGTAACAATAAACAGCTTTTGCACAATTGAACATGGAATCATGTACAGCAGGGGCGGATTCATAATATACTTCTTAATTTTGAAAATTAGTACTTTTCAGTAATATTTTTGGTAATTTGTCTTCTGAAAAAAATTTCTCTTTCGAATTATCTGATTAATTTTATTAAGAAAAAAAATTTAATATCGTGCATAATGAAATAATTATACAAAGATATCAAAATATAAAATTCCGTAGACGAATTTTTTTTCATCAACTTAATTATCTATTACTTTGAGATTTATTTTGTTATTATTTTTAATATATAAATTTTTTTATTTTAATATTTTTTTATTAGATAAGAATATATATTAAATTATTAATTTTTTACTTAGTACCCGATTAGTTAATGAATTTGAACCCAATAAGCTATTATAATCCGATAATTATCCCCCTGACCAAAATCCTACATCCGCCCGTGTGTACAACAGTCTTGAAACAACTCTGTATAAACTATGAAGTTTACTTTTAGTTTGAACATTTCACAAAAATAAAATTGAACTATTTGTTCCCTACAATAATAATTTTTAAATCCAAGAAATAAGATATGGAAAAACATTCAAAATATTAATAATTTTGTTTTGAATTATATTTATTATTACTTTTAAGTTTATTTTGAACATTTCACAAAAACAGAATTGAACTATTTGCCCCCCTACAGTATAAAATTTTAAATCTAAGATATAAGATATGGAAAAACATTCAAAATATTAATATTTTTTTATTTTATCTATTATTACTTTTAATGTCGTCAAAATAATAGTAATATTCAAAGACATGCCGAAATGTTTAATTAAAAATTAAATTAGATCATCATACAAACGTTTATATTTCAATCAAGATACAAAAATGTTTCAATTTTTTTCATGTATGAATGATTAATCTAAGCTAATTGATATGTTATGTGTATCTTTACTCCTAGATGTTTTTTTAGTGCTTCCTAAGTTTTTAAAATATAACTCTATTCTTTATCAAAAAAAAAAATCTTGTTATTTTAGATCTAGGTTTCAAAAATTAGTGCAATTTTGAAGATACAAATTTTGATACCTTAATAGACTTCGATATGTACAATATATTCCACATGTGGGATCAACTAACTGTACATATTGGAAAGCACGGCTCTAATTATTTATATTTTGGGGAAGATGTAAATTATAAAATAATATGACTCTTAGTTTATTAAAAACAATGTTTCCCATAATTTTAATGGAAAAATATATCTCATAAAAAATTAAGATAGTTCGCTAGAAATCACAGTACACTTTTTGTTTTATACTCGACTCAATTTAAATTTAAGTGAAATTAATAAAAGTCAGCAAAGACAGAATAATACTATGAAAATTTTAAACTATTGAGATTTTGAAATTTAAAACAGTGAAAAATATAACTCAAATTTTTATTTTATGAATTTAAATACAAAAAAATTATATATTTTCATAAATATATACATGCATTAGATTTGAAATGCTTGATAAAAATTGATTGAAAGTGCGTAGAATTACTGAATGGTTGTATTTTTTTTGATATATTTTATGCCATCGACGTATTTTATCTAATTGGTATGTAATAACAGATATATTATAAGTTTATCAAGTCATTATTTAATTTCCCGAAATAACATGAGGCTAATACATAGTATTATCATGTAAATATCAGAACCGACAATTATGTTCCAACACTGAAAACTTGATGATAAGTTCTGCACTTGTTCATTTTAATTTTTCTAGGGGGAACAAGAACGACTCTAATCCATGTGATATCTCACGTGCAAACAAAAAAATGCATTAAAAAGCTGTTAGACACATTGGGAAAATATTTAAAAGATGAATTATAAAATATCTTCTCTTTCTCGGACCAATCTCCCACTTGGTGTGGCAAGATATGAACATTAGCCAATTAATTCCAATATTTTCACGATTTAATAATTAATAAACAAATTTGAAGACTGACCTTCATGTTCTTTGACAATAAAAGTGAGATTAAATTTTAATTCTAACTAAGAAATGTCTATTTTGATCTATTTGTCATAATCTGTGGATAGAAACTAACGGGACTTAGTCAATTATAGGCGTCTTGAAACCTGAACTTATTAAAATTTGGCATAACTAATTAAAGAAGATTAACTTAACATGCATTAGAAAAAGCAAATTTTTGTTTTGAAAAAAAAATAAACGACTAAAAGAGGCTCAAAAGGATGTTATTGAATGAGAATTTAATAGTTTAAATTAATACACGGTTTGATATTAAATGTCCTGCAATAAGAATAATAGTTTACCATTAGAGTGAAAAACATAAGTACCAACGATTTCTGAAAATTTTCTAATCCAGATTGTGTGACCAAAGCACATTTTAGCAAATGCCAATGTCTCAAAATGAGATTGCAAAGTAAAATTGTTTGACCCACAAGTACAGTCACACTAAATTTTGATTGTTTAGGTTCCATGATCCATAATTGAGGATAAGTCCTAGAATAGATCTGTACAGAGTAAATATTTAAAAAATAAGGAATTTTCAAATGTTAATACTTAATATCGAGTTAAATGGGCCCAATAATGTGGTTGGTTAGTCCCAATCAAACCTTGGAATGTACTGTCAAGGTGGGCCCCGCACAGGCCCCACATTTCTCCAATTAGTTATGAGGGAATAAACCGACCACCAATTGTGAGGTACCCCAAATCCTAATTCTAATGCATGTAAAGGCTGATATAGTGATATCTCGTTTTTCATGAACTCAATTTTTTATGTGTACAAATATAGAAAATTGCTCCCAAAGAGCTCATATTTACCTTTTTGGTGCCAACGAAGAACCACCAAGTTCAATTAAATCGGTGATGTAATCAATGAAGGTAGAAACTTCATGTGAATGGATCAGATGTTTAGACGTAGCGCGAAGGCAATTTCTAAGAAGGAAAATGTTTTGAAAATTCGTTTGTTGATATCGTGGTTGCCGATACCAACTTAATTATGAATTTTATATAAAGTTTGTATGTATGTTGACGATTTTATTATACTAATTGATATTTTAATATGCATAATAATTAATTTAACATGCATAATGATGATACTATATAAAATTAGTGATATTATAAAATTATTAAGATATATAATAATTCATATAATATGCCTAATTAAATTTGTATTGATAACAGTATCAACAAACATATATATAGAAAGAGATGACTTATAGTGCTTTGCAAAGCAAAAAATCGTTATTATTTCGGGGTAATATTTCATATTTTAAGGTCTCAAATGATCAATCTAAGTTGCTCAATAATTTCTTCATGACAAAATCTTATAGGATATTAAATTTCATGATTTTTTGAGTTTTCTAACTATTTTTAAATTATTTTTAAAAACAGCTCTGTTTAACATAAGAAAATAGCCTATTTCAGGGCTGTTTTTAAAAATAATTTAAAAAATAGTTAGAAAGCTTAAAAAATCATAAAATTTAATATCCTACAAGATTTTGATATGAAGAAATTATTGAGCAACTTAGATTGACCATTTGAGACATCGGGATATGAAATCTCACCCCGAAGAATAATCGGTTTTTTTTTTCACCATAAACTATCTAACTATATATATATATATATATATATATATATATATATATATATATATATATCAACTCCCAAGCTCCCAAGAAGGATGTGTTAACTTCGTAGCGTTGGACCACACTTGTCACTATCTATTTTTTATTTTAACGTCGAAGAAATAATTTTTAATTTATAAATTTTAATTGTTGTTTCTAATTTAGTAACTCAATTATAATTGTCAAGTCAAATTAGAAACTCATTTAATTTAGCAATGAAGTTAATTTTTGCTAAATCTCTTTATTTTCTTTTTTATTTTCACTAAACTGACTTAACGTAAATAAAATCTAGGGACGATTTTTGTATTAAAAGGTGTTAATTAGAATTAGCAGCTTATCTAATTAAAACTGATATTTGACGTAAATAAAAAATTTAAAAACAGTTACTGTATCGACGATGCTCTTACATTTAAAGCGAGGGAATTACAAAGTATGAACTTCCGATTTGGCGAATTACGGAATTAGAGCTCAAACAGTCAAACAGGTCGGCAATCGGCATATAAATAGTGATACAATGTTGCGTGGAGTGTGTTGACTGTCGTGTTGCGCAACCAGTATTGAATTTGAAAATAGCGAGATCACCAGCCATTGAGATTGTGGGGTACGTCACAGTGTGGCCACATGTGTGGGGCTCACATTCATTTCTAGTGTTTTTTTTTCTACGTTGTATGATTATTCTTAGATAAAATATTTTGTCCATGCCCCAGACCCAGAGACATCCTTCAAATTTCTTACTCTCTACGTTTCCTATTTTTAGCGATATTTTTATTTTGACAAACTTTTAAATTTCATGGTCGGACAAAAATATCTCTGATAAAATTCAAACACTTATGTATATATACTATATTATATAATATATTATAAATAGTGTATGTACTGAATTTTCTCTAATCGAACGATATAGATTAATATTTTCAAAATTAACGGTTCATATTTTGATCAATGTCATTTTTTCTCTCTATTTCATTTTCTACTTTCTTATCATGCATTAACAGGAGATCTAAAAAAATTCATACATCAAATAAATTAATAATCAACTATTTTTATTATTATTTTTTAAATATCTACTATATAACTTTATTTAAAAAATAAAAAATATTATGTTTTATAAATCATATTTCAATCAACCTCATTTTCTCTCTCCATTTCATTAGATAATTTTTATCATGTATTTATAGGAGATCTAAAAAAATTATATATCAAATAAGTTAAACATCAATTATTATTAAGTTTTATTATAAAAAAGGAAACTATGCATTGTACAATACTCAGAAAAAAATATTATATTTTATATTTTATAAATAGTGAATTAATTTTATTTAAAAATTTAAGAGTATTTATAATTAATTTAGACATAAATTATATTTAAATAATATATAATTTATTTATAATAAAATTAAAATCAGATATAAATATTTTTAAAATTATGAGGATCCATGCTAGTATTAGCGCAAAGACCAAAGATGCTTTACATTAACTGATCCTAGAACTTAGTGTCTCTGTCAGTATAAACAATTTGTCAATCACATTAGTTATAATTCACTATATTATTTTGAATCAAAAAAGTTGTACGAATAACACACTATCGTCGTAAATTTATTAATGATGCCGCGTGACTGGAGACTCATCCAGTTAGTTTTGTGTACTCGCAATTCCCTCGTTTGGCAGTGAAGTACAGGTGAAGTAAAAAGTGATTTAAGGTTTTTATGAAGGTGCTAAATTTTTTCTTTTAATATCTTTTACTCAAACTATTTTATATATTTACTTCATTATTATTAAACATCGTTACTTTAATATTATTTAATATTTACTTTGTTTTGATTTGGTTCACTTACCAAATAAGGATATAGAAGTAAGAAAGTAAAGTTAAAATATAATATATTCCACATAAAAAGTTTTTAAATTTTCATGCGTGTTTAATATTATTTTATGTAATGGATTGGTGCTAGTCTAATTTTGAATTGCATGAAATTTGACATGCTGTGAATTCTATACCAACAACATTATTGGTTATAAACTTATAATCAAGGAGCTTGACAAAATAAATCGTCTTAACAATATTTTTTAATAAATTTTCTCATTATTGTATGCAGTGTTGTTATTCTTATTGTGATTTCTTTTAGTTAATTGTTGTATATACAATATTGTTGTTGCTGTAATTATTTTCTACATAACAATCTAAGTTGAAGTATTTTTTTTTATATCGTTGCAAGTAGTGAATTGATAGATGTGTTTGATATATATGCACATACATGTAAACACGTGTACAGATATGTGTTTTGTGTCTATATGTGTTAGCATGTGAAGTGTTCATGTGTCAGATGCGTTGTGCTCTTAGACGTACGTATTCATTCTCCGAACAATTTTGACATAGTTAAACACACATATTTAGCATGTCGAATATGAAAATGAACACACACGTGTAGTACGTATAAAGACACATCTAACACTTCTGATTTTCCTTTTTTTGTTTTATTATATTTTCTTGCATGTTCTGATATTTTTTATATTTTTTACTTTTCGGAATTTATATGTGCTACATAAATATCAATATATGACAAATACGTGCAAACATGAATATCTTGTATGATATATTTAACGTGTCACGTATTTTAAAATGAATATTTAGATTTTTTAGATTTTAATAAGTTAAAATACATACATCTAAATATGCGTTGAACACATTACATACTTTCATATAATATGTACGATGTACATATTTATCAATTCACTAATTGTACATGTTTATCAATTCACTAATTGTAAGTGCAAACCGTATAAAAACAAAAATCCTGTCGCCATAATATTTTTATGATGCAATATGACGCCAAGTGGTGAACCCATGCTGCCATAGCGCCCATGCATCATGTATTATTGTGAGTTATGTGATGACTGATGATGGCATGATGCAGTGCAAAAGACGAGACCATGTGGTAAGCGATTAAGCGGTACAAAAGTACAAAAAAAATGCCCTCCTCGGCTCCTCCCCAACCCCCCCCCCCCCAAAAAAAAACACATTTAAAATTGAATTCCTTTGTCGCGCTCTCTGCTCTTTTTTCTTAGTTTTTTTAATAACCTCTGTATTTATAACCCTGGCACGGGTGGATCAAGACATCAAGTGCCGATTTTTTTTAAATAATAATATTATTTTTCAAGGCAAAATTTTGCACCGAAAATATATAAAAAGTGAAACGTGACAGCAAATTAGCAGAGCTCCGTCAAGGAATGGTACGTTTTTGTCAGCTGTGGCTAGACTCCGGATGTGAGATTGTCAACCCCACATTTTTTTTTTTGAAATCTGGCTCTGTATACGAGCCTGATAAGTTTGAGCAAGGTATACCTTAAATTTTAGTTTTTTTTTAATATTTAACTTTATATTATAATAATATTATTTAAAAAAATTCGGGATCATGTGCGCATTTTGCGCAGTGTGAAATGTTCTGAGACGATTATTTCATAAATAATTTGTACAATTAGAGAGGAGCATAACCTTATTAAAGAGAATTATTTCGGAAATGATGACCCAGTTCACAGTGGCTGACTTGTAATTAGGAAACAATAATCATATGAATTCTTAATATATAAGAAAGATTAAACTTTCAAACTTTTCAAATATGCGACATCATAACTATTTTTACTATTGATTTTGTTTAAGTCCATTTATCTACTTGAATCCAATGATTCATATAAAATAATATCTCTCTTCTCATTTAAAGTAATGTGTGTAATATATTTAAGATGAAATTTAACTCTTAAGATAATTTAACTTTCTTTATAGATTATTATGTATTTAATTATATTTAATATTATAATATTAATTATTATCATTATTTAGCATTTAAAAATATTATGTCTGATTTAAAATTTTATATTGTTAATTATTTATTTGAGTACTATATTATCGGGCGAAACTCAAGTAACAGTTCTAGTTTAACTGATGATGGAGGCAGGAACTGTTTCGATGGAGGTCGATATTATGATCTTACATTATATGCTATAATTGTAGTTTAATTTCATTTTTTTATGAGTACGTACATATATGGAGATGACTACAATTATAGCATATAAATTTTAAATTTTTTTAAATTGAACCAAATTATATATTTTTAAAAAAAATTTAATATTTTTTAAAATAGCTAGAAAATCATTCATTTTGAATTACTCATAATAATTAAATCAAGTATTTTCTAACTATCATAAAAATAATAAAAAATTCTAAAAAATATAAAATTTTGTCCCCAACAGGATTTTCATATAGAAAAATATTTTTACTGGTTAGATCGATCGTTTGAGTTTTGAAGATGGAGAAATGGTCCATAGCACACGGGTCATCTATGCAATGCAGTAGCATCGTAGAAACACAAAACTTCTCGTGCTTCAAAATATGATATTTACATTGAAATATCTTTGGATATTGAATTATATATATTTTTTTGATTGTTTTTGCTATTTTTTATATGCATGAAAAATCATAGTATTGAATGTTACAGAAATCGTAAGATCAATAAATTTTATGTTCGGCCAAAAAATAGCAAAAAAATAAAAAATATATAAAATTTGATTTACAAAGATATTTCAATATGAATATCATATTCAACAGTTTGGATCGCCCGTTTGGACTTTTAAATTTGAGATACGGACGTGAAGCACGAGAATTTTGAAGCAAGAGAGGTTTTGTGTTTCGCGAAGTAATCTCGATTTTGAAAGTTCAAACGGCCGATACAAACTATTAAAAATAATATTCATATTGAAATATCTTTGGAGATCAAATTTTATATTTTTTTGAATTTTTTTTGCTATTTTTTTAGATGAGTGGATAAGTACTAGTATTGAATGGTGCAAAAATCATTAGATCCGCAAACTTTATATCCATCTAAAAAATAGCAAAAATTTTCAAAAAAAATATAATTAGATTTCTAAGGATATTTTAATATGAAGATCATGTTCAATGGTTTGGATCGACCGTTTGGACTTTTAAATTCGAGATACGGACGTGAAGCACAAAACCTATAGTGCTTCGTGAAGCATAATACCTCATGTGATTCATGTTCGTATCTCAAGTTTGAAAGTCCAAATGGCCTATCCAAATCATTGAACATGATCTTCATATTGAAATATCTTTGAAAATCAAATTTTATATATATATTTTTTATTTTTTAGAAGGATGAAAAATCACTAGTATTGGATGATGCATAAATCATTAGATCAACAAACTTTTTACCCATCTAAAAAATAGTAAAAAAATTTCAAAAAATATAAAATTTGATCTCTAAATATATTTCAATATGAAGAATATATTTAATAGTTTGGATCACCAATTTGGACTTTCAAATTTGAGATACAGACGTGAAGTATAGGAGATTTTGTGTTTCGTGAAACACCATAGCCTCACTCATTCTCTCCCCCCCCCCCCTCTCTCTCTCTCTATATATATATATATATATATATATATATATATATTTAAAATTAGCGTTCTCCTAGGATCACAGAGCTCTTCTTTGCTTCTAGCTCAAAAATATATCAAATCATTTCCAAATTTTGATTTATCATGCTCAATAAATTATTCATATGAAAACTTTGTGGGATATAAAAATTTAGGGTGTTTCGAGTTTTCTAAGTCATTATTTTAATTTTTAAAATTTGGGTCTAAAAATAATAATAAATATTCAATGTTTGTATATTATTTTTAAAAATTAAAAATAATGACTTAGAAAAATTGAAACACACCAATTTTTTTTTATCCCATAAAATTTTCATATGAAAAATTTAATGAGCATAATAAAACAAAATTTAGATATATTTGATGCACTTTTTGAGTTAAGAGCATGAAAGGCTCTGTGCCTCTAGGAGTATGCTAGTTTTACTCAGATATATATATAAACTATCATACTCTTAGGGATACAAAGTCTTTCCGTGCTCCTAACTCAGAAAGTGCATCAAATTATTTTCAAATTTTAATTTATCATGATCATTAAATTCTTCATATTGAAACCTTGTGAAATATTGAAGAAATCTTGTGAGATACAAAAATTTGGGGTGTTTCATATTTTTAAGTCATTATTTTTATTTAAAAAAATAGCTCTATAATAATAATAAATATTCAATGTTTATAAATCACTTTTAAAAATTAAAAGTAGTGACTTAAAAAACTCAAAATAACTAAATTTTTATATCACATAAGATTTTCATATGAATAATTTAATGAGCATGATAAATCAAAAATTGAAAATCATTTGATGCAGTTTTTGAGTTAGGAGCATGTAGGGGTTCTGTGTTCTTAGGAATATATTAGTTTTATTATATATATATATATATATATATATATATATATATATATATATATATATATATGAATATATGAGTAAAGATATCGTGAGCTTAAGCTCACAAAGGCCTTCCATGAGTTTAACTCAAAGTATATCAAATAATCTCTAAATTTTAATTTATCATGCTAATTAAATTTTTTATATGAAAATCTTGTGGGATGCAAAAATTTGGAGTGTTTTGAGTTTTTTAAGTCATAATTTTTAATTTTTGAAAATCATCTCTAAAAAAAATAATAAAATATTTAATGTTTGAACGTCATTTTAAAAAATTAAAAATGGTGACTTAAACAGTCAAAATACTTAATATTTTTGCATCCCACAAGATTTTCATATAAAGAATTTAATGAGCGTGATAAATTAAAATTTGGAGATGATTTGATATACTTTTTGAGTTAAGTTCACGGAAGACCTCCGTGAGCTTAAACTCACGGTATCTTTACTCATATATATATATATATATATATAAACTAAATTACCCATTTTTTTGAACTAGAACAAAAACATTAATAACCTTTATTTAAAAAATAAAGACTAATTGACCCCATATTCTGCCCTGTATTTGACAAATATTAATTTATAACTTCATAATCATAGTATTAAGTTTAGAATGGTTCAAATTCATTAGAATGGAATTCAAAATGTTGTAGTATGTCTTTTCCTCTTTTCTAATTCTAAATTACACATTTTAAATAATAAATTGAATGCTAGTAAATAATAGCAATTGCTCACTAGACGAAGATTAACACCCAACCGATGAATTCATTGTAGATATATAAAGTTAAGATGTTCGACTTCCATCCTTGTCTAAAAATGATAATAATGTACTAGAAATATATAATTTGAATATATTATATAATATATCACAAAAATTTACACCACCAGTACATTAACATCAATACAAACGTTCAATACTAAATACTCGAGAGTTAAATGATGATGTTGATATATACAAATAAGTCGGTCTAGGCCGAACATGCCAGATTCTAAAATAAATATAATGCGTGCTAAACTACGTGCCAAAGAGAGAGAAGAGAGAGAGATGCGTGCTAAGCTCCCAAGTCCCAAGTCAACGTCAAATGAACCATTAAAATAAATAAAATCATGTATATCTATGGCCTGTTGTATCAAACACATTTTCGAAATAACGAGCCCTTTCTAGAAACTAACCGTCAAAATAAAAAACAACTGAGAATTCAATTGAACAAAATAGAGTTGAATGGATTGGAATAAAATAAAAATAATTCAAAAAATGCTAAATTGAAATTTGTTGATTAAAATGAACCATCAAATTAATTCACAATATATATTAAAATAATCACTTTACAATTTTAGTTTATAATTAATATCACTGAAATTCTAGATATATTACAATAAAATACGGTGTTATAAATTATGATTTCATAAAAAAAATATAATATACTGAGGAGAAGGAAAAAAACAAGATCATTTGTTACTTCATCAAAAAATATTGACGCATAAGAGAGTGATTGTTTGAGCTTCTACCAACGACAGAGAAGAAAGAAGAAGACAAAATAGTAATATCATAAATGCCTCATTTTCGGCTATGACTTTCGACGTGATTTCGGTCGTGAAATCCCTTCAAATTCAATTCGCGAGCTTCTTCTTTGTGATCAAGGGAGACGCAATTTCCCCAAAATAGCGTAAAGAGATATGCTTAACAAGTTAGATTGAATATACGGTTTAAATTTATAGACATGGTCCCCAGTAGCAATATATGTACCCTTTCATTTATATTTCACATTTTTTTCTTTTGGAGATAACATTTATATCTTACATTTTGGGCCCAATTGATCCTCCAAATTTTTATTTTTGAAGGATGGGAAAGCGGGAAAAATGAGTATGGGAGCGGTACCGAGTCCCTTTTAATTCGGTGTAGTTCCACCATCTTTTCTTCTATTCCTTTTGCTCTCAAAAGGAAAAAGAATCACATTATTTTCTCTACTGTTGATTGTTGAACTGGCACTGCATCTTTTTCTTTGATCATTTTCATCATACCGTATCTGATCCGTATTGGGGACCTTTCTTTTATTTATTTTTCTATGTGCATGTATTTGTGTGTCGGTGAGGCTGAAATGGGTACAATGGAAGTTGAACAATCGTAATGAGAAAATAAAGAGAAATGATGATGGCGTTTTCAAACAATTCTTTGGCGCATTTAATTAATTCTCCACTACTGTGACTTAGCAACCACCATAAGAGAAGCAATTTGGAATTAACTCCAAAAAACAAAATCTCTGAAAAGCAAATTCTAAACGTCACTGAGATATCATTCAACAATACCTCTTTTTTTTTTTTCTTTTATTTGATTTCTAGTTTCTACCTTATAGCAAGATAAGGTTCATTTGTTCCTACTTCCCTTTGAGCTCCTTGTTGCTTCTACTAAAAAAGCAAAATCATAAATAAAAGCGTACACGCTACACTTAATACCTATTAGGTTTTAGCATGCATCCAGCCCGGTATCACGTGACCTTTACGTTTAGCCTGAAGTGTACTCTATATAAAAGTTTTTTTTTTAGATAAGAGATGGAATTAGTGATTAAACCTCCCAATTACAAGTGTAAAAAAAAAGAATCGTATTTTAGACCTTTTGACCTCATATACAAAAGAGTGAAGAACACTGCCAAAGACATCTTTTTTATATATAAGCAACCATCATATTTGCAGTTAATTAAATATCAAAGCAATGAAGGGGGAGCCGGAAATATTTTTCAAAGTGAGATAAAATAAAGCAATGCATAAAGTAACATAATTTTGAATATTATATATTGTATCAGGCTGTAGTCTTTTAGACTCGAAAAGGAAATTTACCCTAAATCCTCAAAAATTAAAACAACTGAGAACAAATGGTCGTATCAGTGGGGTAATCCTGACTACATGTTA
The DNA here is from genome assembly GCA_037127355.1 of Schoenoplectus tabernaemontani. NCBI lineage: Eukaryota > Viridiplantae > Streptophyta > Magnoliopsida > Poales > Cyperaceae > Schoenoplectus > Schoenoplectus tabernaemontani. Next base: position 9,921,441 of record CM073748.1, read on the forward strand.
TATCAGTAAGTAATTTCCATCAAATAATGGCCATATATTAGCCACTAACCACCAATCATTTTCATCTGATTGTACAAAAGATATTACACCGTTGTGCAATTGTAAAGCTGTTGGTACTTGCTACCACAAGCAACTGCCATTTTGTCCGTACTATTGCATACGATACTTTACCAGAGTTTGACAGTCGACTAAACGAAATCAGCTCAGTATGGCATTATAATAAGAGGATCCAATGTAGGGTTGTTGGCAACATCTAATAAATTATATCAGTTGGACTTCAATAAAAAAAATCCCTAAAAATTTTGAACAATAAATTTTCTTTTCTTTCTTTGAAAAATGAATCTTTCGGGGCTGTTACGGCCCATAAATCTTTGTTTAGGCTTTTAGCACTAAAATTCCTTTCTAATATTTTAGAGGTGTGCTGCTCAGAATTCGCATCCTTGAAGTAGAGCTACAAATGAGCTGAGTTCGAATGAGTCGGATTTAGTTCAAACTCGGTTTATGAAAATTCGAGTCGAGTCGAGTTTGTAAAACACTTCGAGCTGAGAAATTCAGTTCAATCTCAGTTCGTTATTATTCGAGCCGGCTTATAAATCAATGCATGTACGTTAACTCAGTTTGACAGTTATATTTAATATATCTACAAAATTGCTACATCTACAAAAATGATAGTATAGAAACTATTATTATTCGAGCTGAGTCGAGCAACGAGCAGAACAACCCTAACTCAAACTCAGCTCATTTAACTATCAAAACAGATTAACTCGAGCCCGAATCAAATCCGACCTGAGCCACAAAATCTTTTTTATGCAGCCCTACTCTGAAGTAATTTACGCGTACAAAAACTATCTAAATTGCTCCCTCCATAATTCTGAAGGACACCGTTGTAACTTTCCTATTTAAGATCCAAATCTAACGACCATCCTAACTTCAAACAGTTACTGTACGCGTATAATATTACAAACAGTTACTATACGTGTATAATAGTACATAGGATACTTATTTAACTATGAAAACTGGTTGCTGATATTTAGCAGTGTTAACTATTATCTCATTTTGCTTGATACATGTAGTTATTTTTAACTTGATTACTCTAAAGCTATCTTTTTTTCGTGGTAAACCTTTTGAATCTTTTGAATCTCTTGCAGCATTGGCAACTGAAATAACAGGAACAAAAACGTTAAAAAAAAAAGCATTAGCAAACAGCAAATGCACCTACATTTTACCGACATCCTAGAAGTTCTTGCAGAGGAAATATTTTCATTCTTCCTCTGTTCACAGAGATTCAAACACATCTACAAACAAAACAAAAAACATTCAACGGACTACAACTTGTCTAGAATTCGGTTTACAATCCCGACAGCAATTGTACTTCCTGATGATCTTAAGAAAACCCTACCAAGCGCTCGACATGCTGTGAATTCTTCCACACACACTTCTCTATCCAGCTTTACCTAAAAAAATAAAAACTAGCAGCCATTTACTTTCTTGTTACAAGGAATATTAGGTATGTCTATTGTTGCTGCCACCCTACAACACTGACAGCAAAACCTGAAACAATAATTCTTAGAACCAAGAAAAACACTACAATTCGAAATCTCCTAAACACTTAAAATTCAAGTTAAACAAAAGGATGCTATAATGACATACAATTATTAACGCGCTTTGTTTGCCTGAAAGCATTCGTGGTGCCTTCTTAAAGACTCCTGTTTTCTGATCTATCAGAGAAATTATTTTCTCCATCCGAGCAGAGGCCTTTGCATGGTGTATATAAAACTCAACCTAAGAATTAAACGACCATGTGTAAAATCACTGTACATGGTAATATTATTAAGATCAAGTTCTACGGAACTGACCTCAAACCCAACTAAAATTGGGGTGCTTATTTCCAGAACCAAAATCTTCAATTCCAGAACAGAAGCAACTCGTACAGGAAAATCTACATGGCAAATTATCCCACCAGATGTAAGTTGCTCAGCTTCTATATTTTGCAAACCAACACAAACACTATCCCCAGCTCTAGCCACATTGGAATTGGAACCATTTTTCTCTATGGTCCGTACTGTTCCTATAGTGCCGGAAGGCATAACTATGACCTGTGAGAGAAAAAGAGGGAGCGAGAGGTCAGAAATAACAAGCACGAGAACAGGATTATTCTGCAACTTGGATTCAGCCCATCATATGCCATGCCGTAGAGCAGCTCAGTTCCTTGACTTTGCTATATCCTCATTCCTGGGATCTCCGAATCATCTTTACCTCAGTCCAGTCCCTTTTTCATAGTATGCAAATGAGAACAATACTTATTTACCTCTATTAACACCAGAACTTTCTTTCATAATATGCAAATCACCACGATACATGTGATAAGATCAATTGAAAGACAAAGTAAAACCTATTAAATAGTTTCCTTTATACAACTAATGCAGCTCAACACTAACTATTAACATATAAGTTCTATCAAGAGAGACACAAATCAATTTAGAGAGGCCAAAAGAGTCATCTCAATTTAATTCCAACCTGCAACTCATCAAGGAGAACAAATGATGCTGACATTGCAACTTTGGATTTTAATCTTTCATTTTGTGAAACTGAATGAATCAAGTGCTCTTTGTTAATGAAATGAAGACTCTAGATATGTTATAGCCTATAGAAATTAAGGAAAAAGATTTCTCTTAGTTCCATGCTGAAACATCTTATTGGAGTAGGAGCTAGAAATAACTTGAGACACTTTTTTGTTGCTTCTGATTGCCTTCTGTTGGAGAGATCATAGTTTTGTACATCATAATTTTAGTACAAAAAACAGTTATTTGGGATTAAAGGCTTTGTTGTTATTGTTGTAAATATAAATGAAATAAGAAATATAATTTGGGCTGTGGTTGGACTGAAAAAAATATTCTTTCTTTCATCCCTCTTCTAATTTCTCTCTCAGAATCCTAACATATGTTCAATTAAACACTTCCTTATAGTTGGTTCCTTTTACCAAACACAATGGAATAATGAATGCATACATTACAATGCTAATGGACATTTACTTCATGGTTTTTATCTTATCTTTTGAATGCCAAAGTTGCATTCACTTGGGTTAGCATTTCATGAGATTTTGTGAATGTTTTGTATCAAATATCATTGTGTAAACACACGAGTACTTGTGTATTATTTATTTCAAATGATGACTGATCCTTACTGTGTTATCTCTGAAATCCATGCTCTTTGCAATGCATCATAGATTAACATAAATGAACATTCTGGCAGGCCATGGCGCAATATACTAAATAAGACATACAACAACAAAAGACGTACCTTAGAGTTTACACGAATTGCACCAGCCTCCAACTTGCCGGAAACTGCCAATTGCCCAAGAGCTCGAGATGAAATGACATCACATATAGGTAAAATCAATGGCTTTGAGACATCTTGAGTTGGAAATGGTATGGAGTCAATAACATCTAAAAGACAATCTCCAGTGTACCTACGTACATATGTGCACAAGCCATTCAATTTAAAGAATATACTGTATTATGGGATTTTTTTTGGCAAGACTTGAGATGTTCAAAACCCTAGCCATGCAACCAAAGAACAGAAAGCATAAAAGGGAAAAAGAATTAGATCATATCAAAATTATGGATTACGCATGGTGTCATTATCTGGTATACATTTTTTTTTGTCCAAAATAATAACATAAAATAAATTCGGAAATAAATTGACAATGATCATTTTCACAATTTTGACAATGAACCGATGACATTTAAAATAAATTCGGAAATAAAATCTTCAAACAGAAAAAATGTTAATAGACATATTCTTGAACTTATATAGGTGATTGTGTTTCAAATTTCATGCAATTTAAGTGTCGTTTGATAGTTCATTGAAAAACATTAAATTGAGATCATTGCAAATTGCATAAAATTTTAATTGTCTTCAGCAAACCATCAAATGACACTTCAATTTCATGAAATTTGAAACACTATTAATCTCTAAGTTAAGAGAAAAATATATCTTTATTTTTTCTATTTTTAAGATTTTTTTTTAATTTATTTAGAATCTCATTGTTAGGATTGTCAAGAAATCCCTCCTCTACCAATGAGAAGTTAGAATTGGACTACCAAGAAGACAAACGAGTGTCAGATGGAGGGGCAATCAAATTTTGATTATCCATCGCGCTTAGCGGGACCCACTTAAGGCCTGACTCCTTAAATCCACAAGAACGAAGAAATGGGCCAAGTTGTAATTTAATCATATCAAATATTTCCTTGGAGTACTCCACAGAGTCTAATTTGTTAATGGCCACAATTATATGCTCCAAACCAAAGCTTCTAATAATCTGTGCATGCTCCTTAGTCTGGCCTGTACCAGTCAAACCAACCATACCAGCTTCAAAGGCACCTATATGCACAGATAAATGGATTTGAATGTGTCAATCACTAACAACCAGAAAACAATGAAGAATATTATGTCTAATTACAACAACAACAACAACAACAAGGCCTTTAATCCCAAATAAATTGGGGTAGGCTAGAAATGAAACCCAATCGGAAAGCATAAGATCAAATATCTCAAATATCAGTGATAATAATGAGTATGATGAAAGAAAAATAAAATAAATAATAATAATAATAATAATAATAATAATAAATAAATAAATAAATAAAGATGATAATGATGATGATAATATGCTAATAGTAATAGCAATAATAACAATAATAATAATAATAGTACAATAAACCTATATTATAAAACCTATTTCTAAATCCTAAAAACCTATTTTAAAACCTAATATTATGTCTAATTATTACAAAAAAAAAAACTAACATTATTAGGCACCTAGAAATGAGCAAGAGGTAATTTTTACAATGCTTTTCAAATATCAGCTGGCAAAATACAATGTCAACCATGACTTAAATAAGAAGGCAACAACTACACTTGCCCTGAATAATTCATATTAAGGCAGTCAATTACCTCATAACCTTTCAAACAAATTTGGTACTCAACATGTCAATTTGGCAGGGGGAATTTACTGGGTAAAAAACTGTCTTGTCACCATTTCTGTGACATATATTTCACCTTTTCAAACAGTAAATTTACTGGGTAAAAAACTGTCTTACCACCATTACTGGGTAAATTTGCAAGTATTTTAAAAAGAAAGTACTTCAAAAATACAACAATTGTCACAGCAAGCCCAGAAGAATCATAATTCATAATTTGCAATAAAAAGAAAGAAAAAAAAATAACTCTGCTGAAACTGATGCTGAAACTGATGACCCTACCTATAGAGGCGTCAATTACTAAAATTGCCGCATCTGCTTGTGCAGCACCAGAAATCAAGTTTGGCACAAAGTCCTTATGTCCAGGTGAGTCCAGTAAAACCACATGGTAATTTTTTGAGTCAAAATATTTTACTGAAACCATCATAGTCACACCTCTCTCCCTCTCATCAGAGCTCTCATCCATCGCCCAAGCATATGCAAAAGAACCCTTCCGCTGCAATGGAAAGAGTTATTTAGATTTACTAAGTCATGCAACCATCAAAGAAGTCCTCCTACTAGAAAACAAAGTCCTAATGTTATACAATATGAAAAATTAATCTTTTCACCCTGATACAATACTATTCTATAACCAAATGGTCAAACAGAAGCAGATAACATGAAAACCATTTTTTATTTGAAAATTGCAATGACAAATTCAGTACCAAACTCCTACCAGGGACATAAAAAATTTCACTATTAAGCAGGAAGTTGCAACCAATGCGTATTTATTCAATCTACTAGCAAAGTAGATTTATTTTCTAACATTTTTTTTATTTCCTCTGAAATTATAATTTTTTTTTTGTAGCAGCAGGCAAAAAGCATACTAGTGAAATATTATTAAAGAAAATTAAGAAGAATTTACAGAGGTTAGAAATGGAAAGGAATGAATACAAGCACAGAGATGTTTTAACTAAATAAATCCTGACTTTGTTATTAAAAATTTGTGCAATCCCTAGAGAAGAACCCTGATGGCTACTCCCCCCCCCCCTTCCCCCGCAGTGTATGCCACTGACCACTGAAGTAGTTCCATCAGTATGCGTTCCAGAACCACGCTTGCTGGCAGACATTTCCCTTCAAAGATGCTGAAATTATAAATTAATAATAAAGGAACTAGAAATGACCTTATCTTTAGCTTCTTTCTCATATTTGTGCATTTGATTATTGGAGATCTTGCCAAGTAGATGTAGCAATCTGCCACATAATGTGGATTTGCCAGAGTCAACATGACCAACCTGTTCAACAAGCAATTTATGGAGCTTATACTTTTTTTTATTGTCTCTTAGTTTCTTTTAGCATTCTACTGGACAGCAATGTATTATCGTTTACATTTCATGTTTGCATATTTTCATTGTTATATGCAAATGATAACCCATTGTCCAAATAAAGTTAATTGAATTGAAAAATAACCAAACTTCCCAACAATTTTTTTATATTGCTTCAATGAAGTGCAGAGAAGATAAAAGTCTATTCAGTTGAATAAAAGCACTAAAAAACTATTACATTGATATCAATTTCCATCTCTTAGTCTTATGTGCAAATAGTCTTAGACATGTGCATAATTGGAGGTTGCACATATTCCAAATAATAGGTCTTTTTTATGTTTCTAAAATATTGGGTGCTCTTTGCAACAGGAAGGTCAATGATGTGCACGCATATCAAAATCTTTATTGAGGACCTTGAGCTGAAAGAGAACCTACAATAGCAAGATTTAATTGGTTGCGCGAACCCTGCTCTTGACCTGTAAGCATCCATTTTTCTGGCTTATATTGTGGTTTTGGACGAGGTTTTTTTATTTTAATAGGTTGAGGATCTTTTTCCAATTTCAAATTCTGTAGATTTTCAGATAAGCTCTGTGCCTCTTCAATTCCAGTAGAGCAAATGCTGCTGGCATTTTCAGATAACTCATTTGATTTCTTCTCTTTTCCCTTAGTATCAGACGGAGACTCAGCCAAACGCGACATATCAACTGCTAGAACAAATAGACAACAACAACTGGGTTTCATTTCCATAAAGATAACAATAGCTCTTAAATGTCAAAAATCATAGATTGTAGGCACATAATACCTTTCGGGAAGGTTCTAGCATATTTCAAGCCTGTTGAAACTACATCATCTGGTGAAGGTGTATCAAACTTGAACGACACTGTATTGCACAAATATATTTAGAAGAAAGCATGGACATTCCCATTTATTTCTTACATCTACGAGCATAAAATAAAAGTTATACCTACTTTGAAGGTTCCTAAACACTAATGTATTCATACAAGACGACTCAGTTGATTTGCAGATATATGGGTTCCAATTGTACACTACACTACAGAAACATGAAAACATGTGACTAGAATAAACTCTAAAGCAGTGCCATATTTTACCAAATTCACTTAAAATGTCATTTGAGTTATGTAGTTGTTATTTGAAATGGCTTATATCAATTAAAACTTGATTTATATCCTCATATCATCAACAAGGTACCTATAGAAGACAGCTTCGACCGTGGCAATGCACATGCCCTATGGAATCTATCGAAACTAAAAGGATTTTGGAAACTCTCATAATTGATAGCTGATTTCAGCCGCCTTTGAAATTTCGATGAAAATAGGGACTTGGCCATTTTTGATGCTTCACATGTTCCCAGCCTGCTGTCAACTTAGTTGAAGAAATGAACATCAGACAGTGTAAAACCAAAAAAGATCTTATGTTTTGTAGTCAGTGTGTAATATGAAAGTGCTTACCTTCTAATTCAGTGGGGCTGCTGTAACTGAGAGAAGAACCCCTAGAAACCCCACAAATGTTGCATGACATAGAGTTTTTATCGTTGTAACATGTGCAAACAGAGCATTGCCATACACTAGACTTCATCGGTAGTCCATGCGCTTTACATATTCCAACATCAGAAGAAAGGAAAGTGGTGAAATTATAAAAAAAGTTAGTATACTAAGGGGTACCACTTGCTATTACATGTGAATAATTTATTATGAAAAAAGTAACAATGAAAAGTAAAGCAATCTTTTTGAGGCCAATTAACAATTGCAAGTTTGCAACTCAAGACAACTAAAATTTTGGCTTTATATGAACTTGAACAACTGTAATGAAGAAGCAATCCCACCCCCCCAAAAAAAAAAATTATTCACTTCTAGAGTGGTGTTTTAACCATAATGCAGGTAGCTAACATAAAGCACAATGAACCTACAGTAATTCACTTCTGCAATAAGTTGATATTGCAACATGATCTTGTCTTAGACAGATCAAGATGATATTGGAAAAGCATATCAGTTAGAACCAAAATTTTAGCAAATTCAGCCTCATATGAGATTTACAAATGCCATAAAGCCCAGAAAAATAAACATAAAGCAAAATTAAAAGAAAAAATAATAATACAGATCAACGAAGATACCTCTTGTATGACTGGGAAACATTGAGATCAGAAATTTGGTATACATACTATTGTTACAGGCTAAGAAGCATGCGAGTTAGGAAGCAACCATTAAGAATTAACGGGTCATAACATTTAACTTATAAGAGTTAGGAAAATTTTAAATCATCAATTTCCTGTTTAGTATAAGTATATACAATCTAAGATTGGCATAGTAATCTCACAATGCTTCTCACCAGTTTCATTACAGAATCTTTATTTTCTAATTTTCTAAATATTTTATTTGACTTAAATGTTGTTTATAGGCATAGACCTCGTAACCTTCAAAGAATTTAGACCATATTATATAAATTAAGAAGTTATAAACAGATTACCATCTGTTTTTACTCCGGTAAAATCCCAATCAGCAAAATCACCACCAGCATTCATCATTCAGCTTTCAGGGCACAGCCTAACAAGGTATATCACCAAGCAAATTTTAGCACCAAGCTTATTTTTTATAAGCAAAGAAAAAGCAAGAAAACCACTCCCTCGATTTATCAAGTTTTAGAGAATCATTCTAACTTTTGAGGGATGTATAGTTTTTGTTTAGATACGATCGGAATCAGTATAAATTATAATACAGCTTGTATATAGTACGGTTGCAGAGAAACATCTGTCCAAAAATTGAGGCAGGTTGCGATAAAAAACGGCCCTGTATTTTCAAAGTGGAAAAAGTAGAAAAAAATCCCAATTCGTCGATAGCACGCCACTGACACTGCGTATCTTTTCTGCAAAAAATGATCAGAGAATATAAACAAATCGGAGAAACGTACCAGGCTATCAGCAAATAGCTGTACGAGCGCTAAACATGTCTCGAACTTTCATCACTGGAAATAAATCAATCGCGATTTCTCCACCCCCTCTCGCTAACCGGTCCCTGTTTCCCATCCCAAACGGAGTGCGCGTTCTTTAACCAGAGCAATGGCAATGACTGTACATTTGATGTAACAGGCCTCGAAGTAGAAGTGTAGAACTGTTTGGTTTTTTCCTCTTCAATTTCTCTGGGCCAATTTAGGCTTGATTTTGGGCCTAATTTTTTTTTATTTTTTATGATTCAGAAGATGATTTTGATTAAACCAATTCGATCATTTTTTTTAGAAAATGAAATTACTTAATACCGGCTACTAAAACTAAATTACAGCAAGCCAGCGGCTCCAAAGTCCAAACTAAACAGGCCACAATCAACACGAAGACTAATGAAAGCAAAAACAAAAGACAACTAGAAGTTACATGGTGAACAGCACCAGGATAACCCATATACATTAAAGATGAGATTAGTACGAAAGGTGTTCATCGCTGCCCAAGTTAGCTTGTCCTACTGCGTTATCAGAAGATACCAGGTCCATCAATTCAAGAATTTCACTTGTAAGAAAATAATTGCCTGTCCAATAATTAAATAAATGAGAAATAGCAAAGCACACGTATGTTTTAGATACTGTCCTGACCATGGAAAAATGCGTTTATTCAATGCAACCCGAAATAACCCACAAAGAGGCTGCCAATAGAGAGCACAGATTAAATCATTGGAGATCATTGGAGAATCTCAGATAGATCTCAACTATCCATTTCAGATCAGACAGCACAGATTAAATCTCACTAAAACCTGCCCCTTCAATCTTTTGAGCGGATAGCCATGTCAGATAAAATCTGAGCCGTCCGATTTAAAGTAAACGATTCAGATTTGTCTGAGATCCCCCAATGATTTCTGTAGCTGGTACCTGGTCCCTACCAGTCCTCTAAAATAAGTACTGACATAAGCAATTGTAATCAGCACGATAAGGTTGTGGGCTCATATAATATTTCTTTTCTGGTATGGAAATGGATATTAGTCTCTTTCACGTTAGCGTAGTCCCGTACATTCCACCTCGCCTTTACCAAGTATAGCTCGCTTTCCTTTCTGACTTGGTTTATTTTTCTTCAGAGAAGGGACTTGAAATTGAAAGAGTTCGTTTGATCTTTCTAACCCACTCTAATCTCCATGGCATCTATGTTTGTTGTAATTGGCGTTGCTCTCCTTGATCTCTTGGCCTTTATTCTTGCTATTGTCGCCGAGCAGCGGCGCAGTAAGGTCAGACCCTCTCTACCTCTCTCTCTCTCTAATCCTTCATTAAATTATCTCTGCTTGTCCTAATATTGCAATTACCAGTAGATTATATTAGCTGTAAGACCGATTACACTGTAATTGTAATCTGGAAAAGCTTCCGGTTATAGAGAATACACAGAAAGAAAGCTTAACTAGAACTTAGGTTTTTCACTTTTTCTTTACCTGAAAGGATAAAAAGATTTAACTTGGATAATTGATGGGTATGGATATATATCCAGAGGTTTCCAAGATCCGCAAATGATTTACCTTACCAGTAATTAAGCAAAAGTTGGCCCAGATGGGTGATATTTATCCATATGTCTATGTGTAATTGAACCAATTCCGCTGTGAAAACATTTAAACACAACATTGGGATTGCAAATATTAAATGGACAAGACTATCAATATCCGGCGCTAATCCTCCGAAAAATTCTTCCGCAAATGATTTTTCATTTTCAAAAAGTTTTGCTCAACTGACTTAGCATTTTTTTCTTTTTCGCATACACGTGATTGTTTCTCCGCCGATTAAATACCATCTACACAAAACCCACGTGATAATTTCTGAAACGCCAAACCCGTATTGTATGTAATCATATTGTTCAGATATTTATATATATATATAAATAGTATTTAAAAAAAATTATAAGTATTTAGATTTTTATTTTTATATAATGTGATTTACTTATGTTAGTTATTGAGATATGTATCATGCATATTTAATTATCTATTATAAGTATTTAGATACAATATTTAGGTATTTAGATTTCTTTACTTAGGTATTTAGATATGTGTTTTGGGTATTTAGATATGTATTCTGGGTATTTAAGTATAATATCTAGGTATTTAGATTTCTTGTTTAGATATTTAGAGTTGTGTTTTGAGTATTAAGATATTTATTCTGAATATTTAGATATATGTTATGAATATTTAATTATAATATCTAGGTATTTAGATTTTTTATTTAGGTATTTAGATATGTGTTATGGGTATTTAGATATGTGTTCTGAGTATTTAAGTATAATATCTATGTATTTAGATTTCTTGTTTAGGTATTTAGATATGTGTTCTGGGTATTTAAGTACAATATCTAGGTATTTATATTTCTTATTTAGGTATTTAGATATGTGTTCTGGGTATTTATATATTTGTTCTGAGTATTTAAGTATAATATCTGGGTATTTAGATTTCTTATTTAGATATTTAGTTATGTGTTATGGGTGTTTAAATATCATTTATATATGATTATTTGGAGTATGCGATTTCTTTCAATTATTTACTGAATAACAAAAAAAAATAATTTCACAAAATAATATTTTATCAAAAAGCAGCAAGTACACTTTAAATATATATTTATACAATTTTATCAGCCTAATAATATATTTAATATCACAACATTTTAATTTATGTTCAACATCAAAGTTATAATACATGAAACACATTTCAACATCATAAGTTCTAAGAAAGAGATAATTCAAAAAGAAAATGCTAGCGTCAGATCTAATATGGAATGTTGGGCTCAATTAACACATGCTTAATTAAAGTGATAGCCCTAGGATGGTGGTGTTAAAGATCAAAATAGTGTAAGAATGTAAAGAACCTAAGGTAGAAATGTATAAATCGATTTGGGGCTTAGTGTTCAAGTGTAATGTCAGCGGAATACAATTTAATACGATTCAATTCTCATAAGAATATAGCAATCAAAGAAATGTGAGAAAAGAAAAGATCAAACAAGAACACAAGATGTAATGGGGTTCAACTTAAAAAATGCCCACGTCTCCGGGACTCTCAACCTCCAACAATTGAGGTTGAGCCGAAACACTAAAAACAGTTTTACACTTGTAGAACTTGGTCCCTTACACAAAAATAGGTTGTCAAGCCTATCGGTAACAAGAGTGACAACACACTAAAAAATGGTAAGTGACAACACACTCAAAAATAAGAAATGAGTGACAACACACTCAAAAAAGATGAGAACTACAGCTCAAGAAAACGTTTACAAGAAGATCACGAATGATCAAGTTGGGAGAATAGAGAGAAGTTAGATTGAGTTTAAACATAAATTTGACTAATTGAGTGTTTCAATCTCTTGAATTATCTCTCTCACCTTGTATATGGCTAGTAAGCTCTCTGGAGTAATGATTTAGCTAGCTAGATCTCATACCAATCAGTGAGAGAGGTGATCTTTTTAAAATAAATCTTCTGAAACAATTGAAGAAACTATTTTCGACCTAAACCGTTATAACGGTTTGGGAATCGTTATAACGGTTTAGAAAGAATAGCCGTTGGATCAATTGAGCTAAAACGTTATAACGATTCACTGAATCGTTATACGTTTCATAAACCGTTGTAACGATTATTGAATCGTTATATAATGATACGCTCTATTTTCTATAAGAATTTTTCCGCCTTAAAATATTTTTGAGTATTGAGAGAACCGTTATAACGATTCACTGGGCAGAAGCATTTTTCTCTGTTTTTTAAACTCAATTTATCTTGACCAATTTAACCCAGTTTGAGTCTAACTAAATCTAAACATAATGCAGTGTTGATTAAGTTCATGTATCTCATAATTAGTCTTGGTTCTTGTGCACTAATCTATTTACATGTTAATTCATGTATAAAACTCAAATAAGGCAAATTATAAAATTCAAAATTATTTTGTAAATTGACAAATCAAAAAAGATGTTTAATGTAACATAAAAAAATGAACGGTAATAATGCGGAGATTATCCGCATATGAAAGATGCGGATAACAAAAGATTTTCTCATATTAAATATGCATGCGCCACAGTAAAATTAGTACCAGACTACCAGGTGTCACTTCATCCCTGTGGTGTTTGCCAGGGAATTTCGTGTTTTTGTCCCAACAGAAAACTACCATTCAATTAAAAATATGTATAAATCATGTTTTATTATTTAAAAAAACTGAGAAACATTTTTTAGATTAAAAAATCATGCTATTTCAATTTTTTATTAAATTTCTTTTAGAATATTTAAAATTGAAAAACATGCTCTCATTTTTTAATCTAAAATAATACCCATCCTTAAATATATATTTCCATTTTTTTTGGATTTAGTCCTAGAACATCACCTCCAAATTAATTTTAACTACTTTTTATGAACTTAAAAAAAAAGTAAATAATTTTTTTATTAACAAGGAGACATCTCTTGAAGTATGCTCTTTGTTGATAATGTGATATTGATTGATGATAGCAGGATCGAAGTCGATGAAAAACTAAAATTATGGAGACGCACTTTAGAATCAAAACGTTTTATACTTAGTAGGACTAAAATCGAATATATGAGGTGTCAGTTGAGCGGTGACAGCTCAGATGGTGGAGATATTAGACTGGAAGGTCGAGTAGTACCCGTAAATGACACATTTTGATATTTGAGATCGATGTTGCAGAGTGATGGAGGGATCGAGAAAAATATAAGCCATAAAATAAGAGCAGGATGAATGAAATGACAACAAGCATCTGACATCCTCTATGACAAAAAGGTTGCAAATAAACTAAAAAGTAAATTCTACATGACGACGATTAGACATGCAATGATATATGATGCAGAATGCTAGACAACAAAAGGACAACACATTCAGAAGATAAGTGTAGCAAAAATGCGGATGTTGCATTAAACATGTGGCCATATAAGGAGAGATCGAATTAGAAATGGTGATATGCAGGAAAAAATTGGCATAACACCAATTCAAGAGAAGCTGGTCCAACACCGTTTGCGATGATTTGGTCATATCCAACAAAGGCTTCCTGAGGCACCAGCATATAGTGGTATTATAAGTAGTTTCAAAAACACAAGAAGCGACACAGATTGACCGAGACTAATATGGAAGGAAACAATAAAAAAATATTTGAAGGAATGAAGTATATAATTATTATTATTATTATTATTATTATTATTATTATTATTATTATAAATATTTGTATTATTATTAGTACTATCATCATCCTATCATTTAATCATTTAGATATAAGAGCCGCTTATCAATAACTGATAAGTATTTTTTTTTTTTTAGGTTTCTAACTGAGAACATATCGAACTATATATACATCTGGCATAATTTTTCATTAATTGATTATATAAGATTTGTTAGAGACTACCAATCAAATCTGTTATTGACTTATTGTTCAATTGCATCTCAAACTAAATTAATTTAATTATGTTAACCTTTACAGAGCCTCCATATAGTTTTAGATATTAACAGAGGCCTCTAAATTGGAAACAAAAATAAGATAAGAAAATGAGGTCCGATAACAGATTGTTCATGTTGAATTGGTACATATATGATATCAGCATGTGGAGGTGCTGAAAATTATTTAAATAGTAATATAGAACCTAGAAATTTATGTCACAATTAAATGAATAATATTAATTTGAAGAACAATTTATTTAATACAGCCGTATATCTAATACACCTATATAAGGCCCTTCAAGATTTATATTAATATATAGCGTGTTTCATTGTACATTTGTATCCACAAAAGCTTTTCTTTCGTCGTTTCGTAGTGTGGATAAAACTGAATTCTTTATTTGTAAAGTTATTTGATAGAAAGAATTATTATACATCTTCTGTGAATTGTGGAGAGGATACTTGTGGTTTCAGTTTCTGTAATTTGATAAGTGTTATATTAAATGTCAAATTAACTTATGGTCACTATAATGGACCATGTTATCATGTCATAGTTATAGGTCCTTGCTCGGGCCTTTATTTAGCCACGGTCCAAGGCCTGTAGCTTCAAGAGAACTCAGTTCAACTGCTTGTGCAACTTGAATTTTTTTCCAGGGCTAAATTTTCAAAAACCAAAACTGGCGTCCACATTACAGACATGAACCTTGGTTTTTTGTAGAGTCGAGCTTCAACTATTCATGACAATAAAAGAATGGACTGTTTTTCTTTTGGTTTTGCACTTCCCCTAAATCTAGGTTGAAATATACATATAACATATCCATGGTAAATTTTTGCAATGTGTATGTAATAATTCTTCATCTGATATTTCAGGCAACTGTGGAAACAGACCAGAACAATGGGTACCAGTACTGCTCTTATGATGCTGATGTCTCAACAAGTTATGGTATTGTGGCGCTTGTGTTTTTACTGCTCAGCCAGGCCATTATTATGGCCTTCAGCCGGTGTTTCTGTTGCGGCAGGCCCCTTTCTCCTGGTAAACATCGGACTTGGTCTGGCATATGCTTCGTCACTTGCTGGTAATTTTTCCCCTTTTTCCTTGAGTATCCACTTGATCAACTCCATTTCAGTTCTGTTGATGAGAATTAGTAGTTCCAATAAACTCACTGAAAAAAATTATTTCTTTTTTTTAATTTAAAAAATTAATTGTATTTTTTTCCCTTTTTGGCTGTATTTTTTAGTACCTTTATGGGCATGTATTGGTGAATTTCATTTGGAGCAGACGCCAGAACTAAAAAAGTATTAAAATTTGACAGTTGAGCTATACCATAGTCTTCTTAGTTTTCATTGTTGGTCTTCAGTTTTAGCTGAAACTGAAATCGATAAATCAAATTTCATTGTGAATTATAAAGAACAGATTGCATTGCACTCATCACAAATTAATTGGATTACTTACCTGAATTCGGCATATGCCATAACCAGTACATACTAATGTACCGCATTAACCCCAAATTGTTTTTTTTTTATTTTCCAAAGAGAGACTAAAACTACAATCATGTCTCTTTATACAACTCAGGGTTACATTTGCTATAGCTGAGATCTGTCTGCTAGCCGCATCAGTAAGAAATGCACGCCATACTAAGGTTTTTTTCCAGGACAACACACCATCATGTGAAACTTTAAGAAAAGGAATATTTGCGGCTGGGGCAGCCTTTATTTTTTTCACGGCGATACTATCTGAGTTGTATTATGTGCTCTACTCAAAGGCGAAGAACAACTCTGCGAGCTCTCAGCGGCCTTCCATTGGCATGACTTCCTTTTAACTTGTAAGTTTGTAATTGCTTGACAATATGTGGATGGCAAGATGGCAGATTGAAGGATTTGTTTTGTGAATGTATATATTTGAGAGTTAGAGAGTATGATCAATCTAATGTTTGTGTTGATGTTCTTGTTTTGTTTTGATGATAGTGAGGATTAATGTAAGTTAATTTGATGCAGTTGGCCACTAATATACACATGTCTGATTATGCCAGTGAATATTCCCTTCTCCGACTTGAAAAATTAAGAAATTAGCGATACTGCATTCTGAAACTACAACTCCCAATGTTACATAAATACATAATCAATTGTGAACTTTTGTCTCCTGTGCCAGCTTTCCCAGTAATATTTCTGACTTATTAATGCCACGCAAGCCCCAATGTTTCTGCGACAATAAATAGCCAGACAAAAGAAAAGGAAAAGGCGGCTCATTAAGTTATAACCAAAAATCATAGTACAATTATATTCAATGAAACACGGCTACTTAGGTATGAATAAAAGAACAAATAATATCACAAAATGTTGAAGCTTACACTTCAAACTTACCAACCAGAAACAAAAGATAATACTGTTCATTCAATAAAGGGCAGTTACGACAGTGACTTGGTAATGAATTTTTGCGACAAATACCATACCGAACAAACAAAAGAGGTGGGCCAGGCATCTACCCCACTTCATGAAAAAATAACAATGATGAAGAGCATTGTTTTGTAAATCTGGGAGAAATAGACGCTCAACTTTTCCATGCCTTGTTGCCTTGTTCTCTTTTGCTGGTACCAGAGGGAACCAAATCCGGTTTATGTTCCTGGCTTCATCATCTTTGTATCCTTTGCTGAGCAGAGAAAATCAAAGCCTAATATAAAATTTTTGGTTCTTCTGGTACAGTACTGCTATTGGCAAAGGCTAGCTCTACATAGAGGTTCTGGTACAGTACTGATCTTTTGGTCAAAAGTCAAAACATCATATCGATTTTTCTGATACCAAGGCAATGTATGTCCAACTCCTAATGAAAACAAGCTATTCGCTCAGGTACCAAGTAGGGTATTGCAAAGGCTCTTTAAGTTTAATTTATCTAAGGACACAGTTGAACCGTGAACGACACTGGTAAAGAGAACATGACTTGATTGTTAAAGGGAATTCGATATGGAATCTAGCCATGTGTCATTTCACTTTTTTAATGCAATTGATCTGCAAATCCATAGGAAGGACAGCAATATTTTAGTAATCGGTGCTGAAATTTCGGAGCCATATGTGCCCAAAAAGCCCATCTAATATATTTATATTTATAATTATAATATCTAATCATTATGCAGCCTGTAAGTTGATGCATCCTAATGCTTGTTACCAGCACTCATAATGATTCTTTTTTCTTTTGTTTACTTATTTTCAGTTTACTTTAGAATACCGGTGGAGATTTCATGTTTGCCGCTAATCTCCACGAACCAACTTTTTTACTTTTCATGCGACATTTACATCATCAGATATCGCATTTTGTATTTATTTTCATGTCTTCTTTTAATATAATGTTTGTTCGGCAATTCTGTCCTTCAAATGTTTATTTAACAATATGTTAAAGATAAATAAACGATCCTCCTTTTTTTCTTTTTTTTTTATTGTCAAAAATAAATTAGTTATTACAATTAATAGAAGAAGAATAAATTGGTCAATTACAAATGTATATTGAATTACACGAACAGAAGGGAATATTGCAATGTTTTCGTAGAGAAATTGAAAAAAAAAATTGTGATAACCATGTGAAAAAATAGCTTTTGTTTAACAATACAAATAATTGAATGCACTGCAATTATTTTTGAATAATTAAATTTGCGACATTCTTCTTTCACCTCATATTGTACTCATTTTTTTTATTGTTATTATTAACACTTTGCGGAGCACATGGGTTGCAACCTAGCAATATGTGTTTGAGGAAGATATTACGATTTACAGAAGCTTATATTAAACTTCAACGAATAATATTAGAAGGAAGAAAAGTTCAAGAAAATTAGTAAATTACAAATAAACATCCAAAAAATTTCGCTGCAAACTTGACTCGTTTTCGCCGCTCTAGTTCTTTGTGTCCCTTCGTCCATAAGTTTAAAATCTACACAAATACATATTTATACAGGGGCGGATATAGAGAGATTCAGAGGGCAGTTGTCCTTCATTAATTTTGAAAAATAGTATTTTTAAATATTGTTTTCGGTAATCTATCTCTGTGGAATTTTTTTTGCCCCCTCTGAATTGTTAAATTATTTTAATTGAGAAAAAAATATTTAATATCATGCATAATGAAATAATTATGCAAAGATTTTGAAATACGAATAGTGAAAAACTCTCGTCATCAACTTGATTATCTATTACTTTGAGTTTTATTTTGTTGTTATTTTTAATATGTAAAATAATATTATTTTGATAGTTTTTTATTAGATAATAATATATATTAAATTATTAATTTTTTTATTTAGTACCCGATTAGTTAATGGGTTTAAACCTGATAAGCTATTATAATCTAATAATTATCCTCAACCAAAATCCTGCATCCGCCCTTGTATTTATACATAATTTAATTTTGCCGAAAATTTATACATGGTCCACGTTAAATTTTGTACAAAGTTGAGATATATTATAATATATCTCACTGGAATAAATAGACGAATTTAAGATGAAATTATACGAAAAGAAAAGAAAATAATTCTCTTTTAATCCACGTTGCTAATTGTAGAACAATGCTGCTATGGACTTGACTCTTTGTGACCCACATTTTTTTTCTTTTTGTGTTTCCGTCCATTAGTTCGAACTCTATCTAAATTCATATTTACAAATCATTTGTTTATATCAGAAACTCGTATGGTTTGCATTTAAATTTTGTAAAGAGTTAAGTTATACCTCACTAGAATTTTGTAAAGGATTGAGTATTAGTCCAAGTCCAAATTAAAAGTTTAAGAGTTTTGCCACGGACCAAAAATAATATGTAGCATATGTAACATGAGTTGGACTATATTGCTATGCATAATATATATTATCTTTTTATTATGGATTATTTTTTCTCAATTAAAAAATCAAAATAGTTGATCCAGTCCGCTCAAAATGATTTGTATATGAGAATTAGTTTGATACCATAATTTTATATTTTTTAAATTTAATATTTTTATAGATAGTTAAAAAATCATGTGATTTAATTATTATGAGTCATCCAAAATGAGTGATTTTTTAACCAACTAAAAAATTATAAAAGTTCCTAAGAAATATAAAATTAGTCTTGAATTAGATTTTTTTCATATAAAAATAATTTTGAACAGTTTAAATCATCCATTTTGATTTTAAAAATGAAGAACTGATCAATAGTACAAAACTATCGGTGTTATGCATATACCACCATATCACAACCCTATCTGACGTTATCTTTTCTTTGAAAAAACAAGCTGCCGTACATCAAACTTACGTTCATAGTACATCCTTTTAAAAATCTAGCAAATACATAATTTAAATTTAAAGTAAAATTTAAACATGTTCATAATTATTTAAATAAGACATATTAAGTTTGAATTGTTTTATAATTAGTTAAAACTCTCATTAAATTTTTTAATTATTTGGTTAGAGAGTTAACGACTATCAAACCTATCAAAGTATGACACAAAAACGCTATCTAATTAAGAAGTTAAAAACATATCTATCAATTTATGTTTTTTCTTAGCTTGGACAATATATTTCACGGTATCAAATAGACAAACATAAAATTATAAAAATCAGCCATATTTCAGAAAAAAACCAATAATAACAAAAAGAAGAAAAAAAAGCCTCTTGTCTAGAAAATGTGGAAAATGAGAAATGTGAGGAAGAACTAAGAAGTGATTGAAGTGATGATGACATAGTGGTGGTCCCGGGACCCAGGTGTGACTGCTGGAAGCAAAAGCGTAATAGGAGGGGTGGTCCCGGGTGCAACCTCTGCTTTCTTTTCAAAATGGCGGACCCCCTTCGTTTGGTGCGTTGTTTCTTCTTAGTACCGATTGATGCGACGGTACCACACACAAATGCTGACATCTGTTAGTCGCAAGTTAAACCTGAAAGTTTTAAACTGCCGAAAAATGATTTGGAAATAGTAATGTTGATTGAAATGGCCAACATCGGACCTCTGTTTGTACTGCCCACATGATTATAGTATGGAATTTTCTGGTACCGGCTGCGTCATGGCAGTACCAACAGCCTCTCTACGTAAATACAATTAACTAATAAGAGAACCGTAAGGTGTGACCTGACTTCTATTTGGTGATTTAACAATGCATTATCATTGTTCATTTAATGCAAGAAATATAGACTCCTTGAAATTTAACATATCCGGACACGAATTTTAATGAGGATCACTTATGAATATTTAAAATTGGATAATTGGATTTTGTGTTTATCTCGAGAAAATGTATACATAATTTTATTTTTATAGGGTTCACTTTTTTTAGTGTATATAATTCTAGGCTAATTATTCTGCTATTGAAAAATTTGTATTGGAGATGTTTAGATCAAATTGGTATCAACAGTTATGATTTACTCAAATTCGGTGATGATTAAAAATTTTAATTCATAGAAGAATCCTTCATAATATTATAGAATTTATCCTTATTTTATTCAAGAATCATTGTCAGACATTGTCAATACAAGCATGAAGTTTTTTTTTCCGGTCGAAAAATGAGAGTTTAGCATCCAAATTTCAATTGATACTTATGGGTGTTTGAACTCAAGATTTTTTTGGAAGTTATCCTAATTGGCTTTTCAATAACATGGCTGCATGATGTGGCGTCAAATGATCCTACATGATTTTGCAAATATATATCTTACATGTCCCTTCAACATAGTGTGTTTATTTTCTATCTATTTGCACCCAGTAAATTTTGTAAATTTCTCACTATTGACCGCACTAAATTTTTATATAAGGAATCAAAAATTATCTTCATGGGACAAAATTATCATTCACTTTTATAATTTGTAATTAGTTATTGTGTAAAACATATTTGTGGTTTTAGCTTAACAGGAAAAAGTTTCATAATTTATTTGGTTCTTTCGCGCATCATCAAGAAATTAACATTATCAATTTAATGATTGAATGGTGACCATTTTTAACGTACAAATATTGATTTTGTTCTATCATTTTATGATCATTGTAGACAAATTCAGTTATAGTAAATACTAGGTGTTTTATAAGATTTTAAAATGAAATTTTTATTAAACTACTAAGATCAATATTTGTAAAGAATTTTAAATTTTAGAAGGTTAGTATAAATATGTATGTGTAAAATGCAAACAAAAAATATTTAAATAATAATTAACTAGTGGTACTTCACTTTAAATAAATTCACTTGACACCAGTGGTATCGAATTATGGCTTCATCAGTGTAGCTACCACTCGATTTACTACATTATTTACTACAAGCTTGAAGTTTTATGTACTTGGAAAGATTAATTATAATATATATTTTTTGAAATAAAATGGAGTCTAAGTTATTCAATTTTAAATATTCATGAAGAACCATTATCTGAGATTTTTGAAACCCATAGAACTTTTACACGGAGAATTATTTTTGGTACTAAATTAACGAGGAAAATAGCCTGAGAAAAGATTTATTTACGTCAATTTGTACATAAGCTGATAAATACATTGTTCACCATTCTAGTCGCATCAGAATTTGGACACGTAAGGTAAGAGTGATATCTCTCTCTCTCTCTCTCTCTCTATATATATATATATATCGTCAATTCATCACAGAAGGCAATGATAGAATTAGGATAAAAACAGGCATAGCATGTGCCTCAAGGGAGTCAAGGCCCGTCTCTGTCTAATCTCTAAGTCTTAAGGAATATAATGGTAACTGTCAAATCTAGATGCAGTGGCGGCTCCGGAGAAAATTGATGATGTTATATGTTTAAAAAGTTTGAAAACTTAATTCTTTTTATATATTAAGAATTATGATATTACATTTTGTTCGAATTAGATTGTCATTTTAATGGATATGCTAACATTTATTATGTTATGGGTGATTGAGTTTTATTTTTTATTTTTTTGTTCACTAGCATAGAAAAACAGTAATGTGAATAATTTTATGACGTATCTCTTGATGAGGCAAGCCGTAAGTGTTATGCTAAGATAAATGAAGGAACATGTATGCTATTTATTTTACTTCAATTATATGATTTTTTTCCATCTTTGAAGTCAATCATTTTTGGTTAATTAGCATAAATTGTTATTATTGAAAAAAATAAATAATAATAATAATAATTAATTTAATGAGAATAAATAATAATATTCACAATTATAAATAGATATATATAATTTAATTAATACAAAATATATATAATGACATCACTAAATTTTTTTTCTCCGTCCGTCACTGTCTAAATGCCAATTCATTAATCAAGGTTTCGTTTATGTACCTTGAAATAGCTTAACTACCTTTTTCCTAAATCTTTGTCATCAATCGACAATTATCATCATCATCATCATCATCTTTAATTTATTACTTATGTGATGCCCCGTATTAAGCCATTCATCGTCGCTCGACTCTATTTGTATAATTGTGCCTCTTTTGGACTTTAATTAACAATGAAATTTTCTACTTATGAGAACCAACATGGCCCATTCAGATGCTTAGAATTTATTGCATCTTCGTTCAGGGGGTTTAATTATCCACAAATCATAATTGATTGCCTGATTGGTACTAGGACCATCTCGAAGGCGACAATCCGAAATATAAAATACGAAAATGTAAAGCTCATTATATAAAATAACTAGTTGGTCAAGGGTAAAAAAAATATGTGTATAGGTCGCATGTTCGAAATTCAGATGATTTTTTTTTATAAATATTTATAAATTTTAGGAACATGACTTATATTTTTTTTTATAAAAAACCTCATTATTATACAATCCTCATATTCTTTTTCTATCATTTTGATTCTTCTTTTCATCCATTTGATTTGTATCGTGCAATGTTATAGACTTACAGTGTTTTACGAGAAGATCAATATAGAATTGAAGATCAAAGTTTTGATAGGATTAATTTAAGTGCACATCCAATGAAAATTTTAAAATCATAGATATATTTTTAATAATTTAGATAGAATGTGTATCAAATTTTAGTCAATTTCAAGTTGAAATAGAATTGCGGTCTGCAATTCTGAGCACAAGTTGAAATTTTAGAATTACGGTTTGCAATTCTGAGCACAAGTTGAAATTTTAGAATTGCGGTCTGCAATTCTGAGCACAAGTTGAAATAGAACTGACAGAAGATGAGTTTTAGAATTACTGATTAAATTGCGGACCGTACTTTTGAAATTTTGTTGCGCGCTAATTATATTTTGGCCATAATTTTTTCATCTGAACTCTGATTAGGTTGATTTCAAGTTCATTGGAAAGGTAAGAACGAGCTCTACAACATCAATACTTAGTTCCAATCATTCTATGAGATTTTATAATCATCACTTATTATGAATTTCTATCTATGTATTGTCTTGATCTCATTTGCATTCAGGCTCTTCACTATCATGCTCATTTGCTTTAAAAACCCTAAAACACATAAAATATAGCAGTATCTCGAACTCGACATAAAAATTAAAGAAATTCTTAATAATTAACACAAAATGCATAGTTTTTAAGATAAATTCTAATTTAATATAATGTATAATTGAGGTTTATCACGTGTGTGGACTGGAAGGCCCCGTGTGCGGACTGCACACGATAAATCTGAGAATCAAAGCCAAATTGGCAGCAACCATCATACACAATCTAGGCCTATTTGAGGAACCTTAGTATCAATTTCTCGCTATCCTCGATCAGAGGTGGCTAGGGATAGACTATGCCCGTCCTCAAGTGTTTTCTATACATTTTTAGGAGAATCAAAGTCAAGAAGTGGAGATTGAAGTTAAAGACTTGAGCGACAAATTGGGGCAGCAACAAGAATTTAGTTGTATTGTTATTTATCTTGATTATTCGCGTTGAATACTATTGCTATGATATTTTTTATACTATCTTTCCTTGCTTGTGTAGATCTAGCCATGATTAGTTAGATGTTAGTTTCTAAGGTTATGATGAGTTGATACTTGAGTTTTGCTATGATTTGACATTTCTATCATCGTTATCTATGATTTTGTATATTGTGCATTATTTATATGTTTGCTTGGATGCATGCAACAATTTGGATAACTCATACAAGTGATATTTCTAGTGTCGATCTTACTTGAGCCAAATATATTTATACTAATTGATTGAACTAGCAAAATAGGTTAGAATCAATAGGTTGACCAAACAATAACCGAAGGATAAAGCTTTGCTTGGATCAAGAGATCAAGCCTGTCTTAGAAAGTCAATACCAAAACTAATAGGAAGAACAAATCGAACAATCAAATATCTTCATGTGACATGTTGGTATCTTCTAGATGTCAAAGAATTTCGATCTAAGTCTTCACAGATCAGAAAAACCAGATATGTCAACTATTGTTAAATTTATCAGTATTGTGTGAAGATGGCACAATAAAAGTTCGCCCACTACACAGATCGGGACCATACAAAAAGTTATCCGAAACACTAGGAACGTTTATTTTAATTATCATTTAAACCTTTTATCCTTTCTCTATTACTGTTATTTTCATACAAAATCAACAAAACCCCCAAAAACATTCATCTAGTGTAGAAGTAGATCGAGTCCAGTTAAATTTTTCGTCCCTATGGATCGACACTCAGTTATACTCTTCGAGTAGTATGCTTGCAACTGAGACTATGTAACCGGTATTTATCAACTTCTTGTTGTATATCAATTACCAATTAATCTCTAAATTATTTTAAATTTAATACATATTCTATCTAAGTCATTAAAAATATATCTATAATTTAATTAATTTATTTAAACAATATATATTAAAAAGAGGAAATCTTTATTTCCCCAAACTTCTTCCCCCGATTCTATCCCCCATTGAATATTGCTGGAGCAATTACATGCTTCCTATTTACTCCTCTCCCCAAAAAACTAAAATAGAAATAATGAAAGTGAAAAGGACAAGAGAAAGATGCGCTCAAGTATAGAATCTCAGTAGACCTCGAGCTAGCACATTTATCTCTCTCTCTCTCTTAATCGAACTTCTCGAAGGTAACACAAAAGGGTAAAAGATAATCTAGAATTTTTATCGGAGTAATGGTTGAACTGACGCAACTGCAAAATACACAATAGAAATCTGACAATCTACCCCCGTCATCACACCCGATCTTTCCTCTAGCAGCTCTCGCGGTGTGTCATGAGCCAGTGCATCCAGTTGATGGCACAGGCAGCTGGTACTCCTGGACTGGAGCGGATTTGTCTTGTGGTGATAGCGGCCATGGCGATGGTGCTGTGAGCAACACGAGAGAAGTGACAGACGATAGAGAAATCAGAGATTAGGCTCAAGCTCAAAGAACGGATGGCATCAGTGAGGTACGATTGATAGACAATGATCACCTTTTCTTTTGGGGTTTTGTCGACGACGATCTAGAAAACCATGAAATGGATTTTCTTGGAGAGATTGATTGCTTGGGACCAGGATGGATTTTAGGAAAAAGGAGGCGTCTTTATGGCAATTTCATCACAAATTTCTCTCTTCAGTCTGAGGAGTACATTCTGCACAATTTGCAAAGAGAGTTCGTTCATATGCCCATGGAGGGTACTACACTGAGAAACTCTTAAATGAGGACTTGGATGTCTCTGTCAGGGGAGTTATCATTGATTGGATGTGGAAGGTTTTTCTTTTTTATTTTTTTTTATATTTCTCTAGATTTTACCTGTCAAGTTATTTACTTGATGTATTGGGTCAAACTGCATTTGCTTTTTTTTTTCTTTTTGCATAGCAAAAAGAAAATAGATCACACATTGAAGCATTGAGTGATTCCTTAAAATTTTTATTAATCTATTTGTGCAATGGATAAGTTCATGCATATTTTAATTTTGAATCTCTCTGTCAACTATCTAGACATATTCCTCTTTGTTTATGAAATACCAATAAGAGCCTCAAGTTCTCACCTTTTACGTATTTTACCATTAAAAGTGCATCATTAAGACAAAAAAATGCAACGATTTTGTAGGAAGGTAATGCTTGGATGATGCCGCTCTTATCAGTTGCATGCTTCTCTCTGACATTCAAAATGAAAGAAACACTAGTTTTACTTCTCTTGGAGTTGCAACAGGTTATTTGACTTGCACCATCTTTTGTTGTCGTTTTGATTTTACTTGTTGTGTGAAGGTTTTTAATTTATATTTTCTGATCGTAGATTGATGATGCTAAGTTTGTATTTGATGCTAGAACTGTACAAAGAGTGGAGCTTTTGATTCTGAGTACTCTCAAGTTCAAATTGCAAGCAGTGATATCTTTCTCATTCATGAATTATTTTCTCCATAAATTTAGTGATGGAAGTGGCTTATAACTTAGTTAAAATTCTATCCTGAAATATTTTTAGTTCCTTTAATGTAATAGTCTTGACTAACAAATTTTTTTGAATAGCTACTAGTTCATTAATCCCTGCTTGTATCAGTCATGATAATATTTATTTCTCGAATCAGTAGTGATATTTATTTTTGATAAAACACATTGGTTGCACTGTAGAAGCACATACCACCAATCGATTTGTGGAATATATTATGGGCAGATGGATGTGGGCTAGTGGCATACAAATATTTCTAAACCACTTGGCATGAATAGTCTTAATCCTATATCAGTATTAAATCCTAAATACAAGATATAAACATCTAAAAATAAGATATAAACACCTCAAAGTAAAATATAAATATCTGAAATTAAAATATAAACACATGAAAATAATATATAAATAACTGCAATCAAAATATAAACACTTGAAAGTAAGATATAAATAATTAAATATAATATATAAACACCTGAAAGCAAAATATAAATATTTAAAATCAAAATATAAACACTTGAAACCAAGATATAAATATCTTTTATTGAAATATAAATATCTGAAGGTAAGATATAAACACCTGAAAGAAAAATATAAACACCTAAAAGTAAAATATAAATATCTGAATTCAACTTGGAATCGAGATATAAACACTTGAAGCAAGATATAATATAAACACCTAAAAGAAAAATATAAACACTTGCTATTGCTATTGAAAAATAAATACATATCATAAAAATTTAATTATTAAACTAATCATGAAGTACATATATTAGCATAAACACATGGAATTAAAATATAGTCACTTTTAATTAAAATATAAATAACTTTAATTATATATGAAATTCATTGTGCTGTTATGATCGGAAGCAAGATTTTTTTTATTTAGAAGAAATAAAAGACACACAATATCATGTGCACACATGTTATGTCAGGGGCTCATAGCCTATCACATTCTCTATGGGGATCAAACTTGGGATGATGATTCAAAATGATAAAATCAAATCTTTTCAAGTTTTCATTCAACATTTCAAATCACTCAAACTCCTCCCGCTTGTAGATAGTGTAGAGAGAGAAAAAAAGAGAAGTAGAGATCATGAATTCACGTGAATAGTTGAGGATCAATTGCGCACGTCAGAAGTGAGAAATTTTTTCTGTTATTTTGATCGGTCAAAGACGCTGATCAATTGCGCACGTACTAAGATTGGGGGATGCTAACGGGGGATTGAAGTAGGGACTATTAGCACTATCCTTTTAAAAAATATATATCATAAAATAAATGCACACTAGAATTAGCAATATATATAAAGAAGTATAATTAAATTATAGACATTTATATTTTTGAACTAAGTTCTAATAATTTCTAACACTACTATTATTAATAAAGTTCACATGTTTAACATCAAGCGCGGAATGTAAGAGGAACGGAGGATAAAGAAGTCCTAAATTTTGAGTCTTTTACATATTATCTCAATCATGTTCGATAAGAATGACGTGAAAAAGTGAATTTAAAACTATTTCGATCCTTAAAAAAAACTCTTCCTCAATTTCATATTTTGTGTTCCCTAAATAGAGAGGGATACATGTGGCTGCAAATTGTCATTGTAGTTTTATTTTTCTATTTTTTTTCATAATTTTAATCAATTCAAATTATGTACAGTGGCGGATCTAGGATTTTGATTAGGGGGGGCAATTATCGGATTGTAATGGCTTATCGGGTTCAAATCCATTAACTAATCGGGTACTAAATAAAAAAAATTAATAATTTAATATATATACTTAACTAATAAATTTTTTATTAAATAATAACATTTTATATATTAAAATAACAATAAAATAAAGCTCGAAGTAATAGATAATCAAGTTGATGAAGAAAGTTTTCGACTAAGGAACTTTATATTTTGATATCTTTGCATAATTATTTCATTATGCACGGTATTAAATATTTTTTTCTCAATAAA
Source organism: Schoenoplectus tabernaemontani (assembly GCA_037127355.1). Lineage (NCBI taxonomy): Eukaryota > Viridiplantae > Streptophyta > Magnoliopsida > Poales > Cyperaceae > Schoenoplectus > Schoenoplectus tabernaemontani. The sequence continues at coordinate 9,950,308 of CM073748.1, forward strand.
AATAACCAGACAATTCGGGGGGGGCAAAAAAAATTTCCAGGGGGGGCACGTGCCGAAAACATTACCGAAAAACACTATTTTTCAAAATCCAGGGGGGGCACGTGCCCCCCCTGGATATACATGGGTCCGCCCCTGATTATGTACAGTATTTATTTCAATAAAATTTCACTATTTTTTTTTCTATTCGCACTTTTGAATGGAGGGCCCAAAAAAATAATGATGGAAAAACCTAGTTTTGCAATAAAGTCAAGGTCACGATTTTGCTCGACCAGATGACTCGTGTTATAGCAACAAGCAGACCGAGAAAAGCACAATATCTTTCTTAAGATAAAGATAGGATCAAAATGTTCAACTTTATATTTTCACAACAAAACTTCAAATTGGATTTTTAATTAAAAATATATTAATATTCTGTTTCTTAGGCTCTGCTTGAAAAATGTCATTGGATGCAAACAGTAAAGTACGGTAATATGCAATTTCCAACTCTCTCTCTCTCTCTCTCTCTATATATATATATATAATCTATAAATAGAGTTAACTCCTAACATCTCATAATTTTTCATTACTTAATTTTATTTAATAATAAATATTTGATAATTAAAATGTGGGATCGCATAATATTATTTTCATAATATTTTTGTATATGTCCAGAAAAAATAAAAGAACTTCATTTTTTCAGAAATCAAGAAAATTTAAATAAACAAAAAAATAAAAGAACTTCATTTTTTCAGAAATCAAGAAAATTTAAATAAACAAAAAAAAATTTGAGAGGTCTCATATTTTTATTACTCACGTATATTAATTTTTTTAATTTTATATATATTAATGAAAAAATTGTAAAACTATTTTATAATCGTAATTTATTACCAACTATCATAATTAGATTGTTTACTTTTAGACATTCTAATTCAATGAAATTACATAATAAATATTATACGAAGTGATTTTGTTGAACATAATTATCAATAAACTATGCTATCTATTTAATTAGATAATACTTATGAACCATTTTTCGTCATTAGTAAGTGAAGAAATTCAATCTGAAGTTAAAACATAGCTCCCATAAGTTTGAGAGTTCTTAAAGAAGTATTGACAATGGTATTTGATACAATACTACTTGTTGACTTGACTTTTAATAAGATCTACAAAACAAAAAATAATATGCACTTTCACTATACTAATATGTAATCAGCATCGAGTTGATTCGTGAAAATAATATCATGATACCTATAAAGTATCAACCTACACGTGGGTCGTAGCTGGCATTTATTTATTTATTCTATTTTAAGCGAAAGTCAGTAGCGTGAAGGGAAATTAGCGTCTATTAATGATGCATTCATTCATAATTCCCAGCACATCCAACTTCTAATGAAATGGCTCGTATTGCAATTAAATTCAGTGATTTTTTATTTAATAATTTAATTAATTAAATTATTAATAATAAAATTTTAAAAATTATATTTTTAATACTAAGAATGTCAATGTGGCAATGAAAGTGATGTTTCGAAAATATATCAGTGAAACTGACATATTTGTATAAAAATATCACTCTCAGTGACGTCTTTTATTTTTTTTACTACGGATATTCAAACTTAAAGTTTGCAATGAAAACAATAAAAGTTTGCACTTTTCATTATCAGTCAGTGGGAGTGTGTCACTTTCATTGGTGTATTTTTTGGCTAAAATCTTAAAATAACTGAAAAATAAAAAAAAATATATATATATCACTTTTTAGTGCCTTTTTTTGCAACACGGCTGTCATTTTTAATATTAAAATTATAATTTTTAAAATTTATTCTTAATAATTTAATTAATTAAATTATTAAATAATAAGTTGACTGAATTAAATTAAAATATTTTATCAATTATAAAAATAAGAGATACTGTCCGGAGAACGATTACTACATGTTTGTGCGAGCTGTTGTACGAATTGTAGTATTGTACATCATTTAAAATATTGACGAAAAATTGAGTTGATTAAAATCAATGTCAAAAAGGGGATCGTTGGTTCTTTTTAATGGTTGCAACATGTAACCGATTCTAACTGCACGTAGGGGAAAAAACCCTTCAACTACTGATGGATTGGAATTTATTGTCAATGACTTTATTCGACAATCTTATTACCTCTTTTCTCAATCGAGCTAGGTCGTTTATTTATTAAATTAACAGATACACAATTTGTTTTCTTGTTTAGTTTATAAATTTATATGCATCAATTTTCCAACATTTTAAACGTTATTTCATAATTAATTATTGGCATTAAAGATCAAATTGTCATAAAATCTAAATTTGCTTGCATCGAATTTTATTATTTTTAACATATGTAATTTATAAATTACATTCCAACTGTCAAATTATCAAGTGATAGCTTTCTTCACCGTTATCGAGATTGACAATTTGCTATGGATCAAATTGCATCATTTTTGACATATATTATATACATTAAATTACATTCCAATTGTCAAACTATCAAATCATAGATTTCTTTACAGTTATCGAGATTGTAAATTTTGATTCTTTGCCAATCTATCTCATCCATTTAGTCGGTCGTTAATTCATCTGCGCACGTATCATATTTTTATTTTATAATATATAATATATATATAATAACAAGCAGCACCACTTTTCCTAAGAAAAAAAAGGCACCACTTGCAATCGAAGAAATGAAAAAGCCTTTTGACTTAACCAAAGCAGCAGAACGTGCTGAACACTCGGCCAACCTTTTTGTGTATAAATAATAAGAACACGCTTTTTATAAAAAAAATGATGAACCACCATTAATAGAAACATAAAAAAAATGTTGTATAAGTCAGAAACACATCCCTTGCTTTTTGCTTTTTGCTTTTTGTTGTTAAAACATAAAAGTAAATTCGTCAGCTGGCTTCAGATAGCTTTTCCTAACGGTTTCTTTTTTAAAACACCAATTATGTGTTTTTGTTTTCCTTTTTTTTTTCTTTACGACTGATGAATTTAAAATTATTTCTTCTATCAAGCAACTATTGCAGTTTTTATTAGTCACTGAGATGGATTGTACAATCTACGGATAAAAAAATTAAAAATTATTCCTGGTTACAATTAAATTATACATGACAGAGAAGGGTGCTGAGGTGTTAGAACATGGTTCTTTGTCCTTTTTTTTGTTTTGTTTTCTAAAGTACTTCTTCGAGGAACTAGTAATTGGTGATAGAGATATCATTTTGTTTGTCAAGAGAAGAAATTTCCTTGAACATGAATTTTGACATAGTTTAATAGATGAATGATTTCATCGCTAAATCCAATTACCAAACGCAAGTATAATATGCTTTAGTCACGTTCTCCATTATTTCTACCTCTTCACATGTTGGACATGTTTAGAAGTATAGCTTTATAAGAACTATTGAATTTTATTTAGAAAAATAAATTAATTGGAACAAATATTTTAAGAAGGTGCTTGGCTATTTTCTTCCATCGAAAAACAAGTGTTAAATAGGCCTACTTTTGTAAGGGGGACAGAAATGTAATGTGATCACAATTAATATTACATTTTTTTTTACTTCAAAGCTCTTCAAAAAGTTCCCCATGTATAAAGTACCCAAGCGTAATTATCATTACTTTTTAGCTATCTTTCGTCTCTTAACTCAAATAGAAATAAAATAAAAGGTGGAATTACTTGACAATGAGTTATTATTTTGACAATCTTGACAATGAACTCTTAAATAAATATAAAATCTTAAAATAAAAAATATTTATAAAATATGTACTTTTTGTTTAAAATTTCATGCAATTTCATTATGGTTTGATAGTCCATCAAAATTTTATAAAACTTTCAATAGTTATAATTTAATAGTCTTTAATGAACTATTAAACTATAATGAAATTACATAAAATTTAAAAATATATATCTATATATATATTTTTTTAATTTTAAGATTTTTTGATATTTATTTAAGAATTCATTCTGTTGTCAAAATAACACATTTGTCAGGATCCCCACCCTAAAATAAAAGCGTGCGCTTTTGAACTGGAATGCCCCCAATCCACCATGTATGTGTGCAATAAAGTAGCAATTCAATGTTTTTTTGGCAATCATTTATTTCAAATCCAGTACGGTAGCCGGTAGGCATACTCAATATATATATTACATACACCCTTCTGTAAAATATGATGAGATTTCATATTAATCTATCGGCTATCATACTTGAAAATATGACAACGATACCATTTGAGTATGATAGTGAGGCCTATTCAATAATAACTCTCCTCATAAATCTGATTTTAACAGTTTAAATCAATTCTATGACCGTAGTAAAGTGTCATATTTTTTTCTGTCATAGAAAGTATAGCAGTGAATTCGGATCTGAGATTTCATCATATTACATATATCATCACGTGGCTTGAAAATTTAACGACGATAATTAGCAATTGACACTGCGTTATACATCATCAGCCAATGTGAAAATTTCATGAAATTTTAATGCTAAATGAAGGTCAAAATATATTGCATTGTATAGATCTCTCTATGCAATAACTACTTATCTCACGTTTCAAGCTAAAAAGGACCAATTAAAACTGTTTATTTCAATCTATATTTCAAATTCTTTTAGAAACCAAAATTTATGTGTTTTTTTTTTAATTTGGCTACTCTTTTGGCGGGAAAAATGTTGTTATTGGATGATCTAGAATCCTTAGATCAGTTGATTTTATTTCTGCCCAAAAAGATTCTAAATAATATAAAATTTGATTTCTCAAAATTTTTGAAATGTAAATTGAATTGGTAATTTAAATATTTACAAACAAAATACCATTATATAAAAAAATAAAAAAATCTATGTAATGCATTGTATTTTAGACTTCCTCAATAACACAAATAACACAATGACTTGTTGTGTGAATTTATCATTCAACTTTCAACATGATTTCAATTAATTTAGAAAATATCGTCAAAATAACCTCTCTCCAAATGTTTCCTGCTCTTTTTCTATAGATGTTGCTTAGACGTACAAGCGGATCCTTAGGTCTCTACTATGCTTTCTTAAGGGAATGACTTGTGCAGTCAACTTCTTTTTTGCGATCGAGTGATCCTTTATTAAGCTTAAAAAATATTTAATAACACTACACAGTGAGGTGATCATTTAATGATTTAGTATTAAAATACAATTAAACTGCCATTAAATCGTAACATGGGCATTGTTTTAAGATCTTTCTTTACATTACAATGATCAAACAATATATTTTTATACTTAATATTTGATAAAATAATTAAAATCAATGACAACATTTACAACACAAATTAAATATCCAAAGTCTTAAATAATACCATATAGTGAAATTAAATTCTATTAATTATACAGAAGCAAAAAAAAATAGATTCAAAATTTTTAATATTTAATCATAAATATTTAGCTCGTTTATTCTGAGCCTTTCAAATATGATAATGAAAATTTCCACTCAAATTTTATAATATCTAATCACTTCAAAATATGGCAGATTTAAACTGATTTACTAGTGTTAAAACCGTTTAATTGACAAAGAAAGTGTTAAATCTTTCTTTTCAAAAAAAAAATTAATGTGTGAGGATCTAAAACAAGTTTAAACTCATTTTTTTAACAGCTTGATGCTCATCAATAATGCATTGGCTGTTTAGAAAAAATACCAACAAAAATGTAAACATTGTAAACTATTTTTTTCATAATTTCCTAATAATGTCCTTTTGCAGCAGTCAGCACATGTGCTTTCCACTTCAATAGCATTTAAATTCTGCCCCCGTTCTTATCCTCGTACCCTAACAACAACAAAAATTCCCCAGGAAGTTCTACGGGTAAACATCCCAAATAGGCACCTACTATAAAGTTGATCCTTTTCTTTCAACAAATAGCAAACGCCAACCAACATGAGAAAATTACCTTTACTTCTAGTTTCTGCAAATACAACTATACAAGTATAGAATAATAGAACCGATTGGAACGGAACCATGTACCGAAAGCAATTACCATTATTATTAGTTTATTGCCATTACAAGCGCTTCTACAGTTTTGGTACACCGACCATTATTTTTAGTTTATTACCATTATTATGAAGAATGAAGAAGAAGAAGAGAAGACGACCTCTCGTTTCGCCTTTCAGTAACGCCACGCGCAAAACAGGAAACACCCCATCACGTAATTATTCGTGCCGGCTGCTCAAGTAAAGCCTCCCCACTCCTCTCTTCACCACCCCAACCTCCGATTTAATTCTTTATTAATTAGTTTAACCTCCCTCCACCGGTCCCACCTATTCTTTTAATTTATTCTGACAGAGCATCGCGCACTTGTTGCCCTTGCACCGGTTTATTGTAAATTAATGTGGGTCCCGCTGTCAGTTATAAAGATCTTTTCGTAAAACATGATTCCAGGTGTAAAGGGCTTGTTACAAATGGGACGGACGCATCAGAAAACATCTCTGAGAGAGAAAGCGAGCAATGCTGCCAACTAATAAACGCATCTCTTCCTTCTTCGTCTGATCGGCGTTGGCTCTGCTCTGCAATGCCATTGCAACTGTGAGGAGAACTGTCATCTCGATTCCTTGCCCCAACCAACAATGGCTACGAGAACTCGCGAAGAGGAAGAAGAAGAAGAGCAGTTCTACGAGTCGCTGGATCGGATTCTGTCCTCCTCCTGCTCCTCCACTTCCGCATCCGACAACGACGATCCTACGGCCGAGAATCACCACCACCGGAACCCTAGCCACCGTCGTCGCCGCTCTTCAGTCGTTCCACGCTCACTTCCGCCGCCTCACTCTGCCGCCTACGAGGTATGGACCTCAGAGCCATCCTCCGTGGAGGAGCGACGCCGCCGACTACTCCAGAACATGGGTCTCGCCCCTGACTTCCCTCTGCCGCCACCTCCGGCCGTACGTACAGACCCCGTCTCCGACTCATCGTTACCTCCGGCTACGCCGCCAGCAAGATCAGTCTCTTTGGAGGAGCACCGTAACATACTTCCTTCTCCCTCTACAACCCCCCGATCCAAATCCGAGGGGTATGTGAAATCGAATCCCATTCAGGTACCACCAAAGTTCTTACAATCTGAGGAGTTGAAAGAGCAATGCCGGATCAGGAATTTAGATACTGGGACCGAATTTGTGGTTAAAGAGGTTAGAGAGGATGGCACTTGGGAGAAAGTAAAGGAAATCAGCACCGGGAGACAGTTTACATTCGAAGAATTTGAAATGCGTTTTAGCAGTTCACCAATTGTACAAGAGCTGATGAGGCGCCAGCAAGGTACTAATTCAGAACTCTCTACAACCGTTGAACCTGTTTTGGTTTCTAGCCCCTGCAATTCTAATTACAATTCGAACTCTGAGGACACAAAATCACCGGCCAGATCAAAGAAGAAAAAGGGTTGGCTTAACGGATTCAAAAGCATGGCGGGTTACCACCATAAGCACACCGAGAGTGGTAACATTAAGGGCACTTCAGCTGAGAAGGGTGTGAGTAGACTTAGTTCAGTTACTGATGATCGTCTGGATGGTGGGCCCCGCTCAAGCGGGGTTGGACCTGAGCGTATCCGGATCCGGCAATATGGAAAATCCCTCAAGGAGTTCACAGGTGTGTATATGACCCAGGAGATAAAGGCACATAGTGGTGCGGTTTGGAGCATTTGTTTCAGCTTTGATGGAAAGTACCTGGCTAGTGCAGGTGAGGATAAGGTTATTCATGTCTGGGAAGTGGTGGAACTGGAAAAGAAGAATGCGGGTAGTAATCTAAAACTCACAGGAATTGGTAATGGGTCACCAGATGCTGGGCTCAGCCTGAGCTGTGTGGAAATGAGTCCACATGCAGGCGACAAAAAGAAGAGGGGCAAGGTTCATAGCAGGAAGTCAGTTAGTTCTCATCATGTGGTTATGCCGGAGCAGGTTTTCCAGCTGGGAGAGAAACCCACTTGTTCTTTGCATGGACATGGAGATGATGTGCTTGACTTATCGTGGTCTAGATCTCAGGTAATTAGTCTGTTTATTTTGTTTTCTTGGAGAAGTACTTTTTTGCAAAGTACAATTAATGGCCTGGAACTTCACTAGCTTATTGTGGAGTTCATGAATGAATAGAAAACAATGGATAAAACTTACCCTTCACATGTGATATGACCAAATTAACATGAAGCGTTTGTTACCAGCTTTGGTATGGAAATGACTTGAATTATCCTTCATAGTTTGATTGACTAAATTTTGTCGAACGTGTACTTGGTGCAAGACTGCAAGCAAATGAAGGTACAAATGAAGAGGGGGGATCACTTATCTATTCTTTATTTTGACAAATTTCACCTGCAAAATAAACTTAAATATGAAATCCAACTTTGTGTTTATAGAAATGAAGAGATTTCGGATTTGTTTCACCATACATCAAGTGAGTTGAAATTTTAGGGTCTGAAATTAACTTTCCTTGATGCATCATCAACCAGCACTCAAATTGCATGAAAATTTATTTTTTGGCTATCTATATGTTCAATAGCGTACTTATAAATTTTTATTTTCCAGTTTTCAATTTTATTTGAATTTTTGAAAATTCATTGTGAAGGGTGATTTTACCTTACATCCAACTTTTATTGTACATCAATTCATTTCCTACATATTTTTGTGAAATAATATTCAAATTAAAGAAAATTAAAATTGCCGATATGTTTGTACTATTAGAGAGAGCATGTATCCAATTTGGTTCAATTTGAAAGGGGTTTCACCTTCCATCTACAATCTATATTTCTAATTTCTAAAGGTGGAGTTTAAATGCCTTTTTAATGAAATAACCAAAATAATTAGAAACACTTCTACAACTTTAATTTATTAATTTTCATAATAATTTGAAAAAATGTGTACTAAAAAGTTGGATGTGATATAAGACTTGGATGTACGCTAGAAAAGTACTTTTGAATTGTTTCTTTTTCTCTCTTATAGTAATTCCTTTGACCATTGGTTTCTGATTTCTCTTGAATCCAAAGTCCAGATCCTCTTTTCCTTGTATTGGGTCCCTGATAAGTAGGCCTCACACCCACTGAAAGTGGCACCCTGAATAATGGAAGCAGTGTGAGGCTGGCCTGTCTGTGACTTGAAGGTTATCATTTTCTTTTTCTGTACCTTCTGCAGTACCATTACTATTATTATGAGATAAAGTTTATGAGTATTATTTTTTTTTCCTTCACCACACCTCAAACTTTGACCTGGTAACTTTATGAGATAAAGTTTCTATTAGGAATATTATTATTATTGTTGTAGTTGTTATTATCGTTATTATTTTTATTATATTACTATTACTATTGCTAGTAGTAGTATTATTATTACTGTTGCTATTATTATTATCATATCATCATCATCATGATCATCATCCGTCATGATCATCATCATCATCGTCGTCATCGTCGTCGTCGTCATTATTATCATTATCACTATTACTATCACTGATTTTTGGTATTTGAGATCTCTGATCTCTATGATTTCGGATCTGGTTTCATTTCTAACCTACCCAATTTATTTGTGATTAAAGGCTTTGTTGTTGTTGTTGTTGCTTGTTGTTTAATTTCTGCTCAGCAGTTGACCCAGTTCCCTTTTTCATGTCAAAAATAAGATTCTATAACAGTTGTACATGGAGGTATTAATACTGACACTATACTTGACCTAACAAACTACTAACATATGTTCTGCTAAAAATCTTCACATTGATTCAGGAATGCAAATGATGCCTTTGTTTTTCCACGCATGTCTTTCTATATTTGATTTCTGAACTTAATATATTAATATATACTTCACATTTTATGCACAGTACCTGCTTTCGTCTTCGATGGACAAGACTGTTAGGCTGTGGGACATCTCTACCCAATCTTGCCTTAAAACATTCTCGCATAGTGACTATGGCAAGTCTCTTAAATCCAAAATCTTCTCAATTTAATTCCACTACAACCAATAATCAGTAGCATAATGTGCACTACAGACATAGATACTGTTAGTACCTTGCTTGAAACCCAGTGTTTAGATAACTTTGTTTCTTATATAATTGCTTCTTTTACTTCTCTCATATTTATTGTATATATCTCTTCTTTGAACAGTGACTTGCATCCAGTTTAACCCAGTTGACAACAGATACTTTATTAGTGGGTCCCTTGATGAAAAGGTTAGGGTGTGGAGCATCCCAGATCGAAAAATAGTTGACTGGTACGACCTTCATGAGATGGTCACTGCTGCTTGCTATACCCCAGATGGACAGGTAGTACTTAAAACATAATTGCTTTTGTTATTAGAATTATAGAAAATATAATTGGTTATTTTTGTGACACAATTATTTGGTTTTGAAGGGTGCACTAGTGGGATCGCACAATGGGGGTTGCCATTTGTTTGATACATCTGGTATGATTTGATCCATCTAAATTCTGACGCATTTTAATCTTCCATAGTGACTTAATAAAGAGTTCTATACTCTCATGCAATACAGACATTGCCTACCCATGTTTGCAAATAATGGAGAGTACTTTTCATACTTGCATCTCAGACCCAGATTTTTTTTTTTTTTTTTTTTGTAATTTTGCAATTTGCCTCATTATTAAACCAGAGTCTGGGAAGGTGAGAGCATTTTTTTATTATCCCTACTGAACCTCATTTTGAAAAAGAAAGAATCTAGCAAGTTGCAAGGTCGATCTCAAAGTTAGCATGAACCTGCTAAGAAGATAATTGGTGAATGAGAACTATCAAGTTGAGACCAATTTATGACTTTCTTTGGATGGACATGTCTGGTTTGATGACTGGGTGTTATCTGCAACTACATTATAATGCTGATATTTGCAACCTAAATTAGACCTGTTCTAGAAATAATTAAGACCTTTCTATTGCTTTAATATCAGATAACAAACTCCACTACAAAAACCAAGTTGACCTACATGGAAGGAGAAAAAAGTCAAATCACAAGAAAATTACTGGTTTCCAGGTTTGCAATTGTCTAAGTATGATTTTACTCACAGCTTGAACCCAATTAGATATATTTGTTCATTAATCACTTGTATGCTGATCAGTTCCATCAAACAGTTTGTACCAGGAAGCACATCAGAAGTGCTAATAACGTCAGCTGATTCCAGAATTCGTGTAGTCAGTGGTACAGAACTAGTTCATAAACTTAAAGGTACTTCTCCTTTTCTTTTGAAGTAGTAGGCGAAAGGCCTCTCATTTTCTTTTAAAATAATAGTTACAGAGGGTGCAATGAATTAACAAGGTGCATTCATTAGTTCAATACATTGGTACAAAGTATCCACAAGACCACAACTGATCACTACCTAATGGTGCAAAAGAATTCTATCCTGAAAATCATATCCGAACACTAGAGAAAACAATAATAGGGGGATATGGATACACCTATAATACAAAATCTTGCATGTCTCATGTCCAAAATAGAAAAGAAAAAAAATAAAATAAGAAATTTGAACATACTTTTATCAGCTTGAACCACTAGAGCTTCGTCACTGGTTGACATGTGAAATGAATTTCTTGTTCATTTTTTTTATTTTTAGGATTTCGTAATACGAGTAGTCAGATCTCAGCCTCAATATCAACCAATGGTAAATATGTGATATGTGCTAGCGAAGATTCCCATGTCTACATCTGGAGATATGAAGAAAATCCTCAGCCTGCAAAAGCCAAGTCATCTCCAATCAACATTATACATTCTTATGAAAATTTTCACTGCCATCATGTTACAGTTGCTGCCACCTGGCCTTGTTCTGTCACTGACAAGGCAGCTCCACTGGCAGAGACCAATGAACATCACCAGACTGAGAGATCCAGTGATGCCACTTGTCCAGAGGAGAAATTGGCTCCAACTGGGTGTAGTCCTGCCTGTCTGGACCCAATTGAGGTATCAAACGGTGTAATGGAGGTGCAAAGACAGTCGGCTTGGGGTCTGGTGATAGTGACTGCGGCAAGGGATGGCCAGATTAGGGTTTTTCAGAATTTTGGTTTCCCTGTTAATATGTAAAGATGGCATGCTGTTGTTTTCTTTTCTTTTTTCCTGATCTTAAAGAAAGAAAAAAATAGACACACGTATCTCTTTGTTGATAATTTGATATATAAATGGTTGATGACAATGTTTGGCACTGATGCAGCTCCATTAGCAGTTAGCACTGTATCATGTCAGCTTTGCTGATGTGTGCTCCTGTATAGTTGTTGGTTTTTCCTCTCCGTGGATCATGAAGTTCAATTTATTATTCTTTTTCACAAGTCTTGATGCACTGATCCGCACTCTTTTTTTCTGATCTATGAATTATTTCCTTTTAAGCAGAAACAAAAGGAAAGGGGTGCAATTATGAAGTTAAATTCCTGATGGGAGTTTCTTGATGTTTGCAGTCGTACTTAGTTATCTCTGTAATTTTGTGTAAGTTCTTTTCTTCTTACGCAAGTGATGTTGTGCTTCAAATAAGAGAGAGTACCACTACAGTACGTAACATTACAATACCTGACTGATGGTTTTCTCAAAAAAAAAAAAAGACTCAGTTAGGGGTGGATTTAAGGTAGGTGTCAGCCGGCGCCCGGATATCTCTTCGGTTTTCTGAAAAATAAAAGTCGTATGATAAAAAAATAAAAAAAAAATTGACCCGAATATTCTATTTATTTAAACTGGGCACCCCCTACGATCGTTTTTGGCTCCGCCCCTGTGACTGATGGTACCAAATTGTTCCCCTTCTGATTTCTGACTTCTGATTGTACTTCCTTTTTGCTCAATTTATTTCAGCTATATGGCTACACAACAAACAGTCAAACACAATGTAAGAAAAGAAAAGCCGAAAAAATTACGCAAATTGAGCTCGTGAGTCATGACTGATCAGAATAGCATGGTTCTGTACCTGCCAGTTAAGCAATCTACCATATGTTAAACTGCGAATATTATGTTTGTAATGAGAGTATGTAGAAGTTGCTTTAATTAGTAGCTCCTTAATTTTAATTAATGTTGGTCCAATAATGAAATTGCCAATGGTTTTGAGGCCCATAAAATCCCTATATATTGTGATTTTCATCAGCACAAGAGGACGACAAAGTGGTAAAAAGCCTTTTTTGCTAAATAAGTTAAAATACAAATTGTCATAAAGGTCTCATAATTGAATTAGAATGAATCCAAGAACATATTTAATGACTGATTGTTATGGATTAGACAAAACGCACTTGTAATGGAGGAAGAGGAGTTGGAGAAAGAGCTAAGGAACCAAACCAAATTATAGATGAGGAAGAACAATACAAGATTCATAGCCTGATCTTTGTGGAAATGAGCCCACATGCAGGCAACGTACAAAAAGAAGAGGGGCAAGGTTCATAGCAGGAACCCTCTAGTCTCCTCTCACGCCGGGGTGATGTCAAGTTCAATTTATTTGTTTTCTTTCACTAGTCTTGATACACTGATCCACGCTTATTTATCTGATCTGTGAATTATATCCTTTTATGCAGAAGCAAACGGAAACTGCTCCCCTTCTAACTTCAGAGTTCTGATTGTTCCTTATTTCTGTTCAATTTATTTCAGCTATTTGGTTACACACCTACACAATGAAACAAAAGGAAAAGCCGAAACAATTACGCAAATTGAGCTCATGACTGATCAGAATAGCATGGTTCTGTACCTGTCAATTAAGCAATTTACAAATTACAATATTTTTGATGGTCCGTTGAGAAAAATGATTGGATTAGAGAAAAATGATTGGATTAGTTCAATGGTAGTGTTGAACTGCGCATATATTATTACTTTTGTAATGAGATCGTTATTATTACAAGAATTAAAGACTTGCCTCTGAAACTTGTAGTGATATGTTTTGTTTTCCTTTGTAAAATTTCGTAATCAATAGGACAAATGAAGGGCGAAGGAACATAATGTATCTAGAAATCTTAAAAGAAAATTGGAGCTTCCAAGTAATAGAAACGGCATTGAAAAGTAAAAATCCTACATAATTTGAGTGTGCTGTCTCCGCAAGAAGCACGTTGATCTCTGATAAGTGTTAAGCAATGCTCCTGGTAAACAGTTTAATCAAGAGCTGATTATGGAAGATAACTGCTCAATTATAAGCTCTGGTCCTTTCTGGGTTTGAATCTATTCCCTGTAAGAAAAGCAAATATTTAACTGATTATCTGTACTGGTATAACGATACAAGGTGATGAATGCAAAATGTAATTTATAGTACATTGTTTCTCGGTACATGAGTACGTTGTCTTATTGGAACGACTAATTTATATCTTACAACTGCACGATAGCTCCACAATAAATACAGGGAAACCAAACAACAATAGAAGCAAATAAAAAACAAAGCTTCCGTAGATTTACTTAAATCTTATATCATATCTGAATTACCAATTAAAAACGGTAAACTCAGATATCAGACAACCTCATACAAACCAAATCACCAGCTCTTCTGTGGCCCTTCTTGTGCTCCCAGTTATGCTGTTTGGCCAACTCAATTTGAACTGATCTCATGAGTCAAAAGAGAAATTCATTTTGATTTAGCTTGAATTTAACAAATCCAAGATGCACTAGACGAGATCATCCAAATGATCCCAGTATCCTGCTGTTGAAACATCCGGCAACTGCCAAGTGGGACCCACACCCTCATTATAGATATTTATGATGTCGTACGATGATCCAGCAAATGCCGGCTCAGTGCTCGTCCCAATCTCATTAAAAATTGAACCGATACCATACTCAAGAGGCGGTAAATGAGATGGAAGAAATCTTGGCTCAACAAAAGGGAATAATGCGTTATTAGTGTCAGTAAACGATTCAGAAGAAGTTGCAGTGCTAGCAACAACACCAGGTGTATTGAAGGAATTTTGCGACATCTTGCGGCGTTTGGTGTATTTTCGGCCGCCACCAAAGGGAACATCTCGGAGGGTCCCACCAGCTGTCCAGTGGCGCCGGCATGCACGACAAAAGTGGCGTGGCTGTAACCGACTGTAGTTATTGTAGTAGCAAAATTTGGTGTTTGTTGATTCACAGCGGGGGCACTTTAGCAGTGATTTCTTGTCAGGCTGTTGTATCTCTGCCTCTTGCTCACCTTTCTGTAAGAAAACTGAAGTATGTAAAAACTAAAAAAAAAAAGATAATGAACATGGAAAACAATTGTTAGATAATCTCTTAGATTATTTTAGAGCTTCACTGCCCTTTTGTTATACTTACAAGGGATGCCATTGCACATTTAGTTCATCTCACAGTGGATCAAGAAAAGTAAAACTAGATTCATGTTTGGACTACACATGAATCTTTTTACACAAGTAAGAAGAAAATGTATCAAAGATTATACCTGTGATAAGTCTGAGCTCTTGCTGTAAACCGGCTCTGAAACTGGGCCCATGACTTTGTTGGAGGCGTGAATATAACAAGGTAGAAATCAGATTCGCAAATTCTATGCCAGTGAGAATAACGCATATCTTGATTTATACTAGTGTGTTGTGCACTAAAATTGGTGAGATCCAAGTGCTATCCTATTGTGAGTTCTGTGACAGCCTTGCCATTTATATAGAGAGCTGGATAAAAGGACAAGGAGCTGGTGCTGGGGCCCTATGGACTGAAAGGCTGCTGGAGAAAAATAAAAAAAATGATAAAAAAATATTTTACATAAAAGAGATCCATTTCTTAGGTGTGAAGGCATGGAAGAAGAAATGCTTGCTGACGAGGATTGAACGGAGAATTCACGTGTGTTTCTTTGTTTCTTTCTCTCAAAAAAGCGATGTTCGCTCGCGCATTTTCCTTTAATTCTTTTTTGGGTAATCTTGGAGCTTCTTAGAACCCTAGAGATAAGTTCATAATTTGGGAAATATTTGGCGAAGTAAAAAATTCGACGTTTTAATATAATATGAATATAATTCGTTTCATATAATATAAATAAAATATATATTATAATGATAAAATATTAAAAATATATTAAAAACTAAAAAAAATTATATAAAATAATATATAATATATTTTTTTTGAATAATTCGCGAATAAAATATTTACTTATCAAAAAAACACAATGTATATTAAACTAACGAATTATTCGTGAAACATCTGGCTATGTGTGACGAATTATTTAAGAATCTTGTTACTATGGTTAGAACTTAGAAGGAACTAAGTAATTTTTTTTATAAGAAAGATGAGTTAAAATTTTCATTTGAATTTTGAGCATGAGACCTCCAATACAAAGGATGATTTTCTAAGGAATCAACTTTTTATTAGCAGGAATGTACGAAGTAGGACTGTAGGAATGCGCTGTCGATTTCTGAGAAGTTAAAATCCACTATTATAGTTTTTATATTATTTTTAGGGCCAATCTATTTTATTTCCTGCAATCCTGCGTCCCATAAAAAATTCTAGTCAACATCTGTACAGTTTATTATAAATTTACACGAATCTGAAATTCTTCCTTGAGACAATATATTTTTGTAGGTGTTTGGATCAGATGGTTGAAATTGCATAGAATACCATCACAATTATGGCAGCATACTCGCTTGGAAGTTGTATGATAGTTGAATAGATTGGATGTGGGTATAAATTTTTTAAACATGTATCGAATTCATGTTAGATCCCATAAAATTCATTTAATTATGTTTTTAATTTAATTTTATATGTATCACTGATTTATGTTATTTGCATATTAATTGAAAGTAAGTTACATAATAAATAAATAATTCATCAAGTAACATAATTTTGATTGAGAGGGCTTCTAATCTATTTGGATATTGGATTCCAAAGAGCTTCAATTCATCAAATTGAATCTTCTTAAATAATAAAATATTGTTGATTTTGACCGTAAACCGACTCATTGATACCCTTAACAAAGATCTGCTCCCCGAGTTAAGAAGATTAAGAAGAGAAGAAACACGGAAGAAAATGAAATGACAAGGAGATTAACTCTTCCACTCCCAAAATGGAAGAATTTAAAAAAAATAATAATTACAGGAACTTTTGAATAGTAACAATATTTTTATGGAGTAGTCTGCAATGGATTGGAAGGAGTATTATTAATTTAATAATAAACGATAATGATTTTAACTGTTCAACATCTCCTCTATCTACATAAAAAACATCTCAAGCATTCGATACTCAAATTGAATAGTCCAAAGTTATTTTAATCCTCAGCGGAATCTCTCCATTTTTATTTGGTTGAATAAGAATATGAAAAATAGAAAGTTTTCATTGGTTAGCTAAACATAACAAGGAAAACTAGTGCCAACAATCATTTTTTCTAGTTTATATTTAAAATTTTGACACCAATGATTGTCGCCGATGGGCTAAATGAACAATTATACAGAAAATAATTGTTTATCAGTGTTGTTCACACAAAAAAATGAATATAAAGTTATATATTGTTATCGTGATAATTTCTCTACTTTAATTATGCAAAAAAATTAATGATTAGATCACTTGTGCAATACTTCGTGCAATGCTTTTTTAGTTCGGAACTAAATACATCTTTTAACTGATGAGGCAAATGTTGTAAATATAACAATTTTCATTTATTTTCTATTTTTTGGTACAATATAAATGCAGGTACAGTTAAATGTTGAATCTAAGTGTTTAATATAATATTGATGCACTTAAGTAACAAGTACAAAGATTTAAATATTTCCTTCTAATTTCTACTGATTGTTCTAATAAGCGGAAAAATAACAATAAAAACAATTGTTAGCGTATCTTAAATCTTGATTAGGGCCGGCAAAAAAACCATGATCTTTGACCAAAGATTTGGTTTTCATACATTATGCATTAACTTGGGCCCAAATTAAGTAGTGGTGCAAACGAATCAGATATTATCTAACTGTATCAAAATTCGAATTTAGATGATAGCGCATATATATTCAGATATGAATATTTTTTTAGATATAGATATAGATATTTTTTTATCGGATATGAATATAAATATGATTTTTAATTAGAAACTGGATATATATATGAATATCGATAATTACCCAGATTCATTTTTTTTTAAATTCAAATTTCCCAATAAAAAAAATCCATTATATATTTTTCAATTAGGTTTTTAATGTATACTATAAATCCAACTAAATTTATTCATAATTTGACTTTATATTATTTTCTATAATTTCTTAGTACATTATAACTAATATTTTATTTTTTATAGTTTTTAGTGACTAGTTTATAATGATCATTATTAATAATATAATGACGATTAATAATTAGTTTTTATAATAATCTAGTTTTATAATTAACATAAAAAATAATTATATAATTATTTTTTAACTATATTGGTGATTTTTTAATTTAGTATCCGAATATATCCGTACTTATATATTTTTCGATCGGTATTCATATTTGTTTAGTGGTACACCCATATATATTTATGGATATAGATGACAATTAGTATTCTCACTTTTCAGTTTCCACTATGATATTATACGTTATATGTGTTTTAGGACCTTGGAGCACTTTTTGTGAACAGTATTTGAGTCGTGCTCAAACATGTCTTTATATGCTGGCACTGAAACATGTTGAGGCCAATATCTGATCTGTATTCGTATCTACAATTATTTATATTTATATTTATATTAAAAAATTAAAACGAAAGTAGATGTGATTTTGATGTATTCGATCCGTTTTCATCCGTAAAATTAAGGTTTCGTACGTCTCAGTTCTACAATCTTCGTTGTCTCTTTGTATATGAATTTGGATGAAGAGAAAATTATCCGAAAACATTTCTCCCGTTTCTCTCTGCCTCGCTACTCTCTCGTTCAATTTTCAATATATATTATTGATTGCAAACAAACACAGTAAGGGCCTAAGGGGAAAAGAAAACAAGCCTAAGCTATTTTGTTGAGACTCGACACGTATCTCCTTGTCTATTCACCAAAATCAAATGGTCGCTTCTTTTGCTGATTTACTATTGCGAAGTCTACAAATCTGTCGAACACTATATGAAATCTCGGATCGTGCTAGTGTTAATTATGGTGATCAAGGACCGAAATTTGGGGGACCTTTTTTCAAAATTCCAGCTTGCAACGATCCTCTCCATTTGTTCTGAGAACTTTGCTATCCGTTGATCTGATTGATTGTGCTTTATGAATGGTGATTATTAGTTCCATTAATCTCCTTTCCTTTGATCATACTTAATTGAGTAATTGACTGAATAATTACAAGCAAGTTTAAATTGTTCATTCCAAATTTAATAGTTTAGATCAAGTTAAAAAAAACTTTCTGAATTTGCTTGTTTTTGTAATAATAATTAGTATATATTCCTTGTCAATTCTTAACAAAGTAAATTGATTTAACAGAAAAGTTCAAAAAAAAAATTGAACCTTTCGAATCTGTAGAGAACTAATTTCAAAATATATAATTTTCTAAATCTCCTACATTAAAAAATATCATTACAAAGAAAAATCAAAAGCTGATACAAATAAAAAAGTTTCTTGTACAAAGAAATTTAACTACACTTAATTGTTTTGATATTATAGATATAAGTAGTTTTTCTGTGTTACTTCATCTGATTGGGCTAAATAACTTTGTTGTTACAAAACCAAAAATAATTCATAACTATGTATTTCATTAATTTGGTCATAGAACTTAGCAGGGTAGCGCTATTGTAGCTTGTGCTTAAGGGCCAATATTCAGATTTTAGTAATAATAAGTTTTATTAAATTAATATTATTAAAAATAAGAGTGAGAAACGTAAAATTTCAAATATACGAATGGCAGTGCGCCTCTGCCAGTGACGCGTTTCATTATTTTTAGGAAATACGCCACTGCCAGTGGCGCGTTTCGTCCAAACCCCGCGCAAGTGATCGTACATTTTGTATATATAAGAAGTAAACGCGCCACCGTAGTGGCGCGCGTTTCGTAAAAATAAGAAAACGTGTCATCGCCAAAGGGCGGTTTCGTAAAAATAAGGAAACGCGCCACTTAATCGCCAAAGGCGCGTTTGGTAAAAAAATAATGAAACGCGCGTCGGGCAGTCATGGCGCGCGTTCAAACGCGCATGATGAACGCGCCATCGCCGCGACGCGCTGCCATTCATATATTTGAAATTTTACGTTTCTCACTCTTATTTTTAATAATATTAATTTACTAAAACTTATTATTACTAAAAACTGGCCAATATTTTCGAGGTGACTTCCACAGTGACCTGAGTCAAACAGACATCTCAAAATATATCATTTTCTTTATTTTGATCAAATTTGGCCCCATTAACTTGTGCATATATAGATGGAAACAGTGTGATCTTAGTGAGATTCTTGCTTAAATCCATCAGCGCCAGCCGCCTAAGATTCAGAAATCAAATCTAAACCAACCAACCAAACAAACAAACATGTAGGGGCGCCGTACGTAGAAGCTTGACAACCATCCCACTGACATCTGGGGTCCAGTTTGGAAAATATTTAAGGCACAGTTGTGGACTTGAGGTCGTGCGTCGCTAGCACGGGGGGTGGGGGTGGAAGATTGAGTGACGAAAGAGACGAGAGGGACGACAGCAAGCACCCATCCATGAGTCCATGATCCATTGGGCGGCGCGCAGACTTAACGCCGTCAGTTTCGTTTTCCTTCCCAAAGGAACCTGAATTATTAATTAATTGAATTGAATTCTGAGGACTGAGAGGGAGGGGTCTGAGGAGAGGAGAGGAGAGGAGAGGAGGAAGAAATGACAAATGAGAAAAGGGGAAAGGGGAAAGGAGATGGTGGGGCCCAGACAGAGATGGAATGAGGCCCGAGAGCGAGAAGAAGAAATGGTGATTGCTATTTGCTGGTGGGTGACAGAAACGACGGCAAGTAGATTGGTCGGTGTGTGGGGCCCACCTCCGATTGACCCGACCCCGTCTTTTTCTCTACTCTCTCTACGGGTCTACCCTCTCTCGTCCCCTTCCAGGCTTACATTGCTTAATTTGTTCGGATCCTCTCCAACTGTACGGAGATCTGGTTGATGGGACAGGTAGATTCCGAACGGTCTTTCTAGATCCGACGGCTACTGTTGACTCTTAAAGTGGCGATTCTGTACTGATGGTGGTGCTGTTTATCTTTAACGCTTTATAGACCGGATTTGACAGCGGCGATTCGATGTATAATGGACGGTTGAAATTAGCTAAAGGCGTCCGGCATTTGTCGATAGCTGGAGAGAATTCCTGTTTGGGATCGGTTGACAACGGGTTATTTTGAGAATTTTGATAATGGACTTCTAAATAAATATAAAATAAATTTTAAAAATAGAAAAAAAATTTATAGATGTATTTTTCTACTTATAGATTGAAGGATATTCAAATTTCATTCAATTTAATTATCATTTGATAGTTCATCAAAAACCATTAAATTGAAACCGTTGTAAATTACATAAAAAAATTATGGTCTTTGATGGACTATCAAACGATAATTAAATTGCATGAAATTTAAATTACTCTCAATCTATAAGTAGAAAAACACATCTATGAATTATTTTTTATTTTTATTTAAAAAATCATTATCAAGATGATTAAAATAACCCATTGTCAACCGATCCCCCTCTTCTTTATTTACCTTGCAAGCCTCTGTTCTTTCTTTTACTGTTTGGTTTGAGTGAGCCAACTAATATTACCCGGGCCAGTATATCTTCTTCTGATTCGTTCTTTATCTTCTTTTTTTTTTCTATTTCATGTCTACGAGAGCCCATAAATTGTGTTGACATCTAAGTTTACAATTTTACATGTTTTATGGCTTGTACGAAATATTAATTCTGATTTTTTGGAGTTGTCTGCCGACCGTTTTGCTAAAACAAGAAGAAAAAAAAATACAAATTCAGAAGATACATGAATTCGCAATGAGATTTCATAAATCATTTTACACGTTTCTTTGGATGAAAATTTCCATTTTTACCGACATAATAAAACAAGAAGAAATCATGAGAAACAACCATTTTCCAAATATAAATACAATTAATAGTTGTGCAGAACTCGGTGAGATATAAAGTCCGGATGATATGAAAAGAAGAACACTAATTGACAGTGATTTAAAATGCGGTACATGCAGCGATATATGAGTGTGCGGTCATCTGGATGTGACAAAATTGATATATGAGCGGAAATATTCGGGCGGGAATATGCGAGTGTCTATTCAAAAATGCTAACGCTAGGCGGGAATATGCGGCCGCATACAAAGTTGCTCTTTTTTTTTTTTTTTCTGAACTTGTGTTCTATTTTATATTTGGTCGAGTAATAAGGGGTTATATTATTTTATTAGTTTGTATTAAATCTTATTGTAATGAACTTATATTATTTTGTTAGCTTGTGTTATAATGTATTATGATATGTATTGTATAAAATTGATTATACTGTATATGAACCCGCATATGCCCGCATACCGTATATCTGTATGCACTGGTCTTCGCACGTATATTGAAATATGTATTTTAAAATCTTGCTAATTGGTTAGCAAACATTATTTATGCTGGACATAAATTTTAAAATTGTTTCTTATAGATAATAGTCGCCAACACGCAGAAAAAACATCAATTAAATATTTCCAGTTTATATATTCTCATTTTTCTTTGTTATTTTATAAAGTCTAAATTACCCATATAAAATTAAACATTCTTTTCTCAAAAAAAAAAAGCATTCAAAACAGAATCACATATCATCTTTTAGTTTAATCCAATCCACGCATTTAAATGGATAAGGCTCTCTTTCTTTAGCAAAATGAATTGCAAATGTTGATGTGTAATTTACGATTTTAGTTATGGAGATATAGAACATTCGTGAATTTAACGAACTTAATAGCAATGTATATGAATAAAAGAGATCGTTTGATCTTATTCAATCATTCTTCTTACACTGGTTTACATTCATCGTCTATATATAACATACATTCATTTCCTAACTAACTCGACTAGCTCTTATCTCCAGTAGCTTCTGTACTGTTCTTCTCCAGTTCTGCAGTAACTCTTATAGAACTAATTCAATAAATTATTCAAAAATGTTAAAATTTTCTTCTAATTCCTTGAACTGTAGTCAGATGGTGAAGAGTATCGCTCCGCTATAAACCTATAACAGAGATGTAGGTTCAAATCATGCAACAACAAAAAAATTGGAAATGGTAATAAATGACGATGTTTACAGAAGCTCTCGTTCAAAAGATTTTTTTTTTTTTGTAATTCTTGTTGCAAATAATATAAGCATCTCTATTGCTACAGTTGCAAAATTCTACAGTTTTTGCTAATTGAAAATTACTTTGTTTCTACGTCAGCAGAGCTAAAATTGCTTGAATGCAAAAAAATTTGACAAATTGTTGGTGTGAGGAATATACATTGATGGGGATTTTCTAATTGGTAACAAAACTTTAGCAGAAGTGTATTTATCAAATTAATAAAAATGAGAATTACTCTTTGATTTAGTGGTAAATACAATATTTTCCGTGTGAAAAATTATAGATTCAAAACCTGAATGGTTTTTTATGAACAATTATATTTGAGTAGCTAGACATTCATCTTTATCTTAAAACAAATTTATCTAATAAAGATGACTGGACTTTTTAAATATATGTAGGAGTTTTCTCCTGATCTCGTTCTTATTTTAAAATAATTGAAAACTCTAATATATTTTTAATACGCATATATATTCACAGTTTATGTTAAATTCCCGTCAAATATTTGAACATATGCATTCACATGCTTTTGAAATTTAATCACTTGAAAAGGACAATAAAAAGAAATTGTGTTTTTACTTTTACTATATATGAGCACGCTTAACATGTTTATGCGGTAGTTGCATGCATAAGGGCGCACACCACATCCTCAATTAAGATTTTTTGCAAAATGATCATTTTATTTGATATACGGATTTTCGATAAGATATATAGTATTTAATAGTATTGTGTTATTAGGTTATGGATCTAATGGTGCCCTAGAGTCCATAATCCATTGAAAATAACAACATTATTTGTAATTTAAAAGGGTCATTTTCAGAAACTAAAAGAGTAAATAAGAAAAATTCAAAAGTAATAAAATTTTATATTCTATTTTATTTTAATATATAGGTCATGTGACTTGTCTCAAATGATTTGACTTTTTTCTTGACAGGAAAGATAAGAGCTAAATTCTTAAATTTCATTAACATTTTATAAAAGACTTGTGACGTCTTATAATTATTTTTTATCACTAAATCAAAATGGCTCTGGTCAAAGATTTTTGAGGTTCAATATAAATACAGTTTCGCGTATGCAAAATATCATAGCTGATAGCTCAGATATATCTAAAGTTCCAAATAAAAGTATTTTATTGTATTTCTTTGTTTTTTTTATTAAATACTTTACACAATTATATTTTGTTCGTAAATCTGAATTTTTTTTAGAATAGATAATTCCAATAATATATGCATGTTTCATCAGATATAAATATATATGGTACTTATGTTCTACAAAACAACCGATTATATACATATTGAAAATCATTTTTTCTGTTTTTGAATAAATCATGTGTTTTCAAAGTCGTAAGGTTGACTCAATTATAGAAATCATTTGAGTGAATTAATGTCCTTCTGTGTGTTGCTTCTTGTGATTACCCATATGCGTGTAAATTTCAAGGATGCGCCTGATGGATCCAAATTCCAAACGGAGATTCAATACGCTAATGAGGATCGTCTGGTTCTTTTTATCACTTTTTTTGGGTGGTGCTGGGGATTTTGGGTTCGGCTCTTTTGTTTCACCCTAGGCATGTAAAAAAAAAACTCGTGGTTCTTGAATAATTTATAATTCATTTAGGATTGATTCGAAATTCTGCTCACTTATTAAATTCGTTAAGTTAATGAATTGAGATTGAGATAGATCTGACTCGAAAAATAAGAAAGTGCTAGGAACACAATTTGAATCTATAAATTTTAAAATTAGAAAGTTGTATTCGTTATTCGGGAACAAAATGCTATTCACGTATTTTGTTATAGTAGGGTTGATTATCCGGGCTTCGCCCCGAACAAAAACTTATATTTTTGACAAGTGATTTATTTATATTGAGGAATGATATGGCCATATAGATATAATGACATAATTTTATCGTTGATATATGCCTTATACATATTATTTATCTATTCTTTTAATCATTGTTTAACATAAATATTTTTACACACAATAAATTATTATTTGATAAAATAATTTGTGTACTAAAAATAATATAATTTCTAAGTAATAGCTAGAAGGGTCCATATATATATATATATATATAAAATCATTAACTCATATTGTGCAAAAATCTCATCCAAGATTAAATATAGTTTGTATTAATAGTTGTGCTTTTTTTTATTTATAATGTTTTAATGTTTAAATAAAAGGTCCATCATCTTTTTATAACTAGGTCTTATTTTTAGCAATGTGTTTAAAGGAATCTTGCATAAATAAATTTAAAATATTTAATTGGATCATAAATAACTAAACATGCAATATAGATCAAAAGAAATGAAAATACGCTACAAATTAGACATCATAAAGAAACAAATAGACGCCACAAATTAGACACATGAAGAAACAAATAGACGCTACATAAATTAATCGTGTACAATAAAATTTAAAAAATGGTACGATTAGTTTGATAGAAGAGAACTTTTAAATCAAACGGTTCTGAATTAGTTCGACGTGGAATAGTTGAAAACACATAAAATCCAACACTTTTCTGGAGTATAATTATTGTAAAAAAGAAAAAAGATCTTATAGATGTATTGTTAACCTATCCATTGATAGTGTTTCAAATATGAATATTATTTGATAGTTCCTTAAAGATTATCAAAAATTTATGCAATTTATAATAATTCTAATTTAATGGTCTTCCAGTAGTATCAAGCGAATAAGCGATGCTTGAACTATATAAAATTTAAAATGAATCAATTCATAAGTTCAATAGTATATCTATAAAGATTTTCAATTTTTTTTAGATTTATTTATCTGAATTCTACTCCCAAGATTATCAAAATGAGCATTGTCAGTGACTCTCCCCTTCTTTTAGGGTTTGTTTGGCACACGCATGGAATAGTAAAAAGTAGGAATAGAATTGCTATTCCGGCTAAATAATTTGCCAAACGAATTTTAGACTAAGTAGAAGAGTGCGAAATAGTGCTAATCCGGTATACCAACTTATAGGTGGAATACCGAATTAGCTCTCGTCGGAATAGCGATTATTGTTTGATTATATTATATTATATTCTTATATTATGATTATGATTAAGATTAAGATTTAGTATGATTATATTATTATATTATATTTATGATTATAATTTATTATT
Organism: Schoenoplectus tabernaemontani; assembly: GCA_037127355.1. Lineage (NCBI taxonomy): Eukaryota > Viridiplantae > Streptophyta > Magnoliopsida > Poales > Cyperaceae > Schoenoplectus > Schoenoplectus tabernaemontani. Next base: position 9,976,483 of record CM073748.1, read on the forward strand.
ATATTAATATTATTATTATTATCATTATATTATTATTATTAAATTATTATTATCATTATTGTTATTATATTATCGTTACTATTAGTATTATTATATTATTTATTATTATTATAAATATAATTTTAATATTATATTATTATATTATGAATATAAATATAATTATTATATTATTATATTATTATGATCAAGATGATTTATTCTTATATTCTTATATTATGATGATTATGATTATGATTATTATTACTTATTATTATTTTATTATGTTGTATTATATTATTATATGTTGATTATAGTTATGATTAATTTATTATTATATTATTATAATTATAATTATTATTATGATTATTATTATATTTTTATTATTATATTATTATGATTATGATTATGGTTATATTATTATGATTATGACTATAATTATTATTATCATGATTATGATTATGATTATTATATTATGATTATATTATGATTACTTATTATTATTATATTATTATAATTATGATTGTAATTATAATTTTGTATTATTATATTACTATATTATGATTATGTTTATATTTTTATTATATTACTATTATAATATTATTATTTATTATGATTATTTTTATTATTTTATTATTATTATTATTATCTTACTATTATGATTATTATTTTACTATTATTATTATTATCATCATCATTAGTAGTATCATAATTATTCATATTTTAACTATTCTGAGTAACAACTGCCAAACGATATTTTTGCTCTTCCGAATAGTCAAGAATATAACTCTTCCACCACTCTTCCAAAAAAATACTATTATATCACTCTTTCAAAATTACCACTCTTCCAAAGCTATTCCTTGATTTGCCAAATGGACCCTTAATCTATATATTTGCTATATAGTGTTGTACAATTGCGTTCTCACTTAAAATTTTGTGAATAAAAAAACGGTTCTCAAATATTGCATCGAACTAAACTAATTTCCAAAATGACAATTTCATTTCCTAAAACACTTGCTTTTCTTTTTCATATTCTTATTTTAATAAAAGTGTATTTTGTTGCTTTCGAGAAAATTGCCATGAAGTATAATATAATTAACATAAAGAAGACTTTACCATTTGCATCAACGTGTGATGAAATTCGTTATCTATTTCACATCATCGATCTGATGGTCATCTCTAACATAAGTTTCTTTATGTATATGGTTTAAAAAACCAATAAAGGTCTATTTAATTGGACAACTACACGTTGTCGTTACGTTACAGAAGAACGCTGCGATTAGCAATTACGAATTGTGCTAATCATTTATTAACGCTGACAGGTATCAGAGGAATTAAATCAAATTGTCTTATTAGCAACGGAGCTAAATTATACTTGCACTTTTTTGGACTCATTTCCTGTCGCTGTTTAGTAGCGCTTTCAAGCGGTCGCATGTTATTTTTTTCTCGTTTCCAATTAATTTTTTCAATATATATATATATATATATATATATATATATATTATCCCGGAGGAGGTCCCGTTCGTGTTGTCATTTTTTAATTTCCCAAGAAATAAGTAATAACAAAGAGCTCCAATTATATATTGCAATTGTCACGTAGAGACAGCTCAACAACTCTTTCATCCTCGGCTCCACGCTTTGTGAGATAATGCCATCACATCCCCTAAGTTTTTTATATTTGATAAATATCTTTCTCAGCCTTTCGGACACTTTCCGAGCTTCTTATGATACTTAGTTCCCGCCTTTCCGGGTGTTAAGTTAATTTAACACTGATAACTTTTGCTGATAAAATGACAAAAATAATATTATATTTTACCATTCATTTTAGTTAAATTCAATAATTATGAAAATATCTTATAAAACGTAAAAAATATTAGTTTAAATATTTTATTTGTCTAATATAAAAAATAGAAATAAAATAAATTATATAAAATATTTTCATTTGAAATATTTTATCAAAAAAATATGTCACCGAAATACCCGTGAAGATATGAAATTTTGACTATAATAAGTTATGTTTTATATTTCTAAATATAATAATTAGTAAATAATTAGTAAAGAAATAATTATAACTAATTAGCTCTTTTTTATATTTCATACAATAATTTTTAATAAATATTATTGCAAAAATAAATAAAATTATTAATACGGTTTATTTTATTTTTAAACATTAATTCAGGACAAAATATAAATATTCCAAGAGTAAATTACACAAATGGTCCTTAAAGTATTATCATTTTATCAAATTGGTCCTTTAAGTTTTAAAGTTATCAAATTTGATTCTTAAAGTATCACTTTGTTATCAAATTGGTCCTTAAAGTTTTAAAGGTATCATGTTAGTCCTTGAAGTATAAATCAGATATCATGTTAGTCCTTGAAGTTTTTAATTTATATCAAATTAGTCCTATTTAAAATTTATTAAAAATAATATTTTTATTTATCATAGAATGAATTTCTAACATTGTAACTAGTATGAATACGCTGATTGAGAGGCTCTAATTGAACCCGTGAGTTTTCTTTTTGAAGAAAATGAGCACAAACCCACCAATGTTTGTGGTAACCTTCCCCTTCCCCTTTGCAACGAAATTGAGTGTTGATTGAACAAACGTTCTCCTGTGCTTTGATTGGAAAGGCGCGTTAGTGATTTGCTTTTAGTACTTTTTACTATTTCATACAACAATAAAAATATTGCATTAGTGTTGTATTGTTATAAATTAATTTATATAATATTAATAAAATTTTCTCAAATTATAAGATATATTATATGATATGGATGTCAACATAAATATTTATTTTTTTAGCATTGATAATGATATGATTAATATATTATAAATAAAAAAGTTTAAGAAATAAAATGATAAAAGAGTGATACTTTTGATACTTTAAGGACCAATTTGATAATTGAGTGATATTTTAGGGACCATTTATATAATTTACTCATATTCCAATGAATATTTTTGTAATTTTCAGAATTTTTCATAATTATTGAAATTACAAAATGGGTGTTAAATAGAAAGATGCGTGAATCACTCTATCAACAAAATTCACCGGGAAATTAATTATCATAAATTAAAAATTCAGAAAGGTGCTTGTCATAATTAAAAGTTCAAAAAATTAGTTTATCAAATTTTGAAAGTTTGTGGGCGCATGGTGGCGTTACCTTGTTTTTTCCTGGATTTATTTGATTATATCTGCTCCGGGGTCTGGTGTTAAGCGCAGCATTGCGACTCCACTGCGCACGCATGTCAAGGAATAGATATAAATAAACGAAAATAATAATCATAACTCATATAAGTCATATGAGAAACAAATTAAACAAATTAAACAAAGATATATACATTTGACCACTTAGAAAAGAGACATGGAAAAGGAAAACGACTGTTTTTTGTACGCACGGCTCTTTCTTCCTCGATATGATAATGCGTCCGAGTTGCCAGCAAGTAAGGCCCTGAAATAGATTAGGTCGGTTGCTGATTTGACAATTTGAGTTATCTATTATTTATTGCATTATTGATGCATGTCAGGAGTGTTCACCCCTCTTAGCTTTCAGACCTGTCGTTTAGGGCTACATTAAGGCCTCTTTCGGAGGCTTCTCTTGGTGTGTGAATTGAGTTGAATTTCACTGTGAGTGTGATAAAAAAATTCACTCCAATTTTTTTTCCACCTCCGCAGGAATGGTCCGAACGGACCTAAAAGATCATGTTTATCGTTTAGTAGGTATCAATTCGGATTCGAGTTAATTTGATCCGAACATGTGATGTGAATTAATGTAGTTTGATCTAATCCGGTTCACTAGTTAAATGAACTGAATTTGAGTTGGGATTACCTCACTTTATGGTTTGATTTGACTTGAATGATAATAATTTATATGTTTTTTTTATCGAACTCTAATGTAATAACTTCTCTCTCATTCTCTCTCGTCATCTCAACGACTTAATAACATTTCTTACTAGCTCATGACTCGATTCATACATTATATTATTTTTTGTCTGAGTCTATCCCTTCATTCAAATATATTGTCCTTGAATTAAACTTTTACTATTATGTATTTGTTCATTCAAATATATTGTCCATGAATTTATCTTCGATCTCGCAAAAGGCAATCATGAATGAAGATTTGGAAAATGCCGATCCTTTTTTCTTCCAGCATAATTAATTCCAGCCTTCCAATTCTAATTTTGTATTTGAGTTGAATGCCATAACCCAACAAATACCACTCAAAAATGAAAAGCCGTTGTTGAATGTTGATTGTTTAAAAATTAAGACACTTGTATCTTGTACTGTTATTGGGTAGGTAGACAACTACGTGAGAAATGTTATGAAATTACCACTCTGCGTCAATAAATTTTGTTTTATGTGTGAGTTGATTTGGTCCAAAAATGATGCATTAGATCAATCAATATATGAAAAGAAATGGAATTCTGAGAAATCATAGTTCTGTGCCGTTCTAGTAGCCTCGTACAACGGTGTCTCCTCTGTGTGCATTGGTGGAATTGAAGGCATATCTCATTTTCTTGCTTGTTGTTAGCTTCCCATTTCCATCCCACAACTGCGCACCTATGTCTATTGTATATGAAGGGTATAATTGCCATTTGAACATTTTTAATTCATGTTAATCCATAACTTAATCTCATCAAATTAAGAGATGATAATCTTATATAAAAATTGGGTTTAAACGAGTAGTTATGTAATTATAACGTTTTGATGGAGAGATATATAAAACTTGAAAATTTAATAGGTATAATACAACTAATTCTCTCAAAAACTGGAATGTACAACGAAATTATATTAAGAACAAATCAAAGGACCCAAATAAAAGCCCATGGAAAGCATGATTATGTACTCGAGAGTCGAGATCATCAACTTGGACCGAAAAAAGGCCCATGGGCCATGGGGCTTTGTACAGAGATCAGCAACCCAAACGCTTCCACCCTTAACAGTATTACTACGCTATATAATATATTACGTGTAATAAATATCTTATATAGAGCCTAATCTGCTCACGCAAGCAGTGCGATGTTTAGTTGGAATCCGATGTGTCAGCCATGTCACGACTATCAGTACACGTGTCGAATCACTAACCGTTCGTGCTGAATTTGCTCACATGGGTCGTTATCCTACCAGAGTCGCATCACAACAGATCTATTTCCCCATTTGGACCCACACCAGGCCGTTGGATCTTTTCCACGAGCCCATGCCGGCCATGCTGCACTATTATTTACTTCTCCATATCCCCTCCAACATTCCGAACAGAGAACAGCGTAATTAGTCCATTCAGAAGTCCCCACGCAAGGGAAACTCGATCCTCGACTCAGTGCGTCTCTACTCCCCCACAGTCCCTAATGTTCTAAATTTAGATACGCCGTGGCCGTAAACGGTACAGAACGATACAAACACGGCTGGAAACGGAACTGGTTAAGGCACGGCACGGGAACGGAACGGTCCTGTTTCGTGCCCGTGTCTTAACCGTGTCGTGCCCGGCTTTTAGAAAATTTGAAACGGCACGACACGGCATGGTTAAGGCGTTAGACACGGCACGGGTACCAGGCACTGCACGGAACAGAACGGAACGGGGAGATTTGTATGATGAATTTAAAAATGCAAAGTATAAAGTGTCATTAACTTCTGATATTTGATCGGCTGGTAAACATGATAAGTCATATTACACTATTACTGCTTATTGGATCACTGATGATATCAACTTTGGGACATAGTTTTTAAATAAAAGATTATTTGCTTTTCGAGAACTGGAATATCCGCATGATGCAGAATCAATTTTTAGGTTTGTGTTAAGTATAATTGAGGAATACCAATGTCGAGATAAATTTTTTTCTATTAGTTTCGATAATGCTAGTAACTGTAATGCCGCAATTAGACTTTTAATAAATACTCTCAAACCCATAATGGATGGTGCATTTTTCCACACAAAATGTGCATGTCATATTCTAAACTTAATTGTGAAAGCTGGTATGGAAGTCGACCCAATTCAGAATTTGATCGGCACGACACGATTAAGGCACGGCACACCAGACACGGCGTGCCTTATCTGTGTCATGCCTCCTTCTATCATTTTTGGGCACGGCACGACACGACACGAAAAAAAAATAAAATAATAAAAGACACGACACGAAAGTACGGCGTGCCCGAACACGACACGGTCCGGCACACACGAATTTAGAACACTAACAGTCCACTCAATGGCTGAGGAGGAATAAAATTACGTCATTATATATATTTATACTAATTTTAAAAAATATTAATTAAATTATATATATTTATAAAATTTAGTGGTGTCATTTGAACCCACACTTGTGCATGTAGCTCCGCTACCGCTCTCACTGATTTTTTAATCTAATAATATGATAAATCTTATCATTAATAATAATAGCGTAATGAAATTAAATTTTAATATTAAAAATTATAACGCATCAATATGAGTGGCGCATAAAATAACTTCACTCTCACTGACACATTTAGAAAAGACGATACTAAGAGTGACGTCATTTTTTTTGGCTTTGACTGAGAAGGAACAAAAAGACAAATGAGTTTGTAGATACTGTAGTAACTAGTGGGAGTGCGACACTCTCACTGGTGTATATATTATTTTTTGAAAAGTAAAAAAGAAAAGATGTTAATGAGAGATGTATTTCTAGATTCATGTGATGCACTATAATTTTTAGTATTAAAATTTATTTTTTTTGCGTTATTATTATTAATAATAATATTTATCAAATTATTAAATTAAAAAATCGGTGCTTCTCCTTGTTTGCCATGTGATTGTTATAGCGGATGGGTGCCGAGAAGAAAGAAGAAAATCTGATAGATGCCAAAATATCGTGTGGGAGAAATCCAAAATTCCGAATCCCATTGGCTGAGAGAATGTCCACGTGGCAATTGTGGGACAGTACCTATCCAGATTTCCTGGCCACCATTTCTCCTTGAACTTGGTATAAATAGCCCCCCCGGAGCTCCTTGGTTCTCCACCACTCAAATTCATTTATATAGTCTAAATTCGAAATATTTGTGTTCTTTTCCGTAGATATTTTTTGTGAGATTTTCTTATAAATAAAGATAGATATGGCACTACGAGCTTCTTTCCTTCCCTCCGCTCTCACTGTACACAAGGAGGTAATGCGAATAGAATACGAGTTTATAAGTTACCCTTTTATGTCAATTTAAGTAGGATTGCAGAAATTTATTCAGTTTATCAGTTTGCAATTACTATGTCTATACTGGCGTACTTGGACACAAAACTATTGTTTTGGCCCAATGCAACTATCAGGCTACTTCAATCAGAAGTTTCTAGTGATTGGAAATTTTTTTGTCATTTTATGCCGCACTTGAAATTATTTAATAGTAATCGTACTTAATTACAATTTACAAAAATTATTCTAATGTAGGCCAAATTGGGCGTCAAGGATTCTACATTTGTTGGCATTTCTCTGGCCAGCCATGCCAAGTCTGAATTTGCTCCTCTTCGCTCAAAGGTAAATTCTAGGAGAAATTATCATGAATAATTAATACACAAAATTTTATCCCATCAAATAATCATCCAATTAACCAACTGTCAATCCTTTTGCAGAAGCTACGCACACCGATTGTCATCAGAGCTCAAACAACTGCAGTTGCTGCCCCAGGGCTGAACAAATCTACTGTAGAGGGCAAAAAAGTCCTTAGAAAAGGTGTGGTAATAGTAACTGGAGCTTCCTCTGGCCTAGGGCTTGCTGCTGCTAAGGCTCTTGCTGAGACCGGAAAATGGCACGTAATCATGGCATGCCGTGATTTCTTGAAGACTGAAAAAGCTGCCAAGTCAGCTGGCATGCCAAAGGAGAACTACTCCATCATGCACTTGGACTTGGCTTCCCTTGACAGTGTGAGGCAATTTGTTGACAATTTCAGACAAGCAGGCATGGCTCTTGATGTGTTGGTGTGCAATGCAGCCATTTATAGGCCAACTGCAAGGCAGCCAACCTACACAGCAGATGGTTACGAGATGAGTGTAGGGGTCAACCACCTGGGTCATTTTCTCCTTGCGAGATTGCTGCTTGAGGATTTGAAGAAGTCCGATTATCCATCAAAACGCCTCATCATTGTTGGATCCATTACTGGTACATAACAATGTTACTTACCTTTTGTGTCATTCATCTCCCCTCCCCCACTCCCCTCTAGTTTAGATTGGGAAACTGCTTTAATATATTAATGGAAATTTGTAAATTATGGTACATTATTATTGTTGTAACCTGTCAACAGCAGCATCCTATAGCTATTACAATGACAATGAAAATAGCATTTATCTATTTTTACTAGCCAGTCATCTGTAAGACTTGCCAAATTAAATTTCTAAGTATTGATCCAATTTTAGGAAACACTAACACCTTGGCCGGCAACATTCCACCAAAGGCCGGTTTGGGTGATCTTCGGGGCCTGGCAGCCGGATTAAACTCACACCACTCCAACATGATCGATGGGGGCAGCTTTGATGGTGCTAAAGCATACAAGGACAGCAAGATTTGCAACATGCTGACAATGCAGGAGTTCCACCGCCGATTCCACGAGGAGACAGGAATCACTTTTGCCTCGCTTTATCCAGGCTGCATTGCCACCACTGGCTTATTCAGGGAACATGTTCCGCTCTTCAGAGCCCTATTCCCACCTTTCCAGAAGTTTATCACCAAAGGTTTTGTGTCAGAGGCAGAGTCCGGGAAGAGGCTTGCACAGGTATGCAACGATTCAATTTCAAACCATCTCTAAAATTGGCTAGTATCTTATACCTTTGAGGATGTACCTTAGACTGGATCTCAAATTTCAGGTCCAAAATTTTGATAATTATTTATTTTCTGATTTTCAGGTGGTCAGTGATCCCAGTCTGACAAAGTCTGGCGTGTACTGGAGCTGGAACAAGGATTCAGCATCTTTCGAGAACCAGCTCTCCCAGGAAGCCAGTGATCTTGAGAAGGCTCGCAAGCTGTGGGAAGTTAGTGAGAAGCTGGTCGGATTGGCCTAAATAAATGCAATAATAATTTTCGTTTGCTTGCGAGATTGGTTTTGGAATTCAATTGAGTTGCATCAGGGCTGTTAGGTTGCTTTGCACCGGAGATTCTTGTAGTTGTAGAATTTTTGTACAATTTTTGGTTAATCAGTGGAATAAAATCTCAAGCTTTGTTTTCCCATGTGATGGCTATGGAGAACACTTGACTGATGATGGCCAGCTTTTCATTTATTCACATTGCATACTAACTTACAAAAAATGATTGTTGGATCTTTTAAATGGCACAGGGAAAATCCCTGGTTGTGGTTGGTGGCTCAGAATAAAATTGAATTGACAAAAAAGTACAAGCTTTTTGCAAAATTGAAAATTGCCTTTTTGATTCCATCAAAAACCAGCATTCTGGCTTTAAAGGATAAGTAGAACTAGTCCTCTTCTGAAATTTGGTGCTAAACTGACAACTAGGAGGATATTCTGAGTGAGTAAAACTGAATCTTCATTTTTCAAACATATAACTATAAGAAGAGACTTTGAATTATTGTATTTTACGGAAATAGTAGCATTGCAAACTTGAACTCCTGGGCTCAATCATGCAGCAGAAATGAAAAACAGAGTTTAGGTTATCTGGTTCGTGAGAATGTTGATCTCTCAGCATTTATTTTACTTTCTGTTCCTTCTCTCACTCAAATTCAATTTCCATTTTCTAATTTATCTAAGACCTTCAATTCTTCATTTAAGTAGACCCTAAACCCTACTGAAGAAAAGAATAATGGAATTTAAGTCCGAGTGTTTAGCAAATGAAGTTGTACCACTGTCAATATACGAACTTTGTGAAGATGGTATCGGCAAAAAGAGACACTTTACGCTCTTCTGCAAGAACTAAACCTGTGGTTTCGTTCGTTTTTTTTTCTTTGATATAGAATTTTGCTATAGTTTCTCATAAATAAGCTGATAAAACATTAGTAGATATCCTGTTTGCATTTTGGGTTCATATCAGTATATCACAATCAACAACTGACAAATGACAACGATGCTTGAATAATTACATGCAGGACAACATGATATTTCAAATAGGACCCTCACATTAAAATTGGGCCTGTTTACTGTTCTGTTGTCATAAATTGGAAGCCTACACACAATTTCATTTTTCTTTGATGGTGGAAACTCAGCCCGTTTAAAGTCATATTCTAAAGAAAATTTATGATCATACAAAATATAACCTTTTGTCGTTTACTTTTTATAATGATTTACTGGAGAAGACATTCTGCAATTTTATGGTCTTTTGATCACTTCATGGATTTGTTAATTTTAAGCTTTCAAGTTTCAATCAATATATTAAACATCTTTAATAAATTGAAAAGATGATAATGAATGCCACCTTGCATGACGGGGACTTTGGATAATTATGCTTCACATGAATACACACCACGAAAATTCTAAAAAACATTTTATAGAAATGCTGAGGTGAGCATCTCCGATCGAGATGATTAGAAATGTTGATTTCTATCAATCTTCCAATCATGGATTCTGATCTGACGGCTCAGATCGATCCGTTAACCGTGTTTCTGATGATAGCAGGATAAATATTCAACGAGTGGGAGCCTTAAACAAATGCTTCAAAACTCTAAAGAATTGAGAGCTTCTTTATCAATATGTAGAAGACGTAATATGAATTTCTATAAATTTTTATGATCACGAATAAGATATAAATTAATTAAAACATTAGCAGAATCATAAAAATGTAGAGGCTAAAAACATGAACAAAATCATTAAAACGCATTTTAGTATAGTTTAAATGATTTGGCTCAGATAAATTTATAAATTTATAAAAGTCATAATTTTACATAAGAAATTCGATAATTTTACATGAACATAATCAGTAAAATGCATTTTAAAAGTATTCTACTAGAATTTGTGCGCAACGTACGTACGTTGTATATCTGATTTAGTTCATACAAAGTTTTAAACATGTAGAAGACATAAACTAATTATTTTTAAACATGTAGGAGACATAAACAATTATAATTTATGTTATGAAAGAAAATTTAAACATGTAGAACATATAAAGGTCACTAAAGCTTCAAGCTTTTTAAATATGCCACATTATTATTATTTTCACTATTAATTTTGTTTAAATATTTTCATCTATTTAAATTCAATGATTCATGTATAGATTTTTTTTCTCTCTCTCTTCAATTAAAATAGATAAGTATGATATACTTGAAGTGAAATTTAACTCTTAATATGATTTAATTTTTTTGATATTATTCTTTAAAGTTTATCATATTTAATTATATTATTATTATATACATCTCTACTATTTAAAAAAATTATGTTCATATTTTTCTTAATGAGTAATTTTTACATTTTTAATTATTTATTTGAAAACTATTTGTCGGGACAAACCCCGAGATACAACCCTGGTTACTCAAAAATCAGTTTACACAAACAATTTAGAAAACTAGAGTTGTAACTTGGCTTTCACCCCAACAATAATGTCCTTAAATAATTAATTATAAATATAAAATTTTAATATATTTAATAGCATTTCACATTAAAGAAACTTTAAATAATTTTTTTTAAATGCTAAAGATATTTATAATAATTATTATTATTATAGATAATATAACTAAATGAGGAGAGAAAAATTATATATGAGATATTGAATTGAAATAAATGAAATGATTGAAACAAAATCAATAAAAGAAAAGTATTGATAATGTGGCAAGTGCAAGAGGTTTAAAAGACTTAATTTTGTTGTGGAGTATAACTAGGACTGCCCTTCATTCTTCACTCTAAAAATAAAAGTGTGTATTAGTGAAAAATTAATTTTAAAACTCGTAAAAAAATATATCAAATGAAAAAATATTATTAGTTATATCACAATTATTTATAAAAAATAATAAGACGCGATAAATGCTAATCAAAATTTAATAATATAGATGAAGTGACATGTTCGAGATGAAGTGATAAAAGTTGATAATTATTACAAAATCAATGATTAATAATATGGATGAAGTGATACGTTCGAGATGCTTGAAAATTCATTTTTTTACAAAAAAATAAAGATGAGAGTATAAATTATTTATTTTTAAATATTTATAGTGTTTGATACTAGATGAAATACTGATTTTCAAAATGAAAAGGAGAATATAGAAGACGTGATCAACTCTCTTATGTATAATTATAAATAAATCGTAAAAGCTCTCTCTTTTTCATAGATTAAAAAACATTAACGCTCTTATGATGTGGTGCTAATTGACGAGAGTAGAATTGGAGTCAATAAGAAACTAGAGTTGTGGAGACAAATTTTAGAATCGAAAAGTTTTAGACTTAGTAGGACCAAAACTGAATATATGAGGTGTCAGTTCAGCGAGGAAAACTCAGATGACGGAGATTTTAGTTTGGATAGACAAGTAGTATCCATAAATGATACATTTCGGTATTTGAGATCGATGTTGCAGAGTGAAAGCGAGATCGATGAAGATGTTAGCAATAAAATAAGAGCTGAATGGGTAAAATGGAGACAAGTATCTGGTGTTCTTTTATTAATATTAAACTGAATATATCTAGTCATAAGTTCCATTAATAAATAATTTTAAACTGTTCAATTTTGCTGAGAGTAAAATTATGATGAACAATGCGACATATTACCAAGTTCCAAACAAGCATTTATGATCTATGGAGTGTGCTCTTCTACCTTACAACAATGAACCAAATCACATGGACCCAATATTGGAGTTGAACCTACTACCTTTCTGACCTGATAAGAACATATATTTTCCCCAGCTTGCCTTTCATGCTGGCTATGGATGCAGAGCTCCCTGAATTACTATTTCAAAAAAATATTCTCATACTGAATTTTCACCTTCCAAATGATTCTTATATCACTACAATTATATAGCAGGCATTGCAAAGAAAAATATAATAAAACAGTTTGAACAAAAGAATTTAAACTGATTAGCAAGCATTTGTTGTTAACTTCGACTTCTTGCTTAAAAGATGAAACAATACAGTTTTAGCTTCTGATTTTTGAAATTCAATTAATTGACTAAGATAAAGCACATGTCATTTATCATCAAAACTCATGCCTTCCTCTCTTTTTCAGATGTAGGCGTGATGAGTGGTTGATTCTCTTCATCCAAAAGGACCTACACATAACTGAAGTGCAACAAGAAGTTCTTGTCGGATGACTTAGCTTCGTCTCCCTCATAGGTAGTCTCGCTGCAGGCCGCACCTCTGACTCCATTGGCCGTAAATGGACCATTGCTCTTGCTGCTATTATATTTCAAACTGGTGCAGCCATCATGACATTTGCCCCTTCCTTTACAGTATGCTTCCTTCATTGGATGTTGATTGAAATTTGCTTTTATAACTTTGTATTTGCCTAAAACACTAATATTTGGTGGGTATAACAAGAAATTCTGAGAAAAAATAACTAGGTTTGGTACTCCCCATCTCCTGTATTTTTTTCTTTTGTATGTGCAATAAACAATGAAAAAGGAACTGAGGATTAGGATTGAAGTACATTGACAAGGAATTGCATCCGTTGAGGATTAGTTCTGAAGTAAATTGGCAAGAAATTTGCATCCAGCAAGAACATCTGTTCCAACTGTTATTGGACTACTGATGATTGCACTGACAGGTTATACATAATATTTTGACGTTTGTAAGGGTGTGCTTGTAGTTGGTAAAAAACTTGTCAAGAATTCTGACCTTATATTCTTTTTAATCTGAACAGGTATTGATGGTGGGTTGTCTCTTGGCTGGGGTTGGCATTGGCTTTGGCATCATGATTGCCCCTGTGTATATTGCTGAGATTTCACCAGCCGCAACACGTGGTTCCCTCTCCTCCTTCCCAGAGATCTTCATAAATGTAGGGATCTTATTAGGGTATATATCAAATTATGCATTTTTGGGCTTATCTGATCATATAAATTGGCGAGTCATGCTGGCTGTGGGGATTTTGCCGACAGTTTTTATTGGGTTTGCTTTACTTGTCATACCTGAGTCGCCTAGATGGTTAGTGATGCAAAACCGGACCGATGAAGCCAGGTCAGTTTTGATCAAGATAATAGGTTCTGAGGAGGAAGCCACCAATAGGTTGGCTGAGATAGAGGCGGCTGCACTGTCTACAACAGCTGGCAAGTTTGAAAACACAAAGGCAGTGTGGTCAGAAATTTTAAAACCCTCTCTAGTACTTAAAAGGATGCTCATAACTGGTTTGGGAATTCAGTGCTTTCAGCAAATAACGGGCATAGATGCAACTGTGTATTATAGCCCAACAATACTCAGAACAGCTGGTATAAAATCTGATAACAAACTTCTTGCAGCAACAGTTGCAATCGGGTTCGCAAAAACCATATTTATATTGATTGCAATTCTTCTTATAGTAAATGGAGAGAAGCAGCTAAACCAAATAGGCAAATTGTCATACCAATCGTACTAACATACAATAGTGGTTTTCTCCCGACATGAGATTGGTTTCTACACGAGCAGGGATTGCTGTGGCCTTGGCAACTGTTTGTGGAAATGTTGCATTTTTTTCAGTTGGCATGGGTCCGATAACTTGGGTAATGGGATCTGAGATTTTTCCCCTGAGGGTGCGGGCCCAGGCGGCAGCACTTGGTGCAGTTGCAAATCGGGCGAGTAGTGGTCTCGTTGTGTCATTTCTATCCATCTGTGATGCCATTTCTGTGTCTAGTACATTCTTTGTTTTTGGGGTTTTATCGGCTCTTTCAGTGGCATTTATGTATAGATTTGTGCCTGAGACAAGAGGGAAAAACCTGGAGCAGATCGAGGCATTGTTTGGTGATGAACAAGGGGGATGGGAAGGGAAAGAGATGGAGCTTAGTGATGTCAAGTATGAAGGGATAACTAACAGATAGCTTTAGCATTAATCACAATCTTATTCACCCACACGAACTTTTTTTCTTTTTGTTTTTGGTCATTATTGGATGCTTCCGAAAATGTGGATTTCGACGTTATAGGAAAGGTGGGAAACAAGGCAAATATTAACCTCTTTATTTTTCCAAACTGTATTATAAAAGGTTACATGTCATGTCCATGTGAATGGAGCTTTTTTCAATAGATAAAAGAATTCTGAATAAGAAATGTAAAAAGCTTGAAAATTTGATGGTCGCCACAGTTGAGCTGACGAGAGTTTTATACACGCTTTTGTGACTACTGAAGCGCTGTGCCTTTTGCAAATTCCATTCAGCTGACAGCAAACTAAATGCTTTGAGAAATTGGCACACACGAGCTGCAGCTCACTAGTTAAAAAATCAGAAGAGCAAGACGGGTAAAAGAATTTTATCTAATGTAAACCTCACATGCCCTACTGTACGATTACCAAAGAAAGAAAAAGAAAAACGTGAAGATCTAATATAACAGTAGAACCGATATTCACTAATCAATAAGAAGTCTTAGAGAAGACGCCAGTTATAACTATCTTAATATACAACCATAGGCAAAGCAATAATCAAACAGACAAAAGAAGCATACTCCCAATTTTAACTCGAGATTATCATGCTCTCCTCTGATGGGGTTCCTTCGCCACCTGCAGGTGGAGGAGCCCGCTTAATAATCGACCTTGGCACATCAAGATCATCCTGCATGCACCGCTGAGCTGGGTGTGAAAGCAGGACACACATATGTCGAAAGAGGACACGTGTCAGCCCCTGCCCACTCTCAAAGATGTAACCTTCGTACTGTGACACATGTTCAACTGCATCAACTAGGGTATCATAGACCTTCTGAGGGCAGTTGTCAGGTCCTGGTTTGTCATGCAGGTATACCACATCCATTGTGAACATTTTCTGGTTGATTGGCCAATGGTGCTTTGGCTGTACCGATGACCGGCAATAAATCAACACCTGGTATTGGGAGATCAGTATGTAATAGCATAAAATGACCTCTACACAACAACCGCTAATGCGATGTTTGCTAGTTTTCCCCAAAAAAATCAAAATTTCAATTAGACTGCTCAAATAATCCAAAATTCAAATTTTAATGTAGACATAAATAAAAGTTTAAACTAAACCTTTTTTATGCATCAGATAACACAAGGATTCAGCGCGTAAGTTTTCAAATTTGAAAACTAGAGATCTAACTGTTTATATAAGGAAGGAGAAACATGGTATTTCATGAGATGTAGCAGCTTACAAGAGGTATTTTCAAATTTTACAGGTATTTTGCACACAAAATTCTCAATCTCAAATTAGAATATCCCAACACCTGGATTTGAATATTATTAATGAACTTGTCTGATAAAAATCACCTGAGTTTTACCTTGGAATGTTCCAGAATGACATTTGAGTTAAAATAACTGAACTTAAAGGACAAATCCTGATTTTTCAACATATCATGCTCCAAAATCACGAAAGGGCCTTAAATTTTCAATCTCTAGTATCTGACAACCAAAACATCTCAATTTTTTTGGTTCCGATAATACATGAGACATCATACCACTCTGAAGAGCCTGCCCTGTGCATGAGACCTCTTTGCCTCAAAATTTGCAACATCAAATAGCTTGGTGATATCAGCACCTTCCACAGGAGTGTCTGGCACAGTCAGAAACCGAACTACTTCTGTCACTGATTTTACATCATTACTGAACTCCCTTTTGACCTGAAAACATAAGTTCGTCATTAAACCATTTCCTTATTGTCATTGATGATTACTTGCATTTTGTAGAACTACGGTTTCATGAAACAAAATTAGTACACTCTTGGCCTACTGGATTTGTAAGTAAAATCATTATCCAGAGTATCAAATTAGATAATTGACTTGGAATCTACATATCTAAAACAGCTGTACTAAATTTCAAGACAAGTATTAAGTTTTTGGGTGCATCAATGTACTTTCAACTGCTGAATGAATGCTGTTGCTTCTCAGCAAAAAGAAAACGAGGGGTAGGGACCGTAGGGTAATAGCAGACAAATAAAAGGCATCAACATAAAACAAGAGTTCCATGTTCCATCAATACCCAAGAGAAGCTTTTTCCAAGAGAAGAGAAGGCGAAGCGGTGGTCCGTACACATGGTGAGCTTCGAATGAGTGAAGAGTAACAACGCTTGCTTGATCGCATCTAAACGGGTAACGGCCCGGCCTTTGGGACCCGCAACCCGCATCTCAGTACGCGATTCCGGTCCGATATCTATACAGAAGAGGATGTCCTCTGGCATGAACAAGCTCGGAGGGAGACTGTACAGCGGAGGCGGAGGCAGAGGCGGCGGCGGTGGCGGCGCTGATATCGAAGCATCCGGGGCGCCTCCTTCCATTCGTTAGCTTCTATCGGGGAACTTCGATCGACCGATCCAATTGCCCCCTATTCAGTATTTGTCCCCTTTCTTTTTGTCTGACAACAAATTAACCCCTTCATCCTTTTCTTTTTTCTTTTCTTTTTCTCTGACTAAGGCAATTTCATTCCGGTGGGATTTGAATCTTGCTTCCGGAAGCATATTCTGTTAAGTAAATCAGATTTTGAGTTTATATGTGACATCGATTTTAAATCACGGTTAAGTATAGATATAGGGATCGACAGTCGTCGTCCGAGCAAATTCCTTAAGAAAATCCTCCACCTAATTTTTCATTTTAGCAAAAAAAAAAGAACAAATTTTTAACTATTTTTTTCATTTTTAGCAAAAAAAATACGTCCGTCTACATAAGTGAGTCAGATAAACAAAATAAATATTTATATAAGTGAGTTAGTGATTTATATAAGTAAGCTAGATATTTAGATATGTGACTTAGGTATTTAGATATGAGATTCAGATATTATATGTGAGGTTCAGGTAATTAGATATATAACTTAGGTATTTAGATATGAGGTTCAGGTATTTAGATATGTAACATAGGTATTTAAATATGTAATTTAGATATTTAGATATGCAACTCAGTTATGTAGTAAAATAATAGAAAGATAGAGAAAAATAGTTTCGGAAAATAAAATTATATGGGAGAAACTGACAAATATCACATGGATTGTACGGGGAAACGTGTGTGACAGATAAGAGAGAAGAAAAATCTCGGAAAATAAAAAGGACTTGAGTATTATATATATTTCTCAAGTATTCAGATAGATGAACTATGCATTTAGATATGTGAATTAGGTATTTAGATAGGTGAACTAGGTAATTAGATAGGTGAACTGGGTAATTCCAAAGAGGTATTTTGATATATGACTTAGGTATTTAGATATAAGACTCAGGTATTTAGATATGAGGTTCAGATAATTAGATATATAACTTAGGTATTTAGATATATGACTTATGTATTTAGATAAGTGAATTAGATATTTAGATAGATGAACTGAGTAATTAGATTGGTGAACTGAGTATTTAGATAAGTGAACTGAGTATTTTGATATGTGACTTCGGCATTTAGATATGAGACTCATGTATTTAGATATGAGGTTTAAGTAGTTAGATATATAACTTAGGTATTCAGATATGAGGTTCAAGTATTTAGATATATAACTTAGATATTTAGATATGTGATTTAGGTATTTAGATATGTGTTTTAGATATTTAGATATGTAACTCAGTTATGTAGTAAAATAATAGAAAGATAGAAAAATAATCTCGAAATAAAGTCACGTGAGGAATAAAAATGACTTAAGTATTTATATATGTTTCAGATATTTAGATAGAAAAATAATAACATTATATGGGATGTACAAGGAGTCACGTTTTACGGATAGTCGCGTTGAACAAAAAAATGTGTGGGGGATTTTTTTGGAAGACGAAAGATGTGGGGAGAAAAAAAAATTCTCATTGATATATCGGTTAGATTTAGATTTACATAGTTCTATTTAAAAGCTATTGTGTGGACAAATTTAATTTTTGAGTTACCACAGACGGTGCGGATTCTGTGCTTCTGAGGTCCGAGGTGAAATGAATGAAATGGAATAAAAAATTATAAAAAGAAAGGAGGGATTAATTTTTCTAACTCCCAAATTAGAAGTGAATGATTCAAAGAAAAATGAATAGAAATAAGCGGATCTTTTTTATTTTCCTTTTTATTCCATTTACTCATCCTCGTTCTGAGTGGAACTAAGAGCATCTTTAATGTAGTAACCGGTTTTAAATCTTTTATTACTATCATATCAGATTTAATTAAAAAAAGTTACTAATTACAGTTAACACTTTTCAATGTAGAAGCCGTCTCTATATTTTATTTATGCCAAGTCATTTAACGAAAATAGAAAAAAAATAAATAGGTTTAGCGAAAATGATCTCCAATGCTAAATTAAGCAAGTTGCTAATCTGACGTAGCAATTATAATTGAGTTGCTAAATTAAAAACTATGATTAAAATTTCTAAATTAGAAATTGTCTCTCCAACACTAAAATAAAAAATAGACAATAACATATAGGAATAAAAAATTTCATTGAAGATGCTCTCAAGAGCACAAACTTAGGAGTGTTAGGGTATGTTCGGCTGTGAAATGGGATTGAAAATAGACAAAGGATTTGAACTGATTTTTATTGTTTGAGTGAGGAAAAAAATTCAGTTGAACTGAATTATTTATTTTCCACGGAAACAGTGAAGAAAACAAACAAGTCCTTAGACTGTGCTTTACAAAGATAGAGAAAGGGAGAGAAAGAAGATGAGACTGATCGGGCTTATATTTTGTTCGTCCAAATAAGTTTATTTTAGAATATAAATGGGTCAAGTTGATCGTGTTTTATATAGTTTTTCAATCCGATAGACATTACTCGGGTTATAATATTTTTAATCCATAACCGATCAATAAAAAGAAAAAATCACTGAGATTAAAATTTTTCTTAGGCGGTCAGGTTTTACGGGATTCACAAGTCTATTCTTTATTTGACAATCTTCTATATTGTAGAAAAATGATGGCAAGATTAAAAACGAAAGAAATTAAAATAAAATACCACATAATATTAATATAGCAATAGTGTTATTACAAGCTAAATTTTACAGTTACACAATAACATCAAAGTTGTTTACATAGTTTAAACAGTAAATTATTTCTTATAACAGTGAGATAATAAAACTTCATTTTCAGAATAATAATATAAAAGATAAAGAAAAATATTGGTCAAGAAGTTTCCTGTCTTTAATATCTCCAATCGAATTCCATGCTCTATTTAGTTTTCAAACCTACAAAAATAAACTAGGAATCAAGTGCGTAAATGAAGCATACTAAAGATGAAGGATTTCTTTGTTAAGTGCGCAAATGAGGCTATTTCCTGTCCACTGAGGAGCAGAAAACGAATTGAGAAAGAAATCAGAGAGCACACATGATTTATTTATTTCATAATACATAATCGGGACGTCAGTCGGGTTTTATCTGTCTTTTGTTTTATAAACCATAACTAACCGATATTGATCGGGTTTTCTAAAGTATAATCCATGTCCAACTATATAAAATTTAAATCCGTTAATTTACGAATTAATCGGATTATTCTTACACTATTGATTTATTTGCTCCGGCAACATATTATTTTGAAGGGGGGAGAGGGAGAGGAGGAAAGAGAGAGTAAAACTTCCTATATAAATTTCATAAATTTTTTGCTCTCGAAAATTGGTGTAAAATTTTATTTTTCTCTCTCACTCACTCATTTTACGTTCCTCTCTTATCTATCTTCCTCTACTGTAGCACAATATCAGTGAAAGTGATATTTTTTTATTCATTTATTCGATGACATGAGATCAATATAAATACAAATATTTTCATTAATTATTGGATATGAGTATGAGTGCGATTTTTTTTGTTAAATAAATGAATAAATGTGTGGATAAAGATCATTTCATCCATGTTTAAAATAAATTTATATTATTTTTAATATAATTATCTCCTATAATATTTTTTCATATTAGTTGTCTTTTAAGTCTTTTGAGTTAATTACTATGAATTATGAATTATGATTATTTTCCTCATATTTTATCTTAACCTAATTTATGATTTCTCAAAAATTATATTTTTAAATAATATTTAGTAAAGTACTTTTTAAAATAATAAGATGAGGTCATATAAAATTTTGTTTTAGACAAAATATTATTTTTAGTTTTAGTATGTTTTATGTTCTAGTTAAAAATCTTCACAAAAGATGTTTGTGTTCTTTTAGTGTGTTTTTTTAAATAACTCAAATTAGAATTAATTGAATTTTCATATTTTTATCTATAAAGGTGAATTTGTATGTAAAGAATGATTTTGGATATTTTTTATAAATGATAATAAAATTAATAATATTATCCATTAGCATCCATTGTTGTTTTGTTTAATCACTTATTTTAATAGATAAATGTGAGGTATGGATAAGCCTAACTTTAATAGATAAGAGGAAGATATGGATAAAACTAATTTCAAATAGATACGATAATGAAAATATCTCCATCCGATTCATATCATACCCATTAACACCCCTAAATTTGATCACGGTTATTATAATGCTTAACTAAATGCCCCTTTGCGGTTTATTTTATGCTGAAATTTCAAAACTAATTTCTATCTTAAATTAAAAAATATATATATATTTGAGAGATATCATAGATGATATTAATTTTATTATTCAAGTCAAATGAACTATTATTCACAATAGCAATTTAATTGTGCAACTCATTTTGTATGGTAATTTTTATTATTCACTAAATTGTGAATAATAACTCGTTGAATAACAAAATACTGTACAAAATAAATTAAAACAATTAAGTAGTTATTCTGAATAATAATTCTGTATATCGAGTATGATATCTTTTACTAATGACATATGTATTTGCTCGTCCGTTTTTTTTATCACTGCATGCTCACAAAAGTTTTTAGAATAAAAGCACAAGTAAATTAACCAATCCTAGCAATATTTGTCATGGAAATCTTTTACTATATTCATGCGAGGATGTATAATCATGGAAAAAATATATATATTTTTTGGTTGCCTGTTATATACCTTTTTTCATAGCATTAGAAAATGAACATTTTCAAAAGAGCATATCACATAATGTAGTCCAAATGGCATCTCCACTTCTGATAGAAAACTTCTGCTCTGTACCAACAAAAAAGTGAGAACTCCTGATATGTCCCCAATAATTGCTTCATGTTCCTTGTTGCATTAATCTTCTAATAAAACATAGGGCCAAAAGAATCAAGAGAGAATATTAACAAGTGATTTTTTTTTTGAGGAAAGACATATTTGTATTCCGTTTCTTTGACTACAACAATAACATTACAAATTTCCCAAAAATAATAAAGTGCAAGCAAAACAAAATAAACTACCAACCCAACTAAACCCACTAAAATTCATTCAGTGACTGTGTTGTTATCTGTTAACCCCTGGACCCAAACCACACACCCAACTATATAACGAATCACACTACTAAACAAGGACAGTAAACAACTGATTTGGAAATACTTTTGCATAATCTTTTTTTTTTCCTCCTATGTGTACTCAGAAATTTTCTTTTCTTCTCGAATCTGTCTTCCAACTCCGTGAGAGTATTTTTTTTTTGTTAAAAAAAAGGCAGGTGATAGAATGTACCACCTTTTCATTCTTTTCTATGAGCAGTGAACTTCATTACACTCACTTTATCATACTTTTATGCTAGATTTGAATGTTTTTTTTTAAGTGTTGAAGCTCATGTTTTCCAGTAAATCAATTTTCTTCTTGCAATTGTGCTTTCTCTACCAAGGGGATAAATTATTCTCTAAAAGTTTACACAACTAGAACAGTAAAGTTAAATAACTACAATTTGTGCTGCTCAATCATCTAAAATTGCAAAATTTTGCTGGTTTCCCGAACAAAAGCAACAATGAAATTCAGAATAAAAAAGCAAAAATACAATTTCAAGTATTAAAAGATGGGATAAATATATTTATCCCCAACGTTTCATCCCCATTCTCTGTCGTAGTTTCTTTTTACAA
This sequence comes from Schoenoplectus tabernaemontani, assembly GCA_037127355.1. Taxonomy (NCBI): domain Eukaryota; kingdom Viridiplantae; phylum Streptophyta; class Magnoliopsida; order Poales; family Cyperaceae; genus Schoenoplectus; species Schoenoplectus tabernaemontani. The sequence goes on from CM073748.1 coordinate 9,999,331, forward strand.
AATTATTTATTGTATAATTTATGCTAAAACCAACTATTGATTGTTCAGGTCCAGTTAAACCCAACAATCATTAATTTATTAAAATTAGCCTTGCGCATTGCCTAAACTTTAGTTGCATGAAGCTTCGGATTATTCTGGGTTTGCCCCCAATTGACTACTGTATATTGGCAAGCCTGGAAACATTCGCAAATCGAGGATATGGCCTGTGATCAAAATTCATATTGTCTGTCACGCTGCAACGTAGTTTAAAGACCGTCCGATCGTATGATGATTTATGTTTCATCTATCTCACAGTCACCTTCCGTGAATTCAACAGCGTGCACGCGTGCTGGCCTCATGGATCCCTGTGATAGATATAAACAGGTCTTTTCCCCGAGGATATGTCAGATGGACCTATTGTTGAATTATGTGGTTGGAGCTTGCTGCAGTATTCTATCGTGCAAAAGCAGTTAGGGAAAAATACACCCCTCTTCCGGTTACTAATTTGAAATTTTTTGTTTCCAAAGTCTAGCCTCCTGTTTGTACCATTGCCTGTACCACTATAACAGGAGTGTGTCATTCATTTTAGAAATATCTAGGACTCCTAAACCGCTTTGTTGCTTAGGCATACAAATCTCAGCTCAATGCATCAAATTCATTTTTTTCCTATCTCGTGTAACACAATGCCACAAAAATGAGTGTCTTATCTTATCAATCTCATCTGTAACCTAGACCGGCAATTTGAAGACATACATGTAAGATAGCAGCAAAGAAGTGAACACTGAATTTAACACCACTCTCCTGGCTATGAATAAAGGATTGTCGGTCTAACCTTCTAATCTTTTATTATGTCTTTATATGAGAGGGGCATATGCTGATTTAGGTAATATCCTATCTGAAAGAGGAAGACTAAAATAGGAAAAAGGAAATTGTGTTGGTTTACAACCAAACTGAAATGCACAATTAAAAGTGAACTGAGTGTTGGAGCTAAGGGATAGGCACCTAAGAGACTAACTACTAAGACAAACTAGGACAAGAAAGTTTGAACCACAAATTTATACAATACAAAATGTATTGTAACTTAATTAAGAAGTTTAATACAGCGGAATACAATTTAATTCATTTCTCACCAGTAAAAAATATAATTTGTGACAAATTACTCCCACAACATATAATACTCAGTTATAAAGAGAAATGATCGAAATACACATATATATATAGAATAAATATTTAACATATTTATGGATATAAAGATTTAATTTGTAGAAAATAATTAATCAAATAATAATGAAAGAATAAATTTTCTATTTTGTTATTTTGATTATATATGTTTTATTATATCTTCATAAAAAATATTTTTACAAAAATAATTGAAATTGATAAAATACAATTTTCAATGTCAATAATTAATTAAATGCCTATAATTATTAAAAATGGTTAATAATTTTCTGCAAATTATATCTTCATAGTTCATAAATATATTAAATATTTATAATATATGCATATGTATTTTGGTCATTTCATACTTATTAATTGAATATTAGATAATAAATTAATAGTCGGGATATCATTTATCATCAATTATATAGTTTCGAGGTGTTCGTCACAAATTAAAAATTCAGAAGATAACTTGCCACAAATCAACAATTCCGTGGCTCACGAGTCATTTGCCTTTACCCTTTTCAAAAATCATAAAGACGTTTTCATTTGTGAATAACTCACGATTAGAATATTTTTAAATGAATAAAATATATTATATAATAAAATTAATAAATTATTTATGAAACATCATGTAAAAAACAAATTATTCAAGAATTTCCGATTCATGATTGAGCCCCGTCTACGCATAAGGGTCACTATTGGATATGGGATAGAACCACATAGAATCCATAGATCGTGGTTGAGTAAAATTTATCAGATAATCCAACCGAGTACGACCACCACAACCAAGACAAGAGCCAGCACCGCTACAACACACTCCAGCTGCGTAGCACGTATTGGATAAGTCTAGATTCTCTCTTTCAGATTCCCTGATTTATAGCATGTTAAGATACACTGACAGTGGATACCCCTACCACAGTGGTGTTAATCGTTACTGAATTCAGGTGGGTCCATACGACAGAACTCTGGAACAGGAATTGTACAGGTGAGAATAAGTAACAGGGCCGATTGGTTTCCTTCCTCTTTTCCTCTTTGGCACCCTTCGCCTCTTTGCTTCACTCAGCTTCACCAAAAACTCGCACAATCAAAAATCTAAATTCGAATTTAACAGGAAACCTGACAAATTCGAGTTGATCTCGAAGAATGGCTTCTTCCTTCGATTCATTTCCTCAGGAGGACGATGAATATACGCGTTTCGACTCTTCCTTCTCCGCCGCGTCCGCCGGAGAAGAAGAGGGGGTGCACCACGTGTCCGGCGATGGAAGTTTCCCGCCTTCCCCGGAGCCTGGATACGGGTACGGATCGGATCCAATCGTCGTGCCTGGTTTGGAGAGCGATGAAGGAGTATTTGTGTCAGATGGTGAAGATACCGGGCCGGTACTGCCACCTCCTACCGAGATGCAACCTGAGCCTGGTTTCGCCCTTCGCGAGTGGCGCAGGTGGTTATTTAAACATAATTTTCTAGTATATTGGACGGCATAAAGGAACCAGGCCTTTTCACTCTTCAAAAGCATAAAAAAGGGGGAGGAACTAGATCCTTTTTTGTAGATTGATTCATTTTGCACTTTGCTGATTGATTTTTATGAAAACCAAATACATCCATGTAATGAAAAATTGAGAAGTATCTAGACTGAAAGTAAGCAAATGGGGCGTTAGAAGTGTGGCTCACATAAAAGCTATGCTCGTTTTGTTGGAATTTGAACATACCGTCAATTTATGTACAACCTAAATTTAGCACTAGATATTGGAGTGAGAAAAGGTCTTTGCTAAATAATTTGAAATACAAATTGTCATCCAGTGCTCTCTCACAATTAAATTAGACAGAATCGGACAACATATTTATTGACTGATTGTTATGGATTAGACAAAATGCACTTGTACTGGAAGAAAAGGAGAAGAAGGAGAAAGAGCTAAGGAACCAAATTATAGCTGAGGCAGAACAATACAAGATAGCATTTTACGAGAAAAGAAAACTCAATGTTGAGACTAACAAGGTTCATAACAGGGAGAAAGCAAAGGTACACTCAATTAAAATGTGTACATGATAGTGATTTCTTTCCTATAAGTTATTTGGATAAGTTTCCTATGGAAAACTATTAGTTATCCACTATTAGTTATTTGTTAAATATTGGTTATGAAGATTACTTCTTAGGGATGTGAAACGGGGGTTCGTATATTGGGTTAGAATTGATGTACCCTATTTTTATCTAAAACAAGGTAAGGAATTGACAACTTGTATTTCTGGCTGTCTTGTTGCTGTCATTTTAGAGCAAAATTCTAAATGGGCTAAGATTGACCTTGTCTGAAAAGGTTGGCTGTCTCATTGCCATCATTAGGATTTTACAAAATATGATTTCAAAGTCAACAGCATAGTTAATTGCTGAACTATGCATTAGCTACTTAGATGTGATTTTAAAAACTCTTCCTAGTGTTTAAGTGGTTTCTGTTTTCCAGATTTTTGTTGCCAATCAAGAGAAGTTCCATGCAAATGCTGACAAACAATACTGGAAGTCAATTTCCGAGCTGATCCCACATGAAATAGTCAGCATAGATAAAAGGAGGGGCAAAAAAGACAAGGAGAAGAAACCATCTGTAGTTGTGATGCAGGGACCGAAGCCCGGTAAGCCTACTGACCTTTCGAGAATGCGCCAGATCCTGGTCAGGTTGAAGCACACACCACCACCTCACATGAACCCGCCTCCACCACCAACAGATGCCATGAAAGATGGAGCGAAGAAAGGTGCACCATCAGTACCAGCGAAAGAACAGCCACCAAAAGAAAGTGAAAAAGCATCTACACCTTGAAGAGTTTGTTTGTGTTTCTGATTGCGGGGGCCTAGATTAGTGTTAGATGAATGTAATAGCTTATTTTTAGACCAAGTGTTATCTGGATTATGTCGTTTGCGATGAACTATGTATGTTAGATACCTTCATATTTTTCACGTTAGATATATTTATGCGTATAAAATTTGATATTATGACGCCATTGTGTTATTTTCCGACTCTTTAAACTTTTTAAGGATTGTTTAAAATTGAAATTGCCAGTCAAGAATCTTTAAGATCACAGGTATTTAGTTTTGTTTTTGTTACCTTTGCCTCAAGTTTATGGGCCAAATAGTCCATGGACTAAATTTAGAAGCATGCATAGCTAAATGGATAGTAAAAATAAACTCAAGTCCATCAATAACCAAATTAACCCTCTTTATATATTTTTTCCATCTTTTTTTAGAAAATAAAAACTCTTTCTATATTTGAGCGTTCCCGAGATCATTGCCAAATAGAAAATATAACCAAAAAAAAAAATTAAAGCTAATATGTCAAGCAATCCCCACTTACATTACGTATACTTTACATCAGCAGCACAAAATCATACACTACAGCTAAACGGGCACATCGACAAACCTACCTAGGAGCCACCTCAGTAAAACTATAACTATTCATGGTAAATGGTGCAGTATCTTCTGTAGTTAACAAGTTCTTGAAATGGGAATTCATGGAACTCGTACCAATACCCATCGTCACGTCTTTTCTGATGCTGTTGTAATCATTTATGAAGCCAGGTGTGGTGAGTTCCTTTTCATTTAGCCGAATTGGCCGTGACAGCATTTCAACCACTTGGAACATGTTAGGTCGCCGCATTGCTGATGCTTGAGTGCAGAAAAGTGCCACTTTCATGTACCTCAGCACTTCCTCTTCCGGGTACTCTTCAAGAGTGGTGTCCACTAGTTCTTTCAGGCGGTCTTCTTGGTACAATTGCCATGTCTGTGAATAAAGAAGTGTGTCTTATTAGATTGGATTAGACCCATTCTGATAATGGGAACTGGTCTGGCAATACAACATCAGCAATTAACATTAGCTTCTAAAATATCGCAAATTCACAATCTTCTACTGCAAACCAGGTTACATATAACATCCAAAACGGGTCTTTTGTTAGAACAATTTTATTTGTTCCCCCAAAATAAATCAGAGCACACATAAATAACCCTATGAGATGAAAGACATCTCCCATGCGCCGCTAAGATACGAAAAACATCATGCACACCTCCACTGTTATCATATCTTTAAAGTAGTCGTAGAAGTTCAGTAGTCTAGGCATTACTAAAATACAGGTGAATTGGAATCCCAGATGATATGCTATATTTCCTATGCTTCTTAGGGTTAAGAAATGAAATTATCATTTTACAGGGCATGCCAGTATCCTGGCGTTTCTACATGAAGGTACCATTAATTTTGTTCATTGTAGATACTTACTCTTTCCAAAAGAAGTTTCCCATCCTCTGATAAGAGGGACCGTGAACTGCTTTTACCAGTAATTATCTCCAATACGAGTATCCCAAAACTGTACATGTCAGCTTTCTTGGTTAATTGTCCATGCCATGCATATTCTGGAGCCAAATATCCACTGTTGTTATAGGAGGAAAATAATTTTATTACTTGTAATTCAGTACAAAATAATATGAAAATTGTCTTAACAGGAATCTGATGTTCTGATGAGCCAATATCCAAATATTAGTTTCAATTCAATACAAAATTTTATTCAGTTAATATGAGATCTTACGTGGTTCCAGCCACACGGGTGCTTATGTGGGTGATGTTATCAGGAAATAATTTCGCCAAGCCAAAATCCCCAATTTTTGGGTTGTAATTTCCATCAATTAATATGTTACTGGCCTTTATATCTCTGTGCACTATATGTGGCTCCAATTCTTCATGCAGAAATGCCAGACCTTTTGCCACCCCAATGCAGATTAAACTTCTTGTGCTCCAGTCAAGCTTACTTGGATCACTATATGGACCTATCAGTTAAAAATTCAAGGAATTTATATCACTTTTTTATACTAACCTTGGAACAGATTTTATTTGTCTGTACATGTATGAAGGCTCTTGCTAGTTAATAAACCTCTATTTTATTTCCTAAGTTTCTTTGCACCGTGGTAAATTTAGGATCATCTTATTCAAACAAAAGTGACTTGCAAAAAAATATTCACACAAATAACCATTACTTTTAATATTCAAGTTAGGTAATAACACTAAAAAAACACAACATCAGAAGTTTGCACAGTGAGCACGTGCAAATATTCAAAGCAACAAAGAGTGAAGTGCCTTCTTTTCTAAAAGAATCTTAAAAATTTATCAATAATGAAATGCATGTGTGTTTTAGAAATAACAAATTATATGAATTGTAAATTATTTTACCTAATAAAGCACGGTCAAGGCTGTTGTTCTCCAAGTACTCGTAAACCAAAATACGATTGTTGTCTTCAATACAACAACCAAATAATTCAACAAGATTAGGATGTTTAACGTTCGTGATTACATCTATCTCTGTCAGAAATTCTCTGACCCCTTGTCTTGATTCAGCTGAAAGCACTTTTACTGCCACTTCTTGGCCGCTCCTTAAAGTGCCCTGAAGATCAAACATAAAGCACCTAATTTAGATGATAATTCAGAACCCTTTTTGTTTAAAGAAATGGAATGTACATTTTGATATGAATCCTTCTTTGGACAACTAGAAATAAGCAATCAAATATTATGCTTTATCAGCTGAGAACACGCTGAATGCCTGAATCCTTCATCAATTAAATTAAAGTCTACACTTTATCCCAACAAAAAGGAACAAAATAATTGAAACACAAAGTACCTTGTAAACGGTTCCAAAGCCACCGCGGCCAACTTTATTGTCTCGATGGAAATTATCTGTTGCTGATCTCAACTCATTGTACGAAAACAACTTTATGTTCTTTTCTGCGGAAAAGCCTACACAGTGACACACCGTAAATCAATCTTAATATTGAAACTAAAGTTTCATATATGTCCTCGGATCATTAACTTGATTAACTTTCTGACAAAGTATGTTGGTTTGAAGAATATATTGACTCAGGATTATACAATTTGTTTATTACCGAATATGATATGACTGAGGATATAATGGTTAACTAAGTCTGAAAATTTACTATAGTTTCCTTTCTCTAAATTCTTTTCACGTGATAAATAACCATCCCAATGCAATCACCTTTTTATTATTTTAAAATCAAATAAAGGATATCAATATCAAGTTATACAAACCTGCCATCTCATTTTGGGGTTCCTGCTGCTTTTTCTTAGGAAAACCAAAGCAAAACAAATTCATAATTCAATTAAGCTTCATGTGCTGTGCCGATCTGACGGAATGAACTAATCTGCACAATAGAACTAAGATCAAATTCCTATGCATACCAGCATGACGAGCATACAAGAACAAAAATTAAATTGCTATGCTTTTTCAGACTGCAACTTTTAAAAAAGAACAAGCAGGAAAGGAAATATACTCTGAATAACAAAACATTATCAATCATATCTGATATGTTAATAGGTTCGGTGCCAATACAATAGAAAAGGCTTGATTGATTCGGACATATACATATACAAAAAAATATTATATACTGATTTCCTTATATACTACAGTATCCCCGCTTCGCAAAAATAGCGAGGGGTGAATTAGAAATTCAAGCAAGACATTAGAAAAAGATGGACAAAACCGCAAGAGCATGGTCAAGTAAGCAAAGAAAAATCAAATCATCATACCTCATAGATCCAGCTAGACCTCGGCTGCACTCACTTCTTCCCAGTTCAAACCCTAACCTAACCTTGAAATTGAACCGATCAGCAGAGGAACTCCCGCTAATTATAAAGATCAGAAAAGGCTTAAGGAAGAAAATTACTGAACAAGTCGCGCTCTCTCTGTTTTACTGATTCCTCTTAGGAAAATTTTATCAGTCTCTGTTTGTATGCGCAGTGTTGCTGGTCCTTGCACGCTCTCCATCTTATGTAGTTTATGTTGTTTACTGTTATTCTAATTCTTAGTTTAATCAAACACCTTCCGATTGGATGGATTTCTCCGAGGAATAAAATCTCCACCGTTCGATTCCCTTGGACTAACGGTGGAGAATCGTGTGAACTCCCGGTAGTGGGTATCGCCGTATCGGACTATCGGTAGTGTAATAGTGTTGGTATTTTTTTTCTTCATTGGTCGACTTGTTAAGAAGAAACAGAAAGTAAAGCATGCAAAATGCACAACACAGTAACAGTATTATAGCGACCCCCGGTTTACTTCTCCAGAAATTACTTCAACTGCACGAGGATGCAATTCTCCGTGCTTGTGCTTATTTTTATTTTTTTGAAGGATCCATTTAATGTTAAATGTTTAATCGATATATTGAAATTTACTATCCAATTATCGTGGTCAAAGAATTTAGGATTATCTCTTTTTTTTTCCCATACGAACGACTATTTTTTTTTTCATGTTGCAAAAGGTACTGCAATTCTCAGCTTGGAATGCGACTATTAAATAAGAAACAAAAAATAATTCTTTTAGTCTCGTGTGATTAAAAATAAGAAAATTTTGAGAGATGACTTCATTTTGAGGACACTAAATTAGTTATAAATTTTCAACATAAAAATGATGATAATTGATTCAATTAGATGGGCAGACTTTCATATTTTTCTTCATCTCTATTTAACAAATATAATAATAATGATTCAAAAGTATTTATTGATATAAACATGATTCCAAAATAACTTCATCTCCATTTCCTTTTTGTCATTCCTCCTCTTATGTCTTTACCTTTTTGCTCCTTTTTCACTATTCATTTATACTCCAGAATTTGTCTTTACCTTTTGTCTCACGTTTTAGTCCGGAATTTTTAACAAAATATAAATTAAAAGAGTTCATAGTAAATTTGTCTCTTTGTGATATTATTCCTCCATTTGGCACCATAGAAGAAGTTAAGTAAAAAATTATTTAAGTGATTTAAAGCACTTCAATACACCAAATAGAAGTGATTTGAAGTGGAGTGAGTTAAATCATCTATAGGGGTATTTTAAAGTTAAATCATCATATTTTTAACATTTTTACTCAAATTATTTTATATATTTACTTCACTATTACTAAATATTATTATTTAAAGATGATTTAGCATTTATTTCACTTACTGGATAGGAGATATAATTTTAGTTGAGAAGAAAAAGTTAATCTATAAAAATTTGAGTGAAGTTCGATTAAAAATATATAAAAACAATTTCAAACATTTTTTTTCTTTTGAATGAAGGTAAGGCTCAGGTGTTTTTTGTGTGTATCTCATAGGTCTGAACAAATGATTTCTTTATGACCTTTCTGGTTAGCTACTAGGTCGCAAATTTTATTTTTTGGGAAATGACAACGAATGGTTTCAATTATTGGAACACATGCCAAAACAAAACTGAGGTGCGAAAATTATATTTAAGTTTTTCTTAGAATAAAAAAATTATAAATACAGACATTTATTCTCTATATTTTAAATGAGTCATTATTAATTTTTTTAATATTGTTGCGTTATTCTAATATATCATTTAAGTACGCTCCAACATTTTATGAAAAAACTAACTTTGATGTGACCCGCTTCGCAAAATATTAAATGAATATAAAATATCATTTAAATAAGTCACATCCAAATTGATCATCAGTATAAATAATAAATACGAGGCCACCGCTTAATTGGCGCTGTAATTGTAGAGGACTACAATCCTGGGATTCACAGATTCGTGAGTTCATACTTCATAAGCATGCACGTGGCATCTAGGAATTGGTCCAATTGGTCCAGGTTGATCGAAATTCGAAATATGTTACTGTTGTTTGTTAGATTAAAATATCTAAGTGGGAATAGCAGCCTTATAGTATTAATTAACCCCACAGTGCTACTGGGATCACGCCGTCACGGGCGCAGCCAAATTCTATAAATAAATAAAATATTATGAGAGAGAGGCTGCAAGAAGAACTAACAATATAATATCACCGTATTAACTTAGTTTAATATATTGACGCGCAGCTTCTTCCGTATTTTAAATACAGAAAGAGAGAGTCCTCGGTTACTTTTTCGTGTTTACGCCGGAGCGCGTAACGTAGAGTAGCGACAATTTGCTTTCTTTTTTTATGAAAATTCTTTCCATTGGTTATTCTCCAGTTGGGAAGAGGATTCGCCAACCTTCTTTAATCTGGCTTCCAGCTCGATACAATTTAGTTCGAGCTGAATGCTATTAATGCAAGCTTGAAGCGCCTGCTGTCCCGGCCAACAAGAGTTTGTCATCCACTTCTTACTTTAACTCAAAAATTATATTAAATTATTTTAAAAAATTTATTTATTATATTCATTAAATTTTTCATATGAAAATTTTATAGAATGCAAAAATTTGAGATATTTCGAATTTACTAAGTCATCGTTTTTAATTTTTAAAAATAATATATATATATATATATATTAAATATTTTATTATTATTTCTAGAGCTAATTTTTAAAAATTAAAAATAAAGAATTAGAAAACTCAAAACACCTCAAATTTTTGCATCTCATAAGATTTTTATATAAATAATTTAATGAGCATGATAAATCAAAATTTAGAGATGATTTGATATTTTTTTGAGTTAAATTCATGAAAGAACTCTGTGAACTTAAAAACATGCTAAATTTACTATATATATATTATGATATTACATATTTGCCAACCTAAATATAAACTAGAATTGTCACATCAGTTATATAAATATGCTAACTTTATAATATATATATATATATTTAACCTCAAATAAATTAGAGTAGGTTAGAAATGAAATCTAATCCGAAAGTATAGATATTATAGATCTCAAATGAAAAAATAATAATAAAAATAATAACGATGATAATAATAACAGTAATGATGATGATACTAATAATAATATTACAACATACATAATATTAATAATACTAATACTTATTTAAAAAAAATATTAAAACTAATAATAATAATTCTAATAACAATGATCACACTAAATCTATACTATACTATGATATATACTTTTAAATTTTAAAAATCTTAAATTCTAAATTCTAGCATCTAAAAATAAAAAAATTTAAAAACCTAAAGTTTATACTTTACTGCTAGATTCTAACTCCTAGATTATGATTCTAGTACGTTGATCATTATATTTCAGGCACTCCTATACAAAATAAGATCTCCTTTTATTGTTTCATCACATGTCAGTCTCGGTCGACCTCTGTCTTTTCTTATATTTTCAGAACCACTTAGAATATCATTGCGTACCTGAGATCAGGAGGCCTTCGTTGGATATAATCAAACCATCGCATGAGGTTGGACCAACTTCTCTTGAATTGGTGTTATCCTAAATTTGTCTCGTATGTCATCATATAACCATATATCTAATGTAACATCTGTATTTCGGCTAAACTCATCATCTGGATGTGTTATCCTTTTGTAGCTCAGCGTTCTACAACATACATCATCGCAAGTCTAATCGTCATCATATAGAATTTATCTTTTAGTTTATTTAGATTTTTTTTCACATAGAATGTCAGATGCATATCGTCATTTTACACATCCTGCTCTTATTCTACAACTTACATCTTCATTGATTCCTCAATCACTCTGCAATATCAATTTCAAATATCAAAAATATATCATTCATATGTACTACTTATCCGGCCAGTCTAACACCTCCTTCATCTGAGTTGTCATCGTTGAATTGACACCTCATATATTTAATTTAGTCATACTAAGTCTAAAATCTTTAAATTCTAAACCGTGTCTCCACAATTCTAGTTTCTAATCAACTTTGATACTGCTCTCGTCAATTAGCACCACATTATCAGCAAAGAGCATGCACCAATGAATGTTTTCTTGTGTGTCTTTTGTGACCTTATTCATCACTAAAGTGAAAATATATAAACTTAATATTGTCTCTTGATATAATCCTATCTTAATAGAAAATATTTCGGACTCGTCATTACATGTTCTGACGCTAGACACAATATATATATATATAGAGAGAGAGAGAGAGTAAAGATACCGTGAGTTTAAGCTCACCGAGGCCTTCTGCGAGCTTAACTCAAAAAATATATCAAATCATCTCCAAATTTTAATCTATCATTCTCATTAAATTCTTTATATGAAAATCTCATGGGATGCAAAAATTTGAAGCGTTTTGAGTTTTTTAAGTCGTGATTTTTAATTTTTAAAAATCATCTCTAAAAATAATACTAAAATATTTAATATTTGAACATCATTTTAGAAAATTAAAAATAGTGGGTTAAAAAACTCAAAACACTCTAAATTTTTGCATCCCACAAGATTTTCATATAAAAAATTTAATGAGCATGATAAATTAAAATTTGGAGATGATTTGATTTACTTTTCGAGTTAAGCACACGGAAGGCCTCCGTGAGCTTAAGCTCACGATATTTTACTATATATATATATATATATATATAGAGTGGAGATAGCGTGAGCTTAAGCTCACGGAGGCTTTCGTGAGCTTAACTCAAAAAAACATATTAAATGATCTTAAAATTTTAATTTATCATTCTCATTAAATTCTTTATATGAAAATCTCATGGGATGCAAAAATTTGGAGCGTTTTGAGCTTTTTAAGTCGCCGTTTTTAATTTTTGAAAATGATGTTCAAGTATTGAATATATTATTATTATTTTTAGAGCTGATTTTCAAAAATTAAAAACTGCGACTTAAAAAGCTCAAAACGCTCCAAATTTTTGCATCCCATGAGATTTTCATATAAAGAATTTAATGAGAATGATAAATTAAAATTTGAAGATCATTTAATATATTTTTTGAGTTAAGCTCACGGAAGCCTCCGTGAAATGGAAGCCTCCGTGAGCTTAAGCTCACGCTATCTCCACTCTATATATATATATATATATATATAGTGATGCTATGGTGCTTCGTGAAACACAAAACCTCACGTGTCTCGCGTCCGTATCTCGAATTTAAAAGTTCAAACGGCTGATCCAAACTGTTGAATATGATCTTCATATTGAAATATCTTTGGAGAACAAAATTTATATTATTTTGAATTTTTTGCTATTTTTTAGATGGGTACAAAATCACTAGTTTTGGATGGTGCAGAAATCATTAGATCAGCAAACTTTATATCCATTTCAAAAATAGCAAATTTTTTTTAAAAAATATAAATTTGATCTCCAAGGATATTTCAATATGAAGATGATGTTTAACGTTTGGATCGGACATTTGAACTTTCAAATTCGAGATACGGACGCAAAGCACGGGAGGTTTTGTGCTTCGCGAAGCACCATAGTCTCTCTCTCTCTCTCTCTCTCTCTCTCTCTATATATATATATATATATATATATATATATATATATATATATTATATTTATATTCTTGATAAGAGTAACGTATTGTTTTAAGCGTCCATCACTAGATATTTCTTAGTATTTTATCATATATTTTCTCCAAATCAATAAATATCATATATAGATATTTTTTTTGTTTCTATATATCTCGATAAGTTATCATATCAAGAAAATTACCTCCATGGTGAATTTTCTAGGCATAAAATCAAACTATTTTTTTTAAGATAGTTGTGAATTTTCTTAAATGATACTCAATCACTCATTCCAAAAAATTTTATGTTATGACTTATGAGCTTAATTTCTCTGTAATTAGTATAATTTTGAATAACTCCTTTGTTCTCGAAGATTAGTACTAATATACTTATTCTCCACTCATCAAGCATCTTGTTGGATCAAAAAATATTATTAAATAAATTAGTGAGCCACACTATTGCTACGTCTTCAAAATATCTCTAGACCTCAATTGAGATATCGTCATGTCTCAACGCCTTATCTGTTTTCATCATTTTTAATTTTTTTTTTCACCTCACACTCTTGAATTCTTCAAACAAATCACATGTTGGTGTCATCAAACGAGTCATTCAACTTGATCATGATTTTCTCACTCTTTTCATTGAATAGCTTGTCGAAGTACTCTCTTAATCTGATCTTAATCTCCTCTTCCTGCACTAAAAGCCTATCAAACTCATTTTTGATACATTTAACTTGGTTAAAGTATCTTATCTTCATTTCTCAAAGTTTAGTCATCATTTAGACATCATTTTTGTCCTCGTTCGTATCTAATTTCTAATACAGCTCCATGTATGCTTAGCATTTTGCTTCACTCATAGTTTTCTTTGCATTTCTTCTGATTTTTTATACTTTTGTATGTTTTCATCATTTCTATGGTGATGTAAACGTTTGTAGCATTATTTTTTCTCATTTATCGCCTTTTGTACATTCTCATTCCATCATCAAGTGTCTTTTGATTCATATTTATTTTTTTTGGTTACTCTAAACACCTCTATAATCACCTCCTTAATGCGAATCGTTATCTTCTTTCACATACTATCTGTGTCTTCACTTATGTTTCATGCCCATTCTGTAATAAGTTTATACCCAAATACCTGAGAAGCGTACCTTTTGAGCTTCTATCACTTCGTTCTCATAATTTTTGTGGCTCTATTGTCGGATATGTATCTAAAAATAAAAGTCAATCATCACAAGTTTGTATTGTAGGGCGACACACTCACCAATTATAACCTTACAATCTATACAGTTTGGTCTCCCCACTATTTTAGTAAGAATAAAATCAATCTAGCTCGAGTGTTAGCCACTGTTGAAAGTAACTAAATGAGATTTCTTTTTTCTAAAGAAGGTATTCGCTATCATGAGGTCATAAGCTAAAATGAAGTTCAAAATTTCTTCTCCTTCTTGATTTTGATCGTCATATCCAAAATCTCGATGTACCCTCTCAAACTCCCTTCTAGTTGTAACAACAAGACTATTAAGATATGCTCATATGAAAAGTTTTTCACCGCTCGGTGCGTCTCTAATCATATCCTTTAAGTCTTTTTAGAATTATCTCCTGACATTATCGTTCAAACCTACTTGTGGAGCATACACACTAATAACATTCAAGATCAAATCTCCAATAACTAATTTGATCATATTGATCATATCCTCTTATCTCCTAATCACAATAACTTCATTCTTAAGACTCCTATCAATTAAGATGCATACGTCATTTATGCTTCATTTTGTTCTCGTGTACCATAATTTATAACTCGTGTTCTCCACCTCCTTGGTCTTCTGCCCCGTTCATTTAGTCTCCTAAATGCATAAAATATTTGCATGTCTCCTAATCGCAATATCAATTAACTCTTTTAACTTATCTGTTAATGACCCTACATTCCAGGTACCTAAACAAATCATATTTTCCCCGACTAGCTTCTTTGCCCCTCGCACTCGTCAAGTAAAGTGTGAAAACTCTTGTTCATTTGACACTACATGTGGGTGTTGATGCAACGCGCT
This sequence comes from Schoenoplectus tabernaemontani, assembly GCA_037127355.1. Classification (NCBI taxonomy): domain Eukaryota; kingdom Viridiplantae; phylum Streptophyta; class Magnoliopsida; order Poales; family Cyperaceae; genus Schoenoplectus; species Schoenoplectus tabernaemontani. The sequence goes on from CM073748.1 coordinate 10,014,660, forward strand.
ACTAAGGCAGTGACAAGCTGACCCTCACTTTCTTATCATCATATCTCGATATAGCGCGTCGTTAAGGCGGTGATGACTCGACTCTCATTCTTTTATCACCACATATGAGTTCCGACATGACGCATCACTAAGAAGGTGACGCTCCAATAAAGTTTGACTGGATTTCATTTTTATAAATATCAGTTGTTTTAATGCAGAACTCACTATATCCAACGCAACCCTCCTTTTTATCATGATTTAGGGCAAATTATGCAGAAACTAACCTAAACTTTAAAAAAAAACGTGAACTGAAAAAGACAAAATATTACTCTTTTAAAATTAAAGGTGCGTCTGCTTTTAATTTGTATCTAATGCAGGCTGCGTATTCACACATAATACAGCAATACTTACTCTTCAGTACTAATCATGAGCATATGTCAACAGAGGAAAATTAAATAACATTAATTCTTAGGCCTTCTTTTTCAGGGTTCCCTCAACACTTCTTGCCCTTGCTTTAACGACATGGAGCAACGACAAGTAATTTCAATCTAACCACAAGTGAAGCTCTTTTGGTTTTGGTTTTGTTGCAAACTCAACCACAATTAAAAAGCGGATAGAGATAAACTCGGCTAGAATTAATAGTTATTTAATTTAAAAAGAAATCGTGGTTAAAACAGAAAATCTAGGTAAATGCTTTTTTCCATTTCAACTGCCGGAAGGGACGACTTTTATCAACGGTAACTAGGGGACCCGCCTTTAAAAATAAACCATTTTTCTAAAATAAAAAAAAAAACCTCATGTAAGCTCCCTTCATTTTTTTTTCTATCTTTCGAACTTTGTCTTTTCGTTTAATTTGTTCATCCATTCTTTGTATGTTTTTTCGTCGCTCCATTTATTCTATAAAATATTATTTGTCTTTTTTATTTGAGGTGTTATGCAATAAACGGTAAATGAATTGAGCCGAATCAAGATAGATCAAGCTCATATTCGACTCATTAGCTTAATAAGCGAACTGAGCTGGCTCATTAACTACTTCTGAGACAAAATGTCTTCGGATCAGCTTCATTAAGGGTCCGTTTGGCAAATTAAGGAATAATTTTGGAAGAGTGGTAATTTTGGAAGAGTGATAGAATAGTGTTTTTTTGGAAGAGTGGTAGAAGAGTGGTATTCTTGACTATTCTGAAGAGCGAAAATATCGTTTGGCGCGTTGTTACTCGAAATAGTTAAAATATGAATAATTATGATACTAATAATGATGATGATGATAATAATAATAGTAAAATAATAATCATAATAGTAAGATAATAATAATAATAAAGTAATAAAAAATAATCATAATAAATGATAATATTATAATAGTAATATAATAAAAATACAAACATAATCATAATATAGAAATATAATAATAAAAAATTATAATTACAATCATAATTATAATAATATAATAATAATAAGTAATCATAATTTTAATAATATAATCATAATATATTCATAATCATAATCATGATAATAATAATTATAGTCATAATCATAATAATATAACCATAACCATAACCATAATCATATAATAATAAAAATATAATCATAATCATAAAAATAATTATAAATAATTATAATTATAATAATATAATAATAAATTAATCATAACTATAATCAACATATAATAATATAATACAACATAATAAAATAATAATAAGTAATAATAATCATCACAATATAATAATAAAATAATTATATTTATATTCATAATATAATATTAAAATTATATTAATAATAATAATAAATAATATAATAATACTAATGGTAACAATAATATAATAACAATAATGATAATAATAATTTAATAATAATAATATAATGATAATAATAATAATAAATTATAATCATAAATATAATATAATAATATAATAATACTAAATCTTAATCATAATCATAATAATATAATATAATATAATATAATCAAACAATAATCGCTATTCCGATGAAAGCTAATCTAGTATTCCACCTATAAGTTGGTATACCGGATTAGCACTATTCCGCACTCTTCTACTTAGTCTAAAATTCGTTTGGCAAATTAATTCATCGGAATAGCTATTCTATTCCAACGTTTTGCTATTTCATTGAGTGCCAAACACTCCCTAAGTTAACAAGCTAACCGAGTTGGCTCGTTAAAGTTTGTTAAGACTCACTTAATTTAACTATTTTTTTATGATATTTTGTAGTAAAGTTTATATAAAAAATAACTAATAATAATATATTTCACATAAATTTTGATAGAATAATTTTAGTATATATCATATTATCAAATATATATGCACTAAAATTTCATAATAAGAATAATATAAATGATAATGTTAATAGTTTATTGAGCTAAACAAACCGAGTCCGTCCAAGCTCAAACTCTGCTCATGAAATTAACAAGTTTAATGAGCCGAATCGTAAGCTGCTCAGTTCATTAATGAGTGAGTTAATATTGTGTCGATTATGAGTGAGTCGCGAACAAGCCTTTGATCACGAGTTGTTTTGTCAACCCTATAAGTTATTAAAGAAGACATTTTATAAAAGTATTCAAAAAAAAATGATCCTGACACTTAAGGAAGAATTTATGTCTTTTTAAAATTTATCTCTCTATATATACTACAGACATATTATAGATCATTAATAGTATTTTATGTTTGAGTTATTAAATTTTAGGGAATGAAGAAACAATGGATGGAGACATAATTCTCCGACAACGGCACTGAACTAAATTTATTTAATTTAATAGGTATTTTCTTTGAAGTTCGTCAGAAAATAAAATATCTATTCACTAAAAAGTAAATTTATAATGAAGAAACTTATAAAAAAATTGCATTCAAATATGATAATTATGTTGCAAAAGAATTACTGTATAATTTAAAGTGTTCTGTTACTCCAAAATACCAAGCAATTCTCGTCTTCTCCTCTCCAAAAGTGAGGAGATAATTGAGAGAAATTAAATTAGGTACTTCACATGCAAAATGTCGATCTGTGCAATCTATACTATTATATAAAGCATCTAAGAATTGGAGGGTCCATTTTGTGTCATGGTAATTTTTATTATACCCATTTTATCCCTCAAATAGACGGATAATATTTATTTTTGGTTGATCGAACGTATGTGATCGCGTCCATTGATCCCCTCTTTCTCTCCATTTCTTTCCCTTATATACTATTATTTCCATAATATTATTTTTTTTATTTAGCAACCTTGTGCATATTTGGTAAGAAATTAATGGTGATAATATATGTTAGAATAATTTACTTTTCTTGCCATAAAAATCATGAATCATTAACTCATATTTTACAAAAATTTCATCCAAGATTAAATATAGTCTTTATTATAGGTTTTCTCTATAATTTGATGAATTTATAATTTAATATTAGATAAATGTGAATTTTTTTTATCTTATAATGTTTTAATGTTTAAATAAAAGTATCTGCTGCAACGCGCGGGTATATAGCTAGTAAAAATAAACAAGGAAAGAAAAAGAGAATCGGACCGCTGAGAATTGAGATTTAAGAGAAAGAAACCAAAGTATTTATTTCTTAAAAAAATAAAGGAGGGTCGGAATTTCTTCACCTAACCTTCACTTTTTTAAAATCACAGCAATTAAAAATTTAAATTCAATGCGAAATAAAATTGTTAGTTGTGATTTATACTATTTACTCTGCAGGACATGAGTGATTATGACATTTTTAGTATTATTTTGATGAAAAATAAATCACTCCAGCATTATTTACAATTTTTCTGCATATGAGGATTTTGTAGACTCTAGAGACAATTTAAAAAATCGAGATACGCTCATGGAAAGAAAGATATAAACCATGCTCTACAATCTTATTTTACATTTGATTTTTTAAAATTTGAAAAATGGAGATAAAATAAAGCACTATGAATCGAGACATTATCCTCATTCTAAAAATATTACGCACTTGTTCAATTTTACAATTTAGGGATCTCGAGTTGGACTCTCGGATAAACTATAAAAATTTTTTTTCTGGCCATTTGAGCAGGGGCGGAGACAATAATTTACATAAATGTACATAAAAATTATCAAAATTAATTATATTTCGATAGAAACATGTATTTATCCCCCATAATTTATTTCAATTATTCAATATTTTGGATCTTCTAATTTGACTCCTATATTTAAATCTTAGCTCAGTTCCTGCATTTGAGTAGGTTAATTAATTAAGACTGTCTTTTCTCCGTTTCAGTCAGCTGCCGCGTGTCACTTCTGTTTGTCGACAAAAAGCAATTATTTGTGTGGACTCTTTAAAACTGAGAGTGAAATGCAACAGAACAAGAGAAAACCATGTGATGGGTAGGTTCAAAGGGTTTTGAACTTAAAAATTGGTTTAAGGTCCTTTTCATCAGTTAATTTTGTATTGAGATTCGTAAAAAGATGAGAAAAAATTTTGAATAAATAAAAAGTACAAATCTCGATGCAAAATGAACGGATGAGAAGGACTTTAAACTAATTTTTGAATTCAAAACCTTTTAAATTTAATCCAGACCCTTCCCTCAGACTTGTAGTTTTCATAAGCAGAGTTTTTTTTGGATGGTTGTGCATATCTGTCAATTTATTTGCCTATGGCCAAGTGGCCTTCCAAAATAAACATGTCAATTAATATTGATACAATGATACTTGAATATTTTATAAACAAATAATCGGAAAGCATTTATTGCGTTCAAAAGTTGGCTTATCATTTCTTAATGGCAGACAACTTGTAAGCATGTAGATGCATGCTGGTTTGTGTGTACCGGCTTATTCCAATTACATGATCACATGGGACCTTTGATGAGTACAAGAAATATGGAAATAATTAAGTAATTATTCTACATGTGAGTCGCGAAGAGACAAGGAAAGCATACCTAACTTCGACATGAAATTCACTTTAGGTTTTACTATAAATATTTTTTTAATGAATTATCAGATTTAAACCCATGATATTTTCTGATGAATCTTATTTGCTTCGGAAACAAATTGTGAAACTAAGCATGAGCTTAACTCCGTGATTTATTAAAAACATGAAACTTGATATGACAGATAGTTAAAAAAAGGAACTTATTATGATGAAATGAATTTGTAAATAAGATATATCAGCTTGAGAAATGAATTTACTACACATGTTAGTAGATTTGAGATTTGGTTTGTTGGGTTGACAAAAAATGAAGGGTTTCTGGCTTCTGTTCAGAGACCTAAAAATTCAGAGTTCAAACTATTGAAAGTCTACCATACTAATCATACAGCAATTCAAATGATTCAAAACTTCTGCTTTTTCTCATTCAACGCCGGCCTTCTGGAAATACCTAATTCAAGTTCCTACGCTACATACGTTATCATGATGTAATGCATATCATCAGGTTCCCATTACATATATGATATTAAATAACACGTGACAAATTTTTTTTCTAAGAAAAATGCGTGTATAGTCACATTTTTCAAAAAATAAATGCATGTATATGGAAGAGTTTTCCATTCACCAATCTAATGTAGGACATTTATCATATTATCCGACAATTTCCAAATTTATACACGACAATATAAACTTATTTCCTCAATGTTTAGCATTTCATCTTTGTCATTTCATAAATACCGTGCTACTAATTGATGCAGTCCTTGAATCAGTGGAATGAACACCACGTTTCTGAAAAAAAAAAAATCATAGCTTTGGTATTAGTGTGATGCATTCAATTTAATGATACCTCAAAAATTTGTGCTTGCATGTCAGCATGTTTTTGGTGATTATTTATACTGGCGTGGACGTCTGACCGTCACATTGTATATTTTCAGGAAAAATAAAACATATATTATGTAATTAGTTACGGATTTCAGAGAATCTCTTTAGAGAGACTATGAAAATCAAATGAAATCTTTAAGAGTTTTAGGCCGAACCGACTTACAGCCTAAATTGTTGAAAGTAAATATATTGCCTCTCCATGGAGGCCTGGAAAGCCCAAAGTAGAATTTCTGAGGCCCGCTCACGGTTAGGACTTCCTCCCGTATCTTTCATTCCTCCGTAGAGTCGGAACTTGGAGCTACGTTGTTCATCAGCATATCGTTGCATCAGCGCTGACATAAATATATATATACAGAGAGAGAGTATAGACCGTGAGTTTAAGCTCACGGAGGTCTTCCGTAAACTTAATTTAAAAAATATATCAAATCATTTTAAAATTTTAATTTATCATTCTCATTAAATTTTTTATATGAAAATCTCATGGGATGCAAAAATTTAGAGCTTTTTGAGTTTTTTAAGTTGTGATTTTTAATTTTTGAAAATCAACTCTAAAAATAATATTAATATATTCAATACTTGAACATCATTTTAAAAAATTAAAAATGGTGACTTAAAAAACTCAAAACACTCCAAATTTTTGCATCCCATAAGATTTTTATATAAAGAATTTAATGAGAATGATAAATTAAAATTTTGAGATGATTTAATATATTTTTTGAGTTAAACTCACGGTATCTCCACCCTATATATATATATATTAACAAGTATATGGTTTGTGCGTTGCTACGGTGATATTTTTAAAAATATAAAAATTTATATCTTGATATCAAAAGAAAATAATTTAGTAATTAATATAAATTTCAATCATAGATACATAATTAAGGTAAAATAAATATAGAATTGAGAGTAAAATTGTCCTTCAAAATTTAAGGAAAGTTAAAATTCATAATAGATGGTAAACTGAGAAAAAATAAAATAAAATAAAGCAATTGTAGTTCTAAATTATCAGTATTTTGCGTAACAATCAAAATTGAGAGAAAATTATAACTTCAATACAAATGGTCATACAGATAGTAACATTATTTAACGAATAAATCAATCTGATGACTGATATTAGCTCTAAAAATTCAATAAAAAATATGGACCGTTCAGAATCAGAATACTTACGTGCTTAATAAGGAGTGTATGTGTGTCTACATATATATAGACTCTGATTCTAATCTTTAATTTCAAACATGATGTGATCGATATGAAAATTATTATTACTAAATTAAAATTTATATTTTTTATTATTTTTTGGATGAAAAAATCATTAATTTTGGATGAAATAGAAAATAGAATTGTGATATCAAGTCATTTTCTCTCCATCTTAAAAAATAACAAATAAGTTCTAAAAATATAAATTTTAGTTTGCTAGCACATTTGATATATATTGTAATATCATTTTTTATTAACTTTTTGGATAATTTTTTTTAATAAAATGTCTTGATTGAAACAAATAAAAAAATTAGTGGTTATTAAGAGATAAATCAAACTTGAGTGACCTTCGACTAAATTTACCCTTTAATTTTGGACTATTTGATATATTATTGAATAAAAAATGAACTACAAATATTATTAAAATTTATGAATGGATCTCTTGTGAAAATGAAAAAGATAATTAGTTCAGATTTAGCTTTTAAATTAAATATTATTAATATTAATAAAATCTCTAATTATAGCATTTTGCGGTACTAAAAGATACGTATAAAAAAAGTTCTCCTTATATCAATACTATATTATAAAAACCATATGAATTAAATTTACTCATTAATATATAACCATATGAATTAAATTTACTCATTAATGTTATGAGGTAATGTGTAATACAGAAATATTCAAATTTTTTTATGATTGAAATTGATTGATTTTATAAAAATAACGTTTAAAACTTTAGTCAAACTTATTTTTCATCTTCATTACATTTGCTATTTTTTTATCATATATTTATAGGAGGTCTACAAAAAAAATGTATATCAAATAAATTAAACATCAACTATTATTAAGTTTTATTATAAAAAAATACACATTATACCACCGAACTCAAAAAAAATATTATATCTTATAAATCATCTTTTATAAAATATAATGAATTGTTTTTATTTAAAAATCTATGAGCCTTTGTACTTGATTTAGACTTTTTTTTGCAAAATAATTCCGCTAGTTTTATTGAAACCAAGGAAAGTTTTACATCCTAAAGAATCTATTTGATACCAAACATCTGATATCAGTCAAGACACAAAGTCTAAACAGTAACTAGTACGTTAGTCTATCACAAAACTATCTAAACAAAGAGTATGAAGATAACTCAAAAATCAAAATAGACAAAACAACAATTCTATATTCAATCAGTTCCTACATCAGACATTGGAGGAGAAGTTGGTATCATAGACAGATCTTCCAACCCAATCTCCCCCTCCTCTTCCTGAATTAGAGCCAAAGACACAGGAGAACTGACTTCATCTGCTACTTGTAATAGTAAGTCATCTGTATTTGATGGTAAAATAAGAAATAATTTTAAAAAAGTTTCAAACACCAAAACGATGATAAGCTTATGATTTTACATCATATGGTCTTAATATTAGTGGGATGACCATCAGAAAAAACAGAAATAATTTTTTTTCAACCAAACTGACTATCACTGTCTCAATTAGGGTAGAGTCCTTCAGAGGTATAGAACAATCTAATAACCACAAATCATGTAAATAGTTCATGAAAAAGTGAAATTATTGTATCTAGCAATTCAATTTCAAATAGCACCAATATAGAGACATGTAATAAAAAGATGGCCAGATGATTTTATACCAGTACAACAAAAACACATTGAACAGAGCCTCGTCACCCTCTTTTTTGCAAGTTAATTTTAGTCAGAGCTCTATCTCTATTAACTAGCCAAAGAAAATTTTGAATTTTAAGAGGAATTTTTTTTTGTCTTCCAAATAACATTGAAATCTAGATTAGACATTCCTCCATAATCCATATTCCAACTATTCATATAAAAAGGGAACTGAAAAAATAATAGAGGGAGACCATCTCCATACAATTGTATCCAGAGGAGATGGATATGAAGTAATTAGGTGAAGATCAAGTTGCATCAGTCTCCATTCCTCCATATATAAAGTATCTAAAGTTATTGTAAATTACAAATGTAACCCATTGTCGGTATCAAAATGCCAAAAGTTTACAGTCAAAAACTTATAGTCGCATCATTACCTACCTTTTTATCTATACTAGCATTGATAATAAATTGAGTAGACATAACCTCTTTCCAAAAGGATGAAAATATAAATCTATTGCTAGTATGACTACAGATGTAAATGAATCGAACAAGTAACTAATATATATTTTTTTCTAACCAAACTTTCTCAAAGGATTCTCTTTCTAAGATGATCTATTTTTTTGTCTTACTTTTTGTGATAGCTGAAAGAAGAAAATCCAATACAAAAGAATCGATGAGATTATAAATTTTAGTAAGATAATTATACCCTTCATAGGATAATAATTTACTTTTCCACCCATAAAGTTTATGCTCAATTTCTCTATAAGAAAATTTCAATCTCGGGAATTCAACTTTTTATGATGTATTTAGACACAAATTATATTTAAGTAAAATATATTAGTTATTTATAATAAAATTAGTGCTAGATATAAATATTTTTAAATTATAAGAGCCTGCACAATGGGTAGATTCCAGACTAATAAACATACAAAATTTGGACTAAAGAAAAAAAAATTTAGTTTTTAGAAAAGATTATTTTTTTTTGCGTAAAAAAATTTGATTATATTTTCAATGGAAACAATTGAACTATTATTTTGATCATTTGAAAAAAAAAATCAAAGGACCGAAGTAACAATTTGGTCTCCACATTATTGTGTTAAAGAATAGTAAATTATTCCGATTTTATCCACGATCCAATCTAAAAAAAATAAAAATTACCCGATCTGAAAAAAAATAAAAACTATATAATCCGTATCCGCTATTATTCGAATATATTCAAAAAAAACTCATTAGATATTTGTAATATTTTTTTAACATAGATTATAAATCTAATTATTTTTATATTTTATAATATATGATTATTTTGTAATTATATATATAATATTTTTATATAATATTTAAAATATATCTATATTTATATTTATATTCATCTGACATTTAAGTTCATATTATAACAAATACAAATACAAATACGATAAAATCATTAATATCCGATCTGTTTACATCCCGTCCCCCTACATCAGATAATATACTCGGTTCCCTTTCCGAAAAAATAAAAACCACCTCGTGCATAAAACACAAAACTAACTGAAATGGTTAGATTCCTTATAAATTTGATATTTTTTAGCTGAGTGCAAGAGACCGTGAAGGGACATGTCTCTCCGTCACTTATATATTCTTTTAAAGGATCAAATTTTTATTTTAGATTTTTGTGTTGCATCGAAAATGGTTTTACAAAATAATAATATTTTCTAAAAATAAAAACTCCTGTAAAATAATTAATATTTTCTTAATATAAAAGATCCTGCATAAAAATAATATTTTCTATATATAAAGTCCTGCAGAACAAATTAATATTTTGTACAAATAAAATGTTTCCTAAAGAAAGCATAATTTCCGGAAAAGCGTAACTTCTACACGCAGGCTTAAACCTTTTTTATTTTTTATGAAAGACTAGCTTTTTTTTAGTCGGTTCCTTTCAGAAAAGTTGATTAAAAGAAAAGAAAGGTTCTTTAATTATGGGCGTGAGATATTCTGTTTCATTATTTGTGTGAGCACATGAGCGTTAGTTTTTCGTAGAAATAGATTGACCCGTTTTTAATTTGTCCTCAGCATTGTATGCTCAGAGACGAACTCAAGATTCCTTCCCATTTACACGTGTCAGCATCCAGGGCGAGGAATCTGACTCGATTGTGACCCTTTTGAGAGCTGCGCCAGCCAATTTCCGCGCCACACCTTTACGTGTCATCAATCTATGGGCTCCAAAGTTGCTCTCCCATGTTTGGATTCATATATGTAATCCCCAGTTTTAGAAGCACCTTTGCGCGCCGAACACCAGATCACTTCCATCACAAATGCATGACGAAATTAGACAACATTAAGTTTCACCGATAAATGGGACCCACATAATTTATATAATGATATTTTTAATTTCGTCGGTGAAACAGGTTCATCCATTAATTATTTCTGTGCCCTTTTTTCACCAGAAGCTAAAACAAAAGCGCAGCGTCTCTCTTTCCTCTCTCCGTCACCATGCCCTTTCCTTTCGTATAGTTTCGGGGGAGTCGAGAACGAAAGGAAAGAGGAAATACTGAAACAGGGCGAATATTGTAAAATCTTCAAAATACAGTAAATTTGTAAAAATGAAGCCGCGAACCTCGTTTGGTTTCGTGGCAGTATTTATGGCCTTCGTGTTAATCGCCACCATGAAGATCCAGCATGAGCATATCAAGGTTTTTGATTTTTTTTTCCTTTTCCTTTTATATGTATTCACTTTTCTTCATTTTTTTCACTATTTCTCCGATTTGTTTTGTTGCCTTTAGATTGATTTGAGAGCAAGCGAGCTCAAGGGAGAGCCACAGGTAATTTGTTGTCTAAATTAATTTCTTGGTTTTTCACAAGGAAAAACTACCTAATTTTTTATCTTGGGGTTTTAATTTTGCTGATAGTTTGAGGTTATATCTTTTTTTTTTTCTTTAGGAGAGATGGAGGAGGGGGCTACCACGTGGCATTGTGGAGCAAACATCTGACCTGGAATTGAAGCCGCTGTGGGAAAAATCTAGGTCAACAAAAGTAACTATTCCCTTTCCGTCCCTCCTTGAATTAATGAAAACTCTTTCTTGGATACTTTTGAGGGTGGTATTTTCTCTAACCCTCGCGTGCATTTCCTTTTTGTGCAGGTGGAAAGTGCTAGTTGCAATGCCCTCTTGGCCATGGCAGTTGGCATCTCCCAAAAGCAAAATGTGGACCGCATTGTCAGTAAGGTTTGTTATATTAGTTAGGTTTAAATCCTGGCACTTTTAACATTACATTCAGTAACAGTTGTATCAGGCCTGTTCCAGATATAAAACTGGTATGATGCCAGTCAAATCCCAAGATTTGAGTTTCTTTAGTTCTTCCTTAAATGCCTAATACAGAATGGATGAATTGTTTCATCCTAATAATTATTTTATTTCTGTTAGTTTTTGATGGAGAATTGCTCGGCTATACTTTTTCACTATGATGGAAATGTAGATGGGTGGCGAGATCTTAGCTGGAATGACAAGGCTATACATATAGTTGCTCAGAACCAAACCAAATGGTAGATAAATTAATGGAATCCTTTATAAAATGTTTAATTTTGTCAATTTTAATAGCAAAAAATTGTGATGCACAAATGTCTTCCAGGTGGTTTGCAAAGAGATTTTTGCACCCAGATGTGGTATCTGCATATGACCATATATTTTTGTGGGATGAGGATCTTGGTGTTGATAATTTCAACCCTAGAAGGTACTTATAGAATCTTTGTCCGTTGTAGTGGGCACATTGTTACTTCTTTATTTCTGTTTCCAGAATTATTATTAACAAATATTACCATTGTCAAATGTATTTCAGGTACTTAGAGATAATGCTCTCTGAAGGACTTGAAATTTCGCAACCGGCCCTTGATCCAAACAAATCAACTGACATACACCACCGTATAACAGTACGAAACCAGCGGAGGATAGTTCATAGGTGAGACATTGGTAATCTTTTCTATATTTACCTGTTGGTTGCTTGATACAGTCTTTAAGCTTATTTTTTCTTACTTTTTACAGACGGATATACACGAAGCATGGTAGTCTGAATTGTTCTTCTGAGAGTAAAGGGCCTCCGTGCACCGGGTAATTCTTCATGTTGTTTATTTGGCGTTCTTTATGCAATTTAAATTAAGATGGGGTTTATAATGGGTCAGGTCAGGTCCATCCTGACTCGTCAATTGCATATGATATGTAAATTATTTTTCCTCCATTCACACACTTCTTGATGAGAAATGTTACTTTGAAATTGATAAGTCTTGACTTTGTTCTTTGGATCCTTGAAAGCTAACATGCCTCACTAACCCATAGGCTAACATTAGCCAGGTCAGTGTTGACCTACCTTATCAGTATAATAATTCCCATGCTTCACTTCACTGAAATTAATATGTGTGCAAATAACTCTTCAAGCAATGAGTTACAAGATCTTGATCTTTACTCCCTTCTTCATCGATGATATTGGGTTGATCAGGTGGGTTGAAGGCATGGCACCAGTTTTCTCTCAAGCCGCATGGCGTTGTGTTTGGCATCTCATACAGGTCTAATTTTATTACTATTTGTTTTTGAGGTGGTAGATTTAATTAGCTATTTAGCCTGCTCTTTTTTTTTTTTTTACAATTTTGCATACAGAAAACTTTGTATTTTTATTTATCAGTCCATAATCACAGCTGAATAAAAGTACTGCTAAATTGTCCCCAAAGCTATAGTTAAGGAAGAAAAGCTATAGATTGTGAAAATGTTCAAAAATATATCCTTCCTGGATGCAATGTATCATGTATTAAAAGATAATATTGTAAGTTTAGGTATATGATAGAAAAAAGGGATAGCAGCTTGGCAACAAATTTTGTGTTAATGAATTTATTCATTTGGTCATTTAAATGTAGGTAATAAGAAGTTACATTTTTGCTTGGTATTTCTGGGTTAATTTTTTTTTTGTCAATGGAAGAAATGTCAATAGTATTTTCTGTGCCAGAATGACTTGATTCATGGTTGGGGCTTGGACATGAAGCTTGGTTACTGTGCACAGGTAAATTTTCTTGCTAAGCTCGATCCATAAAATAGTTAATGATAAGTTTGTACTGGTGTTGTTATGTTTCAACAAAGGGTGGGGATCGGTTGACAATGAGTTAACTTGACAATGGCCTTCTTAATAAATACAAAAAAAAATCTTAAAAATGAAAAAAAGTTTATAGATGTGTTCTTCTACCTATAGATTGATGGTCATTCAAATTTTATGCAATTTCATTATCATTTGGTAGTACATCAAAGATTGTTAAATTGGAACCGTTGCAAATTACATGAAAATTTGATGGTCTTTGATGGACTATCAAATGATAATGAAATTGCATGAAATTTGAATGACCATCAATATATAGGTAGAAAAACACATCTGTAAACTTTTTTCATATTTATTTAAACATCCATTGTCAAACTTGTCAAGTTAACCCATTGTCAACCGATCACCACCCTTCAACAAATTGCTTCAAAGTGTAATCTAACAAGCATTTGTTGAGCTATCAAATTTTGTCTGGTCTTTCAACATTGTTAGGGTAAGAAAGGACATATTTTGATTGAAGATGTTGTTGTTGTCTGCTAATGGATTATTATTTGTTTCTGGTCTTATATTGGAATCTTTGTATAGTACATGTTATATTCCACCAGGTTGCTCAAAAGTGTAATCTAACAAAGCCTTCACTAAGCTATTGGGCTTTGTCTGGTTTGTCAATATTGTTTCGGTAAAAGAATAACATATTTTATAATAGATGCTCTTGGTGTTTTCTTATACTGTTGGAAGTTCAATTATAATGATTTTCAGGGAGACAGAACCAAAAAAGTCGGTGTCATAGACAAAGAATTTGTTGTTCATCAAGGGATTCCTACCTTGGGAGGCCCTTCTCCGAATAAGGTGTCAATCCGGTTTATGTTTTATTTTCAATTACACATGTCAGATTTTGGATTTTTATTTAGGGAGCTGATCGATGTAATCTATTATTCTTTTTGCTCTTGCAGCCGCCTCGAAGAAGCTTGGATATGAGAACCATGGTATGAATTTTTGATGTTAATCTATCACAAAATGCAAAACAAACATGAAGAAAACATTATCTAATCACAACTGCTAATATAATTGGTGGTGAATAGGTCAGAAGGCAGTCAACGGCTGAGCTGGCAAAGTTCAAAGAGAGATGGAACAAGGCAGTCCTGGAGGACAAGAGGTGGAGGGACCCTTTCAAAGATTTTTCAAGAACGAGAGTAACAAGACAGAGATGACATCAACCCACTCCATAAAAATATATTTTTTGGAAGTATGGTTGATATGTTAGGCCTGAGGTCCATCTCATGCTTGAAGGTAGTTACTCTGATATTTTTATGAGTTCGACAAATAATCTTGCAAAGGTTGAGTATGTTAGCTGCCCCTTGTCAGATTGTCTGATTTCAACCATAGTTCATTAGAATGTTCCATCTATGAACTTATTTTTGTGTAATCAAAGAAACAGCTCATTTTTACAATGAAATGAGCTTAAGGTGCAGATCGCAAAAAATAAAAAATAAAAAAAGAAAAGAAAATATAATAGAATAGACTAAAAACAAACAATCGTGAAGAGTGAATGCAATGCAGAGAGAGTATAATAATGATTGCAGAACGTCAATGTGATCTATGTAAAGTATGCATACACATTTAAAATTTCAATAGATTTTATCAGAAAAAGAAATTAAATCCAGTGTTTTGTTGTTGCAGATACTTCTTTTGCGGCATGAGCCTAGATAGAAGCATTTTTGTCTCAACTATGGTCTTCCTCAACACCATTTTGTGCTTTTGAAAATACACAGGTCATCGTTACATACACTTAACGAGGGATTTTACCAATTACCGTTATGACTTCCAGTACACATTTGGGAGAGGAGAAGGGTCCTTAGGGGACCCATTTTTGTTGTAAATAAATTATGACAGTAAGTGATTTTTTTGCTAATTTATGAGCACTTGTTCTTATAGAACTATACTTGTGTATATTCCCTTTTTTCACCTGGAAAAAGATCGAGCTTGTCAACCCTTATTTTTTTTTTATCCAAATTGAATTATAAACTGTTGACTGTACGAACTTATAAGAAACAATAGTGTTTTTGCTAGTGTAGAGTGGAATTGTTATGCTTGCCAGTGCAAGTAATAGACTGCATTCACGAATTGAAAATCAAATTTAGTTCCAGATACCTGGGGGTGTACAACGGAGGGGCGGTAATATTTTTATCAAAATTTGAACCTACTCGACTATATAGTGAGTGGAAAAAAAATTTAGTTAACCCATCAATCCAATCTGATACATGCAATTTTTTTACATATGAATTTTTCTATTTTTGTGGGTTCACGTATGTATTGGTGTTTTGATTGAATAATGTATTTTATGTTTTTCATTACTTTTCTTGATATTGTACATTATATTAATAACATGGAAATTAAAGAAAAAAATGAATAAGTAAAGATTATTAAATGTCATATATGGATAATGAATTAAAAAATTAAATGTTTATTACGTTTCACAAAAAAATATAAGTGATGATTATAATAAAGAAGATTGACATATGACATCCATAAAATAAAAACGTAATAATAATAATAATAATAATAATAATAATAATAATGTGAAGTAGAATTCAACTCTTAAATAACTATTAGATTGATTACCTCTTTAATTGTATACACAATTTGAAAAATATGTAAGATATGACTATATACAGTTAGGTCCGTGCTAGACAAATTTTTGAAAGAAGTCCATAATCCATCTCAATATAATATGTTAATCAAAATCACAATATGTATTTAACCCGATAAAAAAATAGGTTGAATCGGATTGCATCAGTCGAATGGGTTGGTCCGATTATGATTTTTTGTACACCCGTTCAGATGCGAATTGGCATCCTCTATAGTAAGTAACTCAATTTTTGAGTTACTGCCCATACTCCATTTATTACAGACCCCGTGAATTTAAATCCTGACCGTTGTGATCACTCATCTTAGATTTGAAACCAACGATTCTGATTTTGCCACGTATCAACTAAAAAATGAGTTACTTCAAAAGATACGAGGATACAAACTCTTTAGATGCTCTTAATCAAGTCACCACATAACTTTTTCTCACTGAGAACAAAAAGGGCATGAATGCTCATAAAATATGTAGGGGCGGAGCTAGGTTGGATGACAATTTTTATTTTAAATAAGCATAATATTATAATTATATAAAAAGTTAAAGTTAAGTATAATGTTATATTTTTTTAATAGTAAGAAATATAGTTCTAGAGGTATATTATTGGAAATATTTTCAGAGTAAGACAATTTATCATAAATATTTGAAAATTTTAGGTGTGCTTTTGTAAAATTCTTTTACATAAATATATAAATTAAAGAAACTATTTTGACAGGGTCATTTAATCCCCCCCCCGGAAATGAAAGTCCGTAGTTAACTAATTTAATTTTAAAGAGTGATTACATTCATGAGAACATAATAAGAAGAATATTTTTTTATTCAAACCTAAACAAACACAACAACTCTAAATCGATTTTCTTTTTTATCTTAATAATCCTAAAGATCTCGTCTCCAATGTACTCAGATTGAGCGAATTATGTTTGTCCCAACGTCCTGATTCCGAAGCTGCGCCAAAGTAAATTACGAGTCCGAAATGCCACCAGCACAACACGTTGCCAAATTTCCGGAGGAAAGAAATCCACGGCACCACGCGGAATTGGCTCTTTAAGTCTCAAGCGTCAAGTCACAACGTCAATTTGGGTTCATTAAAGTTTCCATCATCAGTGACTGAGACTGAGCCCTAAAATTGTAAAAAAAAATCCGGACGGGTTAGATCAAATTCACGAATCTGTGGCTGCGATCCGATCCATGATCTAATCCGTCAGATTCGTGACCCGTTAGAATCGACAGATTTAGCACGGACGCGGACAAAAAAATTTTAAAAAAATCCGTGTTAGACATAACCCGTTTTGGACCCGACCCGTCCGACTCGTGCAAACCCGACCCAATAACCGATAACTTGAAAAAAAAAAAAAAATGCAGGAAAATTAAATTTTTTTTGGTCAAAAAAATAAATAGTTATATATTTTTAATATTCTTAATAATTATTTTTGAATTTTTGAGAATTTATTTGAATTTTATTGGGTTGTTTTTAAATTTTGAAAAAAAAATGAAAAACCCACCGACCGTCCCGTTCCCAACACGATCGTCCCGACCCGACGAGTCTAGAACGGATCGCGATCAAATCCCCAAAATGAATCCGTCCCACCAAAACTCATCGACCAGGTGCAAACTCACCTATCCCGCCCCGTTTTTAATACAATAGTGACACCGACATGGCTATATTTCAGCAAATCTCAGAACGCGGAATCGGCTCCGAGTCTACAAACTTTAAATAGGGCCTACGCTAACGCTACTGCCTACTGATTCAGGAAATCAGTCACTCAGATTCAGCCATTAATATTGATCCATTTCATTTTTCTTCTTTTAATGGCAGTTATCTGTTTTTCCTTTGTGAATGAGTAATGAGCGTCCATTGGTTGTGGTCATAAATGAATTGATGTCACGTTACAATCATTCAATCAATATTGCTCATCAGGAGAGAACATTTTTATAGGTAATCCGTAGTCTGGTCTACAAACCTTTTTATTTTTACAAACTTTTTGGGATTAAAGGTTTTATTGTTGTTGTTGTTAATAATGTCAGGAGCAACTTACTTTTAAATTAGTAAAATATTTTTTTTCTTACATTAATAAAATGTCCCATTAATATTGTTAAAGAAAAGAAAGGGTAAGGAAAGCTCAATTGCTGCTGCAGTGTTTTAGTTCTCAGTTCTGAATTAACACACTACAAATAAGCATTATGATCAAATGGAACTCAATTGCCGCTTCAGATTTATGTGATGTTTTCACAACCTTTTATTATTGAAAAACACATTTTTAGAGGTGGTTATTTGAATAGCATTTCTAACGTTATATTTAAAAATAACTCGTTTCATACAGTGCAGGGCAGGTATACCAAATAGGAATATGTAAACTGTACATCGGTATATCGTGTGTGTATAGCAGCCCCAATTTCTCTTTCCGATGCTTTCTGACTTGAAACACTCGCAAACTGTTGTGTGCACTGTGCTCATCTCTTTACTTCAAGCTTGGGAAATTCGTCTTTTCCGTTTTGCAATCCTCGCGAGAAAGAGAAATTACAAGATTGTCGCCCCCCTTTTTAATTCAATCTCCTCCTTCTGTACTACTCTCGTAGGTCTCCATGATTGTAGCTTTCTCGGCGGGTTTTCTCACTGGGCTTGCTGCTCTTCTAGCGATCGAGGTTTTAGTTATTCTATGCGTGATTCGTCGATTGGGAAGACAGAAACGACCGATTGAGGTGCCGGAGAAGAGGGATAGCAGAGATCTTGATGAGGAGCCAATTGATATCTTGAATAACAAGAAGGTCCGGGATTTGCTACGCAATTTATTTTATTTTATTTATTTTTTATTTTTGTCGTTGCATGCGTCCCTGCTAACAATGAATGCTTGCCTTCCTTGCTGTTTTGCACTAATGCAAGCTTGAGTGGCTCTTATCATATGTTTTTTCAGGCTTTTTTGATATACAAAATTAGCATAACTTTTGAATATATTATATGAAAAATTGTTGCTTTTGGTAAGTTGCAGAGAATAAGAGTAGACATTAAACTTGAATCTTATGAGCACCTAGTTGATTTCTGGAACCACCCTGAAGCTTCCTTATTACCTGATGAAATTCAAGAGTTCAACATTGGAATAATTTTTTTCTAGAGGCACAAAAAACATTTAAACCCGAAATATGGTTTCTTGTTTCAATTTTCACTTCAAATGATTTAATGTATTAATTGATCCTGATAATGAAAAAGAACAATTAAATTCTCATTAAGGATGGTATTTAGCTTCTCATTAATAGTTTTTCTACAATACTAGCTTATTACTTGATTTACTATGTATTTTGGGTTGGGGAGTGGAGAAGCTGAAATTATTTTTCTTTTTATCAACTTAGATATCTGATTTAGTACTAATATTGTGTAGCAGGGTTTTGTATGGATCCTGGAGCCTGATAAAATTCCAAAAAATGACACGGACTTAGCAAGAACTAGTAGTGGAGGTTCCAAAGATACAAGTGGCAAAACAAAAATTGTTGAGGTCGCCCCTGTAAAGAAGTATGCAAAGATAGAAGATCACTCGTTGATCATATCGGATCTCAATGGTACTAAAACGACAATTGAACTTCTGGGTTCCACCATTGTGGCCGTTTCTTCATCGGACCTCTCTTCCCGTAAATGGTCTGTACCAAGCATTAACAGTTTAACATCTTAGGAGCACTTACTGTACCACAGTGACTGTTATTTTATAAACAAGTTTTGCCAACAGCTATTTACTTTCTCAATAAGAAAACCTTAATTTAGTCCAATTTTGCTCGGTCAACTTTCTATTATTTATAATGTCCCAGTGCAGCTTGAATGTGGCGAGTATTATACTCAATTGTGCAGTGAGCATCAATTAAATGCAGTCGGGCTTTATTTCGTCGGTGAATCTTTCATTCTGTAAATATTTCATAGTGGATTAATTTCAGATGGTACGCTGAGTTTTTATAGCAGAGACTGGTGCCAAAGCTAATTGATTAGACATCAGATGCACCGTGGGTATGATGATACATTTCCCCCATAGCAATCAAATTGAATTGGTTGCCAGTTTACACTCTATTGTGCAATAATCCTTAATTAGCTATCTAAGCATCAATTAAGCTACTATCATATTTTAGGACGAACTTTTTTTTGTTTTTTGTTTTTATTATTTTTGTTCACTGTTTCTTTTTTTAATAATGTTTTAGTTTTGTTGTTTTCCCAGGGATAAGAGGTATCCAATTAAATTAGAAGGCAAACGATCAGACATATACAAAGGTGATAAAATATTTTTTGTATATGCTGAAACCTCTTGGGAGAAAGAATCCTGGTGCAAAGCTCTTCGTCTTGCTTCCTCTGACAAAAACAAACAAAGGACTCACTGCCAATTAATCAAAGATTTCCACAGTTACCTATCTTTACTAAATGCCAACTATCCTTCCTTTTTAAAACCTTCAGTTCTATTGAATGAAACCATAGACAGGCAAAGCAAACCAGGTGGGCCCCCCTCAAAAGTCGGCGTTTTCCTGAAGAAACTCGCCAAGAAAGCCTCGACCAAGGCCGGTTTAGAAGGCAAAAGTGACGGTGAAACTAAAATTACAGAGAAATTTGATGGGTCTGCAATTGTGGAGGAGAAATGTGGCGATGATGAGGGCACACTCTGTTTGAATTTATTATTCTTGAGGCTGTTTTTTGATGCACAAAGGAACAAGGAAATAGGTGCTGCTATTATAGCTCGCATCCATGTATGGTTTGAGAATTTTAGTACAGTTTCTTATAGGTCTGTTAGCAGGAAACACGTCTCGTAATGGGTCAAGGGAGCACCAAATACAGCATTACAAATCCAGTAGTGCATCAGTAATGTCGGGTTCATCTGGTACATGTTGTATTGGTACTATGATGTTTGTTTCTAGCTGTACAGTTGGGCCAAATATTCCCAACTTTTCTGATTAGTTGCTTTGCTTAGCATTTAGGTTTACCATGACCAAGAATAGCCCCCAAAACCATGTTGGTATATTTGAAACCTCACCTTGATACCTGCCTATATATATGTTCTGATGTGGCAGGCATCAAGCATTTATTACACATCTGGAACATTCTAATATTTTCATTCATTTTTTTATTATTTGTACAGAGAACACTATCTAATATGATAATACCTAGTTATATTGGCAAAATCACATGCACTGGCTTGGATCTCGGTACAGTACCTCCTTACATCACAAAGATGCGAGTCTTACCAATGAACTTAGAAGAGCTATCAGCTGTAGAGTTTGAATTTGAGTATTCTGGCAGTATCAAGTTGGAATTTGCGACAAGACTCAAGATACAGGAACCAGAGTTGCAGCAAGAGATTTTGCAAGCACGAGAGGGATCTGGTACTATTGAGGCGGGTTCAGACCTTCTGGAAGGAATTGAACAGTATGGAAATGTGTTTAGGCCTACAGATTTGGGTGATTCATTGGAGAATAAGCATGAGGAGGGTAAATTAATAGGTATAACTACTTAGTTTTAGAGAAAAAAAAAGTTCTCTTAAGATGCGTTCTGTCTGTTTGTATGTGTCTGTCTTTGCTACTTGGATGTTGAGGCAGAGCATGCGGAAGTCAACTATACTGGATGATGAAGCCTAGCTTCCTTTTCATATAAAAAAAAAGAAGAAGCCTAGTTTCCTTTTTAAAGCTTAGAAATTATCTCTGGATAATTTTTATCAATATCATATATTCTTATTTGAAGTTGTTTTTTTTTCTGCTTATTAGATGAAGAAAAGCTAGAGACGAGCCCTAGTAAAGCATCCAGTTACATATCAAGGTGGAAAAACATGCTACAGTCAATTTCTGACCAGGTGTCTCAGGTTAGCTTTTTCACTCTCTGCCTGTGTTGTTCTTTTCTTTTTCTTTTTTTTGGTCTTTTATCAGTTCATGTTAGAACAAGAAGTGTTTTTTTTTTGTCTTAAATAAGCTTTCTTACTAGTGAAATGTTTCTGTAAAGGTACCTCTTTCACTGGAAATCAAAATTAGTGTAGCTAGAGGAACGCTGAGGTTGTATGTGAAGCCACCACCTTCTGACCAGATTTGGTTTGGCTTTCAATCAATGCCTGATATGGAATGGAATATTGAGACCTATATTGGAGACCGCAAAATCACTAGCTCCCGTGTTGGCTCGCTCATTGGCAATCGATTTAAGGTAATATATGTGCTGTTAAGATTATATATCTGTGTGGATGTGGGATCATTTGTGCAAGTTCTTGGGTATCTGTGTGTGTCCATCTGCATGTGCGGTGTGTCCATGTGTGCTTATGAGACAGAACCACATGACTGAATTGACAATGAATCATGTATCCTAGGAAACCTCAATATTATCCTGAAACATTAAGAATGACTTGTCAAAGACACTAAACACTCATAGATGACTCCTCTGGCACCAGTTTATCATTGGAATTTAATGTTTTTCGTGGGTAAAGTAAAGTTTGTTGTCATAGCTGTTCTTCTAATGAAATCATAGTATTTTGCCATGCATTTTATTAAATGATCTCAATGTTTTAGTAATAACGGTATTTAACTATTTATTAAACTTTATTACAATAGAACATGTAATTTTTAGGTGATTTTGTAGGGAATCTATTATATTTGGTGTTTTGCAGAGTAAGTGAGATATTTTGATATGTTGTAGGGGTAAAGAGCTGATCTATCTTTTTCAAATATGTGTAATAAGTATCAAACTGAAAAAAAAAATTGAACCTTTTGCTTGGAATTATTATCTGAATTTGTTCCTTGCACGATTTCTAGGTCGCACTGCATGAAAATTTGGTGCTACCAAATTGTGGGAGCATAGCCATACCATTTATGGTAGCTGAAAAAGATGACTGGGTCGAGAGAAATGCGGCACCATTTATTTGGGTCAGTCATGAAGCTGCTAATTCCAAACCTATTGATACCTCTCAAATTGAAAAGGTTGATAGATCAACTATCAGAGAGGAATCAAAAAAGGTGACTGAAGTTGTGCCTGAAAATGAGGATTCAAATTTGGAACAGCCACTGTTGCGTGATGACAAATCAAAAGCAATTGTTGTACCATCAGGAGAGAGAGAAGTACTGACCAAGGAGGAGTATAATAGTAGGCAGAAAAAAGCAAGCACACGTGCAAAAATGCTGGATTTTGGAAGAAAGATGGGGGATAAGTTGGAGGAGAAGAGGCGGCACATAGAGGAAAAGAGTAGGCATATTGTTGAAAAGATGAAAGAGAACGCAAGAGCTGAAAGATAGGCTGGAAATACTGCTTCATTAGTGAATTTCATTTATTCTTTTACCTAAAAGTTTGTACATGAATGCCATCCTTTGAGTAAGGCAACACATTTCAAAATGGTGGTTCTTGACGTGTTTAATTTGCTTTAAGCATTGGTACATTGGTAGACTAGACGACCTGAATATCAAAGCCTCGTTCCCATTTTTTGGATTGTCTATATGGTGATGTTATCACTCCTGTTACCAGCATTGATTGGCCCATAGCTGATAGGTACCCATCCCAGTCTGGTCCTCTCTCGTACCTGCCAGAAGATTGTTGATTTGGGTTGGTATCTCTTCTCATTTTTATTAACACCATTGATGCGAATATAGCTTCAAATTTATTGCGGAGCTGGTAATATTCATTATACCAACAGAATGCAGAGCTAACGAGTTGATACCCTTGGCCTTATTTTTTTTTTGGCTTTTTGGGTAATGATATTTTAAGATAATTGCTTATGGTATTTATCAAAATAAAAATCTATGTAAATTTGGACAAATTAGAAAAAATGCTTTAGTAAATAGTAATTTTTTTATAAATTCACACAAGAATCGACTTAAAACAAATAGTGAGATAATTCAATAATTAAGTTAAATGCTAGATATAAATATAATGAAAATATATTATGAAAATTCAACCAAATATTAATTACCAAAAAGAACAATTGATGTAAAATAATCTATCATGACTTTCGATAAGAAATACAACTTTATAGAAAATATGAAATGTAAAGTATAAAAGATGCAAGTGCAGAATTTTAGAGAGGACAAGATATATTAACGGAGTTCGGTTATAAAAATTTATGTTTTTGGATCTCGTCTCACTAATGGGACGTCATTTTATTACTTAAAAAATATTTTACAATTAGAAACTTTAGTTTCTTCATAAAAATAAGTGCAAGAAAATTAAAAATACTCTAACAAAATAAAGTACAACAATGAGCACTCAAACCTCAGAAAAGACAGCTAGAAGCTGGAAAAAAAATTGAGCCAAATTCTCAAAGATTAGAGCTAAATAATGCTCATAAAATATTATAATAAATCTATTAGATTTGGCTAATTCAAGATCTAAGTTTTTTATGTTTGTAAGGAGATAATGTATGAGCTCTTTGATAGCTTTTTAATGATTGCTCATATTGCTTAGAATTGTGAAAGTTTGATTAGTTTGGGCAATACTGAACTATCACCTTAAATAGAGCTCTTTAACAGAAAAATACTTGATATTCTTGTGTAGGAAACCTTTATAACATTTTAAAAACCGTTATAACATTTCTTGTTCTTGAATCTTGACTTTCCAATAATACCCCATTGTCAGAACTTTTTGTAATGTTATAACGGTTCAAAAATGAATAGCGTTGAACATTTTATAAAATGCTAATAATTTTTTGACTAATTTAACCAGACTCTGACAAGGTCTACCGGACTTTGGAAATGTTATAACGATTCGTTGAATCATTGAACGTTACTCAATCGTTAACATTTCATGTATCGTTACGTACGATATGTTCTATTAATTTTGTGATGTCTCCGTCTTCTGAAAACTTAGAAAATATTTGAGTGTAGAATTATGAAATATTATAATGGTTAGGTAACCATTATAATGGTTTATTGCGATAAAGATTTTTTTTCTTGCAAAGATATGAAGAAATATAAGATTTTTAATTATATCTTTACATGATTATGATTCTATATCTTCGTCGAGGCTTTTTCAATAGTCTTGATCATCTGCACTTGAATTCCTTGAATCATTCATAGAATCCTACATAGGGCTGTCAATGACACCATTTTGGTCGTTTACCCGGTCCGTATTGTACCCGATAAGACGGATATGGGTAATGTTTTATTTTCGTTAAGTTATCAGGTATGAGTATGGGTAAGAAAATAATTTCATTAACTTATCGGGTATGAATATGGGTAAGGGGTTTTCATTACTTGTTATCCATTAGGTAAATTATATAAATATATATGAATATAATTATTTTATATTTTAATAAATATATATAGTAATAAGTATATATTTTTTATGATAATTGATATGAAAAAATTATATGATTTTTATTATATTTAAAATATTAATTATCATTACACTTTATTAGTATATTTATTTAAGAGTGGGGACTACTTGACAATGGGTTATTTTGTTAATTTTGACAATAAACTCTTAAATAAATAGATAAAAATCTTAAAATAGAAAAAAAATTATAGATGTGTTTTTCTACCTATAGATTAGTGGTTATTCAAATTTGATGTAATTTCATTATCGTTTGATACTCCATCAAAGACTATCAAAATTTTATATAATTTATAATTGTTCCAATTTAACGGTCTTTGATGAAGTACTAACAATAATGAAATTACATGAAATTTGAATGACCGCCAATCTATAGGTAGAAGAACACATTTATAATTTTCCCCCCATTTTTAAGATTTTTTTGTCTATTTATTTAAGAGTCCATTGTCAAGATTGTCAAAAATAACCCATTGTCAAGTGATCCTCACCCTTTATTTGATGTTATTTATGTATCTAAATTATATATATATTATTTAAATTATTTTTATTTTTGTCCATTATCTATCGTTATCTGTTCGTTACTCAAAATTTTTAACGGGTAAAGGGTAGGGTACGGGTAAAGAAATTTTTAATGAGTATGGATAAAAAAAAATTAATGGGTATGAGTATGAAAATACCTCCACTTGTATCCAATCCTACCCATTGATAGCCCTAATCCTACACAAATATCTTAAAGAAACTTGTCAAATTCAATTATATTTTACAAGACAACAAAATCAAAGAAATTATTAAGTACAACGGATAATATATCTAATTTTTTTATAAACGAGGATACTTTGATAACTATTTATTTTGATAATCTTGACAACTAATTTTATATAGATTCATAGAAAATCTTAAAAATAAAGAACTTTGTAAACATATTTCTAAACTTGTGAATTAATTTTTTTTCAATTTAGGTGAAATTTGAATGTTGTTTAATATTTCATCAAAGATCATTAAAATTATATGATAATTTTAACGGTTTAAATTTAATTATGCTCTCAAGTATTCCATCAAACTTATGAATCTATAACTACATGTTCTCAAGTATGAAGTATGTGCATAGTCAGACTATTTATTGCAAAATCAAATCATTTGATTTGTTTGCAAAGTTTAAAATCTCAACTTCCCCTTATGAATTGAGAAAATTTACCACAAATATATAGAGAGAAAACTAGTGGCTTGTGCAGTAGTGAAATATGGTCAAAAGAAGCAATTTGAGAGCAAGCACACTGAAGACGAAATTTACATTGAAAGGTATTTTCTTCGAGAACCATTTAATCGTCCAAAAAAATAATAGATTGGCGGATGTAGGATGTCTATTATTGGTTTGTAATAATTTATGAGATTTAAATTTATTAACTAATCGGGTACTAAATAAAAAAATTAATAATTTAACATATATTCTTACCTAATAAAAAAATATAAAAAAATATCTTTTATATATTAAAAATAATAAAAATAAAACTCAAAATAATATATAATTATGTCAATTACGAAAATTTCCCTCTACGGACTTAAAACTTTAGAATATTTGAATAATTATTTTATTATTCATATATTAAATATTTTTTTCTCAATCAAAAGAATTAGATAATTCAAGGGGTGAAAAATTAAATCTAAAGAGAGTCAAATTAATAAAAA
Source organism: Schoenoplectus tabernaemontani (assembly GCA_037127355.1). Lineage (NCBI taxonomy): Eukaryota > Viridiplantae > Streptophyta > Magnoliopsida > Poales > Cyperaceae > Schoenoplectus > Schoenoplectus tabernaemontani. The sequence continues at coordinate 10,041,861 of CM073748.1, forward strand.
TATTAGTTTAAAAATACTACCTTTAAAAATCTAAAAGGATCAGTTGACCCTAGTACAGCTGCATCCGCCCTTGTGCACAAATGGAATTTTTTTTAGAGGCTAATTTCAAAATCTTTTTTTATGGACACTATACGCTTTTTTTTTTTTAATCTTGGGTGCAAGCTGGAGCACATGATGACATGAACACCGTTCACTTAATGTCCGGTGAGTGGCGATCGTTACGAAATCAATTACATACATTACATGATGCATGTTAAGATGCGATCCGATCTGAGATTTAGAAATAGATGTGGTCCTGGAGGATTAGTGGGACCTAGGTATGCTGTGATTAGGGTTTGCTAAAACCCGCCGGGTACAACCCGTACCCGTCTACCTGTGCCCGGTACCCGTGATATCTGTAACCGTGTCCGGGTATAGGCGGGTAAACGGGTACACGGGTACGAGTTTGAGAAGGGCCGGTCACGTTTTTTTTGAAAAAAACCCGTTGTACCCGCCGCCCGCCGCCCGTACCCGCGCCCGCGTACCCGCACCCGCGAAATTCAAATTTCAAAATTCCCCCTCGGTTCACATCAAATCAATACCCGTACCCGCCGACCCGCGAACCCGCTGGAAAAAAAACAGCAAAAATAAATATTTGTAAAATAAAAACAGCAAAAGGGAAAAAAAAATCTCGTACCCGTACCCGTCTACCCGTGCCCGAGTACCCCCCCGTGCACTGTCTGCCTACCCGTGCCGAGTACCCCCGTACCGTACCGTGGTAGCCGTGTACTGCGGCGAACGGGTATGAGACGGATAGGGTACGGTTTTGAAAAAAAAAACCCGTCTACCTGTGCCCGCCGTACCCGTCTACCCGCCGTACCTGTGCCCGCCGTACCCACCGCCCGCCGTGGGTGTACCAGGCCCGTACCCGCGGTACCCGCCGGCAAACCACTAGCTGTGATACAGACATACAGTGATACACATGGCCACACAACCTACGCCTTCGTAAAAGGAAGTGAAAAAAAGAGGAAGAACGCCGGATGGATCGAGCGGTCTAGATCTTCTCCTCTTTCAATACCGCTGGATCAACGTCCCAAATCTTCTCCGATCCCCCATTCTTGTTCGCGCGACGTTTTTGGGGATTTATCATTAAATTCCCTGATGATTTTGCTACAACATCAACCGAGATGCTGCGTATTTACTCACCCAATAAGACACTATCTGTTGTAGTAAAATGCTACAGAGTTTTGTGTTGTTAGAAATTGCAGGGAAAATACAAATAGATCATTTTCAAGAGTTGAGATGAAGCTCTGTCCTATTATTTCAATTTTCAAGAGTAATGTAAGAATCAGATTGACATTGACTGACAAGTTGTTTCTCATTTCTAAGGACATACGTCCGCTATGGCCCTTAATTTTTCAAAAAAAAAAACGAGGAAACCAGACACATTCAATTTCCTTTAATTAGTATTTAAAAAAATATATAAGAAAAGTAAAATAGATCATGATATATCCATCCCGATTTATGTCGAATGAGATAATGCTGAATTAAAATACGATTCATTATTTTAATATGTTATAGTCTTAAAATCACTAAAATATAGATAAATTAATTAATATAATAAAAGATAAAAAAAATATTTACACTATAATTATGTATGATAATATAAAAATATTTTTTTCTAAATTTAATTATACAACTAAAAAAATATTAGTTATTTCAATATTTTATAACTAGAGCCATTGATCGAGTTTTGCCATGGAAAAATATAGCATATGAAACGTTTTCTACAAAAAAATTTTTGATAGAAAAATTTCCAACTTAAATATATATTTTGTAAAATGCTAAAAATATATTTAATGATAAATATTATAATTATCTAATAATAATTCATTAAAAAAATAGAGAGACTCATATTATTTTAGTATTTAACCATCTTTTAAATGAAGAAAAAATGATATGAACTATTTGATTAAGATAAATGAAGAAAGAGAAACAAAATCAATGATGAAAAATATGGACTATATGACATCTAAAAAATGGGAAAGTTAACTCTTTCTTAATATAGAATTATATGAAAATAAGTACACCCCAAAATAAATAAAACGGATTAGGGGTGCATAATCCGCCACGTACGCACGACGAGACGTGCGTACGGAAGGCTAAATGAATAAAATAAGGCAATCACAGAATAAACAAAATAATAATAATAAGAGTACATAACCATACAGTCCAGAATGAACAAAGAGAATACAACGCCTACATAGGCGGGGGCTAGCTCCATCTAATGGGCGAAGAATCTCTCAAAAAAAAATCCAAAAGAAAGAAATAAGACTCAAAAACCCGATGGATCCTAACTGACTACCCAGCTCACATGCCAATGCAGCGAAGCATCCCTGTCATCGCGCAGGACTGTCCCTAGCCCTCACTCTAGCCAAAAATCCCGAACCTGAAAAATACCTGGATCCCACATCCACCGTGGAAAAACGTGAGTAATTTTATAAATTACTCAGTACGGATTTAGATCCAGCCTTAAGATTTAATCTTCTTTCCTAGACTGGACCCAAAAACCGATACTGATGTTTGAACAACGAAAATAATATTGATAAGTGAATACAATAATATTATTATGCACATTGACCTACATGATATGATATGATATGGTAAAGAAACCCGAAATAGAAAATTCTGTGGAAATAATAATATAATATAAAGTATAAGATACGAGAGTCAAACACCCGTAATAAATACCCGCATTGTAAATTTACCGGACTCATCCCGAGCGGGCACTACCAGGGCCCAACTTACTAACTCGGGCCTTGCACTAAGCGGCACTACCAGGGCCCAACTTACTAACTTAGGACTTTATGTTTGTACAAATGCGACAACGCCGCACAAACGACAATTCGGCTCCCGGGCGATAACGCCCTAGGAGAGTGAACGGCTATAAAGCACGTACTGTCCGTCAGTCCTGTTGAATCTGTAATTCACCTTTCAAAATATAAACAAATGGATATAATATGTCTTCAGTTGCCATATCGTAAAAAGGAGATAACTACCCGTGAATTAACAAATCGGAAACAAATGGGAGCCTACACTGTACCAACCAAGGGTCAGAGGACCGCATCCCGTAAAAGTGTCAAAACAAAATATAAACAAATGGGAGCCTACACTGTACCCACTAAGGTCAGCGGAACGCATCCCGACTTTCTCTGTACCAACTAAGGGCCAAAGGAGAAAACCCTTCGGACAATACTAGGATCCTAAATACGCCGGATAAATATAATAATATAGTATCCAAAATAGATTCCAGTCTCGGATATGGCCGCCACACTAAATACTTGAAGTACACGTATCCTAAATCGCTCAAATTTGGATTAAGAATTTAATCATATAAAGAATAATAATAAGAAATATAATAAAGATCAAAAGAAAAACACTCGACACGTAATTAACCCGCCAAATGACGGATCGGTGGATAACCCGACAACAGTGCGAGGATGCGCAGTGCATATACGGCATACACGGTGGGTCCCACGGCCTATGGATCACCGTACGTAACCACAATGGTCAGTTATGCAAGGCAACTCCGATTGAGAATTACCCGTCCGCCTTCTCAAGACTCTCATGCATTTAATGCATGATTAACTACCTGACTTAATTAATAATTAGTGATAGTAATAATATTTTCCTAATAATTATAATCTACAACTTGAATTATTTAATTCTATCTGATCCTATCTCGGGACTATTTCCCGAATCCTACTCCTATCATGTCTACGTGCAGTATGGCATGATATGACATGTAAAATGCGGGTATGTCTCGAATATGCTGGTCAATTTACCGGATGCAGATGACAGATCAGATTTTGGTCTCTACTCAAAGTTTGGTCAAAAGTACCGCATATCAGATTTGTTTTAAAAACATTTTGTTTTCGGTTTGGATTCCTAATTCTGAAGAAAGAAAATCAAATCCCAGGAAACCGTACCTAAGAGTGCTGGCGAGGATCGTGAAGTCGCTCTACTCCGGAGCCAGCGCGTCCGTCTCGGGATCAGCTGCATGCGTACACGAGGTCGGGATCGGCCTCGGTCTCCGCGAGTGGATCCGAGTCGACTATATCACCTATTATTTATTTAAATTGAGTGCCCGTTAGTTTTTACGTTATTTACTTTAGGATTATTAATTAATTAAAGAATATTCTTATTTAACATCCGTTCGGTCATTATTCCCTTTTTCCCTTAAAATTTTGACAGCATTTCTGCTGTAATTAGGGGTGTCGAAATTAGTAATTAACGTATCCTTATTCTTAATGCACGTTTGTTATATTTATCGCCCGTTTTAATGTTTATTTTTATTTTGCCGGGTTCATTGATTTAACCATTTATTTGCGTTAGGGTTCGGACGTGAATCCTCTTTCTGATTAATTTAAGTCCCGATCAAAATTGTCATTTATTTTATTTGTTCATTCTCTTTAGCGAGTTTCTCGTTAAGTGATTCACTTTAGGTTAATTGATGATTTAACTTCGATATTCAATAAATACTCAGAGAAACGACTCCAATCTATAACACATAAAAACACTGATTCATTTTATTATCTCATTTCTGTTACAACTACAGTTCACAAGTACCATGAGAATCGAAATAAATAAAATAAAAGAAATAAACTAACGTACAGATTTTAAAGAGAAATTAATTAATATATTCATATAGTATATATCGTATTTTATCCTAATATTCTTTTATTTATTAATAATATTTAAAATAGAGAAATTGATTAATATATATTCTAATATATATTAATTATATCTTAATTATTATTTTTACGATGTTTTTACTTTATGTAGTTTACTTTATTTTATATAAGTGTTATTATTAGGTTAAGTTAGAGAAAATAGTTTTAAAGTAAAATAAAGGAAATAAAATAAAATAAAAGAAATAAATAAAATAAAGTAAACGAAAAATAAAACAAAATTAAAGAAAAGCTTTTATATTATAAATGTGTTGGTGTTTTAATGTTCGGGATCATACGCTGACTATCAAATCATTGGTGCCAATGCATCGATATCCCGAAATCGGGGGCAGTCAGGGAATATAATCATTTCCGGATATTTAAGTTTACGTTTTAGCCTATGGATACCGCCAAACCTTTCGGGGCGGCTTCCAATTAATTAGTCACATTATTAATTTAAATCACTCTTAATTTTCTTTGGACTTTTAATCATTGGGCCTTTATTATTTTAATACTAGACATGATTAAGTTTTTAAATTAAAAATCAATTTGATTATCGGCCTAAATGAGTTTTATTTTTCTGAAATCCTAATTTTTATTAATAGACCTAACCTCATTATCAATCTCCCCATATCAACTTCAATTTTAAATTTTAAGGCCCACTAAGGCCCAACTACCCAAATCAGCTATAGCCCAATTATTTATATATTATCCAGGCCACAACTCTGTTAACTCTTACTATACGATCAAAACCTCAAATTAGAACAGCCCATCACGACATCGAATGACAAGGAGGTATGCACAACAAAGTACTAACAAGGCAAGGGGCAAAAGACCCACTACAGATCGTTAGGCCACAACCCAGCAAAAAAAATCAGAGCCAAGCAACAGAATCAAACAAATCAATAGCGACAGAATAAGGTCTAAGCATACACCCATCATGGTACAAGCAAATGGGGGGTACCAGTACACACATACCGCACAGGAGTAGCAACAGGCATACCAGCACAAGACAACAACAAACCACACAAGTGAATTAACACAACAGCCAATAGGGACAACCAACAACAACCGATAGCACAAATCAGAAACCCACAACAGAACCAACAAGGGTAACGCATGCACTCATAAATCAATTCATAGCCACAATCAAACTCAATTCGGACAAGCATTCACAAGTAACTAAATAGACCAGTCAACAGATCGAGCAACCTAAGAAACCAAAGACAGATGGTCAGAGAGCCAATTAACTACCAGAGGGGCCTCACTTCACTGGTACCAGTGTACCAAGGTCCCCTGGTCAGGGTTCAGCGAACAATAGGCAACAGGGCAACAAGGTAAATCCCAAGGCAACAGGGCAGAAAATCCAAGGCAGCGCCTTCACAGAAAAAAAATTAGGGTTTACCAACAAAAACACGGAATATACCAGAACCAAACCATCACAAGAGCAGAGAGCCCCCCCCCCAAATATAACCCAGCAAAATCAAACAACCAGCAAAAGAAATAAACCAACCAGGGGCTAGGGTTAATTATCGGTAAGTAGCAGATCGTTCAACAATCCATAAGTAAGAGGGGCAAAAATAAGAGACAATGAATCAATCAGCCACAACCACTGCATAAGGTAGGATTTTTAGGAGTTTATCAGTAATCAGTAAGAAAGGAGCAGAGCTAGGATCAAGAGGGCCCAAGGACTCGGCTACCACCTCTAATCGGATGACCACCACCTCGACCTCCTTCTCTAACCCTCTTCCCCTTTTAATTTCCAACGGTAGAGTGCTTCTGTTCTTATCAGTTTTGTTTCTTTTCTTTGTGTTTATCTCAAAGACATGAGAGCGGGGTACCGGGGAAGAGGGCAGAGGGGCCAGAGGCGGGGCCTTATAGGAGAGAGGGGATGAGCATCGGTCAATGGAATTGACAGGCAACGGAAAGTGGGCGACGGGACAGATAAGGGCAGTGGGGTCGGAAAGGCAAGTTTGCAACAAGCAAGTAGAGAGGAGTAGAGAGGGCTAGTACTCTCGTCGGAAAGAGAAAGAGAGAGAGCTCGGCGGAGAGCAGGCGACGACGGACGGAAAGAAGAGACAGCGGGAAAAGATCAGAACAGGCGAGAGGGACAGGTGAGGGATAATGGAGGGTATTAATTGTGAGTCAGAGGGGTAATAAATGGATCATTTAATGAGAGAGAGAGAGAGAGAGAAGTGAGAGAGGTTATGGGCGGTGGGTTTCTTTGTGGCAGCACTTATGTGGCCTTTGGTGTGGCAATTGTATTTCTGCAAATTTCTGGTGACTAAATTTGGGTATTTATAAACTTTGTTATTGTAGTCAGTTTTATTCATTTGTTAAATCCCAATAGGGTTAATTCATAATTCATTATCAATGTTCCGGTTATATTTATCTAACGAATTTAAATTCTTTGACTTGATTTTAAATTTATTTTAAGCGATTATTCATTTGATCCTTGGAAAATTTCGTAAATAAGTCGGATCTTCATTTATTTATTTATAATTCATAACATAAAATAATTAAATTAGATTACTAAGTTTTAGTTTTATAAATTATTGCGTTACGTTGTCTCTTGATTGAGATTAAGAATTTGTGATTTTTATTAATATTTTTATTTCTCATTGTTAAGTTATTACATTTTAATAGCGGATTTTAATCTGATCTTTGGGTTTTGGAAATCAAATTCTCAATCTTATTCGACTACTTATATTTCAAACTAGCTTAATTTATTATTTATTTAATTACTTATGTATATAATCCATTAATTATTTAGTTAAGTTATTTAATTAATTACGTTAAATCATTATAATTGTTATCTTAATTATCATTATTTTCTTAATTAAAATTCACGGTTTAACAATAAGTATAAAAATTATAATAATTGAGTTCGACTGGAGCTCAACCACTGCTTGAGTTTGAGATAGCTCAACTCGGTTTTAGCTCAGTTCGATTTAGTTCAGTTTGATTTTAGCTCAATTCGGTTTAGCTTGAGTTCAATTTTACTTGAATCATTTACAACACTAACTTTAGTATTAATATATTAAATTTATTGTATTTTTTAAATGATAATTTCTAGTAATATTGAAAATCTAAGCGGTACCTACTGGTACTTTCTCCTTGATAGATCCGTCTCTAAATGTCCCTGCCCTCATAATTTATCTGCATAATTTGCTTGATTTCATTATACAAATTATTTCAATGGTAATGACTAGACCTCCTAAACTTTTGGATTCATTATATTATCTATTATGAATATTTAATTAGATGCGTGTATTTTTTTTTAAAATAGTGATTGACTCTTGTTAATTAAAAAGTTTATAGAATATACATATTTTAATTTTAATATTATAGATATAGAATAATATTTTTTATCATCTCACATTTCAAATATAATATTAAAAAATAAATTGAGAGGAAACATATATTTTTAGTTCATTTCACATGAAAATAGATATTCTATCCAAATTAAAATTTTAAGAACCAGCCTTATCACAAGCAAAGCACGAGGAGATCTGATATTATCATCCAATTTCAAACCATATAAGTACATTTCATTTCATTTCATCATCAATTATGAAATTTTAATAATATAATCAGAGTAGACGAAAACGCGCATATCAGATCAGAGAAGTTGAATGCGCGATGGCGTGGCGTCCCATAAGTGATAAGTGTGGGTGCGTATTATTAATTAGTATAATTTAAGGCTTAAGCCCATCAGGACGCCTTAAAAGCCGGGAAATGTACATGGGACCACATGCATGGGCGCTTTAAATTAATGAAAGAAAAGAATATGCTCGGAAGAAAGATAAATGTGGGTTTGATCAGACGTGGCGAAATTGTGAAACCAAGTAATGTGGCGTGCTTTGAACTTTTAAGCTCTTATCTAATTCAGATCATAATAATAAATCTGGGATGCAGAAATTATTAGGAGAGATTAAAAATTCACGATTTAGATATAATATAAGTATAATTAGAGAATTTTTTATTTTATATAATATAAATAAAATATATATTAACATGTTAAAATTTAAAAATATATTAAAATATAAATTTCATTTAAAATCATATATAATATGTTTTTTCTCAAATAATTCATGAATAAAATATTTTTGATCAAAAAACACATTATATATTAAACCGATGAATTACTCGTGAAATATCCGGTTATGAATAAAAAATAAATTCTTAATGAATAAAACATGAATTGTGTTACTATGATCCAAATTTTTAGGAATCCAAATCGTCTGCAGTATTTTACAGACCAAAACTGCCCAGATTAAGTGGATCCTGTGATTCTAAAAATAAAAATTGAGTTTAAATAACTCATAATGTAAATTTAAAGACCATATTAATTTAAATAATTATTTTGCTATAAAGTACTCACTCTAGATGATACTCACCTGATTTTCAGATCTGGTGACCGTATACAATCCTACAATACCACAGCGGTATGCAATCAGAAACAGAATGAATGAATGATAGATGGATGGGTAGTTTGGTACATTGGTTTGGACTTGTCAGCTTGGTTTTCTAACCAGGATTACAGCCTGAGGGAAACTAGATGCGCCTACTTGCTGAGAAAGTGAGGAGTCCTACTGCGAGTCTGGGCTGCCGATCTAGCGCTGTGCCGGTGCCGCCTCCTGGTTTGTCTGCATTCCATTTCCAGTTTTCCTTCTTCGAACCACGTGTTTCACACCGTCGCTCGCTAACAGATAACATATCCGATTTATCAAATATATTTAAAAATTTATATTATTATTTATTCATTTAAAGATATATATTATGGGAATGAAATCCGAATTACAACTCTAATTGTTCTTATAAAATATACACTTAACTGTTATACGAGACTCACTTAGTTATTGATTAATGTATACTTGATTCTCAATTTTTCAATTTCAGTTTTTCAAAAGTACACCCGGAAAATTGAAAGTTCAAGTTATTCCAAAAAAAAATCAAATTTGTGATGACATATTATATCATATTAGATTCGAATAACAGACACTGTAAATATTTAGAAATAAAATACTATTTAAAAATTTTACATTGCAAAATTTAAATACATAAATAAAAAAATATTAATGACATGTTATATCATATTAGAACTGTAAATATTTTTAAAATATTATATTATTAAAAAAATTCTTACATGAAAATTTAAATATATAAAAAAGAAAAAAATAAAAATAATAAAAAAGTAATTTTACCGACTATTTAAAAGAGAAGATAAAAGAAAGACCATGTGAACGAAGGGAAAGAGAATAAAGAAAGAACTTAAAAAATATGGAATAATATATTCATCTTCATATCTTCATCCCCATTATCCGTCCCCAAACTAAAATCTCTCCATTTAAATCATCAAATTGATATTTTCATTCCCGTCTTTGTCCGTGAGCATCAAAATTCAAAGAAAATTAAATTAAAGAGGCGTCTCTATTGGTCAGGTTCTTCTTTTCCAAAAATACTCCATACAAAATTTTGATTTTTTTATGGGGAAACCTACAAATTGTGCCCCTCTTCAAAAGTTATTTGAAATTTTGACGTAGATTAACAAGCTATAATTTGTTTGTACTAGAAATATAAATAATTTTTAGTTATATGTAAATAACTCAAATGATTGGTATAAATAGTATTGGAGTCAAAAGGGTCTTTGATCATGATGTAGATTAATAAAATACAATATGCTTTTATGAAAGCAATTACAATAATGCATTTGTGCTATAAATAATTGTTCAATTAGATATAAATAGCCCGAATGATTGGTATAAATAGTACCAGAGTCAAAAAAATCTTTGGTTGCGGCGTGGATTAACAAACTAGAGTATGTTTTTTATGAAAGCAAATACAATAATGTATTTGTACTATAAATATAAATAGTTATTCAATTATATGTCTATAACTCAAATGATTGGTATAAATAATATCAAAACAATTACATTTATAATTATGTGTTTTATTAATAAATATAAATAATTAATTCAAACAATATAAATAATCTGACTAATTGATATAAATAGCGTCATAAGGAATGAACATAACACTTCATCCACATCCATCATGTCGTTGAACACTGTGTTGATGTTTTTATTAATAGACTATACAATCAATATAAATAAAATGATTAAGAAATTATAAATAGAGACAATTTGATATAAATAACAAAAATATTTGGAATAAATAGTGCACACAGTTAGGAGCAACCATTGGATCATGCACTGACTCAAAAAGTTAAATTGTCGCTATTTAATCCAGAGTAATAAACTTTGGGGATATTTCATGGGACAGTTATCAGCCCCAAAAAATATTTTGTTGAACGATTTAAAAGGAGAGCAATTTGTTTTATTTTTTTCAAAACAAAAACAAAATGTGAAATTATCCCTTTGGAAATTAATATTATTCATCACCCACGCAGATCGCTCGTTTTAAAATGTGTGTAGGATTTATGACCCACCTGATACGTATCACATCCTTCAACCTTTTGCCAACATCAATGGACTTTCGGTCTTCTCCATTTCCTACTGAAATTGATCTCCACCGTCCACGTGTACTATGGGTTCCACTTTCAGCTTCACTTCCTAACCTTCTCCGGTTCTCCCATGCGCCCACCGAACCATACGAACAGCGGCAGCATAGTAGTAAGCAGTAGAACCTCTCACCCACCAAAACCAAAGGCATAGAAAGGAGGGAAATATAAATTATTTTAGTTAGAGAGAAATAATTTGCCCTGATAAAGCATCTCTCCTCTCAGATCTCACTCTCGCACTGTTCTCCTTTGAAGGTTATCTCCAATGGCGACGATCGACATACAAAAAATACTCGATGACCTCCAATCGGAGGAGAAACGGGTGCCAAAGACAAAGATCGTCTGCACACTGGGTCCCGCGTCTCGGTCGGTGCCGATGATCGAGAAATTGTTAAAGGCAGGGATGAATGTTGCAAGGTTCAACTTCTCGCACGGGAGCCACGAGTATCACCAGGAGACTTTGGATAATCTCAGAATCGCCATGCAAAATACTGGGATTTTGTGTGCTGTCATGCTTGATACTAAGGTCTGTTACTTTCATCCTTTTCTGCTACATTTTTTACCCTTTTTTGTGGTTTCTCTTGATAAATTTAGCTGAAGTTCTATTTAGGTGCTAGATTTGTTGAACAGGATTAAACCGTTCCTTTAATTGCGGCCCATCATATTCTGAAAGACCGTGTTATTTTACGTGAAAAATTTCCCAGGGAACTATCGTTCCTTATGTTGAGATTGGTTTTTCTTTATTATTCATTGTACATGTAGTAATTGCTAAATATCCTTTTAAGAAGGAAATGTGGCGCCTGTCTTTTTTCGTAGTTTAATTGCAATGATTTCTATTTTTTAAATTACTATTTTAATTTTTCTCTGATTTGGGTAATTCACAGATCTTTGTACTAATTTGCCAATATTTATCTTCAAAAATTGGTTGAATACCAATTTTCTTTGATAGCAAAATCGTTCTTATCTAATCGTGCTTCTTGGTACAAACAATTTTGAACCACAATAATTGCGAGAGCATTTTTCTTAAAATTTAGAAAAATATCTTGGAAAGGAATCAACATTCAGAGTGGATAGATAAGGCAACGAGTATGTTGCTTTGACCTTTATTTTGGCATTTTGTATGCGGTCTTCCTGTATTATTATAAGATACTAGTTGATATAATGTGTTTATATTATTGTTGGTCATGTGCGCAATCCTCCTCTTAAATTAATACAACCTGTTACAGTACTATCTGCTTCAGTTATTTAGTCAGCCTCAACAACGGTAGAAAGTAGCTTGTATTTTTGTAATCCCACAAGTAAACTGTAGTCTATACTTTGTATGTATCATATGCACGAAAATGGTGATACTTCATGTAAATTTTACTGTTCGTCATGTCATATAAAATTATATTGTCCATACAACAGCGTTTGATAGAACATCAAATGATACTCAAATCGAGTGAAAAATGCTACATGACTGTTTTATAATGAAAACAACATGTCTATAATCTTTTCTTTTTCTATATTTAAATTTTTTAACATGTTGTCAGGACTGTTGTCAATTTTATCGCTTTATTAGTCATTAAGATGTTCTGCCTATTTTTAATTGCATTTACAGTTAGCCTCAGCTTTAGGTTAGCATAAATTTTAAGTAAGAGACATCCCAATAATCCGGTCAGATCGGATGGATGAAAGTAACCTGCTGTTTCATCCTTGGTAGTATATCACTGCAGTCCGATCAGCATCTGAGGAAACATTGATCACATTTCTGATAACCCTGCTCAATTTCTTTTTCCGGTACAAATTGAACTAAAAAACAAAGATGCCAAGTTGAATTGCACCTTTTGTTCATGGATTGATTGAAAAAATATATAATAAATTAAAAGGTCGGTGACTGTTGGTTCTTATAATTGGTTGTCATTTGAAATTGCAAAAAGATGGCTAATGCAAATTGAAAATGTTAGGAATGTTAGGTGGCTCTAAACAATGTACAATGCCAATAGCCTGATACTATGCAGTTGCCAACCAGGTCCAAGAAAGATTACCACTTAAAAGATGGCTGTGCTCTTTGTTGTGTTTGCTTTAGTAAGATATATCATTGTATGCCTAAGGAGCAAAGGATAACATCTTTGGCGCAGGGACCTGAGATTCGGACTGGCTTTCTGAAAGACGGCAAACCGATCAAGCTAACCAAGGGTCAAGAACTTACTGTCACCACTGATTACTCGATCAAGGGAGATGAAAAAACTATTTCTATGAGTTACAAGAAGCTCCCAGTTGACTTGAAACCCGGCAATGTCATCCTCTGCTCTGATGGTACTGCTAAATAACCAGACGCACTAAAATATATTGTTTTATATGATGTTTAAATGTTACAACCAATCAGCTGGTATTATGGTTCCAACTTGTGATTTGGGAATTTCCATTGCTTGATCCAAGCGATTCAATATGATCTTCATATCAGAATTTTGTGCCTGAATAAACTTCTATAACTTTTACCTTTTTTTTCTAAAGCAAAAAATGAGTAGAGATCTAAAAGAAACAGCAAAATATATTCTAAATGACATAAATGTTTGCTCAATGCAAGACTTGAGTATAGATCTCATGAGCAGTTGGATCTAAAAAAAATTGATATGAAGTTGCATTGGCCAAATGATGCTACACATGGAGAGCCTCTGTACATAATCTGGCTCATAATGTGTTGCCCTTAAGAGGAAAATGCCCTAATCTGACCTGAGATCTGGTCCAATAGGTTTACAGTATACCTGCCAAATCTTCATCTTTTATTAGTATTTGTGCATTAATAGTTAATCATGTAAAGATATTTATGTCTGCTTAACATTTATCTAGAATGTTGGTTTTGTTAATTCAACTTTGACACAGCCTGTCTGGGTACTTTCCAAATCAGAAGAAATGAAGACTATTCAAATAATTCTAGTAGAACTATTAAAGAAAATACTGGAAACGTTTCTGATTTAACCCATTAGTTGCCTTTACTTTGAACAGGTACCATATCCCTGACGGTTTTGTCATGCAACCCAAAGGCTGGGACAGTTACATGCCGTTGTGAGAACAATGCAACATTGGGAGAAAGAAAGAACGTCAATTTGCCAGGGATAGTTGTTGATTTGCCGACACTCACTGAGAAGGACAAAGAGGATATACTTGGGTGGGGGGTACCAAATGATATTGATATCATTGCACTGTCATTTGTACGCAAGGGCTCTGATCTTGTAAATGTTCGCAAGGTTTTAGGGCCCCATGCTAAGCGTATCAAGTTGATGTCAAAGGTATGCTTTCACTATTAGTTCTGTAGCAGCATATTTGTTTGTGATATTTTGGGAGAGATGAGTTGGTTTTGGGTATCAAAATATGTTGGACCTTTTGATATATGGATTGCAAACTAAGTGCTTTCTGCTTGAGCCATATTTGTTCCAAGTTGCACCCATACTATAGTTCCACCAGGTTTGCCCCTTTGTCAAAGCAGACCAAATAAAAAACACTTATTTGTCTTTGTACGAGTGAAAAGTTCAATCTTTTTAGGACACCTCTTGGAATTGGGATATCAGATGAATAGGTAATTGTTTTGCTTATGCTCAAATTTTTGTCCATCTTTTTTTCTTTTTGTATGCAAAGGTTGAGAACCAAGAAGGGGTTATAAACTTTGACGACATTCTTCGCGAAACAGATGCTTTCATGGTTGCCCGGGGTGACCTTGGCATGGAGATCCCAGTTGAGAAAATCTTCTTGGCACAAAAAATGATGATCTACAAGTGTAACCTGGCTGGAAAGCCAGTTGTAACTGCAACCCAGATGCTCGAGTCAATGATCAAGTCACCTCGGCCAACCCGTGCTGAGGCGACTGATGTGGCAAATGCAGTGCTGGATGGCACTGACTGTGTCATGCTCAGTGGAGAGAGTGCTGCAGGTGCTTACCCTGAACTGGCTGTGAGAATCATGGCAAGGATTTGTATTGAGGCCGAGTCTTCTCTTGATTACGACGCAATCTTCAAGGAGATGATAAGGTAGGTGTTGATACTGCTTATTTTTCTGTGTATGTCGCCCACTAAAGTTGTCTATTAATGTTTAAACAAGCACCTAACATGAAGTACACACCTCGTCTTTTCCTTAACATACCAGGTCTGCTCCTCTGCCCATGAGCCCTCTAGAGAGTCTTGCATCCTCAGCAGTACGTACTGCCAATAAGGCAAAGGCGTCGCTTATTGTTGTGCTTACACGTGGTGGAACTACAGCACGTCTAGTTGCCAAGTACCGCCCTCGAGTCCCGATCATGTCAGTGGTGGTCCCTTTACTGACGACTGATTCTTTTGACTGGACTGTAAGTGATGAGAGCCCAGCAAGGTACAGCCTTATTTACAGGGGTCTCATGCCCATTCTGGCTGAAGGATCAGCGAAAGCAACTGACAGCGAGTCAACTGAAGTAATTTTAGATTCAGCTCTCAAAGCTGCAGTGGCGAAGCAGCTCTGCAAGCCTGGGGATGCAGTTGTGGCTCTGCATCGTATTGGCATTGCCTCAGTTATTAAAATTTGCATGGTTAAGTAGTTTGATGGCTCTCATACTTTGTTGGTCTCCTTTTTCATATACTAGAGCATTTTTATCAATTATGGATGATAGATGCTTCTGAACGGAGCAAAACACCCAGTTTATTATGTAGAACACTATTTTGATCATTTTGGATTCTAGTTTTTAATTCATAATGCTTCAGTGCTGCCTCATACAGGCATGGTTTTGGTATATTTAGGAGTAGAAGCAGTAGTGCTGCCTCATATTTAGGAGGAATCATTAAAAAAATAGTTTGAAAAAATTCTGTCCCGATGCAAATTAGTAATTATGGTCAAGGCATGAGTATACTGGCAAGAATTGAGTTGAAGACTTGAAGTATCATTTTTTTGTTTGTCCTCTGATCATGCAAATTAATTTTTATTTTTTGTTAAATTATCTGATGGTAAAAATGACGACGCCGACATTAAATGTTGTTGTTGCACAAAGTATCTTGATATTTTATTAAATTTCCCCCTTCCCCATAAATAAGCAGCTAGTGGTGTACCACGCAAATGAGAACGACAATCAATTAACCAACCGAGCTTAACAGATTACACCGAGTGCCCGCTCAGGAAAAAAGAGAGAAAATAGCAAAAATCACCACCGTGAAATCTGCTCCCTAAAAGGGGGAAATTTAGTTATACTCATATTCGTTTAGTGCAAACTACAAACCTCTACCAAACCCCGTGTCTCTATTTCCAGCAAACCCGCACTGCAGCCTTTCAACCTCCATCTCTAACAAATGCTTCCCTCTAATTCGTATATAATCTCCAGATATCCATCGAAGATCTCACACAGCGCTTGGTATCCATCCAGCGCCTCAACTTACACAGTACTTGGTATCCAACCATCCATTCAGATCCTCAGCTCTAAGGGGGAAAGATCAACAGACATGAATTCCACCATGAGTTCCAAGCTTGCATTTGCTCTCCTTGCTTTCTTATTCCTCCTCACAAATGCTTCCAGCATGAATGTAATCGACCGATGCTGGCGTCGTCAACGGAACTGGGCAGCCAATAGGCAGAGGCTGGCAGTTTGTTCGGTTGGCTTTGCTGGAAAAATGAGAGGCAACCGAGGAGCCGGTGTTAGATTCTACACAGTGACGGATCCACGTGATGACCCGGTACGTCCTTGGCCCGGCACTCTCAGGTATGGTGCCACACTGCTCCGAGGAAAGGTTTGGATAACCTTCCAAAAGGATATGGTGATCACACTCAAAAAGCCGCTATATGTCAAGAGTTTTACTACAATCGATGGTCGTGGAGAGAATGTACAAATTGCTTATGGTTCTGGTATTGTGCTTCAAGGGGTACGTACTTTGCTTACCTGTATATTTCAGTATATTAATTAGAACGTTTGAGACTCGATGGAATATCCAGCCGCGTGTTTTGCAATATATGAAATATTACTAGAATAGTAATCCCTGAATGGGTATCATAGAAGAGTTGTGACTTAAAGTTATTCAGATAGTTGTTATCATGTTTAGTGGCAAAAATGACATAGCACCGAGGATATATAGTGCTCTTTTTTTTTTCATCGCTGTTTCAACCTTTTCTTAAAATAGCATAAAGGTGTTATCATAGTTTTTTCTGAAACTAAAATTTCAGGAAGACTTGCAGAATCTACTGACAATAAGAAATCAGAAGTATAAATATTGGCCCCTTAATTATTACCACACATGACTGATTAATCTTTTGCCTTGATACAAATATTTAAACTTCATTTTTGTAATTCAGGTAAGCAATGTGATCATCCATGGTCTCCAGATTCACAACTGTTATTCCCAGCCAGATGGCCCGGTAGTGGTCCCAGGTGGCAGGGTAGATCAAATCAGTGGTTCAGATGGGGATGCAATTCGGCTTGTGAGCTCGTACAAAGTGTGGATTGACCACAACACACTATACAACAGCATGGATGGCCTCCTAGATGTGACACGTGGATCCACTGCAGTAACCATCTCCAACAACTGGTTCCGCGACCATGACAAGGTCATGTTACTAGGGCATGATGATGGTTATGTAAGAGATAGAAATATGCGGGTCACACTTGCATTCAACCGGTTTGGACCTAACTGCAACCAAAGGATGCCCAGGTCAGATTCTTGTTTTTTTTTTTTTTTTTTTGACAAAAATTTGAGTGTAAACATGGTAATAGCTAGCTAGAACATTGGTGCAACTGGTTCAAAACTTTCAAATGATGATGTTTATGTATTTTGGTCTTAAAAATCTTGTGCAGGATAAGGCATGGATATGCTCATATTGTTAACAATTTCTATGATGGATGGATCGACTATGCTATTGGAGGAAGCATGAACCCCAGTGTCAAGAGCCAGTCCAATCTATTTGTGGCTTCAAAATCCTACAACAAGAAGGTCCAAAATTAAAATTTATCAATTTTGGTCACAATAATTAGTGTTCTTACATTGTTTTTATATAAAAATATTGAAAAATCTTTCTATTGAACCTTCATCAATGAATGCTTAATAGGCTTCAATTTTTGTGGCAGTTTTCCAAGTTTTAATTAGCAGAAAGGATCTGACATAAGTGTTATTTTCAGGTAACATCGCGAATTTCTGGCTTAGGCAATTCATGGAACTGGAGGTCGATTGGTGATGCATTCCTTAATGGTGCCAGTTTCAAGCAATCAGGAAGATGGATCCGTCCCCGGTACAGCAAAGAACAGAGCTTCAGAGCAGAAAGTGCAACAAGAGTCAGGGCCTTAACAAGGAATGCAGGTGCAATTCTCTGCTCTGCTAGAAGCAGATGCTGAAGTGTCAGTAAGGGAAGGATGATCCTGTAAAACTGTAAAAATGCAAGTAGTTGATAACTCACACGAGATGTACATCAGGAGAATTCTTTGGTTGTGTTTGTAGGATGACTGTACGATAGCTTTGTACTTGTTTGAATAGAGAGTGAACAATTTCATGGTTTGTGTACTTCTCATGCTTAGTTTCTGGAAATTGGATTTAGGTATAAATTTTTAAGAGTAAAATCAAATGATCATTTTTGTGGTCTGCTAAATTTAAGTTCACCTGCAATTTTGAGACCTTGTCAAAAGTTGAGAATTACAAATAAAAAAAAAAACCTTGATTGATAAACAATGAATAGCTGTATACAGACTGCAGGAAAATAAATTTGGACAGTTGAGCACTTATCTTTTTTTTTTTTTTTTTTTTCAAGAAAACAAGTGCTGATTTCTTCACAAGCTCGTATATTTTCCCTTTCTGATAGGGTCATTCTATCAAGAAACAAATTTTATAGTATCCAATAACTTAAAATAAATTGAGAGAGATGATGATTCTACTATTTATTAACGAAGAAACAAAGTTTAAGATGTATGTTAAGGTCTGATGTGCTTTAGAACTTAAAATGTTCATTAATATTATTTTATTTGTTCGATTTTTTTCTCCACTTATTTCAATTTACAGTTGCAAGAAAGTGTAAATACATATGAAACTATGCAGAACCGAGTTGTCACTTTTTTGAAGTAGCTAGCGATTACCAGCTAAATTATATTAAACTAGAAAAAAAGAGTTTTACACAGCCCATTACAAATGGCTTGAGCTTTGATTTATTACAAGTATTGATCATAGAGTAAATAACACCGCTATGAATGCCGCAAACTGCCCGAATTTTCACTTATTTTTTAATATCTAATAAATAGATATAGGATAATTCTTTCTAGCATGTGACTTCTATATTACATGCTTTTATATATTAAAAATATTATTCAGATTAGATAATTAAGACAGAATGCTGATCCGTAGTAAAACCATTTTGGGACCTCCAATCCTCCATACTGTTCAAGAGAAGTCACTCTTAAATCTCTTTAATTGTAGGCTCAATACCCAATCAACACGGCCCATTTTAGAACGGATCGCGTTGTAATAGGCTGGGCTAAATCACCCGACCCGAACGAGCGCGGTGTTGCCTCGCTAACCGTTAAACCCCCAACTAAAAGAAACCCAAAAATAGGCACAACTCAAGAAAAAGGAAACGGGACAGAGAAAATCTTGCAAAGGGGGCAAAAGGATCGAACGCCAGTTTGTGAAATTTTGGTTGAATAATGATCGGTCGGGTTAGAAATGGGGTTCTTTGACGGCCTCTTTGGTACAGGCGGGAAGAAAGGGAGAAAAATGGAGGCTGAAGCGGATTGTGCGCCGATCTCTGGCCTCTCCTCCATCGTTAGCTCCGTTGTTCATCGATGCGCCAGGTTGCATTTTGCATTTGATTTATGTTTCTCCTCCTTTTGTTGCATTCATCTTAATATTAATATAGCATTCGAATAAAATGATTTTACTTCATCGTTATGCAACTTATGTTGGGAAATGCTGTTAGTGCACAATTTGGTTTAGACCTTGATTGTTCTTTTTTTAGTCTTTTTGAGAAAGTGTTTTTCTCTAATACAATAACAATAACAACAAAGCTTTTAATCTCAAATAAATTAGGATATATTAAAAAATGAAACTTAATTTAAAAGTATAAAAACAGAGTTCTCAAATATCAATGATAATGATGGTGATAATATGATAATAATAATAATCATGCTAATAATATGATAATAATAATAATAATATAATAAACCTATATTATAAAACATATTTCTAAATGCTAAATTCTAAATCCTAAAATTTTAAAATCTAAAAACTGAAAATCTAAAAATCTAAAGTCTATAACTCTACTACTAGATTTTAACTCCTAAATTATGATTTTAACATATAGATTGTCATTTTTCAATCACTTCTATCCAAAATAAGATTTTTAGATATATTACATTCCTTCAAATTTATTTTTATTATTTTCTCTCATGTCAGTCTAAAGTCGACTTCTTTATCTTTTTGTATCTTCAGGACAACTTAGAATACCACTGCATACTGATGTCTCAGGAGTCATTCGTTGGATATTTAATTTTTATAATTAATAATTTTATCAAAAAATAATATGCAATTTTTTTTTAATGATATACATAATATTTTTATTTAATATCCGAAATATATCCGTATTTGTATATGTATCCGTCCGATATCCGTTGAATATCCGATCCGTATCTGTATCCGAATCCGTATCCGAAAAATTATAACAAATATGGATACGGTAAGAGTATTATCCGTCCGTATCCGATCCATTTGCAACCCTAACTTTATTTTTTTTATTTGGGTAAGTGTAAATTCTTGTACATTAAATACTAACTAAAGAAAAAGGTAATTGTCTGTACTCTTCCTTTAATCTTATCATTGTTTCACAATTTGGTTAAATCAGGAATCAAATTTGTACACTATCCGTTATTTCTGTCATTTATGGGGGTGATTTTAGGCTGAAAATTCTAGATCTTCCTCAATCCAAACCATCGTACAGACAAGAACAACTCGCTACACATTATCCCATAAAACTTTCCAGCATATCCTCAATCCTAGCATGTGGGAAGTTCATTTAAATTAATTTTCATCTCAATATAATTACTAATGGGTTGTTGAGCTTAATTGTTGCATCTCCTTCAAAAATATGCGTGTGCAACTCAGATTTCATCGTTAATTCGTTAGTAAAAATAGAAAAATGGATCACTCGTGCTTATCTCCGTTTCATACTGATGTGAAGGTCCGAAGGAAAAGAAGAAATAAATTACTTCTGTGATAAATGAGAAAATTGACCCAATGTGCTGTACATAATTGAATTCGACCCTTTGCCCAAATTCCCCTGAGATACTCGAGGTTTTTAATTTCTTGTTTAATAACCCGATGGTCCACCAAGATTTTTATTATTTTTTATTAACAAAATTTGCTGGCGCAATTGCAACTCAATATTCACGAAAGAGATACATGATAATGATATAATGCAAAAAACAAATATGTTGTACACTATTGTGAAGAGCATGAGTGCAAGTAGTAAAGAAAAATTGAATCAACTGACGTTTAATTTTTCTTCTTTTTTTTTGCTAATATTTCGCATCGATTTGTATGTTCTGATTAAAAATAATTTAAATACTTATTTGGTCTTTTTAAAATTTACAATTATTTAAAGCCTAGCGTCAGTGCGTCACATCCTTAATATTTTTTGTGTGTGTCTATCTTGACTTCTGTGATTTGAAATATTGCATCCTCCCTGATGTTGAGTACAACTATTTTCATGAATTAAATTATAAACATCTTTAGCTTCGTTTCTCGGAATTTTCTTTTATTTAAACCTCGAAACAAATCCAATTGACAAATCTAAACTAATACAAATGAATTTTGGTGGATGCTATAAATACATCTTTGTGTTATAAATAGACAACGACAATTATTTTTTTGGTGGATGCCACTAATTTGGATTTTGGAATGTCTTGTAAAAACATTGGACACTACTGTTTATAGGCGTCCATTCTAAATAGCGCGTGTATCAATCCAAAAATACTGGGGAATGGTAATGGTGTTTGGTAGCTTCGACAAGAAATCACATGCTTGGCAGGTAAAAACATCTTAACACCGTAATTATTATATATGAATAATTATAGTATCGATTCAACTTCATAAATATCATTTTTATATTTTAAAAATATCATTGAAAGTTAGAAAACTGAAATTGCGAATATGATTTGTTTTCTAGTCATTCATCTAATAATTTTAACTTTTTTTTATTATTCATATAAAAATTATCTGTTTTGTTCATGTTATCTATTTATCATTAAACTTAATCATATGTTCTGTGTAAAAATATAACTGTACTAAGTTCTGAAAATAATTCTGACATTCATCTTGTTTGAATAATTATTCAACTTTATGACTTTATTATTCATATTAAGATTTTTATTATTTATGTTAACAAATTTATGTCTACTTATTCAACTTATTTTATGTTCTTATTTAACTTATCGACTTAATTATTCAAATTCAGTAATATAGGTATGTTTTTCTTTGTCCACTTTTTTTATACTTAATACATTATAATTGATCAATAAAATAGTTCTGTGGTCTATTTAGACTCTTAATAAAAAAAATCAATGCACTCGACATCTGCAAGTATTATTTTATATTTTGATTATTTTGTACAAATGAAATAAATGCATTTAAATAAAAGTCTCATAAATCGATAAAAAAAATAGATATCACCAATAACTGAATATGGTAGAGAGACAGAAATAGAGGAAATATTGTGTAAATTTTTTATGATATTATTCTTATTAAGTCGTTTGTTATTCATATTGTCTCTGTTATTATTCAACTTAAATGTATTATTACTGAAAACGTAAAAAAGCACGTGGAAAACAAATTTAATGTGTGATATCAGTGAAATATTTTTTGAATGTGTGATATTAATTTCGTATCGACTTTCATATCGCTATATCCGCTGATCGTCTCTCATTAAATAACTGGATATATCAATCCATACATATATTTAAGCAAAAAATAATTGTTATTACTTGCAAGCCTCTTTATAGCCCTACTATAACTAGTACATTTACTACATTTGCAAGTCTCTTATAACAAGTACGGAAATATCAGTTCCCAACAAAAAAAATGATTCTGTTTTTTTTTTTTTTGAACTTTAAAGGGCCGTAGGCAAAAAGATGCCTGTGCTAACGGCTGCAATAGCAAATTAGCAACACACGTTAACTTTATTTCGGTATGATAATAATAATAAATTAAGGCGCAAACTTAAACTGTGGTGTATAAACATTCTCGTGGAGAAGCCGCCATCATTTATTGTTTGTTTTCTTTTAACTAGAATTTGGTCAAACAAGGCATGTGTGCGCGTACAAACTACAAAGAGCAGATAATTTTAATTATATTTGATAAATGTCATTTCAGATTGAAAACGATTGTAATTTTGGTTTTGTTTTTTAAGAACATCGCTGATCACCGTGTGTGGTTTACGACAATTTTTTTTTTTTTGGAAGATATCCGATAAAATGGTAGTCAAGCACAAGAGAAATTTCACGAGATATCATGATACGAATTAAATTTTTTCATATTCATGTTAAATGAATTATTATTTATATTAATAATTTTATTATACTATTTTATTTTATATTGTATTACTATTACTCAACTTAAAAGTTACTCATATAAGTAACAACTTATTTATAGTAAGCAATAATATATAATACTATACAAAATGATATGTAAAATAAAATTATTAATATAAATAATAAACAATTTAACGTAAATAGTGAAGTCCGTACCGATTTCTATTGTATCACCTCCCCAAGCAAAATCAATCTTCAGAAAAAAATAATAATAACTTTCATTTTCTCGTCTGGCGTGTTAAATGGGTCGGATTCAGACTTCAGAGTCCGGTAAACCTTCCAGAGAAACACAAGTTACACAAGACTAGAACCAAATTAGCAATGGATGACGTCAGTTCAAGGCTAATTAGTCTTCTCAAAGCAAAACCTTGCTCTCCATTTTTCTAATTCTAGACCAGTCAAACAAACATGGCCACCGTGCATATTTTTTCTACCTTAATTTCTTTGCAAACACACGGCTTTGGCTTCTACCTTTTTCCATTCCACACCAACAAACAGCAAAAAGTCAAAAAACTGAAATATTCACGAATTGGTTTGTTTATTTATTTTAATAATAAACGTGTTAAAAACTCAGCCGACTCCTTAAATTACCTTCAGCATAAACCTTATATATTCAAAGCAAATATCTTGCAATGCTCTTCTCAGTCTCTCAGATCAAACACCCCCTTCCCCCTTCCATTATACCCACAATTTTATTTTCATCATAGGAAAAACTCATATATTGATCCAATCACCATGGATCATCAAAGGATTTATCCAGTAGGAAGTGCATCGCCTTCAGCTCCGACGGCACCTGAAAATCTTGATAGCAAGCCCAAGAAAGCCCCACAAACTGACACATTACCACTTTACACTACACCAGTCTCATCATCATTGCCTCCACCAGATATAAACCGGCCGCGAAAAAAGCGAAGCCGCTGCTGCAAGTGCTTGTGCTGGACATTGCTCGCAATAATAATCCTCATTGTTGTTATAGCTGCAATAGTCGGTATTTTGTATCTCATTTTTCGACCCAAAATCCCACATTACTCAGTCAACAATTTGACAGTCACTTCTTTCTCTCTCGACAATAATCTCACGGCTCAAGCGAGTTTCGATGTAACTGTGACAATGCGAAATCCCAATAAAAGGATTGGGATATATTATGTAGAAGGTAGCGAGATCACTGCCTGGTACAACACCACACAGCTGTGTAATGGCACCTTCCCTGTGTTTTACCAAGGCCACCGAAACACAACTGTGGTGGACTTGTTGCTAAACGGTAAGCCCACGCTGACGAATGAGCTTATATCGGGCGTACAATCTCAGCTTGCAACTGGAACAATTCCTATATTAGTCAAGGGACATGTACCAGTTAAAATTAAATTTGGTGCTCTGAAGCTTTTCAAGATAACTGGTAAGATAAACTGTAAACTCATTCTGGATACTTCAACCTCAAGCAGTTCGAGTTCAAACATACAACTCAAGTTCAGATCGAGCAGTTGCAGTCTTAAGATAAAGCTCTAATTGCATCGGCGGTTTGTAGAGATTCAAAATTTCAAATTATACTGCTTCATGGCTTCATCAACAGAATTTCTTCAGAGAAATACTACAAATAGCTAGGGGGCCAATTTTGATGAGAAAGAGGCCTTGAACATAATTCCATGGCTGCAATTATATTTAGAGCTCAGCCTCAGAGGGCGAATTAGCTATATTCAATTCTTATGATTTTTTGTATTTTTATTTTATTTGTAATAAAGACAGATTAGAGTATTTTTTTTATCAGGGGCCCCTGTATATAGATTATTTTTTTATTTGCCTTGTGACAAATACATTAATATATATAGGCATTCTATTTTCTATTGCTTATTGAACAAGCTTGGTTTCTGGAAGACCAATTAAGATCAAATTTTGTTCCTGCTTTCCTGAAAGATGAATGTTCATCTTGTTATCTGGTAATTAATTTGTTTTATATATTATCGATTGATTGTGTTTAAACCAGCAACGAAAAATATCAGTTACTTTAAATAAAGAATAGTCAAGTGTGCGACCGTGACCTCTTTGAAGTAGAATAAAATGAGAGGAATAATTGACCAAATAATGGTGTCCTTTTCATTTAATAAATGGGAAAAAAATGCTATTTTTCCTTTTTGATACTATTCAATAACAGAGTATCTCAAAGCGAATCACATTAATTGGAATGCAACAAGTTGATCGATTTGAGAATCAACATCCCACCTTGATCTCCTCTGTTTACTGGCCTTTTGTGATGCTATTATATTTAGAATGTATATATTTTGTAATCAAGAATTTATTTGTAAGAGATAACAATGTATTATATAAATAAACAAGGCAGTACTGTTGTGAAGCCAAGCTGCTATTTTCATAAACAATACAAATTTCTTCTTGGTATCAGAGCTAGGTTCACCCGTCCATGACTTCCTCCTTACCTCTTGCCAGTATTACAAACTTTATTTCTGTTAAACTTGATGGTGGAAATTACTTACTGTGGAGAGACCAACTAGAATCCATTCTTATAAGTACTGACCTACTTTCACACATCGATGGATCAGAACCCATTCCATCAAAAACCATAGAAACAACTACAGAACCTAAAACCACAGTACCTAATCCAAAATATATAACCTGGAGGAAAACAGATCACTTTGTCAATGCTTGTATAAATGCTACCCTAACTGAATCCCTTACTGGTCAAATACTTGGTCTATCTACTGCCAGAGATGTCTGGAATGCTCTTGAAGAATTGTATCAGCAACAATCGATGGCAAAGAAATCCTACTTGAAGGCTGAGCTGCAAATAATTCAAAAAGGGGAGTCATCAATTGCAGATTATCTGCAACGAATCAAGTCTTTTTCTGATTCACTTGCTGCTATTAATGATAAAGTGGGCGAATCAGATTTGGTAACCTATACACTTAATGGCCTCTCTATAGAGTATGGTCCCTTTGTCACCACCATAGAGCATCGTTATCCACCAATCACTTTTAATGAATTACGTGCGAGTCTTCTTACTCATGAACAACGCCTTGCACGTACAAATGGATGGACTGATTCGACCTTTAAAGATGTCAATACTGTCACAGCATTTTACTCGAGCCAATAAAGAGGTCAATCCTCAAACCAGAAGTACTTTAACAACAATTCCAAAGGTGCACTGTTGGGACACAACAATCAGCGGTTGAATAATGCTCAATCAAGTCAGAGGCGTCCACCAAAGTGTCAAATTTGTTCACGTACTGGGCACCGTGCTGACAAGTGTCGATTTCGTTATGCAGTTAGCCGTAACAGCAATCCAGATGTTGTCAATTCCAACCACCAGCTTGCTCAAGGTTTTGCTGGTCTGCATATCAACTCCCAACCAAGTGTTATCTCAAGGCCTGAAGTACCAACATCGCTTTCTACACAATGGATACCCGACTCTGGTGCAACATCACACATGACCTTTGATTCATCTATCCTACAACAATCAGACCCATACTACGGATCTGACAGAGTTCATGTTGGTGATGGTAAGACTTTATCTATTTCACATATTGGCTCAACTAATCTTTCATCTTCAACTTCTCCATTATCACTTAATAATGTTCTTGTGGTGCCTCACCTAACCCAAAATTTGTTATCAGTTTCTAAACTGACACAAGATAATAATTGCTCAGTTGAATTTTTTCCTCGGGGCTTTCTTATCAAGGATTTACAGACCAAGAAAGTTCTGCTTCAAGGGTCACGCAAGGGTGACTTATATGTTGCTCCAATTTTTCAAGCTTCAAGTACAAGGTCGGCTTTGTATGCTGGGCATGCTTCATCTGAAATTTGGCATCAAAGATTTGGACACCCTTCTTCTCGAGTTATAAAAGAGCTTAAGAGCAATGGGAATGTTCTCTTTTCTGATTTTTATAAGATTAATAAAATTTGTGAGTCTTGTCAGTTAGCTAAAAGCCACAAACTTCCTTTTAATAACTCTGTTCGGAAATCTACTTCTTCTTTGGAGTTAATTCATTGTGATATTTGGGGACCAGCTCCCGTTAAATCAGTTAGTGGCTATAACTCATACATTATTTTTGTTGATGATTTTAGTCGATTCACATCGTTATATCCTGTGCGTGCCAAGTCAGAGGCTATTAATTGCTTCCGACATTTCAAGACAATGTCTGAAAATGTTTTATCAACAAAAATAAAATTTTTCAAAGTGATGGTGCTCTTGAGTTAACTCGTGGTCCATTTAAGCACTTTTTGGATGAATGTGGAATTATTTCTCGTGTCTCATGTCCGCATACACCTGAACAAAATGGAATTGCCGAACGAAAACACCAACACATATCTGAAATGGGATTGGCTTTGCTCTTCCAAGCTCATATGCCAAAGAAATATTGGCTTGATTCATTAATGACAGCAACTTATCTCATTAACCGGTTGCCTACTCCAGTTCTCAACCAGAAATCTCCATATGAGGTCCTATTCGAGATCAGTCCTGATTATTCTATGTTGCGTGTTTTTGGGGTTCGCTGTTTTCCTTGCTTGCGCCCTTATCGAGAAAACAAACTTAGTGCAAAATCTGTATCATGTGTGTTCATTGGGTACAGTCCTGATCACAAGGGCTACCGTTGCTTGGATCTAAGAACTGATCATGTCTACATATCACGCCACGTGATATTTGATGAGAAGTGTTTTCCCTTTGCCTCGGCTGAATCACCACGTCCCATGCTTCAATTATCACAATTGCAGGTGATGGTTCCTATTTCTGCAATCAATGAATCAAGACCAGTTCCTACTTATTCTTCGAGTCCTCCTAACTTGCTTGAGCTGGACAACATGGTATCCTCTTCAAATTTAGAGCACCAACAACCAACCGAGCTCAGCCAACCAAGTTCATATGCTCCTTCATGAGAACTAGGCATCCTATGGTGACACGCGCACAAGATGGGACTCGTCGTGAGAAGGTACCTCTCTCATTATTCAGTACACGCCATCCCATTCCAAGTGCACTGATAGCTGCACAATCTTTAGTTGCACAACCAAAAACACTCAAAACTGCCCTAAGAGATCCCAAATGGGTTTCTACTATGCAAGCAAAACACGAAGCCCTTTTAAGAAACCAAACTTGGTCATTAGTTCTCCGAAATCAATCTATGAATGTTATTGGGTGTAAATGAGTCTATAAAATCAAACAACGAAGTGATGGTTCTATCGAGCGTTATAAAGCACGACTTGTAGCAAAGGGCTACAGTCAACAACAAGGTGTTGATTTCACAAAGACGTTTAGTCCAGATGTGAAATCGGCTACAATTCGGGTGGTCTTATCTCTTGCAGTATCTAGAAACTGGATGATCCGACAACTAGATGTTAAAAATGTCTTCTTAAATTGGCATCTCACTGAAGAAGTATACATGGAACAACCACCTGGATTTGTAAGTTCTTCTCACCCCTCTCATGTGTGTCGCTTGCATAAAGCTCTTTACGGGCTGCGCCAAGCACCAAGAGCATGGTTCCAACGATTTCGTACTTTCTTATTACAAGCTGGATTTAAGCATAGTAGAGTTGATGCTTCTATGTTTATGTCATTTAAATCAACATATATTTTAATCCTGCTTATATACGTGGATGATATTATCTTGACCGGTAGCAACCAAACTATGCTGGCAGATTTTGTTGGTCAACTTGACAAAGAGTTTGCAATGACTGATCTAGGTGAACTAAGTTTCTTCTTAGGTATTGAGGCCTCTAGATCTCCTGCTGGTCTTAAACTTAACCAAAATAAATACACCTTAGATCTATTACGAGAAACTAGTATGCTTGGTTGCAAACCTTGTAGCACTCCTGTCATTGCTGGCTCTAAATTATCCACTAATTCTGATTGTACTCTCTCTGATCCTCAAGAGTACCGACGTCTGGTTGGATCTCTTCAATACCTCACTCTTACTCGGCCTGATATATGTTATGCGGTGAATCAGGTTTGTCAATTTATGCAAGCCCCACGAACTGAACATCTTGTTGCTGTTAAACGAATTTTACGCTATCTCAAGGGTACAATTGGACAAGGTATCACTATCCGACCAGGTCCTCTTTCTCTCTTCGATTCTTTCTGTGATGCTGATTGGGCTGGTTGCCCTGATACACGAAGAAGTACAACTGGTTTTTGCACATATTTGGGGCTTAATTTGATATCTTGGGGTTCTAAAAAGCAACCAACATTATCATGCTCTAGTGCATAAGCTGAGTACAAAGCACTAGCGATTACAGCTTCAGAACTGATGTGGCTCTCATATCTTCTCTCTGAGCTGCATATTCCATTTACTCTGCCAATAGTTCTTCATTGTGATAACAAAAGTGCATTGCACACGGCAGCCAATCCTATTCTTCATGCCCGCACGAAACATATTGAGATTGATTATCATTTTGTTCGTGATCTTGTTGTGAATGGCACTCTTTGTGTTCGCTTTGTTCGGTCTGGGGATCAATTGGCCGATATTTTTACAAAAGGATTAGCTACTAGTGTGTTTCAGCATATTCAGTTCAAACTGCTTAACTTACCAGTCATCAGTTTGCAGGAGGGTATTAGAAAATCCATTACAATATCCATAAAATCCACAAATATACCTAAACCTCCTGTATTATGGAAAAGACCCCACACCTGATCCTCTCACGTATCCCACCTTGATCTCCTCTATTTACTGGCCTTTCTATTATATTTAGAATGTATATATTTTGTAATCAAGAATTTATTTGTAAGAGATAATAATGTATTATATAAATAAACAAGGCAACACTGTTGTGAAGCCAAGCTGCTATTTTCATAAACAATACAAATTTCTTCTTCAACATTTTATCATTAAAGTAATGTTGCGAATCCCCAATCCGACTACAGTGTGACTGTGTGAGTATCCAAAAATTGAGAAATTGACTGAATTTTTATCTTGACCTCTAAAGATAAAACTCAACCAAAATTTCAGCTTCATAGAGCTACTGATCTAGTTATAATCAAGTTTAAAATTTTAATAAAAAGTGATAACCCAATTTATCAGCGGCACATAAAAATTAATTATGTACCAAGCTAGGACTGCTAGGTTCTTTTTGCTGGTGCTAAACTCATCGCTTTATTAACTTTTTAATAATGAAATAAATTTTCGCCTTCTTAAACAATAAAAAAAGACTAAAAAAAGTAAGGAGATCATTAGAATTAGGGGGCAAAATAAGAAAGAGTACCAAAAGAAAGAAAAAAAATAAGAGAGAGAAGAACGAAGATGGGAGAGAGGAATAACAAGGTAGCGTACTATCAAGTATCAAGTAATTACTCAGGGTAATTGGGCTATCATTGACAAATTAAGTTAAATAGGCTTTGAATCTGATAGCCCATCCCAGGGCCAGGGGTAGAGAAGAAATATAGACGGCCCTCAATTTTGAGAGAATATTATTGGATTTTAGGGGATTAAATTTCTCATTTTGTAAGAATATTTGTATTAGTGTTGATTGTCAAAATTAAAATTTTATATTACGTCATTAAATTAATAATTTATTTTAATAATGATATTTCTGAATAGAATAAAATTATCAAAATGACATTTTCATAATTAATTTTACTCCATTTCATTGATATAATTTGTCAAATAAATTATCAAATTTAAATAATTATTTAATTTTATTTAATCTCCGTATCTTTAAAATTTAAATAATAATTATTAAATAAAATTTTATAATTAATTTAACAATGAAATGAGCATGTTTGACCTTCCTAAAGAAGAGGGGTCATTAGCCATAGGAAGCGGAGGAGGTCCCAAGAGCTTGGAACCAAATTTGGTTCCAAGGCATGACTCAACCGTCTGATCTGATCAGTGAGATTAAACTCTTCCCACTTCAATATTTTATTCTCTCTTTAATTATTATCAAATTTATGTCTGTCTCTTCATTTCTCTCCATCTCTTCTTCATTTCCAGATTCTCATCAACGCCCGACGTCTTCCCTCGTGATTCAGCACGGTGCTTTGCGATGATCGGAGAGACCGAGCGCTCCGCTATTCTCGACCCCGCTCTCTCGCGAAGCAAAACCCTAGCTTCGCAAATCGAAAACCCTAACCCGTCTTCGACTCAACAACCACCGGTTCTTCACGATTTCTTCGCGTACCGAAGCCTTTGTCGGGTACTAACTTTGTCTAATTTCATGTCTGTTTGTTTGTTACATAATATTTTTTCTGAGAAAAAAAATGCAAAATTAAATGGCAACAAAAAAATCCTCATAGGTTGTTGCATTTATACTGATAATTGCATGCATGTCTTGCACCAAATCCATATTGGATTTGGATACTGATGAATTAAATTTGATAAAAGCTTATGTATAATTTTCCTTGACGTTATTGAATTAATGCAAGCACATACCGTATTAACTATGATTAATTTTTTTAATTGTTCTTTTATCCATAATTAATCAATCGATAAGTTGTGGCGATCTCTACCAGCTTTCTCAAATCTTCTACAATATACATTCGATTGCCAGGTTTGCACACAATTTTGTTTCCCACAAAAATAGATATTTGATGCCAGAGACAAGTAAAATTGAATGCATTAAGAAAAATATGAACTACTATTGTCTGAAATATATGGATTTATATATTGTGGATCTTTAATAATTTGAAGGCTCAAGCTAATATAGAGGAATATCTAAACAAGCATGAATTCACAAAGCAGCTTACAACAAGCTCATCTGGTTTATAGTAAGCAATTACAGCATATTAGTTCTTTGATCATCTTTCACTTTTATCTTTATTTTATTAGTTGATTATTATTCTTCTCTCATTTTATGTAGGCATATGCTCTATTGACTTTGCCTTTTTTTCTTCTTGTGCTGCATCTTATCTTAGATTTTCCGGTACTCTTCTAGATCAGTGGCTATTGAAGCTTTTTTTTCACGTACCGGCTATTGGATCAGTAGTTATTAGAAGGAATGCATGAACTTTTGGTTATTATATGCAATGAGTTTTTATTCATATTTATTTTCTTTTCCTTGATGCAGTGTGAAGAAGTCAAGGAAGCAGACACAAGATGAGGCATACTGATAAGTAGAAATGAGACTATCTATCTCATTTGTATTATTATTAGCTAAGTATCATGTAAAGTTTGACCATCCAACATTAATTTTATAAGGTGCTTATAGGAGGAAACTATTTTTATATTTTTTTCTTTTTGTTATTTTGAGTAGGCATTCTACCTTATAAAATTTCATTGCACAGGACTTGATATATTTTTTGAATTCTTTATAGTTACTTGTTCCATTAGGTTGTAGAGATTTTGCATCTTTGTTTCATAGTCACTTGTGTCACGGATTGGTTTCATTCACAGGAAAGGAATGGAGAGAGTTTGTTTACAATCCAATAAAGAAATATGAATTATAAATTAAAATTTATTCATCTCTATTATGTTGAATATATTAAATTTTAAATCTAGCATTCACACAGATGAGAGTGTGAGTTTATCCTTTTTGTTCAATCTTAATTTGATATTCATGAACTATAATATTTACTGGTGGATATCAATTTACAGATTAGTACCGAAAGTATTAGGCTAACAAACAAACAAAATCATTTAAAGAACCAACCAAATAAAAAATAAAAAAAATTAGGAGAGCTAGCGCCACATGGCATCAAGATAAGGCAAGAAAAAACATCAAATTTCACTAATTTCATCAAATTTCATCATATAACAGTTTCCATTCTAATTACTTTAACATACAATACCATGGCTATTTTAATTGTACGATAGCAACTAGAGTAACAGTATGCTATACAAAAATCTATACTTGAAAGTAACATCAGTAATCATATGCTATACAAAATTCTATAATTTTAAACAAAAGAGCCACGTTCTATTATGTTATGCAAAAGAGTCATGTTCTACTACGCTATACGAAAATCTATATTTAAAATTATGTTGAGGTTAAACATTATCTTTCATTTTGCTTCGAACATATATCTTCCACTTGCTTCGGACCTGTACAAAAGACAAAAGCGTAAAGTTATGCCGCACTAATAAATTTTGTACGAATTTGTACGAATAATTATGTAATTTGAATGTCATACCTAATAGAGCATGCATTGCACTAAGAAGTTCAATTGCGGATCCATAGGATTGAGGTTCCTGCATAAGAAAAAAAGAAACATTGATAATCCAAAATTATGCATTAACACTTCAAAAAATTATAAAATATCTTACTGTTGATATAAAGGCTGGAGGAAGAAGTCTTTCATCCAATGAAACATCCATAGGCTTTGCACTTGATGAATTAGCATTGACAGATTTATCTTAACAATAATGCAATTGATAAATTATGATTAAGCATACTATATATAATAAAAAAATATGCTCATCATGTATTTACTAACCTATCTTCTTTCGTTTCTTATTTTTTTCAAGAGAACTTTGATAACGATGGCGTCCTTTTCCTCCATCTTTTTTCAAAATACTAATTGGTTGCTTGGGTGTTGTTTCTACACAAAAATTGGCTATTACATTTTTTGGTGACTGGTTGTCGTCTTTTTGGTAACCTCTATTTTCTTCTAAAATGATATCTTCCACATTACGCATCAACTCTTGTGCCACTTGTAGAAGATATTTGCATGCCTTCTCACTTTGTGATGCCATAAAACAAATAGAATTGAATGTATGCATCATTGAACTATAAATTTGTGCCAAGTTAACTTTTAATTCTGACTCAATCTCGTTCTCTTGAATAAATATTGTTCTTCCCTTCTTGGCATCCTTTCTCCATCTTCTCAAAAAATATCTTTCTGGAAGCTGCTTAATATTCATGAAATCTAGAGCCTTAATGACATGACAACATTGAATCCCCATAAACTCAAATTTGAGGCAAGTACAAGTAATATTATTCTCATGAAGGTCATGTCGAACAGTCCACTCTCGTCGTCCATTAGTGATAATATATTCATGCACCTTCTCACTTTGACCATTGTCCCGTATTGAGCAATTAAAAAAGAGATAATATTCAGCTTCTAATATTTTGTAGATGCTTGGAGTATAAGTACGAGCAACTTGTTTGAGCATATCCGAAAATGGAACTTTAGGGTCACCTTGACTTGATCTCGAATCAACCACCAATTCTGCATGGCGTCGGTCTTCTAAAAGTCGCTCCCAGTGGTTAAAAAATCAAGTAATCTTTTTCTAGGATCTAAATATCTCTTAAGAACACCATTTATGCTCTCGCTTCTCTGAGTTGACTTCATATCTGCACAAAAAGACTTGACGACCGTACACAAGAGCCCACTTTTGTCGAATCTTGAATAAATCAGATAACCATTTGTTCTCAAGCAAATCATACTTCTTAAGCATATCATCCCATGATTTTAAAAAGTCTTCCTCATCTTCACAATCATACACACAATGACTAAAATCCTTCTTGAAGGTTGTAGAGACGCTAAAAACTTGGCTTAGATGTTTTTGCAGCATTTTGATATATATGCCACACACATAAACGATGAGTTGTGTCCGTCAAAACATTTGATATTGCTTTACTCATTGCACTATCCTGATCAGTCAATATAACCTAAAATAAATTTTCAAATTAGATTGTATTTTAAGACAAAGGCTCATGAAAGCTAGCAATAATTGGTTAAACATGAAAGCTAGCAAGAATTGGTTAAATATGAAAGCTAGCAAGAATTTGTTAAACACAATACTGTTTGGATAAAGATAGTTTGAAACACAAAACTAGCATTTGTTAGAATTACCTTGGGAGTTTTTCCACGAGTAGCATCCAAAAAAGTTCGAAACAACCACTCAAATGAAGCAGTCGACTCATCATACAAGAGTGCTGCACCAAATATTATGGTTTGCCTATGATGGTTGACCCCAACAAAAGGAGAAAAAGGTCTGCCATAACTATTAGTTTTGTAAGTACTATCGAAGCAAATGACATCCCCAAAATATTCGTAGTCTAGTAATGATCTTCCATCAGCCCAAAAGATATTAGTAATCTGATCATCTTCATCAACTTGAATTGCATAAAAGAACGATGAATCTGCTTTTTGTCGATTTTGAAGGTATTGCATCAAAACTCCAGCATCTCCCAACACCATAGCATTCTCCCTTTTTGTCCTTAGATAGTTCTCGTAGTCGTCAGGAATAAATGTGAGATGACGTCGTCCTCCTACTTGTTTGGCTAAAAGCTCGATCGTATCTTTTACTCCAATACCGGCCGCATCAGCTAAATCTCCCATCACCTTTTGTGCCTTACTTATTTCTCTATGAGATCTCAACAGTTTCGTTTTTGTCGGAGTTGTGGTCTCATGATTATGCTCTGGCTGAAAAGAAGTAACTTCATATACACCTTTGTTGCATATGTTGACTTGCATATGTGCATTGCACCCAATTCTTTGCTCTAGGCGCTTAGTTTTCGGTGGACCTTTGCTAGAAGATCTTTTTCTAGACGCGCCTTCTCTCGAACACGTAAAGTGTCTCATTGTAATGACTTTCGACGTATTCTTCCGAACATTATTTTTTCGGATACTAAATCCAACCCAAAGTGCATATTTATTGTAAAACTTGTATGCTTCATCTATTGTTGCAAATTTCATCTCAATTTTTGGTATTGAATCTCCTTCTCTGCAATAGTTGGTACCAACATTAATTGACAGATCATAAAACCTTACGTGTTGCACAATTTAACCAATAACAATATTACTTTCATTTTCATCTTTAGTTTTTTCTAATGCAATAATTTGAAGAAACTCACCTGATTGTAGTATTTGACTCATGTAAAGTTGGATTGATAGGGGGAGAGAGAGGAACAAAATGGACAGTTGAGGTTCCTTCAGCTGATTCCATCCTAACTAAATATTTTTAAATTTCAACATTATTTTCATTTAGCTATAGAAAGAAACAGAAGAGGTTTATGTCAATAAAAGTGGCGAATGATATAGAAAATAAAAGCAAAGTAAAGAAAACTAAACACTTAGGTAAAAATACTTTTGGTGCAAGTATACCAATATATAGGATAGAGTTGTGCAAAAAAGGTTGATTTTAGTTACCTCTTCTAGTCATATGTTTATTCATTTGTTGCGTTCAATAATCAGTACTGATTGGTTGCTTGGGTGACCTTAATTTACAGATGTATTAAGGCTTAAGTTAATCCTTATATATAAACTTTTGCATCCGTCTAAATTTCTTAGTTTGAAATTTTCTATCTAATAAGGATTCCAAAACATATGCTTTATAAACTCCTTATTTGTCTTTTATTATACCTCACAGGTTACTGATGAGAAGCTGGTATAGGTTGCCATAGCCTATCCATTCAATAATGTCAAGGAAAATTATACATACGCTTTTATCAAATTTAATTGATCAAGATCTAATTTTGTATTTTTTTCTCGAAAAAATTTGGTTTCAGCCATACGGCCCATACCATATCTCCGCGCGCTTCTATCTTTTCATTTCCCGCTACATCTGTTTCCTTGACACAAATCTTCACCATCCATTCACATCAGATCAATGGTCACTAAATGTCCCATCTCTCCGCTCCGGATCGCGCTCTTCATTTCCACTATTTCAGAAAGGAACGTATTTTCATCCCTATATAACACTCTGAAGCAGTCATTATGATAGCGGGACCCGCTCCAGTTCTAACTTCTAAGCACGAAACTCCCTCTAAATGACCCGCTACATGGATACGATATAGAGGAAGAGGCGGAGTACGGAGTAATACTTCAGAAAAAAAGCGCCACAATAAAATTTTCATCGAAAAATTTGTATCGCCGCTCTTTCTTCCTAAATTCTATTAAAACCCACCGCTTAGGCGATCCAAAGCTTCTACTATAGTCTATATACCTCTGATTTCCATTGCAACTCTCTCAATACGAACTCATTTTAGAATCACCTTCAATCTCTGGAGCCTTTCGTTCTTTTTCGTTGATCTATGGCTGGGGCGAAGTCTAATCCACCAAAGGCTCGCAAGAGAGTTGAGGCGGAGACCCTCAAGCGCGCGAGAGACGGCAGTGCCTTTACTAGATGGTATTCTCCTCTTTCAATTTTGTTTTCTAGTTTTGTGCTTTTCAATTTTGGATCGATCTTGTTATTTGACTCTTAAGTGTTTGTGTTATTGTCTCAGTGAGGCGTGCAATAAGAATGTGCCTGTGGTTTTGATCGACATGCACAGTTGCAGTCTAGATTCCAAGATTAGGCAAAGTTTGGGTGAGTTCTCAATTTTTGCATTTGATATTTTCGCATTTCTCCTAATTAATTCCAGATCTGATGGTTATATTTTTGTTACTTCATTTTATTGGATTCAGAGTCGCAAGTTGTGGAGAAGGTGGTCGAGGCCAAGAAACCAGAAAAGTAATGAGTTCGACCTTCAATTATTTTTCTTTGTAATTTATCGCAATTATTTGAAGTTCTGTTAGAGTCTATTCGTTTCTCATTAAAATAGCTTCTGAAAACTAGTTTCCGTAGAATTTGATTTTTTATTTGTTCAGTTGCTATTAAATATGAATTCCGAGGAAAATTGCTTTCGATATACTATTAAATATGAATTCCGAGGAAAATTGCTTTCCATATATCGCTGAGTACTACCGCTTTCGTTTTCTGTATTTTTCTACGGAAAACGAAAATGAAAGTCCACGAAACCGCTCTTCTCCACACCCTCGTGCTTGCTCCCTCCATAACCTCCATCCCCGCCTTTTCTCCAATCTCCTGTGTTTCTTTCTCCCTTCGCCCTGAGCATCTCTCCTTCTATCGCTTTTAACATTGCCCGGTAGATATACACAAATCAAATTGCTTAAATACTCTCAAAGCTCAAAGGGTACTGAAGGTGATTGTTGATTTCTCCGACAGCTTGAATGTGGTAATTAGTTTTCCCCTTAATTTCTATACTTAAGGCATTGATTAGCAGCCATGGCATGCTTATATAGGGTTTGGTTGTGGTAATGATGTTGATGGTGTTGTTCGTTAATTCTTTGTTGTGGTGATTTGTATATTGCTACCCTGAGCTAGTACATAATTAATACCTACATAGATTAGTTTATTAGAGATGGCGTTCAGACATGAAAAGAAAATACTATTCAATAAGTGTATATGATTTTTTATACGTACGCATTAGTTTATGCAGTTCGACACTGAACAAAATGAATAAACATGATAACTGGCTTTCCATATAACTTATTATATAATTATCTTTTTGCTCACTTATTTCTGATTTGTTTAACCAGTGTATTCTCTGAAAATTGTTTAGCTCATCCAAACTTAATTTCCAACCAACAAAGATAAGTTTTTGCTTCACAACCAGGCTCCAATCAGTTCAGGATATGTAGTAAATCAAATGTGGCAGAGAGATAATGATTTAATCTCTGAAGCTGTTGTTGTGTTATCTGGTAATCATATGTTTGTAAACAGTTTGTATTGTCTATTATTTTATT
Organism: Schoenoplectus tabernaemontani; assembly: GCA_037127355.1. Taxonomy (NCBI): domain Eukaryota; kingdom Viridiplantae; phylum Streptophyta; class Magnoliopsida; order Poales; family Cyperaceae; genus Schoenoplectus; species Schoenoplectus tabernaemontani. The sequence continues at coordinate 10,081,046 of CM073748.1, forward strand.
TTGGTCAGAGCTCTGCACAAGGTTTCTTACTAGCATAGAAGCATTTCTCAAATCCACTTGTTGTTGTTCAAAACTAGTTGAATGTTTTAATTTCCTAGCTTGGTTTGAGCGTGCTGGCTGTTTACTTGAGAAATCAGCAAATGCCATATAGTGACAAGGATGATTTTCTTTTTAGATTTCTTTTTCTTTCAACTAAATTAGTGGAAAGAAAATAGTATTTTCTTTTCTGTACAAATGAACACAAAAAAAATATTTTATTTTTCTTCAGATTTTTGTTTTCCAATGAAAATGATTTTCTATTTTTTTTTTCTGTACAAGTGAACAGGCCCTTACTGAAATCCTTTTGTTCTCTACTGTAGGAAAAGATCTCCATCCAGTCAGAAAAAGGAGAGCAGTGCTAAGAAAGCAAAGAAATCCACAGTTTCCACCAAAAGAAAGCGTCCCCCAACTGCTTTCTTTGTTTTCATGTAATAACTGCAGATCTGACAATTACTAAGTAATACTCAAAAAAGTATTTCGTGGAATAATTATTCATTTCCAATGAATTCTTTTTCTGTTCAGGGAGGATTTCAGAAAGGAATTTAAGGAAGCTAATCCTGATAACAAAAATGTTGCTTTGGTAAGATATTTTTATTGAAAATATCTAGCAGTAACTTAAAAATGTTGAGGAAATTCTGTGATGTTAACACTTTTGTTTTGTACCAAAGGTTGCAAAGGAGGGTGGGGAGAAGTGGAAGTCAATGACTGAAGAAGTGAGTTTTACTCTGTTACAAAATTTAAACTCAAGCTTTTGCACAGCTTTGTAAGAGATCAAAATTGATATATACTAAAACTTATGTTTTTGACAATAAACAGGAAAGGAAGCCATATATTGAGAAAGCAGCACAGCTAAAAGCAGAGTATGAGAAGGCATTAGAGGAGGATAACAGTGCAGAAATGCCAGAAAATGAAGGGGAGGATGCAAATGATGATGGAGAACACAATGATGGGATGCAAATGAGGAGCAAAATGGAGATGATGTATGTAAAATGTCATACAAGTCTTTTTTTAATTAGTATTAAACATAAAATTAATCTATGTTCATAAATAAAAGTAGTACACCTCATACTACTCTTGAGGTAGCATATGATTGGGTACTCTCTGTTACACTGATTGATACTGGTATTATTCCAGTAATAGATCATACCATTGGTAGATGTCCTGCATTATTCTTTTGTTAACTTTCTGACAGTTGTCTTTTATTATTTTAGGAGAAAAAGGCATCTGACAAAGAAGATGGGGATGACGAGGGAAATGAGAATGAAGATTGACGAGAGAAGTTCTATTACTAGTTTCACTGTTGTCTTTGAGATCATCTTCTACTTGTAAATTGTGGTAGTTGTTAGGGTTGATGGCTTCAGGGTTGCTTCAATTGAGACTTGACCTCGTTTCTGTTTGTATTTGTTGCTAAATGAAGTAGCTGTTTTGTCTGTAACCATTGGGGTTGCAAACGAATCGAACATGAATGAACTTGAACGTGTGTTTTTGATTTGTAACCTATTTCAAATCATGAGTTTGATTTGAAACCTATTTTGAATTAATTTGATTTGAAATAGATAGATAGTTTCAAACTCAAATTATAATTTGAAATTTGATTCATTAAAAGTTGGAATTGTTCGGTTCGATTCGTTAATAATTTGAAATATAATTATTAGGTGAATAAATTTTATAATTCATATCAAAATAATAGAATCAAATATAAAAAATGTTAATTTAATACAAATGCATATAAAACTAAAAGTTCATTCAACAAAAATTAATAAATTTTATATAAATTCATACTATTTAAAGTCTCAAATAATCAAATAATTAATACAAATTCAAATAAAAATAATTCGTGAACACATTTCAAACGAATTCATCATGGTTTGAGTTGATTTGATATAATTTTGAATCGAATCAGTTTGATTTGAAATTAATTTTGAACTAGAATTGAACGAATTTTTTCAAATCGAATATGAACGAACTACGAACTTCGAACTTTTCTTACAGCCCTAGTAACTATGAACGCTTTTAGAATGAAATTTTTGCTTGATATCGTGAGAAAGATTAAAGCGATTATGGGTACCTGCAATTCTTATAAATAGATAATTAACTAAATCTAGAAATAGAAAATTTACAAAATACATCAATGTAGCAGGAGTGATCTGGGAAGGTAGCAATTTTGAAGTTGGTATATTCGCCAGTTGATCAAGTATTCAGAAATTGTTTAGTCATTGTGCGTTATTTTGTATAACGTATTCAACACAATTTCAGATTTAAGCACTGGTAAATACTATTTCATAATTAAGCAAGGTAAATAATACATCATGAAAAATTATTACGAAGTAAAATTCTTCCACTATTGATTCTCTTTCTTTTGTTAAGTCAGCCCCTCGTTGACTTTTCCTTATAGCTAATACTTTAAAAGTTCTTACAAGCTGGCAAGGGTTTTCCACATAAACACAGGTTATGTGCATAAGCTACTGCCTTGAAAATGTTGAATGGCCTGTTTTGAGGTATCTCGCCACAAAGCCTATTACTTCTGAAATCAACATGTCTTAGTTGGGACAACCCTGCAAATGTTTCTGGTATTTTCCCAATTAAATCGTTGTGAGCCACATCAAGCCATTTCAGGCTTGCCATCTGGCCCATGGTAGCTGGTATAACCCCCTTTATATGGTTCCTTGATAGATCCAACATTTCTAGGTGAGTCAAATCTGAAATTGAGCTTGGAATTTGTCCGGTGATACCATTATTAGACAAATCAAGCCTTCCTAAATTCAAACCTGTTTGCTTGCCAAATTCAGGGATTAAACCAGTGATCTTGTTCTTTGAAAGATCAAGAGAGACCAAATATGTCATGTTCGTCAGGAACCCATTGATCTCTCCAGATAAAAAGTTACTCGAGAGATTCAGTGAATTTAATAATTCTGGCTTTGAGAAAGCTGGAAGTGAACCTTTAATTCCGCAGCCTGCTAAATGTACATCTCTCATCTCTCTGTTTCTTATCCAATTTGGTATATTTTCCAATTGAAATTTGTTATATGATAAATCGATGGATATAAGAGAAGATAGCCCAGTTTCAATACCATTGGGGAGACCCATGAATGCATTGTTTGAAAGATTCAGGTGCCAGAGATTCTTTAATTTGACAATAGAATCAGGAATCATGCCAGTGAGCAAATTACCACTTAAAGAGAGGGAACTGAGAGACCTAAGATTTTCAATTTCTGATGGTACCTGTCCACTGAGCTTATTGTTACTAAGAGATAAATCCATAAGTTTAGACAAACCCCAAATAGACACTGGTATTTCTCCTGTGAACTGGTTATTTGAGAGGTCTAAATAAGAGAGCTCTGGAAATTTCCCCAAAAATGAAGGTATTCCCCCAGAAAATTTATTATTACTCAGATCCAAAAGATCCAATTTATTAAGGTTTCTATAAGTTGCAGGTACTGTACCAACTAATCGATTGTTTCCCAAGTTGATTAGTGTCAGTCCAGAAATAGACCCAATTTCAACTGGCAACTCACCAGTGAAATTATTCCCATTTAGTGATAATGCTTTAAGAGACCTTAACCGACTCAAATTTGAGGGGATCCTACCTTGTAGCATGTTATTTTCAAGGGACAGCTGTGTGAGGTATACTAAATTGGACAAGCTATCTGGTATGGTACCAGTAATTTGTTTCGTGCTACTTATAACAAGCACCTCCAGGAACTTCAGGTTGCCTAAGGAAGGGGAGAGTGTTCCTTTCATGATCCCACCCACCCTATACAAATCTAAGCTTGTAACCCTACCGGTTTCTGGGTTACAGTCGACGCGTTCCCAGCCACAGCAGTCGGTACCGACCCATGAAGAGAGAATGTCGGATGTGTCTCTGACAATAGCGGCTTTGAAGTCTAAAAGAGCTGCTCTGTCGGTGGCAGAGCACTCTGCCATTGCGCCTGAGACGAGAGAGACGAGAAGCATGCACAGAGAAAGAGCATTATTGATGCTCATTTTTGGATGGTTTTAGGGAAGGTGTGGGCAAAAGGATGAGAGAGAGAGACAGGCAGGTGGCAAAAAGGTTGTGGCTTCTTTTTTGCTTAATTTCCTTTTTGAAACTGCAATGGTTTGACGTAAAGGATTGTGGGTATTTATAGGGTTCTTGTCAAATTTTCTTTTTGTTGTAGAAAAGGTATAATTTCAAAGCATAGAGCGTAGAGGTTATTTATTTGTTCGAGCGCAGGCTTCACGAGATTAGTGAAAAGGTGTTTATATGCGGGAGCGTTCTTTATTTGGATCAGAACAATTTAATGCTATTCTCTGAATATTTCAGATGGATTTGAAATTTTGAATTCGATGTCGCCTCTTGATTATTGTTTATTTTAGCATCATTATCATTTTATTAATTTTTTTAAAGCGCCCTCTTGTATTGAACAAGTTTAATGGAGACTTTGAAACAACTGACATATTTATAATTGATTTCATTTATGCAAAAAAGATTAGACGTATAAACTATATTATATTAAACAAAATTGGAAGTATCAGAACAGCAAATTATCATGTGGCGATAAATGCATGTTAAGGGAACATACATAAAATAGAAACAATGATGATAAGAAAATTCCTACAGTTTTCCAAAGGAAGAAATCCAATTGTTTGCCAATTATTTATCTCAATTATCAATTATTTCTAAGGCCTAATAACCACTTATTTATCTCAATTACACACAATTGTTAATAGTTGCTAAAATATTTTCTCCGATTTTTTTTATTAATAATAAATTAAAAATAATAAGTCATTGATGTGACTATATTCAACTAGTTTTTATGAATCTAATAAGGATGAAAATTATATTTCCGTCCCGGACCTCCTTTTCCATTTCCGTCCCTGGTCCACTTTCATGCATTTTTCCCGATACGCTGTACTTTTATATATTTTTTGAAGTTTAATTTGGTAATTCATCTCATCACACTAAGCACACTTCTAAATATTAATTTGAGTTGACATTAGGGATGTCAATTATTGACTCGACCCGACCCGAACCGACATGACCCGAAGTTAAATGGGTTGAGTATGAGTTTAATTTTTTTGACCCGAATCGGGTCGGGTCGAATTCGGATCAACCCGATTAATTATATTTTTAAAGTAATTTTATGATTTAATACTAATTAAAACTTAAATATATACTAATTGAGATTAATTACAAATTAATTAATATTTTAATACTTAAAATTAGATTAAAATATTAATAAATATTTAATTATTTTACACGAGTCGGGTATGGGTCAAGATTTTTTGGCCCGAATTTAATCGGGTCGGATTAGGATCGGGACAAGAAAAATAATAAAATAATATGACCCGACCCGATTAAATTTGGGTCAAAATTTTTTGACCCATACCCGACCCGACTCATGTAAAATAATTAAATATTTATTAATTATTTTAATATAAATTTTAATTAATAAAATATTAATTAATTTATAATTAATCTCAATTAGTGTATAATTAGCGTATATTTAAGCTTTAATTAGTACTAAATCATAAAATTATTTCAAAAAATATAATTAATCGGTTGGGTAAGGTTGATCCGAACTCGACCCGACCCGATTCGGGTTAAAAAAAGATAAACCCATAACCGACCCATTTAACTTCGGGTCATTTCTTTTCGGATCGGATTGGGTCAATAATTGACACCTCTAATGTCAACTTAAATTAATATTTAGAAGTGTACTTAGTGTGATGAGATGAATTACCAAATTAAACTTAAAAAATATATATAAAAGTATAACGTATCGGGAAAAGCACATGAAAGTGGGCTAGTGACGGAAATAAAAGAAGAGCCCCCGGACGGAAATGGAAAAGGAGATCCGAGATGGAAATATGATTTTCGTCTTTGTTAGATTTGTAAAAACTAGTTAAATATAGTTATATCAGTGACTTATTATTTTTAGTTTGTTATTAATAAAAAAATCGGTATTTTTCCTGCAGAATAGATATTCCTCTATTTGTTTAAACATAGGTTACATAGCTGCTAGAAGCCGCTAACATGAACCTTGAACAATTACATTTTACTTTTCAAATTATCCAAAATGTATACTTGACTAATTGTGGAATGCACGCTAAACTATATGCTCAATGCACATTTGATGTTTCAAACTTTCACACACTTATTGTGTGGGCTATTACTAAAATGCGCACTAATATTGTATGATGGAAACTTGAATATTGTACACAACTTAAGAGTTTTGCTTAAGATAAAGAGTTTCGATGCCACAATTATTTAACATCACAAAAACGAAAAACACTTTTTTATTTATAGTCCAAAATTTGAAACTAAAATGCCGATTTCAACCATTGATCTTAGCCATTATTATCAGACGATATCAAACTTTTAAAAAACGGAGTTTAAACTTTGTTTAAACCATTAAAACAATTTTGAGACATTTAGACGTTAAGTATTTGTGAAAAAATGGATTCAAATTATTTATAATTTAACGTTTTATCAAAGTTAAAGCCGTTAAATTTTTTATTTTAGAGACATTTAAACTCCATTAAAATATATTGTTGAATTTTGAACATTTTAGAAGTCCATGGTAAGCTTTTTTTCACACAATTAATGATTAAGAACCTTAAATATTTCTCAATATTGTCTAAAATTATTTTCTTTGTAATCTTTTGAATGTAATAGTTAATAGTAGTAGTTAAGATTTTTAGCTTTTGAGTATTAATTATTATAATTATAAATATTAATTTAGTTTAATTATTAAGTACGTTGGTATGAGATTGTATAGTCCAGTATTTTTAAATATAAAAAGTAGATATAAAATAATTGTTTATTTAATGATTTAATGATTGTGTAATACCGTTTTAATATTAAACCGTTAAATAGTAGTTTCACAGTTAAGAGCCGTTAAATATTTTTAAAAACTTGAACGATATTGAATATCAAATTTTACAAGTTGTGAATTAATTTTATATAAAATTTAGTAATGAAAAAAATAAACAAATCTATCTCTGATCAATTTTATGGTCCCCTACTTTTTTCCTGTCTGTTTCTTTTTTCAATTTATAATTTTGTTGTGCTAGACTTGAAAAGCTAATTAAAGGACATAATACAATATAAAACAACAATACAAGCCGCAACTTCAGAAAGTGTACATATAAAAGGCATGCCAGCTTCTCTCTGTTTTCCCCCCTTACGCTCTTTCACTTTATTATTATTATTTTTTTTTTAAGTGTGACAGAGATAAAGATGGGAAAATTGAGGAGCATCAGATTCCCCAGGTGTAAAGTATATGCATAATGATCAAAATTTGTTAATTAAAAAAATAAATGACGTGAAATATTTTTCTTTTCTCGTTGAAGAAAAATTGAGGTTCCACATCTAGGATTCAAAATAAAATATTTGATGGCGTGGCAAAAATGCAGCTTCCGTTACTGTCAATTTATACTGACATTACTAAAAAAAATTGAATTGAAGGGACTAATTGACACTCTTTTGAACATATAAAGAGGTTAGTTGTTAAATTTGTAATGCACTTAAACCTAGATGACAATTAAGTTCTTTGTACTTGTTTCCTTCTTTCTAAAATTAGTGCGAAATAATTTAACACACGATTTATTAGCATATCAACTTATCATAGTTCCATATGCTTTGGGATGCAAGTGTTATGATGAACTTATTTCATCCTGTTATTTTCTAAATTAACTTCTTTTTGATGATATTTATTATACTTATACATTATTTATTTTTGAGGAAAATGTCTATTCTATTTTTTTTTAAAGAAAAACACTAATGAGGATTTGAATATCTGTTCATTAGAAAACAACTCAAGCACTTAATCACAAGACCAAACGACTTAATTATTTATCCATTATTTGATCTTTCAAAATTTTGTCGAACTAAAAAATTAGAAATGAAAAAGCCTACATTATCTAATTAAGTAAGATTTTTTCACTAATAACAATTCAAGTAAAAAAAAAAAACTCCAATTCAGGTAAAACAAATAAAACTCTTGTTGTGTTTTACATCATTAAGATGAATATTTAGTGAATATGCTTATATTTGAAAGTAGTTATGGACGAAACATCTATTCTTTTAATTTTTCGATGTTGTTTAAAACTTCCAACGAACGTATAATAATAATAAAAGGAAACAAACTTTTACATAATTGGTGATTTGATTTTACACTATATAATTTTAACACCAGTGTCCAAAAATAATTTAATCAATTTAATAAAAATCTAGCTTTTTTTGTCTAAGATCTTGATAAAAAAGATAGAATCGAATTATTCTATAAAAAATCTTGAAAATCATTTAATCAATTTTTCCTGTAGTGATTTATAGAAGAATTTTCGAACACCAGACCACCCAAACAAGCTTAATGCTTGCAGCTTGCAAAACAAACGTAATATTTTAAATGTTATGCACTTGTCTAATAGATTACTATCTCGGTTATTTATATAATTATATTACATTTTCAAAATACTAAACTATATTAAAGATGAATTTCATATGCTAATCAATAATCATGCCTTGAATCTTAGATACATACTCTAGTTCTCTACTATGACTATCTAGGTTAAATTTGAGCTGTTAATCGGTCCCAGTTTGACCGGATGTTGACCAAAAAATTAAATTTTTTATCAAACCATTATGTGAAATTAGTTAACTAAAATTGAAATTCAAATACTAATTTGTATTCATTATCTCAACAAATTTCAAATCTGATCAGTATATATTTTAAATATTGTATGGAAATGTTCAGAGCAACGAAATGCTTGCAAGATTAATGAGCATGTTATCATTTTGCATTATAGAAGTACAAACTGAGTAACTTTAATTTAGCAAATTTGTATGGCATAATAAGATATTATTCTATTAAAAAATCAAACAAAAATCATAATTACAACAATTATCTTATTGTTAAAAAAAGTTCTCAATTAGTTCTACTGTTCTTACACTCCGACTAATTCAATAATGGCTTATTTAAAGGGAAAAATACCATGCTTTTTTGACATGTCAGTTTGAAGATGGTATATTTGATGATTCATGATTGTCGAGTCACAAGCACCTTGTCATGTAGTGCGAATGGAATGATAGTCTACGGGCTACAAGTCTACAACTACAGGCATCAGCCATGTCTAATTAACCATATCCATGTATCTTTTGGCCCAGCAACCGTTTCTACTTTCTTCGTACTTACCCAAGAGAGGAGTAAACAGGTTTTGTAACGGCCAACGGAAATTGGCCAGTCAAGGATGAGTAAAAAGTTGTAAGAATTGAGCGTGGATGGAGACATAATTTGGGTTTGTTAGTGGTGCTTACGCGCTAGATCAACTACAGTGAAACCGTGTAGGTCCCCAATTTGTACCCTTTTCATCCGGGCATTGTGGCAATCAGGCACGCGCTGCTCTCTCCTCTAATTCCTCGAAGTATTTTAGAAAAAACAGTATAAAATCTTAGAAAAAGAAGAAGAAGAAGAGCAGATTCGTTCTTTTAACTAAATTGAATTTATTTCTTGGAGGCGTTTTCATGGTTCCTCGTAAACATTTGCATCAATATTTCCAAATTCAAAAGCAAACTAATAATTTCAGAAGTTGCATTATTTGTCTTCTCCTCAGGGGAGATGCACGTGAAGTTTCACCATCTTTTTATCTTATGAAAGCCAAAAGTATATAAAGTGAATTGATGAACCTGATAGTAATAATACATTTTAGTGTGTTGACTTTTACCTTCATTATTATTATATAAAATAAGAGACTCATATAAAAACTTTAGGTGCACATATTACCAGGGGCGGATATAGCTATGGCCAGGGGGTCAGTTGACCCCCCTGGATTTTGAAAAATAGTGCTTTTAGGTTAATATTTTGTTAATCTGACCCTCTCTGGATTAAATTTCTGACCCCCCTGGATTATCTGATTATTTTTCATTGAGAAAAAATATTTAATATCACAGATAATGAAAAAAATATGTAAATTTTTTAAAATATAAAGTCTTGTAGAAGAAAATTTTCTTTATTGCTATGATTATTTATTATTTTAACTTTTATTTTTTATTAATTTTAATATATAAAGATATTATTTTAATATTTTTATTTAGTACCCGATTAGTTAATGGATTTAAATCCGATAACCTACTGAATCCGATTATTGACCCCCCCGACCAAAATTCTTCATCTGCCCCTGCATATTACTTGTAGAGAAGAATTAAATTTGCAGCTACTGTTTATCATTTGATTTTTAAAATTGAAAATTTTAATATAGAAAAAGAAAAAAAAATATTAACTCCTATACAGATTTCTTCTTCTTTTAGAAAATCCCTTATTGTTCTTTTCTATAAAGCAAAAAAAAAAACAAATTATTGGCTGTATGATCAATATATATGTCAGCAAATAATATCTAAGGAAGCATAGAAAAATATCAAATTTTTTATTTTATTCCAAAATTGTTTTTTCTAATATTTATTGCATGTTCGGAAAAGATGGTTTGCGTACAAGTTCTACAATTTTAGGCTGTACACATTTCAAAATACTAAAAAAATGTCATTCCATGTTGACTACAGAAGAATCTAATCACATAAAGTAAAATAGTTTTTTATTTACTGAGATTATGTATTTCAAAAAGAAAATATAGTATTTTTTTATTACTAATTAGAAATTAGTCGCGGCGGAGCGCGTTTCATGAATAATATATTTCAATTTTCTGGACAAGATAGAGATTGAAGCCAAGCCCACATTTCTATATCGACGGTGAAAGCCCACAAAAAATTTGTTTCAACAAGACTTAAAAGAAACTCTAGCTACTAGGGGTGGTAAAATATGATCCGATCTGAAAAATTCATCCGATCCGATTTTTTTTTTTTAAAAAAAAAAACTGATTCGATCCGATTTGATTTAACTTAGTCCTATCCGATATCAAATTATAGATAATCTAATCAAAATCAATCTAAAATCTGAAAAAATCAACATATAATTTGATCCGACGTGTCCGATTGTAACTCTCAATTGAATAACTAGGCCACAATTAAACATACAAGAATCAAAATATACGAAGTAACGAAAAAACTTGTCCGGAATCGAATATGTGAGCAGGTTTGGTGTGCATCTCTTATTGCATACTTATGCAAGTTTTTATTTTGGGATGGCCCATATTATGTTTTGGGCTGATATTCATGGGCTTTTTCAGTTTTCTTTGCTTTATATTGTCTCAACTCTTAATTTAGGATTCAAAAAATAAAGTTCCAATTTACTGAATAGCTCAGAGATGAGCTCATTTCTTCTCTTTGTGGAGAGAAAAAGAGTTGTGTTCTGAAGTGGGAAAGTGTAATAGGCACTTTCTTGGAGATCAAAAGAGATATTGCTTGTCGTATTCCTATAATTTAGCACTAATCCAACTCACCACTTATCATACAACTATTTAAAAGAACGACCAATGCTTATGGGGTCCCAATTTAAGTCGTGATGAAGATTTCGGTGCTAATTGAGAAGGTAGAGATGGCACTTTATAATATAACACATGGAACCGGTATTAGAATGCACCACCAAACAAAATATTTCTACTAGTTAATTACTATTTTATTTTTATTTTTTACCTTCGGACTCTCAATATCAACCAAATAATTTTATGAACTGCTACTGTTATACACTTAACAGATATGAATTGAGAGTTGTGATTGGTACGAAAAGAAAAATTATCCATATAGTATATGGCTTATTCACTATTTTTTTTTATCGGAAAGATGAGAATCAAGCTCTAAAATTTCATAATTATTTATAAGAACCTCCCATTCGAGTTTTAAATTCACGACCTTTCACATAGAGGGTGTTGCTTTTTTATCACTAGATCAAAAACTGATTCTCGATATTCACTAGCTCAGATTTTTTTTTTTTTAGTAAATAAAACAAATAAATATAGCAAACTAGCCATCTCTCTCCTCACTTTTGCATAAATAGCCAGACCCGAGTTTGAAACTCGGGTCCGGTTTTTTTTTATACAGAAACGTAAAAAAAAAAAAAAAATTTACCCGGACCCGAGTTTTAAACTCGGGTCCAGCTATCCCATATGGGAGGCGCTGGAAATGCAAATGGGATAGCTGGACTCGAGTTTTAAACTCGGGTCCGTGTTTTTTTTTTATGTTTCCAAAAAAAAAAAAAAAAACCGGACCCGAGTTTCAAACTCAGATCTGACTATAAACGCAAAAGTGAGGAGAGAGGTGGCCAATTTGCTATATTTATTTATTTTATTTACTAAAATAAAAAAATCTGTCACTAGCTTATTCGATGCATAAATAGTACATAGTTAATATATAATTGGTTCATTATTGAAAGTTCCACAAACTAATGATATATTAATCATAGTTAAAGTTAAGTTTTAGATAAATACCCTGCATGTCAAAAGCAAAACATTGGGAAAGGACATGTCCTTTTCTCCAACAAAATATTAAAATTATTATATTATATGCTCCTCTCCTCCTGTGCTTCTAAATATGATTACATTTATCCGTCCACTCATGTTTCGTGTTATAGCTTCGGTCTAAATGAAGAAGATAAAAATATTTGAAATAAATGAAGAGTATTTTTATCATTTTGATTTCTACAGGGGTACAATGGACCTTTTAAATTGTGTGCTTAATTATGCTTCAAACCGGATAAACAAAAAAAAATCGTGAAATTTTCAGTGCCGCATTACAATTTTATACCGTAATTATTAATTTTATTTGGTTGAATACAATTTGGCATTCAGTAACGAGCCACAAATATGTCGTGATCGCTTTTGTTAATTTTGGGTCAAAAGGTAGCTATTGTAAAGAAACTTGAGTTCATAAAGATCAAAGTAAAGAAAAGATACATGACTTTGAAACTTAACCTCACTAGGAGGTGGTTAATGTTGGCCACAAAATAACAAGAAAGTAATGCACAAATGTTACTTTTTATTGACATGACATAAATGAATAAATTTGTAACTTATAAAAACTCATGAGGGCTGTGAAACCTGTAATTATACTGGTAGTCTACAAATTGGGGATAAAAAAAAAGACCCCTTCTTCACGAACTAAGAGAAATAATAACAGTTACTTTTAGTTTATATTTTTAATTAAAACTGGTCAAATCAACTTATTATTACTGTTGATCTTAATTAATATATTTGGAACGGAACTTTTTAAAAATTGTGCTGAATTTAGTGACATGAACTCTGCCTTCCCAATACAAAATACATTGTTTTATATCAAACTGATGCATATTTGTATATGGAAGCAGTACAAGTTATAACACGTTTAAAAGACAAACGTATCTCAGGGAAGTGGTGAATATTTCATTCGTGTGGGCGTTGGTACACCAGCCAAAGAACAGTACCTGGTGATCGACTCTGGCAGTGATGTAATCTGGCTACAATGCATGCCATGCACTCAGTGCTACGCTCAGTCTGACCCTATATTTGATCCATCCAATTCAGCTTCTTTCGCCGCTGTGACATGTGGGTCCCATGTTTGCCAACTGGTTACTGGCACCAGTTGTGACAACTCAGATGAAAGTTGCCGGTATATATGTATTGCCATCTTATCTTAATTTATATTACCTTACTTGTTCATGCTGTGAGTGCGATACATACAATTGGGGTTGATCGAGTATTTTATATTTTAAATTTTGAAAGAAAGATAAATGCCATTATTTTCAGATAGTTTCTTACTTGATCTATTATCCATCTGTTCATTCCAACATGCAGGTATGAGGTGTCTTACCGAGATGGTTCCTACAGCCAAGGTGTTGTAGCCTTAGAGACGCTGACATTTGGATCAACTACAGTAAGTGAAGTTGCCATTGGCTGTGGGCACCACAACCACGGGTTATTTACTGGTGCTACAGGCCTGCTGGGTCTTGGGTGGGGCCCAACCTCATTCTTGGCCCAGATTGGCGGCTCGGCTGGCGGGGTCTTCAGCTACTGCCTAGTGAGCTGGGGATCAAACTCTGAAGCAGGTTCATTAGTTTTCGGTCGGACAGAAGGGGTCCCAGTTGGAGCTGTGTGGGTCCCACTATTACACAACCCGCGGTCCCCTAGTTTCTATTATGTAGGCCTTGTGGGCCTTGGGGTGGCTGGGGTTAGGCTACCGCTCGGGGAGGATATGTTTCAACTCTCTGAAGATGGCTATGGTGGTGTAGTCATGGACACCGGTACGGCGGTAACTCGGCTCCCAGAGCAAGCATATAGTACACTTAGGGATGCCTTCATTGGTGCTGCAATGGAGCTCCCACGTAGCTCCAGTGTGTCCATATTCGACACATGTTACAACTTCAATGGATACAACAGTGTAAGGGTACCGACTGTGTCATTTTATTTTGCAGAGGGTGCGATATTGACTTTGCCAGCAAGGAATTTCTTGATCCCTGTGGACAACATGGGGACCTTTTGCTTTGCATTTGCCCCGTCATCGACAGGTTTGTCGATCATGGGGAATATACAGCAGGAAGGGATACAAATCACCTTTGACGTGTCCAGTGGGTTTGTGGGATTTGGTCCCAATACTTGCTAGTTGTAGAGAGGATATATTTTTAATTTATTACGACATATATTACCGATAAATAATATTTTATGACAGGAAATTTTTAAATGTAAAGCTTAGAAGAGAAAGGAAGTTCAATAATTATAAAGGCGAGCACGATGGGATTACTATGTATATCAAACTATACAGTAGATATAAGATTATTGATCATATGGGATGGATGATTTAACAAAGTGGTTTGGCTTGATACCAAAGATCTTTTTCGCGTTTTCTACATTTATAGGCGTGTATATATCGCTGGTAGTTTATTTGTTAAACATATACCGTGGGCTGTTGTAAAGGTACTTTAGGTTCCAATGGAGTTCGTACAATCGTGTGTAGTGGATCCGATCTTTTTATTTCCGAGGATATTCCCCTTGTAATTTCATCTACATCCTCTCCGTTAAATATGTCATAGATCGGGCAACCCCGTACAGAGAAGCTTGCCCAGTACTACTTATGAACTTATGCATCTGCAAAACTATAAATTAAACCCTAAAACGTAGGTCGAGAAAGAAACCACCAACTTGAAAAAGAAAAGGTTTTAAAAAAACAAAGTTGGTATTAGAGGTGATGACTGATGAACTTCACCAAAGCAAAAAAGCTTAGATTGGCCTTTTTACTTCGTTTGTCCCTCCAAAATCGGCTATGTACTATCAGAAACAGGCAATTAGATTCCTTCCTCGGTTCTTTTCTCTACTAGACTTCTGACCCTACCAGAATCTAGAGGGAAGAGTTATGGAGTCCTGCTAGAATTGTAAACAAAATTATCCAAAAAGAAGATCATCCTATAAAAAAAGAATCTGTGAGTGGAGATTGAATTCAAACAATCCATCACACAAATTCAAAAATCATAGTGACTTCAAACAATTACTCTATTATAGAATACTCTAAAGGATACTCACTCCCATACGTGCAGAATGCAGCTAGCTGACAATTTGTAAATTTCAACATTCATTTCCATGAAGTACGCCATTTCAGCACAAAAAAAGGTTGTCTGCCGTGTCAGTATTTTAATTCAGTTTTCTTTATTTCAGGGTGAATACATTGCAATCTTTCTCCATGGTCCATGCTATGCTTGCTTTCTGACAAATGAAAAGATGCCAACTCCACTTTAGGGCTCAGGCTTACCAACGAACAAAGGAAGCAGCACCTTGCCATAAACTCTAAGAAGCTTAGACTCCATAGACATCAAAAATAACCAGCTAGGCAGGAGAGAAATCAGAGAATGGTATCATTTTGCCTCATAAAGGTCAAGGCAATAACACAACCTTTGTGTCACTCAAAACTTTCACTACTACTATCCTTCTTACCAGTTGTTTCCATTTAAAGCTACCTTATTACTTTTCAAGCAACAAAGTGGTCACTCATTTTGCAGTAGGCACATTCAGCACACATTATTAGCATCATTGGTAGAAAATTGGAATCATTGAGATTCTTCTTGTGCTACAGAATGAAGGTCATCATAGAAAATTGAATACAGAGAATCCTGTTTTCATTGTGAAGAGAATGATTTCTCATGTATGTCTAACTAATGAATGATCAAAGAGAAGCACAAGATGAAAAAAATATACTCTCACAAAGTAGAAAACACTAAAATAAATCAATGTATTCCTATCGAGTACTTATCTAATCTCCTGTAATGTCAGAGTGACTTCATGATTTGATTACCGCATCACCGACTCTTTCACAAAAGATCGACCCGCAGTGCTAGAAGTGTCAAGGAAATAAAAGAAAAAGACAAAAGTATGACAATTTTGCTAGTATAAATGAACCAAGGCAATAACAATATACAGCTAAGTAACCAAACTTTAGGGAATCAAGGAACAACATAATTTGATCTGAAAAGAAAGGTGAATTAAAAATAGGAGGCAAAAAGATCTCTTAATGAGATCCACATTCACAACAATATCATTGTGTATAAGGGATTACCTTAAGCACAAGAAGCTGAGTCAATGAATTAGTTTAAGTGGAGAATGAAATAAACATATTGAACTGAAAGTTCTTTAAGAGCATTTTTTTTTCAAGGTAAATAGGTCTGTAGGCACATGTTGATACCAAAGGAATTTTTTTTAAAGAATCCCAAAAGATGGAATGATTGGATCTATGTTCATGGGAGCCTAGAAGTACAACATGCTAATAAAAGTGACACATAGTAGTTCCAGTGGAATGTAGTGCTAATGGACTCCATGTACCACCGAAGAAGAAATAGTTTCTGATAGCCCCCAAAGAATAACAAAAGGCAAATATACCCTAGGAAACAAGTAGTATGTTGTGAGCATGAATAACATATACCTTTCCTCTCTAAAATCTCTCTTATTTATCCCTGTTTTCTACATAATTTGTACATGGAGGGATGCTTTACAATGTTGTGATGTTGATGAAAATGGAAGATGCATTCAATAGGTTGTAAGAGACACAAGATATTTGTTATGTTAGTAGGTAAGTACATTAATTTCTGCTTTTGCATGAAGTTGCATGATGCTTTAACACACTTCATGGGGTGCATGATTGATCCTAAAAGCAACTACATGGTGTTAATAAAAGCTAATTAATTAGTGGAGGGGAACTCACGAGTACTCGAGGTGAACATTCAAGAATCGGTGATTTTCCTTGCTCTGAGATATTGTTATGGAGCCTTCTATAGTTTGATCTTGCCTGACATCTATTGGTTCATAAAAATATAGAATTGTCTGAAAAATAAGGGGAAAATTACATTAGTACTGAAAAGAGCTCCAATGAGTGATTACTAGTTGCATGTTTATCCTTAAAATAATCAAGGATTTTATAGGGTCCTCAGCAAGGACTTTTCCTGCTTAAGTATACAGACACTTTTCTGAATTTTTTTATCAACATTTTTTCTGTATATTGAATTTCAGAAACAAAAAAAAAATCTAAGAAGTCCAGAAATAAAAAATACATAATTTATTTCTTGAGAGGTATCCATACTTGTTGCCAGTGAGTTGGGGTCTCCTCAGGTGCAGTAGAAAGCACAATTGTATCATTCTGCCGTCTCTTCCTATGGTTACTACCATTATTGTTACCATGTTGAAAAGGAAATTGCACATTATTGTTGGACGAAATTGTTATCGGACCATTGAATTCCACCTCAAACCAGAATGCAAATCCATGAAGTGGAGCTACAAAACAGGAAACCATAAGATTGTTGCATTAAAAAATAGGAAAGCGATAAAGAAATTGTACGACCAGATACATATTTATATTGTGCAAGATATCTTCAGTAAAAAGCCAAATGAAAAAAAAATGGTCAAACGTGCACAGGTATCACATTCTGCATTTACACATGAAAAGAAGGTACGTCTACATTAATGTAGAGAAACTGTACCACTCATAATTGCTGACAATTTGTATCTTGCTGTGATTGACTCAAGCTCCCGAGCTGTGACTGTATAACAATCAATATACTTGACCTGTCCAAAACAATAAAAAGAAGAGATATTAGTTTATTTATGAAATTTAAGCTTCTTATGAAATGATTTCAATATTTTTATGGCCCATTCAGACTTCAACAATCAGTTATCAAAAATCTTCTAATAGAATATTATCAGAGCCTCAGTTAAGCCTCACATTAGATTTCCATAACCAAAAGAAGCACAACACAACAAACATAAGATCAAAGTTATACCAGATTGCATTCAAATATATGTAATGACACAGGCTTCAATCATAAGAAACAAAGGTAGCTCTAAAGGATTACCATGAAAGCCCAAGTTAAAACATTTTCACCACTGATAGTTTCAGTTACTGGCTCTTCAAAAGCACACTGTTTTGCAAGCGGTAAGAGAGTTGACACTATTTGAAGGGGAAAAAGAGTTAATTATATATTATTTGTAGAAAAATCTTGAAGATAGAAAAATGTTCTAAGGACTACCGTACAAAACCAATACTTATTAGTGGCAGACATTTTATTGTATATGATCAGCATTAATTCAAAATTAATTTTAAAAGAATGTAATCTTAAATCTCAGCTAATATGTAGCAGTACTAGTAATATTACCAAACAAAACCAGAATAGTGAAGATAGGGTTTGGTGCATGAAATATAGATTTTGATCATTCCATATAAATTTGATTAAACACTAGACAAGTTTACAGAATACTAGTCTAGCACTAAAAATAAATCTGACTCATATCATAGTCAGTGAAAAATCATGCTAAAATAGGCAACAAATAGTCCATCACTCAAAAGTCTCAAATAATTTACAACTTACTATTTATTCCATAAACATCACGCCAAAAGTCGATGGTTTCATGATACCTCTCTGAATTGGTAATCGGTGCCATATAAAGCTGTAAAATGAGAGACCAAAAGTAAAAAGATGGCTGGCTTATACTTCATCATGTACATAAGCAGAAATTTGTTGTACACAAATAGGAAGAATACCACAGCATGGGAAGGAAGGATTAGACCCCCCGGTTTTAGCCATTTGTCCCTTGCATATATAACACTTGGTAACATTGTCTGACAAATATGCCAAAAGAAAAAAAAAGGTAAGTATAGTCTATCAAAGACACATTTTTCAATTAGAGAGAGTGGGATATCCCTCTGGCCATGCACTAATTCTATCTTGCATTTTTATCAAGAAGATTCAATATTGTCAACTGTTAGAGATGATGTTAGGCTAGTCAACTTTTGAGAGTCGACACATTTTTTCTGGTGCTCCATCATGACCACAGTTCTTCTTTTCATCAATAATTCAAATCTAGATACCATATAAGAAATGTAACCTTTGATCTTGTTTTATTTCTAAAATAATACATTCAAATAAAAGATCAGACAATTTAGAGTTTAAATTTATAATATCACGAAGCAGAAAAAATCAATAAAAATGCACCATCGATTTCACTGTTTGACCTGGTACAAAGCTAACTCCAATTTTTTTTTTTTTGGTATAAATACATTAGTTTAAAGACAAAAAACAAGATTAACAGATCACAGTTATCATTTGAAATTTAAAATTTTGAATAAAAATGATTTAATAGTCATGAAACCAAAAATAGGCATTGGATTCCTCTTAGTATTTTTGGTAAATAAGGAAAGGCAACAGAACTAATAGTTACCTTCTGTGTTAGTTTCCTTTTATAATTTCTGGGATAAAAAGAGGGCAAATTAGAACTTAAGAAAAATCAAAATGCAAAATAAGCTTCAACTTTACAATTTTTCAAGTCAAGTCTGCTAGCTCAAATAAATGATCATATAAGAATTTGAAACTCAAACTAGTGATAAGTACAAACATTTCATTAGACAAAATTAGAGAAATTAAATTAGACTATTTAACAGAAAAGTTTTTATCTTCACCTCATAAAGAAGAGCATAGCCCATCCATTCAGATATTATGACATCAACCTTCTCTTCTATTTCAACCTCCTGCATTTGGCAGTTCAAAAGAAGCAATATTAAAAAGTTATAAAAGAAAAGAATGAAGTATTTAAAGATATAAAATTATAAAATGCCAGAATATAGGAGCTCCTAATGAAGGAAACCTCTTGGATGGAAGACAGACAGAAAACAGTAATTACAGAAAATATGGGACATGAGGAAATTACCTCAACTCGAGAATGTATGACTATAATCCTATCTTGCAAATCATTTTCTTTCACAATTTCATTAGCCTGTTAAATGTATGAATATAAAAATAATGTGAGAAGGGAACAACCAAGCACAGAGAATGACTGACAAGTAGTTGAGGCAAGATAAATTTAAAGGGAAGGGATCACTTCACAATGGTTATCTTGACAATCTTGACGATGGATCTTCAAATAAATACAAGAAAAATAGAAAAATAAACTTATAGATATGTTCTTCTACTTATAGATTGATGGTGATTCAAATTTCATGCAATTTCATTATCTTTTGATAGTCCATCAAAGACAATTAAATTGGAACTGTTGCAAAGTGCATAACATTTTGATAGTCTTTGTTGGACTAACAAACAATAATGAAATTGCATGAAATTTTAATCACCATAGATCTATAAGTACAAGAACATATCTATAAGGTTTTTTCTATTTTTTCTATTTTTTTTATATTTATTTGGAGATCCATTGTCAAGATATTCAAGGGATCCCTTCCCAAATTTAAATGATAGAGAAAAGAAAAAAAACTCATATATAGTGAAAAGCTTTTATTGAATTTGGGCACATGGGGATACCTGGATAGCAATGTCACTAGCTTCAATAGCATATACCTGAAAACAATTCCAAAAATATATACATGCTGAAGAGCCGATAAGTTTGTCTCGTTTGGGCAATCAAATTTATTCATAGTGATTAGTGTAACAGAGAGTTAGGTATACCCGACTAGCACCAGCTTGAGCACAGAAAATGGAGAGGATGCCAGTTCCACATCCGACATCCATCACAACCTGATAATTTCAAACCTCTAAATAATATTAAGTGCTGATTCTGATATGAGTACTTTTTAAAATTTAAGCCAAGATGAATTACTTTGCCTGAAATTAAATTCTGATGGCGCATGATTGCAGCTTTGTAGGTATCAGTTCTGACACGATCCTGCCAAGCACAAAACCTTTAGTTCAAAAATCAACAATGTACAGCAACTATCTTCTGGGCTATATTTGTTATTATCCTATTGATTTAAACTACTGGCTTCTTTTTTATAAGATGCTCCATTATAACTGGTATAAATCCATAGAAGTGGCCTACAGTTGACTTAAAAGTTTTTCCAATTAAAATTTCTTTGAGCTCTTTGGACCTGCGCTGATTAATTGCTAAATTCATCAGAATTGAGTCTTACCTTTAGCTTAATAATTCTATTTTTACAGCTTGGCAGGCAAAATGCCTGAGCTTGAGATTATTAAACTAAGTATTTGCACTATACTGATCTAGTAGTGTACCAGGAAGCCATAAACCTTGATTATTTTACAAAGGGACTAAAGAATTTGAAGCAGCAACGAGCGATTAAATGCAGAACTTCAGTAGTTCCATGGGACAAGAATCACAATATTTAGTGCATAGATGTGGTAATGTCGAAACAAATATATATATATATATATATTAACCAGCTCTTGAATTGTACAGATGAAACCTTAATCATTTCTTGGTGGATGCCGACATTGGCGTAGGATTGAAAGTACGCCTCGTCGTACCCCTCCCACATGGAGGCGACAGCTGTCTCCGTTTCCGAGTGGTTATTACTCGCATATGAAGTGGCACTGGTAGTAGGTGCGGCGGTCGGAGGAGGCGAAAGCGTAGAGGAACAAACCCTATAAACCCCTCCCGTCGCCGCCCGACGCGATCGCCGTCGCGAGTGAGTGTGGCTCCCACCGTACCCGTTGCTATACCCCGCTTGCATCGTCGGAAGAGAGGAGAAGGGTTTTTGGTGACCGAGCGGGAGGGAAAAGCACCGATCGGAGCAAATCGTTTCTATTTCCCCTGATTCAACTGAGATGAATCGACGAAAATGATTTTCAATTCAGTTTTTGTGGGCAGTAGGCGGTACCAGACTCGCTAGTCAGCGATTTTACATTTTCTCGGTGAATTCAGTTGAAATGAATTTCACGCGATTGATGTGAACTCGGCTCTGTAGTCTGTTCGTCAAGCCCGTGTAGCGCATCAATTCATATATGGACCAAACTGAAGACCAGCTGTGGGTTTGTTGAAGTTTTTTGGGCCAGGCCCATTTGAACTTCATTTGTGAGCTTTATTTTGGTGTTTGAAGCCTACTTGCTTTATTTATGGGAAGGGATGCCTTGGTAATGGGTTATTTTGATAATTTTGACAATGAGTTTTTAAATAATTAGAAAAATTTAAAAAAAAAAAACTTACAGATTTGATGGTGATTCAAATTTCATATAATTTTATTATCGCTTGATAGTTTATGAAAGACCATCATTTTTTCATGCAATTTGTAATATTTATAATTTAACGGTTTTTATGGACTATCAAATGATAATAAAATTATATAAAATTTGAATCACTATCAATCTATAAGTAGAAAAATATATTTATAAGTTTCTTCTATTTTTAAAATTTATTTTTTATTTATTTAAAAAGTCATTGTTTTTAAATTTTTAAGATAGCCATTGTCAAAGTGATTCCTTCCCAGTTATTATACTACTAGCTTTGGTGCCAGGGTCAGGCTCGTTGTATATTAATTTTCGATTATAATTCTGTAATAGATCGAAATTTATATTATAGATGAAGATATTAAGCATAAAAATGAGATTTATCCTCAGGAAATAATCGCCTATGTGCTAACAAATACCGTTCACAAACTAAAACGCTTTCAAAAGAGTAATCTTTGCATATATATTGTACCAATTTTAATATGTCGGAAATGACAAATCTATTAGCGAATTTTGGGCAATTGGCTGTCGAATTTTTCCCATAACTATTAGCGATTTTAATATGCATTTTGTTTTTTCTAATACAATTTGATTGTATACGTAACAAATCGGACGGAAATTGAAATTTTGAATGCATGAAAAGTTTCAGCAAAAAAAAATATATATGGATAAGTGATAGTTATTTTTTAGATAAAGATGATAAAAGAGATTTGTTGGTGTCATATTTCAGACTAAATACAAAAATAATTTCCAGACTCAACGTTTAGGGACATCTGAAGCAATAGCTCCCGGTCAATCAACTATATGTGTAATTAGTTATTACTAGCTGTACCCGTGCGTTGCAGCGAATTTTTTTATTTAAATATAAAAAAATATCATATGATAATATGCACATCATTCTAATATGAAAAAGATCAATAAATATAAAATCAATTACATATACTATATCAGATATAATCTCGTATGTTTTCTTTCAATCTTTAATTTCCTTCCTCCTATATGGCAAAGAAATTGAGAGAAATACAAAATAATGGACGCAATCGTGTTTGTCTGATTAGTTAAAATTAATGTAAATCATTAGATGAAGGGTATTTTAGGATATACAAAATTTGAAAGAAATGATAAAAAATGAATCTGTTCAATTCTTAATAGTATGGATAGATAAAATTAATTAACGCTATATAATGACACTATATATTGAAAAGTAAGAACGAGGGGCATTGACACAGAGTTCTCTTCTTTTTTTAATCCGTTGGTTTTAACTTTTCTTTTAGAAAAAATAGCCATTTTCTGTGAGACAGCAATCAGTATCGTCACAAATATTTAATTATACTGTATAGTTTGAAATTCAAGTCTAAATATTGCTCAATTGGGTACTAATTAAGTGCATGAAAGAGATGTCTAAGTCTAGGAAAACAGAGTCAAAAGGCTTAGACATCAACACGAGACGAGATGCATGCACCGAGTAATTGGATATATATCCACTTCATTCAAACAATGACGCACTATCAACGAAATAATGATGGACCCCATTACCCCAATATATAGCATCTCAAATTCTCAATTCAATATGAAAATATAATATACCTTCTTAGGCATGCTCTTACGGACGCTTGGAGGAGAAAATGGTTTCGGACATTTATCCATTAAAGAAAAGAAACGGATACAGAGAGAATAGAAAGGAGAAACGAGAGCAAGAACATTATTAATTGGACACTTTTTGAGCTGCAAATTGTTCAGTTGTTCTTATCCTCTATCATTTTGGCTGTCAAGTTCACAGTTCAGATTCTATGCACCAGGAAAATATAGTCCAACCTTTATTATATGTACAACTCATAAAAAAAAAGATCTGTTTTGCACTTCCCATTAATTTTGCTGAATCCCAGTATAAATGTAAATTGAATTTATTTAGAACTGAATCGTGATATAGGATCACTGTTTTTATTTAAGAATTGCAGAAATATAAATTAAATATTAAAAAAGTTTATTCATTTTGAAACATAGAGGACTTAGAGCTGGGACACCCTTATTACATTTTGTCAACGGAAACAAAGAAAAAAATGAAAATTTTTTAAGGTCTAAATTCTGAATTTTTACGGTTGGAAAGATTCAATTTTATTAGAATATTTATGCATATAGAAATATTTTTTATAAATTTACATTTAAATTTTCAATTACATTATTTTTAAAATTTATTATTAGAATTCTCAAAATAAATAATCAATCGCGCAACTAAATCTGCGGTTTGGAATTAGGCCCCTGAACATGACTTGAAAGCTTCTTGTTTAGGTTAATTTCCAGTGTGCCGATTAAAATTTCTTAAATTGCTAATATCTCCATTCAAACATTATAATAGCTTATATCTCCATTTAAACTTCATTTATTTTTTTATATCCCTTTCATGTATATAACTTATTTCAAACTTATTACAACACTCAATTGACTATTGTATCATTTCAGAAATGAATATATTCTTCTTATTTTATTAACACAAAATAAGAATAAAGATCGACTCTTCTTCTCGGCTTTCTCTTGGAGCTCTTCCGTATATATTCGTATAACTCAGTCTTTCTTCTGTTTGTCTTGCAGTTCCTCTTATTCATATCAATTAAGTTTTTGAAAAAAAATCAATAAATTTCTTATGTCTATCTGTTTAGAGAACTCGCTGACATCCGTTATTGAAAAAAAAAACTATATTGTGCTATCTTTTTGTAAGTCATTTTAATTGTATGACAAATTTTATTAATGACTATCTTCTCTATCTATACTTTTATATTGAATGCAAACTATCTTTTTATTTCACTGCTATTGAGAAAATAAAGAGTCATATACATATTTCTCAAAGGGTATAATAGTCAATTTAAGTATTATAATAGATGAAATAATAGATCATGTGCATAAAAGAGAATATAAGAAAATAAATCAAATTTGAATGGGATATAAGCTATTACAGTGTTTAGATGGAGAAATTAGTAATTTAAGAAATTTTGATGGGTACACCGAAAATTAACCCTTAATTCGGCCCGTGATAAAAAAATAAAGGTCGAGATGGATTTATTGCATCTTAGATGAACCGGTTGCCTCCTTTCTTTTTTTTTTTTTCCTCCTTAAAATTTAGCCTGCCTTAACAAATTTTGCCTCGACCCGGTCTTATTCGCCTATCCAAATGGTTAGAAGAATTGAATATTGTTTCATGGTAACTAATTTATACTTTAATCATTCATACTATTTTATAAATATCATGCAAATTATTTTTTAACTCTTGCTATGTATGTTAAAAATATCAGAATCGATCCAATACCAATTAATTTCACTGCATCAAAAATATCAATCAATTTTAGCATAAAAAATATCAGGTTATGACAGGAGTCTAGTCTCGATGAAGCCCTGGCAGTTTGTCTCAGCCTCCTAGCCAACCATTCATATTCTCCAATGTTGCATCAACTTTCAGGATTTCTATCACAAGCTTGATTAATATTTTAGGAATGAAATCGCTATTATATTAATATCTTTTTAATTGCAATATATATGCTTCGTACTTTTTGTAATCTCATTCTCGTCTCAGTAGAATGAAAGAGAGTTCCAATATATGTGACAGATATAATGCTACAAAATTTCACCACATCATTTAATTCATTTATATGGGAGCTCCTGAAATTTAAATGTCAATTCAAACAGTTAATTTTATTCATTTTTCATGAAAAATATGTCCATGCAAAACTTTTATGAGGTATGTATCTCACAAAAAATGTATAAAATCTGAATTTTCTTTTGTTATAGTTTTTAAAAATACTTCCTGTTTAAATTTATGCATGAATCCAATTAAATTATTTAGATTTTCCGGATTCAATTGTTTCAAATGACGAGTTATTCATCATAGTAGTAAAATATTTATTTTTAATATATAAAGAGTATTAAGTTCTTAAAAAGTAAAGTATGCCACATCATCACTATTTTTCATTATTAATTTTATTTAAATCTTTTTATTTACTTAAATTTAATAATTCATATATAATTTTCTCTCTCCTCATTTAAAATAGATGGATGTAATGTGATACTTGAGGTGAAATTTAATTCCTAACATGATAAAAAAAATTTAGTATTATTTTTTAAAAATTATCATGTTTAACTATATTATTATTACTGTATATATTTTTTAGTATTTAAAAAATATTCTCAAAATTTTCTTAATGAAATTTTTTATTGAATATTTTTATGTTTTTATTTATTTATTTAAAAACTATTTTATCAATGTGAAACCCAAGTTAAAATTCTAATTGTGAGAAATTTATAAATTATTCATACTGATGTACTTTAATAATGGTAGATGGTATTTACCAAAAAAAAGACATTTTTGGACTATTTTGGTTAAGTATAGAAATTTTAAAGAACACCCAAGATGCTAACGAAGTTCGACTTAACATGCCTATGTTTTCGGATCTCACCCCACTTATGGGATGCCGTTTTATTACTAAAAATTGTGTTACAATTAAGAAACTTTAGCTTCTTCACAATACAAGTGTAAGAAGTCTAAAAACTATAAAATAACAACTAAGGAGCACTCAAGGCTAAAAAAATACAACACAACAACTGAAGAAAGAATTGAGACAAAGCTCAATGGAGTGTAACAAGTTGTACAAAAATTGTACAAGAATTCTTCTAGATTTGGCTAATTTAAGATCTTTATTTCTTGTAATTTGCAAGGAAGAGAGTAATGGTTCTTTGTTTACAGTAAGTTGAGTGCTCTGGGTTGCTAGAGGTTTTGATGGTTTTGAATCAATGGACTAAATCCCAGAACATTACCTTAAATAAACTATTTAACAGAGCAAATTGGTATTCTTACGCAGGAAAACATTATAACGATTCATCAGTAGTTATAACTGTTACACTTAACATCTTCTTTGATTTGTCGATTTGCAAAACAATCTTGAATTTTATAATTTGTCTTGTTTGAGTTTTGTGCAGGGATTAACATGCAAATGGACGAGTGCACAAGAACCAAGACTAGTGCTGGGATACAATAGCTTAATCAAGATTATATTAGGCTTAGGTTTAGTTAGACTCAAACTGGGTTGAATTGGTCAAGATAAATTGAGCTTAAACAACAAGAAAGGTGCTTCTGCCCAGTGAATCGTTATAACGGTTTAGCAACTGTTATAACAGTTCATCTCAATACTCAAAAATATTCTAAGGCAAAAACATTCTCAAAGAAACCAGAGTGTATCGTTATGTAACGATTCTGTAATTGTTACAATGATTCATAAAACGTATAACGATTTGATAAATCGTTATAACGTTTCAGCTCAGTTGATCCAACGGTTATTCCTTCTAAACCGTTATAACGATTCATGAACCGTTATAACGGTTCAGGCCGAAAAATAGTTTCTTCAGAAAATCTATTTTAAAATGATCACATCTCTCACTGAACATGACTGATTATTGAATTTGATCTATCTAGCGAAATCATTACTACAGAGAGCTTACTAGCCATATACAAAGTGAGAGAGATAATTCAAAAGATTGATACACTCAATTAGCAAAATCCTTGTTCAAGCTCAATCTAGCTTCTCTCTATTCTCCCAACTTGATCCTTCGTGATCTTCTTGAAAACATTTTTTTGAGCTGTAGTGCTCACCTTTTGCTTGAGTGTGTTGTTACTCACATTTTGAGTGTGTTGTCACTCTTGTTACCGATAGGTTTGGTAGCCCATTTTTGTAAGGGATCAAGTTCTACAAGTGTAAAAACCCTTTTTTAAATATATCGGCTCAACCTCAATTGTTAGAGGTTGAGGGTCCCGAAGACGTAGGCATTGTTAAAGCCGAACTCCGTTACATCTTGTGTTCTTGCTTTATCTTTACTTTCTTTTTTCACATTTCTTTGATTGCTATATTCTTGTGAGAATTGAATTGATTTAAATCGTATTCCGCCGCCATTACACTTGAATATTAAGCCCTAAATTGATTTATACATTTCTACTTTAGATTCTTTACATTCTTGCACTATCTTGACCTTTCAATACCATCATCTCAGGGACGTTCGAGGACTATCAATAACGTTTCTATATAGTGAATCTTGAATTTCTAAGAATACCCTTGTCAAAATTTTAAATAACGTCATAACGGTTTAGAAATGAATAGGATGAATCGTTATAACAATAGAGGAAAATGTTGAACACTTTACAGAACGTTACTAACGTTTTGACTGTTTGACCAACTTTCTGACAAGTCTACTGATCTTCAGAAACGTTATAACGATTCCCTGAATTGTTATACGTTTCATAAAGCGTTGAACACTTGATAAATTGTTATATAACGATACACTCGGATAATTTTGGCTTATTTATGCTCACATAAAACTTAGCATATTTTTGAGTAGATGTATTGAATCGTTATAACGCTTGACAAAACGTTACATAACGATATACTCTGTTATTTTTGGCTTATTTCTGCTCACAGAAAATTTAGAAATTTTTGAGTATGTGTGTTGAATCGTTATGACGATTGTGGAATCGTTATAACGTTTCTCTACAAAAGAGAGTTTTTTCTTGCATAATTATGAAGAATATAAGATTTTGAATTATATTTTTACATTAAATATGATCTTATATCTTCATAGAAGTTTCTGAACTTGATAATTTCTTGATCATTTCTTTAAAGTTTCTTAGGATCCTACAATCAAGTCTTAAAGAAAACTTATTAAATTCAATAATATTTTATAAAATAATAAAATCAAAGAAATTATTAAGTGTAACGCATACAAGTTCCATTCAAAATGATAGACAAATAAGAAGACTCCAAATTATTGGTGAATTTCACAAATTAACTATTAATAATCATTATTGAATTATCGGTAACTTGTATGAACAACTCTTTCCTCTTCCTTGAAAGTTCATTTTTTTTATACTTTCGTGTGCATTACATGAAAAGTGTATTGCTTCCGATTTACATATTTACATCCGTATCAAAGTTATAAATAAGTTGAACCGAGCTAAATCAGTTTAAGTTTAAAATCAACTCATTAATTTAATAAGCCGAGCTAGTTCGTTCATCACTCTAATTTTGAATAAAAAACACTGACTTGAAAAATAACTTGTGAAGTTAATAATTTATATTATAATTAATAATATTTTATGAAAAGTTTTATATCAAAATTCATAAAAAAAAGGATAGCAACATTATTTAGACAGACGGATCTGCATGGAGCTAGGGGTAGTTGACCTCTGGTCAGAACTTTTTAAAAATACTATTAAAATTATGTATTGAAGAAATTTTTTAAATTTTGACACTAAAAAAATCTAATTTAAACCCTGCATCAAAGTTGGGTTCCGCATCTGATGTTAAACATTTTTGTATCAACATTTCACATATATTGGAATAATATAATACACTAAAGATTAGTAATATAACAATATAAATAATAAACATTAATAATTTAACGAGTCTAATGAATTAAGCGAGGTTTAACAAGTTTACTCGTTAATAACCTATTTCATTAATGAATATTAATAAATAAATTAAATTTAACTTGATTTCCAATGAGTTATGAGCATCCACGATGTAGGAATATTTTCATAAATTTTAAATTTGTCACCATCTTAAATTATTTGGAGGGTACTACACGTTCTGGCGCATCACGCCATGCGGTCCATCATCCATTCGATGCCGACTCCAACCTTTCTCGATCAAAACCTCGTGATTTCCACGCAACACGAGTCCGAAGAAATTGGATTACTGCATGCTCTTGGCCTCTTGCTCCGCGACACCCCAGCAAATTGTTTGAGTTGAACCCATTCCCATTCAATAAACAAAAATGGAAAACAAACCGAGCGTAAATAAAAATAAGATACTATAGATCGTGTCTAGTAGGCAATGAACGGTTTGATCTATACCATTGTTTTAAAATGCGACTGTATGGCGCATATACGATCCACTTATGTTTATGCGTTTATGCGATCCGCATATTCAACAATGCGTATTTTTTTAAATATTTATCCGTATATTCAACAATGTGTATTAATATTTTATTATATTTTCTTATTTTACATTAAATTTTTTTAAAAATAAATGATCGATTCAAATATTGTAAGAATTTTTTAGAATAAATATCTGCATACTGAACTGCATATGCGCCTGCATGTCACATATACGCTATACAGTGGTCAATCACACACATATTGAAATCTGCATTTTAAAACCTTGATCTATACCATCACCGCCACTTCAGATCCATCGGACGATGCAAACAATGACAATACGATTTATTGGAGAGCAAGCAGTTGGATGGCACCAGAATTCAGGATTTTTATATAGAATGACCGAGATACAAATTATATTATTAGAGCATTATAATTGATAAATTAGAAAAATCAATATATCTTACAAAATAAAAAAAATATACTAACATTTAACCCCCTATATATTATTTTTGTGCGATTAGAGGGGACCGGAAACTCAGCGCCCCTTATCTCTGCCCTTGGATAGCCTGTAGGTATGTTGAAATGTCGAACGCTCAAGAGTTAGAGAGGATTTGGGGTCGGATTCCTCTATAAATACTAGATAATTATTTGAATTCATAATGATTATTAGATTTGAAAACCGTCGCAATGATATTTTTTAAAATTTATGAGGCCAACCGTATGAACAATTATTTCATCCGTATAATATGTAGGTGATGCGAATTCTTTGAGGGTTTGGTTTGCAATCAGCGCGAAAAAGGGGCCCAATCATTTTCGGTTGTTGCATAACCAAACAAACAACAGATGGCCTCAAATTTGAAAAGCAAGGTTGGATGTGTAGGTCTTCATTTTATGAAGGTGTTTTCTTATAAAACACGACAAAAACAGAAATAGCAATATGTCAGGACATCTCCATTAAATTACAAATGCAGACAACTTGACCAATCTACTGACCAATCACAGTAAAAATTTGTGATTTTTACCCTTGGGAAAAAGCTTCTACAGTTCTACCACCCTGTCATAACGTCATTGGTGGAACAGAAAGAAAATGAATCACAAAACAGAATTGAGATGCATTTCCAAACAAAATGTTTCAAAATTATATTTTAGAATCCTCCAGAGTCCAGCCAGTCACCTGATTTAAAACTTAAAATTTCCCAAAAATATTGCTCACAAGTCACAAGTCTCTGCTGATTATTTTAATTCCTTCCTTCAAATACTATTTCTTGAGAAGTAGAATAATGAGAATTTAGTAACTTAATAAACAATATTATCCTATTTCGTCCTCCAAACTCACTGTAGATCTCGCTCAAATCCTTTTTGTCATTTCTTTCCATTCTGCTTCTGGAAAGCCCCATTTCATTCGTTCGCTACTTCGCTCTCCCCATGAGCCATATTCTTTTATTTTTATTTTTATTTTTATTTTTCTCACGAACTTATTTCTTGTAATAATCGAATCTCTATCCTCTGACACACTGCCCAAAGGAGCAAAACCCGAAATTTCTTCTCTCGGGCACAAATTCTGATGAAATAGAAAGGAGAAAGCCTCAAAATCTCACGAATGGAGGAAGCGAGCAGTAGCAATAGTGACACGTGCGCTGGTACGTGGAGCCGAGAAGAGGAGAAAGCTTTTGAGAACGCCGTGGCCACGCACGGCGACAACTGGGACGAGATAGCAACGCTTGTACCGAGCAAGTCCTTAGACGAGATAAAGAGACATTATGAGCTCTTGGTCGAGGATATCGATGGAATAGAGGCTGGACGCGTCCAGTTACCGCTATACTCGAGTGTGCTGGAGAGTGGCGACCATGGTGATGGAGGCCAAGGTGGAGGGGGTAAGAAGGGGGGTCATGGCGACTCTGGGCATGGAGGCAAGGGGTCTAGGTCGGAGCAGGAGAGGCGAAAAGGAATTGCTTGGACTGAAGACGAGCACAGGTATGTCATCAATTTTCATAAATTCGATGTCTTCTATATGTGGGTTTACTGTTTCATTGATTGCGAGGAAGGATGTGTCATCGTTGGTTTGATTTCTCGTGCAAATTTCAAATTGCTTGTTAATGTAGCTTAGGAATTTCTAATTAGAAGCGTTTTTTTGGCTTCGAATTTCGATTTTTATTTCTGATTAAATCAGTCCGGCGTGGAATTTTGAGTTTTATGTGAGAGAGGTATTAATTTAGCATCTTAGAAGTTCATTTTTCACTTTTATATTTACTATATAGGATAAATGTGAGATTTTTCCAGTTCTGGTTCATCTTTGTTCAGAATCTGATTTTATTATAATGCGTATTGTTTAGATGGAATATGATTTGCGTCATTGTTTGTTCCACGATTCATGAATCTTAGACCAGTTATGGTTTTTGCCAATTTTGAATCTCAATTAAATGACAATGCTCATAATCTAAGATAAGTTATTTTTGGCAACTCCGCCGTCTCTCTAAGGGGAAATAAACACCAGCAAACTTTTTGGCAGAGGTGAATGATGAAATTTTGCTTTCGAGGCTTCACATTAGCAAGCTTTCAATTTAGACACATTCATAATGGTTTGAATTTGTCATCTTTAAGAAATGACAGCAGTGGGGAAATTTAGTAAATTACAATTTTTTTGGAACTTCTACATATATGCAAAAATTTTCCAGATAAAATTGAGTCCATTGAGCCCCATTCCTCCATAATAAATTTGCCTCCAACTTTTGGCTCATACATTCAGTAACTGCAAGTTGTATAATTGTGTTGTTCATTGTACTTGCATGTATTGTGTGTGAACAGTACATGAATCTTGAGCTCCGAAGAGAAGGGGTTGTTTGAATAGCACCAGTTCGATTTTGACTGAACTACTGCAGGACTGAGATTAAAGGAGGCATCATTTGATCATGGTTAGGGTTAGGTCTCTGGAGATTGGGAAGGGACAAGTTGTTCTTATCAAGGGGTCACACTTAGGTTTTAGTTGAGAGATGCAAAATGGATTTCCTTCTTTGTAAACAAAAGTGTCTGGACTATTTTATGTTCGCTGGTAGGAGCTTTGTCCATCATGACACGTCAGTTGATATTGTCAGATGCATAAAGCTATGATTTTTGAGAACTTAATTCTCAATAAAATGTAATTAGTGATTGTTTATGAAGGTAGTAACGTTCTCATGCTCTCACTCCTCACCAAATCAATAGCAAAAAATCTACTCTTAACTAGATTAAATGAAAGAAATATGATTTCGCTTTTCCTGGATACAAGTAGTGTTGATGCTTGTGGGTGATGTGGCACACATTCATCACCGAGCAAGCCCAGATATGGTCAACAATAGATAGTAATAATGTTACCCAGATACATACCATAGGCTGTCACCGGCGTTTGATATGGATACACTTGCTGTATGATGCATACAATAGATATCGAATACACTACATGGTGCATCTCATATTTTAAATATTTAATTGTTGTCAGATGTGGTCAATGATTTGGCCAATGACTAGGTACACATAGCAACAAGTGTATTTTCATGCAAGGGCGGAAAAAAAACAACCCCTTGCATCCTCCATTGCTTTTTGACAGATAAATGGGAGCCAGGTGTCGGGTGATCATCACATTTTATTACTTAGGTCATTCAAATGATATAAATGCCAGATTGTAGCACATGCTAAGAAGCTACAATAAAAAATGACCAAGAAGTAGATCACATTAAAATAGAATGTAATCCATAAATAATAAACATGACTACTGTAGTTTAGATGTTTTGGATATTGTACATCTGAATAGCCGACTAGGACTGCTATACATTGTTAGCTTTATAAAATCCATTTTATTATAATGAGAAACATTGGTTGCTATTCTTCTCTTAATGCTAATATTGTCTAATGGTTTGTTACATGTGATTGTACAATAGAAAAAAAGCAGTAAAAAAGGTCCAAAAACCACTGCATAGTGACAGCTATCCAATAAGGGACCGAATAAGTGTGGTTCTGAGGGTTCCCTAAGAAAATAAATGAAAAAAAAATAATGTTTTTTTTTAAAGTTGAGCAAGATAAATTACAAAAAAGGGCACCCAACAGACTGTTCTTTCCTCATCAAGTCATCATTAAAAAAAACATCAAGTTCTTAAGTTGGCTTGCTTCTATGCTTAAGCACAAAATTGTGAGTGTTTCGAACTACAGTATCCATCTGTTTGGACATTTGAAGTAATAGAGATTAATTGTATTTATGTAGTATGTTCTTCTCCTCTTCAGTTTTAGTAGCATTTTATTTTTATTCTCTCAGTATGTCTTAGTTTATGCGGTCTGATTAACTTCATCATTATTTAAACAATAACTCTTTATAAAAGTTAACAAGCCTGATTTTTTTTTAGTTTAGTTGATTGTACAAGTACTAAAAAAATAAACACAACTTGGTAAATTTGTTTAATCAAACTAATGTGCCTAGGATTTACTGGTAAAGTTTTAATTGTATACCAGCTAGAGATATCAGGTCAGAACAAAAGTTCTAGCCAATTGTGGTCCATACCAGTATGGTGACAATACTATCTTATGTCCATACCAGTATGGTAACATTTGAATATTAACAAAACTCTCAAATAAAAAAAAGCATAAAAAACAATGACAGTCCGATTGATAAAAGGTACAGGCAACAGAATAATTTTCAAATAATATCGTGTGCACAGTTTTGCACTCTTAAAATAATTTCCACAGATTAAAGAAAATCATGTTGGTTCTCATGCAGGTTGTTTCTTCTGGGACTGGACAAGTATGGGAAAGGTGATTGGCGCAGTATCTCTCGCAATTTTGTGATCTCCCGCACGCCAACCCAGGTTGCTAGTCATGCACAGAAGTACTTCATTCGCCTAAATTCAATGAACAAGGAGCGCCGTCGATCCAGCATCCACGACATCACCAGTGTTACATCCTCTGCTGACCTCTCTTCACCCATCACTGGCCAATCTGCTGCAGCTGCTGCCACCAACACCTCTTCTGCCAAGTCCTCTTCCAAACCACCCCCCCAAACCCCTGTCCCTGTACCAGTTACTGTACCTATGTACGGTACGACAATTGGGCAGCCTGTAGGTCCTCCTGGCCCAGCCATGGGGACGCCCGTGACAGTACCACCACACATGGCGTATGGTGTGCGGGCCCCTGTGGCAGGGGCAGTGGTGTCCGGTGCACCAGTTGCCCTGGTCGCCCCACCTATGATGTACCCGATGCCTCCTACTCCATCTCACAGGTGAAGTGGGGCAGGGTGTGTTGTCAAATTAGTGTGTTTATTGATGGTTTATTTACGAACAATATGTAATCATAATAAAAAGGTAACGTTAGACTATTGATCAGGTAGGATTTTGTTCGGTGAATAATGAAAATCGGTGTATATCTGCAGATGGTGTGGCGTTGCTATGGTTATTGTGAAATTTAAAGGATTTGGAAACTAGAGATAGCTAAGAGTTCAATTCTTCATGCTAATTGCTTGGTATCCTCATATTATTTTTTATCTATAGACAAGTTGCTGAAAAATGTTAATCATGTTACAAAATTGTCTCAAAAGATACCAGCAAAATCTACTCCAAATCCACAAAAAGGTAAAAACTAAAAACTGTCTATACATTATGGGTCTGGAGTAGGTTCAAAGGGCTTTGAACCCAAAAATTAGTTTAAAACCCCTCTCATCCATTGATTTGCATCGAAATTCATAAAGATGCGAGAAAAAATTTTGAACAAATAAAAAATATGAATCTCAATACAAATTCAACGGATGAGAGAGACTTTGAACTAATTTTTGAGTTCAAAACTCTTTGAACCTACCCCTGACCCATACATTATACCAAATCCTCCTTTAAAGCTTGATATGGAAAGGGCTGAAACTTATCAAATCAAACCCAGAGGCCCAAAGCTGGCACATAACATCTTTCCAAGAGGAGACCAACACTTATGCCATTTTGTAAATCGAACAAGTTATTGTACCTTGTCCAATGAAACATATCCACGTGGCGTCCGTGCAAGTCTAGCCTATTCAAACTTCGTCATGGTTTTCCTCCCACCACCATTAATGCCCAGCGAGGGATTAGCACAACCACCTTAATCTCATTTCTCCCATAAATGAGCGGCCATTAATGATCAAAGATTAATGAAATTATTCATACGCATCCTCTCCATTCCATTGAAAATGGACACCTCCATTCCCAACTGAAAGAATTTACGTGTTGGTGGTTGTATAGCATACAAAAGCCAGCTGTGTGCATAATATTTCTAATATTTGCTAGTACCAAAATTTTAATTCGAAATAAATTATATTATTCTATGTTCATGAAACTTTATGTACAAAATATGTGAAAACAATGAATTCGGATAGTTGTTTTGGTCTGCTTCCTAAAAGATATATAAATGATTCACCTTCAAAAAAAAAAAAAAAAAGAAAGATAAATCGTAACTTTAGTCAACCAATACTACCAAAATTATCATTTGAAATCAAACAAAGATGGAACTATAATGGTCTTAGCAGGTCAAAGATTGGTAAGTCTTCTTTGTAGTTTGCTACACAATTCTTGAGAACGGCTCTATGCACCCGTTTCTCAAAAAATTTTATCACGAAATGGAGAAGAAAACCATGAAATGATGTTGACGAACCTCTTTGTATGAGTTAAATTAATGGTGGTTGTGCACGCAAAAAAACGGGCGGGAGGCGTTTAGATTTGCAGACCATTTCCTTAATTAGCAATAATACATATCTTTTCTCTCTTACCATCTATAATCTCTAGCCTCTAATCCGTAATGTAGGTTACCAGTATCTTCTCTCAGAAGCCTCTTTCAATGCTTCCAGTACATAATAGAAATACAATATTCACCTATGAAATGCCACCAATGGATACTGGTGGTTCCAGCGGAGGAATAAACAGTAGGTATAAATCATATAGCAAGAATAACGACCAACAATTTGACATAATGCCAAGCGGGAAAGAAAGATGTGCAGATAGCCAGCTTCCATCTACCCAAATTACTTCATTTGTGCCAAATAGCACGGCAGTTCCGGCCATGTCGTTCCAACCAGGTAACAATTTTTCGACAGGGTTCACATTTATCAATAATCATATAACAATAGATCAGCTAGTGATTTATTTTTTCAATATATTTACAGTAATATTATATAAAGAAACTTTGAAATTGTAATAAGTGTAACCTTTTACTTGGTGGGGAAAAAGGAGATTGTGGTAATCTTTTGCCCCCAATATTGGAACTTATGTTTGTGTGTTATTACAAAATTAGTTATCTGCTAATCTACATAGTCATGTACTATGAGTACTTTTTTTCTTTTTTTCAAAATTAAATTAGAAATATTTTGGCATTATTTCATCTCATTTTTTTTCAATTAGACATTATTAGTAGCAATTATGCATTCGCTCCTTTTTTTTTCATTTTGTCGTTATCAGTAGTGATTATACATTCTTGGGGAGTTCATGTAGAAATGGTGTCAACTGATTTTATTTTCAGGTTTTTCTCACTTTGAACCTTCACCCAATCATTTCGGGTGTCAGTTCTTATTTCCTTGTGCCTTACCAGACAACAGTATGTGGAATACACAGATGCTGAATAATCACGCACCTAGCGCATCTTATGTTCTTCAAGATTCGTACATACATGATGGCTTCGATCAACAATTGAACTTGAGTTCCAGTGGGATCAGAAATCCTCTCTCACCACCTTTCATTCAACAAGAAGACAATTCTATCAATATGAGAAGTGAATACAATGACTCAGGTTTGGTACTTCCAAAGGGATAATTTAATTGAACAGTATATATAAAATCATTGTTTTGGAGATTGGTCCTGGCAAAAGTTTTGGTCCTGTAATGGCTGGTACTAAATTGCTTTAATTTGAGGGGACCTTGTCTCCTCTCATTCTCTTTTCCTTTCAAATTAGTGGCCTAAAAGCAGGTATTACTTGATTTGGTTCATATTAAATTATTATTAACATAAATAAAGTAGAGTAGTATGCTTATCCTGCATTTATCTAGTTGCGGGTTTTCTTTATTGTGGGTTGTTCATTTGCATTTTTGCACTGTTCAGAGACTTAATAATTTTCATTGATAATTTTTCAGTTTATATGTACTCCAGTATTAGTATATATATACAAGGTTGGTACACTTAAATAAGGATAGGAATTTTTTTTCATTAGTACACTTTTTAGTTCAAACCTAATTGTCAAAGTTTTCAATGTTTTTTAGTAAAAGTTAACTGCAATAATTTATCCTCTTTCTATATATAATATGTTTTTGAATATATTATCTGGTTTATCAATGCAGTCTTTATGGCATCCAGCTCACATTTTGCTGCAGCCACGCTTCCGGAATTTGCATTTTCAGTGAACTTCCCTTTGTCAAGACCTGACAGTACTTTAGAAATTGTGCAATCAGGAAATCTAGAGGTAAAAGACAAGGAAATTTATAATTTTTATACGAAAGAACTGTATACTTATTCTGTTGCCTCACCACTCACCAGTTGGCTTGTCAAGATAAAATGGTTTTTCAGAATTCAACAACATTAAGTAGCTGCAGAGAATCTGGTAGATGTGAGGTTTCAGAACAACAAATCTTCTCACAATCTCAAAATTTTATCAATGTATGCGAGAAATGTTTTCCATCTTGTTAATCTTTTCATAGCCATCATGAAAACAAGTTTTATATTTTGAACAAACTCAATGTAGATTCTAGATGTATCATTTTTATATATTGATGTTGTTATTTATTCTCCTTTCATTTTCTTCTCATTTCATTTTCTTCTCATTTCTTTAATCTAGCAGAGGACAAGTCATGAAGAAAAAGTGATAATAATGCAAAAAGAATTGACAAAAAGTGATGTGGGAAGCATAGGAAGAATAGTAATACCCAAGGTACTTACGTATGATCAACATTTGTTTATAAATTACTAGTTCTGCATGGTTCTAGTCAATGAAGAATTAGTCATTTATGTGATTAATTAAACAGTTGTTTTTTTAATAAAAAAAATCTGCTTTTACTTCCTATTTGTTTACCTTTTTCTAGCTTGGCCAAATTTAGTAGTACTGTCAGCAACTATGTACCAGCAGCCAAGCAGCCACAGGCTCCATTATGCTACTATACCAGAACTTGAGCAACAATGAAATGTGCTGTACCTCACACATCATGAAATATTAATTTCTTTATTTTTTTATGCTTAATTTGTAGAAGGATGCTGAGGCAAATTTCCCTCCATTGGTTGAGAGAGAGGGGATTGTGCTTCACATGAAGGATGCGGTGATTCCTTTTACTTGGGAATTTAAGTATAGGTACTTTCTTCTTCTATTGGGAAAATTTTCCTTTTTGCGCTCTTATAGAATTCAGAATAAATGTTTGTTAAATGAAAAATGCCCCTAAACTGATTAAATAAAAATGAAGATACTCTGAGTGAAAAATACAAAATAATAGCTATCTCTCTGGAGAAACAGCACTACATGTAGTTCTTGCATTGTAATAAAAATGAATTGCAATTTATACCAATTGTATTTTCAGCATAGAACCAAATTTCTCCTTTTTTTGAGATTTGACTGTAATTGTAATCAAAATTAAATCACATTAATAAAAATTAATTCAATAAAACAAGAAAACTGGAAGCATGATTGCAAGCATTGACTCATTGTGCTTTCTATACTCCCGAGTCCCGTCTACTTATTTCGATAACTTGAAAAGGAAGGTTGTGAGTTGTTATTCCCTAGACTGAAACATTGCTTATTTCTTTTGCCTTTGTTTTTCAAACTGTTGCAGGTTTTGGCCAAACAACAAAAGTAGAATGTATATTCTTGAAAATTCAGGTAACAATGACAGAATTCTTGTACAAAATGTCAAGGTACCATCAAGTTCTGATGTCTAAGGGCAATATTGCCATTTATCTATTTTTCAAGGTGAATTTGTAAAGACTCATGGACTGCAAGCTGGAGATTTTCTATTCATTCACAGGAACCCAGCTGCTGCAACTTATGTACATGGCTCCTCCATTTTCTTTTGTATACCGAAACTTTAGTTGACAAATTTACAAACTAATGCTAATTTCACCAACTAACATCTTATGGCTTAACAAATTAGAAAAAAAAACAATGATGCTGAATTGTTGTTTTTCTACTAAATGGGCTACTTTATATACATTGAAATTTAAGTTGCATGTGTTTTCCTGTTGTTTCTTTGACACTGTAGTTTGTGAAAGGGGAGAAGAAATCTCAGCTGCATGAATAGAATGTAAGCTTCAAGTGGTAAGATTTCAATTTTTAGGAGAGCAAGCAACAAGGAAATAGGTGCTTGGTTTTCTTGCCTGTTTGTTAGTATTTTGTTCTTCAAAACATTTATATCGTTAGCTTCTAATTTTAAGACATCTTTTAGTTGAAATTGAGATATCGGCTGCTCCTTTATTAGTCATTATTTTCTTCCTTGCATTTCGGTTACTAATTATTCAACTCGGTTTCTGGTATTTTTTTCGCGATTTAATTAATTTCTGGTACTGTTATGCAATTATTGCAACTGCGAGACCAAGCATCCAGGCCAAGGCCTCTTCTACGAAACTCGATTTACCCAAGGATGGTTGTAACATTTTAATGGGCCGAGAAATTATGACCTGTTTTCAGTCCATAATTTTTACTATTTTTAATTTCCTACTCGAACGATTTTTTTTTTTACGAATAAAGAAAAATTCGCATCAATGACAGAATATTAGTTAGTTAAGATGTTAGAAAAATATTTTCATTTTGATACTCTAAACAGTGGTAATGCATTGTGGTTTCCAAATGATGCAACAACAGTATATTTGTGACATGACACCTATTAAATCACAGTAAAAGAAAAAAATATTAATCCTAATTAAGCGACAGAGCAGCGCAAGCATGAGATGGAGTTGTTTGGGAACATGCATGACATGATGAATCATGTTACCAACTCTTAGTTAGTGACATCCCACATTCTCACATCTTCGATCATTTGTCTATATACAAAGAACATAGTTTCTATCATGTTGGCAATTCAAACATGCAAGTTGTAGACTACAACTTGTGATGATATATGTTGCCTGACAGCCTGAGACTAGACCTTGCCGATTGAACATTTAGCCAATGTTTAGCCTTGGTCCTACTGAGAATTTCAACTTGGATACTTTAGTTAATTCAATCCACCTCTCCTTATAATCTCTTGAACTCCTCTTTCTTAGGATGAAATGTGCCACGCCCATTAGTAACAATGATATAAATAAGACTTTATGTACCCTTTTGAAGTTTTCCTAGTTATGATATGTACGCCAGGTCTACTCTTCACCATTCTATTTGTTTATTTTTCATTTATTTGAATTGGAAGCATTGTTTTTTTACTATTCTCCTCATTAAAAATATTCCATTTTGACTAAAATATATTTAAATGATTTTTTTTGCAACTGAGTTGTTATTTCATAATCTACTATTGCAAATGAATGAATCAGGACAATTGGAAAATGAATAAATTTTAATATTTTTTGATGGGCCATAAGATGATGTTTAAATTTCATAAAATTTAAAACAATATTCATCTAACTCCAAATATATATCTATAATTTCTTTTCTAATTTTAAGATTTGTTTAGAACTTTATGATATTTCATTTTTATTATTGTCAACTGATCCCTCGTTTATTTTTTAATATGTACGTATCAGCTTGCCTCCCTTTGAGTTTCTCTATATTATGTTCTTTTTGAAAGGCCGGTTTTTGAATAAAAAAAATTAGTTTTCGTTTTCCTTTTATCTGCCAATATTAAAATCAACAATAATACAATCTCCTCAAGTTTTTAATCTTTCAGTTTAACAGGCAGAAACCATATATTAATCACTTTTGTAGTGTAGTGCAGAAAAAATGAATAGAAATTATTATTGGTCCCTGTAAGAGGGGTTGGTATTGAGTCTATTGACAGACATGGCAGCTTCTCTCTCATAGAAATCAATTCGGAGAAAAAAATGATAAGACACATTAACACAGGCTGCTAATAATTGCTGAGGACAAAATTGATATGAACTCACTCGATAAAATGTGTGTTCTACACAAGTACACGTGTGAATTATGTATAAAATATTGAACTCCTATATAACAAAAAAGTACTGTTTCTGTTATTAAAAAAATCTAAAAGATTATGCGCAACAATTAGGCAATCTCTGGATGAGAAAATTATTTTCTCATGAAAATTCTACTGCAATTTAGTACGAGCCTACGTAAAATATATATTTTTTATGAGAAGGGATTCAATTACCATCATTTTGGTGCCACATGGTGCCATTAAAATTAAATATCAAATAACTATTATTTAAATTCTTAAATAACAAAACTAATTGAAGGAATATTTTGTAAATATCATCTTATATATGTATACAAAAAATTATATCATTTCGATATTATTTATATAGGCATCAAGCGTTAATAAAATAAACGGACCAAATTTTACAATTTAGACACGTTACTTGATAACTATTCAAATAAAGTTAAAAATTTTTTGATTTTTGATATACATACAATTGAGATGATATAGAATACATCTAACGGTTCACATTTTTAAATTTATACATATATAAATAAATAAGCACCATAGGCACCAAAAAAATGGTAATTGAATCCTTTCTCATTTTTTATTTAGTGTAGGAGAGCAACTTGTGCAAGTATCTATCTGATTCCGATCCCAGATTCTCATGAGCACTCCTGAAAAAAGCGTTAAGGCGTCATAATCTCCTCTCAAAAGCATGAAAGAGGCAGCCATATCTGTAGCTAATTTCCACACAAGAAGCAACAATGCATGTACAGTGGATGCCTCCAAAGAACAAATGTTACAAAACCATGCATATATCAAAAGAAACACACGGATCAACCACCGTGCCATCCCGATCAAAGCCACCGACTAGAGTGTGGTCACACCCCCACACTTGAATTTATTTATGATCAGTCGCTGTTCATCATGCAAATTTATGACGATTTTGGATTGGTTTCATAATTTTTTAATTTGTGGTGCGCGCGTGTATGTTCAAAAAGGTCAAATCGGGTAGATCGTCCGCATTAATTGGACGAGGCCTGTCGTGTTGCTTTGGATAACTCGACAACGAGAGAAACATAACTGGTTTTGTTAAAATGTTACTTCTTATTTTGGAAAATATTGATAAAGACATGTTTCACTAAACTGATATAATGGTAAAAATATCTGTTCTTAAAACAATTATTTGGAATTATTTCCGTAAAACTACTTTTTGTAAGGAAAAAAATTTAATATACATGATAT
Organism: Schoenoplectus tabernaemontani; assembly: GCA_037127355.1. Taxonomy (NCBI): domain Eukaryota; kingdom Viridiplantae; phylum Streptophyta; class Magnoliopsida; order Poales; family Cyperaceae; genus Schoenoplectus; species Schoenoplectus tabernaemontani. The sequence goes on from CM073748.1 coordinate 10,124,625, forward strand.
GATAGTTAAACTATTACATGTTTAACATTTTAGTCCTTAATATTTCAGAAATATTACTTAATTAATTCTTAATGTTTTCAATCTGTACTCTGTACTACCTTGTCCGGTCTGACCTGTAATCGTTGAAAAACGCAAGTATTTTCATGTACTGAAAAAGACTTATATCACGCAAACAATACCGGAAGTATATAAATTAAGAGAGGTTCTAATGATTTCATTTTTTGTGCCTTCACTTTTTAAATTATTAATAATTTAAATAAAAAAATGAAATATCAAAATAAAATCTTAAATTTGATCTATATTAAATTTTCTTCTTACACATAAAATATTTATTTTTTAACTTTCATTTTATATGAATCAATAAGTTAAAAAAATCAACGTCCAGAAATTATTCATATTGTTATATTTTTTATAAGTTCTTGATATCATATAAAATGATATTCAAATACTATAATTTTAAATCAGATCTAACTGTTTTATTTTGACATTTTAGTTTAAAAATATTAAAATTTTAAGAAATGAAGGCAGTGGCGGGTACAAAGGAAGACAAACCTTGACATCTGCCTAGGCTTATTTTCAAAACAAATTTACAAGTTATAATTTTTAACATTTAATCCAATGAAAATATAGTGTAAATATGAAGTTTGCCTATTAAGAAATTAAATAATCTATTTATATGTGTGTCCAGACTTAATTAGTCCTCTGAATCCACCTCAAACAAAGGCATAAAAAAATGGAGGTATTTGAACCTCATTCAAATATAAATATCTATTCAGCTGGGGTGTCAATGGGTCGGATTCGAGTCAGATCATATTATTTTTTTTATCCGATCCAAATCCGATCCAACCGGGTCACGGGTTGTTCCAACCTGATCTGTGTAGAATAATTAATTATTTATTTTTATATAATTTTAAGTAATTAAATATTAATTAATTTATAATTGTTAGTGTTGTAGTGATCTAGTAGCCAATCATTGGATGATTGTATTTAGTTTCATATAAAAGGATGATATATTTGATATTTCATTTGTTCCTTGAGTATTCATTGTTTATATTTTGAGTTGGACTTCAAATGTGAAACATATATATATATATATAAAGATTATAATGAAAAACTCTAAAAGTCCCTAATCCGTTAATTATCTAGGAACAATAATTAACACAAATGGATTAGTATGTAAGTTAAGTGTTGATCGTGTTTCACAGATCACTCGATAAGGAGTTATCGGCTTAATTACACAAATAGCATGTTGGATATGTTATTGGACATGACCCATGTTGAAATACTATAAAGATTGTGTTTGATGTCATTAGTATTTCATTTGGATGCTAATTCTTAGGTTGAGACAAATGATCTTCTTATACGTCTGATTTGCATTTGTGGATATCGTCTAACGTTGTCCATAACTGGCAGCCATAAGGGCTTTATCTCGGTGTACGTCTTTCGTATGAAGGGGATGCATGAGTCAAGAAGACCGATGTCTCTCTCGTTTGTCGACGGGAGTGATGATATCCAACTAGGTGCACATAGTATACGAATGCATTGCAATGGATGACATGATCTTGCCTTGCAACATTCGGGATATCATAGGACATAGAATAAGCATGAGGCAATTGTCGTTGCCTAGGACCGGATATAAGTACCGCACTCATATCTGAATTATTTAGGGGTTGTGATGCATATTGCTGGGTGCCGCTCACAATCTATGAGATTAAGGGGTTTAATCTCATTGCTAAATAATTTAGGTCCCAAAGGGTCACACCGTGAAAGGATTGTGCCTCTATTCGTTCCTTGATCATTTAATATGTTGGACATATTAAATTGAGTCTTAAACATGAGATATATATAGTCATAGAAAATGACTAATTAATTATATTTATCAAATGGTTTGATAAATAGGTCGAAATTATGAAAACGATGCAAAGACAAATTTCTGGTTCAAATTTCCATTCGACTTTCATTCGGCCCAAATACCCATAGTGCAAGACACCTCACTATTCTGGACACATGAAGCCCAACTAGGGCCCTTCTAATGGCTGCACATGGCCTAAAGTAGTGGGTGGTTATGCCAAAACGTGGGTAGAAGGCAAGGCTGAAGTTGGGAGCTGTTTTGCCACGTTTTCAGCAGTTTTTCAGCAGTTTTTCGGCAGTTTTTTTGCTGTTTTGGGCTGTTCTCCACTCTAGAACGTGGGGAGACTACCTAGGGACATGGGAGAGGAGTCTCCTGCCTTGGGGCTCTATAAAAGGAGGCCTAGGCTGCCAAGAAACCCATCGATCTTTCACTTACGCGCGCGGAAGCTCTGCTGAATTTCTGCCGCGTATCTCATGTGTTGAGACCCATCTTCCACTAGATTTTTCACATAGATTAAAGGAGTTTAATCACAGTGGTGTGGAGGAGATCAATGAGAGTCTCCCTAGCATCCTAGCAAGTGCGAAGGAGATCGGATAGTGGGCTGCCTCGGTGGATACCTTGGAGGGCGCCTACGCTTGGTGTCTTTGCGGGTACCGATGCAAATCGAGCGAGAAGGAGACTACCCCGAGCCTCCCCGAAGACTCACGCATCAAAGGTACAATAGTTTAGTCTAGATCTATGATTTTGGTTCAGTTTTATCACATGCAAGATCCTTGTTTGAATTGTGCACCGAAAAATTTAAAATTCCGCATGTTCGTGTACTTGCTTGTTCAAACTAAATTCCAACAGTGGTATCAGAGCATTTGGTCGTTGTATGTGATAAATCATGGCCAAAAGACTAAACTAAATTGATTGATTTATTCATAAGTTGTATATCTAGGTAGTTATGCATGAGTTTTTCAGATTTTTACGAATTGGCATGCGTTCATGCCCATGGTATGTGTTAGATTTGTCAAGTTTGTAAAATTGTTGTAAAAACTGAAAGTTGGGGCTCAGTTTCAAGTCTATAAATGGGGTCTATTGCGGGTTAGGAATTGACCAAAGGGGCCGTGATTAATTGAGTCTTCGTTTTGGCCCAAATCGTTAAAGATTGTTCTTTGGAGAGCCAAAACTGAAAAACTGCAATTTCTGGACAGCAACTTAACCATCATTAGATGATGCTTTTGAGTGGTTTCTAGATCATAATAAGAAGTGAAACTGAGCACAACCATGCATAATTGTTAGATTATGAATTATGAATAGTTTCAATCGGTTTGGTGCAAGTTATTGCGCTATTCTAACTTTGTTTTGCAGTAGTGGGTTTGTATAACCATGTTCAATGCCTTGTGTGTTGTAATGATTGCATGTATGAATGTTTGTAAGCGGCCTAAGGTGCCCCATGATATTAATTATTTTGTTGCATGATTAATATTGTATTTATGGCCTGCGTGTCAAGTTAGGAATGGAGATTTCTAATGTAATTTTCTGTTTCGATTAGAGAGTAGTCTTAAATAGGAAATAGGAAATTATGGGTACTTAGATCACTAGTTTGTTCATGGAGATGATCGAAGAGGCAATGATCGGAGGCCAAGGAAGCACAAGGGCTATACAAACTCACGATCATTTGTGTGGTTGTGCATGTTATTGTTTATGATATTTTATGTGATTGAATTGCGAGTCGTAGGATAGGTATGGGTGTATGCTATCACGACCACCATTCAAAGAGTCATATAAAATAAAGTCCCTAAAAATTAAGTCGATCTCCCTTCCTCCTCTATCCATGAAAACCTTGTATGGGGTGTTGGTGGGACCTACTCGAGAGAGTACCGCATCCTATCCTTGGGGAAGTGGGGCACGTCGGACGTGTCGTCTCAAATAGAGAGGTTTTACTTAAGCGGGGTAACTCTGGGTTACATGCCGACGCTGGCCTAGTTTGTACCTCGGGGAGGAGTATTCGTCATGAGTACTGGGTACTCAAGACGGAACCAAGAGTCACATACGATTGTGATTAGCGAGGAGTATGCTTACCTAAAATAGCTAAGTTCAAGTTTATGCCGACGCTGGCTTGAGCTTAGTAAAGATAGGGATCTTGGACTCACTACAAATTTTGGGACTTAATAATTGTAGTGGGAGTTTTATATTTATATAAAACATTACAATGCATGAACTAAATTCAAACCTTTTAAATTGTAGAACATGGCAAAAGAACCCTCTTTCTCTCTTCGATCTCTCCTAGACAAAGAAAAACTTAAAAGTGATGGAATGAATTTCATGGATTGGCATCGTAACCTCAGGATAGTCTTGAGGCATGAGAAAAAGGAACACATCTTAACTCAACCCGTTCCAAAGAAACCCCACGATAAAGCGTCTCAGGCTGACAAGGACAAGTACACCAAGTTCGTGGATGACGAACTTGATGTCTCGTGCCTAATGGTGGCCACTATGAGTCCAGAGCTTCAAAAGAGGTTTGAAACTCGTGGTGCGTATGAGGTCATGGACACTCTCAAGAACATGTTTCAAGAGAAGGCCCATACCGAGATGTACAATGTCACCAAGTCGCTAATGAGATGCACAATGCGCGAGAACGAATCCGTTAGCGCTCATATGCTCAAGATGACTAGTTATATTGAGCACTTGAGAAGCTAGGTTGCAAGTGGGACGAGCAACTCATGCGAAACATTGTACTCGGCTCATTGTCATCACGCTTCTCTCGCTCATTATGAACTACAACATGATGGGACCGAAGGGAGGCCTGGATGAGTTATCGGGACTTCTTAAGACCGCCGAGGAGGACATGAACAAAATGTCTTGTAACGTCCTCGCGGTGAGTCGAATGGGAAGAAGATTAAAAAGAGTTCCAAGCGCAAGAAGGGCAAGGGCAAAGGCAAGGCTCAAGTGGTGATCTCGAGCAAGTCCAAGTCCAAGGATGTTTCCGAGGCCGAGTGCTTTTATTGCAAATGCATAGGGCATTGGAAACGTAGTCGCCTCTAAATACCGAAGGATAAGAAGAATGGAATGTCCCTACTTCATCAGGTATACTTGTTATTGAAATTAACCTTACTACTTCTATTTCTGATTGAGTGTTGGACACTGGGTCATGTGCTCATATTTGTTCAAATGTGTAGGCACTAAAGAATAAGAGGTTGCTAGGCAAGGGTGAGATGTCGCTCCGAGCCTGCAATGGAGCGAGTGTTGTTGCTATTGTCGTAGGAGATTTAGATTTGCATTTACCCAAAGGAACTTGTATTAGAACTTAGTAGTGTTTATTATGTTCCTTCTATTTCTAGAAATATTATCTCTGTCTCATGTATGGACAAGGATGGATTTGCTTTTTCTATTAAAGATCGTTGTTTGTCTTTTTATAGAGATGGCTTATTCTATGGTCATTCCCGTGTTGTGAATGGCATATATGTTCTAGAAATGGATAATCAAGTCCTTAACATCAATAATAAGAGAATTAAGTCTTCTAATAAGGGTGAGACTCTCATATGGCATCATCGCCTAGGTCATATAAACGAGACGCGCATTAAGAAATTACAAGAGGTTGGACTTCTTGGTTGCTTTGACTTAGAGTTGTTAGCAACATGCGAGTCATGTTTATTTGGGAAAATGACTAAGGCACCTTTTACCAAGCAAGGTGAGAGGGCAAATGACTTATTGGACCTAGTACACAGCGATGTGTGCGGTCCTATGAGAATTGGTGCTAGAGATGGATCAAGATACTTTGTCACGTTTATCGATGATTTCAAGAGATATGGCTATGTCTATTTGATGAGACATAAGTCCGAATCCTTTGACAAGTTCAAGGAGTTCAAGGTCAAGTTGAGAACCAACTCTGGAAAGAAGATTAAAGTATTTAGAACAGATCGAGATGGTGAATACTTGAGCGGTGACTTTAGGGAGTACCTAAAGGAACATGGGATAGTCCCACACCTCACTCCTCCCGGACGCCGCAATGGAATGGTGTCTCGAGAGGAGGAACAGTAACCTTGTTGGACATGGTTCGTTCTATGATGAGCAAAGCCGAGTTACCACGCTTTTTCTCGGGGATTTGCGCTTGAAACCGCCGCATTCACATTGAATCGATTGCCATCAAAGTCCGTTGAAAAGACGCCATATCGCTTATGGTTTGGAAGAGTACCAAATGTGTCTTTTCTTAAGATTTGGGTTGTGAGGCTTATGTCAAACGACCGATGTCCGACAAGCTTAGCCCTAGATCCGATAAGTGCTTGTTCGGGATACCCTAAGGAAACAAAAGGGTACTACTTCTACTTCAAGTCCGAAAATAAGATAATTGTTGCCGACATGCGATTCTCGGAGAAGGAGTTTCTCGCAAGAGGAAGTAGTGGGAGTAGTGTGCAACTTGAAGAAATTCAAGAAGCACATGAGAGTGTAGTCGGTGATGACTCCACAATCTCTCCTATGGATACTGAGCCTAGTGGGAGTGGGACTCCGGAATCGGACTTAGAAAATATGACTCAAGAGGCATCTGAGCCACAAGTACTTCGAAGGTCGAGTAGATCAAGTCACCCTCCCGAAAGATGGTTGGGGCTTCATCAAGGATCAACGGTGGAGACCGAAGATCCCATGACCTATACTGGAAGCGATGGCACGCCCGACTCCGCCGAATGGCTTGGAGCCATGCAATCCGAAATACGCCTATGTACGACAACCAAGTTTGGAATTTGGTCGACCTCCCCGAGGAGTGCGTCCTATTGAAAACAAGTGGGTTTTCAAAAGAAAGTCTGGACATGGATGGTAACTTGACTACTTATAAAGCACGACTAGTTGCGAAAGGTTACAAACAAATTCAAGGAATTGATTTTGATGAGACCTTCTCGCCCGTAGCCATGTTTAAGTCAATTCGGATATTGTTAGCCATCGCGCATTTCATGATTATGAGATTTGGCAAATGGATGTCAAAACCGCCTTTCTAAATGGAGATTTAGAAGAGGATGTGTATATGACACAACCAATGGGTTTTGAGGATCCAAGGAATGCTAACAAGGTATGTAAGCTTCAAGAGCCATTTATGGTTCAAGCAAGCATCAAGAAGTTGTACAAACGCTTTGACAAAGAAATCAAAGCGCTTGGCTTTATCAAGTGTGATGAAGAGCCATGTGTGTACAAACGATTCAAATGTGGGAGTAATATTGTGTTTCTCATATTATATGTGGATGACATATTGCTGATCGGAAATGATATTCCTACCTTGAAGAAGTCAAGTCATCATCAAGAAGATTTTCTCAATGAAAGACTTGGGCGAGGTCGCCTATATTTTAGGCATAAGGATCTATAGGGATAAATCAAGGAGACTTATTGGATTAAGTCAAGAATCATATTTGGACAAGGTGTCAAGAGGTTCAACATGCAAGATTCCAAGAAAGGAAACTTGCCCATGTCCCATGGCATTAATCTCAAGAAGAAGCGTGTCCTAAGACAACAAATGAGCTCGAGAGCATGAAGAAGATACCATATGCTTCGCAATTGGATCTATCATGTATGCCATGATATGTACTCGCCTGCATGTGTCATACGCGTTAAGTGTGGCAAGTAGACATCAAGCAAATCCAGGGTTCGCACATCGGATCGCGTAAAAAACTATCCCGAAGTACTTGAAAAAGTCTAAAGATATGTTTCTCGTTTATGGAGGAGAAACCGAGCTCGTTGTAAGGGGTTACACGGATGCTAGTTTCCAAACAGATCGTGATGATCTAAGATCGCAGTCAGGGTTTGTGTTCACCCTCAATGGTGGTGCTGTGAGTTGGAGGAGTTCCAAACAAGATACGACAGCAGACTCAACCACGAGGCTGAATACATAGCCACCTCGGAGGCAGCTAAAGAAGGTGTATGGATCAAGAAGTTCGTAGTTGAGCTTGGTATGGTCCCCAGCAAGCTTCCGACCATCGGAGCTCTATTGTGACAACAATGGAGCCATCGCACAAGCGAAGGAACCTCGATCACATCGAAGTCAAAGCATGTTTTACGGAGATATCACCTAATTCGCGAGATTGTCGAACGAGGTGATGTCAAGGTTTGTAAGATAGATACGGAGGCGAACACAACCGACCCAATCGACTAAGCCCTTATCTCAAAGCCAAACACACGATGCACACAAATGGAATGGGCATCAAGTTTATGTGTGATTGGCATCGAGAGTTTTCATGAGTCATGTACATGGGGATGTACTTCGGGCTGCCCAAATTAGTTAGAGTTGTATTCTTTTATGCATGGAGATTGTATATTAGATTGGCTCTAGCTCAAGTGGGAGATTGTTAGTGTTGTAGTGATATAGTAGCCAATCTTTGGATGATTGTATTTAGTTTCATATAAAAGGATGATATATTTGATATTTCATTTGTTCCTTGAGTATTCATTATTTATATTTTGAGTTGGACTTCAAATGTGAAACATATATATATATAAAGATTATAATGAAAAACTCTAAAAGTCCCTAATCCGTTAATTATCTAGGAACAATAATTAACACAAATGGATTAGTATGTAAGTTAAGTGTTGATCGTGTTTCACAGATCACTCGATAAGGAGTTATCGGCTTAATTACACAAATAGCATGTTGGACATGTTATTGGACATGACCCATGTTGAAATACTATAAAGATTGTGTTTGATGTCATTAGTATTTCATTTGGATGCTAATTCTTAGGTTGAGACAAATGATCTTCTTATACGTCTGATTTGCATTTGTGGATATCGTCTAACGTTGTCCATAATCGGCGCCCATAAGGGCTTTATCTCGGTGTACGTCTTTCGTATGAAGGGGATGCATGAGTCAAGAAGACCGATGTCTCTCTCGTTTGTCGACGGGAGTGATGATATCCAACTAGGTGCACACAGTATACGAATGCATTGCAATGGATGACATGATCTTGCCTTGCAACATTCGAGATATCATAGGACATAGAATAAGCATGAGGCAATTGTCGTTGTCTAGGACCGGGATATAAGTACCGCACTCATATCTGAATTATTTAGGGGTTGTGATGCATATTGCTGGGTGCCGCTCACAATCTATGAGATTAATGGGTTTAATCTCATCGCTAAATAATTTAGTCCCAAAGCGGTCACACCGTGAAAGGATTGTGCCTCTATTCGTTCCTTGATCATTTAATATGTTGGACATATTAAATTGAGTCTTAAACATGAGATATATATAGACATAAAAAATGACTAATTAATTATATTTATCAAATGGTTTGATAAATAGGCTGAAATTATGAAAACGATGCAAAGACAAAATTCTGCTCCACCCCCATTCGACTTTCATTCGGCCCAAATACCCATAGTGCAAGACACCTCACTATTCTGGACACATGAAGCCCAACTAGGGCCCTTCTAATGGCTGCACATGGCCTAAAGTAGTGGGTGGTTATGCCAAAACGTGGGTAGAAGGCAAGGCTGAAGTCGGGAGTTGTTTTGCCACGTTTTCAGCTTTTTCAGCAGCTTTTTCGGCAGTTTTTTTGTCGTTTTGGGTCAAGCTCCACTCTAGAACGTGGGGAGACTACCTAGGGACATGGGAGAGGAGTCTCCTGCCTTAGGGCTCTATAAAAGGAGGCCTAGGCTGCCAAGAAACCCATCGATCTTTCACTTACGCGCGCGAAGCTCTCTGAATTTCTCGCCGCGTATCTCATGTGTCGAGACCCATCTTCCACTAGATTTTTCACATAGATTAAAGGAGTTTAATCACAGCGTGGAGGAGATCAATGAGAGTCTCCCTAGCATCCTAGCAAGTGCGAAGGAGATCGGATAGTGGGCTGCCTCGGTGGATACCTTGGAGGGCGCCTACGCTTGGTGTCTTTGCGGGTACCGATGCAAATCGAGCGAGAAGGAGACTACCCCGAGCCTCCCCGAAGACTCACGCATCAAAGGTACAATAGTTTAGTCTAGATCTATGATTTTGGTTCAGTTTTATCACATGCAAGATCTTTGTTTGAATTGTGCACCGAAAAATTTAAAATTCCGCATGTTCGTGTACTTGCTTGTTCAAACTAAATTCCAACAATAATTAACCTTATTTAATATATAACTAGTGTATATTTAAATTTTAATTAGTACTAAATCATTAAATTACGTAAAAATATAATTAATCGAGTCAAAAAATTAAACCATACCCGACCCATTTATCTTTGGATCATGTCGAATCGGGTCAGATTTGGATCAGATCGGATCAACAATTGACACCGCTAATATCATCTAATTACTCTTCTGTATATCTCATGCAATTTTTTGATGAAGTTACAAATTTATATATATATATATATATATATATATATATATATATATATATATATAGTTTGTCTATTGTGCTTCCAGTAGCATTTCGGACGAAATGCTACTAGTCAAAATTTTAATTTTTCATAATCAAAATTTCAATTTAAGTAGTTCAATAAAATCTTTATATTATAATCTTATAAAATACTAATTTTTATTGTGTTTAGAGTTAGTTTACTATGTTTAATGATTTTTAAAACGTAAGCATTTTTTACATACAAATTTTATTAATTTTCTATTATTTTAGGGCTATTTTTAAAAAAATATTAAGTATAGTAAATTAATTCCAAACAACATAAAAATTAGTATTCTATAAGATTATGATATAAAAATATTATTGATCTATTTAAATTAAAATTTGAACTGATAATATTTCGATCGAAATGCTACTGAAAATACAATTGACAAACTCTCTCGCTCTCTATATTAAGCCTGTGATCTTCAAATCTAATAAACATAACAAAATTAATCTCTATCTTAAAATACTGCTTCATTTGGGGTTTTGCCTACTCTTGATGACAATGGAAGTTACTTTCGATTAATACAAGATGTTAAAGGCACGCCTGTCGACCAACTTGTTGAACCAAAATGTTGACGCGCATATGTCACCTTCGATTTGATTGACGGTGTCACTTGGCATGATCTATCAGACTATAACCGATCTAGTATAGGAAAAGATCAAATCACTTTTTGCATCTCTAGCAAAAGTTTTAATACTGTATCATCTATCGATATGCAAAGTGGAATCTTATCTTATCGACCATGCGTGCGTATCATGAAACCAGCTGTGAGTCATACTGGTAAAGAGATTTGTTCATTGATCCAAAGCTCCCAATGCATCAATGAATATAAGTGACAAACTTATTGTATTACCATGGGATAAGAACTAAATTCTCCAATAATATCAATATAAATTTTGAAATTTGAGTTTGCAACCTCTATGCACGAGCACGACACAATATCCAAGTCAACTAATCTAAACAGTATTCTTATGTTATAATAGACATTAACTATTAATCATTGATTATCGATGAAAATAAAAATCGAGGGGAAAACATGATGGATCAATTAATGATGGGTCGAAATCCGGGCCTTTGTTTATCTTTAATTTTCAATTTATTAGTTATTTCATATTTTGAGATAAAGATAGTGAGTTAAACCAGTTTTTGGTTTATGTAAAGTTAATAATTTTTTTTACAGGAGATTGCATTTTCGGAATAAGGATGTAGAGATGTAAATTTTTTATCCGAGTTGAATATAGGTCAATACTTTTTTTATTCTTCTCGGGTTGCATATGAATCGATCCGAACCATATCCTTTAATTATGTTTTTCAGATTTATTTTGTGATTAGACACTAATCAAAATTTGTATACATATTTATTAAGATTAATTATATATTAATTGCTGTTAAATTGAATAAAAATAATTAATAAATATCTAATTATTTTATTCGTATGGTATCGGGTTGACCCAAGAGCTGATCGGATTGAGTCGGGAATTTTTTTTTTAATGCTTTAATCAGCATCAGAAAAGAAAACTCACCAAACTTTAAATATTCACGAGGCCCTTCTATTTAAATTGCAAATCTATGTTTTTTTTACAACGAAATTATTGTTATTACTGCTCGATGAAACCTTGATTATTGGAATATTTTTTGTTAGTATTTGTTATATATTTTTTTTAAGATCCAATAAATCTAGCAAAATAATACTATATTTTCTTAGACTTTATATCCAATTGAAAATTTTATTGTTTCTATTTCACATACATCTTTTCTCGTAATAAGTATCGCGAAAAATCTATACCATACATTTTCTTAGACTTGAAATTATATAATGAAAACGAAACTATAACCTAGCTTTCAAAATAAAAATCATGCAAGCATTTTTTGATACATACAAAATTGGATTTTTCATTATAAAAATTATTTAATATTAGATATAATAATAATAATTATTATTATCCAGCATTATTTAATCGGAAAATATATTTAAATTGTATCCGGACATACCTCCGTGTGTTTTTTTGTTGCATCTCTTTGTGCTTCTGGAATTTTCGATGCCTTGATTTTGGGTTTTGGCCGCTCAATACATATTACATAGTTAAGGGAAGCGTTATCTGTCCCAAAAGTTCTTCTCCGCGCATTATATATATATTTTTTAAAAAAGGAAGGGATCACTGGGCAATGATTATGTTGACAATGGATATCCAATAAATACTAAAAATTTTAAAAATAGAAAAAATATAAATATATTTTTTATTTACAAATTGATGGTGATTCAAATTTGATGTAATTTTATTATTGTTTGATGGTAAGACCATTAAATTAGGATCATTATAAATTATATAATATTTTGATAGTCTAGACTATCAAAAGATAATAAAATTATATAAATTTTAAATCACTATCATTTATAAGTAAAATAACATATCTATAATCTTTTTTTCGATTTTTAAGAATTTGTTTGCATTTATTTAAATATTCATTGTCAAGATAAGTCATTGTCAAGGGATATCTTCCCTTAAAAAATAATCTTTTAATTAAGACTAAAGAAATCAATCAAAATAAAAAAATTAATGTAATTTGAAGTGATAATTATTTAAACATTTGCAGTGAGTATTAAAAATTTATTATATTTTTAAAAAATAGTTAATTTGCGGAAATCACTGACAACAATAGAGAGCACTCTGCAGGCTGTTGGTTGCTATTGTTGAGGTCAAGACGAGCAACGATAACATTTGGCCACCACCTTTCAAATCGTACCAATAGTAGCATTTTCTTTTTTAGTGAAATCGAATCTTTTCTTTTCTTTTGATGTTGGAATCGAGCCTTTTACTTCCACGTCAAGCGAGAAGTTGATTGCATTTCTTTCCGGAGCTATATCATTATCTCTTAGTTGGTTAATTTATATGCCTACTAGTGGAGTGCTTTGTCTAATCTGCTGGGGCGGTTTGGAGCAGCCTGTAGGTTTTGGCATTGTTTTAAAATACAGCTCGTATATGCGGTTCGCTTATGTTTATACAATGTGATGCCGCATGTATAACAGTATACATCCGCATATTCAATAATGCGTATTATTATTTTTTATTATTTATCGTATTAAGCATATAAAATTAATTATATTATATTTTTCATACAAAATATTCAAAATTATATTAATATTTTATTATATTTTCTTATTTTACATTAAAATTCTTCAAAAATAATGATCGATTCAAATATTATAAGATTTTTTAGAATACATATCCGCATATATAATCCACATACTGAATCGCATATACACCCGCATGTCGTATATACACTATTCAGTGGTCAACAACACGCATATTGAAATTCACATTTTAAAACCTTGGGTTTTGGCTTGTTTTTTGGAGCTTGGAAAAAATAACTAATTTTATGAAGTGAAGTCAAATTTAACGAGAGAAATTGCCCAATAATTGTATTCTTTTTTTAATTCACTCGGCAATTGAACCAAGAGAGGGAAATCAATTTAGAATTTTTTACTTTCACAATTTTAAACTATAAAATTATAAATTATAAATTGGACAATTAAATTATATAATTTTAATTTCTAAAAGGGATCGAGAAGAGTCAGAAGACAACCGATTGCATATGCATAGGATGCAATAATGTAATAACAAACTAATAATAATAATAATAATAAAAGGCCACATTTCTTTTAGCCAATTTCCCTCAATAATAGTTCTTGCCCAACATTCTTTTTCAAAAACTAATTAAAAAATATTGATGTGTGTGTAAATAGTACAGACAGAAAAAAATTACTATGTAGTATTTCCGTTTACAAAAAAAGACACGAAATTGAATAAAAGGTAGAGAAATACATTCAACAAGCTGGACAAATTATGATACATGAGTTGGTATTGACATATAAATTTTAACAATGTTATCCCGGGCCAGAATAACTCAGTCACAGGAATAACCATATTAACATATCAAAGTGACAACATCCAGTAATATACATTTATAGTAATGTGACTGATAGTGAGATTTATTCTATTTACTCTCAAATACAAAACACCACACTTTAGCTAGCAAACGGAAATATCCCCAAAACGAACCAACTACATTCACCAACATCCTTTGCAATCACCATCAATTGCATAATGTTGCTAAGTTGCTACAATTGACCTCTTCAGATAATCAGATGGTAATAAAAAACAATACCCTTTTGGCGTAAGATCTATCATGAAATTGCAAACTTATGTAGTTTAAGGTGATTACAGAAGATTTGGGCTTCCTATAAGCACAACTAATGCTAAACAGAGTGACGATTAGCCCTGTAGTAATCAGTAGATAACTGTTTTTTTATAAAGTAATATAGTCATGACGCCAACCAAAACCCAAAAGGAAAAAAAATATATAAAAAGAGAAAAAATAAGAACAAAAGATGAATCTAACCCAAGCAAGCACCAAAGAAACCATCATTTCCATCGGCTCAAGTCATTTCTTCTCAAATCCTGAAAAAGAATCCAACACATGATATCAGATATAAAGGTTCAAATCCGTACGAGCAGTTCAAATTTTGAATTAAGAATCTAAATTTGTCAAATTCTCACTTAAAGTAAATCTTGCAACACGACACTAAAGAGCAAGGAACGGTAAAAGGTAAAGACCAGGACAGCGTTACAGACATCGAATAACTCTTTTAGAACTCAGTACCAGACAAAATAGTTTCTGACATAAGAAAGGCAACTAACTGCGACAATCCCAGAATTTAACCTTTTACAGAACTGTGCTCTTTCAAAATCAAAATCAAGGTTTAATATGCATTTATGCAAAGTTAGCAAATTAAAATTAATCAGCTCTTGGGATTTTTCCTTCTATTTTTTTTTCCATTCCAAAGCCTAGTTTTACTTTATCTGTTTATCAAGATGTCCCTTTTATAACTTTGTTCGCTAGTTAAAGCTGCCAATTGTGTTGCTGCAAGTGGAATGCAATTTTATTAAACCGCAGGTTATTACGAAACAAAGAAAAAAACAAATTATACCTAGATACATGAGCTTCCTTTCGCTCTCACCAGCGCCCCCAAAGAATCAAACGATCAACATCTCCAACTTTATACACTACCTGGATGACTAGATCAAAATAATCTAAAAAGCAGCATTAGCCATGGCGAATCGGCCGCCGTGGCGGTTTGCCTCGTTCACCTGGAGCCTGATCTGATCTCGACTTTTCTTTATGAAATCCTCGAACCGTCGGTTCATCTCATCAGCTCCGACTGATGTCTCCGGTTCTGTGGTCCGGTTCGGGGTGGGGACCACTGGCCGTGGTGTCTTTGCCATAATCGTATTCCATGTGGCATCCATCGAGTCGTCCAGGTCAACCTCCCCTTCTTCAACTACCGCCGATTCCTCCAGTTCAGGTTCTAGTCGTCTGACAATCTCCGTCTCTGACGCCAACTCTGGCATCTCGCTTCTTCTCATCTCGAGATGAGATGAGGCGGTTGATTTCTCGTCTGATTTCTCCTCCGTCAGACACGACTCATCAGAGGGGGAAAATTCGCGCGAGTTTTTCGGGGATATCTCTCTAGAAAACCTCTGCTTCGGTAAGTTCTGCTCCTCTTCTGGGGCCCACTGGTAGTACCCTTGTTCTTCTCGTGAGATCCCCAGCGATACCTCTACAGGGAGATTCTGTTTAGGCACAGCTGTTTCTCCAGTTTGGGCCCACTCGGAACCCCTAGTCGGAATATCTCGCGGGATCTCAGGAGATATCTCTCGGGAGGGCTGCTGTTTGGATTTCACGACTTGAGGATGCTCTTGATGTGGGGCCCACTGGTGCGAAGGTTTGTGGTCGGAGAGTTTCCAGATCACGAGGATGATGAAATGAACGGTGATGAAGAGGTAAGGCGGGGCCAGCCAGGCCAAAAGGAGGGCCCAGATTTGCGGTAGAACAACGGAGAGGAGACTGGAGATGTGTGGAATGGTGAACCTGGCGAGAACGAACAGAGAAATAGCGGAGACAACAAGGAGGCTTATTTTGAGAGCCATTGACGGAGAGAGAAATCCGTTGGAATTTCGTCGCGAATTCGCCATTGCTTTTATACTTTCCTCTGATAAAAGGAGAAGTTGGTTTATGCAATTGACAGTGGGATTTTAAAGAGAAGGCATCGATATAGAAAGTAGAGAGTGAAAGAAAGAGGCAAGCGGGAGCGGAGCGGGTTGGTATATATCAGAATTCTGAAGCAAAGGGGAGCGTCGGAGAATTATTAAATCCGCTTTCTTTACTTTGCGTAAACACAGGACAAGTGGATTTTGAAAATGGGAAGAGAAGGTGGACCGTTGGATGGCAGGTGCTATGCTGAATGAGGGGTAATGATTAGTTGGTGCACATGGGTTTGATTTTCAAGAGAGAAATTATAGCTGCACTTGGACCAGTGAACTGTATGCATTTCGGCTCTCTTTAACGAAATTCATTGCCATTGGCGAGTGACAACTGGCAACCCCAAAAAGCAGATCTTGACCATTTATCCAAATCGAACGGTTTGCATGTGTTGTTGCGATCTTACCCCTGGAGTTTGGATGGCACTGAGTCCTGACACGGATCTCCTGTCGGCGCGAATATTTTATGACGGTTTATCGTCTCCATCTTTATAAAATGCGAGCGAGCAAGCAAGCAACTATGCACTTTGTTTTTTTTTTTGTTGTTGAAAAGAATGTACTTTCGCTTTGTGATAGCAGTAAATACAAGTAACGAATACAGTTTTTTGTTTTTAGTCATTCGAATAAAAGAAAAGAGGGATTTGGTATGATTACCCTCATTTTTACACATCATAATTTGGAGTAAGTTTTAAATTCGATCTCAGTCGTTCTGAATCAAATTTAAAATTCGGTCTCAATTTTTTTATTTACATAAAATTAATATTTGAAGATGAGTCTGAGTTTAAAATTTGATTCTATTTTTTTATTTTGCAAAATTTAAACAAATAAAAATAGAAATAGAAAAAATAACTTGGGATCGAGTTTCAGACTCGGCTGAATAAAATGCGAGATAATCATACCATATCCTAATTTTTTTATTATTTTAATTGTAAAAAAACTATTTTTAATAGAGGATGGTTGGTAGAAAAATGTAATCAATTGTATGTATATAAAAGACGAGCAAAGTTATTATGAGCAAGTTCGCCAAACTATAATTTATAAATATAGGTTGTTAGATGTATTCTAAATTATCTCAATTGCATATATATAAATAAAATATAAGCAAAACTATTATGATTTATGAGCAAGTTCACCAAACTATTTGGTGAGTTTGGCTCAAGAAACATGTTTTAATATCTTTAAATTTTAAATTATTTTGCTCAATAAATTTATTATATCAAGAAATTATAGGATAAAAAAATTAATTTTATTTTTTTTAAGTATTTGTTTAGAATTTTTATGACTCTAAAATAATAATAAATAATAATTTTTTTAGCATGAGAATAAGTTATTTAAAAAAATCTTCATAAGTACTTAAATATCTAAAAATGAAAACTTTTTGTATCCATGATATTTTGTTATAATAATTTATTGAGTAATATAAATTAAATTTGGAGATGTTAAGGCATTTTTTGAGTAGTTATCAGGAGAGGAGGTTAAATCATAAATCTTGATGTATATATAAATATTATTGAATTGATGTAAATTTTTGTGTGCCAATATAATATGATATATATATAAAATATTCTTTTAATTAATTCTATTAGTAAAAAAATAAACAACAATTATTTGATATTCAATTATATGGGCACGATGTAACATCAATAACCATGGTCATTTGTCCCTCCTCTTTCTAATATTCCACTTATAAATGATTGATCGGTAGATTGTATGAAGTTTTGTTTGTTTAAGCTCACCCTAACTCTCTATTTTTCTCTATTTACAAAACTAAATAGTTCAATTATTCGATTTAAAGGCGTTCAATCTGGATGTATATTTTCAACTTAAATAATTGTGATCACATCAATTGACAAATAGTTTTTCGGCACCTGGAAAATTGTTATAACGTTTTAATTTATTTAAAACTGTTAAGCTTTAAAAAAAAACTTATGACACAAATTCAAAAGTAAACATAATTTTGTCATGTATTTTTAAAATAAAAAATTATACCAAACATTTAAAAAATGGGATACACGGAAAAAAAAATTCCATCATGATCTGTTCTGTCCCAATGCAGATCAGATCAGGTCCAGGGACCTTATTGTTTCTGGTGTTATACATGCCCAAATGAAGAGGGCACAGTGGCATACAATGCTTTCGGCTTGTTCACGCTCAATTTCTTCTATCAGTGAGTCGGTATCTGCTATTTAATTCAACCGACTCCACATTTATTCCTTCTCCTTTCCCATTTTCTCAGGTTGTTTCCCTTCTATCTTTTTCATGATATTTTTTTAATTATTGCTCCGTCATTTTATCTTGTTGTCGTATTATAAAATATTTATTTTCATATTGTTATGAAAAATATAAATTTAGTTATTTTTATAATGTTAAAATAAACTATTCAAACTAACAATAATAAATGTTTGAACTCCATAAAAGGTACAATTTATATAAATTTGTATTTCAGCTAAAAAATAAATATTTCTACACCAATTTGAAATTCTTCATTTCATTAAAGCGTACGATATTGGCAATAATTTGATGATTTTTTCTGCCGTCCTAAACTGTGAAATGAAAAAAATATATATAATGTTTGCCATGTATTCGAGAAACATGTGCCATAGATTTCGGATACGGTTACAGGGCTAGCGACCCTAAGATCTAGATCAAGTTATTATACATACGGGAGGACGAGATAGCAGTATCTAAAAAAATGAGAGAGGGATTGCATCATAATGCATGGGTTATTTGATAATATTCACAATAAACAATTTAATAAGTACCAATAATCCTAAAAAAAAAAAAAATTATAGATATATTTTTTACTTATAAATTTGTATTGATTTAAATTTCATATAATTTTATTTATCGTTTGATAGTCCGTCAAAGATCAGTAAATTAAATTGCTATATAAAATTTTGATGATCTTTGATGCTAATAAAAGATAATAAATTGCATTCCATAAATAAAAAATATATTTATAAATCTTTTTCATATTTATTCAAAAGTAAATTGTCAAAATAACACACTGTCACGTGATCCCTCCCCTAAAAAAATATCCCCATATCTACTCTGGCATAATTAATTAATCGTTGATACCCTTAGGCCTACTCTGGCATAATTAATTAATCGTTCATACCCTTAGGCCAAAGCACGTTGTATGTTTGTATATCTTGGGGGGGGGGGGGGGGGGGGGTTCAAGACAATGACTAGGTAGTTAATTAACTCAAAAATGAATTGTTTGTGCTTAAGAAATGGCTAGAGGGCCTAGAGGGCAACTCATCTTAATCCACATCATGCAGGGAACGTACCATGCAATCAATCGAACATAATTAATGAGCATCAATGCATCATATTTATTTCCTTGAATATAACTACTTTACAGTAAAATAATTGCTGGTGTTTGTTTATGACCGTCGAACAGTATAATGATTGTCTGCAGTAACTATTAATAAGGATGTTAGGAGTGTGAACGGAATGTGTTTCGATCGTGTTTCATTTTGTTTCATGGAAATAAACTATTGACGAAACGGTTTTTTATTTCATTTATATATTAAACGAAACGATTAATGAAATTTTTTCTATTTCGTGCAAATAATGAAACAATATTTTTTCATTTAGTTAAGAATATTTTAGTATAAAATACACGAAAATTTGTGTTTCATTTCATTTCATATAAATGAAATGGTTAAATAAAACAAAATGATTTTTTTTTTGTTTCGTTCTATTCACGCAACTACTAATGAAATATTTGTGTTTTGTGGTCGTCACCACGTTAGACACCCTAAAGGATCCTAAAGGATGTTATGAATTCATACATGAAGACCCAGATTGGTTCAAATGGTCTCGAAAGGAATTCTTCCTTGGAAAAAGAGTGGTCAACCACTCGAGCAAATTTACATGGAGGTGGGGAGTTCATAATTATTGAAAGTAGAATTTTGAATTTAAATTTTATTGAAAATACTAATCTCAATACAAAATTAACGGCCCCACCTCTAATTTACATAACTGTTGAGGCAGGAATCTTTTTTTTTTAATTTCCTTTTCTATTAGCATCGTTCGTTTCCACGGCGCCCGCCGCTCTGAGTCTAAAAAATATTACAAGGTCAATAATTGTCAATACCAAATTTCTTGTTGCTTTTTCTGAATTTCTGGCAAAAAGCGAACAATTCATCATTTATTCATTTTTCTCATTGGCCCTAATTATTTAATTAACCACCTCACCAGACACCATGTATCTTTTCTTCACTTTTGTCCTCTTCCTTTTACATGGATTTCTCTTGTTGGATTAATTAGATAACATTTATTTCATTATTAGTAATCCAGCACTTCTGCTAAAATGTTATTTTTTTTCGCAATTCACTCCTTGTATCAAAGGAAAATAGAAGTCTTCCAGCAGCTTTCTCCGCGCTAAAATGGAATTCAAATTTTGGATGCGCTTCGCTGGTCATAAAAAAAAAAGAAAATTGTGTTGGATCGGTTGGACTGTGTTATTCTCAGAATGGTAACATTAGTCTGAACAGTATCATCGTTCAAATATAATTTAAAAATTAAAATAATTGCTGAATAATGTTATTTTGCTAAATCATGAAAATTTTGGTTTAGCAGATTAGTGGGATATTGAGGCTACTGATAATAATAATAAATATGGAGCATTGTATGTTTTATACATTCTCACTCTGATAAACAAAATAATAATAATTAAAAAAACATAATCATTAGTATTAAATAAAAATAATAAATATTTAATAATATAAATAATAATAAATTAATTAATAACAAAAAAACTAATAAATAAAATTATAATAAGTAATAATAAATAAAATAATAGTCATTAGTACTAAATATTAAATAAATATAGTAATAATAGTACAAAATAATATTAATATTTAATATTAAACAGAATAATGATTAATAGCAAATAATATGAAATAATATTTTTAATATTAAATTAAATAATAATCAGTAATATTGAATAAAATAATACTAATAGCTAAAAAATAATAATAAATGAAATAAGAATTTGTTAGTATTAAACAAAGAGAAGAAATTCATTACTTTATTTATTTCCTACATTTGTATCCTCATATTACTATTTAAATAACGTTTTATTAATCTGAAAAATAAAAAAGTTAATTTTATTTTCATATTTTTTTAAAGTATCACTAATTCTATATTATTCTCAACCACTAACTAAAAGATTATTCTCGCACTAATCTTTCCGGCATCCAAACACGCACGCAAAAAAAAAAAAAGGCAAAATAGTGAGAGAATCTTAAATCTTCACAAATCAAACGGCTGAAAACTTGACCAACAGCCAACGCATAGTAGTGCCAGTATTGGAAAGACCCATACAGCACAAAAGGTCAAAGGTAGGTCATAAGTGCGCTGTGGACCTGTGGTATATTATATTCAAAAGGCTGGTGCCAAGTGCCAACCGCCAAACCAAATGTTGTATTTGCTGTACGTTGATTTTTTTTTTCCGATAATCCTGGTAAGTTGATTCTAGCTGGAATTGATTTAGCGGAAATTTTGGTGTTTTAAAATAGTTCAATTAAAGTATTTTAATTTATCCAGACTTTTCATAATTAACCCACTTTGTAGGATTAAAGTGATAATTGCGATTCATCTAATAAAAAAATATTTTTTTATAATTAAAAAAAATCGTTGGTTATGCAATGCTAAATATTTTACTCCCATCTCTCATGTTAAAAAGCTATTTTTAACACAATTCAATCTTTATGGCACATCCAATTTTGATGATGCGCATATTTAAAAGATATTTAGCTTAAAATTTAAAAATTGTACATATATATTCTCAATTATGTAGATATGATATATCAAATTCACGTCTATCAAAAATTTCTATTACAAATTCTAATTTGACTTAGGAATGACTGAATGACTTTTAGATATTCTAATTTGACTTAGGAACTGAATGCCTTTTAGATGGACCCAAATGTGGTATACGTTATATGGTTATATCTGAATAATTTAAAGTATGTAAATTATTTTTTTAATAGAAATAGTGTCTTCAAAATGCACATTAAATTTATTTCCAACTTTCGCAAAAAAGGAGCCATTAAAATTTAATAAAAATTATATGATCAAACTACTCTCCTATTTAATTTTCTCCCTACTTCCTTTCTATCTATTTTTATGAGCGATTGATCTTTTTTTTACTCATATATCGTAAATCCAAAATTAAGTTTCTCTCTCTGCCACCCCTCTCTCTTCCTCCTTCCATCCGTCCCTCCCTTCTTTATTTCAGATATAATAAGGATGGAGGAGTCCCATGAATTAATAGTTTAACAATAAAAGAAAGACTTATATAACAATGAAATGAATTAGATGGAAGGGAAGGGTTAGTTTGATCATATAAAATTTTTATTAAATTTTAATATTAATTTATTAAAGATAATCCATCATATGAGTAAATAACAAGTTAAGTGACTTTCTAACGGGTAAATATTCAAATTTAAAAAAATATTGGAAAAACTTTTAATTATCGAAATGAACACATACCCAATTTTCCCCTCTTTTTAATTATAGCAATAATGTTGCACCAATCCAATCATTGCACAAAAAATAATTACTCCCTCGTCCAAAGTACGGCAAAACGGGTAAATAGCTAGTTATTAATATATTTACGTGAAGAGCCAAACAGGTCATTATTTAAAGAAAAAAGGCTTCTGGAGGAATGTTGGGTTGCTAGTTTTGGCTCCTCTTCTTTTCTCGCCCTCTCCATTTTCTTAGTCCGTTTGGCAAATCAA
This sequence comes from Schoenoplectus tabernaemontani, assembly GCA_037127355.1. Taxonomy (NCBI): domain Eukaryota; kingdom Viridiplantae; phylum Streptophyta; class Magnoliopsida; order Poales; family Cyperaceae; genus Schoenoplectus; species Schoenoplectus tabernaemontani. The sequence goes on from CM073748.1 coordinate 10,147,681, forward strand.
GGAATAACTTTGAAATAGTGGTAATTTTAGAAGAGTGATAGAATAGTGTTTTTTTGGAAGAGTGGTATTTTTAACAATTCAGAAGAGCAAAAATATCGTTTGGCAGTTGTTACTCAGAATAGTTAAAATATGAATAATTATGATACTAATAATGATGATGATAATAATAATAGTAAAATAATAAATATAATAGTAAGATAATAATAATAATAATAATAAAGTAATAAAAATAATCATAATAAATAATAATATTATAATAGTAATATAATAAAAATATAAACATAATCATAATATAGTAATATAAAAATAAAAAATTATAATTACAATCATAATTATAATAATATAATAATAATAATAAGTAATCATAATTTTAATAATATAATTATAATATAATAATCATAATCATAATCATGATGATAATAATAATAGTCATAATCATAATAATATAACCATAATCATAATCATAATAATATAATAATAAAAATATAATCATAATCATAAAAATAATTATAAATGATTATAATTATAATAATATAATAATAAATTAGTCATAAATATAATCAACATATAATAATATAATACAACATAATAAAATAATAATAAAGTAATAAAAATAATCATAATCAATAATAATATTATAATAGTAATATAATAAAAATATAAACATAATCATAATATAGTAATATAATAATAATAAATTATAATTACAATCATAATTTTAATAATATAATAATAATAAGTAATCATAATTTTAATAATATAATCATAATATAATCATAATATAATAATCATAATCATGATAATAATAATTATAGTCATAATCATAATAATATAACCATAATCATAATCATAATAATATAATAATAAAAATATAATCATAATCATAAAAATAATTATAAATAATTATAATTATAATAATATAATAATAAATTAATCATAACTATAATCAATATATAATAATATAATACAACATAATAGAATAATAATAAGTAATAATAATCATAATCATAATCATAATCATCATAATATAATAATATAATAATATAATATTAAAATTATTTTGTAATAATAAATAATATAATAATACTAATGGTAACGATAATATAATAATAATAATAATAATAATAATAATAATAATAATAAATAATAATCATAATATTAATATAATAATAAATTATAATCATAAATATAATATAATAATATAATAATACTAAATCTTAATCATAATCATAATATAATAATATAATATAATATAATCAAACAATAATCGTTATTCCGACGAGAGCTAATCCGGTATTCCACCTATAAGTTTGTATACCGGATTAGCGGAACCTAAACGATCAGTAGGGGTGTCCGATTCAAAGAAATAAGATGTTTGGGTCAAAAAAAAAAATTATTTTTTACCGTATGATATTTATTTTTCAGTGAACTAAGAGGATGCTCAGACACCGGCTGACATATACTTGAAGTTGCAACTGATAATTACACAAAATGTGATGAAAATAAAGAATTATAATTTCCGGGAGCGCGAAAACTGAACGTGGAATTTAGTATTATGGTACAGAAACAATGTATGTATTTAATATTTATCGAGTTATCAGTTTTATTTACAAGAAAATATCATGCATGCATGCAGTGTTCTATTTTTGTATTAATAGATTTCAAACCAGATAAGTCATCTTTAATTATTTGATGTTAAATCTGTGTATTTATAAAATATATAACTAAAAATTTATCAATTATAAGTAGGGACGGATGCAAAATCTTCGATAATGGAGGGTCAAATAATAATAATATTTTTAATATAATAATAATAATAATAAAAATAATTGTATTAACAATAATTATTATGATATTTTTAGGTTAGGATAGAGAAAATAGCTTATGGTTTAACTTTTGAAGAATAAATGGTAAATATTAATAGTTCTCCAATCTACACACAATGTTTTCTTCTTTTGAAATAAATGGAGATCAACTATATATAAATTTTAAAAAATATATGGGGGTCAAAGTTTTTAGTATATGTAGTATTTTAATGAAAAATCATTAGAGCATCCGTGTTGATTGTCAAAATTAAATTTTCATGTCACGTTATCAAATTGATAATTCATTTTAAGAGTGACATCTTTGAATAGAATGAAATTATCAAAATGACACTTTCGTAATTAATTTTTGCTCATTTGCTGACGTGACTTATAAAATGGACTGTTAAATTTAGATAATTATTTAATTTTGTTTAGTCTCTATATCCCTAAAATTCAAATGATAATTATCAAATAAGATATGATAATTAATTTGATAATAAAATGTGGATGCTTAATATTGAAATTTTAAAAATGAATGGGGTCAATTGACTCCGTTCGCGCCTAATAGATTCGCATCTGATCATAAGGATCGGAATCCGACCTGATAGTAGTGTATTGAAGTGATGTATATAGGTGGACTGTAACTGTAAGTGTATATAATGTGAGAATGTAAACCTCTTTTCCGGGTACGCGCGCGCGCGTGCGTATGCAAGAATGTGGTCCGTTCGATCACTTTGAGATTCGTGTTAACTCGAATCTTAAAGTATTAACTCGAATCTCGAAGTGATCGAACGGACCACGTTCTGCGCCGCACCGTGCCGCGCGACAGTGGATCCGGATCCCTTTTCCGGTGGTCTGGGCTTCTATTTGTAGGCTGGAGGCTCCTCTAAGGCGTTCAAATCTTTTGTCTGTTAGTTCTTCGGAACAGGAAGTGAAGTTATTTCTTATCCTATAGCTCTTCAGCTCAGGATGCAACGCGACTTAAGATTTCTGAGGCCTTAATCAGGTCCATGTTTACATAGGGCCCTATCACACCTAACTTAAAAATAAAAATATTACGTATTGAAAAGTCGGACACGTTTATTTCAAGAATAGAGTTTTAACGGCATTAAATTTTGTGTTCCACAACTCATATGATGCGATTGATTTTATATTTTAAAATTTAAAATTTAACTTATTTTTAATCTATTTTTTGAAATTTGACATTCAAATTTGGAATTCAAGTTGTTGATTTTTTGAAATTTGACATTCAAGTTGTGGAATTGAAGTCATTATTATAAAAAAATTCAAACATATAAATTAATCAATCATAATTAACTAGTCTAATTTTCGGAGGTCATTCACTTTGTTATTATTTGATCTGGTACAAATGAGCTCTAAAAATTATAAAATTTTATAAGTGTATATCTATCATTGAAATTAAAAAGATAAATAATTTAGATTTCAATTCAAATGACAAATTTTAAAATATAAATTAAAACTTGATGCCATCTTTTGACACAAAACAAAACTGATGAAATTAAATCAATATGTCTTGTCTGCCCAAGTTGTTTCTCCAAGAATGCCTTAATCATATGGACACAAATGATAAAACATTTATACTCTGCAACAAGAAAAGGATTAACATTGATAATTCGGTATTCGTTTAATTTGTAATATTATATTAACTGTAACCGATTGTAGCTGCTTTTGAGGACCATCTTTTTTATGTCTTTTCAATTTTTTCTTCACAATCCTGCCGTGTAATGGGCGTTACACGCTAGTAAAGTAAAATATATAACTGACTGCCTCAAGTATATTTTCTTCGATCTTATGTGATAAATTCATAATTATTATGCAATTCTTCACATTTTTATATTATTATATGTCACAAACATTATTAATTTTTGCATGACCCACTTAATTATTAAATGATTACAACACCTTCACATTTGTTTAATTCAAAGCTGAAATTAATACAATATGTTACATACACATGTTTAATTCACGATCATTAATACTTGATAATTAATGCAAATTAATGTCAATGAGTTCAAGCTTTAATCCCAATCAAACAGTTTTTTTTGTTTAATCAATGGTCAAGGATTTGTTATCTGATAAACCTTATCTCTATTTTTTGTCCTTAATAAGCATGTAAATATCTTCATCATGTCACAATTAAGATTGACTAAAATTAATTAATTAATATTTGAAGAGAACATGAATCGTCAGCTATATTAAGGATTTTTTTGTGACGTGATAGATTGTAACGTAAATGTTGAAGTGTTTGTTAAATTCATAACAAATGCGCTACACTAAAAAAATTATCAAATTTGAAATTTAATTATACTTTTTTTAAAAAAAATTATGATTACCGCGCATAAAAATAACTGATTAATTATATTTATTTTTTACTTTGTTTATTACCATACTTTATATTATAATAGAATGATATTTTAAACTTTGATGTAAAAAATTATAATATAGAAACTATACGTTATAAAACACGGAAAATATACTAGTCATAAGTAATTCATTTTAAATAAATTGTTTGGAACCGTGTGTTTCGGTTCATCCGTACATCCAGTTAGATCTTGGTCACACAAAAAATTGTATCGCGGTATCGATCGCTTTATTTTTGCCCTCATTCCTTGCCTCTTCCCAATTTTTATGCAACTAAGTAAATAAAAAAGGCAACAACGGAACAGGCTCATGATAAATTAATAATAGACCCTCAACGTCATTCTCCATTGACACCCCTAACTAACAACCCAACCCAGTATTACCAAAAGCACACGGAGACAGAGAGAGGGAGCAACTTTAACGGGAGGCCAGGCCGGTGTATGATGCCTTTTGGCCAATCTATTCGCCAAATCTCTCTTTTGCAAAAGGAGGGGAAGATGGGGAGAGAAACAAAGTGGGGGGTAGTGGCGAGCCAATGGTGACAACGCTGCTTCACTTGCACTACAGCCGACCAAAGCCTTGGATTACAAGGTTTGCACATTCTGGGTGTACAAAATCATCTTCATATCTGGACTTAGTCTAGAAAAGTTGCGCATATTTGTTGCCACTTGTCCAAGGACTTTCATAGCATGGTAGATGAGAAAAAAAAATACGTGTACATGTCATTGTCATATATTATAGATATATTTCAAATTTGTTGGAATTTCATGGTCAAGATAGTCAAAATAAATATTATCAACTAATTCCTCCGCGTTCTTTGGAAAGGGATCAACGAAGGCGGTGGCGGATTTGGTAATGAGCAAGCTTAGCCACGTGTTGAATTTGATTTTAGAAAACTTGAAATATAAGCTTTGTTTTTCTTTAAAAACTTAAAAAATAAAATTAATTAGGCCTTTTACATGGGAGAGTGCTTGGGTTTATCAAAATTTGGACTTAGATTTATGTTCAATAACTATATCAGTGGACAGTGCCCAGGCTTGGTTTAGGGCTGGATTCACTACTGCATGAATAGAGCTGCCAAAAAAAAATCATAGTCGTGGCTCGTTGAGGATCAATTTGTTATTGGTTCGCTCATTAGTGAATCAAGCCATTAACAAGCCGGCTCATTAAGCTCGTTAAGTTAATGAGCTGATCTTGAGCTTTGATTAGCTCGAGTTAGGCTCGTTTGGTTCGGTAAACTATTAATATTTATTATTTTTATTATGAATTTTTAGTATAGTAAGTAATTTATAGTATGTCATGTTTTTAAATTATTATATCAAATTTATATAAAATATATTATTATTAGTTATTTTATTATCTTTTATATAAATTTTGATATAAAATATTATTAATTATTAAATAAGTCTTAACGAGCCTTAATGAGCCAATTCGGTTAGCTTATTAACTTAACGAGTCAATCTCAAGCCAAAACTTTTGGCTCGGAAGTAGTTAACGAGCCAGCTCAGCTCATTAAGCTAATAAGCCGAATACAAGCTTGACCTAACTCGACTCGGTTCGGCTCGTTTACAACCCTAAGCATGAAGGTCCGTTGAAGCGTCGATATGGAGTGGGATCTGAAAATATCTCAAAAACATAAGAAGTCGACTAAGAATCTAAGATTGATATGAGAAAAGCTGTAAAAAAAAGTCTTGGATGAATGGAACGTATTCAAAAGGCTAGTTTTAAATAGGAACGTTTGAAAGATAATGATTTATGTACTAGAATTATAATATAAGAGTAAAAATCTAGCAACGAAATTATATGCTTTAGGTTTTTAGATTTTAGATTTTCAATTTTTAGAATTTAAAGTTTAGAATTTTTAAATTACATTTTGAAAATATGATTTACAATGTAGGTTTATTATGATTATTCTTATTAAAATAATTATTACTAAAATAGTTAGTTATATTATTATTGTTATTATAGATATTATTGTTAGTAGTGGTGGTAGTATCATCATCATTTTGATCTTTTAGATTTCTTATTTTTTGTCATCATTTTATTTGAGATTAAAGACTTTTTAATAATTGTTGTCGTTGTCTTTGGAAAGGGATCTCTTGTACACTACTTGTGTTGACAATCGGAACAACGAGATGTCAAATAAAATTAAAAAAAAACTTTTGAAATAGAGAAATATATATAGATATCTTGGCCTATGGATGGATAATATTTTAAATTTCATACATTTTCTTAGTATCATTTAGGGTTGTCAATGGATAGGTAATAGAAATTCCTCACCCATATCCATACCCGATAAATTAATAAAAAAATTTCTTACCCATAGCATATCCGATAACTTAACGAAAATAAAACCTTACTTATACCCGTCTTATTGGGTACGATACGGATTAGATAAACGGCCAAATGACTTTCAAAATGAAAAAAAAATAAAATATAATTAGCAATGAAAAAAATTATAATATAATTAATAATGAAATAAATTGTAATATAATTAATAATGAAATAGATTGTAATATAATTAGCAATGGTATAGACAATGAGTAAGAAATAATTCTTACCCATACTCTTACCCTATAAGTTAACGAAATTTTTTTCTTACCTATACCCATATCCGATAACTTAACGAAAATAAAATTTTACCCATACCCATCTTATCGGGTACGATACGGGTCGGGTCAACGGCTGAAATGGTGCTCATTGATAGTCCACCAATGAGCAGTAAGAGTTTCTCTATTATTTTTAAAAGTTTTTCTATTATTTTTAGGACCATGATTCAAAATTCTATAGAAAAAGTAATACATGACATTTTATAAGATTTTGAAATAAAAAATTTATATAGTTATTTAAATCAATATTGAAGATATAAGGAACTTAAATTATTAATATTGTAGAAATACAGAAATATTATATAAATTATTAATTTCATTTAATTTAAATTATATGAATTATCTGACACCATTGATGCAGAGTTCTAGCTCTGCCACTGATTATTAATTAATTAATCATAACTAGATCAAAGTTGGTTTTCTGCAATGTCCGAAGATTAAAATGAGCATAGTCTTTTTTTTTTACTTTGATATAAGAGAAATGTTACCATGCTTATACGCTGGAACTGAAATATCCCCACTTTCACAACTGAAACCTTGTTCATCTAACCTTATAAGATAAAAGCGTATTAAGCGTATAGGGGTGTGTGTGTACAGAATATCTCTTTTAAAGGTAGCTAGCACCTTTTCAACTGTGCTTCATGAAGGCAATCCGTAGCAGTTCCTCTGTGCTAGCACCTCCATTTTTATGCTGAGCGCTGACGCCGAAGCGGCCGAACGTTCATTTGTGCGCTTTTTAGTTCCGAAATTTAAGATTGAACAGTCGTGAGAAGTTGTGGCAGGGCCCACTGACAAGAAAAACCCAAAAGATATATATATATATATATATATATATATATATATATATATAGTAGGATGAGCTTAACTCAAAAAACATATTAATTCATCTCGAAATTTTAATTTATTATTCTCATTAAATTATTTATATAAAAATCTTATGGGATGCAAAAATTTCGAGTGTTTTGAGCTTTTTAAAATGAATATGGGATGCAAAAATTTGAAGTGTTTTGAGGTTTTTAAACGATCATTTTTTATTTTTAAAAATGATGTTCAAATATTAAATATTTTATTATTATTTTTAGAGCTGATTTTCAAAATTAAAAATTATGATTTAAAAAGTTCAAAACACTCCAAATTGTTGCATTCCATAAGGTTTTCATATAAAAATTTAATGAGAATGATAAATTAAAATTTAAAAATGATTTGATGTATTTTTTGAGTTAAGTTCACGGAAGGCATTAAGCTCACGTATCTTTATTTTATATAGAGTAAAGATACCATGATCTTAACTCAAAAAGTATATCAAATCATCTCCAAATTTTGATTTTTCAATCTCATTAAATTTTTCATATTAAAATATTATGGGGTACAAAATTTTAGGATGTTTCGAGTTTTTTAAGTTGATCTTTTTATTTTTAAAATAATGTACAAACATTAAATATTTTATTATTAATTTTAGAGCCGATTTTCAAAAATTAAAAAGAGTGACATAAAAAATTCAAAACATCCCAAAATTTTGTACCCATAAGATTTCAATATGAAAAATTTAATGAGAGTGAAAAATTCAAATTTGAAGATGATTTGATATACTTTTTGAGTTAATCTCACTAAAGGTCTCCGTGAGCTTAAACTCACCGTATATCCACTCCTCTATATATATATATATATATATATATATATATATATATATATATATATATATATATATATATATATATTTTGAGCAGTCTGAAAGATTCAAAGATTGCTCAATGATATATAATTATATATCCCGCCCCTTCCATAAATCACTATCAAAATGTATTTTTTAACAAAAAAATAAGAAATTAATCCGTTGCAATTATTTTATCTTTTGTGGATATTAGAAAAAAAAAACCTGACAGTATTTCGATTATTTATAACAAGATTGAGAACTATCGTTCCGGAAGCACCGCCAAACATTTCGCCTGACAGCAGTGTGAATTTTTTATAAAATTTTACAATGTCAGACAATAAATCATGTAAAATATTTAAAAGGTCTACAACATTAATCCCTTTTGACACTTTAATTTGTATGCGCCACTTAATTTTTTTTGATGTAATTGTCCGTGCGATCATTAGGTGATTGCTTCCGGGCAATGAAAATGTTTTTGCTTTCTCACTTGTTTAAAAATAAGACACATTTCGGTTTAAAAGGAGTACCATCTCTATTTTTTATGCTTTCCACGCGCATTGCTAAAAACAATTACTTGAAATTTGGTGCGTTGAACCGGTAAAAGACAAAAATCAATCTATTAGCAAAGTTGACGAAAAAAGAAACCTGCATAAAAGGGCAATCCAGATATGAAATATTTGAAATTGATAATGTCTTGTGACCTTTAAGAACCAATTACATAATTTCAATTAGGTATAAAAAAAATCAAATCACTTTTGTTTCACTGAACAAAAGAAAAAAACAACAATAAAGAATAACAGAAAAAAATGTAATATTCAGGTGGTTTGGTTTAACTGATTTTTTTTCAGATAAAGTAGTCGGTCTTTCTGATTTATTTAGTTCGGTGAGATTTAAAAAAAATAATTAAGGTAGTTTGTTTTTTTCACTTATGGTTTGGTTTAGTATTTCAAAATTAAATGAGCCAAAATAAATCAAATTAACAAAATTATTGTAAAATATTGTATTGATATTATAGATATTAACACATATCATTGTAAATTAAATTTGTATTAATCCACTTTAATCAAATTTAAATTAATTTATTTAATTTAGTTTAAATTTTAGTTAATCAAATGATTCAATCAGTTAACTTTTACTGGTACAAATCAAATAAAATTTTAATTTAACACAATTTTAATCTGATTTGTACCGACCAACAAGCACCCGTAACCGCACCCAATTTTAATCAAATGACTCATGCATTGTTCACAGTAAATTTACTATTATTTAGTGCTCTGATCTGATGCATCCCACCTTCACCTTTTCTTGTTGTGTTGTGTGTGACTATAAATGGAAACCTCTTTCTCGGATATATCCCTGAATACCTGTCATGATGGCAGCGTAACTAAAAATACAAATAAAATCGCTAAAATAGATGCCTAATTTCGAAGGGGCATCCTGAAGTAACGTAATGTTATACGAGTTAATTATGGATAGCTAAGGGCAAAAAAGATGTTGATGGTGCTAGGAAGAATATATACAGAATAATACAAATTAAAAGAGACATTTCAACAACCTGTAGAATCTAAATAAAAGTCGTTAAATTAATCTCTAATTATGTAAATGTAATCATGGATAAGGATTAAGGAAAATAGAGGGCCCCCAAAACTACCTTTAAAGAATCGTTATCATGCGCTAAAAATGGAATTTAGAAAGGGTTTGGTTTATCATTATGTAGCTTTCAACTAACATAACGCTAAAGACACCAGAACATTAATAGAAAAATTCCAGAGGATATATATGAATATTTATTATTTAAGCATGTTGTGGGCCTCTAATGATGATGTTCAACTAATACTGAAAAAACCAATCATGGTAACATGCGCCAGGTAAATGAAGGCATCCGGTACACAGAACATACCAACCTAATATTTAACCATAAATATTAAAAAACTATTATTATTAGACTCACAGTTTCTTTATTATAAAAAAATGATAATATTAGTGGGCCTGTCCAGTCCTTACAAAAACGGCAGAGAAATTTAAATAATCAAGGATCATGTATATTATTAAAAGAGTTGTAATAGGCATATGAATAATAAAATAAGAAATTTAACAGATATTCCAACAGAAAGATTCAAAAGCTTAATCATGACTAATGAGTTAGCCCCTTACATTACATCCCACAATTGGTAGTGATTAAGCGGTTAGGTGGATCAAACAACTTCCCTGGAAATGTATACCAATATGCCACTTAAATATCCTTGGTTTTTTCGTGAGCTACTTGACCTCCTTAAATTAAGCAAAAGCTCATTTCGAAACATTTAAAACAAAATACATTGTACATTTGCAACTTAGATTGAAAAAGAGCACAACAAGAGCCCTAATATTTGCAAAGAACCAAAGAGCACCTATAGAACATGTGAATAAATACTTGACCTCTTATCAGAATAAAATAGAATTTTCAGATGCTTGGCATGTCATTATTGGCGGCTCACATAAATAGAAACCTAGAAACATATTAACAGATGAATCACAACTATATGATCCGTGATCAAAACCCTCTCTTCAAAATTGTCCTTGAGAATATTACAACGAGCTGCTATTATGTATCTCTGTAGTCTGCACCCACAGCTTCCTGAACAGATTTGAACCCGTCTCTTTCTAAGCACTCAGCAAGCTCAGCCTAGACAAATGTAGAGAAAATTTTCAAAACCACTTATATGTTCCACATATACACCACTCACATGAAAGATTTGATAAGATGGAGCTGAAGTCCTTTGTTCAGCAATGCTAGAGTCTCGGAAAACAGTCTTTTCAAGCAACATTTTAAAATGAACCTATGCATTATCGTCTCTACATATTCTTCAACATTTGATTAAGTGCCAGAAAAAAAATGAGACAGACTTCTTTTACATACTAATTATTTCAAAAAGTTTTTTTCCCACATTTAAGCAAAATAGGATCGTTCTCTTTTGTGCCCTTGTGGACCAAGCCAGGAAAGAGGGAATGCAGAGTGTCAAAAGGTCATTGGGAAAAATGCATCATAGGTCAAGGTTCCTCAATGATGCCAAATGAATTTATCCCAGCTAGAAGAGAAACTTCATGTAAAATGCACACAGACGTGCACACATGCACGCACATAAGAAACAGATATGTTCACGAAAATCATAGCCTAATAAACTCAATATGAATTCGGTGTCAAGTCACAACCTTAATTTGGGGAATAAGAGCAGGCCCGCTATATCCAAAAGCAGTGTAAAGTTGAACAAGTGTTGCCCCCGCTCGAATCTTCTTATAGGCATCTTCACCACTAAATTATAATAAACAAGAAAAAAATATCATAAAAAAAGAGTTTGAAAGTGAAAAATAGTAATCAATTTAAATTAGTTAATGATCTCATCACCTGCTTACACCACCACAGCCAATAAGTGGGATTTTGCCCTGAAAATAGTCAAGGATAATTGAGAAGATATAAATAGCCTTCAAAATGAAAGTCTACTCTGGATCTCACATCTTCATGATGACAACAGCAATTATTTTAAATTCATTTAACATCGATTGAGGAAACTGTAATTGAAAGAATTTGACCAAGATACAAGGACCACCACATTCTTTTAAAAAGGTTTTGCTTGCATGTAGACTAGAGGTCAAATTCTATATTCAGAAATTACCCTTGTAAGAAGATACATCTCCTTCAAAATGTTTGTAGACATGTCAAATAATGGCTTTCCACTCAACCCACCAACTTCTTTTGATACAGGGTTTTGATCAACAGGCAGCGGCCTTGAGATGGTAGTATTTGATATTATCTGCATAAATTTTACCATATAACGGTCAAAATGTACTGCTTTCTCCACTGAAGCTTTTGGATGAAAAGGGAATATACCTCGTGTTAAACAGTTTTAAGCTCGTTCGAACTTTTGAACATTCCATATATTCATTTCTCATTTATTGATCAATTTGTCGATGTATCATATGTGAAAACTACTGATGTTACGTTTTGCTCCAACTATATTTTAGATAAATGATTAATTGATCAAATTTGATTTTTTTTTTCAAAAGGAAAGAATAACAACATACCAGACCATCCAAGCGGAGATTAAGAGCTACCTACAAAAAGACCAAAACAAATAAAATAGAATATAAGAACATGCAATTTAATTTTAGAAAAAAAGAAATATGTTATTAAATGGATTGGAACGTCAAACACCCCAAATCATTTTCAGTAAAAAAAAAAAGAAAAAAAAGAAAAAGAAAACATTACAGCAGCTATGTCATCAAGGTCTTCTTTAGTCAGATCAGGTGCAATTTTTACAAGCAATGGTGGCAGGCCCTCCTCGCCCCATTGCATCTCATCTCGTGCCTCTTGCACCTAGTTTCAACAAAACCTCAAATAAGTATATGAGAAAATACACAACATAAAGAGAGAGGGAGAAAGAGATGGGGTTCTGATGGAAGCCCAAGATAATAACCTTCTTCACTAGATCTTTGAGCTGCTTACGGCCTTGAAGCTTCCGAAGTCCAGGGGTATTCGGAGAAGAAACATTTATTACCTGAATTTAGAAAGAGAATAGTTAAATATATTGGAATCATACACAAGATAACTAGTGCAAATCTGTAGAACAATAACTTCCATATTTATAAGGATTTCGCTGGACCAGTGGGAAACAGGCCGGACAAATTACCAGTTGATATATACTGAAAGTATTCTGGATCTGAATATGACATCTACATTTTTTCAGCTTTCAACCAGTCAAGAAGTAAAAACCAAACAAACTGAAACAAGCAAACAAAAGAAATTTCAACATCCAAATAGTCTCAACATTATCAGCAATTCCAAAATCCTCTTTGTAACAGCTGCTTGAGAATCCTTGTGTTGAAAAAACAAATTGGCAAAAACTGAGGCACTTACGTAAATTCTGGAGAAAAGTTATAAACTTAATTTGTTGTCAAGAATATAGGGGTTATTTGCAAACACAATAAGTATTCGCAATCTAATCTTTTTTTTTTTTGGAAAAAATAATAATAAATGAATAAACAGAGAAATATGCAAGATATCCAATCGAATTCTGAGTCACCAAGGAGCATTTTTCATTTGTTGTACAAAAGAAGGATGATTTACAATTTCATGATAATGCAGGACCATTTCTGCAAAATTTCTAGTTCAATAACGCACCAGATAATCAGCATACTGTGACAAAGTATGTACTCCTTGCACATAATCTGCACTGCATCTTCACTGTTTTTGTTTTTTCCCAGGTTGACCCCTAAAATACCAGGGCCTGCTTTACCACCTTGCTTTACTGGATTATTATTGGCAGTAGTCGTAGCAGGATTAGAATCATGTGAAGAACCAGATGTCTCTTCCATCTTTCTCTTACCATGCTGAGCACCGAGCCTTTTAGCAACAACTACAATTCCTTCACTATTAAATCCACATCTATTTATAACCGCACTGCCAGAAAAGAGAGAGAAAACAAAAAAATGAAATGGATTCAGTACAATACAGAAGGATCCAATAATGTACAAATAGTAGCTCACAACAAGGTGAACAGAAGTGTATTATTGATGTCTTGCGTACAGTTATTTGCAAAGATAAAATGTTAAGTCTTGTTATGCACTTTATTCAGGTTTTTTTATTTAGGTAAAATGTCAAAAGAAAACCTTGCTTGCTTGCAGGAGTCACAATCTTAATGAAGAAAAAATGTAAACCTTTCAATCTATTGTTCTTTAGCACATTCTAGTACTAATTAAGAACAAGAAGAATTTGAATATTTCAGTCGACAGAAACTTGCTATAAGGAAAAAGGTGGGCCATTTATAATCTGAAACAGCACAGAACTTAATGGACATGACCACAAATATGTATTGTAAAAGTATTACTATTTGTACTTGTAGATAATCACAACATCCAAGTGAAATATGTAACAGTACTAAAGACCCAACATACCAGGAACTTTGTTTTTTAACTCTCGATAAAACAATCAAAGTGATAAGATGTAACAGTGCTAAAGATGCAACATATCAGGAAGTTTGTTTTCAATCTCTCAATAAAACAGTGGAAACAGTGGAAATGAAATGTGCTAGGCATTTTGCAACTTTTGCAGTCTTAAGGGCTTCCATGGATATATCTAATTTTAGTAAACTTTGTTCTCTATCTGTGCTCTAGTTTTCTGAACTATTATACCATATCAAATGATAACATAAGGAGCTCATATTCAAATAAATTATAAAGTATAAATACAATTAACCACTTACCCTTCCTCTCGCAACCTAAAGATACGAGGTTTAGGGTTTCCCTCCTGTGGAAGTGGAGTCACTGATCCAACCTCAACAAAACCGAACCCTACCCCTAGCAATCCTTCAACAGCCTCAGCATTTTTGTCAAAACCAGCAGCTAGCCCAATCGGGTTCGAGAACTTCCTCCCCCAGACCTCTAAGCCGAGACTTGGTGGATCTGGTCTTTTTTCTTTTGGTAGAAGCCCATGTGATGCTACCAAGATAGCCAGCCTGTGTGCCATCTCTGGATCTAGTAGTGCAAACATTGGGTTTGCCATCTTTGTAAAATTGAACAACCAACCACTGTAAACAGATACCAAATAAGATAACAGTTCATAAACATACTAAAAAGGATTATTGTGAGGGAAGAAAATCTATACCAAAATTTAGCTTCATCAGCAGTGCTTACATAAGCACCGCCAGCGATGCATAGGCCTATCAAGCCTCCAGTTAAGATCCTTCCCTACATTATGCAAGAAAAGTGAATTGAAAAAAGCCGTATCAAAGATGAAAAAAAAAACGTAATTTTTACACACTACTTTAATTTTACCGTGCCAGTACACAATGAAATTCAAAAAGCAAAACAACAGTAATAACAGTTTATTGAAAATGCGTCTTTTACTACATCAAAAAGAAAATGCATCTTTTATACAGTTGGAGACGGCATTAAGAAGGATAACTAATATGCACGGAAGGTGTATGATGAAAAGCCAATGAAAGAAAATCGGTTTAAACCTTCTTAGACAACGGAGGAATCTTAGGTTTCGGTTTAGGCAACTCCGAGGCAGCAGAGGAAGATAGCTGTCTGACACTGGGGCCCATTCCTGCAGCCCCGCGTCTCAGGTTGCTCTCCAAGGTTGTTTTAATAGAGCTCCGCCACAAGCGAGAAGCCATCTAGAAATGGAGAGTGTGGCGGAGGGTAATAAACGGAGGAGAGGTGGAGGTGGAGAAGACTGCACGGCGGCGGAGCGAGGGAATAGGACAGAGTGATGCCGACTAGAATAAAGGCTTAAACCTTTGAAAAGCGTTCGCTTCGCCGATTCCAAAATTCCCCATGGACCTAGCCACCTAGGCCTGTAACATGTGACACTGGCGGGTGGGTCCCACTGTTTGACAGGCCGTTAACATAATTTTCAATAGCTTAGTGAGAGTTAATGCTTGAGAACTGAGAACCAACTCTGCTATTATGTTTTGCTAGTTTTTTTTTTCTATTTTTCCTTCGCTCCTCTTGTAATATTTGTTGTTAATTTAGGTCGAGCGAATTGATATTAGGCTGTATTTGATGCGGGTTGTTTCCAGCGGACAGAACGTACCGATCATTTAGATGGGGATTCGATGAGTTTTTACTCTTTACTATAGTCTATTTATATATGAGTGTGTGAGTGTATGAGTATGAAAAAATTGTCTCTGGTATATCGGAGTTCGGTTTTATATAGGCTCCTATTCGTGTCACTCGACTGTGGAACGGTTTCAGTCGTCATATTTGGAACAAGACATTATGACATTTTATGTCGTACATGGACATTCATGGCACATTAAGTCGCGCAAAGACATTTATGGCACGCTATTTCGAGGTTGGGGCACTGTGACAGATAAGAGAAATTCTGGGCTCGCAAAAGCCCCCTACTTCGGCCTATGACCCTATTCGGACCCATTAGACGGTATCGAGTAGGAGACCTCATCAGTATTGAATATGAAAATTTTAAGTCCTAAAGGTATGAATTAGTTGGTTAAATCATCGGTTAATTGGATTCCTCTATTTTTTTAAAAAAAAATAATGTTCTTTCAGTGAGTATTAATTCTAAAGTTATAATATTAAAATTTAAATAAATAAACTATATGCCAACTTTAATGCTATCAAAAAAAAAATTGAACACCAAATGTCATAGAAAACTAATTTTATTCAAAAAAAGGTGATTACATTCATAAAATAAAGAAGAAAACTTCTTGATCCAAAACAAAACAACACAAAATAACAAATTAATTCTAAATTAAGTCATATACTAAAATAATTTAAATAGTTTTATCTCCAATATATATAGAGAGACAAATTTTGAAGAAGCATAAAATTCATTTCAAGCAACCAGTCGTAATGAATATCATTGTGTCTGACTTTTATTGGATCATATGAATTGTATTAAACACTCCGCAAAACTTCAAATTTTGAATCAATATTTAAATTTATTAAATTTAAATAAAAAAATTTCTTCTTAAGTTTCTCAAAGCACAACACGTTAAATAAATATTTTTTTTAGAATAAAAAGAGCGACGAAAAGACATATGAAAAAACAAAAATTCAAATAAATTGATCAAATTTAGAAGATCATCAATAAAATAAAAATATAAAAGAAAATTAAGAGAAAAAGATAAATCAATCGTCTCTCCTCATCAGAGAATTCTTAGCGGAGAAGAGACGGCTAGTGCTATCAAATTCTCGACTTATGTAATTTGTTGTACGCTGTAAGCATCTTTTAATGTTTTAATCAATTCAAAAACATATTACATTAAAACTAATAATTACCATTCGTATACTATTAAATACTTGCAATAAATTTATTTCTGCTAATGAACTGTATCTTATTCTTTTTTTATTTCTACAAACGTGAAGTTGATTTAGTATAATTAATATACAAAGTTCATAATTCGTAACTCGACCAATTAGTCTTGTGGTCGATTCAGTAACTCTTCAAAAATATAAAAATATTGTTCATAAATGACTGACAACTGAACGATTTGGCAATCAGTGGTTAAAAACACAAATACATTTGTGCATGTGATGGCTTGACTTCCAAATTAGATTACTCAGCCGATTAATCGATTGTTAAAATTATATTTTTACAAATCTTCGAGTTTGGACACATCATCTGAACAGATGATATAATTTCTACCCACTTGATAAATACACACTTAATTATTACATAATATAGCTCTATCGAAAAATACATGTAAACTGGACCATTTCAATTTAAGAGTTTGGCCATAGCAAATGATGACTGTTACATGTTTTGTTGAAGTCTATGTATTGTGACAATTGTCAAATGTCAACAAATATTTTCTATTCGTGAACACTTTAATAGTGTCTCAAAATACACATTACTATTGCGACATGCAAGTTGCATACTCTGTAATTACAAAATGATACTTGATGTACTGGATAATTATACTTTTTAAGCTCAAAGTTAACATTTCCTAACATGTATACATAGATAATCCATAATATTGCACAAAATTTTATATTCGATTTCTTTTTAAAATGACGAAAAACAATTAGTTATATTCAGGGAGTGAGAATTTAGGATTAACTACAATATACCTTTTTCTATCCCATGGCAATTGCACCTACGCAACAACCTAGACGTGCAAGCACAAGATGAAAGAGACAGGCTACAGCAAGAGCTCCCGAGTCCAAGGCTACTTCCAGCCCCTGATATGCCAGTATGGTTTCGAAACACATCTCTGCAATACACAGCGAAAACGGCATATCTATTCATGATTAACACACCTTACACTCAGGACAACATCTTCAAGCTATGGGAGATTAAGGCCCCATTAAGGGCACAGGTTTTCCTATGGTTGGCGCTTTGCAACAAATTGCTTACGGTTGACAATATGATCAAAAGAGGATGGATAATGGTAAGTATGTGTTATATGTGCAGACAACACCAGGAGACAGACACTTCACCTCTTCACTGAATGCAGTTATGTCAAACGTTTGAGGAATTACGTATCGGATACAATGCCTCATACTAGGAGTCTTTGTACCGAGTACAAAACATCAAGCAACACCATGCAACTCATAACAGGGTCATATGACGGGAGCGGGGAAGACGTATATTTGCGGAGAAGGAACAGGGAGAGTTAGAAACGGCACGTGAAATATACAAAGAGCACAAACAGTGGTTTCAACAGCGACATAGTTAAATAAGGTGTTAAGGTCACAATCATTGAGGTTTTAGGGTGAAAATTCGGTCTGTGTTCATTAATCTTTTTTTTATCATAAGATCACATCCTCGTGGTCTTTCTTATTAATAAAAGGAGCTTGATAATAGTCTCCAATTTTTTATCCCCATAAAAAATTCCCAAATTGGCCGTGAGCGTCAAACCCAATGGTCAGCGACTCGGCGATAAAAAGTCTCTTGACTAACGCACATCTTCAACTCTTTCCCGACACTATTTATATATACATCTTATGTTATTTACATGTTTTGTAATGGTAATTTATATTTATTCTTATAGCAGTGCACTTTATTTATGTGTTGTAATAAAACTATAACTGTCAACATGTTAGTCCTACTTATCATTTTTATATAGCGACATGGTCTCGCTGAAGCATGTCATTTCTAACCGCATATTCTGTTTATATTAATCATTAACCCAGTAAATATATATACAAACACCTGTAAAAAATGTGTAAGAACATATATGTGGATTAAAAACACTATTTATATTTGCATGTACAATAGATTAGATACGACACATGCATAGGTTCCTCATTTCTTCTAACGTCCAATTTATACTAATTTTTATGACAATTTACACATAGAAAATAGCAAATGTGTTGGTATACAACATCTTGTATATAGTTTGACGCACGGCCTTTTGATAAACAAAACTATTTATACTGATTAATATGATAATTTACACTTTGTTGCACTTTGGTTAACATAAATGCAAATAGTTATTATTATATTGTATCTGATATGATATATATAGTATAGTACCTATAACTGTTATCAAGCACTATTTATATTTGACTGTATAATTAGTTATATACAACACATGCATAAACTTCTTATTGAAGAGAGTTGAATACATATTTCAATTGAGTAGAAACAAAAACAAACGCTAGTAATCGCTGCATGTACCATGGAGGCCAATTATGATTTTTTTGATATGCATAACAATGAACATATTTCTTGGGGAAAATTGCCTAATATATATGAAAAATACGGACATGGGTCGAAAATGACCATTTATATTTTGATTCGGCAAAATAGGAGAGAGATGGAGAAATGAGTGATAAGAACGTGAATGAATAAATTATTTTAAAATTTGAAATTGGTTTACAAAAAGATGTCTCAAATTTTTGTTGACGAAAAAAAGTATAACTATAATCAATTTGGGTAATTAGTCAATGGGGATGAAAGTTAGGGACAGATGGATGGGGATAAATATAATATTCCTTAATAAAATTTACGGGCTAGACCCGTATTTTTCCTATAAAAAAAAAGACTCGTTACGGATAAACTAATTTAATATTCTGTTCTGTCAAGAACTTTTTTATCAACTTCTAACAAATCAACACTTTCCTATTAGTGTAAAATATCAAACCCTCTATCTAAGCGAAACTAAATGCACGCCCCTCAATTTTTCTCTCCATACTTCTGCATCCAAGCATGATAATTAATTGTCAACCATAACCGTTATCTGTTATCGCACTATGGATATTTTGGCAGGATCAAATCTGGGCCAATAAATCAATAAAAAAAAGGAATGGTACTTTTGAGTGATTTATATATACAAAACAGCAACGTCCTTATTTTTAGACCAAATTATAATTACTTGAGAAATAAAGTTATAGCAGGGAAAAACCAATCAAATTAATAAAAAAAAAAAGAGAAACCAAAAGCAGTCACTGGCATTGCTCGTTAGCCACCTGCAAGTTCAACAACCATCAAAAATTGACTCATGGTATTTTGAAATACAAAGATATTTAAATGTAAATTTCATACCCCAAAATAAATGGAGGTAGTTACCTTAGCTGAATCAAGATTATCAAATGTAATAGTGAAGCGGCCTTTCTGACCAAGTACTTGACCTGCTGAATTTCACATGGTAATTATTAACACTTATCTATAATAAAAATATAAAGATGAAATGAAATATGCAATATATACAAGTAAACAAATGAATAATAAATCAACATCAATTTCTCCTTTTCTTTCTCACTCACCCTTTCTTTTTAACCCCAAGTCATGCTTCCCAAAACTCATTAAAATAAGAGAAGCAAAAAGAATGAAAGGGCTTATTTTTATATCACTAATTTTCAACTGTAATCCTGTACTAATTATATGACATAAACCCACCAGTACCAGGAGGAAGTTGCCTCAAGGAAGTTGAAGGCTCTTCTAGGTGTGCATCAGTTGCCAAATCAGCTATGTCTGTGTTTAAGTTGATACCTTTGCTACGTTGATGAAGATCATCACCTCTGTTTCATAAAAGAGTACAGAGATATCGTGTACATATTTAACTAAGCTGCAAAAATAAAACTTTTATGTATATAATAGAATAATACCTCTTTGTTACACAATTTCGGTATTCTGATGAGTCATTGGTATGATTTGGGTTAACTACATCGTCCTCTGGCTGCAAGATGTTCTTCAAAAAAAAAAAAAATGAGGTGGAAGTTTTCCAATTGTTGTCATATGTTTAATTTATAGAACAAAGATGATACATTTTTCACCTTAACAATATAAACTTGTACCATTTTAAAAAACATTTCAAGTAATACAAGGAAGAATGTTGGTTGCAAGAAAAATAATAACAAAAGATGTATTGGTGTTGGCTGTAATACAAAGTATATTATCAAGTTGCAAAAGACGAAATATCCTTCGATCGTAAAAAGAGAACTGCTGTAATATACAAGACAAACATTTGGTGCATCTCTGGTTTGTTCATTATCTTCATGCAATGTATCAAGCTCAAATAGAGACCTCATGAACACAGTTAGTTCTTCATTATCTTCCTGGATAAATTAAAAAAAATAATAACAAAAAACAAATGGAATCCTCAGAGCAATGAACAATCCAAACAAGAGAATTATCTCATGCGTGCATATTTGTATTTAAAATGATACCAGTGAAGCTTGGGCCTTCAAATCATTGATATTGAAGATCCAGTTACTCACTCCCCTCTGGTATTCAATCTGTGTCAAAAGTGAGAATCATTAAAATATGAATCATATATTTCATGCACTGTCATATATCAAACTCAACTTGCATAAACATTGTAGACAGTTTTACTTTGTAATTCATACACTTATTTTTTGTTCTTTTAAATTTTGTTTAGTAAAAAGGAACACCAGCACTGCTAAAATCATACTTTAATAGGATTTATGAGGTACAGAACAAAAAAGGTGAAACCTTTGATTTTTCCTCCTGTTCAACTAGGTGTCCCATTTGACAAACCACTGCTGTTTCCTTCTTCTGCTCATAATATGAAAAAAAAAAAAAAGATTCTGTGAAATGCAATCAGTCATCACTTTAAAAAGAAACCAATGAAGATCTACTGCAAAAAAAACACTTTATATCCTCATTTGCAGACAGTAATAGTTTTTGGTATATGAAAAATAAAGCTTACTATAATGTAAGGAACAACCAATTGTTTCCATTTACTTTATGCAGATAAATTCACCCATTTTTTGTCATTGCAAAAACCAAATTTATTTCTATGTCCATCTTCCAAGATAAGAGAAGGGTTGGGGTTCTAGACCAATGGGACAGAGAAATGAAATGAAACCATATATAAGGGCCAATTGTTTTTGTCTACTTCGATAGGTCTATATGAGTTGAAATCTATTAAAACTACAAAATTAAGGCTAAGGAGGTGATTCTTTGGTTCTTCATCCTAACCCAGCTGGTGTCCAGATGGATTTTGGGGGATATGGAGAAAGAATGCTAAGATTGTATCTTTCTTGCAATAACACAGAAAAAAGTTTAAGATTTAAATAGAAGTTTCATGAACCTTCAATGAGTAAAAACGATCTACTAGGGAAGGCAATTTATCAAGGACATCTTTTACAATTCGGTTGGAAGACTTGGCATGTTTGAAAAAGGAATGTTTCAGAAGCTTATGTGCTGATGGTCTTCTTGATGGATCTTTCAACAAGCACATAGCTATCACCTGCTTAAAATACTAAAAAAGGAAAAGGCATAATATGAATATCCAGATTCCTTTAGGCTATTTCATTAATTAGTTTCAATCTTTTGGAGCAAGGTGACGCAGTAAGGATGGAACCAGGATCTTAGACTATTGTGCGTTCATGAATGTAAACTGGTAATTAATAAAATGGTACAGCGCATGGTAGTAAGGAGACATTGTACATTCTATCGCATAGGTTATTGTCTCAGTTCCTGTAACAACGGACACCAGTAACAAGATAGCCTTGGTACATACATTCCAACAAGATATAGCCTAGGACAAATTCATCAATAATATAATAAGGTAAAAGCTTTAGGTTAAAGAGATTCTAAAGCCAAAAGTCAAAGGTTCTTCCCTCTAGATATTGACAAATATTTTTTTTATCAAACCGAATTTAAAGATCATGACGAAAACATACTCTAGAAAACTTCTTTTCCTTTGTATTATGAAGGGATGGAGGCTCACGTGTCAATGTGTCGATCAATATCTGTTTCATATTGAAAAGCTCTTCAATTAAAATATGAATTTAACCCTTCAAAATTTTATGGAAACTTTCTTATCACCAATAAAGGCACCTGATGTGGAGACTGGGACTTAAAAGGAGAATGACCGTAAGCAAGCTCTAGTGCAGTTATTCCGAACGACCAGATGTCAGCCCTAAGAATAGTCTTCATGATTAATTTGTTAGGAGTAAAATAAAATTATGAAATAAATGAAAATTCAGGTCAACTAATCTCTTACTTATAATCATAATCACTTTCCTGTATCACTTCAGGTGCCATCCTATGCAATAGGAAATTTGAATTAGTCATGTTCTAAGCTCACTCTGGAAAGAAAAAGTGTAATACATACACCCATAGAGAAGGAAAAAGAAAAAAAAATGTACAGAAACACAAGAGAATCCTCAGTACTCCCCCATTTTATTTTAAGAGATGATCAAATGTACTATTATTTCTCCTCTAACGGGTAGAAGGAAAAATAAGTTCTCCCAGAGGACATTGGAGGCATGCATGGAAATTGCCTTTCTGTAATTCAATATCTGTTGAAGAAATAAGGTACCAGCATGGGGTCCCAACAAAAGTCTTTCTCGTTTTTTGACCATCACCCGTGTCAAAAAGAAAAGCTGATGATCCAAAATCTGCTAGCTTCACACCCAAATTTGCATCCAGTAAGATATTGCCAGCCTAAATCAGCATATGAAACAAATAGAAAAATAGTCATATTAAAGAATTCAATCTAATCTTCTTAACACAGAAAGATACTCATATCCCCATCTTCAAGTTTCTCGATAAAAAAATTAAAAGCCAGAATTTCTCCCTCTTTTAATCAAAGAAGAACTAAAACAAATTAGAGCCATTTTGGACCATTTCCAAACAAAATAGGAAGAAATGAGATATTATTTCATTCACATGTTTATTACATGTGACTGGGACTCTCTTCCCTTGTTTGTGGGATGCGAGCATGACAAATCTCATTTTGAGGGGTATAAATGTAATTCAGAAAATTTTCCATAGGCATATAAGAAATTACTATAAATAATAATAAAAAAATATCACCTTGACGTCCCTGTGTATGTGTCCATTCTGATGCAAATAATCCAAACCATTAAGTGTATCCCTTAGCACAGTTGCAATAAAAGCCTCAGTGAAGCCAAGTGGATAAGCAGATCTCATGATGTGGTGGCAGGAGCCACCTGCCATGAGTGGCATAACAACCCACAGGTCCTGATCCACCACAAATGAGCAGTGTGCACTCAACAGGTTCGGGTGGTCTATTAGAATCATCGTCTTTGCTTCTTGCGAGAATTTATTCTGAAATCAATGCTGCAATTAACTATATATTATGCTGATTATAGCAAGTTGCACAAGAACAAAAATAACAATATATTAGTTATCATAAATTGAAGCAGAATACCAGCATACCATGTATCAGTTGAATTATTTATTTGCAGTATTTTACATTTGTTGAGTTATTTTCTCCCTCATTCTTGGGTTAACTTTTACCATATTTGGCTTTTGTTTCCATCTGTTCCCATCTTATTTTGTCAGTCACTGGGTGATGGTACTTGTGTTGCCTTCTGATTAAAACTTTATCTACCTAATTGCTCAGTTCCATTACCATTTAGAATGTTTGAAATGCCTTTCTATCCCAATATTTTTCCATTTTGGATAGTCAACTGTATGCTTTTCCTAATAATTTACTCTTTAACTTAAAATAAAAGAACCTCGATGACATTTATATGGTTGAACTAACAACAAGTCCACCTCTCATTAAAAGTTTATGTTGATAGAGAATGTTAATAACCTTCAACGTTCTATTAGAAATGAACATATTACATATTGGTATGTTTCGCTATCTATGAGACAAAGCTGTCCGTAAAAATTTCACCAATTCAGTTAATTCAGCGATTTTTTTTTTTACAATTTCAGAAAAAAGACAAACAATGAGTATTAATAAAGAATAATGGGCGACTACTATGTACTTGCTATAGTAGATTTAAAAGTCAAAATTTATCCTCACATTTACAATTCTGAGGAAATTTTAAAATAAAATTGAAGTGCCCAAACGAACAGGGGGAAAAAATTACCACTCGTATCTGTGGCAAATAACTCACGACCCCACCATACTATTTTGCAATTCTAAAAACGGACTTCAAAATATTCAAGTATTTATTAAGGTTTATGAAATTTGCCTTTTGCACAGGTTTATCCTTTAATGTTAACACTGTTTCAGCTTTGGAATGGCACAAACTCACAACGACGACCGACTCAATTTCCTCAACGGATAAACATTGAACTCGTTTAGCTTAAAGAAATAAAACAAAACAACAACGAAAAAGCCTTTAGTCTTTAGTCCTTTACATTGAATCAGCATCACCAACTAAAGTTTTCCCTTTATCCAGATTCGTGCAC
The DNA here is from genome assembly GCA_037127355.1 of Schoenoplectus tabernaemontani. Classification (NCBI taxonomy): domain Eukaryota; kingdom Viridiplantae; phylum Streptophyta; class Magnoliopsida; order Poales; family Cyperaceae; genus Schoenoplectus; species Schoenoplectus tabernaemontani. The sequence continues at coordinate 10,173,223 of CM073748.1, forward strand.
GCGAGACCAAATGCTAAAAGCAACAGAAAGATTAACAAAAAGAGAAATGCTAAATAAAGAGAAATCAAAGGCAGTAAACCATTACCAAATCACCATTAGACCTCTCGAGATCCACGATCTTAACCGCCACGATCTCATCAAATGGGACGCACAGAGCTCGGTGCACTATTGCCGTGGCTCCATCTCCGATCAGCTCGAGCAACTGGTACTCCTTGCCTCGGTTGGGATAATGCCTCTTCGTCATCGGACATTGAAAATCGCTCCTGCTCTCTCAATCGGTGGCACCTAAAATCGGAAAAATTCGTGAACAACAGGCCAAATGAGAACTCGTTGAGAGACTGTTATCGACCAACTCTTGAGTTTGAAGAAAAGTGGGAGATACGGAGAGATTTGGAGTGGGTTCAAGCGTCGGGTTCCCGTGAGAGAAAGGGGCGTTTCATTATATATTGCGCGCCATATGATATGCAATTCAGAATTGCAAAAAAAGTGTCACGTTTCACCAATAAATTTCGCTTCCGAGAATATCTTAATACGGGGAAATTGAAGCCGAATTTTTTTTAAATAATATTATTATAATATATAATTAAATATTAAAAAAATCAAATTTATAAATGTGCTACTCTCAGACTTGCTAAGTCCGCCTAGACCGATTTTCCAAAAAAAAAAAAAAAAAAATAGCCGCGGGGTTGGCAATCCCACACCCAGAGTCTGACCATGCCCCTACTAAACCCGCGTCTAAACCCTAGTTGCGCCCTTCCCAAACCCACGTCCAGACCTCAACTGCGCCCTTCCCAAACCCGCATCTAGATTTCAATTTTCTCCCCAAACTCTCCCCCGTTTCTGTCCGTTCGCCCCTCACCCCTCTCATCAGAACCCGCGCGAACAGATGAAAATGATCCGAAAAAATCCCCAAAATTTGCTAAAATTCATGGAAAAAAAGAAGAAGAGTTCACGAAGATGATCTCAAAGAAGGCACGAGATTAAGATAATTTTTATAATTAGTTAGTATAAATTGATAATTTAGATAAAATTTATAGTTGTTAGTTTAAATTTTGTTATTGTGTGAATTATTAAATTAGTTGTTAGTAAAATTAATTAATGGGTTTATGGTATGAATTATTTTTTGTGATAATGAAATTGATTGAAATATAAAATTAATTATTTGAATTAATTGATGTATTATGTGATATTATTGTTAATAATGTATGTGATATGAGTAATGAATTTCATTATTAGATCGTGGTTGTAGATTTTTATAGAGTAATTTGAGGAAAAAATATTCTTAAATTAATTATGAAAAATGAAGATTTGTTTGGTCTCGAGATAGAAGAGGAGGATAATGATGGAGATCTTGATCGGCAATCTATTTCTTCGCTTTTGGACATACCAAGATGTATGTCTAGAGTGTATTATTTATTGGACACCGTAAGTACAAATAAATTTGAATTTAATCTTTTATTTCATCAAATTGAAATTATTTATATTTTTAAAAATTATTACTAATCATTTATATGTGCGTAATGTAACCAGAGAATGTGTTAGATTGCAGAGCACACCGACCTATTATACCATTTGACAAACGGTGTGAGTATGCGTTAAAGAATTTGGGGCTATATGAAGTTGCCCAGATATAACATGTTAAGACTGATCACAGGCTCATTACAATGCTTGTGGAGCATTAGCGTCCTAAGACTCATACCTTTCACATACCAGTTGGAGAGCTTATAGTGACTCTACAAGATGTAAGTTGTTTATGGGGTTTGCCTATCACTCGTGATCACATTGTTGGACCCAGTGATCGAGATTTACAACAATTAATTGAGACAAATTTAGGAATTGATATGAGTAGAGTATTATTAAAATCAATGAAAAAGAAGGGTGAAAAAAATGATGATGAAGTCGTACAATCTGGGTATCGAATTAGTTTGAATTTGTTGCGTGTAAAGTTCAAAAAATTGGATGACAATGCTACAGTTCAGGATGTAGCACGGTATACACGAGCTTTCATTCTTGATATGTTCGGCTCAGTTTTTTCCCATATACATCAGGAGATAGTGTTCCGACGATGTATTTGAGATTTCTTCGGGATTTTAACACGCCACGAAATCTCAATTGGGGTACGAAAATGCTTGCTTGTCTTTATAGAAATCTCTCGATGAAATAATGACATTCAAAAGTCGACGTAATAATGCATAAGAACTGGACCAGCTCCCATAAATGTAGGCTATAGCAATTTCTCGACCACGCCATAACTTATTATATTTCAGATTCACTCTTGGATAAACTTTTCTCACTAGTGCTCAAAATTGTTTAATTGTAATAGAGTGATCTTTTTCTACATCTTCACGGATAACATCTGTAATCATCTTAGCAGTCAGCTGGGCATGATCAACTCTGGCAGCAGTAGCCCTACATATATGTTTGTACGGGCATTTGATTATAGCTCACGCATTGCCTATTGATTTTGCATACAATCTCTATTCACAATCTAAGTCCTTACACTTCACTCTTAATTTTTGCTTGCTGCTATCCGTTACAACATATTCTCAATTTTTTTTATATGCCACCTAAAAATAGCAAATTGAAGGTGTTACTTTGAGTTAAAGATCTGATGCTCGGCTAATGGACCATCAATAGATACACGAGGTTCATATAAACTATAGTCTGCAGAAGCCCAACTAACAGTATCATGCATGCTCCTAGCCAGATGATTTTTTTCCCGACCTATAAACATATTGTATCGGTCCATATGACTAACCACATGATCTATAATCTCATCACCATCATAGTCCTCCAACTCCAGATCTAAATCCTCCGAAAAAATCTCACTATCATCCAACTCTACATTATAATAATCATCATTATCTTCTTCTTCTTCTTGGTCAGTAGGAATTGAAAGATAGTTTGATCCTCCAGGCTGAGCACAATCGAGGGTATTATTGACTGATTATATTTAAACAATTATCAATATTTGATTGTTGAGATGTCAACACAGGTGCATTACTACCTCCGGATTGGCTACCCATTATAACCTCATTGCGCCAATTATTTTGTACATGATTCATTCTGACATACAACTGAACAATTTCCATTTTTGAAATAGCTATTTGATTAGTTATTTTTCAAGAACTTTTATCATATATTCTTATCAAATTGAAGTAAAAATAACCCATCGGTGCAATGTTTATCCGACATTGGATATCAATCGAGTATTGAGATTGTTCGAACCTTAAGCCTTGAAATATTCTATATTTAACCTCTTCGAAAGTGGTATTTCATTATCCAAGAGTGTAAGTCTGGATCCAATGTGTAATTTGCACCACTTTATGAGGTAAATATTATCTCGCCTCCAAAATAAATACTAATTAGAAATAAAGTCATAATCTGCAAACAAAATTACATAAAATATAAATTAAACTACACATTCAAACTAATTATATTTCTAAAATTATCTGTTAATATATCACTAAAATAATTTATTATATAAATTTATATAATATAAATTAAAAGAATATCTTTGATTGATGTTGTTAAGTGAGCGTTGTTGAATTGTGCAAATTGGTTTTGCGTTGAAATAGATCATAACCACGGACTTGACAATAGCGCACTCAAATCTTAGCCGCGTGGCTGGTAGGACCGCGTCTAGCCCAAGACATGAGGTTACTTGAGACATGTCTAGACCCTGGGTGCGGGGTTGCCAACCCTACGGCTAGATTTTTTTTTTTTTTTTTTGAGAAAACCGATCTAGGCGCGGTTTTAGCAAATTCAAAGGTAGCATATTTATAAATTAAAAAAATCCTAAATATTTAATTATATATTATAATAATATTATTTAAAAAAAAGTCGGAAATTGAAGAGTCAAATCTTGGCTGTTGGTCTTATATAATATCATCCATAAACAATAGTGCATTTGCTGGCATTAAGGACAAGATGGAGTACATGGTTTGCTTTAGTTGTTTGACTGGGTATTATTATCAAATGTTTATCTTAAAGACTTAAACAAAATAAATTTTGAAATTTACATTTTTTTTATACTCATGAATATTACACGGGCGGAGATCATTTTATTTTGAGACAATGAATTCTTAAATAAAAATTAAAAATAAAAAATTATAGATTTTTTACTTATAAATTTGTAGTATTTAAAATTTTATATAATTCATTATCATTTGATAGTTCATCAAAAATCATCAAAATTTTATATAATTTGTAACGATCATAATTTAACGGTTATTGATGGACTATCAAATGCTAATGAAATTACATAAAATTTAAAACACTATCAATCTACAAGTAAAATAATATATTATAAATTTTTTCTATTTTTAAATTTTTTATATTGATTTAAGAATCCATTGTCAAGATTGACAAAATAACCCATTTTCAAGAAATCCCACCCATAATACACTAGATTAATAAGACTAATTTCGAATCGAATATTTCACGACGCATTATATATTTTTTTAAGTGGTACTCATTCTTCTCAGAAAGTCAGAATTAATATTCGATAACTATGCGCACAGGCGTTGCCGCTTAAAAGATGAGAAAATTATCATTTTCAATGTGAAACTTAAATAAAGGGAAAAAATAATATGAATACCAGTCAATAATGAATTTGGGTTTACTTTACTAGAGGTCGCTTTATTATATACTTTCTAGTCAATTAATTTAGGAAAATAGTTGATCAATTAACTTTTGTCCGAATTAGAAAAGTATGTTTATTTCAAAATTTAAATTATACTCAAATTCGGACAGAACTTCTTGTTAAGCATTTGGGCCATGACCCCTTGAAATTTAAAACTATATGTTGAATTATTATCATTAAGTTTAGCATTAGTCTGGACAAAGAATTGCCCCCCAGATAATTTTTTCAGGTCTTTGTTCCAATAATAAAAAAATTACTATAATATGAGAATGTTAATGTTATATAGTTATATGGAATTAGTTTATCCATGTAATCGTAGCGATAGCTTGCTTTTAGGCGGTCTTGATATAAACTTTCACTTTGCATATCAGAAGAAAGAGACTCATCTTTGAATTATGAACGAGATTGAATAGATGTACTATTTTCTTTTTTTTTTTAATAAATCCAACTTGACAGCCTGTTTTAAAAAAAAAATTATGAATGAAATAGTTAGCATCATATATATTGGTTTGTTAATATAATTAATTGTAATTTATTTCGTTTTAGAGCTGATAAAATATCATCCGATCCGTTCAAATCCGAATCTAATCTAACCCGCCTCTAGTTGGCCTCACTTGATTTTAGCTGAAGCTCCACTATTGAATTCGAAGATCAACTCAAAAGTTCTTTTGTGGCACCTCGAATGATGCATCGGTATAAAAATTAAAAACACAGTGAAAAGGAAGGAAACATAAAAAAAAGGAGGAGAGAATCACAAAGACATTTTGTTAAATATTTTGGAGACGAGGGCAATGTACTCCAAACTTTAAAGAAAAGGGTAAAACATAAAATTTTCCGTAGAAATACTGCAATACCCTTCAAATTCAATTAACCAATTACATTATCACATCAAGTTAGATCTAATCCCATATAATTTGGCAAAAAAAAACTTTGGAATGTAAATTTTATATGTAGATGTGCTTTTTTTTTTCAACACTTGTATATATTTTGATCCACTGGTAAATTAAAAGCTCGGAGCCTACCTATTTATGTGACATACACGCTATCCGACAATAAATATATCTTTATACCAATTCTGATATAATATGTTTGCAGACAAGTATTGAAGGAAGGTTGATTTAGAATTCAAAACTGTTGCCAGTATTTGTCAACACTCAACAGTATTTCATACAAACAATAAATATACCTTTTATACAGTACAGTAAGGCATATTGCTCTCAACGCATATGTAGGAAGCTAAAAGATCAAACGATATAAATTAAAAGAAGAAGGCGAATATCCAAAAATGGAACATTATGAATTTACAACTGACTGTCCATACTGATTAGGCAATACTGAGGGATGTTAACAAAGAGTCCAAGTATTCCTTCAACTTGTCTTTAGTCATGGCACCTTCTCTCCTGCTATCTGGTACTTCCTGTCCATTTTTGAAGAGTATCAGAGTTGGCAGGCCATAAACCTTGTATTCTTCAATCAATTGCGGGTTTGCATCATGATCTATTTTTACTACTTTTATTCTTCCCTCAAATTCCTGGCAATGGAACAACTTTTTGTTATCTGTCATATTATCTGTACTCCATGTCAGTGGCAATTGAGCAACTTCACATAAACCAGTGTTTCCAGCTCACAGTATTCAGCAATGAAATCTATTCTTCCGTAGTACCAGATAAAATCAACACACATCAATAATATCTATTTGCCTTGTTTAGGGAATAGCTGAATTTTGTATTTGTTATGCATAATACAGACTCTCAATAATATCTATTTGACATTTTGTCTTTCATTTATTTCTTTTCTGACAGCTCAGCATTGAGTTAGTTTGTTGGTGATACAAATGCTATAAGAAAAAGGCATTCCACCAAAACTAAAGCTACATGAACAGAAAAAGTACATATCTCCTGCTTCCACTAGACTACAGGCATTCAAGATACGGTGCTTGCTCAAACTCCCCAAGGTAACATCCTTCTAGGCTTTTACCATTATAACTATATATTACACTAGCTATTAAGATGTTTCATACAAAAACATAGCATGCATATACAAAACAATGAAACCATACAGGTTCTTCTGTCCATATGTTATTCTAAAATCTAAATTCAGGGACTTTTGGTGTGTTTTTAGATGATATAATTAAATTGTACAATTCTTCTTGTTAATTTTCAGATATTTTTATTTAAACATAGGAAATTATTGCCAAGATCGTAAATTGACACTGATCTATAGATATATCCACTAAACGCCACTCATATCACAATTCTCCAAACTCAATCTATGGATGCGGTTGGAATTTAGTAAAAAATAGAATTCCATCTCAAACAAGAAATCTCCAATAAACAATCATTAAATAATAAAAAAGATGTTAACAGTAGCCGGACCTGAGAAGCCCAATCAATAACAGGAGCAATCAGGCGGCATGGCCCACACCAGTCGGCCACAAAATCAACCAGAACCGGCACCTCCGACTCCAACACTTCCGCACCAAATTCGCTCTGCCCGATGGTCTTGACCGCGCGGCATCTCAGAGGTAGCCTTTCGGTCAGGCGCCACTGACTGATAGGTGCCACTCTGTAGCTTTCTAGTTTCGCATGAGAAAGTGGGGATGAGGGCACAAAGTGGAGGCGGGAAGAGGAAAGGGGTCGGATGGGTGGAGAGAGAGGATGAGCGATTGCGTTGAAAAGAGCACAAGTCGCCATGGCCGGATAAACCTCTCCACAACTCGCGCGCTGTGAGGTGTAGATTGGAGTACACTCAAAATCTCTTTTTCTTTTTTACGGCCCCGAGGAACTGGGAAGCGCGGGATGAGATTTGAGAGGGGATCAGCTCCGGCCTGCTCGGGTGGGTGACGTTGGTTGGGTACTGGATTGGGAAATGGAAAATATAAATTAATTAATTTACACTCCTTGAAATATGGAAATGGAAGGTCAAATTTCCGGTGCAGCTTTTCTTCTTCTACTCTTTATGCATGTAACAGTGTTGGTTGGAAAAGTCTACAGGACTGGTAAGTCCATGGACCAAGCTGGATATGACCTTTTATATAGACGATGAAAGTGAGCCCAACGTAGGTAAGATAGTAGGAATGAAACTGAGATGCAGATGGGTCTGGTCGATTGAAGGCTTGAAGCCCGATAGAATTGAATAGAGATATTTGGTTCGGGCTTCCCTGTCGAGTTGATGGAATATGATTCATAGCAACAAACCTATGAACGAATAATCAAATCAATCAGTAAAAGCTACAGGGTCAGTTTCGGGTTCTCGAGGGTTTATAACCCGATCCGATTATCACGTCTGAGAGCTGGGTCCGGTTGAATCCACGGAAGGGTGAGCGAAAAGGCAGGCTTTAGGTTTGGAAGTTGGAACTGAGAGTGAGAGGAGAACATGGAAAACTAGGACAGTTTACTAGTCTCTTGGGAGACGATATCCAATTAACTTCCCATTACGAAGTATAGCATGGAAATTAAATGCGTACCAGAAACGAAGAGACCAGACTCCTCAGTGTTCCCGCACCATTTCAATATAAGGGCTATTCGTGCTTTCCAAACCATACATACAAGTGCACAATTATAATCGTTCTTATTCAGTACTGTGAGTCTGTGATCAACAGAATTACAGATTTTATTATAAATAATTATTAATAAAATAATATTATTAATAATAAGAGTGAGAACGGGTAAATTTCAAATATACTGAACGGAACGCGCCACATGCCCGATGGCGTCTTTCACAAACGCGCCACGCGATGGCGCGTTTCTCAGTTTCCACGCCGGTGGCATGTGGCGCCTATCTTTGCTATAAATAGCACTCCCGCGGTTCATTTCTCACAACCACAAAAACAACAAACATCCAATTCCAACAAACATCCATTTTTCTTGAAAATGCTACCGGATTTAAATTATAATGAATATTTCCAAACCATAATGAAACCAATTCCTATCCAACCCACGATCAAACCAATTCCTATCAAACCTACGATCAAACCAATTCCTATCCAACCCTCGATCAAACCAATTTCTATCCAACCCACGATCAAACCAATTCCTATCAAACCTACGATCAAACCAATTCCTATCAAACCTACGATCAAACCAATTCCTATCAAACCTACGATCAAACCAATTCTTATCAAACCTACGATCAAATCAATTCCTATCCTACCTACGATCAAACCAATTTATATCGTATCCACTATTTACGATAACAATATAATTTATCAACAACCAAACCAGTGGTGCCACTATATAATTTTTTTGGCGGTAGTAGTAGTACTACGTCATTTGTAATTTAGGCGATAATATTGATGACGAAGTAGTGTTGATCCAAGGATAATGGAATTAAGTGATGATCGGGATGAGCAAGATGATGGCGGTCCGTATTATTCAAATGAAGAAGAAATATGAGAGGATTACAACGACCGATCGGATTTTTCGATCGATGAATCGAAGATGAGGAAATTCGAGAGATGCGATACCACATTGTTAGTTCTGGAATGACCAGAGACACCATCCCGTAGAAGCGTTAAATAATTTTGAGATGTTTGACCGTTTAGGCGCGAATGAATATCTTTTAGGACTCGATGATGAGTTAGTGAAAATAGAATATTTGCTTCTAAATCGGCTTTAAATTGGGTAATTTGTGATTGGAGTGTTAGGAAAAACGTTCAATGTTGGGTACAAGAAAGTTGTAAAACACGACTTATTATGAAATGCAAAGAAGGTAGTTGTCCTTGGAGATTATACGCTAGACACGAAGAGGGCTCGACCACATGGAGGATCATCACAAATAAAAACCCCCACAAGCGTAGAAGACCACCGGAGACGCAAACACTTACAACTCACATCTAATTTGATTGCGGGATGTGTTCGACAACATTTAAAGAAGGATCTCTCTCTAACGAGTTCAACAAATCGGTATGATTATAGAAACAAAATATCCGGTGTGGCACCGACGTACGGTAAACTTTGGCGTGGCGAGAAAGAGCAATTGAACAATTATTTGGCACTTGGGAAGGATCATATACATTGCTTCCACGAGATATTGGAGGCGATTGCTCGGACTACTCCAGGTACAAAATTTAAATTATTGACGTGTGATACTTCGGATAATAATGTAAAAATGTTTAAATCCATAGTTTGGGCTTATGGACCGTGCATTGCGAGCGTTTAAACATTTAAGGCCGTTATAACCATTGACGCGGGATTCTTATCGGGTAGTTATAAGGGTAGATTATTGATGGCGTGTGGATACGATGCGAGAGAATAAAATCATTCCTCTAGCATTTGGAATCGTGGATGCGAGAAAATGTGGACAATTGGGGTTGGTTCATGCGATGGGTCCGTAATGAAGTGATCCAATGTAATATAAAAATATGTGTTATATCAGAGCCGTCATAGGGGAATAAAGGGAGTTTTTGAGCGACCGCATTTGGGATGGTACGTACAACATGGAGAGGCGGTACACCGGTATTGCATGCAACACGTCGCGAGAGAATTTATATAAGGAAGCGGAAAAGCGGAAAGAAAGAAGATAATCTCGGAGATGATTTCCGAAGAAGACTAGCGAACAAAAAGAAACAGCGTCGTTTCGTAGAAAGATGGCGAATTTTAAGGAAATCAAATAGAAAAGCTTATGATTTTTTAAAAAAAGTCGGCGAGAAGATTAGAAAATGATGATAAAGAACCTCCTAATTTTGCTTCGTGGGCACAAACGTATGATGGAGGACATCGATGGGGTATAATGACCGACAATGGTTACGAAGCTCGAATAACGTCTTCGAGTTGAACGAACTTACCTAGGTTGCGGCAATTGTGGAGGGAACATGGTATAAATGTGCTAAATGGTTCGATAAGAGAGGAAATGAAAGCAATGAACACATAGAGCATGCAAGCAATGGCAAAAAAAAATTGATGACATCTTGGCAAAACGTGACGACAAAGCAGGTTCGTGTTGATATTATTTTACTATATTTTACAAAATTTTGAACATATCGTGATACCTTTTGTATTTGTTTCAATAATTACAGCTCGTATGAACGTAATTCCACTCGGAACTGCTCGAGGAGAATATGAGGTTCATGTGCTTGGTGAGAGGATCGAGAGTGGAGGGTATGGACCGTTCAAGTACACTGTTACAATTTTGAGTGAACGACGCACTCGAGATGACCCACAATTGCCGGAACCGCACTGCACGTGTGATTGTCAAAAACCTCAACCGGATCGGGATACCACTGCTCTCACGTAATTCTTTGTATGCCAACATAGAAATTTTGATGTGTACGGTTTCATAGATGAGCGATACAATACACTCACCTATCGAATACTTGGTCCTGGACAATTTCATTGTTACGGTGATCAACAAGTTTGGCGCCATATCTTGGAGAAACTATAATACCGGATAAAGAACCGATAAAAATTGGTCCCAAATAACGACGGATGTATCTTTGAAAAATCTCCATCGGTATATCCAATCACCGCTCACCATGGTGGATAAACCCCACGAGACATGCGACGTCCTAAAAAAAATTATATTACTATACCATCTTTTTAATTTTGTAATTAAATTAATAATATTTTAGTATTTACCTCTAGAGTCACGGTCATCTCGCCAAAATTAAAGTGAAATGTGTGAGTTTTTGGCCTCCAAAACTCTATCAACGCGCTCAATAAACCCGTATCAATCTTTAAGTTACGGGCTTCCGCTTCTTGGACATAAATCTCACGCAGTCTGGCGAGATGAAGAAATCCCATAACTCGCAACCTACTCTGAATGTGCGAGATGTATGGTATCGTCGGACGGTGAGTGCGGAAACGAATGATATTGTTATCTCTCTGTAATTTTCATTTCATAATTAGCTTCTCATATATATGTATTTTATTATTATTTTTAAGAATATAATGTACCTCTGTCTGACTATAATGTGTCCGATGTTTGTCTTCAGGGAGATAAATTATGATATTGTCATTTCGTTGCTACTTTGCCATTATCTAGTACAAAAATTCATTTCATAATTAATTTATAATTATTTTGTACTTCATTTTTAATCTATCTATCATATAATTAAATAATCAATAAATTCTACAATTAAAAGCCTAATTAATCTATAATTAAATAATAAATAAATTATTTCTACAAAAATAATTAATAAATAATCTAAAATTATAATTACACAATTCTATATTTTTTTTAATTAAATAGACAATTCAATATATAATTCATGAATAACTAATAAATTTAAACGTACAATTAATCTTCACATTTAAACGTACAATTAATCTTCAATTAAACGTACAATTAATCTACATAATTAAATTATAATTAATCTACATAATTTTACATTTAAATTATAATTAATCTACATAATTAATCTACACAATTAAATTATAATTAATCTATAATTAATCTACACAATTAAATTATAATTAATCTACACAATTAAATTATAATTAATCTACACAATTAAATTAAATTATAATATACACAATTAAATTATAATTAATCTACACAATTAATTTAAATTATAATTAATCTACACAATTAAATTAAATTATAATTAATCTACACAATTAATCTACACATTTAAATTATAATTAATCTACACAATTAAATTATATTTATATAAAATTACCTTTAATTAGAAAATTCCAAACACAAAAATGCACTCGTACGTTTTTTCCTCCTCTTCTCTTCCTTTTTCTTTCCTTCTATTCTCTTCTCTTCTCTTCCTCTTTCTTTCTCTCTTTCTTTCTCTCTCTCTCTTTCTCTCTCCTCTCAACACAGCGCAGCATACCTGCGCGTTTGCTATATGTAAGAGGGAAACGCGCCACTGGCAGTGGCGCGTTTCAATCACGCCAGTGCCAGTGGCGCGGTATGATTCGTATATTTAGAATTTAACCGTTATCAGTCTTATTATTAATAATATTATTTTATTAATTATTATTTATAATAAAATCTGACAGAATTAAGCAATGACTGGGAAAAACATGAGTCCTGCGATTGGCATTGACCTCGGCACGACATACTCCTGTGTTGGGGTCTGGCGGAATGACCGAGTGGAGATCATTGCTAATGATCAGGGAAACCGTACAACGCCTTCTTACGTGGCGTTCAAAGAATCCGAGAGACTCGTCGGTGATGCTGCTAAAAATGAGGGAGCTATGAACCCTGCCAATACCGTCTTCGGTTTGTCTCACTCTTCTAATTCTTTGTTTACAGTAGTTCATCTAATTAGCATCGGTATCTCTTTTTTTTGTGATCAAATGACTCAAAGGGTTGAATCTCTGTATTATTCTCGCTCGAATTGTCATATGCCTCAATTCCACAGTAGAATTTCTAAATGTTGTATATTATGGGACATCCTTTGTTACACAAAAGCACCAAATTCCTTTTATATTCACTAAGTTTATTCTAATAGCTACCTTCTCTTCTTTTTTCACTTCATGTACCTGGTACCACAAGCTGTATCATTTTCCTATTAATTGAGATGCTTTGTGCCCACTCAACATGTCACAAAGTTTGCCATTCTACTGGTACTCGGGGATGAAGCCAGATTTTGGCGCAAGAAGGGGTCAAAAATTAGATTTTTCTCGGGGGTCAAAAATTGAATATCTTCTTCATTATAAGCATTTTTTTATTTTTTCTGAAAATATACATAATTATAAGGGTATTTTGTAAAAAAAAATCTGGTCAGAGGGGACAACTGACCTCCCTGGCACTATGTAAATCTGACCCTGCTGGTACTCCTAGTAAACACTGCCAATTTGCACCAGGACAAATTGGGGACTTACTATATTTAATTTGTTCTGTCTTCATTAATAAATCTGCTCTGTTTGGTGCTCCTGCTAAATGTTTCTTTAGATGAAATTAAAGTTCATATTTTGTCTTATTGCGTTTTAGTTTCTTATAGTTTGATCGAAGTTCGCCTTATAACTAACTCTTTGCTATGTTCTTCTTTAGCCATACCTTAGCTTGATTACTGTACTAAACTGTAAAGTACAAAAAACTAAGCATAGTAAAAGAACTCGGTTTGATGCTCTTGTAACATTTAATTACAGAATCTGACTTACCAGAGGACTTTTTTTATTTGGGGCATAAAAACAGCATATTTATTTGCCTGTTTCATTTTCTTTTAGCTGCCAAGCGGTTGATTGGAAGACGCTTTTCTGATCCATGTGTCCAAAATGACAAGAAACTCTGGCCTTTCAAGGTAACTGAGGGCAATGGCAACCGGCCCAGTATCATTGTCAATTATCAGGGTGAGGAGAAGCGATTCGCTGCTGAGGAGATATCTGCAATGATTCTTACAAAGATGAAAGAAGTGGCAGAGGCATTCCTTGGTTGCACTGTAAAAGATGCTGTGGTGACTGTTCCTGCATACTTTAACGATGCCCAGCGTCAAGCAACCAAAGATTCTGGCCTTATTGCTGGCCTAAATGTCTTGCGCATAATGGACGAGCCTACTGCTGCTGCTGTGGCTTACGGCTTTGATACAAATGATGTCATGTCCCCTGTGAAGAAGAATGTGCTTATATTTGACCTCGGTGGTGGTACTTTTGATGTATCGTTGCTTACTATTTGCAGTGGTGTAATTGAGGTGAAGGCAACTGCTGGTGACACCCACCTTGGAGGGGAAGATTTTGACAACCGCATGTTAAATCATTTTGTTGAAGAATTTAAAAGAAAGCAAAGAAAGGATATTAGTAGCAATTCGAAGGCCTTGAGGCGCCTCAAGACTGCATGCGAACAGGCAAAGAGAATCCTTTCCACCACCACTCAAACTGCTGTCAGCATCGATTGTCTCTATGAGGGGATTGATTTCTATTCCACCATAACACGTGCACGGTTTGAGGAGCTCAATATTTGCCTGTTCCAGAAATGCATTGAGACTGTGAAGAGGTGTCATGAAGATGCTAGCATAGACAAGGATAACATTGATGTGGTAGTTCTGGTGGGTGGTTCCACTCAGATTCCAAAAGTGCAAGAAATGTTGAAGAATTATTTTAGTGGCAAAGATCTGTGTAAAAGTATACACCCAGATGAAGCTGTGGCATATGGTGCTGCCATACATGCTACAAAATTAAGCGGGCAAGGTACTGATGAGATCAGAAACTTGGTGCTCATTGATATTACCCCACTTTCTCTTGGCATTGAGGTATCAGGTGCTATCATGTTTGTTGTTATTCCTCGGAACACTCCCATACCAGTGCAAAAGGAGGATGTGTTCAGAACGGCAGCTGATTTCCAATCTGGAGCCAGTTTCAAAGTGTATGAGGGAGAGAGGGTGCGGAGTGAAGACAACAATTTACTTGCCCAGTTTAGATTATCTGGTATCCATCCTGCACCAAGAGGTGAAACCAAGTTCAATGTATCATTCAAGATAGACAGCAATGGCATATTGCATGTATCTGCTGAGGAGCCTGTCAGCGGTGAAAAGAAACAAATCACCTTGGTCAACAGAGAGGGCAGGCTCAGCAAGGAGGAGATAGATAGGATGGTGCGTGAGGCAGAAAGGTACAGGATCGAGGATGAACAATTTAAAAGGAAGGTTTTGGCAAAGAACTTACTGGAAAATGATGTATACCGCCTGAGGAAATTAGTGAAAAATAGTGAGGTTGTTTCAAAGGTACCAGGTGGATACTTGAAGTATGTTGCAGGAGTTGTTGATGAGACGATAGAATGGCTCAAACATGATGTGCCAAAGGATGCATATGTGTACAAGTCGAAGAAGGAAGAACTTCAGGAGATGAGTTCCACGCTCTCAAAAATGGGCCAACATGTTGCCTTTATTAACAACACTTATAGGTCAGCCAGTTATCGTGAATCCTCAAATTTTGGTGAAAACCATTCTGAGACCGATGAAGATGACTATTATGGTGGTGACTATTCTTATTTTGGAAGTCATGAATTCTAGCTCCTCGGCATTTATGTTTATTAGTAGCTATATATTTCCTTTGAATGAGTATTTGCTTATAATCAAGTCCTAGATTCTTAATTTAGAGCACTCGGGGAGATACTAATTGAAGTCTCTCATTGAATGATAATTATTTTGCTAATTATACTTTTCTTTTCTGAATATAAATGTTTCTTCTTTTTGTGTGTTAATTTGTCAGGCGAGAATCCCACTATAAGTATACTAAACCGATGAGAATTTTATAAAAGCAAAGAGGTTAAATTCAGGGAATTAGCAATGAAGAAAATAGAGAAGGAGAATATAGCTAGTACTAAAAACAACTAATCTGATTTTCTCTGAATATAATTTTAAATGTAATATATTCGTACGTTTTGCTTCATAAACTTGACGTTATTATAAAGCAGCCCCCTATAAGTATATTTAAAACAGCCCCCTCTATCTGCCTATCGCACAACACATCGTTGTATCTAAAACAGCCCCTCACGATGCGCATCGGACGATCCTCTCTCAGTGAGAATCACTATTCACCGTTCACTGTTACCCATATCACAGAGATTACCAATTTGAAGAATCATAATATAACTTTTTAGTCACTTATAAGAGATTTCTCCGTTCATCGTATAATTTTAAAACTTTTAACAGTAAAACTTCAATATTTTTATTTTTATGATGAATGATCAATTAAACTCTGAATTATTTTAATTTAATATATATTTCGTGTAAGTCAATAAAAATTCTTCCGTTCCCAGAAATTAAATCATTAATTTGTGTTCTTGCATTAAAACAATTAAATATGTGTTCGATCTCTACTTGGAAACTTCAAATGTAAGATCACTGATTAATTATCCAGAGAACCCTGACTCTTCTCTGAATTTATGATACTGCTGACTGGTACCACTTTTCTGGTTGAAATATCTAACAAAAGAAGATTGCTGATTCTCTGCTCTCCATGCTTCTTTTCATTTTTTGTGACTTATACGGCGATGGATAAAAATACTCTCTTTTATTTTCAGAAAGAAACGACAAACCTGTTGTAACCTTTGCCTCTTTTATGCCCAACCGCTTTCACTAAATGGGTCCAATCCGCCCCAATTCGTTCAACATAACCACACCCTACATGTTTAATCGGACAACCGAAATTTGTGATGTGATCACAGGACGTTGAAAATATATGTCAGTACTCCCATTTTCGTACGTACAATTGTAGACGAACCGTATCCTGAGTAGACGTTCCACACTTCCACTTGCTTTCGATGGTTTCTGTAACCAAGCCTTCGTTTCATTGTTTAAAGTTTTAAACACACCACCGCTCTGCTATGCTGGTGATGCACTCGTCAGTTCTTTGCACCGCCAAGACTATTCAATGCGTCCAACCTAGACTCCTTGTCTTCTTCCTCTTCACTTTTCTCATTTTTGATTCTCCCAAGTTTTCCTCTACCGCCTTTTAATCTCAATTCCTTAGCCGCATTGATCTCCCTTCCTATTCCACCTTTGCACCGCTTCAAAACCCTTTATAATCAAATTAACAGCACCACCTTTTCTCTAATTCTCTTTCTCTTTCGTTAGACGCTGTATTTGATGGAGAGAGGAGATTATAGACTCTCGTCTACCTCCATGGTGCCTACAGCCATGGACAGGAGGCTAATCGTGATGCCGCGGCCGACATCGAGCATGCTCAGCTCGATCTTCAATTCATCACTGAATAAGGCATCTAAGATGCTGATATCTGTTGCCACCTCTGAGGATGCCACACCGGGAGAAGGCGAGAACTGGAGGGCCATGGACCATGTTAGGCATGTTCTCATGCTCACAATCTGGGCCAATGTCTGGGTGCTCCGGGCCCTGACGAACGTGTTCCCTTCACCAAGGAGTAATTCGGGCTTGCACGGGTTTAATGTGGAGGCTTTGATGAGCCCCAAGGAGCAGGCTTCTTCATCGGCTCTTGTGGTGCATAGCTCGCAGGGCACCGTCAATGAGGTGGATTTGTTTTCGGCAAATAGCACTGCTATCGGGAGAACCCTCTCTCATGTAATTAAGCCCTCTTTTCTTTTATCTATAATTTTATATATGATAATTCATGATTTACGGTTCTGTTTAATATTGTACTAATTCAGATTGTGCTAAATAGAGTGCTGGTGTTATTCGGTTCTGTGATTCCAACTTGCAACTCTTTTGTTTGGTCAATTGTTCAGTGGTTTCCTCAATTCGCTACTTGGCATTTCAATTTTGAAGTCTTTTGATTATATAGGCCATAGGGAGTTCAACAGTATTTATAGGGAGCTAACTCTTGTCTTAGCATTTAAATTTGATCATATTATTATGTACTATAGGAATTATGATGCAGGAATTCAGTACGCTAGACCAAGCTTCATATAAGACTGGTCTGCTGTGATAAATTTTCATTCCAACACATGGTGCGTCATTATTGTATGAGAAATTTGAGGAAAACTGAATGGATTGGATAACCAAATATAAAATCTGATATAGTCTTTTTCATAAAAAAAAAAAAATCTGATATAGTTTTGTACGAACTGGTCAGATTTGACAGCAACATGCAATAAATAACCAATAATGTGTAGATGTGAAAGCAGTTTTACATTTATACTAATTACGAAATTACCAAAAATATAATTTCATCAAATGTTATATGGAATGAGCATGTCTTAATAATTTCCTTTTGTTGATGTCCAGGTATTAGAAACCCTGAATGAGATACCTGCCACTTCTCGCAAGTATGAGTATGTTCTTGCAACGGCAGACCGCATCCTAGCTGAGAACATCCAGCATGGTCACCCGTCACTCCTCCATGTAAGTCGTTCTTCTCTCGGTGCTGCCTTCTCACGCACAACTGACCTCCTCCGGCGATCTCTACGTTCTCCCGACCGCTCAATTTTCTCCTCATCCACCGACTGGCATTCAAAAGTTATTCGCCTCCTCCCTCCTGGTCCACGCTGCCTCTACGAGGGATTCCGTATCTGCCTCAACGGCTTCTTACCATCTATTGAGACAAATAGTTTGCAGCGGAGTTACAAGCCTCAGAGGCATTCTACAATTACTGGGCCAGGAGTTGGAGCATTTGAATGGGGCGAGGCGGAGAAGCTTGCACAGGAATTGCTCTGGAACACAAGAAAGTTGTGTGATTGTGCAGGTGCTTCTGAGGCTATTGTGCGATGGGCTTTTGCATCGGGCTTGGCGTCACTTGTGCTGACTGCTCATCCACGAGTTCAAGCTCCTATTGTAAAGATAACAGGTAGCATTACATGCAAAATGGCAGTTATGATATAACTTTGGGAATAATTCTTGCATACAGTATTGACTTTACAGATGCATCCAATTTAAATGCAGAATGAAGTTTTTTTCACACAGAACCACATGCATGTACTTTAGATAAGCTTTTTGTCATGTTTACAAATAAAGCATGCTAAAGATTTTCAACAAATTGCAATTAGTTATATTGATTCACGAGCTAGAGCGCGGTGACTGGTGTGCTGCACGTGAAGTCCAATTCGGCATCCTGGCCCTTTGGTTGCCTGTGCTCTGCTATGCAAGCAATGGTGTCACAACTCCAGTTGTTTCTGGGCCCGAGCGGTATGAGACTGAACAGGCAATAGAAGAGCTGATCGGTGGCCTTCCAAATGAGGATCAAGAAGTGATCCTGCAGAATTGGCTTGAAGATTTTGCTGCCTCTGATTCAGACTGGCCAAATTTGTCCCGTTGTTTTGATCGGTTCTGCCGCCTCTCCCGGAAGCAAGTTCTCCTCTTGGAGTAGTATTAATTAGTAAAATGTCTATTTTCTATCTCCCTCCTTTTTATGTCGGGTAGTAGTAGTCTGACAGGACAATTTAGCGGGCTTATATACAATAGGTTATTAGCTATATATTTATTATATATTTGTGCATGCAGTTGCATGTCTGGTTTTAGATGTTATAAATATGATCTGCCTATTTATTTTTATATATGTTGACTGATGAGCATTTTGCAAATATGAAATGGTTAGTACTGCATTTCTGAGCTGGGGATAGGAATGTTAGATGAACTTGTTCTGTGTTGTTTTTTGGTTTTGATGTTTTCTTTCAGATTCAGGACAGTACTGATGCAGAGGTGTACGTATATCCAGATCAACCTGCTGACCATTTTATCGCAGCCAACCTGCCAGTGTCGCTATGCAGATTGGAAACTTATTAGGAAATTTCATGCGTCAATAATTAAAATTGAATTCCATTGATCTGACTGATAAACTATGGTCTTGGCATTTAAAAAGTTCATCAGAGAGTAGATGATTCTAATTAGATAATAAAAAATGTTTTTAATATCTAAAATTAGAAAAGAAAAAAAAATGATCTGGAAACTTTGTTTTCAAGTACCAGCTATTCACTTGGGCATTTGGTTTGGGGCCCCCTGTTATAGTATATTGAATAATTAACTTCTTTTGTGTGTGTGTGTGTGTGGGGGGGGGGGGGGGGGGGGCAATATGCACAAAAAGAAAGAGAAAAAGGAAAAGGATTGAAGTCATTGTTAATATATAAGTAAATTGAGCACTGACAAAAATAATACCATTAGGGGGTCCGAAATTAAATGGAGTTTTTTTACGAATATTTGAAGTGGAAATTGGCATTATCATATCTTTATCTAAAAAAGAAAAATAAATGAGCGCTTCATTGCTATATTATAGCCGTAAGGGTGCAAGAAATTTGTACATTTATTATGTTGATTGATTATTGACGTGCGACATCCATAATAAAGCACAATGTAGGGTTTATGGTTTTGCTCGCAGCTATAATCGGCAAAAGTTTCCAAAATTTTAAATATATCACATTGATTTTTATTTTAATTTTTTTCTTAAATTTAAGAGTTCATATAAAATAGTTTCTCTCTGCTCATTTAAAATAATGTGTGTAATATACTTAAAATGAAACATAATTTTTAAAATGATCTAACTTTTTATATGATCATTTATAGATAATTATGTATTTAATTATATTATTTATTATTATAATAATAATAATTATCATTATTACTTAGTATTTAAAAATATTATATCTAAATTTTCTTTAATGTGAAATTTTATTGAATATATTTAAATTTTTATATTATTAATTATTTATTTGAAGATTATATTATCGAGCAAAATTTGAGTTAGAGTCATGTATATATATTAATTCAAGTTAAGAAATAAGAATTGAGGTCGTCATGTCATTGACCAATTAATAATTCATAAATTGGGTTCATTTGGCAAATTAAGGAATAATTTTGGAAGAATGATAAATTTGGAAGAGTGGAATAATGTATTTTTGGAAGAGTGGTATTTTTTACTATTCGAAAGAGCGAAAATATTGTTTGACAGTTGTTAATCAGAATAGTTAAAATATGAATAATTATGATACTAACAATGATGATGATAATAAAAAATAATAATACAATAATAATAATAATAGTAATAATAATAATATAATAAAAAACAATAATTATTATAATCATAATCATAATATAATAATAATAAATCATACTCATAATATAATATAATATAATAATAATAATAAATCATAATCATAATATAATAATATAATATACATAATCAAATAATTAATCACTATTCCGACGAGAGCTAATATGATATACCACCTATAACTTGATATACCGAATTAGCACTCTTGTGCACTATTCTACTTAGTCTAAAATTCTTTTGATAAATTAATTCGTCGGAATAGCAATTTTATTTTTACTTTTTGCTATTTCATGCATTGCCAAATAAACCCAATGCGAATAGATAGAACGACACTACGACAGTACTAAACTTGGATTCCAGAATTGTAGTTTTGTTCTTAATACTTCTATATTTCCTTTGTCATCCAACATATTTGTTAGAATTCAACTTTCCTCATATGATACATAGGGCTGCTCATGAGACGAGTTTAAGACGAGTCAGATGAAACTCGAACTCGTCTCGAATATTAATGAGACGAGCCAGTTCGTCACAGTATCTGATCACGAATTAAAACCAACAACTCGAGCTCGTCTCATTTTAGTCGAGTTAGCTCGAGCTAGCTTGTTAATTCAAGAGCAACGATATCGTGTAGTTGTAGAGTAGAGAGAGATCAAGAGATCGCCAGAGCAGTAGTGATTTCTAAATCAAGAGGAGAGAGAGAGTTAGTTCTCTGATAAAAGATCGAGTGTGTTTGAAGGAGAAACATATGAAAAGTGGGTCCTACTATTAGAGCTTTCTTTTTTTCTCATTTGAAAATTGAAAGAGGACCGTGTAAAAGAATGGTCAAAGATGATATATATTATTTTAATGATTAAGATGAAAGAATAATTGGTTCTGCCTTTTCCGAAGTAAACAATAGATATATCCCAACGAGCAAGACGAGTCGAGCTACCTAAAATTCAAACTCGTCTCGGTGCATCGACGAGCTGCTTAGTTCGTTAACAGCTGATTATGAGATTTTATCAAGTTAAACACGAATGAGTTACGAATTATGAATATTTTGTGCAGTTCTGATGATCTAATTATGATGTACGCTTTCAGAGTACTTCAAAAAAGTACATATATGCTCCTGGGTTCGTTTGACAAATCAAGAAATATCTTTGGAAGAGTTGTAATTTTGGAAAAATTGTAGAATAGTATATTTTTGGAAGAGTGGTAGAAGAGTGGTATTCTTGACTATTCGGAAGAGTGAAAATATCGTTTAATAGTTGTTAATCAGAATAGTTAAAATATAGATAATTATGATATTAACAATGATGATGATGATAATAATAATAAAATTATAATAATATAATAATATAATAATAAAAATTATAATCATAATATAATAATACAATATAACATAATCAAATAATAATCAAATAATAATCATAATCGTAATCATAATAATATAATAATATAATCATAATAAATAATTATAATCATAATAATATAATTATAATCGTAATCATAATATAATAATAATAAATAATTATAATCATAATAATATAATTATAATATAATCATAGATATAATCATAATATAATTATATAATAAAATATAATAATAAAAAATAATAATAATCATAGTCATAATCATAATATTATAATAATAATATAATCATATTTATAATAAGAATATAATAATATTATACTAAAATCATAATTATTATAAATAAATAATAATAATAATATAATAATCATAATAATATAATTATAATATAATCATAGCTATAATCATAATATAATAATATAATATAATATAATAATAATAAAATTTATCATATAATAATAATACTAACATATGATGTTAAATATAATAACAATAATAATAATATTATCATATATAATAATAATAATAATAATAATAATAATAATAATAATAATAATAAATAATCATAATATTAATATAATAATAAATCATAATCATAATTATAATCATAATATAATAATATAATACAACATAATAAAAAAATAATCGCTATTCCGAAGAGAGCTAATATGATATACCACCTATAACTTGATATACTGGATTAACACTCTTCTTCTTAGTCTAAAATTTGTTTGGCAAATTAATTCGTCGGAATACCTATTTTATTCCAACTTTTTGTTATTCCACCAAGTGCTAAACAAACCCCACCCGTAAAAGCATATTAGAAACTTTCACTATTTTTGTCAAAACTTAATTTTCTCTGAAATAAAAAGGCTAAATATAGCAACTACAAACGTTGATCAAATGATTAATAAAATTTAGCATTTGTGTTTTATATCATGGAGTGCGTTCTTCATCGTTGTTAATCACGATATAGAGTGGTTTTTAATTTTTCAATACTGCATTTTCTTGCAGCAAGTTATAATGCATATTTAACGAAGAAACTCTTAAATATCGAATAGCTTAAATTTGGAGTGACTTAAAATTATTTACTTTTATATCAAATAGAAATTTATCAATGATAAAAAAATTATACTTTTTATGACAAAAAACCAATCACATTCTAAAATAATTTAAATTTTAATCCACATCATTCCTAAATAACTAAAAACGCATTCTTTTAATTTAATAATATTTCTACAATATATATTAAGTAGATGTACCAAAGTTATTTCGCCTATGAAAATTTCAAAAGAAAGAAAACACTCTTTTTAACTTTCAGTAAAAATTCTTCCTCAAAAAAAAAAAAGAACTTCCAGTAAAAATTTCTTGTAACGAATTCATTTTCCTCCAATCTCTCCGGCAACCGCTTGTGTCTGAAGCCTCCACTTTTCCTGCTCGCTTTCTTCTCCGTCTCTTTTCTTCTTTGTTTCTTTTCTTTTCTTCTTCGTTTCACTCTCTCCATTTCAACTTCTATAACGGATCTTAAGACCAATCGCTAATCTTCAATCCTACCCGTTAGCCATTCTACTGCCAAGCACAAATCTGACGGAGAAGGCCTAGATTGGTCTTCTCTCGCCATGTCGCTAGCTCACATTGTGATCGGATCGTCTCCAACGCGTTGTTGTTGCTTCAGCAATGGGTCGACTGCAGAGAGGCGGAGAGTTCATGCCCAAGCGGAGGCGGTATCTAGAGTGGGAAAAGGCAGTGGAAATCTTCACTTTGACGGGAAATTGGGGAACAATAGCAAAAATGTCGCTGGATTGGCTGTGTTGAAGGTCAATGGGGTAGCAGGTACAATAGAAAGCGGACATCTTACTACTTCTACTGTAGAAATTCCAGTCAATTGCTATCAGGTTACAATCCGTTTCTGCTTGTTTTCTTTCAATTTTCTTCTCGATCACGTATCGTAGAGTGGTTATATTGGTTATGTCGAAGTTTAAGGTAGCTTGGATTTGTTAGCAATGTCTAAAGCTGAAGTGCACAATAAAGATGGGCTGCACCATACCTGATAAGTATAGTTACAAATAAGAATACACCGGTTTGTTTTATTTTCTAATGTTTATGATGAGGAATCTACTGGTCTAAAGATCTAATCCACCAATGCACTCATTAAATATCAATATCTGAGAAATTCTGTAGAAAGAATGAATATTTAGTGCGGCAACGCCAATTTGCTCAACTGGGAGCTTATTTTCTGTAATGGATACAAAGAAATTTAACTTTGTTGAGGGTCCCAAGTGATTATATTTTATTCAATGCTAAATTGCTTTCTTGCATGCAAAGCATTATCTGACGGTCCAGCAGCTTAACCATGTGGAATCAGTTCTGTGCTATACAAATACATTATATATACTTGGCAATCTAACTAAGTGCAATAGTTCATAGCTGTTCATGCATTTATCTGAACGGTTACACAGATTTTAGGTGTTTCTGTGAAAGCTGAGAAGGATGAGATCGTTAAAACTGTGATGGAACTGAAAAATACAGAAATTGAGGAAGGATACACAGCGGACGTGCCTACTGCACGGCAGGTCTGATTTAGAAATTCAAATATTAATTCTGTTAAAAAGTTTCCACATAAACTTCACGAAAGTAAAATTTAACATCTTATTTTGTTAATTTTCTGTAGGATTTATTGATAGACCTGAGAGATAAGCTACTATTCGAGCCAGAGTATGCTGGTAATAAGAAGGAAAATATCCAACCAAGAACCCTATGCATTTCTTGGGTTTGGTTACCTGCTTCTTTGTGCATTTTACAAGAGGTACCTACTGTGTGACAGTGGTAACATTTACAAAAACAGAATACTCTTCAATAGTATTTACAATATATATCTACAAAATACAGTCAACCTTTTTCTTGTTTGATGTTCTTCTTTGTATTACATTGCATTATATAATGCAGGTAGGAGAAGCTAAATTAGTACTGGAAATTGGGCGTGCAGCTCTACAGAGGCGTGATTCAAAACCGTATATTCATGACATTCTTCTCTCCATGGCATTATCTGAAGTAAGATGTAAAATAGAATGGATGATTTATTTGTTAAAACCTTCTTTGTTCTTTTGTGGGAATCTGACAAATGACCTGTTTTTCTCATCTCTTTCCGTAGTGCTCAATCGCCAAGATTGGATTCGAGAAAAAGAAAGTGTCTGAAGCTTTTGAGGCTTTAGCTCAGGCCCAACATCTTTTAAGGGGCAAAAGTTCTTTGGCAAAAATACCCCTTCTTAGACAGGCAATTGTTTCCTATGTTCTTTGGTTTGCTTTTTTTTTTTTTCTATTTTCTACTACGTCATGAGTTAAATAATACTACCATGAAACACCACTCGCAAAAATTTCCTGCTCTCCTTTCTACTTGTAACCAACAAAATTTTGCCACTATTTAGGAAACATTTTAACATTGATTTCAACTGTTTGAGTAACCGAAGGCAATACGGAAAAAAAAATGAAATACTCAACTTTGACTTATTTTGGTAACAAATCTTATATGCTGGGTCAGTCGATGTTCTCCCTATTAATTTGAAAGATTTAAAAATGACTTCAGTGCTTCCCTAGCGGTTAACTTTCTGCTTGAATGTCCAATGCAACCAATGTAGGACCATTAAAAAAACTTTTTTATTTATTAGATTATCACTCAAATGACACAAATTAGAAAACTAGATATGTAGATCAGACTTAAATGCAAAGAAAAAAGAAGGAAAAGAAAGGGAAAAAAGTCTGTCTTATTGCCTGGTCAGGTGAATGTATATGCAAAAGAAAAGCTTTGCATGGTTTCAGATTGAAGAATCACTAGAAGAATTTGCACCGGCATGCACTGTAGAGCTGCTAGCTCTGACCCCCACATCAGATAATAATGAAAGGAGAAGAGGTGCCATGGGAGCATTGTGTGAATTACTTAGACAAGGACTTGATGCTGATCCGTCATGCCGGGTTCAGGACTGGCCATACTTCTTACACCAGGCCTTGAGCCGGCTGGCAGCCAGTGAAATAGTAGAGCTACTTTCTTGGGATACTTTGTCAGTGACTCGAAAGAATAGGAAATCACTTGAGTCACAGACTCAGCGGACTGTGATAGACTTTAATTGCTTTTACCTGGTAATGCTGGCACACATTGCGTTTGGATATTCAAATCGTCGGACTGATACGGTAACATCCTTTCGTTTTGGATGGTAATTTTTTTATGTTTGTTGAATATTGTTCCTCTTTGCGGTCCATAATTCATGGGGTACTAGTGTTTTTTTCTAAAAAAATCATGAGTAATGGTGTGTCGAGTTTGGGTGTAAAGTATTTGCTGGTGTCAGAAGAGCTAATGCTATTTGGTTCTGTTACATTTGCCAGAAGTTAATGATGAGCCACAAGTAGAATGATAAAAGAAAAATAACAAAGCCATATTGAATTCAGATCAAACTGCTGTCATGAATATTGGCCAGTTCTGAACTTCATAATAATACTTTGAAAAGTACTAACCAAGGGGCAATAAAATAATATCCAGGGTACTAATTCTTGTCTCAATCCTCTGATAGATCAGTAAAGGAAAAACGATATGTGAGTGTCTAGTTTCATCTGAGGGGGTTGATTTAAAATTCGAAGGATCTCTGTGCTCATTCCTTCTTGGACAGGTATTCAAGTTAATTTATCACAAAAGAAATGTTGCTAAAGGAGTCTATCAAAATAAATTAAGCTCTGATGGGTTAACTGTAATACTCAGGAATCTGCATCGGTGACATTTGAAAAGCTTCAGTTACTTAACACTAGCGGAAGCAGCACCAATACAAAGAGCTTTGAACCTGATAAGTTTAAGACAGACAAGGAGAAGGAATCTATAAACCAGTCATTGGTATGCACACTTGTGCCTACCCCAATTTATTTGGGATTAAAGGCTTTGTTGTTGTTGTTGTTGGTATGCACACTTGTAGATGAAATTATTTCCCTTGCATAATTTCTTCACATAAGTGGATATAATTAGTGTACAGTAGCAAACCTTGTATCTTTTATAATTTGTAGACTTCACATAATTTCTTCTGATTTAAAAGAACAAATCTCTTCTGGGAGTAAAATGGATCTGGATATGCAATCCTGAATAATTCACCAATACTTTCAATTGTCGAAGCAGATGATAACTGACTCATAAGTTGTTATTCTTCTTAACTATCTGTTAAAGCCCTAGATTATTGACATTGTTAATAATAAGCTGCTGATATTTTCTGTCAATTACCTTAAGATGGGAAGTATTTTTGCCAGGAATTGTGGTTGAAACATTCAGTGCTCTCTCTCTTTCCGGACACCCGAGACTGCTCTCTCTCCTTGGTTAGTTTTTTTTAATCTTCCTTTTGTCTAAATTAATGTGCTTCCTACTTGAGGCTTTTTACATGCTACTAAAAGTTATTTAAATCTATTATATATTCTGTACTTTAAATAATTTAAATAAATTTTACAACAGTATGCTTAGGAAGAATATTACCTCTAAATTTATTATTATGCTCGTGACTATGGTTTAAGGTGGTTGTTTAGTTTAGTTTGTCATGTATGATGTTTTTCAAATTCCTGCTTTTACCAAAAGAGTGTACACTGTGCTTTTAATCTAATGTCAATATTATATTCTGGCATGTCAAGCATTTTATTGTTTAAATGGAGATTATGCAATTACTCAAAGGAAGTTTTTATTTTTGAGTCTTTGAGCATGTTAATCTAATAATTTTAAGTGTTTATATGCAAACTAGCTATATACCCGCGCGTTGCAGCAGAATTTTTTATTTAAATATTAAAATATTATAAGATAAAAAAAATTCACATTTATCTAATATTAAATTATAAATTCATCAAATTATAGAGAAAACATATAATAAAAACTATATTTAATCTTAGATGAGATTTTTGCACAATATGAGTTAATGATTTATGATTTTTATGGCAAGAAAAGTAAATTATTCTAACATATATTATCACCATTAATTTTTACCAAATATGTACAAGGTTGCTAAATAAAAAAACAAAAATTATGGAAATAATAGTATATAAGGGAAAGAAATGGAGAGAAAGAGGGGATCAATGGACGCGATCACATACGTTCGATCAACCAACAATAAATATTATCCGTCTAATTGAGGGATAAAATGGGTATAAACAAAATTACCATGACAAAAAATGGACCCTCCAATTCTTAGATGCTTTATATAATAGTATAGATTTACTATATTGGAGTTGGATTTGCCCACAGACTTTCTTTCTACAGTTTTTAAGTTAACAACTTTCAGGCTAGTTACTTTGGAGGCCCAAGAAAAATCTTAAACAACACACCAAAATTCGGAGCAGTAAAGGTTGCTTCTTCCCCATTTAACCCTTTATCTGAGAACAGAACTGCAGAACAAACCTCTCTTCATCCCATCTCCATTAAGCATCTTGGTGAAGCTGCAAAGCAGCTTGGCCCGACTAGCATCGAGAAGTCATCAGGTAGCACTGGCCCACCTCCTACTCTTGTTAAAAGAAACCCTGAGTTGCATCAAATGGGAGATTGGCTAGGTGCAGCCCAAAAACTTGCTTATAGCACACTATTGGGGTGTGTTATTTTTGCTGCATTTAAGATCTTAGCTGGGCCATTTGGCCATACAAAACCGATTAAGTTCCCAATTAGGCACCAACATGAGAACTTTACCACCGCTTTGTCTGTTACTTCATCTTCATCCATCAGCCGTGGTGTATGGAATCGATTGGGAAAGGTGGCAGCAATTCTCAATATAAGATCGCACCAAAATCAGCAGAACTTTGGCACTGATGGAAGGTGTGAAGATCTCTTAATCTGCCAAAAGAGAGAGATGGCACTTGAGGAAGCAGAAGAGTTGGTTAAACTATGGCAAGACATAAAGGCTGAAGCACTGGGCTCTCATCATCAAATCAGCCCACTTCAATCTATTCTTGATGAATCAATGCTTGAGAAGGTGAAACAGAATTCTTACCAATTATTTTTCATCAATTATATTTTGTGAGTTGTTTTGAATAACAGAAAGCTGAGGTAGTTGCCGCTGGGTGTAATAATTATTAATTTGCTTCTCATGGAAAACTGAGCTTGAGGATATAACCAAAAAGATTTTATTGTCAAGATCCTTGTGACATTGGGTATACTGGTATAGTATGAAACTGTCTGGTCAAATTATGTGAACATTACTGGGCTTTAGGCTTATTAAATTGAGAACCTGAGAACCTGACATCCTCATTCAATGCATTCTTTTCAATGCACAGTACATTTCAACTATTCATTCACAGTAGATAAGGCTAAAGCTGAGACCAATAACATGAGTATCTGCATGCTGCAGGAACTGCTAGATCAGGATTTGAACCTGAATCTCTTTTCTTTTATAAAAAGAAATTACAACCAAGCAAACAAATATTAAAAAAAAAAATCCTGCACTTTGATTTGGGGCATCCAATCAGTTCTGATTTCAACGTACTAGTAACATTACAGTTTCAGTACATCTAACTGTAACATTAGTTAATTGAAAACTTTTTTTTTCTTCTAACAATTGTAATGGCAGTGGAAAGAGGTTGCTATCCTTGCAAAAGAAGAATCTATATATTGGAGGATTGTTCTTGTCAGAGTGTCAGTTCTCCATGCTGAGATAACATCAGGTGAAATTGGTCCAGAGACGGCAGAAATTGAGGCATTGCTTGAAGAAGCAGCTGAGCTAATTGATGAGTCTCAACATGACAAACCAAGTTATTACAGGTAATTCGAATGGAATACTGTCCTATTCAATTAGGTTATTTTAATAATTAGTTTTCATTTTTCTCACATATTTGCTAACAACACCAAACATTTATAACATTGCAAGATTGCAAGGGTTTTAGGGGTTTTTTGGAACAGGCAAACTGAATTAATGGTAAGCCATGCACATTAACCTTCTTTTAACAGTTGAATGGAACTTGCAAATATCCATCAGAAGTATCGTACTATTTCTTGGTCGTTTGCAGAATTTATTGTTTTTTTGTTTATTATCATTGCGCAACCATGCCTCACTGACATATTAAATCTCTGCTAATTGCTACAAATGCAGCACCTACAAGGCACGATATATGTTAAAAAGACAGGCAGATAGATCTTGGAGGATCTGTTCTGGGACTGTTGAGGATTTGGAATGACTCTTTTTCAGATCAACTGACATTTTTTTTAAGTACAGAAGAAACATACAATAAGTGCATCCTCTGCCTTGGAAAGAGATATAAAGTTTACTAGTGGTGGCTGCTCTCTCCAAGACCTTGTTTTATTTTCTCTAGGAGGCTTGTGGATATACCTGGTGCTGACAACTTCAGTTGCTTCAGTGAGTTCCTTGATTGATGCTTTAGAGTTTAGATAGGCTGACCTGCATACCTTTTCTATTTCTTTTTTCTTTCATCCTTTAGTTTTGGAGGGAGGGGAGTGGAATTTAGCTGAGACCTAGCTAGTGAGAAATGTTTCTGTTTGTGCAGCTCTGCTGAATCTTGTTGAGCATTTGTGCTTCAAACCTGCTATTGTTCTGTTCTATGTTGTTCAAGGTTCTGCATATCTGCATATTGTTTATTTGTTTATGTTAATTCAGTTAAAACATTCGTAAATCTGATCCTTTCAGATTGATTTGAACAGTTCAAATATGAGCAAGTTGTTTGCATTCTCTTTCTAAGCAGGCAATAATATATCAGTAAGTAGTTTGCATCCTCTTTTCAGAATCAATGCTGCTTTATAATGGCTTCATTTAGCAACAAAAATGAGTTTAATTTGAAAATAGAGTAATCAAACATTTCTTTTTAAAACAACGTAATAAGTTTTTAAACGTAATTAATATAATTATAAATTAACAAAATAATCTCAAGTTATACATGTGGTTTACAATCACATGTACATCTACCAAATAACATCACAAACAGAAAATAAAGCAGATTTGAACTAAATACCCGTACCTCCAAAGTGATCGGCTTCCTATTACCCATACACATCAACCTTATAGCTAGAGGTGGCAATCGGTCGGGACGGATTTGGATCGGACGGGTCGGATTAGTTTGATTTTTTGAAAGAAATCGGGTTGGGTCAGGTTGGGTCGGATCAAAGTCGGGTTAGGTTAATTTACATGTGTTTTTTCATATCTTTGATAGATTACGATTTGATTGAAGGTGATTTGATCTTGGGTCGGGTTGGGTTAGGTCGGGTTCGGATCAGGTCGGATTAGTTTGACTTTTAAAAAAAAATCAGATTAGATCGAATTCGAGTTCGGACGGATTTATGAGCTCGAATCGGGTTCTGCCGCCACCTTAGCAGATCGGAAATGGAGAGAATCTCATCATCGATCAAGTATTTAAATTACCTTTTCTCTTGATTATTTCTGAAGTTTTAATACTTCTAAATCGTGTTAATTTTTTTCGGTTAATTCTTTCTATTTTATTTTGCTCCGTATGATGTCATTTTTTTATATTCTTTGTGTTTAAGCAACATGAAAATAATATTGGTCGATTCAAGAACATGAAGACAATGTGAAGAAAAAAGGATAGAATTTTATGTAAAAGAGATAGTGCATTGTGTTATGATATAGTAGTTTCAATCGAATGGTTTAGTATATTATATTTCTAATGACGTAAATAATCTTGTTGCGGTCTTCTAAATACATGAGATGGAAATATGAACATATATTTTAATTTACTAGCAAAAATATCCGCTCTTACGCCTTTTTTAATGATGGATTCGAAGAGAGCGAGTCAATGAATTTTTAACATGATCACACTGAAAATACTCATCTCAACTTATAAATCTGCTACGAGAAAATCACAATTAAGCATTCGTAGTCTCCAAAATAAGTCTTAGTCATTAAAAGACAAAAAACACTATATATGTATTAGCTTGATAAGTGCTGATTCCATTTGAAAACTTTAAATATAAATGACCCGGGGAATGAAATTATTATAATTGTAAAATTGATACATAAACTTCATCTCCCTAACTTTAATAAATAAAAACACCTCAACACTGCAATCAAACTTTGTGTCATTGTTCTTTGAGGATACTTTCACTTCATCAAAGTGGGTCCACACATCAGACCCCCTTAATCTCTTCCCATTTGCATGATATTCAATTTCTACAAAAATACATCTATTCAACATAAATTAAGATTTAAACAAAAGTATTAATTTCTAAAAGCATAAATGGCATGACATAAAAGGGTAGAAGTGAAAAATAGTTTTACTACCAATACGCGCGGATCCTTTTTCAACGAGCAGACTCTTTCTGAATGCTCTCGTCATCTACAAATTGCTCTAACCATGAGTCTAGATTGCTCTAATATCATGAACCATATCGAAATCAATATAAAAAAAAAATAACAAAACATTACTAACAAAGAATCAAAAGGTAGAATCAACAAATAAAGCCAACACTAGTAGAATCAACAAATAAAGCCAACGCTAGTAGAATCAACATTACCTTGAAATTTTCATCTCTCGTTACTATTTTGCCTGTTTTGTTTGCACTGTCAATCGCTCTACTCTGAAAAATACAAAGATTAGTAATTTGGCTTGCAAAATACAATGAAACAGTTAGCACTTAAAAGTTTTTTGTAACAAACGAACTGCTGTAAAAAAAAATCAATTTTCAAAAATCAAAACCTGAAATTACAGAACTCACTTGGTTAGATGACATACCATTGCATCTTATCATGATCAATGTTAAACTGAAAAGGAACATGTCGAAATGTTGATATAAAAGAGGACAACGCCTTCATGTCATCATAAAATAATCAAATCATAAGTTTTACATTTCCCCTGCCAGCCTAGAAAAACACAGTCAATAACAATCCCATGGTATTTAGACCTGTGCAGTGAAATTTTAGCATTTTTTTAGCGTTTAAAACTTGGAACGTTTTAAAATTGCCAATCCACCATAACTGAGAATTTAGCACTAAAATGAAATAAGCAGTGAACCTCCAAAAACAATAAAAAGTTGAGGCATCCATTAGATAATACTAAGCTAGCTAATGCATCTTTTGATGGAATTGCTTACTGGTGTACCGGTGCATTGTTAGCTGCCACCACATTAGACAATACTAAGCTAGCTAATGCATCTTTTGATGGAATTGCGTACTGGTGTATCGATGCATTGTTAGCTGGCCACCACAACTGACATACCCAAAAAAAAATGCACTCTTTTACAAGGCCAACCCCATAAATTCAACAGAAAAACATGAAAAGTTGTACTAAAAATCTAATATTCATCATTGAAAAGATAAAAATTTAAAAATGATACCTTAATGACTTCAATTTCCACTTCCTATTTGATGATTCAATAATAATAATAAAATAATAGAGTCAGGCTATGGTGTTGCACGTAGTTAATGATCAAATTTGCTACGGACTCAAATATATAGTTAAATCATCTCCAAATATTGATTTATGAGTCTCAATAAATTGTTTATATCAAAATATGAT
This sequence comes from Schoenoplectus tabernaemontani, assembly GCA_037127355.1. Lineage (NCBI taxonomy): Eukaryota > Viridiplantae > Streptophyta > Magnoliopsida > Poales > Cyperaceae > Schoenoplectus > Schoenoplectus tabernaemontani. Next base: position 10,207,042 of record CM073748.1, read on the forward strand.
GGGATATAAAAAATTTCTATTTTTTTGAATTTTCTAAGTAATAATTTTAGATTTTTAAAAATGACCTAAAAAATATATATTATTTTAATATTATCATTGAATCATTTCAAAAAATCCAAAACTAATACTTAAAAAATAGAAATTTTTTATATCCCATCATATTTTGATATAAATAATTTATTGAGATCCATAAATCAAGATTTGAAGATGATTTACTTATATTTTTTAGTCCGTAACAAATTTGATTCATTAACTACGCGTAGCACCATAGCCTAACACAAAATAATACATATTTTCTAGGTCATTTTTAAAAATTCAAAACTAATACTTAAAAAAATATATCCCATCATATTTTGATATAAAGAATTTATTGAGACCCATAAATCAATATTTGAAGATGATTTAACTATATATTTGAGTCCGTAGCAAATTTGATCATTAATTACGCGTAGCACCATAGCCTAAATTATATTATTATGATTATGATTATAATTATAATTATATTTTTTTATTATTATATTATTATATTATGATTTTATTTATTTATTTATTATATTATTATCATTACAACTAGGAATATTATTATTTATTATGTTTATGTTGATGATTATTATTTTTATTATTATTATTATTATTATTATTATTATTATTATTATTATTATCATTATAATTATCATCATTATTATTATTGTTTTACTATTATTATTAGTATCATAATTATATATTTTAACTATTCCGATTAACAACCGACAAATGATATTTTCGCTCTTCCAAATAGTCAAAAATATCACTTTTCTACTACTCTTCCAAAAAGACACTATTTTATCTTTCAAAACTATTCTTTGATTTGCAAACGAACCCTAATTTAATATATAACACATTTTATTCGTCAAAAAAATATTTTATTTGCGAATAAAACACGCTATATCATTTTGAATAGTATTTTATATTTTTTTTCTATTTTTAGAATTTTAATATTTTATTTATATTATATAAAACAAACTATTTAGGAATTATATTCATATTATATTTTAATCTTAAATTTTTTATCTCATCAAATATTTTTCAAATTCTGAATTTGTTACTTTGATCACGAGCTAAGAGTTTTTCAGGCAGGCCTAGTTGCGTCGTTGGCCCTAACTGCGTGTAGGGATGACAATTTAGCCCGCGACCTAGTGGACCCTTCCCGGCCCGACATCAACACGCCCAGTCGGGGCCATCCTACTAAAAAATCATAACTTTAATCATAACTTTGTACTGAAAAATCATATTAAGATGAAGTAAAATTCTATAGATTCATAACAATAAAATTTACAATTTTATATTTTAAGTTTTTTCAAATTCATAATCTAAGATGTTCAGAAAAATACGTTTCTCAACCGATTTTAAAAAACTCCACTGCAGAACGATTCTGGTCGGGCTGGGCTAAAAAAACTTAGCCTGTAGACAGAGTGGGCCAAGATTTTCAGATCCGAAAGCATGAACCGGACAGAATAAATATATTATTTTGATGGACGAAACAGACCACGAAATTAATATTTTACCCGCCTATCGGGCACGAGCAGCGGATGTGAATTCACTGTTATCAGATCCTACAAATATACAGCAGCGAACTCGTGATTAACCTGAACCGTACGATGATTTGGACGGCCTAGGCTTCCATAGAATCCGTACAATCGGAGGAAACCATTTCTTTCCCATTTCCTCTCTCTACACATCCGATGTCAACAACGCAATGCGCCAAACTCCTCTTCGGCCCCGCCGCTATCCGCACTGCTCTCCGCTCGCTCATTCCTCTACGAGGCATCTTCCTCCGTAACCAATCGGCCACCAACTCCTCCCCCTTTTTGCCCCACCGCCTCGATGTGTACGACTACCACCGCCTCATGCTCTCATTCTCTCAATCCAACGACTGCGATGCCGTGCTTCTCCTCCTCCAACGCATGAAGAAGACCGACTGTCGTCCAGATGTTTACTGCTACACCGCCGCCATGAAGTCCCTCGCCTCCTGCAGCCGCCCTTGGGATGCCATCGCCATGTTCCACGAGATGCTTGACAGTGGTGTCACTCCGACGCTCTATTGTTATACGCTCCTGATCAAGATCTATTCGTGTCATCTACTGCAGTTTGATTCGGCCTTTGCGGTGCTGAATTGGATGTTTCATGAAGGGTGCGAGCCAAATGTTGTCACTTATTCAACTCTTATTGCTGGGTTGTGTAAGGCAGGGAGGATTGATGATGCACTCAATTTGTTCGATCAAATGCTCCAGAGAGGATGTGCGCCCAATGAACATACTTATGCACCTATATTGAGAGCTCTCTGCTCAGAAGGAAGAATTCAGGAGGTAAAGGAGCTGATCAAGTCAATGTCCAGTCATGTCTGTCACCCTGATCTCGTCATTTACAATATTTTGGTTTATGGTCTTTGTAAAATTGGTGATTTTGATGAGGTAGATAGAGTGATTAATGCAAGTAAAAGGAATGGCTGGGAGCCAGATACAATTACATACAGTACTTATATTGCCGGTCTTTGTTATGCTGGCAAGGCCCAGGAAGCTTTATGGCAATTAGGTGGTATGATAAAGAAAGGTTTAAGACCCACAACTATAGGTCTAAATATTCTTCTAGAAGGCATTGGCCGAGAAATGAATGTTTCCAGTAGTCGGGTTCTGTTGGAAACATGTGGAGAACTAGGTTTTCACGTGGATATAATAAGCTATAATAAAGTTATGAAACAACAATGTGAAATGGGGAGATGGGTTGATGTTTTAAATTTGTTTGTTGATTTGTCTAAGAAGGGTCTACAACCTGATACTCACACATTTAATATTTTAATTCATAGCCTTTGCAAAGCAGGTGAGTTCGGCATGGTCAGGTCCGTTTTTAAGTCTAAAGGGTTTGTGCCAGACATCTATACATGGGACATTTTATTGCGGGAGTTTTACATGTCAGGTGAAGTAAGGGATCTTGATTTTGTACTAGGATATCTGGATAAAGGCAACATTGCACCTAACATGTTCTTCTATGGTACCATTATTGAATGCCTTTGTAAGAGTGGGAGGATATTCGAAGCAGTGAATTTTGTTAGAAATATTGAAAATGGGTACCCAACTGATCCAGTATCTCGGTTAACATATTGGTTGGTTAGAATGGGAAGGATTGGAGATGTGCTAATACTTATTGAAGAGATGTTGAAAAAGGGTTTGGTTCTAGAAAACCAGATTTTCGATCAAATGATCACAGCCTTTTGTCGTAAGGGGTTTTGTGGGACCGCTGAGGTATTAAGAGTTGAATATTTGCTTGATAGAATGCTTGGAATCAGTAGTTTATAATTTCATTTTGTTGTGGATAGTGCAATACAGTGGTTCTCATCTGTCAGGCATATCTGTTTCCAGACGAAACAAGTTATGCTGCTGTTGTTGAGGTATGTAGCTTTTGTTGATAAAATTGAATTTCAAAAACATGGTCTCCAGCAGAATAAAAGGTGTGAAACTCCTTGATCTTTGAAATCTCTCTGAATAAATATTTTTAAGCCAATTTGCTGGCTGAGATTCAAACTCTTCCATGATTTTCAAAGTATCAGGAGTATGTAGCAACATGAATTCAGGAATGCTACAGACAGTTTGTTCATGATTGAGACACTGTTATCTAGTCTTTGTACTGATTCTCATTGAACTAATTCATTTTTCCTCTTGTGAATTTTTTGTACTTCAAGAAGTTGTGAGACAATTTATTGCAGAGGTAAAAAAATGAGGTTGAATTACTTTTGGTATTGGGTGAACTTGAAAGAATGGACTTGTACATTTCTCATCTCAAAATAACCATATGAGTTCCAATTATCCAACAAATATTGTAACAGTGGAATTATACTGGCAGAAGTTGCTATTTGGTTCTAGGAATATTTTACTATAAGCTTATCTATTGAATGCTTTTTGAACATCGTAACAACCATAACTTGTATGATTGTTGATAGAGGTGCTCACTAGGGGTGCCAACCAGGAAGGTACCAGTAGACAGTAGCATATTGGTATCGATTTCATAATTCTCAAATTACATTAAACATGATATAGAATTTATTTAAATGATAAATAATGTGTATTAACTTAACATATTTTAATATCGATTGTCAATTATCATAGTGGTCAAATGAAGTTAGTTCTCAGTTAATATTAATTTAACATGTTTCAATATCATATCAATTATCACAGTGGTCAAATGAAGTTAGTTTATTAGTTAACTTACCTTTACCTTTTTCATCTTTCTTCATATCTCAAGTTTTATTCCCCATCCAACTATTGTTTCTCAATATTTCTTATTCTTTTATAACTGAGACAAGAAGGCTGTTCTCATTTGTTACCATGAGACTCTTCCCATGTTGTCTGCATTGATAAAGAGAGTTCAGTGTTAACATGATATTTCACTGTGCTGATGTAGACTTTTCACTTTTACTTTGCTTCTAAGATCCTAAATAAATGATAATTTAAAGTTCGAAGTCATGTTATCATGTAGAAGCAGTAAGCATGAGTATTAACCTGGAAAAAAGAAAAAATAATAAAATAAAATAAAATAAAGCGGAACGTGCTAGGGTAAGGATCACGGTTTTCATCGAGGTTAATATTGTCTTTTTTTACTCGATCAATGATATAGGCTATAAAGTCGCTAGTCTAGTAACTAACATATAAAGATATTATATGAGGTTTTTTGTGAGGTTAATTTAAAAAATATATTAAATTATTTTTAAATTTAATGTATTATATTTATTAAATTATTTATATGAAAATTTTGTGAGATATAAAAAATTGGGATGTTTTGAGTTTTCTATCTAAAAATAATAACAAAATTCAACGTTTGTATACTATTTAAAAAAATTAAAATAGTGACTTAGAAAGCTCGAAACACCTCAAATTATTGTATCCCAAAGATTTTTATATAAAAAATTTAATGAGCATTATAAATGAAAATTTAAAAATAATTTAATATACTTTTTAAATTAAACTCACGAAATATCTCCATAAACTTAAGCTCACGTTATCTTTCCTCTTATATTAGTTAGAACAGGCAAATAAGAAAAAGTTGAGCTTCGACTCCTAAGAAACATAAGAGATTAGACACATAATATATATTAACATCTTTTGACATATATAATTACACACAATGTTTCTCTCTTCAGATTTCATCATTCCTCAAAAAATCCTCTTAAGGGCACACATCTAAAAGTCAATTAATCATTTTATTTAAAATTTCTTTATCTGATGTTTTATCTCAAATTCAAATTACTCTCTCAGTCTCTCTTCTCAATTCAATTTTTTCCTTGCTCTTAAAACAGATCTAGATTTGATTTCTCAGCCCCAGTGATTTCTCGATGTTCTCTTTTATGATTTCTCAATGATCAATCCCAACAGTTTTTCTGACGATCTGTCACATCCCAGAATAATTAAATTAGATTAGGGGTGCTTAATCTCACCACGTACGCACGACGAGACGTGCGTACGAAAGGCTAAATGAATAAAATAAATCAAATAATGAATAAATAAAATAATAATAATACAAAGTAATATACAGTCCAGAATATACAGTAAAGTAAAATGCCTGACATCGACGGAGGTGACTCCATCGGAATAGACAACAAAATCTCTCAAATAAAAATCTAAAAGAACAAAATAAAACTCAAAACCCGATGGATCCTAATGAACTACCCTGCTCACTGTGTGGATGCAGCAAAGCACCTCTAATATCTCGTAGGACTACACCTAGCACTCTCATCAAAACAAATTCCGCACCTGTGTACCTGGATCCCACAACTACTGTGGAAACGTGAGTAATTTAAAAATTACTCAGTACGGATTTAAATCCAGCCTTAAGATTTGATCTTTTTTTCTAGACTGACCAAAATACCGATACTATATTTTAATGTAATAAAATAAATATGTGTGAATATAATAATATTTTATGCACGTTTAAGACAAGACCTACATGAATGACATGAAATGACAAATAAACCCGAAATAGAAAATCTGTGGAAATAATAATGTAATATAAAATATAAAGTACGAGAATCAAACACCCGAAATGAATACCCCGATTGTAAATCACCAGATCTATCCCAAGCGGGCGCCACCAGCGTCCCAACTTACGAACTTGGGTCTTGCCTAAGCGAGCGCCACCAACGACCCAACTTACTGATATTCCCTTATTGCAATCAGCCAAATCTTCATTAAAGAAAGTGTTCTCAATGAAAGATTTGGGTGAGGCTGTCTATATACTAGGCATAAAGATCTATAGAGATAGATCTAAGACTTATTGGATTAAGTCAAAGCACATACATTGATAAAGTGCTGAATCCGTTCAGCATGCAGAATTCTAAGAAAGGATTTCTGCCAATGAATCATGGTGCACAACTTAGCAAGACTCAGTGTCCTTTGACAACTGATGAATAATCATAATGAGTAGAGTGTCATATGCTTCGGCTATTGGCTCTATCATGTACGTCATGTCGTGCACTCGCCCTGATGTCTTGTACGCTTTGAATGTGATCAGTAGATATCAGGCTAATCCAGGCATGAAGTACTGGAATGTTATAAAAAAAATATCCTTAAGTACTTGAGAAAATTAAAGATATGTTTCTTGTCTACGGTGGTGACTCACAGCTCGTGGTAAGTGGTTAACAGACGCTATCACCTCATACGATAAATCATAAATAGAGGCGATATAAAGATTTATAAAATTGACATTGTCGGCAACACAACTGACCCACTTACAAAACCTCTACCACAAGCCAAACACCAGTTGCACACATCTTCTATGGTTTGAGACACATACGAGATTGACTGTGAGATTTTCCTTTAAATCTGAGAGATTTATAGAATAAAGAGATTTGTATAAAGCATGGCTCAATATGATTGACTCCAAACTTAAGTGGGAGATTGTTAGTTTGTAATAATCTTGAAGTCAATAATACGATAAATTTGTTATATAAAGCTTTGTTCATGAATTGGATATTTAAATGATATTTTTTTTCTTGAGTATTATTGAATTTATAAATCATTTCGAGTTCATGACTAGAATTGTGAAACTTCATAATATAGAATATACTCTTAAAAGTCACTGACCGAGATAATTAGCAGGAACACTAATTAACCGCTATCAGGTTAGTATGTGGATTAAATGAAGGTTAAGTTTTACAAATTATAGACAAAGAGTTGTCATTTTAATCACAAAGATAGATATTCTAGGAACATCGTATTTGACAGACCCCGAATGAAACTGTTTACCCTTGAAAAATCTCGAAGATTAAACAGCTGAATAATTAAGAATGAAGATCAATTGTCAATAATAAAACATAAGAAGAGGAAAGAAGAGAGCAAGGAAGAGAGGGACCACCAGCCAGAAGAATTCGCTGCTGAATTTCGGAGCAACCTTATTTGTCCCACAAGGAAATTATGGGCACAAAATAAAGGGTATAAATACCCCACCATCCTCTATCCACTCGGCATGAGTGATAGCCGAGAGGATCGAGAGAGAAGAGAGATCTCTCGGGTGTCACCATGTGATTATATTTTTTTCTGACAAGTGAGACCCACCTGCCAGCCCCTTGCAAACAGCTCTAACAGCATAAACCTAGCTTATCCAATGAGTCTAATCAATCGGAACAAGGGTTAAGTATTAATCCCACAAGGAAATCCTAAGTGCAAAACAAGGATATAAATACCCTGCCATCTCCTGTTCATTCGAGGTGGATGACCCTCAGGAGATTCAGGAGAGAGAAATCTCCTGATGGGTCATCCATTTAAACTATTTTCACTGACAGGTGGACCCCACACCTCAGTGACAGACATCAAGGAAGTCAGAATTAAACCCTAAGAATCTACCCTCAGAGTAAACCCTAAGAACTGAAGCAGTATAATCCCTATACAACGAGAATTGCGTCAATGCCAAGCTAGTATTTTGATACAACCAATTATGAGAAATCTCAAATGTGATTTTGCTTCCAAGGCTGGCAAGGTGCCAAAGTTGTGAGCAACCACCTGACTATGCCATGATTTGTGCCAATTGTTGACAAGTAATCAACTTTTGACCAAGTTGCCCTCATGAACATGAGTTAGAATTCAGTTTCACAAGGCTGGTCAGATGCCAAAGCTGAGAGCAACCATCTGATCAAGTCTAGATTTGTGTCAATTGTTGACAAGTAATCAACTGTTGATCAAATCAAACCCTAATAAATGTCGATACAAGTTTAATTGGTGTTTAGTTAGGGTGGTTTCTGCAAGAGAGATATATTTGGCAGAGACACTGAGCTACAATTGAAATCTGGGATTAATTCAAAGGAAGAAGCAGGGTTTTCTTGACAAAAGAATTTTTAATTCAAAGAGGCAGGGGTAAAAATAGAATTAAAAATTACAGAGATAATCATCATGAATTTAGCGATTTTTGGTGAAAATTTCATGATTTTTGGATGAGTAGAGCTATTAAAACAAATTCAGAGAAAATAAAACAGATTAAAGGGATTAATCAAAGGCTGAGATTTGATCAAAGCCTCTCTGGGTACAACTTGGGGACAGAACACACTCTGGGTACAACTTGGGAACCCAAAGGAGCCCCAGCACAGTAATCATCTCATCCATCCTATGCCACGTGGCAGCCCCTGGTTGAGTCACCTCAGCAGCCAAGTGCCACGTGGCACCCTCCCATTGGTCCACGTCGTGCGCAAGTGGGCCCCACCCAGGCACAAGTCACCTGACAGGTGGGCCCCACCTCAGTGCCACGTGGCAGTCATTCAATGGTCCACCTCACCCAACCCTATGCCACATGGCACAACTACATCAAGCCACCTCAACCCAGCTGTGCCACATGGCAGCATCTCAAGTCACCACATCACCAGTATATGCCACATGGCAGCATATCATGAAGCCACCTCACTATTTGAGATACAACAACTAGACACATGGCAGCATCAGAGTGAGCCACCTCAACAGCTAAGTGCCACGTGACATTTCCTTATTGGTTCACCTCACCACTGTGGGCCCCACCATACCATAAGATGACTGACAAGTGGGCCCCACTTGGTGCCACGTGGCAGGCACAGATTGGTGCCATGTCATTACACAGTGTACACATGTGTTACATGTGGCTTCATTTGATTGGTACAAGTCAGCATAAGGCAACATACATGGCATTATTGGTCAGAGCCACATCACTCATCATTAACAGATCATTAATGCTAAAGAGTGGTTTATTAAATAAATAACCAATCATACTCTTCCACCTCAGCACATTAATACAAATCAACTGCTAACTAAGATATCTAAACCATTAGATCTGACATGTGGGACCCAGCAGTCAAATCAATGAGAGTGGGAGCATGAAATAAAGCTATAAGCCAAGTCTACTTAGCCTACCTATTCAATCCAGCGCAAATAGATTTAAACGAGAGGTGAAAAGAAAGGTGAACCTGGTCTAGATGTGTTGAACCTCGGCCCCTCTTCTCTCCTATGCGTTGGTGCATGTGTGCCATGCGCATCCAAGCCAGCCGAAGAGCCTTCTCCCTCCTGCTTCTTCTCGCCATTGCTCGAATCTAATACAGCTCGCATTCTCTTCCTTCCCTGGCGTCTCACCATGATTGAAGGTGATCTAAGAGAGCAGCGATGATCAGGCAATAGAATAAGAGATGTTACTAGATCAATTGAGAAAATGAGATGAACAGAAGATGAAATTGAGCCAATACCCGAAATTGAGCTAAGGAGGGAAGTCCAATTGGTGCTCTAAAGATCAAATTGAGTTGCAAAGCAGCTTCTTTGAGGCAAGGCGATGCCAATGGAGGTGAATTAGTGAGTCAATTAGATGTAGGAGATGCTAATTGATCAAAAGGAGAAAACGGGACAGAAATGAACTCAACGAAATTGAAATTGATAAATGAGTGAAACAACATTTAGAGTGGTCGTGAAGCGTTTAAATAGTAGTTAATAACCTTGGGCCCACTTGTCAGTTGAAATACACAAGTAATTGAGAGATGAAGTCAAATGAAATCGCGGCACAGTCAAAGCAATAACCGAAAACGGTTAGAGAACAAACACAACTCAATCACAACCATTCAAACATAAAGAATGAAGAGAGAGGATGCATCCGAGCTGGCAATCCGAGTGAGAGACATCCAACTAATCACAATTGAGTTAATTGGTCGATTGAGGCTCATATAAGCTGAAAATTCAGTACCAAAAGAAAGGAGAGACCAAGAAGAGAAGAGAAATTGAGATTAAGAGCACACACACATACACCCTCACACTCTAGTAACTGTGAAGAGAAAAGAGAGAGAAAAATAGTGAGAGGTTGCTCAATTTGCTTTTCTGTCAAGAATTAAAGGTAATTGGCTATGTTCATTAGTTTATCAGTGTTTTCTCTTGCATTCTTTCTCTGGAACTATGCTTAAAACATTCAATTCATATTTGTTAGATAGCCAATTGAACTTCTTTCCTTGTTCTTGTTCTCTCTCTTTGCAAATTTTGTTTCTTTCATTCATTTCTTTACTGTTTCTCTCTTGAAGAATATCAATTAATCTCAATCGGCTGCATTCAGTGAGCCACTGGCCCAATCACAAGGTGATTGGTGAGCCTTTAGGCCTGAATCAGTTGTAAAGATCAAGAATTTGCGATTTAGTTGTTGCTATGTCGACTTTCACTAAGAACTTTCATTTTAAATCAATTCATTTGTTTCTGTTTGCATAAGACCGAGGTATATTAGTTTATCACCTTGTAATCTCCTTAATTAAATCATTGTGATTGATTAGAATCAGTTCTAGTTGTGTAATTTCATCACAACACACTGATTCTGATAGAACCAGTACGTCGCCAATCGTTTAAATCCAAATTCATTGAAGTTATCATTTAATTCAGTGAGCTACTGGCCCTAGCTCTTGCTGGGTGAGCCTTTAGGCCTAAGAGATGACAATCAAGCGTGTTAAGTCTAATTAACATCTTGAATTGAGAAGAAATTACAGCTAGTACCGATCGGTACCAGGTATTGGCGGTCGGTACCACGTTTTAGCATAGTTGTGAGGGAAGAAGAGTCTCTCTACTCATTCCATATTGTACTTATGCACTAAGGCGATGCACATCGAGCTTATAATTGCTTAGGACACTAACCAATTCCATCGCATTGCATCTCAGTATCTTACGCAGCGTCAGTATCACGATTTCGTGCTTCAATCATCACTCAACTCAGTGAGCCACTGGCCCTAGCTATGCCTAGGTGTGCCTTTAGGCCTGAGGAGTGCCAATTGGATGTGAAGAGTTAATGAAAGATCATGAATCGAGCTAATTAAGGTTGGTACCAACCGGTACCATGCACTACCGAGTGACGAGATGCTTCAGCACTACTAAGAGCGAAGGGGAAGCTCCCTACTCACCTCATATCACACTTTCGTATCAAGACGATGCTCAACAAGCTCGTAATTATTGAGAACTTCGATCAATTTTGTCGAATTTGATAAGGATTATATTTCGGTACCAATACCGATTGGTACACCGAATTGGCACTATCGTGCAGCATTGATCACTGTACAGATCTTCAATCAGGCACCACAGAAGGACTCACCAAGGTGAGACGATGCTAATGCATCGGTCTGATCGGAGAAGAAGAGCTTCAGCCGCCGAGAACGCCACCCAAAGACGGATCTTAATGCGTCGGAAGTCGTAGAAAGTGAGGGATCTCCTTTGCACGACTATTGAAGCGTTCACCAATCTTTAAAGATCATTAGCGGATGAGATCCATCAAGAGTTTAAAAGAAATAAAATGGAGAATAGATCTGGGCCCTAAACCTATTCAACACGCATCTCAGCTAAATCCAACGGCCCAAGTGCATTTAAACATTTAAATAAAATTCTGCACTAATCTCAGTACAATCCAACGGCCCACATTAAATGGTAGAGTTAACAGAGCAAGGGACGGCCCAGCTGTGTGTTGGGCCCAATTCGGAAATATAAAGAGAAAATAAAAGAAGAAATGGATTCGGCCCAGCTCATTAAGCCCAACTGACAATTAATAACAGAAAATTGAAAATAAATAGTAAATAAATCATTTGGAGGTCTTCCCAAATTCCAAATTAACTCAAATTTATTTCTAAAAATTCTTTATTTTCCATAGTATCTGTATAAAAATATTATTATGTAAAAATAATTTAAAAGCAAAAGACACTATATTGTATTTTCCTATTTAATTTAGCTTTGACTTATCATTTTAGCTATTATAAAAATTCCTAAAATTCAAATAAAATCTTAAATTATGATTAGATATATTTTACTGATTTTTCAAGTGATTTTTCATGAAATAATAATAACAATAATAATATTCAATAAGAAATAATAAGATAAATTATATTCTTTAGTTATTATAAAAGATAATAAATAACAATAAAATTTGTTAATAATAATTGAACATTATTTTAATCTTTTTTTTAAATAAAATAAATAATAATAATAAATAATAAAATACCTACTTTTATTTTAAAACCCAAAATAAAGCAAATTATATTCTTTTAGTTATTATATAAAAATCTAAAACTCAAATAAAAAATATAATAATAATAGAATAAATATTATTATTTTCAGTTTAAAAATACTAATAAAAATATAATAAAAATTAAATCATTCTTAATATTTTTGTGAATAAAATTCAATAAGGAAAATAATAATTGTAATAAAGAATATAATAAATTTCATTCTTTTAGCCATTATAAAAATTCTAAAATTCAAATGATAAAAATAATAAAAAAAACAAAATCTTATTCAAAAGGGCTAAAATTCAAAAATAAAAATCATAAAATTCATTTTCTATTATTTTTACAAATAATAAATATGATAGGAATAATAAAGGGTTTAAAATTCAAAATAAAATCACAAAATTCATTTTCTATTATTGTTTTACAAATAATAAATAAAATAAAAGTAAACAAAAACTTAAAATTCAAATAAAATCATAAATAGAATAAAAATAATAATAATCCTTTTAGCTATTATAAATCCTAAAAAAATATAATAAAAATAAAAATAGCTAACTCATCTCTTATTTTGTAAATAATTTTCTACAAAATAAATAGAATTTAAAAATAATAAAAAAGAATCCTATTACTTTGACTATTATAAAAATCCTAAAAAAATCAAATAAAATCATAAGTAATAGCCAACTTATTCCCTATTATTTTTGTAAGTGACTTTCTACAAAAATAAATAGAATTTAAAAATAATAAAAATAAAATTCTATTACCTTAGCTATTATAAAATCCCAAAAATCTAAATAAAAATTCTGAATAATAGCTAACTCATTTTCTATTATTTTTGTAAGTAATCTCCTACAGAAATAAATAGAGTTCAAAAATAAAGATAAATCCACCTTTGTAATTGAGATAACAATGAAAGGAATTATCTTAAAAATCAATAAAAATATAATAATCTTTCTACACTTTAGAGGTGATTAAATATGCTCATAAGAAGTAAAGAGTAACACAGTGATCTTGCACAAGTAATGCAACATTCATGACAATTAGTCAGGACAAGAACATCTTGACGCTCGTTGAAGAATAACCAAGATTGCGACATCAACATGATGAAATATGTTGACTTTAAGAGAGAAGAACATTACGATGTCCAAAAGAAGTGATATCTTAATGACTCGGTGTCATGAACAAGTAATTCATGACTAGTTGAGTTAGTAAGACTAAACTTGTCCGTTGATAAGTTTGTCTTCTAATTCATCTCCCGAGATTGTGAGATTGAATCGTTCTATAGTTGATTCATCCACAAAACAGTGAATGTGAACCGTTCTGTAGTTGGTTCCTTTCACTGACACACGCCTCAATGTTAAACTGGCTTAGTGCTTCATGTTTGACTTTGTGTGCAGTTGTGTTCCTAGGTTTATGAATCGGCTTAGTGCTTGGAATTCATGATCTAGAAGATCAGTGAGAAGAAACACGTGGGCCAAATCCACCCTTCTCCTGATTCACCAACCTCAAGATCAACCGGCTAAGTGCTTCGAGTTGTATTTTGTGTGATTGGTTGTTGACTAGTGAAGTTTAAACCGTTCTGTAGTTGGTTTATCTTCTAAGTCAACTAGGGTCGAGTCGTTCTGTAGTTGACTCCCTTTTCATCCCTCTGCGAAGGTCAATCTCATCCGTTGATAAGATTACCTTCTGGAGCGTTAAAGATTGAACTGATCTGTAGTAAGTTCATCTTTTCACCACCCCATCTCACTGGACTGACCTATTGGTACGTCCAGGATGCTTCAGTGATTCCAATCATCGAAGCACATGACCACTTGACCATAATTTAACTATACTATTTGCTTCTCCCTTTTAAAGATCCAGAGGTGCCTCGAGATTAACAGCCCAGGGTAATTAACGGTGGGGGCTTGCGCCCACCGGAATATACAAGAACTCACAATCACTAAAAACCCCCTAAATGTGCATTCAAATTGGTCTAAACGGTAGAATCAACCGGTGTTAAACAAATGCACGCTTGGGAGAGATCTCCGTGTCCTTCTTCCGTATCCCATCGCCAACGCCACGTTGAGGCGGTGCGGAGCGCGCGAAAAAGGGTCGCACAGAAACATTAAATGGAATTGTGTTTGTGTCATTAATGCTTTCATTCAGTGTTAAATTCTAAAGTATGAGGTATTCATCTTTCCTATATAAGATATGTATGTGTGTAATTTCTACCAAATGTTATCCGTAAAAGGTGGTTATAAAGGTAGCTCTTCGGTATACATAACTTATGCGGAGGAAGAGATGGTTTGCCAAAAGTACTATTGTCTCTCGTATCTCTATACGAGTTATAACATCATTGGGCCCCTTGATAGAGTAAAATTATCTGCTAGCAGTATAATTACAAGAGTAATTATATTTGATAATTTACTTAGGATCAAGAAAAGATTAAGTTTACAAGGATGACACATACCTACCTTGAAACTGATCTGATAGCTATGAGACAAAAGAATTAAACACAAGTAAATAGTTACTGGATCATGATATTGTATAGTACAACATCATATGTGTAATTGGATGGTCATAGTGCATTCTGCCAGATGATTCCTATGATTATAGAGGTTAAAATGGTTTTAACTCTATTAACCAACATAACACGGATCATGTTGGGTCACACCGTATAGGAGTTGATCGAAAAATCTTATTGATTAATTATAATTTTTTTATAATTAATAATAAGATGGGTATAATTAATTATATATGATATAATTAAATTATATTTGTCATAGAGATGACAAGAAGCAAAAATCAGATTGAATTTATAACGTGTTGGACACATCGTATAAATTTACCGAAATAATAACCGAGACAAATATAATTGTACATTAAAATTATATATATATTTGATTTGGATTTTAAATGTTAACTATGGATTTGAATTTTGGGTTGAAAGCCCATTAGTAATTAAAGTCTTAATTAATAATTAAAAGCCCGAAATCAAAAAAGGCCCAAAAAGCCCAAAATAAAAAGGCCCAAAATATCTCAATGACAAACTTATAAATTTGGCCAACTTTATATTCTTACAAAATAAGTAATGGTATTTTTATAATTTTGGTCAACTTTATATTCTTGTAAAATAAATAATGACATTTTGGTAATTTGGCCAAACTTTAATGATATTTTGGTAATTTTGACAAACTTTTTGAAAAGCTATAAATAGAAGGGTGGGATGAGAGAGAAAAACACAAAATTCAGTTCTATATTCTCTCTTTCTCAGTATAAGGTTGTTTCAGAATTCACGGGATTAGTGAATAGTATTTTTGCGAAAGTTACGGTATTTCTGCACATTTGTGAAACAGAATAACTACTAGTCATGAATAGTACTATTTCGTCTTTTTCTTGATGAATAGTACTATTTCGTCTTTTTCTTGATGAATAGTGTTTTTTGCGAGAAACCGCAGTTTACGATATTTTTTGCAAAAGAAATAAGCCGCTCTCTGGTCAGTCCTAGTGGATAACCTACAAAGGTATCACACGTGTGATACTCCGAGACAATCCGATTTTCATTCCAATTAAAATTTGGAAATGAGGTATAAAATCTTATATTAATCTATTTAATTATTAAGTAGATTATATTTTTAGAAATAAATCATGGAGTAGATCTATACAAGTTTAAAGAGGTGTGTATCTCTCGGTAATCATCCGACATACCGTTTTAACGCTTCGCTTAAGTTAGAAGTAAAATAATATTTTACTATCTTTTGTAAAATATTAAATTATGTGTATCTCTCGGTAATCATCCGATATACTTTAATCCCTAACTTAAGTAGAAGTAAAAAAATTATTTTACGGTCTTTTGCAGCTTAAGCCTTAATGAGATTTGGTTGGACCAAAACCCAACACTTACGAACTTAGGACTTTATATTTATGCGGCGTCAATACCGCATAAACGGATAATTTGGGCTTCCGATGCGAAAACGCCCTAGAAGAGTGAGCATACATAGGCACGTACTCTAGTCTCCTAAATCTGGTAATTCACTTTACAAAATAAAAGCAAGCGGATAAGTATGTCTTCAGTTATCATATCATCAAAAGGATATAACTACCCTAAATTAACAAATCGAAATCAAATGGGAGTCTACACTGTACCCACTAAGGCCAGCGGATCGCATCTCGACTTTCTTTGTACCAACTAGGGGCTGAAGGAGAAAGCCCTTCGGACAATACCAGAATCCTAAATAAGCCGAATAAATATAATAATATAATATCACGAAGTAGATTTCAGTCTCGAATATGGCCGCCCACACTAAACACTGAAGGACATAATATCCTAATCGCTCAAATTTGAATTTAAAATTAAATCATATTAAGAATAATAAAAATATAGTATTGATAAAAAAACACTCTAACACAGACGAACCCGCCAAATGACGAGATCGGTGGATAATCCGACAGACAAAGATGCGCAGTACATATACAGACCGGTGGGTCCCACGGGCCTATAGGTCACCGTACGTAACCACGAATGTCTAGTTATACAAGGCAACCTCAGACTGAGAATTATGCGGCCCGCCTCTCAGCACTCTCATACATTTAATGCATGATTAACTATCTGACTTAATTAATAATGGTTTACCCTTGAAAAATCTCAAGAATAAAGTAGTTGAACAATTATAAATAATAATCGGTAATCAATAATAAATCAAAAGAAAAAGGGCAAGACAATAAGGCAAGAGGAGGGCCACTAGCCATAAGAAGTCGCTGTTGAACTCCGGAATAAGTCCATTTGTCTCACAAAGAAATTCTGGGTAAAAGGCAAGGGTATAAATGCTCCACCATCCCCTGTCCATTCGAGATGGATGACATTCAAGAGATTCAGAAGAAAGAGAGATATCTCTTGAGATGTCATCCATGTAATTAATTTTCCTCTGACATGTGGGACCTACCTGACAGTCCCACACAAGCAACCCCAATAGTCTGAACATAGCCTATCCACTAAATTTAATCGGGCCTGAATAAGGATTAAGCATTAATCTCACAAGGAAATCCTAGACAAGAGTCAGATGTATAAAAACACTGCTACCTTCAATTCATTCGAGGTGGATGGCCCCCAGGATATTCGAGAGAGAGAAAGATCTCCTGAAGTGTCATCCATCTGATTATATTCCACTAATAGGTGGGTCCCACACCTCAGTGATAGACAATAAGGAAATTCAAGATTAAACCCTAAGAACCAACCCTCAGATCAAACCCTCAGATCAAACCCTAAGAACTGAAACAGTACAATCCATGTACAACGAGAATTGTGTCAATGCCAAGTCAGTATTTTGATACAACCAACTACAAAAAAAATCAATGTGATTCTGCTTTCATGAACATGGATTGAAAGTCAATTTCACAAGACTGATCAGGTGCCAATATTGCAAACATCTGATCAAGTCAAGATTTATATCAATCGTTGACATGTAAACAATTGTTGATCAAATCAAATCCTAATGAAGTATCAATACAAGTCTAATTGATGTTTAATTATGGGGGTTTCTGCAAGAGAATTATATTTGGCAGAGACACTGATCTACAACTGAAAATTAGGATTAATTCAGAGGAGAAAATAGGGTTTTCTTAACAAAAGAATTTTTAGAACAAAGATATGGGGGCAAAATTAGGATTAAAAATTATAAGAGTGATCACCATAAATTTAGAGTTTTTGGTGAAATTTTCAGAATTTTTGGACGAGTGGAGCTATTAAAATAAATTCAGAGAAGAAAATAGGTTAGAATGAATTGATCAAGGGCTGGGATTTGATCAAGGAAACTCTGGGTACAATTTGGGGACAGGGGCCTCTCTGGGTGCAAACTGGATACAAGAAATATAGGATATATAAAATAACAGAGGAGAGAGAGTGTGTCACGTGGTAGCACCATAATAGGTCAAGTCAGCACATGTGCCACGTGGCACATATCTATTGGGCCACCTCAGCATATGTGGGCCCCACACTAGTGAATTCAGCCAGGAAGTAGGCCCCACCTATATGTCACGTGGCAGTTGCTGGTAAGGCCACCTCAGCAGGTTAATTTTCACACAATTAAACCCACTTGACACATGTCACTACCTGATTGGTGACACATCACCCCAATTGACTACGTGGAAGTCATTAGCCTAAACCCCGTATCACTAACTGGTGGACCCTAATTAAGCCTAAACACTGATTAAACCCTAAAATCTTGCTAAACTGTAAGATTAAATCCTGACAAGTGGGGCCATGCTGTAAGCATTATGAGTCAGGGGCACATAGCTACTCTGTGAACCAAGCTCATTCAAATAAAGCTAAAATTTAAATAAAGAGGAAGGAAAGCAAAGGCGCACTTGGCTCTTGTGCTAAGTCTCTTTAACAGTGGACCCCTCTTTGTTGTGGTTCACATGCGCCAAAACCACCTGATCTAGAGCTGCTTCCTTCTTCTTCTTTCTCTCTTCGTCTCTTTCTTCCGCGTGATACAGAAGTAGGTGCCATAAAGAAATGCCCCAAGCGCGCTACTTTCCTCTGTATAAGATTGAAATGAGCAAGGCGACATGAATTAAAGCAAGTATGAGTGATGAATTTTAGAGAATTGCAAAAGGAATGAGAAGAATCGATCAAGGCAGTTTGCAAACTTGAGACTTATAATTGGCTTATGCAAGCATAAGAGGTCAAATTGGCAGTGCTTACACAATATTTTAACCTTCACGATGCTAGTTAGAAGCTTAGATCAGCCCAAAGGAGCCTTTAACTTAGTGCCACGCCAATCCACTAATCGAGTCGGTGAATGAGCTCTCGAAACTTGATCTCAGCAGTGTGAATCTTCAAATAAAGGTGTGAAATCGATATCTGAAGTTAGAGAGAGTATGAGTGAGCTTGTAATTAGAGAAATGGACATAGAGACAAAGGGTAATGCTTTAATTGTGAATTGAGGTAAATCATAAAAGGGACTGCTAGTGGCGCCTAATTGGTATATATAGACCCAATTAATTGACTGGGGTGAGTGCTTCTCAGACCAAGGAAGGTTCTAGAAGAGTTAAAAGGAGTGCAATAAGTAGTTACAAACGGCAATATGGTGAATATGAATAAAACAGTAACTAACTAGGCCGTTGAGCATCTGTCATGTCATCAAAAGAAGCACAAAGAGAATCAATCCTGACCCTTGAATCAATTGATAGTAGATTTGGTCTCTCTAGGCCAAAGTCTCTCAATTAGATTCATTTACAGTTTCTACAAGGTCTATTCATCATCTACACGCTTCTTGCTAGGTACTATTCTAAGGTTTAAGATGTAATTGAGAAGGAGTTTGTGAAATTGTGCAATAAGCTCGGCCCTTACATTGAATAAATTGCTGATTCATTATTCTTGTTCAATTATAGCCCTTTTATCTCTATTATTTCTCTTTCTTTTGCTTTCTTTATCTTTTAATCTCAGTTTTATAATTGAATTTCAAGAATTATCAGTATTGAATCCGAGATGGAACAGTGGACTTCAATAGACAAAATCTGATCTTTCAATCTTGATTTCATGTAATTGCTCGTATCTTTCCTCTTTCTTTATTCTCTTTATGATACACAATGGGATTGGTAGTAGAGCTGAACAGCTCTCCCATTCACCGCGAGAATTGAAACTCAGTTCAATGCTGAATCAGTAGAAGGATTGCCTAATCCTCCTGATTCTATTGTCTAAGCGATTGTTCAAATGCTTGCAACTAATTCAAGGTGCGAGAGAGTGCTGTAAGTAAAGGTAATTTGGTACACAACGTTTGAACAATTGCGAATCAGTACCGCATCTGATAACGCAAGGGCAAACAAGGCAATGCACGAAGGTTTCAAAGGAAATTAACTTCACAAACATGATAAGAGAACACAGACGATCGATGACATAAGATTAATTATGAGAATCAATGATCAATTGAGTTGAATTAGCGATTGAAATCCAATCGGTACCGAATTGAAGACTGTACCGGAGAATGGTACTGATGTACACGACAAAACACTGTATCGATCTTCAATCAGACACAACAGAGGAACTCTCTATGGAGAGGCGATACTGTCAAACCTATTTGATCGAAGGAATGAAGCTCCAATCATCGAACACGGCTTCTAGCACGAATCTCAGCGATGTGGTCAATGAGACAGTCAGAGAAGTTCTCTAACACGAATATTAAAGCATGCACACACATCTTGATACATGAGAACGTATTTTAAGGGGATTCAACGTCAACTATAAATCGTGATTTAAGAGAAAAAGGAGGATGCATCTGAACCCTTCATCTCAGATGAGTTAATCCCTGAGCAGATCCGACGGCTTGTATCAATAACAGGAGAAGTAGTGAAAGAAGTTGGCCCAACTCAGTATTTAGGCCCAATTCGTCAGAAAAGAAGAAATAAATCTTGGCCCAACTCGCAGAAAATAAAAGCAAATTAAATTTGGCCCAATTCACAAAACCCAAAATTTAATAAATAACAGAAAATTAAAAATAAAGAGTAAATAAATCATTTGGAGGATTTTCCAAACTCTAAATTGACTCAAATTTATTTCTAAAAATTCTTTATTTTTTATAATATTTTTTTTATATAAAAACATTTCAGTTTTAAGAATTTTACTATACTGAAATAATTTAAAAGTAAAAGAACATTATTTGCTTTTTCTGTTTGACCAAACTTTGACTTGCTATTTTGGCTATTATAAAAATCTAAATAAAATTATGAATAATAGCCAACTATTTTTCTATTATTTTTGTAAGTAATTTTCTGTAAAAATAAAGAGAGTTTAAAATAAAAATAAATTCACCTTTGTAATTGAGATAATAATAAATTCATCTGTATCCCTGTAATTTGTAACATGTGAACTGATCTGTGTGTAAATTCATCTATATCTCTTTTATCTGAATTTAAATGAACTGACTTGTGTGTAAGTTCATATTTTACTGCATCTACATCTGTTTTGAATTGAATTGCTCTACTTGTAAGTTTATTTCTTCTCTCTTTGAATCTAAACTGATCTGTTTGTAAGTTCATTTTCACCTGTTTCTAAACCCTGAACTGATCTATCGGTAAGTTCGTTCGTCAACACTCGATGTAAGTTGAATCGATCTGTTTGTAGATTTAATTTACATTGTACCCTAAAGATAGAACTGATATATTTTTAAAGTTCATCTTCTGTCATTCCTGCCTCACTGGACTGATCTGATTGTAAGTCCAGGGTGTTTAGTAGTGATTCTAATCACTTGAACACTCGACCACTTGACTATTATTTAGCTGTAGTATTTGCTTTCCTTTTCGACATCCAGACTTGCCTCGAGGTTAATAGCCCAGGGTAATTAACGGTGGGGGCTTGTGTCCATCGAAATTTATAAGGACCCACAATCCCTAAAAAACCCCTAAATGTACATCCCAATAGGTCTGAACGGTAGAATTAACCGACGTTAAATAAATACACGTTTAGGAGGGATCTCTGTGTCCTTCTTCCGTATCACATCGCCCCGCAGCGGTGGAGCGCACGAAAAAGAGTCGCACAATAATTAGTAATAGTAATAATGTTTTCCTAATAATTATAATTTACAACTTGATTATTTAATTCTATCTAATCATATCTCGGGACTATTTTCCGAGTCCTACTCCTATCATGTCTACATACAATATGACATGTTATGACATGCGAATGCGGGTAGGCCCCAAAAATGCTAGTTAATTTACCGGATAAAATGACAGTTCAATTCGGGTCTCTAAACAGATTTGGTCAAAACAAATATCGCAGTTCAGATTTATTTTAAAAACATTTTATTTTTGGTTTGGGTTCCTAATTCTGAAGAAAAGAAAAATAAATCCCAGGAAACCGTACCTGGGAGTGTTGGTGAGGATCATGGAGTTGCTCTAATCCGGAGGTGGTACGCCTACCTCGAGATCGGCATCGACGTACGTGGGATCGGGATCAGCCTCGAGCTCCATGAGTGGATACGAGTCGACTGTATCACCTATTATTAATTTAATATTAATCGTCAGTTAGTTTTATGTGATTTAATTCATAATGGTAATTAATTATAACGACATTTAAAGTTAACACCCGTTCAGATTTTATTATCTTTTTCTAGAAAATTTCGACAGTATTTCTACTACATTTAGGAGTGTCGAAAATTTCCTTAGTTGCGCTTCTCTTTGTTTTATTGTGTTTATCATATTAACCATATTTATACGTCCTTTCCAAAATTTCTGTTCGAGACTCATTATTTTTGAATAAATGTCAGTGTTAATGTGCTTATCGTTTAATCCTTTATATCTGCTTGAGTTTTGGTTATGAAACCTTCCCTTTTAATCTTTAATAACTTTTATCACATTTTCATCGAGTTTCAAGCTTTAGTGTTCAATCGGGCAATTTCGGTAAACGTCATATAACTCCGAAAATAAACAATTGTACAAGCACACTCAATTTTTCAACAAAATTTCTTAATTCATTTGATTCATATGATTCCGATTACAATTACAATTACATCGAATTAAAAGTAAGTACAAAAATTAAAATCAAACGAAATAGAGAAATTAATTAATATATTATATTATATATAACATATTATTTTAATATTCATATTATTTATTTAAAAATAGAGAAATTGATTAATATATATTATATTACTTATATTATTTACTTTTAATATTCTTTTAATTTAAAATAGAGAAATTAATTAATATCTATTTTATTACATATAAATTATATCCTAATTATTATCTTTATCACATTCTTAAACTATATAATTTGTCTTATAAATATTATTATTATTTTATAATTTTTATATTTTATAAGTTAGAAAATAATTTGCATTAAAGAAAGAAAAAGAAAATAAAAGAAACTAAATTTATTTAAGAAGGCGTTATTAATTTTATTTTAATGGGTTGATGTTTTAATGAACGGGATCATACGCTGATACTATATCAATTGTGCCTATGCACTGGTAACCCGTAACGGGGACAGTCAGGGAATATAATCATTTCCCATATATTTAAGTTTACTTAATTATCCATGACGCCACCAAACCTTTCGGGGCAGCGTCAATTAACTAATCACTTTTTAATTAGTCACATTTTATTATCTTAAGACTTTTTAATTATCAGGCCTTAATTACTTTACTGATTCTAAATTATATTTTAAATTAATTATTAATTCATTATCGGCCCAATGAGTTTTATTACTTAAGTCTTGATTTTTAATTTGGGACTAGTCAATTATAAATCCTTCTATTTCATTTTCTTTTAAATTTATCTATCATATTATCTCAAATTATGTTTAAGCCCCTATTCAAATCCAACAGCCTAACAATTAATATGTACAAGCAACTAGCCAACCAACAATACAAGGCAACAAATCAAGGCAATGATCATGCGCTACAATAATCAGCCAATAGAAAGGTCATAGGGACAGAACAATAGGGTCATAACATGGGGCATGTACCAGCACCCAGGGACCAAATTGATAAACACAAGAAAAACCAAAATAGTCCTAGTATCCAGAAATAGCAAAAGAGGGACCAGCAACCCAAATCTTAACCCAGCAACACGAGTGGTACAACACAGGTGCAAGGGAGCCCAGAACCACTGTCAAGTCAAAACATTTGGTACCAGCATCAATAAGCAACTACACAAATCACACAAAGATATAAGATACTAGTAAGGCAATATTTTGGCCAACCAACACACAATTCACAACGGGCAACGAGACCAGGGAGCAAGACAGAGGAATCTAGGGCTACCGGGGCTAAGGTCTTGCTTCACTGGTACCGATGGTACCAGTGTACCAAAGCACACAAGGCCAACAAAAGCATACCATCAATACCAGTCAATTACTAGAATTTCAAAGATCCCAACTAAAAATCCAAATTCCCAGTTTAGAGCTCGCAAATGTTGGGACATAACAGTATCGGTCCCAACACCTCAAAACCATCATCTTTTGGATAGATAAACTACCCAACCCGGTACATATCAGAAATACAGATACACAAGGAAATCGAGAAATCCATTTAGACCCACACTAAGCCAACATGCAAATCAGATCAAGTCAGAATCGCAAATCACATAAGAGTGTAATTTTTACCAGTGAATTAAATTTGGGCAGACAATAAGTTACAGTGGAAAAAACAAGCGTAGCTCGGGTATGGGTGCTCTTCCCCCTTCCGGCCACCACCTACTCCCTCTCATTGGACCTACTGTTCTCATCAGTTTAGATTGTCTATTTCTTAGCGCATAAGAGCCCAAAACAGAGAGGGCGAGGTGCATGCTCAGTTTTATAAAGGGTGGACAACGGAGAAAAAGGGAACCCTAGCGTCAGCACAGCGTCATGCGCAACGGAACGCACCTAGGTACGTCAAGAACAATGGGGATGATGGGGGAGAGAGAGAGACGGCCAGAGGAATGGCGACAAGACCAGGTGAGAGGAGGTGAGGGAGGAGGGTAGAGGGGTTTGGTGAGATCGCAGAGAGGAAGGGGGGATTCCTCATAGGCGAAGAACACGAGAGAGAGACGAGTCAATCAGCGAAATAAATGAGGGAGGGACAACATTAAATGAGAGAGAGGCAGATCGAGTGTGAGGGGGGTCGTTGGTGAGAGAACTGGGGAGAGAGAGGATGTGTAAGGATAATTAATAGAGGAGAGAGAAGGAGAGAAGGGGGATTTTCTATGGTAAATTTGATGTAGTCTTCTGTGTATAAGGGGCATTGAGTCTTTTTAATAATTGTTATTTTGATTATGATTCTTGTTAACGAAGTCATGATTTATCGTTAGCCGTTCGGTTTAAAATTCTCGAGTTTTTGGATTGTTTCAGGTTATTTTAAATTTTAAGTTTAATTGCATTCCATTAAATTAATTAGAGTCGTTTAAAATTAAATTATTTTAGTTACGATGGGATTATATGAATGTTGACATTGTCTAATTTTTAAATTAGTAAAATAAATTTTATTTAGTTTATTTATATATCATATTCTATTATTATTTATTTGACTATTTAGTTATATCGATATCTCTAAATTAGTTGACTTATATTATCTGTTAAAAATATTAATTCATTAAATTTCCAATTCTGATGGTTTATGTTGTTCATTAATTTATGTTAAATTATTTTTAAATATTCTCTTAGTTACTGGTGTTGCTTAATTTCATATCTTATATTTCTATCTTTGATTTCATCGTTTGGTTGTTCCTATATTTATTATTTGGTTGTTTCATAATTTAATTATATTATTTATAAAAATACCAAATTTTATTTAGTTATCTATCTATATATGATATATTATTCAATCATTTTCATTTGATTATACATTTTAAATTTTACTGATTTATATTTACTTCGGTTACTAAAAACTAGTAAATTTATTATTTACTATTAATTATTATTAGTCTTTTTCATCTATTTATTCATATATTTATATACGTATGAATATATATATATATATATATATATATTACTTTAATCATTGGTCATGTTACTTGTTAATCATTTTAATTATTATCTTTATTATTGATATTATTAATATCTTTTTAATTATAATTTATGATTTAACACGATCTCTTCGACAATCTATTCCCTCTCTTCGACGATCAGTTTCATCTCTTTAAAAAAAGATGAAGACATTTTCAAGAAAGAAATATATGATCTGATGTTAAAAAAATAATTTAGTGCATTATTATTTTGTTGAATTGATTGATGAATTTTAGCCATCCTTGTATTCAATGAAATTTATTAATGTGTAATTAAATATATTAATTTATATTTTTATGATACAAATACTTATGTTTCATTTATCTAAATTTCATAATATGATATATAATGTATATATTTAAATACTTAATGTATATATCTAAACACTTAAATTCTTTATCTAAACATATATTACATATATCAAAACACCTAATAAATATATCTAAATACTTGTATCACTTATCTAAATATCTAATTCACTCATCTGAACACCATGTGGATGGGTGTATATATATATAGTAAAGATAGCGTGAGCTTAAGCTCACGGAGGTCTTCCGTGAACTTAACTCAAAAAGTATATTAAATTATCTCCAAATTTTAATTTATCAAGCTCATTAAATTCTTTATATGAAAATCTTATGGGATGCAAAAATTTGGAGTGTTTTGAGCTTTTTAAGTTATGATTTTTAATTTTTGAAAATCAGTTCTAAAAAATAATAATATATTTAATACTTAAACATCATTTTAAAAATTAAAAACGGTGACTTAAAAATCTCAAAACACTCCAAATTTCTGCATCCCACAAGATTTTCATAATTTTTTTTTAATGAGGATGATAAATTGAAATTTGAAGATGATTTGATGTAATTTTTGAGTTATGCTCACGAAAGACCTCTGTGATCTTAAGCTCACTGTATCTTTACTATATATATATATCAAAGTCATTTATCTAAATACATTAATCACTTATGTAAATACTTGGGACATTTATTTGAACACTTGATTGATCCTTGCAACGGCGCATATGGACTGGGATGATGTGATGATTCTCTTTTGGAGAGCATGAATGCGCGTTAAGATTTTTTTTTCATTTTAAGCAAAATGGGCCATGATTTTTACTAAAAATATAAAGTTACGAAAATATTTTAAGGATTTGTTAATATTTTATTGGTGTAATTAATGTATAAATTTATTTATTTTTCTATTTAAAACAGTAAAAGAATCTTATATTTGATTTAATTAAACCAAATACAAGTTATAAATAAGATTGATATACATTTGAAGCGTGCTTGAGAGACATGTACAGCGCCAAGAGATCAATCGAGATCTCATCCAATGGTATCCACCAATAACAGCCCATAAACGGCTTCTCAACCTCTTGCTAAAACAGTTGAGAGTACTATTTTTGATCCTCTAGTCATTCTCCACAAATTCTAACTCTTGGATGTGGTGGAAAAATGTTCTCAACACATGAGATGATCAAAAGGATATAGAAGAATTTTGGTGCAATTATAGATAAAAAATTTAGAGTTTTTTAACTATAAGTATGACCTTTTAATAGATGAAAAAAAAATCACTAATAGTTGGACACGTCCTGTTTAAATTTTACTAAATTTGGAGCAAAAAAAGACCCTGAATCGTGCGCAGATCTTCGAATTGTGGAGTCCAAAAACTTATTTTTTTCTGGCTTAGATGGCCCGGTGTTCACTCGAAGTCGCATGAGATCTGAATAGAGTCCGAATGGAGCCCAAATAACCTTTCTCGGGACATAATATTCATCCATTTTGACATACTTATCAAATTTTTTGATAAATATACTTAATTAATCATGTTCAGTGATTAATTAACTCATGTTAATACCCCAAAACTCATATCAAATGATCGAGAAGTATTTATAGGCTTTGTTCCTATATGATGTGACCTTTTAGGATATGTATACACTTAGCAATGAGATAAAAATATTTTTAATCATCATAGATCACAAGCGGCACCCATCAATGTGCATTGTGACCCCTAAGTTATACAGATATAATATTTTACTAAACCATCAAAAGTTCTCTAATTATGCCCTTAAATTAAATACTTCTCAAGTCTGTGCTTCAATCTATATAGAGAGTTTATCTCGCATTTTCTGACTAAAGAAAGATGAAATTCATAACCCTTATCTCTGCTTCTATACAATCAAAAGAACCGGTTTTCTTCCATTAATAACCCAAATTGAAGTAGAGTATCAATTATTTCCAATACCAATCCAGTAACATTATGTTGTTTGGCAACTGATGACAATCAGTTTTTTTTTTTACTTTTAGGTAGGAGAGAGTGAAAAATATAATTTTAGTTATTTATATATATATATATATATATATAGTTAAAATTAATTAAAATTATATTTATATTTTTAATTAAAAAAATAAATATAAATTTAATTATTTATATATATAAATAGTTAAAATTAATTAAAATTATAACCCATCGATAATGAAATATAAATGTAAATATAATCAATAGCTAATCGGATTATATTTAAAAATATAAATATAATTTTAATTATAATTGTACTTAATTTTAACTATTTATATATATAAATGACTAAAAATATATTTAAAATTTTAATTAAAAATATAAATATAATTTTAATTATTTATTATATATAATGAGTAGCGGGTTGAAGAATTTCTAAATCAGTGCTAATGAGCTGAAAATTTGATCTTTTAATATTTATAACTTTTGATAGGAAACTCTGTTCGAAACGTTTAAATACAATCCGAAAAGCTTATGAAAAGATCTATATGCTAACTCAATTGAAATACGTGAGCCGAGCTTATGTCCTTTAAGTTTGAACTGAAAGTCGTGAGCTGGGCTGGCGCCCTTCAATCTTGGTTGGACGCGGTCAGCTGTCGGACATAAAAAAATATATACTTTAAAGGACGTGAGTCCGGACTACGCCCTTCTCATGACCCTGTGTGAAAATAAAGTTAGGACGTGACCCTTAGTGTAGATGGGGCCTTTAAAGAGAAGGGATCAGTTGACAATGAGTTATTTTGACAACCTTGACAATGGACCTCTAAATAAATATAAAAAAAAAATCTTAAAAATGAAAAAAATTTATAGATGTGTTCTTCTACCTTTAGATTGATGGTCATTCAAATTTCATGCAATTTTATTATTGTTTGATAGCCCGTCAAAGACTATCAAATTTTCATATAATTTATAATGGTTCTAATTTAACGGTCTTTGATGGACTATCAAACGATAATAAAATTACATAAAATTTTAATGACCATCAATTTAAAGTTAAAAGAACACATCTATAAACTTTTTTATTTTTAATTTTTTTTATATTTATTTAGAGATTCAAAATAACTCTTATCAATGGATCCGCACTCTTAAAAAAATTCTCGAGCTGTGGAATTTTTACTTAAATGGCCCAAGACCAGATAATATCTACAGAGACGGCCTAAAAGTAAACTTATTTTCACAAAAGGCCTAACAAATGGCGTGAGTTGAACTCACACCTTTAAAACTTTATTTTTAAAATGTAACCGTTATAACGTTCGTTGTAACATCGGCTGCTAAGGTTCAAGTCTAAAGGGCGTGAGTTGAATTCACGCCCTTTAGGTCTACCTACCGTATTTATGTCTTACTTTTTCATTTTCATTGTTTTTAAGTTGTAACATTCGCTGCAATTGGGCCCAGGTCTAAAGAGCGTGAGTTGAACTCACGCCCTTAAGACTTTCAATTTTCAACCTCCCACCAGCTGTATTTATTACTCTCCATCTCCTTCTACTACCCATCCAACCCAGCAACCATCACATTTCACTCGCCATTTATCTAAAAACTCACAAATCTACTAATATCTTTCTCGTTCTACTACCTCATCCAACCCCTTTTATGAGTGGTATTTTCAAACATCACATTTATTTCTATTGTGAGTAATATTTCTCTCTTATCTAATATTTTTCTAATTTAAGTTCATATTCTCAATTCAAAATGTGATGTAGGAAGCATTGAATAATGTTCATCAACAATTTGTTCACAGGCGGTAGTGTACAACACGGACATTTCGGGGTTTTCTACTCGCAAGGTCCAAGATTGAATTTCACGGTAAATGAAGATATTACTCTCTCTCGATTAAGAAATAAAATTTATAGAGTTTTGGGGCTTTTGGAGATACAATCTAATTTAAAAATTTGAGTTAAGTTCAATGCATTACCCCCATCATGTGTTTTTTTTTTACCGAGATTGAGTTATTGAACAATGAAACTTGGAGATTTATTGTATAAAATATGGGTAATTGGAAGGTAATAGAATTATTTATGGACCCGAAATCTAAATTGGGAACAAGTGTTTCTTAACCCAGATTAACACAAGCATTTGTTAGTAGCAGTTGAGACACGCCACACGAAGAACATCAAAGACCATCATATTCACCAAATCCTACAACACATATGCACCTATCTCCTGACTGTAATAATGATGTGGATGTGGATGCAGATGCAGATGCATTTGAGTTTGATATCACATTAGATGACATTTCCCCTTTTGAAAGAGTTGGGCATATGATATCATCGGATGATACTCTGATTGGTAATACTTGCTCTGATGAACAATTTAATTTTATGGATTTTAATGATATGGAGGAAACCAATGAAGATATTATTGAAGAGTTTAACATGGATAACAATGATAATTATCCCGGATGGTTACTCAAGGACCGCTCAGATTCACACCCAGTTGCATCGTTTAATGCCATAGAAGGAATTATAGAATTTATTTGTGATGGTAACTATTTTAATGATATGAATTATGCAACTGATGATAACTTAGCAGTTGACCAAGTATTTTGTACTAAGGATCATTTGAAATGGGTAGTGCATGATTTTCATATTAGAGCAAACTGTACATTTCTTGCTAAAAAGACCAACAAACAAGTGTATATTGTTGTATGCACGAATCAAAATTGCAAATGGAGGTTGTATGCAATTCGTTGAAGTTATGATGACGCTTTTGTAATAAAGAAATGAAAAGGACCACACTCATGTATTATCTCGGGGGATAGACTAGAGCATCCGTAAATCACAGCATATTTCATAGTGATAGCTCTAGGTTGGTGGCATTAAAGGTTAAAATAGTGCAAGAATGTAAAGAACCTAAGGTAGAAATGTATAAACCTATTTGGGGTTTAGTGTTCAAGTGTAATGGCAGCGGAATACAATTTAATATGATTCAATTCTCACAAGAATATAGCAAACAAATAATTATGAGAAAAGAAAAGAAAAGATCAAACAAGAACACAAGATGTAACGGAGTTCGGCTTACAAATGTCTACATCTTCGGGACTCTCAACCTCCAACAATTGAGGTTGAGCCTAAACACTAAACACTTGTACAACTTGATCTCTTACACAAAAATGGGATGCCAAGCCTACCGGTAACAAGAGTGACAACACACTCAAAATAAGAAGTGAGTGACAACACACTCAAGAAAAAGGTGAGCACTACAGCTCAAGAAAGATTACAAGAAGATCACGAAGGATCAAGTTGGGAGAATAGAGAGAAGCTAGATTGAGCTTAAATAAGAATTTGGCTAATTGAGTGTTTCAATCTCTTGAATTATCTCCCTCACTTTGTATATGGCTAGTAAGTTCTCTAGAGTAATGATTTAGCTAGATGGATCTTGTTCTTCTTAATCAGTGAGAGAGATGATCCTTTTAAAATAGATCTTCTGAAACAGCTGAAGAAACTATTTTTGGCCTGAACCGTTATAACAGTTTGGGAATCGTTATAACGGTTTAGAAAGAATAGTCATTGGATCAATTAAGCTGAAATATTATAACGATTCACTGAATCATTATACATTTCATAAATCATTGCAACGATTACTGAATCATTACATAACGATACGCTCTGGTTTCTATAAGAATTTTTTTGCCTTAGAATATTTTTGAGTATTGGGATGAACTGTTATAACGATTCACTGGGCAGAAGCATTTTCTCTGTTGTTTAAGCTCAATTTATCTTAACCAATTCAACCCAGTTTGAGTCTAACTAAAGCTAAGCCTAATGCAGTCTTGATTAAGCTCTTGTATCCCATCATTAGTCTTGGTTATTGTGCACTAATCCATTTATAAGTTAATCCCTGCACAAAACTCAAACAAGACAAATTATAAAATTCAAGGTTGTTTTGCAAATCGACAAATCAAAGAAAATGTCTAGTGTAACACATAACATCATTAATACGGGAGCATGTGAAATTCAATGTGAAGTACAAAATCATAGATATTAAAGTGATGGTAGAGCAAATGTATCATTTCAAGGTTAATTATATGAAATGTTGGCATGCGAAGGAAATTTCAATTGCACAGTTATTTGGAGGTTGGAAGCAAGCTTACAATCTAATTGTTCCCTTATTGGGAGCAATGCAAAATAATAATCCGGGCACAAAGGTTGAGTGGTTCACTGTACCAACAAATAATTCTAATTATAGGGTTCTTTCAAGGTGTATGTTGGGCATTTGGTCAGGCTATTAGAGCCTTTAAACATTGTAGACCCGTCATTGGGATCGATGCCACCTTTCTTTCGGGTAGATACAAAGGAAGACTCATGACGGCTTACGGCTATGATGCCGAAGACCAACTGGTACCATTTGCTTTTAGATTATTTAATAAGGAGACTAATCTATCATGGGAGAGATTCGTGAAATTTGTTCATCAAAAAGTTATTGGCTCTATGTGTGATTTCAGATAGACATACATCAATTTTAAGAGTTTTTCGAGAAGTAGATCTTGGCTGGCATGAGAATGCTAGACAAGCATTTCACATGTATTGTTCTAGGCATATTTGTTAAAATTTTCAACGTCATTTTAAAGACAAGGAACTTACTAAGAGGGTTAGGTTTGCTATTCGATAAAACCAACCACGTAAGTTCTAAATGAGAATGAGAATATTATAACAAAAGAACCCCGAAGCGGTAAAGTGGTTAAATGATATTGGCATGGTCGATGATAATCATGACCCGCATTATGATCCGTGGGCATATTCTTATGACCAAGGCGGTCGACGTTGGGGAATATTAACAACTAATGGTCCTGATTACTTAATAATATTTTTAAAGAAGCTTGTGAATTACCGGTAACCTCTATTATTGAGATCACATTTTATAAGTCGGTCAAATATTTTGTGGAGAGGAGAACCAGAGTGGAATAAATTATTAGTGAAAATCTTGTCTTTGCCCGAAAGGTGGAGATATTGCTAGAAAAAAATGATTAAAATGAAACACACACAAAGTCACTCCTTATAGAGATGCCCGAAAATATGAGATTATAACCAAGGAACGAATGAAGAGAAATAAAATTAAAGGTGGAAAAAAGCATTGGGTTAGACTAGAAACTCAGGGAGGGACATGTACATGTCAAAAACCACAATTGACAGATGTACATTGTTCTCATGTGTTAGCGGCTTGCGCAACACAAGGAATAAATAGCAACCAACATGTGGTCTCTTTTCTCCATGTGAGTGAATTGATGGCAACATGGGAACCTAAATTTTATTATTATGGAACCGTGAAACATGGCCATAACATGAAGGACCCACACTTGTTCCGGATCCTTCGATGTACATGATCCAGATGGGTCACCGACAACACATACGAATCCATAATGAAATGGATGAGATGAGTCAATAAAAACACACATATAGATGCACATGATGTGGCCAACAAGGACATAGTCGAAGGACTTGTACCGCTAACCCGAATAATGAAGGTACTACTGAAAATCATAGTTTTAATTATCATTATTTTTGCTATTCAATTTTATTAATGACTTTTTTTTTGTAGATGCTTGATTGTGCTATTTCAATATGCAAATGGATGCTTTGTATTATCTATTAATGTAGTAGTTAAGTACTGATTGTATTATCAATTAATTAAACTTTGTATTGTACATTTTATTATTTAGTTATAAAGATTGAGTGCTTTATTAATTTGATTATATTGTCTATTATAAAGGTTGAGTACTTGGATTGTATTATATAGTAATATGGGATAATGAAATGGCCCATGCACCTCTAAAGGGCGTGAGTTCAACTCACGCCCTAAGAGCTTTTCACTCTCAGCCCTAGTTCCAGAGCGCATCCACATCTAAAGGGCGTGAGTTGAACTCACGCTCTAAGAGCTTTTCACTCCCAACCCTAGTTCCAAAGCGTATCCACCTCTAAAGGGTATGAGTTCAACTCATGCCCTTAGAGCTTTTCACTTGCATCCCTATTTTCAGAGCGCATCCACCTCTAAAGGGCGTGAGTTTAACTCACGCCCTAAGAGCTTTTCACTCCCAGCCCTAGTTCCAGAGCGCATCCACCTCTAAAGGGCGTGAGTTCAACTCACGCCCTTAGAGTTTTTCACTCGCAGCCTTATTTTCATAGCGCATCCACCTCTAAAGGGCGTGAGTTAAACTCACGCCCTTAGAGCTTTTCACTCTCGGTCCTAGTTCCAGAGCGCATCCACCTCTAAAGGGCGTGAGTTTAACTCACGCCCTTAAAGCTTCAATTGTTCAGCTGATTACTCATACATTTAAACTCACCCCTTTCAGATAATACATCACACAAATTATATATTTAACATATAAATAAATAAATACCATCAAAAGATAATACATCACAAAGTTCATTTAAGTAGTTAATACATCACAAATTATTCAATTAACTAAATAACACCATAAATACTTAATTAACTAAATAAAATATCAAACTTTATTCAAACATCACAAAGTTCATTCAAACATCAAATAAACCCTAATATCTACCCCAGCCCCTATTTCTCCCACGACCATGCGTATCATATGCTGATGGAGTAAATGCATCCCGAGGCCTGGCCTGCCTACGTGGACGCTGCTATGGAGCCACATGCGTACCTTATGTCGGATCTTCAACTTGAGAATATGGCTCTTCAGTAGGTTGTTGACTAGAAGATTCACCTCGCTCATGCACACCTTGGTTAGAAGATTCTCCATGTTCCCATACACCTTCTTGTGAAAGTTGTGCGGATTCCGGTCGGTACATTGGCCCAACCGGCATGAAGCTAGCATAATTTGATCCAAGTAATTGGTTCATCCAGTCATAGTCTTCGGGATGAACACGCATGCTCTCGGCTAGTGACGGCTCGAAGTCATCCTCTTGTATGTTATGTTGTTGTATGAATTGGTTGAAAACTGCTCCTTGGTTAACATCTTCTAAGTTTTCTCTACACGTGCGTAGAACGCGTCTAGCAAATGCACGCATTGCTTGGCTTGCTAAGGCTCCCACAACATCCCTTGCTAGTGCCAAATTACCAATGACCTACAAAGAAATATTAGAATAAATAAACAAAGCCAAAATCATAAAACTTGATACAAAATAAAAAGGGTAAATAATATTTTATCGTTTGCTGCATTGTTTCACTGTTCATTGAGAAGCTTAAATGTAATTTTGAACCAGATGGTGTTGGTGGATGATTGTGAATATTGGCGGCGGTCGAGCCACGCCACCACACGGTCTGCATGACTTCACGATTAAACCATGCCATATAATTATGTCATGCCCTCACATCCCATAATTCATCATGCGACACAATGGATTGCATTTGTGCCGTCCATAACTCAACATAATCCGTGTGCTTTACATCCCACATTATTTGTGAGCGAGGCTCGTGATGAATATTATGTAACTCATCTGAAAAGTTTGGGTGCGGAAGAGGAATAAGTTGCTCTATACCAAATTTTCGCATTACTCTTTCCGGGGTATACCACTCAACCATCCAAAATAAAATTAAAGGTCCATTGTAGAACCACATCTCACACTCAGTGTCAAAATAATATATCTCCGATAACTCTTGCATAACATCCTGGTAGGGCCACCAGTTTACTTCACTGTCAGTTAAGGTGTCGATCCAACGTCTGTATAATGTAATACTTCTATGGGGTTCATCTGCAAACACATGGGACGCTCTCCAACGTGCCCCAAATGCTTCACCTTGTAAACCATTTAATAAAAAGTGAGGGGTCGGTCTTCCCAAGGGAAATCGGGTCCAAACTCACATTTACAGCAACACGAGTGGTCCCGATATCTCTATTGCATCATTCTCCAAAGCCTCACACAACTCTCTATATAAATGTGCAAGCACTGCAGAAGCCCAACTATACCGAGGGGGGCTATCAATATTGCGTATAAATTGGAGATACATTGTCTGGATATACCCGAAATGGTCTAAAAACATAACAGAAGAAAATAAATCCATCATATATGCACGCACATAATATTCAACTTCTTAAGCACCAACATTATCAAGTAATCTAGCACGAGGACGACTTATATCATTTTCATTTTCGGAACCCATGGCTCACACAACCAATTAGTACTCATGTGATATGTACCTGGCGGTCGACGAAATGAAGCCCATTCAAGACGATCAAAAGCTTACAACACATCCTCCTCCCAATTATCATCTGCAAACCCTATGATTGGATACTCGTTGATTGGTAGCCCCACAAACAACTCACATCTTCTAATGTCACCGCCATTTCACCGACAGGGAGATGAAATGTGTGGGTCTCACGTCTCCACATTTCTATAATTGCACTTATCAAGTCTCGATCTATTTGTATAGTGCAGATGCTTGCTGGCCGATCCAAACTAAATCTTTCAAGTATTGGCATTATTTGTTCATTCGGCGTGGACCTCATTCGTGTGACTCTTGTATTCAATAGCATCTCGGGCTATCAAATAAAACTAACTATTATTATTTTCCTTTCAATATAAAATGATAAGTAAATAACTTAAATAAAACTTACATTCCGGTAGGCTCGATTTGACGCATGAGTCTCATTTCTTGTCAATAATGAGCCTTGGTAAGCTTCCCTTGCGCCATCATGACGCTCACGACCACGACCACGAACACGACTAGGACCACCTCAAGTCATTTATATAAATTAAGTAATTACCAAAATTAGCTTACAACTATTTATTACACAATTCAATATCTTATATTTGTCATTACTATAATTATTTTTGCTATAATATTTACATAATTATTATATATATATAATAAATAAATAAAGAAATATTAATGATAAAGATATCATTTATAACCACAATAGAAAATTATAGAATTATATTTTATATCAACATTATTATAATTTTCATTACATACATAACCCTAAACCCTAAAATTCAAATAAACCATAATTTCAATAAACCCTAATTCAAATAAACCCTAATTTATAATCCCATTACATCATCACATTACATTTCTAAATCAAATAAATGCTAATTCTAACAATATATTTTCTAACAACATAAATTACTAAATATCATCACATTACATCATCTCTTAATCCAACAAAATGAATTAACTAAATTAAAAATCAATATAGTTTGCTAACCTTATGGTATTTTTTCTTCAATTATAGCTTCAAAATCGACTTCTAATGGTGATCTTCAACTCTTAGAACCGAATTTTAATGGAGGTTTGAATGGTGAGAGATGAGAAGGGTTTTAGTGGGAGAATTAGAGGGGAATAGAGAGAAATGGCATGAGAGAATTGATGGAAGGGATTAAATAGGGTGTTTGTGGGAAAAATTTTAGTGAATTTTGGAGTATTTAGGGTTTGAGATGAAGGGGTGTGAAGGGAAAAGTCGGAAGAGGTGAAGGAAGGAGAAGAAATGTGAGAGAAGAGAGATTGAGTCGGCTGGAAATAAAGCAGCGGAAAAATGGGCTGAAGGAACTCACACCCTTACGTTTTTTTTGTCGCTGACATGTGGGGTCAGGAAAATAAAACGATTGAAGGGCGTTGATTCCGGTCACGCTCTTTAGGTTAAAAGTTTCGCTCGGGTATAGGGTGCAGGCAGACAAATATTAGATTCAATGGCGTAAGTTCAACTCACACCTTTAACTAGGCTGTTTGTAAAAATAACTTACTTCTTAGACAGTTATGTCTAAGAATAGTTAAATTTTATATTTGGGTTGTTGAAGTAAAAATTCCCGAGCTGTAGTGGGACTTTTTACTTAAAGAGCCTAATAATCAATGTTATCTACAGAACCGGCCTTAGAGCAAAGTTATTTTCACAAACGGTCTAAATAAGGGCGTGAGTTGAACTCACGCCCTTAAACCTCCATTTTGCCTGCCCGAACACTGCCCAAAAAAACAAAGGGCGTGAGTTGAACTCACGCCCTTTAGACGTTGATGTGCTCTTGTTGTTATCTTTCAAAAACACCGAAAGTGAAAAAAAATGATATAAATGCGATATGTGAACTTAAAAGGGCGTGAGTTCAACTCACGTCCTTTGGGTCATTTTGCTCTCTTTTGTTTGGGGAGCGGGCGGGCAGAGAAAATAGTGTTTTAAGGGCGTGAGTTGAACTCACGCCCTTTATTAGACCGTTTGTGAAGATAAATTTGCTCTTAACCGTCTGTAGTTAAGATCAGTTTTTGGGCCGTTTTAAAAAATCCGCTGTAGTGTCATACCTCCTCTCAGTTTTCGTCGAACTGGAGAGTGGAGTTAAAAAACCAATCCCGTAAGGTCGTCTCCGTCTATATTCTGTCTGCTTCCAGATCGGCCACTCCTCTAAAACCCTTCTCTCCCGATCGAAGATCAAAATCCACCTTCTTCCACGCCTGATGAAAACCTAAGAAAGAAAAACCGTTGATTGCCAAATCTGATTTCTGACACTAATTTGACTCACGCCATGGGATCCAGTTCCAATGCCTCATCTCCCGTCAACTCCGTTCTCTCTTCTTTCCCTACCCTCAAAGCACTGAAGTTCAAGACCAAACAACAGGAGCTGCTGATCCGAGTCTCTGCTCTAGCACTGATCTATGTGCTCGCCTTCGTGGTAAGGTTGTTTAGTGTGCTGAGGTATGAGTCCATGATTCACGAGTTCGATCCGTACTTCAACTACCGAACGACGCTCTTTCTGACGAAGAATGGCTTCATGGAATTCTGGAATTGGTTTGACTCGGAGAGCTGGTAAAGTACCTCCACGATTTGACATGCTTTGGTCTAAATTGAGAATCTTACTGATTGCATTTTGTTGGGATCGATTTTTTTCCAACAATTTTCATATGATTTTCAAGCTGATTGATGGGAGCTTTGCTAGATCGGTGTTCTGCGAGTAGTATTTTCTTTCTACTAGGTTGTTCCATAGCTTAGATACATGTTTTTTTATGCCTAAGTGATGCATTGAAATTATCGAGATTAGTCTGGCTATGTGACACTGAAAATGCCGATATGCATAAGTTTTGTTCTGATTCTTGCTTAGAAATGTTCTGCATAGATCAAGGCTGGATGGAGGTTAAAAATCTTGCCCAACCAAAATAACAAAGCAAATACCTTGAGCAACATAATATCACATGCTGATACCTTACTGTATATCTGATTTGACTTAAAGTCATATTTCTAAAGAAAGTTTTATAAATCTTAACTAACATAACTATCCACCACTTGCATCAACACAGGTATCCACTTGGCCGTATCATTGGTGGAACCCTCTACCCTGGCCTTATGGTCACAGCTGCATTAATCCACCGCATTCTCCATTTCCTCTCGTTTGCAGTTCACATCCGTGAAGTCTGTGTCTTGACTGCGCCATTTTTTGCTTCCAACACTACCTTAGTCGCTTACTTCTTCGGAAAAGAGATCTGGGACTCTGGGGCAGGCCTTGCGGCTGCAGCGCTGATTGCCATCTGTCCTGGATACATTTCCCGCTCAGTGGCGGGTTCTTATGATAATGAAGGAGTTGCTATTTTTGCCCTTTTGTTCACCTTTTATTTATTTGTTAAGGCTGTGAATACTGGGTCATTGGCTTGGTCGTTGGCTTCTGCTTTCGGTTACTTTTATATGGTGTCGGCATGGGGTGGATATGTCTTTATTATAAACTTGGTGCCATTGTATGTATTGGTGCTGTTGGTTACTGGAAGGTACTCCATGAGGTTGTATGTGGCATATAACTGTATGTATGTGCTGGGGATGCTGCTGGCCATGCAGATTAGGTTTGTCGGGTTTCAACATGTGCAATCAGGAGAGCATATGGCTGCTATGGGTGTGTTTTTCCTTTTACAGGTATTTTTTTCCTTCCATTCTGTTTGGATCAAATATTTCTTTGCTAGACTTGCTTGTTAGATGAGTTATAACTTATAAAGCTGATTTAGGCTATTTGAAGAGATGTTGGTGTTGATTAAACCTTTCTGAGGTACTTTATTCTAAGGAATCATAGAAGAAGAATCTGTCTTTAAATACAGATTTTGTTGGTTTCCATAAAGAATTATTAATTCTATTGGAAATATTGATATTAGTACACCAAAACTAAAGATTGTTACAACAGCTTCATAAATTCCTTCTTATTTTTATATTGTTTTTGTACTGTGCATTCTTTGGTAGTATATTATCTGTTGTGATCTTAGCAGAACAAGCACTTTTCTTTGCAGGTGTTCTACTTTTTGGACTGGGTCAAATATATCTTAAACGACATCAAATTATTCCACTCCTTTCTTCGAATCACCTTGACATGTGCAATCACAGTTGGAGTGCTAGCTCTTAGCATAGGCACCGCATCAGGCTACATCTCTCCATGGACTGGTCGCTTCTACTCCCTACTTGACCCCACTTATGCAAAAGATCACATACCCATTATTGCATCTGTTTCAGAGCACCAACCGACTGCGTGGTCATCTTTCATGTTTGACTTTCACATACTTCTCTTCCTCTTCCCTGCCGGTTTATATTTCTGCTTCAAGCGCCTCTCTGATGCTACCATCTTTGTTGTGATGTACGGACTTACTAGCATGTACTTTGCGGGGGTGATGGTCCGGCTTATCTTGGTGGCTGCACCAGCCATGTGCCTTGTCAGCAGCATTGCTGTGTCTGCTACCGTGAAGAATTTGAGCTCTTTGGTCCGTGCCAAGAGTAAGAGTTCTCAGGGTTCAGGCAAACCGCTTACTGGATCAAAGGCTGCTGCAAAGGTTGGTTGATTTTATATAACATAAAAAGAGTCTACGGAATGTCGTTACTGTTTAGTAGGTGAGTTTTGACTGCAAAACTGTTGTCTTTTGAGCTGGATCAAAAAGCTTTCAACTCCGAGCAATAATATTTTTTTGCTCAAAAACTCGGGTTTTCCAACAAGCATAATCTTCATTCTGTGTCAAAAATTCACAATAGTCTGTTGACTTATTTTCATCTTTACAGGCTTCAGCTGATCAATCCCTTCCCTTCCAAAGGAAAGGTGCAATCGCCCTCCTTCTTGGTGCCTTGTACCTGCTCTGCCGGTATGCAATCCACTGCACATGGGTCACGTCAGAAGCATACTCATCCCCATCCATTGTCCTGGCTGCTCGGGGCCATGGAGGCGGGAGGGTCATCTTTGATGACTACCGTGAAGCCTATTATTGGCTACGTCAGAACACCCCACCAGATGCAAAAATCATGTCATGGTGGGATTACGGCTACCAGATCACTGCCATGGGGAACAGAACTGTGATTGTGGATAACAATACCTGGAATAATACACATATTGCCACTGTGGGGCGAGCAATGTCATCTTATGAACATGAGGCATATGAGATTATGCTCTCACTGGATGTTAATTACGTGCTGGTTGTGTTTGGTGGTGTGACTGGTTACTCTTCTGATGATATCAATAAGTAAGACAATTTTCCTTTCTGCCTTGGAATTTTTTAAGGACTTGAAAAAGTTTGTCATAAACTGATTATTTTTCCTTTGCCCTTGATTTTTTACAAGACCTACTTTGGCTGTAAAAAAATAGTTCTTACCTGATCTCAGAATACTATGTGAAATTTTTATATTAAAATAGACTTATAAATTTTGCTATACTAAAAAATAAAAATATGCTATTGTAATGTTTTATGGAATATCACTGAATTACCAATGTAATTGTCCTGAGTGGAGAAAGTGATATTTGGCAATACATTTGAAAAGGCATGAATTTCTGGAGTAATCAAGTGATGAGCTTTTGCAAGGAAATGGAAGATTCTCCTTCTGCATTGGGAAATTAAATTTGTGAGAGGAAGCGGGGAATCTTCTTTCCCACTACCCTTTTTTTTTTTTTTTTATTGTAGGCCCTCTTTATAATATATTAGAGGCTGGGCCCGACATCCATTCTTTTAAGGTGCCAATATCCTCTCCTAGTGTTCGCTGGGGTTTGAACCCACGACCTTAGTGGTAGCGGTGGTGTCACGACTTCCCTTTTCTTTAAACCATGGAAAGTGGAATGTATATTCAAAGTGCAAACATCCTCTAATTTTATGTGCATGGTAGTATAAATCATTCGTCAGTTCTGCAAGTCATTGAATTGGGCTGAATTTTCTGTGTTGAACATTTGCAGATTCTTATGGATGGTACGTATTGGTGGTGGTGTGTTCCCAGTAATTAAAGAACCTGATTATCTTGTGAATGGTGAGTTCCGTGTTGACAAGGGTGCTGCGCCAAAGATGCTCAACTGTCTAATGTAAGTTCGTTCTCTTCTGTTAGATGACTGAAGTTTGTCCTAGCTAGCCATGTTTTTGCCAAGTGTTATGAATTATTGTTGAAGTACTTCTCTCAGTTAGATATTGCCAGAATTTTGTGATTGGTTACCAAGTGTTATGATTGCTAGAATCCTTGTAAAAATAGAACCAAGATTCTTAAAAATAAAAAAATTTATTTGATCATTTCCAATTGTATGAAAAACACAATATAAGAAGTCTCTGGATTTCAGCATTTAATTGCTTTATTAGCTAAAAGAACCTTCTTTTTTTTTCCTAACTGAGCAGGTACAAGCTTTGTTATTATCGTTTTGGGGAGTTGACCACAGAGTATGGGAAACCACCGGGGTAAGATGTTTTGTGCATATATTTTCCTTTTGTATATTTCTTGCATAGTGGCATTTCTATTGTTTTTACTGAATTAATAATCCTTACTCATAGGAACAATCCTTTGGATAGCCATAGGACTATTCACCTGTAGAAATTATGGAACATTGAAACTATTATGGATCTATATCATGAAATATAAATTATCAAGCGCTCTTCCTTTGCTTATTGCTATGTGCCCTTGTAGGTATGATCGTGCAAGAGGTGTGGAGATTGGAAACAAAGATATAAAACTCGAGTATTTGGAGGAGGCATTCACAACTTCAAATTGGATTGTGCGGATCTACAAAGTTAAACCACCAAAGAATAGGTGGTGAGATCTTCTACATCCACACTATTTTATTGAGCTTCTTTTTCAGTCTACAAGGAAATAATGTACTTCTAGCAGAAGAGAGACTTGAGGTAGATGAAACAATCGGCCTGCATTAGATTTTCCTTGCATACTTAGAGACTTTTTGATTTAGACAAAAGCTAGATTATCGTTGCTATGGTTTGTTTAGAACAGCAAATTTTGAGTGATGTGCCCCCTTGTTGATTACTGAATTTCTTATGATGTATTAGATTTCTTCTTACTCTGCGCAGGAATGAATTTTCAGTTCTAGATAAAATTTTGCATTAATGACTTGTACTTACTACAGCACAGAGAAACCTACCAGGCCGCTACATGGACTACTGTAAATAAAAGAGAAGGCCTAATTTCCGTACAAAAACAATCCTAATATGAGTTCATAGGTTATGAGGTAAAAAGGCGAGTTAAAAGAAAATTCTGTTCTAAAAAAAAAAAATCTGTTGTAAATTTACACGCTTCAACAATTTACCCCGGATTGACTCAGAAGGAAATTACACAGGTTATATGCATACGTAACAGTAGAGTTCAAAAAAAAATTGAAGAAAGAACAAACAAAATATATCTATCCTTTTGTTTTGCGCCCCTTCATTTCAAGTAGTTAAACTATTCCCCCAATCGCCATCCCAATTATGAACCAAGTAGCCCCCAGCTAACAAAATCTGCATCTCAAAATTGTTAGCAATTCTTTGATAAAAAAAAACTGATAGCAATTCGCATTGCCATTTCCCCGCCCACATGTTGTTCCACTCCAAGTCCTGACATGTTAATGTTCTCCCCTTGGCACGCCACAACTGATGATGCTAGAATCTCCATGATCGAAGGAATTCTTACATCCAACCTGAATTTCATTGTTTCCACAGTACCTTTTGCTTTTTCTGAACTATGTTCCTCTGGAGAAACACTAATAGGGGATTTCAATGAGGCTTTACTAGTACACTTACTGTTGATTGATGGAGATGGAAGGTTGTGATCTGGACTCCAGTACTTTTCACTATGGCTGGGTTCAAGGTGGGGAGGGTTGTTGCCTTGTTCCTTCCATCGTGTGGCAGCCTCTAGAAGCCTTTGTGGGCGTTTAATCCTTGTGTAAGTGGGCTTATCTTGGAAGCAAGGCATTCTCACTGCTAGTTTCTGGCTTGAATGGTTGCCAGTACCACCAGTTTGAGATTGATCTTATCCCTTGAACAGCAGAAATTCTAGATCCTCGTAGGATTTCTGATTCCTGATTGTTGTTCATCCAAGGAAGTAGATTTCAATGTTTGAAGGGAAATAATTCAATTTTCACATGGTTAATGTAAAGAAATGTTACTTTTGGCAACTATGTGTAACAACCATCCGTTTTTTAATAGAAAGATAAGAGTTTTAACCTTCAATTTTAATTGGTATTTATGGAAGCTTAACTTTATGATTTTTTAGAAATCGTTCTAGTTAGGTACTACTTAAACTACTAAGTTATTTGTAGCCATATGTTTTTTCAATGCTAATTAAAAAAATGAGTTAGACAAGCCATCATCTAGGTGTCTATATAATCCTTGTGGATCCAGCATGTCAAAAAAGAATAGATACAAAGTTAAATAAGTGGACATGTATTAGCATTGTGATGGATTTAAACCTAGGCGCATTCAAATGATTAAATGATTATAACAACCTTTTGATAATTAAATTTGAATACAAACCTTTAATTGTTGGGGAAAAAATTACGGACTTTCAAAGAAATTCTAACATGTGCAATGATTTGGAATGA
Organism: Schoenoplectus tabernaemontani; assembly: GCA_037127355.1. Classification (NCBI taxonomy): domain Eukaryota; kingdom Viridiplantae; phylum Streptophyta; class Magnoliopsida; order Poales; family Cyperaceae; genus Schoenoplectus; species Schoenoplectus tabernaemontani. The sequence continues at coordinate 10,251,971 of CM073748.1, forward strand.
CGAGGAAATCGAGTTAATGAATTGAAAGTCAGATGTAAATTGCGAAATGGAGGAACCAACACTAGTGAAAGAGGAACACATTCTAATATGAAACTCCACACATTCAGTTTTTAACTCAATTTCAAACTATTACGAATCAAATTGAACTAAACAAATTGAATTTTGAACTCTTATTTTAGTTTGAAACTCCCTATCTATTTCAAATTAAACTAATTTAATTATATTTCAAATCAAACTTAAACACTAGCTAGTTCGATTAAATTCAATTCTTTTCCTACCTGCAACGCAACAAAAAATCGGCACACATTGAAAAATAATCAAATCCTGGCCAGGCAAAGAAAGCACAAAAAGACTAAACTTGGTACATACATCACCTGATACTATTCTCAAAAAAAAGAAGAAGAATCACCTGATACAATCAACTGGGCAAGTTTGAATGGCCTAAAAAAAAAATTCTTCTCGATCAGCCCACCGTCCGACAACTCGTTCACAACCATAAACCGACTCGATTTCAAATGTTTTGCTTGCAAATAAAGCACACTTCAACACATTTCACTTCATCAACAAAAACAGCACGCTGTTCATCCTCTGGACCGGACCAAAATGAGTAGAGTGGTTTGCTGTGTAACCTTGGAATTCTGAGAGCTTTGCTTGCTCCTGTATGATCACAAATTATATTATCTATTTGTAAACAAAGGTTTATGTGGCGTCCCATTATGCTTAAATTAAAGTGATCTTCCAAGAATCACCTAGATTTACATCTTTGCCCTTTTCTTTTCTATGTCAGTGTCCTCCGCCTCCCCTTAGATCCAAATCTGTTATTATTCTTGAATAATAATAGGTCATACTTTTAAATTTAAAAAAAAAATAGAAAAAAATTATAAATATATATTTTTTTTTATATATTGATAGCCCGTCAGATTTCATACAATTTCATTAATGTTTAATAGTTCATCAAAAACTGTTAATTTGAAACTGTTGTAATCATTAATGAAAAATCATTAAATTTCATAATCTTTGATGAACTATCAAAAATTAATGAAATTGCATAAAATTTGACAAACTATCAATTTACAAGTAAAAAAATATATCTATAATTTTTTTTCTATTTTTAGAATTTTTAAAATATTTTTTAGATTTAAAAATAGAACGCTATTATTTTCAACAATAATAGCAGATTTAGATCCCTGCCTCCACACTCAAAAAGAAAAAGGAAATGGAAAAATGGAAAAAAAAATGCTATAGACGTAGATGATATCTATTAGTATCATTTTTTATGTTTCTAGCTCAAACTAACTGGGAGAGTCCAAATCTATGATTCCCATTTACAGTCTAATTGAATTGCTTAGCTTGATTTTTGCCCAGAAACTATCAAAAGTTTTATATTGTCCAAATAAACTGTAAATACAAAGGTCCAAGAAATTGTAAATACAAAGACCGGAAGACCTGATCATAGATGCATGAGGCGTGAGGCTGGGTCCATGAGGAGAGAATAAACCTCATTAAGCACAATAGGCATGTCATGACCGGCGGGCCCCACTATGTCAGGATGGCAGTGCTTCTGCAATGCTCTATAAGCCGCCTTTATCTCTGCCTGACCCGACGACCACTCTACCCCCAACAACTCACATCTCCATCACCCAAAGAGTTAGAAGAATTGGATGAAACTTAATTTGAAAGTGCGATAGTTTAGTTGCTCTGTTTTGTTTCGGACTGGTAAAGACCAGAGAATGAGAGAAGCTGTTTAGGAGAGAAGCATGCATCTGGGGAAAATGCAAATTTGGTAGAGGGGGGCTTTAGCGAGGTAGAAACTAGAAACTTATCAGCCGTTTCGCGTGATATTTTATATAACAGAAAAAGAAACCGCCCGTTTATTAATTTACGTCCAAATCAATTACAAAAACTTTTAAATTTATAAATAAAATTATTTTATTTTTAATAAAACATAATAAATTTTTAAATAAAAATGTATAATAAATATTTTTTTAATAAAAATAAATGATTATTAATTTATTTGATGGATAAATTTTTTAGACTCTCATTAATATATGATAAAAAATAAAAAATGAAATGGAGAAAAAAATAACATTGATTAAAATCTGATCCGCTAATTTTTAAAAATATTAATCTGCATCATTTGATATGGACGTTTTTAATCAATAAAAAGCTAAAACAATAAACAAATTTAGTATATACGTTTTTTATAATATAACATATATATATATATATATACTGAAAAGTGCTAAGAAAATATTTTCGAGTTCGAGTGTTATGTATGGCTGTAAATGAACCGAGTTCGAGCGAGTTTGGTTTAATTTAAACTCAACTCATAAAAATATGAGTCGAGCCGGGCTCGTGAAATGCTTCGAGATGAAAAGTCTAGTTCAAGCTTAGCTCATTACTATTTGAGCTGGCTCACGAGCCAATACATGTGTGTTGACTCGGTTTGACATTTATATTTGATAAATCTACAAACTACAAGGTTGATACATCTATAAGACTGGTACAAGAGTTAGAACAATATTGATATATAAAAAAACTATGTTTTTCAATGATATTGTTGCTACACTAATTTGAACGGATGGACTAATATAAAACTATTGAAACAAATATACGAGTTAAGTCATGAGCGAGTAAGAAACATCATTAAGCTGTTGAGATGATGAGGTGTGATAGGCCTCAAACTCATACACTTTTTACTAGGATTAATCTCATGAATTTACTAAATTTTAGGATAATTTAGTTATTTTACTTGCATTTATATCCTGAGATCGATATATTGTTATGTTTTATTTGCAAATATAGGAATCATGCAATTGGGATGATAATCAGAGCAAAATGAGGTAATTCAACACAATTGAGAAGAATTCGATGTAAACAAAATCAAGACGGATCATAAATAGTAAATCATATTAAATTTTAATCATAACTATTATGGAATGAATAAGATGATATGTTAATCTTGTAAAAATTATTCTTAACTTTTCAACGGATCTTAAATCATCAAAAATAGAGTTTGGATGAGAAAATTATGATCAAAATACAAACCACTGTACAATAGAATTGTCTTCATACGGGCCGTATGCCCCTGATCCAGAAATTAGAACAAAAATGACAACAGATAGTTGTTTGATTTTCTCACCTATATAAGGCACCTCCAAGGGCAAAATTCTAGCATCTTGATTGATGGATGTTGATTCATCTTGATTGATTGATTGATATATATTAATTGATCCTGATTGATTCTGATTGACTCCTCACCTATATAAAGCGCATCCAACAACCTTTCGAGGGCATCATGGGATCCGAGAAAACCCTAGCTGTCTAAGGTGGCCTTGAGAGTCATCTTTGAAGTTCAAAAGCAATTTTAGAGGAGAAAAGAGATTAGAAGACGAATTCAAAACCAATACTCAAGATCCGAGCGAAAAATCGAGATATTATTAGTGTACTCATCTTCTTCTTTTTCTCCTTCTTCTTGCATTGTTGGTTTGCTATGAAATTTTATTGTTATTATTTTATCATGTGTGGCTATACACCCTTTCTAAGAGCGATGACTTATAATACTTGAATCTCTTTAATTAATCTACTCGATATTTGATCTTTTTAGCAATTGCTTGTGTGATTTATTTTTTGAATTGATTGTTTACATGCTTGACTATAATAAGTCCTTATTGTGTAATTTACCTTAAGAATTATAGTAGATTATTGAAATATATTACTGTAATCTCCGACCTCGAAGGGTAAAATCTAGGTTTGCACTTACGGTCAAGTGATAAGTTTGCAACTTAGATGATTATACTTAGAACTTTATCAAATATTTATTTTCATCTAATATTATAGCGTCGGTCTTTGGTAAGGTTTTAACAGCAAATAACACAAAGGGTTTGAGCTCATAGGACGAGGTACTTAACCATAAAGTCTGAATAGTTTGAACATGACATTGATACACGAAAGCGCAATCAATGCTAAACTTGAATTGTTAATCTCACACTATATATTATCTAAAAAATAAAAAAAATAGAGTAAATTAATTAAGGAGTGAAGGGGGAAAGCCAAATTTTTAGTATTTTATCATTTGATTTAGAACATAATCTTTATTTATTATTATTTAGTATAATTCTAGTTTAGTCAAAATCAGCATATGTTAGTCTAGATTGGTGAAGTAGTGAGAGTCGATACTTCACCTTTGTCTTTGTGGATTCGACACCTCAGTTACTATCTGATAATGTCATATACTTTTGACCGAAATTAGGTACAAATTAGGATAATTATTAGTTATTGCATAAAATCCATCAGAGAGAATGAGAAAAAGATTATCGGGTTAGAGTTTGATGAAAAAAGATCATATAAATTATTATTATTCGAGCCGAATCGAGCTATAAACCGAATCAACCCAAATTCAAACTCAACTCATTTAATTATCGAGCTAAATTGGCTCGAGATATATTAGCTCGAGCATGAACCTGAGCCCAAGCCGATCTCGAACTAAACCATGAGCTCGTGTTTTTTTTGTAGCCCTAGTGTTACGTGAATCACCACCATGTTACAATAAGTTCAGAATGTATTAGACGAGTGATTCTACTTTTCTTTTCATATGCTGCTTCTTCGGGCTTGGTGGTAAGGGAATGGGTTAAGCCAGCTCATACCTCTCGGTCTTTTGGTGTTTAGTGAAAAGAGTATATGCGGAGCTCTATGTAGGCAAAGTGGGTCCCGACCCCTTATTTATTAAAAGTTGTATAAATAGAAAGTAAAATTTAATGGAGACTTATTTAATTTTTCATTACCACCACCCTCTTAATTGAGAATAAATGATATATATTTTTTTTACTAAATAGCATAAATTTTAGATTTGACCCTTTAATTTGATGTGAAGCTCCACCACTAAAAAGAGTGATTGTATACCTTAAATATGACAATATTTATCATATTTAGAAAGAAGGTCCATAACTATATTATCCTGGAAGAATATAACATGGAGGATCCTCTAGATCAATATCTTGCATTGGACTAGAATGCTAGGGAGTAATGCAATTCAACTCTTTTCAAAATGTTCATTTGGTTGACACTCCTTTTGTTAGCAAATTGGTTGATTATTTCTTTTTGATACTTGAGAAATCATATCTAACCTTCAGGCACAGCAAAAAGCAATGAACATAATATATAGTAACACTTGTTGCGCACCTTGCTATTGATTTTTGGATTCAAGTCTAGAAGATTTGAAAAAAATACACATTCTAAGGTATACATTTTTCAAAAAATTGCCTCAATAGACCTTTTTTCTTCTTTTTTTACTTGAGATGATAGCTGCTATGTGCCTCTGAAAAGAAGGCTGAGACTGCTTCTCAATTTATGCTTAGATGTCTGTAGAGATGTTATACCATCCAACCTACTTTTGCCACAAAAGATCCATGAATTCGAACTGTTGTGCATGTGTTCAAACTTCCTGACCCTATGATTAATAACATAGTTCTCTTTACTTGTGCTTTTTTATCTCTTACTCTAGTTTGTTTACCCACATAAGCAGGGGCTGAAGCTACTCTATAGAGTTGGGTCCCAGGACCTCACTGAGAATATAATTTTTATAAGGTATGTAGTGAAAAAAATAGCAAGGACCCCAATAAAAAAAAAGGGACCCAATCCTCTTTTCTTACCTTCGACTTCTGACTCATCGTTGGGCGTTGGCTGCCTGACTCGCTGCATCCGACGTGACTTTGGCACCTTTGTCAGATCGTCACTCAGTCGCTCTTATTGTCTTAATCGATTAGTCTCTCTCTAACTCATTTTTTTTCAATTTTGGAGTCATCGCTCCTTTATTGGGCAACAAAGTAGCCCCGCTCCTCTATTGGATAACAAAGAATAAAATTTCAGAATTATGTATAGGGTTGTTGTCTGTTGATCGTGAATATATGTTTATAGAAGTTAAGCTCTTAAGGACATTTTTTTTCTAAAATATAAGTTTATTAAAGAGCATTAATAAGAAAAGAACATGGTATAATTAAGTTGTGGCGCTAAGGTAATATAAATTAGCAAAATTCTCTCAAAATTCTTTGACCAATTTATTTCACTTAAAAAATGTAGAATTAGTAAGAGAAATTAAATTAGAATTTTACTTAAAAAATATTATTATTTTGTATTTCATAATATACATGCTAATTTTGGTATCAATTTTGCTAAACCTTGTATTTCAGAGTACACTTTGATGTCCACAATATGTCAAGTAAGACAACAAATTAGGGATGATAGTTATAATAATTTATAATCTTTTAAATGGGCAATTGAAGCATGCTAGAATTATTTTTCATCTTCTGTGATTATTATTTTTTGATAGTGCATGATGTTATTTCTAAATTTGTAATTCTTTTATTATAGGATTTACAATACACTCAATGTCTCAATCTAGTAAATTCACTCGAATAAATTTGAGTGAATTTAATCCTCCATTTGATCCACGAATATGAAAGCAAGTTTGTGAATATCACCCAAATGATCAACAACTTGTAAATGCATGAATGCATTTTATTTTATATTTTGGAATTATTATTTTGAAAGTTGTTAAGTTTAATTTGAGTTATCTTGAATTTTTGTGTTAAATTGAATTATTATTAGTATATTATATTTTATGACGATGAATTATCATTAAAAAAATTACGGGACCCCACTGAATCAAAATCCTGGCTACGCCACTGCACATAAGACTATTCACTCTCTATGAGAGATGCAGGATCCTTGCACTTTTATGGCTTGTTTCGCCCTCAACATGATGTCCGCATCTATTAACAAAGGATAAGTAAGTCGACATAACTCCATGCATATATTCTTTGGAGCTAGAACCAAACAGTGGTTTAAATAAATGAAAGAATCCATTTTGTTGTACATAGAGAGAAATATAGGATAACAAAGGTTAATGTAGCCTCCAGGGGAATTTTTTCTTAAAGGACTTTGAACAGTACTTTATTTTCATTACAGACCATGCTCTGAACTTATTTTCATAGAGTGCCATAGGAAGGGCGCAACACAGCTTCATGCCCTTCAAAGTATATTTTTCATACCCGATAACAGACCGTTCCCAACCAACATTGAAGGGCGCAAGCCCAACTCACGTCCTTCAATTCAAATTTAAAGGGCTGATAAGAAGTTTAAATGATATATTTTATGCATGATTTAATCTCAAAACTTAGTTTTTAGGGTTTAATTAGTGTCAATTAGGTTTAATTATGATTTATATTTTATAAGTTTAAGTTATTACTGTAGTGTTGTTTATTTTACATATTTTAGAAGAAATTAGAAGAAAAATAGTGTTCGAAAGCTCAAATCAGAAGTAAACTTGGCGAAACAAAAAAATCTGATTGCTTTTATACCTATTCGGACCGAACAAGAGGAGAAGACTAGTGCATTATTTTGACTTATTCGGACCGAATGCACATCTTATTCGGACCGAACAGAAGAAAAATCTAGAAAACATCAATACTTAGCCAAATTTTCAGTCAACAACTTTTATACCTATTCGGATCAAATGGACCTTCTATTCGGACAGAATAGGCAAACTATGAGCAATGCATGATTTTGCTATTTTTAGGCGGTTTCTTTGGTTTTTTGGTTTTATTTTTGGATTTCTTTATATAGATGGGTGAAGAAAACTGTGGGAGATCATCTTGGACATTATTAGAGAATTTTACAAAGAGAAAATATAGGAGATTTTACGTTTTTCTTCAGGAGAGAGAGAAAAAACAAATGAGATCATAATCGGCGTAACTTCTATCTTTTCTTTATGATTTCTTTTCTGTTTTTATGAATTTCATATGTAATTCTCTCTCTTCCATGAAAGAGTAGATTATGTTCTAGGGTTTAGGCATGTAAACTTGAAACTTAAAGTTTAATCGTACTTATTATTATTTTAATTGCTTTTGTAATTGATGTGTATTCTGCTAAACTAATAAATACCCTAATTTATACTCAATTTCAGCCGCAAGCACACATCTTAGTCAAGTAGTAGTTGGGGTGTCGAACCACAAGGACAATGGTGAATTACCGGTTCTCGTAAGTTTCACTAATCAAGACAATAGAACGAGAGTTTTGTATTAAACTAAGAGTGCATAAATCTAACAATAACGACTGAAAAGTTTATCAAATAGAGGATTCTAGGGCTTTTAGCTTCACTCTCACTCGTTTGGTCAATTCACTCTATTTGATCTTTTAATATGTTCTAGTATTTGTTTGGGATTCAATCTCATATTTTAGTATCAAATTTACACTTTCGTGATTTGATACCGTACCTAAACAATTCGAGTTTCACGATTAAGTACATCACCTTACAAGTCTAAGCCCATTAAGATCAGTGAATCATTTTGGCATAACCTAAATTTTGTACTTCGCCTTTCGGTACCTCACATAATTTCTAAGGTTTCTCGGTTTTCCCTTAGGTAATAAGTTTCACGATTAAGTACTTGGCCTACGACCTAAATCACTGTTTTGGATCAGAAGATTTCGTTCCAACTTTCGATTTTCGCTTTCACTTCTAAGGTAACATGTAGTTGATTAAAACTAAACATTCAATTTAAACAAAATGACAATCACAAAAAATAAGAACTGAAAGATCAAAACACAAGTAAAATTAAATCATCCGAGTTATCGAGTTTACACCTAGATCTCTAGAAGGGTGTCTAGCCAAAAAACATGTCAAATATTACATAAAGATTCATGTTTAAACAACAGCACAACATGAGAAAAGATTAAAGAAAAGAGTACACCAAGAAGATCTACGATTTCTCGCCTAGTTCTTGAGTTCTCCTTCAAATCTCTCTCAATGGTGTTCTTCCTCTTCTTTCTTGCTTAGGATCTATTCTCCAGTCAGTTGAGAGATGTTCTGGATGAAGGGGTGTTAAAATCTATTAATTCCAATGAGAAAACCGCTTTAAAACTGCAAGTTCGCGCTTCCAGCCCAGAAAATTACGGTCCGACATTTTAGAATTGTGGTCCGCAATTTTCACACTTTCTTATCAGAGCGAACCAGAGAGAAAATCCCATAATTGCGGTCCATAATTTTTGTCCAGAAGTGTTTTCACTTGATTTCTTCGTGTAGGTTCGATCCATCTCGTTCCAAGCATCATTTTTCATGTTGACATCCTTGTTTACATTCCATAACCTGCAAAACAATAAGAAATACAGCAGTATCTCGAACTCGACATAAAAACTGAATAAATTCTTAATAATTAACATAAAATGCACAGTTTTTGAGATAAAACACTAATCGCACATGATATATAATTGAGGCTTATTAGTGATTGAATTTCTGTGCATGGATTGAACTGTTATATGTTTGTATTAGTAATTCGTCTGGGATTAAAAACCCTATATAGCGTAGATTTCTAACTTGCAAATGAAATTAGAACTACACATGTATCTTAGAGAACTGCTTAGGTTTCTAACCAAAATATGATAGTTCTTGGACCCCCAAAAGCGGTATTTAACCCTAGATGAAGGACCTAACCGTGAAGTCTATATTTAATGGGACTTTTCTGAACTTTTAGAGAATTAATTAGATGAACTTAATCATGAATAATTAGTCTTTGAAAGGTTCAGAGTTGCCAGAACTTAACGGGTTTTATTTAGGAAGAACGAAGGACCTAATCGTGAAGTTTTCCCTTTTTGAAACATTGTACCAAACCCTAACCAGGAACTTGGTGCTATATTAGATGGTATCCCTCGTAAATTAGCATTAAAATATACAATTAGTACGATTAATTCTCAAGTGGACGGTGATGCTGAAACCCTAGATTTTCTTAATCTTGAAATTACCCAAACTTAGTTTAGTTTTGATTGTTTATTTTAGAAATTATTTAGTTTAGAAATCTTTCCAGAACTTACAGTCTAGCTTTGAGAAATTATCAATATTGATAGTTTAAACAATCCTTATGGGATCGACACCTAAATACTACACGGTAGGTCGTGCACTTACGGCTTCCTCTTGTGTATATTAGGTTAATTTTATTAGTTTGAAAATATCACAATAAGATTTTTTGGCACCGTTGCCGGAGACTGTTTTAAATATCAATTAAGCTAATAGTATTAAAGACTAGACTTTTCTTTTATTTATCTATTTTTTTACCTTTATCTTGTTCTTTCTTGCAGGTTGAACACTGGCTAGTGGCCCACCGTTGCTAGTCTATCAGAGATCAAGGTCTAGATGTTTCGCGCTCATTGCCAACCTTCAACCCGAATATCTGAATTTTAGAGACGTGATCAACATGGCAGCAAATGATGAGGACAACCGCCTTCTCAAGGACTTCACTGCACCCCGAGCGGGTGAACTTAATATGGGCTATACCGTGCCGACAGTGGCAGCCAATGACTTTAACTCAAGCCGGCCCTAATCAACATGGTCTCTCAAAATCAATTTGCCGTCTTAGCACACGAAGACCCAAATCAGCACATTGCCAACTTCGAAGAATTTTGTAGCACCTTGAAGATGAATGGAGTCACACCTGATGTGATCAAGTTTCGACTCTTTCCATTCTCTCTTAAGGATCGAGCAAAAGGGTAGCTCAGGTCTTTGACACCAACCGCGGTAGCTACATGAGCCCAAATGTCAACGATATTTCTTTCTAAGTACTTTCCTTCATCTAAGACTGTGGCTCTTAGAAACCAGATCACCAACTTTAGGCAGAAAATGGGGGAGTCTCTTAGCGAAGCTTGGGACCATTATCAAGAGCAGTTGCAGATGTGCTCTCACCATGGTTTTGAGAAATGGTGCCTTCTGAAGACTTTCTATGAGCGGTTGACCAACAATACCAGAATAACAATTAATGTCGCAGCGGGTGAGAGTCTAATGAATAGGAGGATCGGTGATGCATACAATCTAATTGAGGAGATGACGCTCAACCAAGTCCAATGGTCAACCGAGAGAGGACTAACAATAGCCCAAGTGTCTGATAAATTTGAGACCGATCAAATTACCAAGCTGCAAGCAATGGTTGAAGCGCTTCAGATCGAGAACCATCAGATCAAGACTGAGATCCGTCAAAATATGAGGCAAGATTCAGCAAATGGCTTATCCGTTGATCAATTTTTTCTTGCACAACCTGTGGATGCAATGACCATCTTACGGTCAACTGCACTTACCAGCAAATGGAAGAAGGGAGCGTTGAGCAGGCCAACATGCTAAACAATAATTATAGACCACAAAACAATCCCTACTCCACATCAACCGAAAGCTTACAAGTTTGAACCAATTGAGATTGGAAGTGTGTGGCGAAAGTTCAATCCAAATTGGTATGATGATTATGTGGAGTGGCTAGAATATAGCGAATCAAGCCACAAGGTTTATTGTTTGTATTGTTATTTTTTCAAAGATAATAAAAATGGTGGTGATGTTTTTGCAACAGAAGGTTTTCAATGTTGGAATAAGAAGGAGAGATTGGACAAACATGTTGATGGGCCTAATAGTGATCACAATCAGACAATGAAGAAATGTGATGCTTTGATGAACCAAAAGCAATCAATAGAGACATGTCTTCATAGACAAATTGAGCAAGCTAAGCGTGATTATCGTATTCGTTTGAATGCATCAATAACTACTGCTCGATTACTCCTCCATCAAGGTATTGTTTTTCGTGGACATGATGAATCTGAAGATTCACATAATAGGGGTAATTTCATAGAATTTTTAAAAGTTCATTCTGAAGGTAGAAAGAGATGAGTAGAGTTATTTTAAGGAATGCTCTAAGAAATCTACAAATGATCTGCCCCAAAACTTAGAAAGATATAGCTAATTGTGCCGCAAAAGAACTAAAACCATAATTGATGACTTAGGGATGATTTTTTTAGTATTTTGGTCGATGAGTCATGTGATATTTCTGAAAAGGAGCAAATGGCTATTGTTTTGCGTTATGTGAATAAAAGGGGCATTATTTTGGAGCGTTTTCTTGGAATTGTTTGTGTTCAAAATGCAACCGCTTCATCTCTTAAAGAAGCAATCACTTCTTTTCTCGGTGAGCACAAATTGAGTTTATCAAGGTTACGAGGATAAGGTTATGATGGGGCTAGTAACATGAGTGGTCAATTTAATAGTCTCAAGAGTTTAATATTAAGAGAAAATCCTTCCGCTTTCTATATCCATTGTTTTGCCCATCAACTTCAATTAGCACTAATTTATGTTGCGAAGCGAAATAGTGTTGCAGACTCTCTTTTTTTTTCTTTGTTGAACCATACCATTAATTTGGTTAGAGGTTTAGCCAAAAGATGGGATTTACTTCGAGAAAAGCAAGCAATTAAGTTGGTTGAAGAATTAAGTCACGGTGATTTACAAATCGGAAGTGGGTTAAACCAAGAATTAGGGCTCTGAAGATCGTGTAATACATGTTGGGGTTCTAATTATCGAAGTGTTCTAAATATGATTGCAAAATTTTCTTGTGTTATTGAAGTACTTGAAGTTATTTCTAAAGATGTTGCTAAGTAAGAATAAAGAGCTGAAGAGAATTACCTTATGAAGTTTTTATAATATTTTGAGTTTGTTTTTATGATGCATTTGATGAAAAATATGTTGGGAATGATAAATGGGATATCCTTAACTTTGCAAATAAAATATTAAGATATTAAAAATGCAATTTCTCTTGTGAGAATTGTAAAAAAATGCTTGCAAGTTGTTAGAGAAAAAGATGAGGATCTCTTTTAGATGAGGCATCTTCATTTTGCAAGGAGCATGCAATAAATACACCAAATATGGAAGAAAGATATGTATTTCAAGGTAAATTTGCACGCAATGCTCCATATATTACATACTTTCACATATCATGTTGAGATATTTTGTACAATTATAGATACACAAATGTAAGAGCTCAATAATAGATTTGATGAGATAAATTCAGAATTGTTGCTTTGTGCAGCTTGCTTGAATCCAAAGAACTCATTTTAATCTTTTGACAAAGAACAATTTATCAAGTTGACTTCTTTTTATCCCAATGAGTTTTCTAGTTCTAGCCTCTTAACTCTTCCAAATCAGTTAGAAAATTTTATTGCTGATGTTCAGATTATGCAATAATAGATTTGATGAGATAAATTTATTTTCTATTTTAAGTTACAGAATTGTTGCTTTGTGTAGCTTGCTTGAATTCAAAGAACTCATTTCAATCTTTTGACAAAGAATAATTTATCAAGTTGACTTCTTTTTATCCCAATGAGTTTTCTAGTTCTAGCCTCTTAACTCTTCCAAATCAGTTAGAAAATTTTATTGCTGATGTTCAGATTATGCATGAGTTCTTTTACTTGAAGGGTATGAGTGAATTAGCTAGAACAATGATTGAGACTAGTGTTGTAAAAAAAAAATCAAAATCCCGACCGGACCAAGGTCGACCCTTTAATTACAACTCGCAATTGACCCGTCGACTAAAATCGTGGCCACGACCCGACCCGACCCGTATCCCAAACCCGCTGAAATTAAAAAAAATAAAAAAAAAATAAAAAAAAATCAAAAAAATAATTCAATTTTTTTCCTATAAATACCACCCCATTTCATCTCATATTCTCACACAAACAACTTCACTCTATCTCTCTTCTCAATTCTCCAAATCAAACTCTCTCTCGTTAATTCGTTAATCGTTAGATATTAGCAATTCTCTAATTATATTATTATAGTAATTTTGTTACATTATCCAAAAAAAATCAAAAATATTTATATTAGTGTTATTTAGTTATTATTGTCAATTTAGCATTCGTTATATTATCTATCATTTCATTTTAAAGTTTCAGGTTTTCAACAATCTTTCGATTCCGACAAAAAAAAGGGTTAGTTATTAGTATATATTATATTTTATAATTAGTTTATATTTTTTGATAATTAGTTTTTTAAATATATATTTACATTCTTTTTTTGCCATGCGTTTCTTTTAATTAGTTTTTATTAGATTCTTTATTTTTTTATAATTAGTTATATTTTTAATTTATAATAATTAGTTCTTGTTTATAGAATATTATTTAATAAATACTTTTTTAAATAAATATTTACATTCTTTAATTTTTTTATCATTAGTTTTTTGTAATTAGTTTTTTTGTTATATTCTTTATCATTAGAACAAAATATTTTCAATTTCTTTTGATAATGCAAACAATAATATTAAATCTATTGATTATTTTACACGTGCACTAAACCCAACTATGGATGGTAGAATGTTTCAACAAAAATGTGCATGTCATATTCTTAGTTTAACTGTTAAGGCGGGTTTGAAAACAACTTCCGTCAATAATTTAATTTACAAATTTAAATATGGTCTTCATCATATTTATTCTAATAATATAAGAAAACAAAATTTTCATGCCCGTGTCAACCGTCCCTTTCGAATCCTGTTTTAGTTCAGCAAACAGAATATTAACAGATAAACGCAGCAGATTGGGTGCAAAAATATTTGAACGACTCGTATGCTTGAAAGATTGGTTTGATGCAGAACAACGTAATCAACATGCACCCGTAGACTATTCATCCGATGAATTTATGACAGCAGCGGATGGAGACTCAGATGGTATGCTAGAAAATGATCTATGGTATATGAACTCAAATTTTTAGACGGTATTTTTAAACACTTATATTCTTTATTTTTTTCCCATTTTTATTATTTTTCTAGCATTTACAATCTGTTACACTTAACATCTTTTTTGATTTGTCGATTTGCAAAATAATCTTGAATTTTATAATTTACCTTGTTTGAGTTTTGTGCAGGGAATAACATGCAAATGGACTAGTGCACAAGAACCAATACTAGTTCTGGGATACAATAGCTTAATTAAGACTACATTAGACTTAGGTTTAGTTAGACTCAAACTGGGTTGAATTGGTCAAATAAATTAAGCTTAAACAACAAGAAAAATACTTCTTCCCAGAGAATCGTTATAACGGTTCAGTAATCGTTATAACGGTTCATCTCAATACTCAAAAATATTATAAGGCAGAAACATTCTCAAAAGAACCAAAGCGTATCGTTATGTAACGATTTAGTAATCGATACAACATTTATGAAACGTATAACGATTATGTAATCATTTCAACGATTCATGAAACGTATAACGATTAGATAAATCATTGTAATGTTTTAGCTTAGTTGATCCAACGGCTATTCTTTCTAAACCGTTATAACGATTCGTAAACCGTTATAACGATTCAGTCGAAAAATAGTTTCTTTAGCTGTTTCAGAAGATCTATTTTTAAAGGATTATCTCTCTCAAGAAACGGTGTTGATCCATCTAGCTAAATCATTACTCCAGAGAGCTTACTAGCCATATACAAAGTGAGAAAGATAATTCAAGAGATTGAAACACTCAATTAGCCAAATCTTTGTTCAAGCTCAATCTAGCTTCTCTCTATTCTCTCAATTTGATCCTTCGTGATCTTCTTGAAAACATTCTCTTGAGTTGTTGTGCTCAACTCCTTTTTTTGAGCTGTAGTGCTCACTTCTCACGTTTTTGAGTGTGTTGTCACTCGTGTTATCGATAGTCTTGGTAGCCCATTTTTATAAGGGACCAAGTTCTACAAGTGTAAAAACTTTTTTTAATATATCGGCTCAACCTCAATTGTTAGAGATTGAGGGTCTCGAAGACGTAGGCATTGTTAAATCTGAACTCCGTTACATCTTGTGTTCTTGTTTTATCTTTAATTTTTTTTTCTCATATTTCTTTGATTGCTATATTCTTGTGAGAATTGAATTGATTTAAATTGTATTCCGCTGCCATTACACTTGAACATTAAGCCCCAAATTAGTTTATACATTTCTACCTTAAGTTCTTTACATTCTTGCACTATTTTGACCTTTCAATACCACCATCCTAGGGCTTTCAAGATCTATCATAGTGGTATTAGAGCAGGAGCTCAGTTTTAATTGATTTATTTATGGTATTTTTGTCCAAGATTATATCTTTGATGCATGTAAAAGAACCCCCAACTCTAGGTCTTAATTGCAAAATTTTCAGCTTTTAGAAGAAATGTATGGTGAACTACCTCAACATACTAGGTCTTTGGGATGTTGTCCAACCCTTTTTCGCGCGCTCCGCACCGCCTCAACGGGTAGTTGGCGATGGGATGCGAAAGAAGGACACGGAGATCCTCTCCCAAGCGTGCATTTGTTTAACACCTAGGTTGATTCTACCGTTTAGACCAATTTGAATGCACATTTAGGGTTTTTAGTGATTGTGAGTTCTTGTAGATTCCGGTGGGCGCAAGCCCCCACCGTTAATTACCCCCGGGCCGTTAACCTCGAGGCACCTCTCGGATCTTTAAAAGGGAGAAGCAAATAGCATAGCTAAATGATGGTCAAGTGTGTGCTTCAAATCGAGTCACTGAGCATCTTGGACTTACCAATAGGTCACCCCGGTGAGATGGGGTGATGAAAAGATGAACTTACTACGTATCGGTTCAATGAGGGATGAAAGGGGAGTCAACTACGAACGATTTCGACTCCCGCTTGACTTGGAAGATAAACCAACTACGAACGGTTTAAACTTCACTAGTCAACGACCAATCACACAAAATACAACTCGAAGCACTTAGCCGGTTGATCTTGAGGTTGGTGAATCAGGAGATGGGTGGATTTGGCCCACGTATTTCTTCTCGTTGATCTTCTAGATCATGAATTCCAAGCACTGAGCTAATTCATAAACCTATGAACACAACTGCACACAAAGTCAAACATGAAGCACTAAGCCAGTTCAACATTGAGGCGTGTGTCAGTGAAAGAACCAACTACAGAACGATTCATATTCACTGTTTTGTGGATGAATCAACTACAGAACGATTCAATCTCACAGTCTCGGGAGATGAATTAGAAGACAAACTTATCAACGGATGAGTTCAGTCTTACTAGCTCAACTAGTCATGAATTACTTGTTCATGACACCGAGTCATTAAGATATCACTTCTTTTGGACATCATAATGTTCTTCTCTCTTAAAGTCGACATATTTCCTTGTGTTGATGTCACAGTCTTGGTCATTCTTCAACGAGCGTCAAGATGTTCTTGTCCCGACTAATTATCCTGGATGTTGCATTACTTGTGCAAGATCGCTGTGTTACTCTACACCCCTTTGTGTGAGCAATTTTAATCACTTCTAAAATGTAAAAAGACTATTACATTTTTATTGACTTTTTATTATTAAGATAATTCACTTCATTATTATCTCAATTACAAAGGTGAATTTATCTTTATTTTTGAACTCTATTTATTTTTATAGAAAATTACTTACAAAAATAATAGAAAGTGAGTTAGCTATTATTCAGAATTTTATTTAGATTTTTTGGGGATTTTATAATAGCTAAAGTAATAGAATTTTATTTTTATTATTTTTAACTCTACTTATTTTTGTAGAAAATTACTTACAAAAATAATAGGAAATTTTATTTAAATTTTTAGGAATTTTATGATAGCCAAAGTAATAGGATTTTATTATTTTTTTTTACTATATTTTTTTTAAATTTTATTTGTTTTTGTAGAAAATTATTCACAAAATAAAAGATGGATTAGCTATTTTTATTTTGATTTTAGGATTTATAATAGCTAATGGAATTATTATTATTTTTGTTTTATTTATGATTTTATTTGAATTTTAGGCTTTTATTTTTATTACTTTTATTTTATTTATTACTTGTAGAAAAATAATAGCAGATGAATTTTATTTGAATTCTAACCCTTTTAAAGTAGGATTTTATTTTTATTGTATTTATTGAATTTTATAATTTTGAATTTTAAGCTTTTTATTACTTTTATTTTATTTATTATTTGTAAAACAATAATAGAAAATGAATTTTGTGATTTTATTTAAGTTTTAAACCCTTTATTATTCCTATCCTATTTATTATTTGTAAAAATAATAGAAAATGAATTTTATGATTTTTATTTGAATTTTAGCCCTTTTTGAATAAGATTTTTATTTATTATTATTATTTTTATCATTTTGAGTTTTAGAATTTTTATAATAGCTAATAGAATGAAATTTATTATATTTTTTATTACAATCATTAT
Organism: Schoenoplectus tabernaemontani; assembly: GCA_037127355.1. Taxonomy (NCBI): domain Eukaryota; kingdom Viridiplantae; phylum Streptophyta; class Magnoliopsida; order Poales; family Cyperaceae; genus Schoenoplectus; species Schoenoplectus tabernaemontani. Next base: position 10,269,966 of record CM073748.1, read on the forward strand.
TCTCTTTATTGAATTTTATTCACCAAAATATTAGGAATGATTTAATTTTTATTATATTTTTATTAGTATTTTTAAACTGAAAATAATAATATTTATTCTATTATTATCATATTTTCATTTGAGTTTTAGATTTTTAACCAAAAGAATGTAGTTTACTTTATTATATGATTTTATTTTGGATTTTAAAATGGAGTAAGGTATATTTGTTATTTAATATTATTATTTATTTTATTTTTATGAAAAAGATAAAAAAAATAATATTATTTAACTATTGTTAATGAATTTCATTTTTTTTTATTCATTCTCTTTGTATAATAATTAAAGAATGGAATTTATTCTATTATTTTTTAGTGTATATTATTATTATTATTATCATTTTATGAAAAATTACTTAAAAATCAGTAAAATATATCTAATCATAATCTAATATTTTGTTTGAATTTTTGGAATTTTGATAATATCTAAAATGATAAATTAAAGCTAAATTAAATAGAAAAAATGTAATATAGTGTCTTTTGTTTTTAAATTATTTTTATATAATAATATTTTTAAAATTGGAATATTTTATACAGAAAAATAATATGGAAAAAAAAAGAATTTTTAGAAATAAATTTGAGTTAATTTAGAGTTTAGGAACATTTTTAAATGATTTATTTACTCTTTATTTTTAATTTTCTGTTATTAATTAAATTTTGGGTTTAATGAATTGGGCCGGGATTTATTTTCCTTACTGGGCCAGCATTGAACTAGGCCGAGATTAATCTCTAAATTAATCTGAGCTATTAGATCTGTATCAAGATTCACACAAATCTTTTATTTATCTTTGTATTCCATTTGGGTCGTCAGATATGGTTGAGATTTGCATTAAACAGATTAAAGGTCCAGATTGAGCCGTGCTTTAATTTTCTAAACACCTACTGGCCCAGATCTCTCAGATCTGTCCCAAGATTCGTGTGACTCCTTGAGATTAGTGTTAAGATCATTCTCTTCTGTCTCTCTCTCCCGTGCTTTAAGATACGTGCTGCATAGGTGATCTTGTTGCTCCGACGGCTTGATCGGAGATCGGCCACCACCTTTAGTGTCGCCTTGGTATGGAGAGTTAGTCTATGCTCTTCGATTGTTCATCGGGGTGGTGGATCGTCGGCGCCACCACTACCAGTTGAAGCTCGTACCGGAATTTGGTACCGGATGAATTTGACTGAAATTGGAGCTTATGCAAACCTCGATTTTTCTCGTTTCTTACTTAATCTTGTAACTCCCAATCTTAATCAATGCAATGCGACAAGATACTCTTACAATTCCTCTAAATTCATGTGAATTATCAGGCTCTAGTATTGACGATCGGTACCGATCGCCGAAATTAAAGTATACTTTGCATTTTCAATTGATTGACAAGATCTTTTCTTTATAGAACTAATTCGTCAACACATTTATACTGAGATTGAACGTTTATGTCATCTCAATTGTGAGAGGGGATGAGTATATGACTCGTTCGATCTCAGATTCTGTTAATTGCTCAGATTTTCGTATTTCCAATCGATAAACTGATTAGAAATTAAACTTCTTTGAACAATCAATTGAAAATGCAAAGGACTGAGAGATCAAATGATCTTCGATCAGCGCATTTGCTTGACTGTGGGGTTGGGAGATCGCTTGGTCTTCGACCAACCCCGATCAGTGCAATATACCACTCACATCCTCAAGCCAATTAACCAAAATATAACCAAGAAAATGAAAGATAAGTAATGGAAATAGCAAGGCGACAATCGAAAGAGAAGATTCAATCAAGAAAAATATAGGAAATCAGATTATATTGAAGAAATAATTGCAAAATGTAAAGAACAGTATTTGAAATCCTTGAATTGATTAGAATTGAGTACAATTACATCTCAAATTCATAACTTTGATTCTAAAGCTCACCTTTATCTCTTGCTTTGATCTAAAGCTCTGCGATTCACTGTGATTAGGATTGACTTGAGTGTATATCGATTTCTCAAGCACTTGCTGAGATTAATCGATCAAATTGGCTTTTTTCCTTCTCTCTGGGATTTTTGAGTGACCTAGGGATGTTATGTGCTTTGTGTAGTTACTGCCTTCTTCTTCTTTTTCTTGTTGTTGAATTGCTACTGATTGAGAGTTTATATAGAAATTGGGTTGGTTTGACTGATTTTGACTTTCTCAATTCAATTGGACTTGGTGCATTACATCACCCACTCAACCTACTTACTTATGCTTCATGGTTCACTGAACCAGGTTTCCAATTGTCAAAGTTGTGTGTAACTGCCTGGGGTTTGTTACAATTTCATTTTATTGTCAATTTTGCCATTAATCGGCTCTCATACTTCTTTAGGCCCTTCTAGCCTCTTCTGGACCCTTCTAGACATTGTATCATGCCTATATAAGCTGCTCATATACTCCCTTAACTCCATTTTACAGAATTGATCTTGTTCACATCTTCTTCTCCATTATCAACCTATAATCAAGTTTCAAACTTTCATCTCAACTCCTTGATCATCTCTCGCATTTTAAAACTTCAATTTCATCCATTTGGAGTTAGGCAACCCTCTGTGCATCTCTCCTATCAATTTGACAGCTCTGGCATAGTGTTCAAACAACTCATTTCTTAGCCGAAGGGTGGATTGGTGCAACTCTCACTTCAAGCACTTACTTTTCTCTAATTCTTGTTCTAACACCATCGCCTGAGGTCGTAGAAGCTCTCTCAACAACCAATTGCAAGTTTCAAACTTCAATTGGCAAGTTTTAAATTTCAATTCGAGGTATGACTCCCTACTATTTCTCTCTCTGTGCTTTATCAATTCAAGATCTGATTAGATATACATGATCTCCTTTTCATGTTGCAACTGAATCTAGAAGCAATCGATCTGAAGTTCAACCCTTTGTTTGATCTCCATTGATGTCGCCTTCAAACTCTTCTGTTGTCGAGAGGAAGAAGAAGAGGAGAAGGAGAAAGGAGGAAGCGCCCCCCTCAGCACCTGCGCCTGATGTACGTGAGCCAAGGCAAAGAAGAAGAAGGGTGCAGAGACAGGAGTCGCATGAGCCAGGTACATACTCTCTTTTACTTTAGATTTAAATCTCTGTAAGTATTTTTGTATAGAACTGGCTTGTTATTTGCTTATGCACCATTGACTCATAGATCTGACAGTGGGCCCCATCTGTAAGACCCTTGTGCTTAGGTTTACAGGTGTCATTAGTAATTGATTAGTGCATAATTAGGGTTAATTGATCTGTTTTGGCATGACTTGATTGGCTTGTTAGCTTAATCACCTTTCCTTTATCCCTAATAACCTGTTAACTGCTGCTGAGGTGGCTGAGTAGAGAGCTGCCATGTGGCACAACTGGGTTAAGGTGGCATTCTGTGATTATGCCATGTGGCATATACTGAGATGAGGTGGACCACTGGTTGACTGCCACGTGGCACTGAGGTGGGGCCCACCTGTCAGGTGATTTGTGCCTGGGTGGGGTCCACTTGCTGACGTGGACCAATGGGAGGGTGCCACGTGGCACCTGACTGCTGAGGTGGCCCAATCTGATGCTGCCACGTGGCATACCCTCTCTCTTTCTTTGTTTTATACTTCCTTTGTTCTCCGTACCCAGTTTGTACCCAGGACTATTGTTGTCCCCAAGTTGCACCCAGAGTTGCTTTGATTAAATCTCAGCCTTTGATTAATCTATTTAATCTGTTTTATCTTCTCTGAATTTATTTTAATAGCTCAACTTATCCAAGAATCATGAAATTTTCACCAAAAATCCCTAAACTCATGATGATCATCCCTGTAATTTTTAATTCCATTTTTACCCTTGCCTCTTTGAATTAAAAATTCTTTTGTCAAGAAAACCCTGTTTCTTCCTCTGATTTAATCCCAGATTTCAATTGTAGCTCAGTGTCTCTGCCAAATATCTCTCTTGCAGGAAACCACCCTAATTAAACACCAATTAGACTTGTATTGACATTCATTAGGGTTTGATTTGATCAACAGTTGATTACTTGTCAACAATTGATACAAATCTAGACTTGATCAGATGATTGTTTTCAGCTTTGGCATCTGATCAGTCTTGTGAAATTAACTTCCAATTCATGTTCATGAGAGTGACTTGGTCAAAAGTTAATTACTTGTCAACAATTGGCACAAATCATGGCATGGTCAGGTGGTTGCTCACAGCTTTGACACCTGGTCAATCCTTGAAAGCAAAATCACATTTGAGATTTCTTGTAATTGGCTGTATCAGAATACTGGCTTGACATTGACACGCTTTTATCGTACAGGATTGTTTTGGTTCACTCATAGGGTCCGCTTTGAAGATCAATATCTAGTGGTTTGATCCTCGACTTTCTTAATGTCCATCACTGAGGTGTGGGGTCCACCTATCAGTGAAAATGGTTTAAATGGATGACCCATCAGGAGATTTCCTCTCCTGGATCTCCTGAGAGTCATCCATTTCAAATGAATAGGAGGCGACATGGTATTTATACCTTCAACTTTTTGTCTAGGATTTTCATGTGGGATTAATGCTTAATCCTTGTTCCGGCTTGGTTAGATTGAGTGGATAAGCTAGGTTCAGTCTGTTGAAGCTGCTTATAAGGGACTGCCAGGTGGATCCCACTTGTCAGAAAAAGTATAATCACATGGTGACACCCGAGAGATCTTTCTTCTCTCTTGATCCTCTAGGCTGTCACTCATGCTGAGTGGATAGCGGATGGTGGGGTATTTATACCCTTTGTTTTGTGCCCAGGATTTCCTTGTGGGACAAATAGAATTGCTCCGGGGTTTATTAGCGACCTTTCTGATCAGTGGCCCTTTCTCTTGCCCTTTCTCTTGCCCTTTCTCTTTCCCCTCTTCTTATGCTTTATTATCAACAATTGATATTTATTTTTATTTACTCAGCTGCTTATCTTTGAGATTTTTCAAGGGTAAATAGTTATATACCACATTATGATCATAGCAACCTCATAATGATACAAAGGCCAAAGAACTAAAATCTCGAAATGATTATGCCGTCAATGTTATCTTAAATTCGGTTAGTGAAAAGATTGCTATACTATTTGGTACTACCGAAATTGCTAGTGAAATGTGAGAGACTCTATTGAATAGATTTGAGGGCAACACTCAAATGAAAAGAACAAAACTAATGGGTCTGGAGTCCGAATTTGAAAATTTTTGTATACAAGAAGGAGAGTCAATTGAGAATATGTATTCAAGATTAATGCATATTCTTAATAAATTTGATGAAGTTGGAGAATCCTTGTCTAACTCTAAGATTGTAGGCAAGATTTTTACGGCAATAATGAGAAGACCAAGATGGAAGAGCATGATAAGCACTTTAGAAGCAATGCAAGGCTCTTTTGGCGAATTCACACATGAAGAAGTATTCACTCATCTTCTATGCTTTGATTCTATGAATGATCAAGTCATTACGAAGATATTTGAAAGAATGCTAAATCTAGAAAAGGAGTACAATGAAGAGCGATATGAGAAAGGAATGACGTGTATATGCTTCTCATGCTATAAGGAAGGTCACACAACACACGATTGTTCCTTGATCTTTCCAAATAAGAAGAAGCAAAACTTTGAGATAATTGGTGCTATGCTAGCTACAAGCAACCATGTTAAGAGAAAGAAAGATGAAAGAAATCTACTCAATCTTGCCCTAATTGCGGAAGTAGAAGAGAGCTCACCCGTGGTAGATGTTGATGAGATTGTAGCAAGAAATAACATCACCGACTTGTGTATATTGGAGATCTTACACGACATTGCCATATCTAAGAATATGAAGATGGACTCATTTGCACCTAAGGTATAATTTTCTCAAGAATTTCAATTGCACAATCAAGTAGTACCTTGCACTACATCCACTTGGGATGATAGTGACGATGATTATGTTAAGAATGATGATTTTTTTGTTGAAAATGCAAATAATTTTGATGATGAGGATGTAATTGAATCTTTTGTATCTAGTTTAGAGAGTCATATTCATGATTCATCTTCTTAAAAAGAGATAATTGAAAGTGCAAATCTTATGAAAATTATAAAATCTGAAAAAAAAAATAAATACACTTAGTGTAATAAAATCCTTTAGAAACTGAAAATAGTACAATAAAATCCTCATGTATTTCAACAAGCATTACTTCAATGGATTTAGACAAAGTTATAGGTCAAAGACCTAGCAACAAGTCGGGTCTTGGATGCAAAAAATCTTCTAAGACTTTAAATTGCCCTAAATCAAAAGAGAAACAATGTCAAAGGTTGAATGCAAAAATTATGAAATTTACTAATGCTAAATTTTTCAATAAGAAACACAATTATACATTTCAATATAAGAAATTTGATAAAAATATTAACAAAGGAAAAATGAATTTTCAAAGCAACAATGCTACATTTTTCAATCCTAGTTGGTCAAACAAATTATATTTTAAAGGACCCGATGGGTGGTTTTATGAGTTTAAAAATCAAAATGATTTTCAAACCAAAACTCAAAGATATGAGCATAAATGAGTTATTTCTCAAAAATATAAAAATATTAATAAAGAAAAACCCAAGACTCAAGCTCAAGGATTAAAAGAAACCTACAAAAATACATTTGTTAAATGTAGTAAGAAGTCTCAAACATGTGTATTTTATAATTATTATTGTCATATTGGTCATATCTCACTTGATTGCAAACTTAAAAAAGAAAATAACATCACAAATGTTGTTTGGGTTCCTAAAATTAAAAATTAGAGACCCACAATGCTTAATTATCCCTTCAAATCATATATGCAACATATTTAGGGGGAGTTAGCTAATGAATTATATTTTTTTATTAATTTGAAAGTATTTTAAATTCTTTATCTTATACATGGTGCATATATTAAGGGGGAGCAATCAATTTAGGGGAGCTAAATTGAAATAAATTCTTTATTCGCACCCTTTTGCCCGATTTCCAAAAAGGGGGAGAAGTTTTTGGGTGAAATTCACATCATATGTTATATCTATGCACCCATGTATGTTTTGTAAATAGACAAAATGGGGAGATTATTACACTTAACATCTTATTTGATTTGTCGATTTGCAAAACAATCTTGAATTTTATAATTTACCTTGTTTGAGTTTTGTGCAGGATTAATATGCAAATGGACTAGTGCATAAGAACCAAAATTAGTGCTGGGATACAAGAGCTTAATCAAGACTACATTAGACTTAGATTTAGTTAGACTCAAACTGGGTTAAATTGGTCAAGATAAATTGAGCTTAAACAACAAGAAAAATGCTTCTTCTCAGAGAATCGTTATAACGGTTCAGTAATCGTTATAACGGTTCATCTCAATACTCAAAAATATTCTAAGGCAGAAACATTCTCAAAAGAACCAGAGCGTATCGTTATGTAACGATTCAGTAATCATTACAATGATTTATGAAACATATAATGATTCTGTAATCGTTTCAACGATTCATGAAACGTATAACGATTTGATAAATCGTTGTAACGTTTTAGCTCAGTTGATCCAACGACTATTCTTTCTAAACCGTTATAACAATTCGTAAACCGTTATAACGGTTTAAGCCGAAAAATAGTTTCTTTAGTTGTTTCAGAAGATCTATTTTTAAAGGATTATCTCTCTTAAGAAATGAATGCTGATCCATCTAGCTAAACCATTACTCCAGAGAGCTTACTAGCCATATACAAAGTGAGAGAGATAATTCAAGAGATTGAAACACTTAATTAGCCAAATCCTTGTTCAAGCTCAATCTAGTTTCTCTCTATTCTCTCAATTTGATCCTTCGTGATCTTCTTGAAAATATTCTCTTGAGCTGTTGTGCTCAACTCCTTTTTTTGAGCTAGTGCTCACTTCTTATTTTGAGTGTGTTGTCACTCACGTTTTTGAATGTGTTGTCACTCGTGTTACCGATAGTCTTGGCAACCCATTTTTGTAAGGGACCAAGTTCTACAAGTGTAAAAATCTTTTTTAATATATCGGCTCAACCTCAATTGTTAGAGGTTGAGTGTCCCGGAGACGTAGGCATTGTTAAAGCCGAACTCCGTTACATCTTGTGTTCTTATTTTATCTTTACTTTTCTTTTCTCACATTTCTTTGATTGCTATATTCTTGTGAGAATTGAATTGATTTAAATTGTATTCCGCTGCCATCACACTTGAACATTAAGCCCCAAATTGGTTTATACATTTCTACCTTAGGTTCTTTACATTTTTGCACTATTTTGGCCTTTCAATACCACCATCATAGGGCTTTCAAGATCTATCACAATCCTTATTTGATTTTTTTCAATAAACTTTACTAACAAAAAAAAGTTAGAACTCCGCCTATGCATTATATAGCTGGTCCCAAGCTCGGAATAAAGGAGGAGGGTAAATTTATTTTTAACCCATTTATTTTAATTTTTATAATATTTAAATTTTTTTCTCACTTTTTTTAAAGTTCTATCATTTTATTCCAATTCTTTAAGATTTTATTTAATTTTTTACTTAAATTATTTCATTTAAAATTTTATTTCAATTTATTTTAAGTCATATCATTGCCTGAACCGTGATAGCGATTTGAGAATCGTTATAACGATTTAGGAATCGTTATAACGGTTTGGGAATCGTTATAACCGTCAATGAATCGTTATAACGTTTCATAAATCGTTGCAACGATTTACTGAATAATTACAATGATTTACTGAACCGTTATAATGATTTTTGAATTTTTTGGAATTTTAGAAAAAAAAAATTTAACCCGCCGACCCGTCCCGTTCCCGACCCGACCCGCCCCACCCTTTGACCAAACCCCCCAACCCGCTGACCCGTCCTAACTCGTCCCGTGAAAACCCCCCAAAATGGACCCGTCCTAACCCGTCCCGTGAAAACCCGTTGACCCGTCCCGTCAAAACCCGCCAACCCGCCATAACCCGACCCGGTCCCGATTTTAATACACTAGTTGAGACGAAGACGAAGAAGCATAGGGTGCATCAACAAAGTGTACTTATTATTAAAACTAGCATTAATCTTATCCGTTACAAGTGCATCAATTGAAAGGGCTTTTTCAGCGATGACTACATCAAGAATGATTTAAGAAATAAAATATGTGATCAATGGATGAATGATTGTTTGACAACTTATATCGAGAGAGATTCTTGATGGAATCACTAATGATTCTATCTTACATCGGTTTCAAAAACTGAGATCTTGGAGAGTTCAATTAGATGATAATTAATGAATTTAGTTAGAATATATTAATGAAAAAATATGCAAACTATTGAACTTTTTTGTTTGTTTATTGTTTGTTTAAGCTAGTTAAGTGCAAGAGAATTGATGTATGGAGTGATGGATTTGTGATGATTTATGAAAATTTTTGGTTATTTATGTGCAAGAGAATTGATGTATTTTTGAATTTAATATAATATATTTATTTTAAAAAATTGGTGAACCTCATATAAAATATTTTTGACTCAGCCACTCGGGGTAAGCAACATAAACTAATATATGAAAAAAAAACAAAGCAGCAAAAGATTAAGCTAAGGGCTTATGAAGAAAAAAAACCGAACGTCGCCAAGCCCCAAACGGCCGAAACCCCTCTTTCCAATAAAAATTCGTCCGCCATTGTCGACCTCTCCATTTTCTGATCATCACACTCTAACCTTTTCCACTCATACAATCTCTATCCTCACTCCACCGTCTCCAGCGCGCACTTCTCTGCTTCTATATCGTGCCGTATTTTTTTTAACTCTGAAATTGATTCTCCGGGGAGTCGCTAGGGTTGGGATTTCTTGTACCCGCCACCCATGGGCGGAAGGAGAAAGAAATGCAAGGCGAAGTGTCTGCTTCAGCTCGGCGATTTGGTCCTGGCCAAGGTCAAGGGTTTCCCCGCTTGGCCAGCTCAGGTTTAACTTTTTTTTGTATTGCCTTTTATTGTGTTGTCTTTTGGTTCCCTAGCTCTGTCGTCTACGCTTGAGGGGTTTTAGATATTAAAAACGGTTTATTTGGGGATTAATAGGAAGTGCATCTAACCAAAAGTAAAGACGCATACAATTGCCAGTATCAGGATGCACAATTCATGTGTTATAGGTTCAAATCAACTGAGATTAGACAAAATAAAAAACTTAGGGAATACATTTGCCTATTCTTGTTGCTAAGTTAATTAAATGGGGCATAACTGAGGATGATGTAGGCTTCTAGAAAGGTAGACTGATGCTATCTGGCTGATAAGTCCAAAAGAGCGGAAATAAAGTCACTGTACTGATACTTTGGTAAGGAACTCATAGCAGCATGTATAATTTGAATTCAATTCCTGTCTGAAGCTATAATTCACATCATCTCTTTCTTCTTCTTCTTTTTTGGGTGTAGCTTTCTTTCTTTGATAAATGATTTTGTTATTTCTTATATATGGGAATTATAACTAAGTGTAGGTTATATGATTTCTTGTTTTTAGTATTGAGTTATCCTTCTGTTTTTCCTCTTTATGTGAGTTTCTTTTTCCAATAATTTTTATTTAGATAGCCAATCCTGAAGATTGGGATAAACCGCCTGACCCGCGAAAGCATTTTGTTGAGTTCTTTGGAACTGGTGAGATGTAAGTTATCTTGATACATTGTCCTGAATATTTTAGTTTGTTAACTTTTTCTAGATTGTAATATTCAATTAATTATCAATTTTTTATTAATGTGAACAAGTTCTGCTTTTAATTTTACCATCATCTTGGGGGCAGACTAGAGAAATCACTTTGACTGTAATGTCATGATTAACTTTTATACTTTGTTTTGTGTTCTGTCGGGTGCTTATTTGTTTGGGGGCAGGACGGTTGTATACTTGTATTTAACCTCTGAGGGAATAAGAGTATATGGTTCAATTTTCATTTTTTTTCGTTATGAGAACAATATAGATGGTTGTACTTAAAAGACTAGCAGCCTTTCGGTCTCGAGACTGTCAATTATACAACCTATACTTTGTGTTTGTGTGTATTTTATGTCAAAAAAATTGGTCTTGCAGTGCCTTTGTTGCAGCAGCTGACATTCAAGCATTCACTCAGGAGACAAAAGCCAAGCTTCTTTCTCGTTGCCAGAGCAAGAAAACAAAGAGCTTTGTTCAGGCAGTGGATGAAATTTGTGAGGCCTTTGATGAACTAAACGAGAATTCAGTCGGCGCCCTTGTGCATGATCCATCACCTCCTGAGAGAAGCAACAATGCTGTAAATTCTCATTCAGACAATGAGGCATCTGGGTCTCAAAATAAGGCCACACAATGTGAAGAAAGGGAATTGAAAAATGGGTCTCAAAATGAAAATGGGGCATTCAAATCAGAAAATGGGGCTGTGGAATGTGATATCAAGGCTTTGCAATCTGAAGGGAATCCGATAAACAAGAACCCTGATGAGTTGCATAAGCTGGAACATTGCTCTGCTAGTAGCAAAAAGGTTGTACTGGATGATCTAAGTTCGAAAAATGCTGGTAAAAGTAAAATATCTGGTGCATCAGTTGTTAAAAAGAAGAGAATTCTGGACAAAGCCAGTAAGGATGAACTTAGAGAGGTGAAGAAAAAGGATATTTATGATGATTCTCTAGATGCTAACACTGACATGATGGATACTGCTGTTGAAAGAGTTGATGACCAAAAGGAGGCCAGAAAGAGGCTGAGAAGCCCCACAGATCTGTATAGCCAGTTAGATGGGAAAGAAATGAACAGGGATGAAACCATTCTGGTTAAAAGAACAAAAATTTTGCCTATGTCTGACATGAAGGTTGGCATGTTCGCATCTGATGGGCCATCATTGAACCAGATTGAAAAAAGACCAGACCAGCTTGAGGAGAAGAAAGAAGCAAGAAAAGAGACAGAAAAACCTTGTAAGCAGGATGTTAGTACTGAGTCCGTCTCCATTAAGCCTAAAGTGTCTGTTACTTCAGAGGAATACCGAGTGCCAGATGCTCACAAGGAGTTGCCATCAGGTGTTAAAAACTCTACCAAAAAAAGTCCGATAGATCATGAAAAGATTAGTAGTTTTAAGGTGACCCTTAGGAAATCTGCGCACGATTCTTCTACCAATAGCCCCAAAAAGTCGGGGAAGGGAAGAACTGACCAAGTTGCAGTCACAAGGTCACAAGAAAAAAATGAAGAATCAGTTGGGGGAAAAAAACATGATAAATCTAAACTGGAGAGTTCTCTTGAGCTTACAAAAGAATCTAAAAAAGCAGCAGCTGTTGAAGCAAAGAAATCTCAACCTTCTGTTCAAGGAAAGAAACCACACCTTTCTCCTTCAAAGACCATGGGAAAGAGTTCCAAGGGATTAGGGGAGAAGAAAAAGGTTTTATCTAAGCCTTGGCCTCAGCTAACCTATGCACCTGAGGACAGATCAGGAAATAACTTTTCTGCTGAATGCACAGTGGAGAGAGATCTCAGGGTAGAGGAAAGGTACTAGTGTTTTCTTCTTCTTTTTTTTTTTTGCAGTGAAATTGGTCAGTAACTCCTTAACTACAACCTTTTGCATGTAAATTTAGGTTAAATATAGCATTTGGTTAGACCTAGTTGTAACATTATTCCATTTGTAAATTTTACACTTCTAAAAGAATTGTCATGATATGTATTTTAAGCTAGAAATACAAATTTTCAGAGACAATTCAATGAAGCATCTGATAGCAGTCGCTCAAGCTGTGAGGAAGCAAGTTCATTCCCATGGACCTTCAATTGCAATACCTGCTTCACTTTCAATCCCTGGGATGCATGATACAAGCTCAAGTTCTACCCAGTTCTTTCCACTTTCACATCCAGGAAGTGCCGTTCAAGGCAATAAGAGCGTGCATATCTCTCCACCTTTGGTTGGCTCACCAGTCAGTCCAGGTGATCAAGAGCACATACACCTGCCAAGCCCCATCTATAGGTCTGTTTGAAAAATTACTCCAATATTTTCAAGAAATGTTGCTGGTTCTAAGCATAATACTTGGTACACTATAATATTTACCTTAATGTCTGCAAAAGTGAAACTGGATGGTCATGTAAATTTGGGGTTATAATTCCAACATTTTTCTGTGCTTGTTGTGACATTAAGGGTCATTTGTCTTGCTGGCATAAAAATGCTGGTCATGTTGAGACCTGCAAGATGAAGTTAAGAGATGGTGCTTTGGTTTTTGGTTCTGTAAAACAGAATTTCCTTGTTTGGCCAACATTGACTGACCTGAAGATGACATTGTATGTTTGATTTCTACGCTGTATGACCTAATATAAAGGCCATCTGTTGGATTGTTGAGCTGCAGATCTGAGCCTGATGAAGCAGCAGCTAGAGAACTTTTCAAGGGAGCATTGGAGGCTTTAACAAGGACTAAAGATAGCATTGGTCGCGCGACCCGACAAGCCATGGAATGTGCAAGTTTGGCATAACAAATGAGGTAGTCTGCTTCTTCTGTCTTCTTGGCTGCTAGTAGTTTAGTTCTTTTCATGCTCTGGTTATTCTAACCGAGCCAAGATGTTTATGCCTAGTATTGCACTGGAGTATTCTATAAAATATAATATCACAAAATTGTGTTCTGTTTGTTAATTGTCTTGTAGATGAGTATGGAATTTTCACTCTTTTTATACAACTGCTTTAAAATTTTGAAATGCAGATAATGGAACACCTTCTCAGTAAGATGGAGGTTGAACCCAGCTTCCATCGGAGGGTTGATCTACTTTTTCTCATTGATTCTATTACTCAATGTTCTAATGTTCAGAAAGGTAATTGATTATGTTATGAAAAAGAAAAGTGATTGATTCTTAGTCAAAATTGATCATCTTGTTAATCACAATCATCAGACTAACTATTCATGGCATAACTTGGGTGGACTGAAGTTGTCCAGCCTTTCTTTCTATGTGGAAATGCTAAGGGTACCTTTTTGGTGTCAGAAACATGATTCAAGTGATTTCTGAAAACATATAATGGTAGTGCACTTAGGTTGGGATAAACTTTTGGTTCTGCCTGAAAGAAGTATTTCATCAATGCAGTGAGATGTTACTCTATCTGGTGTTTACACCCGTGAATTTGGTCTGTTAGCAAGTTTGTGTGACCTGTTCGCGAAAAATTGTTCAGGCTTTGCTGGGGAATCATTTATACAAACTGTGCAATCTGTCTTGCAACGTCTTTTAAGTGCTGCTGCTCCTGCTGGTGCTGCTGGCCGTGAGAACCGTCGTCAGTGTCTCAAGGTAATTATGAATTGGTGCTTGCTTCAAGTAATGTTGGATATAGGAATGTACCAGTATTGTAAAAGTTCACTTCCATTACTGATGCCATATTCAAGAACAGAACTTGCTACAGAACTTTATTTTTCTCTTATGTACATACAAGAGCGGCTGTGTGGTTATGATAGGTACTTTCGTGTCTAGGTGTTGAGATTATGGATGGAGAGGAAAATAATGCCAGAATCACTTCTCAAGAAGTGCATTGTTGATCTTAAGAATGAGGACCCTGTTGTTGATTTTTCATCTATGAGACGACCAACGCGTGCTGAGCGTAATATTGATGACCCAATTAGAGATATGGAAGATGACTTTCTTGTTGATGAATATGGAAGGTACAAATTTGTGATTTACAAGACTGTTCTCTTTGTTATTAGTCAATTAATTGTATTTTGATCGAAATATTTAAACAGATGAGGTTCTTTTTTTCATATTTCATGAGCTTTGACTGAAACTTCTGTTAATAAGCATCACCTGCTGCTAATCATGTTTTTTGAGAACTGTACCTTTTTTTTGGATATTGTTCATATACCCTCTTGATACTCCTTTTCTCCAATTGAACTTAATTAAATTTATGTTTCTAGGTTTTCCTGTTGCATAAATATAGTTGCTAGATAATGAGCCAATTTTGTAGTTCATGTGACAATCTTAGAAAACATTCCGGTAATGCCTGTGAATCAAGTATTGCACCTGTTAATGCACTTGTTTATTTTAATTTCAGCAATACAAGTATTGATCTTCCTGGCCTCTTAGCATCAAACTTTTTGGAGGTGGAAGATGATGAATGCTGCCTCCAGATCGATCCCCCAAGTGGAAGCATTTCGAATGGTAACCCCAAGACCACAGATGTTCCTGAATTGTCCACTGAACGGGAGAACCTCACTGAAAATCCTTCTCCAATACCTGATTTTCAGCCTGACAACCTGAGCACTATATCTATTCAGGAACCATTATTAGCAGAAGCATCAAAACCTGGGCCAGATGATCAAGATCCTTTCCAGCATTTGCCAGGTGAGCCACCTTCACTGCTCCATCCACCGCCGCCTCCAACCAATTCACCGCCCCCACCTCCACCACCGCCATCTTCACCTTCACCACCTCCTGTTTCACTGGAAGAGTCACTTCCTGTTTCAGAGGAGGAACTGCCCCCACCACCACAGCCACCGCCACTACCTCCTGGACCGCCGCCATTGCAAGTACAGTCAGCAGTACCTCCACAAGTGCAACAATCATTGTCTATGGCACCGCCACCAGGGATCTCACAGGAACAATTGCCAACTCTGCCCCCTGTGCAACCGCCATTGCCTCCAGGGCCACCACCGATGCAACTTCAGTTGTCATCAGTCCCACCTACAATGCTGTCAGCGCCAACCTCACTTGATCAGATCCCAGGACCGTCCCATCCAGCAACAGTGCCTTCATCTGCACTGTCTGCACCTCCTTATTTCATGAATCAAAATGTAGGTCTCTACATCTGTCTGTATTTCTCTTTCCTTTTTACCCTTAAAGAGAAATAAGACCTTCAGAACAAAAAGATCTGTATTCCCTGTTACATAAATATTGAATTATAATGCATAGGGTTTAGCAAAAGTCACTAGGAAGAGCTGATATTTTCGTATAGAATTAGGATGTTGTTGAATAATATATGAGATAAAAGCTTGAAATCACTTCCCAGTCCGGTTTTAGATTCAGTTACATTCACTCTTTGTAAAATTGCTCATTCTCTTGCATTATGTTATTATTTTTCACTCTTTTCGGGCCCCCAATTATCAGTCATGTTGACTCATATATGCAGGGACCTGGAAATACTCCAATGCAACCAGTGAACTTCACAGCAAATGGACCATGCAACACTGCACCAGGATATAACCAAAATAACATGCATTTACCACCAGCATCTCAAATGCCTGGGACAAACTACCCTTTTCAGCAAGGCAGCATGCCTTTTCACCCAGGCCCACCGCCCCCTATTCCCGTGGCCCCACAACCACCGCCGCCGCCGCCAAATCAGCCGTATATGCAACCTTTCTGCCACATTCCTGACAGTTATCATGGACAATACCACCATGACAGTTTCCATGGGGCTTATCAACAGGACCGATTTCATGGACCATGTCCTCCTGAAGGATATCATGGGTTTTATCCACCAGACGGTTTTCATGGGCCTTCGGATGGTGGTTTTCATGGGCCATATCCACCCGACAATGGTTGTCCTGGTCAATATCCACCTGAAAGTTATCCTGGGCAATATCCACCTGACAGTTATCATGGGCTGTATCCATCAGATGGTTGTGCTCTGCCATACCCCCCTGATGGTATGTCTGAGCATATTGACTAAAGTAATTGAACTTGTTGTTTTTAGTTGTTATCAGTCTTATAAATAGCATGCTATAGCATTTTCAGAACCCAAACATTATGTTATACACCTACACTGCGCTATAGCGGTGATAGCGAACAACCATTGTGTATAGCAACGCTATTGCACGCTACTTACATTTGTTCATAATAAATTTCAAATTATCATTTCTTCATCCGAACTCCGATTGAGATGATGTAAAGTGCGTCGGAAAGCTAAGAACAAGATCTACAACATTGACATATAATTTTAATCACTCCATTATAAATTTTGGATTAAAATTCATTTCTTCTTTGTTATCAGCGTTTTGGTTTAACCCCGACTTGCATCTTTCTTTTGCTTTCTTCTTGGGTTCCCTTCTTTATCCGAAGAAACAACTAAAATTAGGCAGTATCTTGAACTTGAGCAATTTAAATATAATTTAAACTAAATTAATTTTTTTTATTTTGAGACAATCTAATTTAAAATTTAGCATTTTAATTAATTCATCATGGACTTTAGTTAATAACGGAATGCGCTTGATGGAAAATGATATTACATAATTTAGTAATTTAATATATCGAAGATATTTTGAATAGTGGTTTGTAAATTATACTTATTCAATGTTAGTATTATCCTTTACTCGATTCTATGTTATTTATTTATTTGCTCTATGAATTGTTAGGTAAAAATATTGATATTATTTATTTATGCTATGTCGGATAGCTTTCTCTATAAAAAATAATAATTTATAATAAGGCTAGTAAATAAACAGAAACAAAGAGAAGGATGTAAATGATGAGCACTGTCATAATAGAAAGAAAGATAGGACAAAGAAACTGAAATGAGTTATGCTCTTAACTCAAGAACTGCACTAGTCATTTCAATTGATTTTGTATTTAATGTTTTCTATATTTTTGTAGGCTACTATCGGCATAATATGGAAAGGCCACCACATGATCATGTTGGTCATCAACATCATATGTCAAATCCAATTCCTCCGGGACCACCACTTCCAGGTTTACTTTTCCTAAATTCATAGTTATTGTGTCACAACATGAAACAGACTTATGATTGGGGACCGTCAACCTGTTGTATATGCATGTCTTGTTTAAGTGCAGTTCCAGGTTAAAACTACTTGGATATGCGTGGCCCATAAACCTGTTGTATATATGTAGCCTGTTTAAGTTCTATTCCAGTTAAATCTACTTGTTTGTAACAGTTGCTTTGTAATTTAGCGTGTGCATACCTTGTGATCTTCTTTAAAGTTTGCAAATGTGGAAGAGTGGCTAGGCATTAATTATTGGTGATGAAAAATCGCATTTAATTACTTTCAAAGCGGTGGCAACACTCGAGCGGATCGATTTTGTCCCGACTAGAAGGAGGAGAGACCAAACCGCATGGATTGTAAGATTATACCTGGCGAGTGTTGTCACACAACACAAATTTTTGGTGGCTGATTTTTGTTTTCAGGTATGCGTTCGGCGAGATAGAGATATGAAAATAACGAAAACGATGTGGTGGAAGCTCAAAGGGGACGTTTCTCAGGTGTTTAAGAATAGAGTTATTGTAGAAGGATCGTGGAACGAAGGTGAGGATGCAAATAATATGTGGAAGAAGATGGCGACTCACATTCGGAAGGTGGCTATAGAAGTGTTTGGAGTAACTAGAGGAAATAAACGTGAACCTAAAGACACTTGGTGGTGGAATGATGAAGTACAAAAGGCTATCAATGAGAAGAAAAAATGTTACAAATGTTTACATCAAAACAAGAGTGATGAAAACATACAGAAGTACAAAAAAGCTAGAAGAAACGCAAAAAAAAACTGTGAGCGAAGTAAGGGGTCAGGCATATATGGAGTTGTATCGGAAATTAGATACGAAAGAGGGCGAAAATGATGTCTACAAGATGGCTAAACTTCGAGAAAAGAAGACAAGAGACTTCCACCAAGTTAAATGTATTAAGGATGAGGCGATAGACTTTTGGTGAAAGATGAGGAGATTAAGAACAGATGGAGAGCATACTTCGACAAGCTATTCAACGACGAGAGTGAGAAAAACGCGATCGAGTTGGGACGACTCAATTGACACCAATAGGCGATTTGTTCGGAGAATTCAAGAGTCTGAGGTGAAAGAAGCTTTAAAAAAGATGAAAACGGGTAAGGCGTTAGGACCGGATGACATTCCGATTGAGGTATGGAGATGTCTTGGAGATATAGCAAAAGTGTGGCTCATTAAACTATTTAATACCATTTTTCGGTCCAATAAGATGCTTGATCAGTGGAGAAGTATATTAGTACCAATCTTCAAAAATAAAGAAAATATTCAAAGTTGTACTAATTACAGAGGAATTAAGCTCATGAGTCATACCATGAAGCTTTGGGAGAGAGTGATCGAGCACCGTTTAAGAAAACTGACAACTGTCACTAAAATCAGTTTGGTTTTATGCCTGGGAGGTCTACTATGGAGGCGATTTTATTGATAAGACAACTTATGGAGAGACATCGAGAACGAAGAAAGACTTACATATGATATTTATTGATTTAGAGAAAGCGTATGATAAAATTCCGAGAAATATCATGTGGTGCTGGCGCTCAAAAGGAAACTAGTCCCAACAAAGTACGTTACCCTTATTAAGGATATGTACACAAATGCTGTGACTTGTGTCAGAGCATGTGACGGCGAGTCCGATACATTTCCTATTAAGATAGGATTACATCAAGGGTCAGCATTGAGTCCATATATTTTCACCTTAGTGATGGATGAGATCACAAAAGACATACAAGAAGATATTCCTTGGTGTATGCTCTTTGCTGATGATGTGGTGCTGATTGACGAGAGTAGAATTGGAGTCAATCAGAAACTAGAGTTGTGGAGACAAACTTTAGAATCGAAAGGTTTTAGACTTAGTAGGACAAAAACGAATATATGAGGTGTCGTTCAATGGGAAAACTTAGATGACGGAGATGTTAGTTTGGATGGACGAGTAGTACCCATGAATGACACATTTCGGTATTTGAGATCGATGTTGCAGAGTGAAGGAGAGATCGATGAAGATGTTAGTCATAGAATAAGAGCTGAATGAGTAAAATGGAGACAAGTATCTGGTGTTCTTTGTGACAAGAAGGTCCCAAACAAACTAAAAGGCAAGTTCTACAGGACGGTGATTAGACCCGCGATGTTGTATGGCGCAGAATGTTGGGCTACAAAAGGACAACACATCCAGAAGATGATTGTAGCTGAAATGCGGATGTTGCGTTGGATATGTGGCCACACAAGGAAAGATCGAATTAGAAATGATGATATTAGGGACAAACTTGGGGTAGCACCAATTCAAGAGAAGCTAGTCCAACATCGTTTGCGATGGTTTGGTCATATCCGACGAAGGCCTCCTGAAGCATCGGTACGCAGCGGTATTTTAAGTCGTCCTAAAAATACAAGAAGAGGAAGAGGTCGACCGAGATTGATATGGGAGGAAGCAATAAAAAGAGATTTGAAGGAATGTAATATACCCAAAGAGCTTGCTTTGGATAGGAGTGCGTGGAAGATAGCGATTCATGTACTTGAACCATGATTTAGGAGTTAAAGTCTAATAGTAGAGTTATAAACTTTATATTCTTAGATTTTTTAGGATTTTAGGATTTAGAATTTAGAAATAGATTTCAGAAATAGAGGTTTAGATAGGATTTTAGGATTTAGAATTTAGAATTAGGTTTTAAAATAGGATTTTAGAAATTAGAAATAGATTTTATAATAGAGGTTTATTGTACTATTATTATTATTGTTATTATTGCTACTATTATTAGCATATTATCATTATTTATTTGAGATTAAAGACTTTGTTGTTGTTGTTGTAAAAGGAAAGGTAACTCCTTAAAATGTTATTCCTTGAGAAGATCCCCAACTTAACGCTTCTTGGCTATTTAATGTTCTGATTACTCTTTGTTAAAAACCTTCACAAAACTAATACATCAAGTTTTGAGGGTTCTGCTTTGAATACATTTTGACTGAAACTTTATCTCAATATTTCCAGCATTTTTCTAAAACCATATCATTGTTTTGTGGTGATGCTTACTGTTGGAATATCTGACATATTTATTTAATAATTTCATGTGAACCACTTCATTTTTGATGTAAAAGGTGATGTGCTGTTACCATTTGTGTGAGAAACAATTTACTTTAGATTAACAATTGTCCGTCCATGCAGACCATTTTCATTCCCAGAGGGCACCATGCAGGCCAGTAAATCCTGCCCATCATAACAGTTGGAGGCCTGGTTGATGTTAAATTGGTAAGCATCAATTTGGGGTTGCTCAAGCAGAATTAGTGATGAGGTGCTCTATGATGGTCCAGTGCTAAGACATTGTAGATTTTGTCCTGACCGCTTCATAGGGAAGATATTAATCAATTGATGCTGTAAGTTTCTGCCAAAAGATCATGCATCCAAATATGGAAAATGTTTTATTCCCAACTTCCTCATTTGAGATAATGATAAGATTTTCTGTACAGGTCAGTAGAGGTTTCAAGCTAATTTTATGAGGTCAATTTCTGCTGCATTAGAGATTTAACGTGAAATGAAAGTAATAGTTAGGTAATGTATAATCTTTGTTGATTCCACTGAGGATAAATTTTGCATCACAAGTTCTTTCTCAAGAGCTTTCCATTTTCAGGCAGCTAATCTGATGTATGAGCAGAAATTTTGTGATTGCTCAAAATTTTGGTTCTGACGTGGCAAATGATGCCTCATTTTTGTGTATAGTTTTTCCTTTTTGGAGGCATGTCTCTGTCAAATAAGATTATTACTTTCTTTTTCCAGTTTATTTGTATACGTTGAATGTTAATCCTTTTATTATCTCAAGCCAAGCATGAAAATTCAATGACCTCCGGATCCATCACCATAAGAGACATATAGCAAGTAACAATATTTAAAAAAAAAAAGGATACAGCAAAGCTGCAAGTATTAAAAAATGAGCGTACAGTGTTTTTTGTTCTCCTATTTACAGTGAAAGAATGTGGGATGGTTTCATCTTCCATTTGAAAGATAAAATAAGCAAAAACAATACTGTTGGGAAAATTAAAATATTTACATGATGATGCTATCATCATAATTTTTTTTTTCTCAAAAAATAAAAGAGCAAAATGAAGCCTTTAGCTTTTCCCGAGTTGTTTCACACTATAACCTTTTCCTTCTGCGATTCAAGGTCTGTAAATTTTCATCTTTTGGGTTACATAGGCTCTGCAGAAGGGGCACCGCTGCACAGAAGCAGAGCATCGGCTGCATAAGACATGTCCACAAGGAACCATTGCAGCATCAACTTCTGCGCTCAAACAGATACGACATGACCAAGCTGTCTTAGCTACTTCTGCCTCTTTAGCTGCTGCATCAGCTTTCTCCTGTAAAGGGAATTGCAATTTACATCTGTTAGACACTGAAACTGAATGTACAAAAAATCTCTGATAATTCATAAAAAAAACTGCATACAAAATGTTCTAAATTTATGTCACCACTCTCCATGCACATATTACAGATAATCAGTTTTCATCTACAGCATGATATTTACTGCAGTAAGCAGAGGCGGATCCACAGTATACCGGGGGAGGTCAACTGACCCCCTGGATTTTGAAAACTAAAGCTTTTGGGCTTAGAAATAACGGTCTGACCCCCCTGGATTAATGGCCGCCTCATTCCGAATAAAAAGACGTGGGATGATGGGAGTAATGGCGAGGAGTATTGCTACTGCTGAAAATGGGCTTCATTCACGGGCCAGCGCTAGCTCCCTTACTCTCGCTCTCACACTGGTCAAACTTGCTCTGTCGCTCGCTCCCTTACCATCGCTCTCCTCTCTGATTAATTAGGTCTGGGCGTTCTCTTACTCTTGCAGACTCACAGTCACTCTCTCTCCCTCAGCGTTCTCTCTGACGGTCTGACCGACGACACTCTCTTGCTCCGCAGCTCCACTCCGCTCAGCAGCTCACGACTGGCACTCTGCGCTCCACTCACTAGTAGCAGAGCTCACAACTGGCGACTGGCTGGTAATTGCTAATCGCTATGTTCTATAATCAATTAATTGGTTATTGTTCTATAACAACCAAGTAATTGTTCTATAATCAATTAACTAGTAATTACTAACTTGACCAGGAGCTGTTATAGTACCAAAATTTTAATGTCAATTTCAGATAAGAGGAACTGACTTGATAAAAACATTGATTTTGTGCAGTTCTTCTGAGAGAAGAAGAAAACGGAAGGAAGAACTTGACCAGGAGCTTGAAAGACAAAGAGGTAAGTTTACTCATAAGCTTTTCGATTATTACACCACTGTTTTACTTGTTTTGCAAATGGAACTGCCATGTTTGGCAACCTGATCTGCAGACATTATAAGCTCTCTTTTCTTAAGCCATATTAGTGGTTTAATTTTGCAAAAGAGTTGTTTGTATTTGTAAACCTGAATTCAGAAAAATTGATAAAATATGAGTCAAATTTGTAAAGTAATTACTCTGGATAGCACTGGATTGGCTGTACTATGTAATTTTTTTAGAAAAAAGCTGGTTTGCAAGGATGTTGTACTTCCAGGACATGCTTTATTGGTAATAATACTATATGATGCCTTTTTTTTCCAAGAAAAAGCAAGTCACCTTGATGTAGTTTATTTATCAGCACTTTGTAAGACTCTAGAGGAAAATTTTCTTCATTGACTTTATTATATATTATTGAGTTTTATTTTTTTATTTTTAATATGTAAAAAGATATTATTTTGAATTTTTTTAGTTTTTTATTAGGTAAAAATATATGTTAAATTATTGATTTTTTTATTTAGTATCCGATTAATTAATGGATTTGAACCCGATAAAGTATTGCAATCCGATTGTTGACCCCCTGATCAAAATCCAGCATCCGCCCTAAGCTAAGGGAAGGCATGAAAATGCACCATTCAACTGGAAAAATCTAATCAGCTCATCAGCTCAGCAAGAACATGTGTGCGTGTGTGTTGGGGGGGGGGGGGGGGGGGGGGGGGATTGTTAATGGACCTGTTCAACCAGAAGGGCTACTTGGGAATCCTTCAGTTGGTCTTGAAGAGATATAGTGGACTCAAGAAGTGTTTGCTTCTCCGCATCAAAATTTATCCCAATGGCAGCAAGCATGTCATGCACTGCCTGCACGACTTCTGATGCAGATACCTTGCCATAAAGATGCTCGCCAGTCTGCAATCACCCGAAAATAAAAGTTCAAAACCAAGTTTCCAATCAAGATGGCTCTTAACAAAATAAAAATCATAAAAAAAATAAATTCAGTCAACCAACCTGTTTATCACATCCATTTCTGATGCCTGAGGTTAAGCCACCAGGGGTACTTTCTTCACCATGAATCTTCTCCCTATTAACTAAGGGACCATGCCCCACACTAGAGGCATCAGTCATTGATATACTTCTAAAAGAGAATACTTGGGTGGACAAAAGCATCTGCCTGTCATCAGGACCTGTCTCCACTGGCAGTCTATAAACTGCCTGGCCGGCCAATGGCCTGACATCTTCTGGAACTTTCCCATACCTCAACTTCTCACCTTCTTTTCCACTCTTCCACGCCACAATTTCTCCCTTGTAAAATGGCCTTAGAGGCAGGAACTGCACCTGCTGTGTATCCTGGGATGACAATTCCGCTCCTATCATGGTCTCATACTGTCCCCTCTTCTGAGTTGGCATACCTATATCGGAACCTAGTTTTAATATTTCAAGAGATTGTTTCTCACTGCCATCTGGACATGCAAAAAGGGAACCAATTGGGAGCACCACTTGCATCCCTAGGACGCGACTAACAACAAGGGAAATGATATCATATACTGTGAGGAAGCTTGGAGGTTCAGCAACAAAAATCTGAGTCTTAGAATTATTCACAAAGTAAACTGTACGGTGTCTTCTGTTATTGGGCCATTCTGGGATGGATGAGGTTGGGGTCACTCGTGTGATGTCTAATTGCCTTGGAAGTAAGAGGAAGCGGGTATGTAGATGTTTAACAAATTGGAGTTTGTGGGCCATGTTTTCTATTGATTCTTTAATTTGTGACAGTCTGGGGGCTTCAAAAGAAGGGAAGTGAGCTGTTGTGCTATTTATCAAAGCATATAATAGCTCATGCACAGAGAAGTTTAGAAGTTTTTCTTTCACTCGATCAACTGATACCTGACCAATATGGCTTACAACTTCCAATTGTGACGCATTGTCCAACTCCTGAAATAAGAAAACAGAGAATTCAACTACTATTGACCTTTTGATAGTAAATGAAAGGTTATTTTCAAGGAAGGTGTTACCTCTACTACTACATCAGATAACCTCTTAATGCCTAGCACGCGGCAAATGTTTTCAGAAAGACTAGGATGGGCAAACCTCATCCTAGATATGTCAATGCTCGCCAGAAGGCGGGACCCAAAAGCATCAATATACACACACGAACTTGCTGAAACAAGCCTGCATCCATCGTCTGGTACAACGGTATCAAAACCACTATCTAAATTTTCTGATGTTTTTTCACTAGAACAAACATAACTCAAAATCTCCAGTACAGCTCGAAACTCATTTGGATTGAGACGTTGGTAACCACAAACTTTTTGGGCTGTTAAGAGGAGTTCTTTAGCATAGAACTTTGTAAGGCTTTCTTGCATATCAAGATCTCTTAAGATAGTTACAAAGGGGAGAAAGAGGCTTGGCAGCTCAAATGCAAAAGGGGACATGTTGATTGTCAACCGGGTGAAGAGGGAATTAGCTCGAACAAGGCGGGTCCCATTTGCCACAGGAATGAACGCCAGTTTCTTCAGATCGGCTTTATCTGTCACAAAAGGGAACCAGTAATAGGTTAGTATATATGTTGGAAGATGAAAAATTATATGGAGCATGAGAATATGACTCTGTTTACCAGAAGAGGATAGCATTCCCCAAATCTTATCCAAAAACTGCAGGATCAATAGGAATGCGCTTTCAACAGACATCACACCTGAAGATCTGGGCCAATGTGCAAGTGTGTCTTCACCATTATCCCTTCCGACCATCTAAACTCACATTAACAACATAGACAGCATCTATAAAAAAAAGGCTTTTGAAGTTCGTTCTTCTTTTTTTCACATGTCATGTATAGATAAACTACCACACATTTTTAGCTTCAGAAGAAATTTGGAAAAAAAAATTTAAATCACTATATTTTCCATGCATATGCCTGAAAGTCCTCAAGCCTTCTAGTTTCATACAACCTGGAAATCCTATTACCATTATACTTTAAAAAATGTCTTTAAACAAGATTGAAAAGGAACTTTCAAGCATGTATTAAATATAAACCATAATCCTATATTCCATAAATGATCTTCTACAAGCTCGTTGCCAATACGACTTTAACATATCTATGTAGCATGTACCCTCTTATCATGTCTTTGATTAAGAGAGCTGTCTTGAGATAAGACAACAACAACAACAACAACAACAACAACAACAGCAAAACCTTTAATCCAAATAAATTGCGGTAGACTAAGAAATGAGACCCAATCCAAAATCACAATGATGAAAATAATGCTAGTAATGATGATAATAATAATGACAATGATGAAGATAATCACTGATTTGAGACGACAAATC
This sequence comes from Schoenoplectus tabernaemontani, assembly GCA_037127355.1. Lineage (NCBI taxonomy): Eukaryota > Viridiplantae > Streptophyta > Magnoliopsida > Poales > Cyperaceae > Schoenoplectus > Schoenoplectus tabernaemontani. The sequence goes on from CM073748.1 coordinate 10,296,106, forward strand.
AGAACAAATCAAACTTGACTACCATATATACTGTAAGCAACATTAAGGCTCCACAGTATTTTCAGTCTTCTGGACCAATACCAGCAAAAGTCTCTAACCTAAAATTACAAAATGCATAAAGAAAGGTACCTGTAGGTGCTCCAGCACTGTAGAGAAGGCAGGAGGACTCCTTAGCCTAAAAGCTCCTCGAGAATACTCAGGTGGTACAACAGATTGTTTTGTCAGAATAGGAGCAGAGCTCCAGGCCAGAGGCCAGTCCTCCAACAGTATTGCTTCTTTATAGGAACAAAGCACCCGCCTGCCACCTGCCTTGCCACCAATATTAGGAAATCCCTTTTCAGCTGGCACAAATGCAATTTGGCCAATCTTCTCACAGAATGCTTTGTCATAAAGCCAGTTCTCAAATATTGCACTGACAACAGACTCAGCCATGGACCAAATTTCGAGTGGTATTTCATTGCTGGGACTTGATGGGCCCACCTCAAATTCATCAGGGGTTGGAACATCATTTTGAAATTTCTTTCCCATTGTCTCAATTTTCTTAGAACATTCTAATAATATGTCGGCTTCTGCAGATGTTCTCAAGCCAGTTTTCTTGAGTATTCTGATCCAACCATCAGTCACAAATCTCTCACCAGGGAAACGATCATGCTCTCCAGAAAAAACCAAAGCAAGTACTGAGTCAAGCGGATTGAGCAGATCTCTGGGCTTAAATAGCTCTGTGGAGTTCTCATTTGCATTTTTGACAAACTTAGTTTCCACCAAGGTATTAATAACCTCTGGATCTGTCTCAAGATTTCTCCAATTTGAGATGAGGTATAACAATATATCTTCCTGTTCTTGTGGGGTTCTATTCTCAAATCCAGGAAGCGCAAACCTTACTAGCACCTGTTGGTTGGTCAACTGGTAAATACCCAAGGCATTCAGAAATGAATTTGCTGCCACAGTCGAGCTAGCGAGGCAGCGTGCATCATTAGGATGGAAAAATGCAGTTGGGGAAATAATCCAACGTTCTGAACCAACCAAATTTGTGTAGGACCTGACCACAGTTTTATAAATTGGGAGCTCTCGCAAAACATCTATCTCTTCCCTCTGATATACATAGTCACTAGAGTACGGTGAATCAAAATCCCATGTAAAAAGGGCGAACAGTCTGTCACAATCCTCATTAGACAATTGAATTGGTGCAGGAAGATGCCCAGCAGATTTGTTGGCTACTAGCTTTGACACGACGGCACGGCTGAGTGACTGATCATGTAAAGAGGTCGGTTTGCAAAGCTCATAGCATTCAGGAAATGAGACATCATAAAAGGGTATGTTCAACTTATTAAGAAGAGGGAACAACCAAGGATGTTCTGATCTTGTCAAGTCAAATGTGGCATGTAACTCATCAATCCCAGTATTACTATGGTCCGTGATCAGAGGCCAGAATATAATTTGAGATACCTTAACACGGCACAACACAGGTTGATTGAGATAAGCTGGAATCAAAGGCCAATCAGACACAAGCGCAATGTCCCCACCCAAGGCCTTATAAACCTTCCAGAAATCTCTGACCCAATTGGCAGAAGGTCCATAAAAGGATGATTCGGCAGATTTACCCCATGCAATCCATGGCTTATTCATCTCCTTCACAATTTTGACCCAGCGTCCATCAAAGAGAGATCTCAGGTTGGCTGAAACCAGCTGTGGGCTGAATGACTTCAGCTTTAATGGCCCGTGTATGGTCTGGTTATCAAGCAAGGCAGCCACCACAGGTTTTACAAGGCATTGATGATGTATGAAATTATCAGCCAGGGTAGGCATGATTTGTTGTTGCTCCTCTGTCCCTATCCATAATTCAGCTGCACCCAGCCTTGTCAGAGACTGTGTTCCAGTCGGAAACGGGACACCTCTTAGATCCAGTACCAGAGGTGACATCTGGCTGATGTCACCACCAGTCCTGTTATATGGGACCCCACCTCTGCTAATATCCTCCACCACACCACGGCCAAAGTCATACAACGCCTTCCCAAAATAAGACACTATCTCAATTGCATCACCCCCAGGAGAGGCATTGGTACTGGTTGAAATAGTGCTACTGGTGCTGGTAGTAGCACTGGAAATAGTTGTGTTACCATCAGGACGGGGGACATCTGGTGGCTGATATGGGTGGAGGTCTGATAAACAGTACTCCAAAACATCAATAAACGTGTCTACAGATCGAAGAAGAATAGAAGAAGAAGCCTTCAGTCGATCTCGCACCATTCTAGGTCTGATCTCTTTTACTTGAACCCCTACAGCTTCAATCTCCTTCACCAGCTCAGATGGTACCGAGAAGACAGGGTAGTGCTCCTTGATGAAACTACAAACGCTGACAGAGGGTAGATTATCAGTGTCTTCATCTCCCATTGCAAGTTGAGCCAAGAACATGCCCTCCTCTACTCTGACAAGGTTTCCACCATACAGTTGCCACACTGGCAGATCAGCCAGACGTTTGTAGAAAGGTCTTATCACTTGTTCCACAAGTGATTGCCACTCAGTTGTTTCAGTCACTTTTGTTGAGGCACCTTCACTATTTGATGCATGTTGCATTGATCTCGGCCAAAACCAGTAAATTTTATCACCATATAGATGCAAAACAGCACCCACTGATCTGGCACGATCAAGCGAGGATGACACAGGGTCTTTTCTTATCTTTTGGAATTCAAGCACCATCTCTGCATACGAATCAAGGACGCATAGCATTAGCTCTTTGTTCCACAGCTCAATAGCATCCAGTGAGTTGGTTGACTGGCAGAAGATGTAGCGACCTGCCTGGTGACCCACAACGAATTGGCCGAGAATTGTGACTGGCATGGTCATTGACCCAGACAGAGGAAGAGGAGATAATATATAGCTGGAGGTGGGCACAGTTACCGGGCTCTCATCACGAGATAAGTGAGCTGCCACCCCAGCAACAGGTGTTAAATCAAAAGAAAGATATCTCCTGAAAGAAAAGAAAAGTGTTATGTAAATAAAGAACCTGGCAGATCATTACTATAAAAAATCAATGATAGTAATAGTGAAAATGATAACCATTACTATCACTATCATTATCACTATTACTGTCATTGATTTTTGATATTTGAGATATCTGATCTCTATGATTTCGGATTTGGTTCCATTTCTAGCCTACCCCCAATTTATTTGGGATTAAAGGCTTTGCTTTTGTTTGTTTTTTGTTGTTGTAAAGAACCTGGCAGTTCCAGTTTATAGGCTTAACAACCACTTAGACTAAATGGGATTCAAGGATACAGTAATTGTTCAATATCTTTCCGACTAAGGTCCACCACTGATATGTACCAATGCTTACACAATTAGCAATAAGCTCATTAGTTAGCTTTCTTTTTTATTGAATTTTATACACCTGATCAGTTCCTTTAGGGTCAATCTAGGGAAAAATTGAACACAGATTATAATCATGGATCATAGCAAGACCACTAGATATAATTGTAACAACATGCCCAGTGGCCCACTAGTTAGGCATGATGTTTGATTCATCAAGTATAAAGTTTAGATTATCTTTACATCCAGAAGTAAGAAAAACAAAAAGCATACCTGTCTAGTGCCATGTTCCGGGTCTGACCCGAACCCAAAGAAAGTGCAACAAACCATTTATCCACATAACTAGTCCCACTTTCAATCACATGAACATCAATTGCATGCATCTTCACAGCTGAATTTGAACTATTAAAAAGCCTTTTTATTTGGAATTTTCTCCATTTCTTCTCAGAAAATGGATTTCTCAAAAGAGCAGCTGAGGGGTTGACAAGCACTGAACAATTCAAGGTTGGTTGTGCACTACCATCCTCCCATGTAGACAATGACACCTGAAAGCAATAGCAAAATGATAAAACAAAAGGAGGAAAAGGAATCACGGAACAGGGAACTAGTGGGGCAGTGAAGACATTCTCTTTTACCACTCCGCAATAAACTCCCAACACAACCTTAAAAAGAAGGAATGGCTACATGGGAACCGATGTGTGACCAGACATTATGTACACTACTACTCAAAAACATCATCGAGAGATTCTAATCTATTGCTCCCCACTGCCCATGGCAGTTACACAACACTGAAACTCTCATCTGAGACGCTACAGAATCTCTGCAGGACCAATAACCATATCTTCAGGGAACACACTGTAATTTTATCATCACTAAGGTAAGGTAGTAATAGTGACTGTCGGAGGCGGGGAAGAACTTGCTTCAAGAAATCGGAATAAGCCATAAGCGTGAAGAAGATGTACAATTTGTGATTGGCAGGAAAGATAATTCTCATGATCCAGCTTAGTGGAAATAGGAATAGATAGCATAACAAGGGTGGTTCTTGATTGCCATTAGATAAAAATGAGGCAGGACTTGGGAGAAGAATTAGATATAGAATTAGGATTTAGATAATTTTCCATGGCTCTGATACCATGTAAACAAAGACTGTTTTGAGGAAATAGAATTTCTTTATGCCATTTTTGATAGAGTAAATTCAGGAAGTTCTCCCCTTTATATAGGCTAACTGCCTAGTCATCTTAGTCGCTTAATTACATGGCTGGCACTAACTAATTCTGTTATGACACATATCTAATTACATCAATGCCATTAGTCTAACCACCTAACAATATCTTAGACTCTATTACCTACAAAAAGTATAAAAAAGAAATTGGCTAACTGTTAATCAAACTTCCCCATTTCAATTCATGAAATTACAGTAGGTCTTTCGCCTGCTTTCAAAAAAGACAAGATGTACTGAATAAATGGTACCTGAAAAACTGATTTGAGAAATAAAAGCGTAGAAGAAGAGTGTTTCATGAATCGACCAAATATCTGCCTAACTCTCTTGCAATCATTGTCTTCAGATTCTTTCAAACATTTGGTTGATAAAGGCATACGAATGACAGTAGAGTTAGATGAATCCAATGAAGTCTCTAGGGTAACATGCATCGGATGGAACTGATCATGGAAACGTTCAGCCAAATCCGTGCCTACAAATGATGGCAACAGAAGTGTTAATTGTCAAGTTATTTCAAAAGAGTAAACCATAAATTACTGCAATGGCATGAATTTGCTTTACTAGCCTAATTGGTGCAGGTCTGAGATTCAACTTCTCTATTTGCTTCTACTATTGTTAATACAACCCGTGCCTACATCACTGAGAGGGTAACAAACGAAACACCCATACAGTAAATATGGTAAAAGCTCGATGAAAGGAACAATCTGCCAAACCACAGAAAATTGAGCAACTGAAAAGATTAAAAACTTCACCTTTCAAAGAGAACAATTTAGCTGAACCACCAGCACTAGATGGCACACCACTACTGGTCAGGCCCAATGGATCAAAAACGTAGAAATAACTGTCAGAGAGTACAGTCAATAGATCACAAACAAAGTAGCTGCTAAGAAGACCCAATCCATATCTGAGTGTGTTTCCTCTCACTTTCCAGGGGGGAGGGAGGTGAAGACCACAAACCTCTTCCTGGCTCAGCATGACTCCTTCCAACACCACTGTGAGAGAAGAACCTTGGAAGTCACCTGACCAAAATCAAACAATGCATCAGCCATGAGTTCAAATCAAGTCAACAAGTCACAAACTTGAAAAAGCAAATAAAAACAAATAAAAAGGTACCTAAGCTATGTTGTAGAAGAGATTGCCTTGGATGTTCTCGTTTATCATAGATGACATGTACTTTCTTAGCATCGCAATAATCTGCAAGCTCTATGATATCAAAAAGAAGGAAGTCACTCTCACCATACAAAGCCAATAGCTCGCATACTCTTGTATAATCCATGCACTTCAGATCGGTCATCAGTTTTTCCTCGACCAAAGCCATGCCCCGAAGAGACTGCACGCCAAGCCTCTTCGCCAGGTTGTCACAAATGCTGTGGTGCACAAACCGTTTTATTGTGCTCTCATTGTTCATCCACGGAGCATCATTGTACACAAGGCTTCTAGAAGGTACCAGGATTCCATTCAAATCAGGGATCAGAAGGAAGTTGAGTAAAGCATCACGCGGTTGTCCCTCAGCATAACTCTCATCAAAAGCCTCTAACACACGGTGCACAAAGCCTAATTGTATTTCAGACAATGGTTCATCTTTTGTATCTCCATACAGCTTTTGTAGCACATTGATGTAATCCCTGGCTTCAAAGGTTAGCCTCACGCCGAGCTCAGCAAGCAATTGCCTGTATTCAGACAACTCAGATGGGACAACATAGAGATATGGTGGGTAATTGACTGGTGAGTCAAATGCAAGGGCCTTTGGGGAGACGAAGTGGTCTCCAACGTAAACACATGGCACTCCTTCAAGTTCTTCTTTTATGGTTTTCAGGCCATCACTTGTATGAGAGAACTCTTGCAAATTCGAGTATATTACAGGGACCTCCTTTTCAAGCATGGCATCTAATGAAAGGTCCTTTTCATGCTGTGCTTTAAGATTATGGTAACACTTAGAGAGCTCGATCAATTGTGCACAGATGACCTTCACATCTGGTTTTTCCAACCAGCCGAGCTTTCTCTGGAGGTAGAATGACCTGCACTCACCATCAAGAATGTGCCTCTGAGATGAGGTGAGCCAAACTTGGGACTTGGGCCTTGTCATGACAGGTGGCGCTATTGTTCCCTGAGGTGCCAACCAAGGAATGCCTTCAATCAGTGGGGAAACACATACAGGACACCAGCTAATAGCTTTAATTTCCGACCAAAACTCATCTTCTGACATGTCATGTTCAAAATTGGATAGAAAATATAACATATCACGTAATTCAACCTCATAGGTCCCATCCTCATTAGTGTCATCAACAGTGTAGCTGCTCTGAGTTGACAGCTTAAGGCAAAGAGCATCCAAACAGAGAAGCAATCTTCGGCCATAAATGACTGCATCTGGTTTGCCAGAATCATGCCTCATTGAAGCTGACCTAGCGCTATCAACTAAGGCGGTATAACCAAAGTTGCTTTTGAGACCAAAAGATGCAAGTATATCGAGGATCTTTGCATCCGTGAATTCCGTGGAAGGGAAGTAGGCTTCTTTGTGCAGCAAAGTCTGTATTTCAGGTACACGAGGATCATAGAGCCTAGAGAGAGAAATTTTAGCTTTAATTTAGAAGTATATTTCATCACAAAAAAAGTTGCTATTAGAAGAAACAATATTGTTTTTTTTATTGAAAAGCTTGACAGAAGCTGTCAAGATGTTATTAGAAAAAAAAATTATTAACTTATATTTTGAAAGAATTTAAGGTCCTACCATGCTGAAGTGACCATTGTCTGGTACCACTTAAAATTCAATGTCAGATAACATTAGGGGAAATCATTCAATCTCTTTTTTTCCATTCTAGTGAAAATTTACAATGTATGTAGTAGTTTATGATTCTAGCAACAAAAAACCATATTGTATCGAAAAATTGAAAGAAAAATAGGAACATACCTAGAAGGATGAGCCCAAGCTCCACCAGCAGTAGAAACAAAAGGAACCTCAGACAGGGCAGCCTTTAATGAATCATCTTCTTCCATCAAAATTTTCACATCAGCAAAAATTGCTGAAAGAATTTCTGGCAGTGGAACAAACTCTGAAATTCTACCCATCACATGATCTCTATAAAACTCAATTTTATCAGGTTCTCTTATATCTAAGAAGGTTCTCAATATGCTATTCTCCTTCTCTGACTCTGTCCGAATGAAATTTTCATTCAAGATTTCATCAGGCACGCCTTCAGGTTTAAGCCACATCCTTGGGCTAATCAAGCTAACAAGCTCCCTGCTCTTGTATGATTCAAAGATGGGTAAGGACTTGATAATACTGATTTCCAACTGGCCGATTTGATTTTGAGAAAACCATTTAGACTGGAAAATGAAACTTCTGAGCTCATGTAACTCTGCCACAGACGCATTAGCAAACAGTTCTCTTATCCCAAGGGGATTGGATGCAACTGATTTTACTGCATTTAAAACACCAGATGCGCTTGCTTCTTGGATGACAAATTTCAACTGAGAGTGGTCTATTTGCAAATCAGCCCTAAGGAAGCAGCACCCAAGCTTTTGCAATAGTGAGTGCATGTTTTCACTCCAGCCTTCATCTCTGATCACATTGGAATTTTCCCTAAGTTGCACAAGGTTTTCATCACCTATCGGCAATATAGGCCATTCCGATAGTAATGAAAGGTCAGCATCGGATAGTTTCAAGTATCTCCAAAGTGACCTCATCCAGTCAACACTTGGATGACCGTGTTGGCCAGGAGACCAAGATACCTTCCTGGCACGCTGCCATTCTGGTGGCAAGATCCTAGGGAGCAGTTCAACAAGTGAATGGCATGTGAACAAGCATATGTTTGACTGCCCTGTCTTGGCTATCTCCTGTAGCTTCTCTAGAATGCCTTCGGGCAAGGAGCGATCTATGAGCAGATGCGGCGCGGAGTCAATTACAAGTTCACTTTCTATCTGTGTGGTGAAAAAGATTCTTTCACCTTCACCTCTCTTGTTGAACATGGTGAAAGACCCATTTGCCAAAGGAACCAAAGGCAAACTATTCAGCTTATCAAGGAAGCCCAGCCCCCAATGTCACTGAGGCAATATTCCAATGCAAGAACAGCAGCCTCCTTGGTTAAAAAACCACGCTTGCGCCGGATCAAGAGGTTCCTTAACAAATTGGGGTTCAATAAGTGCAATGATGGACAAGCATCCATAAATTTCTCCACAACAGATTTTGGCAGAGACACAAGAGGAAGGCCGGCTTCTGTCAGTGCTTCATTTAGGTCAGCTGACTTTGAGAAATAGAAATCAGGGAAGATTGATTGTCTTGTAGGGATCCACTGCCCACCTCGAGCTTTGGTGTACAGAACTTGAAGGCCAAGATCAGCAACATTGCTATAGAGCTTCCTGGTCATGGATACCCAAGGCTCCACCTTAACTGCAGTAGGCCATAATGAAACGAACAGGTCAGAGGGACCCACCTCCTGAGCAATGGCAGAAAGGAGGCGGCCATATGCTAAAGGTGCCACATCCTCAAGCAGTGCCATGTTCCACTCGGACCGCACTTTTCCTCCCCCTGCCATGTCATTTCCCATCCATATATCCCTCCGATTGGATGATAATTCAAAATATGCATTTACATGCACTGGTAGGCTGGTTGTGACTGGTAAAGGTAAAAAGCAAAAGGCCCGTCCCTCAAACCTTCTTCTCTCCTGGGACAGAGACTCACTGACTTCTTGGCACTTCATAATCACCTCGTCACTGATTCCTTCTCCAGTCAACATTTGCATATCACTTACTTTCACTGATTGCAAATAAGCTGCAAGGGATGCCCAAGGAATGAAATTGAAATTGCGTGAATTATTACTAGATGTCATTGATAAACGCTTGGCATTCCCCCCACCAATGCACTCACTGATTACCCAAGAATGCAGGTAGCAAGAAGCAGGACTTTGCTCAGCTACGGTCATTTTCTGACAGCTCCATGGGAGATCACCATCTGATGTCTTACTCAGCTTGTTCATGAACTGATCTTTGTTCATCGCACCTTGTCTGCTTCCCTTGACAAAATTAAGCATGGGATCTGTTTTGATGGAACCAGATTGGTGCTTAGACACATGGTGTATTAGCCGCATCTGCTGATTCGGTCCATCTTTCACATACAAGCTAATCTTTTTAACATGTCGGAGAAAGAGCAGTGCCTCAGGCACAACTTGGGAAAAGGAAGAAAAAAGTGAGGCTACATCATCAGGTGTGTACGTTTCCTTCTTGATCTGGCTACGGTGAGCAGCAGTTTCATTTCTGAGAGGAAATCGAAATAACGTGCCAGGAAAGGACTGTTGCAAGTCACAACCGAAGTGCATGAATGGAGCAAACTGATCTGGAAATTGCTCAAAGATACTTCTTCCAACGAATTTTATTCTCAGCCCAGGATGAGAGGGAGATATTCCAGGCAAGTAGAAGGCATGTGGGTCAAAAATCACAATATTCTCACCAGAGACAAAGCCTGGTATATCAGTGAAGTGATACACACAATTAAACCCAAGGCCGAACCGTCCAATGGAGAAAGGCTTATCGAGCTTACTGTCCTGGCCAATGCGTGAGATGGCATAAAGATCCTGGGGGCTGAAAACTGAATCATTGAAGCAATAGAGAGCAGGCCCCTGCCATTCTGCCATTTCTGGCGAAAGTATAGATGAGGTGCCATATTGGGTCTTGTCCAACAAAAACACTACTTCAGATGAACAAGCATCCTCAGCATTCTGCACCAGTTCAAAAAGAATACCAGGACCGTCAGCGTACATATCAACTATGTGCTTGAGTCGGGTTGTAAGGGCCTCATGCTGTCCAAAGGCCTCTGCAACCCCAGATAGTGTCAGGTTCATCGAATCAGAACTTTCAGCTAGTAACAAGCGGCGGAGAGAACGCACACCAAGTTTCTCTGCTACATCGTTTGATATATTACCATGGACAAAATTGTGAACATATTGTTTCGCTCCAAGAGTAATACCAGATGCGTCACCCGAATCAAGAAGCCATGGTGCATCATTGAAAACAAGGTCGGTTGATGGGCACATTCTAGAGGTGGAATCAGGCAAGAAAATTTGGACCCTGAAGTCCTGAAACTGGAACCCAGCCAGATGTTGCACAATCAACCCAGCCATTCTTAATTCTTGCGCATCAAGGGAGGCTGAACCCTTTTTCGCAGCCATCCGAGACAGGATGTTAGCATAATCCATTGCACCAAGATATTCCTTTATGCCGAGCTCCAAGAACAGCTCTTTGAAAACTGCTAGATCAACTGGGATGACACGAATGAAAGGGGCCATGTGGAGCTGGCCACTTAGAACAACCTCATCCACCTTTGCAAAGCCGTCTCCAACCCAAATCCATCTGGAACCTTCCAAAACAGCTTTTACTATCTCCATATCATCTGATCCAACCAAACTGGTGAGTAATGAGTAGATCTTTGGCATCACAAGTGCTAGCTCTTGTCGGAGTGCTGAATCAGTGACAATCTCATTGTTCTTCCCCAGTTCAAGTAACTGTGCTGCAATCAAATTGCCACTAGGAGGAGTTGACCACCCAAGAATTTGAGACAAAGTTGAAGAAGTGCACTCACCATCAAGTATGCGGGAACTGGCTGACACAATCCACATGTCAGATTGCAACCTGACAAGCTTAGGTGGTGCAACCATTGTTGAAACCACAGGCCATGGAAGGGCTGGATGTGGAGCATTAACCAAAACAGGACACCAGCATATCATTTTCATCTCTCCCCAGAACCTCTCCAGCTCAGATTCAGGAGTCAAATCACGTGGCCGCAGCGCTGTGGTGACTCTAGCAAACATCTTGTTCACCGGGTTGTACGCATCACTCAGCTTGGTTGAGATCCACTTGGTCGCATGAAGCTCTAGATAGGACAGAAGCACCTGGGCCTTTGAATGAGCCTTTGACTGGTCTTTATGCATCATCAACTCGACCTGCCGAGCACTCTGGATTAAGGTGTCCATAGTGACAAATGTCCTGAGGCCCAACGGCACTAGCATGTCAAGCACACCAGGATCCAGGAATTGTCCAGTAGGAAAGCAATCAGAATCCTCCAAAAGCAAATAAAGCTCCTCAACCCGAGGGTCATAAAGCATTTGAGGGCTTTTTAAACCATCATTCATCGTTGGTACAAATTTAATCACTTTCAGGGACTCCTTTAAAGTTGGTTCCTCCATAGAGAGCTGAGGCAAGTCTTCTAGTATTGCTAGCATCACCGAATCACGTACCATAGGTTGAAGCGTGCTTATTCTGCTCAAGACATTCTTCTGGTAAAAAAAAGACTTGTGCATGCGCTCGACCCCATAATACCGTGTTAAAACATCTTGTTCAGTTGAGGAAGTACAGAAAATGAACTCACCATTGAGCAAATTCTCAGACACTCCTAAAGGGGGCAAGTATCTCTTCATACTCAATAAATCTCCATAACATCCATCATACACTTTGTAAATTGGCAGTGCCTTGCATTTGTTTATATCAACCTCAGGTATAGAGGATCCCACATACCATTTAGGATCCAAAAGAAACTGACGCAGCTCATCTCTTTCATTAGAAGATACATTGTTGAAGAGAGACTCTGCCTGATTCCTGGGAATTGAAGAAACACGCTCAAAAATTGTTCTGATGACCCCAATAGCATCCCCATCATGCACAAAAAGTGACAGCTGCTTATGCTCAACACCATACCTCACATCCAGTACCTTGCAACCCATCTTTTCCAGTAGGCCCTTCAAACTACTAGACAAAGTCTCTGCATTAATCAGCTTAGAAGATATCAAAGGTCTATAAAGGTGGCCAGAAGTAGATGGTAGTATAGGCCAGTCGGCAAATAACCCCAAATCATATGAGCCCCTCCCAAGATACTGCCACAAAAGCTTAAACCAGGCTGCCGTAGGAAATGTGGGGCCTACATCAGGATTCCATATCACCTGATTTTTTAACTCCCATCCAGAAGGGAACAACACAGAAAAGAACTGGATAAAAGCAGGTGCGTCAATAAACATAACATTCACCTGAGAACCACTAACAACTTCACATAGCTTGTCAAATAAGTTGCGAGGGATGCTGCGGTCAATCAGCTGGTTGGAAACAGAATGGAGTAGCTCGTACTCGAGTTCATGGCAGAGAAAATATAAGCCTGCCTCTAAGGTGCAGGAAAAGACTCCAAAGCAGCCATTTGCAAGTGGGACCAATGGAAGACCCATTAAATCCTTGGCAATGTCACCACCATCTATATTGTTGAGGCAATACTCTAACAGAACCAACTTAGTAGATTTGTTCAAGTTAGCCAAGGCTGGGCATCCTTTAAGGAAATTACGTACTATTTCAGGAGTAGCTACTGTGAATTGAGAGGACTTGTAGTTTAATGAAAACATAGATATAATGGGTTTCTGTAGATGCACAACTGGCATCCCTGCCAATACAAGTGCTTCCCCAAGCTCCTCATTTCTAACAAAATCTTTATCATGAATAATTGCCTTAGGTGGGGATACCCATGTCCCGCCTGCTACATGGGAGTATAAGACCGGAGAAGAATAGATAGCTTTGTAGATAGACTTAACTAAAAGTGCCCAAGGACCCTCAAACGAACCAGTTGGCCATAGAGAGTAGTAAAGATCAGTTGGTAACTGTTTTGTCTGTAACCCTAGTAGTAGCTCATTAAAAAGAGGAGCTGCTACATCTTCTAATAGTAACCTATTCCAGTCAGATCGAAACTTTCCACCCCGGTCCATGTCACCACCATACCAGATGTCCCGGCGGTTTGAGGAGATCTCAAAGTATCCATTCACTTGAACAGACAGCCCGGTCAGAACAGGAAGAGGAAGAAAACAAAATGCACGACCTTGTCTGAGATTGTTGTCCTGAACCATCCAAGTTATGAAGCAATAATTTGTAAATCAATTAAAAAATCACTTAAGCTTTACTCATGAAGTTAAAATGAAGGCAAATAACAAGAGAAATGATTAGTTCATAAGAATTTTTGCAGCAGAAACTGCATTATGTCAATCAGGAGGTATGGCTGGACTATACACTGAGTGTAGAGGACTATGGTTGGTAACTTACATCCAATTTGTTTTACATTTTCAATCAGAATATGCATGTATGTTCCCTTTTTCTAATTTTGTTATGCAGCCAGTTCCATACAAAAGCCTGGTGGGTCATCACAAGCACCAAGGTCAAAACTACTACAGGGACAGAAACAAGTCCTGCTTTCAGGATTAAAGTATAAATGGCCTACAAAACCAACAGATACCTAAGCAATATAACAATAGGATCTTTCCTACTTCAAAAAGGCGCCAGATATCTTAAAATATAATAACCAGGTAAGTTAAACTATTAAACTATAGGATAAAAGAACTTAACAGTACCTCAGGCTCATCAGATATGCAAGCTGCAACAGATGCCCAGGGAAGTAAGTGAAGGTCATATTCCTTCACAGCAGAAGAAGCGAACGTACCAATTTTACTTGTCATCGAAGCTAACCCTTGTGCCACAAAATATCTTGAAACCCGTTTTTCCAATTTCACCCCTGAGAAATTCTCACTGACAAAATCCAGTGTGAAACTATCTCTCTGCCATTCATGTGACCTGCCTGAAGTAGAGAACCTGATGAGCGCTTTCCTGTGCCATGATATGTCTTTATCTGGTGATCTCACAAAAGAAGAATATAGTTTTTCCGGGGCATCAGTGCCAGCTTCCCACACATACATTTCAACGGAAACAATGCTTTTGAGAAAAAGCATGGTAAAAACAACCTCCTCAAAGAGTTGCGAGAAAAGGGTGAGAACATCATTTTCCGTGTATGTTTGTCGTGATAGCCGGCTGACACTTGCTTGTTCTGAATTTCTTAGAGGAAACCGAAATATAGTGCCTGAAAAAGTATTCTTCATGTCACAGCCAAAGGCTCGGTAAGGTGCAAACTGGTCATGATAAATCTTAAGTGCTGAAGAGCTGACATAGTCAATGCGTTTACCAGGATTTGCAGCTGAGACATTTGGTAGGAAGGATACCTGGGGGTCAAAGAAGACTATGTACTTTCCACTTACAAAAGATGGCAGATCAGTTAGGTGATATACCGAGTTAAATCCAACCCTGAATAAGAAACAAGAAGCATGAATAAGGTCAATTTCAATTTAAATGGGAATCAGCAAATGTATCATTCAGGGAAAACAATACAAAAGGATCATGCCCCACACACAATCAGTCAATAAAAAATACAAGCAATGTTGTATTATAAATGATAAATGCATCAATTTCATGACCACAGAGTGAATTGTGTGAAAGTCCACAAAATTTCCAATACATTTCTCCTTAAATTGACTAAAAAACTACTCTATCAACTCTGATACTCTGTTCACTGTTGTAGTGTTGAATTTTGATTATTCTACAAATGTAATGATTGAATGCAAGCATTTTGATGCTTATCCTTGAACACAAAATAGAACCAATAACTACTTCTACACTTGTACTCATGCAACCATCCTAAAATGCCTAACTTTGAAGTATATCATAAAATAAAATACAAGAAGATATGCAGAACAATACACAATTCTAAAACAACTCAGTTGAAGTAGACTTACCGCATAATTCACTCCTAGTGCTTCCTTTAAAACTAGTCCAGCGATTTCTTGACGAATATACAGAAAGGGATACTTACAAGCACTTGAAGAGAAAGGACTTACCCGAATCGACCCGTTTTCCAAGCCTGAGACTGCTTCTTACTATCTCCAATCCTAGAAATGCTAACAAAATCGTCCTCTGTGAATACCGCATTATTATACGCTAGAAGAGCAGGGCCCTGCCACTGAGCGAGCGGAGGCGAGAGAACCGACTCTGCACCATGGGAGCGGCGATCCAGACAGAGACAAACCCTGGTGGCTCCCGCGTCGTCGGCATTCTGAATCAGCTCCTTGAGCACTGTGGTTCCTTCAGGGTAGTTAACCAGAACCTCTCGGATCCGACGGGTCAGGTCGACCCGCTGTCCGAAATCCTCCAGCAAGGATAGGTCCGGTGAAATGGATGTGTCCATTTCGTATGAGTAAGGTTACCGAACGGAGGGGGAATTCATAGGGGAAGAGAGATCTGCGATTTCTTCGGAAAAGCGGTACCAACGGTAGAGGTCTGACTCGTTCTCTTTCTTTCGTCTCCTTTGCTTTTCTTGGGGTTGGGGAATGCCCGATAGTGGGAACTGGGTAGGAAGAAGAATATTACTATCAGTGGGCTTAGGCTCCAAGCTTTGATCGGTTGATCCGGTCAGAGGCTGATCCAGAGTGATTCAGGTCAGTGTATCTGAATTTTAAAAAAATATTTTCATATTTTCAATAGTTTATTTTTTCTGAAAAACAATTTTGTCTCATCTGAATTATTTGATTATTTTTAATTATTCTCTCTCATCCTTTTTCATATTTCCTATCCTCTTCACAGTCGGGCGCGCCTTTGAAGTGATTTTTTTTCTTATAAAAATCTCTCTAGGGAAATCTGAAGACTCATTTTAATCTAAATAGTTGTGAAAAAGTTTAAATATGAATTTTAATACATAAAATTTTTATTATTGTTAAATCAAGACCATTAATAAGTGATCAGACGGTTCACAATAAAAAATAAAAAAATAACCTCATAGAGTTTCAAAGAAAACTCTTTAAAGAATGTGAATTTCTTCTCCACAGATATTGTTTTTGGTTGGGTGTTGGTTTAATGTTATTACATTACAAGGATGAATTATGTAATCTTAGTTGGGTGTTGGTTTAATGTTATTACATTACAAGGATGAATTATGTAATTTTATTTTGTCGAGGATTAATTTGCTAGTTTCTAATCGACTCCAATCCTATTTTGTGGTGCTGATTGACGAGAGGAGGATTGGAGTCGATAAAAAATTAGAGTTGTGGAGATAAACTTTATAATCGAAAAGTTTTAGACTTAGTAGGACTAAAACTGAATATATGAAGTGTCAGTTCAACTGGGACAACTCAAATGATGAAAATGTTAATTTGGGCTGACAAGTAGTACCCATAAATTATACATTTCAATATTTGAGATCGATGTTGCAGAATAACGGAGGGATCAATGAAAAATTGAAGAAGTTAGTCATAGAATAAAAACCAGATGAGTGAAATAGAGATAAATATCTGGTATTCTCTATAATAAGAAGGTCCCAAATAAACAAAAAGACAAGCTCTACATGACGACAATTAGACCTGCGATGATGTATGACGTATAATGCTAGGCTACAAAAGGATAACACATTCAAAAAATGAGTGTAATTAAAATACAGATATTGCGTTGGATAGGGGTGTGCAAATGGTTCGGTTTATTTAGTTTTGAACCGAACCAACAAAGTTTGGACTAAACAGTTCGGTTTTTTCGGTTAATTGGATCAGTTCGGTTGAATATTTGATAAACTTCGGTTATTAAACTTTGGTTCGATTTTCATTTGTTGAGAACCGATGTGACCGAACCAACCAAATATACTATGTCTATGTATATAGGGTGCTAGACTGCTAGGTGCAGAGACCAAGACCCAGTGGAAACATATCATTATTTATGAATTTTTATATATAATATTCTTTCCTTGTTTTGACTACACTTGGTGCATGCATATACAAAGCTATTGAAAGATGTGGTCCATGTGGACCCAGTAATAACGTTGAAGATTTACTCCAATGATAAATAAATTATTACTTTTTCTCTTTCTGCCTGCTCCGTAGACAACCTTTTCTATTTGTGTCTCTACACAGTTTACAATGACAAGAAACAACAGAAAGGAAAAAAAGAAAAAAAAGAGTTAAGCAAAACTAGATAGATACAAATGGGAGAAAGAGAGCGGAGAAAAACCCTAGCCGCCTTACTTTCTGATTTGCTTCCATCTGAAAAAGAGGAGAAAATATATGAGATACTTTATTTAATTTCGATTCGATATTTATTAGCATTGAGAAATACGGCGGCAAGAGCTCAACTTCCTTTCACTGGAGAATCGAATCGACAAGTAAGTCTTTGTTTTCGCCAACTTCAGTTAAGTAAGAATGGTGGGCAAGTTTTTTTTACTCGCACAAATAAAAAAATTAGACAACGCCATGTAAGTTTTTTTTACTCGAGTAATATTGGTGAGCGAAACAAAGAAGCCTTGCATATTTTTATCAGATTTCGAACTTATTATTATATATTGTTTCTCAGGTTTGATTGCATAGGATAAGAGAGCGAAACAAAGAAGTCTTTACAATTCATAAATCATAGTGATATTTGAAGATCAAACATGTACTGTAATTTATGAAATATTATTAATGGGTAAAAAATAAAGTTTGTATGTTGAAGATTGTAATAAACATAGAATAATATTTATTGGTTTGTTGTTTGGTTGTTGATAGACTCCATTTTTAAAGAATATTTGCTCTTTTATTTTATAGATGTCTGAACAAGGGGATGTTGGGATTACACAACCTAATGAACAAGAGAAACCTGTTATGTCTCCAACAGAGACACCTGAAACTGAGGGCTTGAAGAATAAAAGAAAGAGAAAAACTATGCGGCCAAGGTCTGAAGCTTGGAATGATTTTACCAAGTTCAAGGACCAAGAAGGACATGAAAAGGCAAGGTGCAATTTTTGTGCAAAAGAGTTTTTTGCTGATTCAAATAAAAATGGTACAACAAATTTGAGAAAACATATGACCAAATGCAAGGGTAAAGAAGAAAAAAACAAGCACTTCTTTCTTTTGAACAAAACCCAGCTGGTTTAGGGGTTAACAGTGAAAAAGTGGGTACGATTGTTAGCTGGAGGTTTGATCAAAATTCTATTAGGCATGCCCTTGCTTCTATGATCATTTTAGATGAGTTGCCTTTCTCCTTTGTGGAAGGAGAAGGTTTTAAAAAGTTTGTAGCTATTTCTTGTTCTCGATTTCATATCCCATCCTGATGGACCATTACTAGGGATTGCTTTGATCTCTATTTACTTGAGAAAATCAAACTGAAGAGCTATTTGAGATCCAACAGCCAAAGAGTTTGTCTTACAACGGATACTTGGACCTCTTTACAAAAAAATAACTACATGTGCCTAACTGTCCATTTTATTGACAATGATTGGAAATTGAATAAAAGAATTCTCAGTTTTTGTCCAATTTCTAGTCATAGTGGTAAATAAATTGGGATGGAAGTTGAGAGGTGTTTACTTGATTGGGAAATTGATAGAGTGTTCACTGTTGCTGTTGATAATGCGAGTTCTAATGATCTTGCAATTGATTGGTTAAAGAAAAGGATTACCAATTGGGGTACTGGAATATTGAATGGAAAGCACCTGCACATGAGGTGCATTGCTCATATCATTAATCTAGTAGTCCAAGACAGTTTAAAAGAGATGTATTTTTCTGTTGCTCGTGTACGAGGTGCTGTCAAGTATGTGAAACAAACTCCTAAAAGGTTACAAAAGTTTAAGGAATGTGTGGCAATGGAAAAAATGAACAGCAAAGCTTTATTGTGTTTAGATGTTCCTACTAGATGGAACTCCACATATCTGATGTTGGATGTTGCTCTAAAATTTCAAAAAGTATTTGAAACCTATGCAGAGCAAGATCATGATTTCTTTGTGGACCTTGCTAATGATGGAGAAAAAAAAGGTGATGAGATGGAGCGTAGAGGGAAATGTCTTGGTGCACCTACCGAATTAGATTGGAAAAATGTTGAAAAGATTGCAGTTTTCCTCAAACATTTTTATCACTTAACTAATCGAATTTCTAGGTCTTTTTATGTGACCGCTAATAGTTTTTTTTCATGAAATTACTAATGTTGAATGTTTGTTACGAAATATGAGGGAGAGTAATGATATGGAGTTAAGTGCAATGACCAACAAAATGACGGGAAAGTACGAAAAGTATTGGGGTAATATTGAGAAAGTTAATTTTTTAATTTATGTTGTGGTTATTCTTGATCCAAGACATAAATTAGAATTTTTGGAGTTTGCCCTTATCAATTTATATGGAAAAGAAAAGGGTAAAAAATTGATAAAAAATGTGAGTGATGACTTAATTTTATTGTTTGATGAGTATAAAAATTTGCATGGTGCAACTACAAATGATCAAAGAAGTAAGAGCAATGATCAAGCAGAAGTGAGTCCCAATGTAGGAGATATAGGAGTATTAACTTTATGTTTAAGAAGCACAAATCAGCTGCAAATGGGGGAGAGAATAAATCTGAATTGGAGAAATATCTTAAAGATGATTTGGAGGTTGTAGAGGAGGCTAATTTTGATATTCTAAAGTGGTGGAAGCTTAATTCTCCACGATTTCCTATATTGTCACACATGGCACGTGATGTTCTTGTTGTTCCTATTTCAACGGTGGCTTCAGAGTCTACGTTTAGTACTAGTGGTCGCATACTTGATGCATTTAGAAGTTCTTTAACCCCAAAAATTGCACAATCTCTCATATGCTCTAAAGATTGGCTACGATCAACACGTCCAGTTTGTGTTGAAGAAAGTTTAGAGATCCTTGATCAACTTGAAGAAGGTAAAAATTTATTCATATACTACAATTTAGCTTTTAGTTCTTCTAAATTACAGATTGAAAGATTTGTGTATTTATAATTTACAATCTATAATTCTTGCAGAATTTTCAAAGATAGCATTAGAGAGTGGAGCAATAAATAATGAGTAAATATACTCAAGGTAAATTGTATTGACTCTATGTACATTTATTCATATGTCAATTCTAATTGTTTAGTGAGATACTAATGTTTTTTTGTTGTAATTATCATAAAGGGTTGGCAAATTGGTGCAACAACATATTTATGGTGTTGAGGTCCTCTTAGTAATAGTCTGATGAATGCTGTTTGATAAAAAAATTTCTTCGCCATTTAAAAGAGAATTTTTATTTGATTAGGTGTTGTTGAATTTTTGTAGAACTCAAATGAATAATTTTTTATTTAGCCAAATTAAAATTGTCTGTGGTTGTATGTGAAATTTAATGCTTTGTCACATATGTAATGGTTGTATCTAATACTTATTTCTTGAAATATTTTGTCACGACTACAAAGGAAATTATTTTATATATATTTGTTTGATTCATTTTATGTAACTTTATTATTTCGGTTCAACCGAATAAACCGAAATATTATTTCAGTTTGTTTGGTTTGGTTGTAATTCGGTTGGTAAAATTTATTTGGTTGGTTCGGTTGTGTTTTTACAAACCGAATAAAACTTTGGTTTCACAGTGTTTGGTTCGGTTTGAACCGAACCAACCGTTTGCACACCCCTAGCGTTGGATATGCAGCCACACAAGGAGAGATCAAATCAGAAATGATGATATACGGGACAAATTTGGGGTAGCACCAATTCAAAAGAAGCTGGTCAAACACCGTTTGCGATGGTTTGGTCATATCCAATAAAAGCCTCTTGAGGCACCAGTACGCAGTGGTATTCTAAGTCGTCCTGATAACACAAGAAGATGAAGAGATCAATCGAGAATGACATGAGAGAAAACAATAAAAAAATAGTTGAAGGAATGAAATATATCCAAAGACTTTACTTTGGATAAGAGTGTTTGAAAGACGATGATCCATGTACAAGAACCATGAAGTTTGGAAGACTTTGCTTTAGAATATAGTAATAAAGTTATAGATTTCAGGTTTTTAGTTTTTCAGTTCTTAGATTTTAAGATTTTAGAGTTTAGAATTAAGGATTTAGAAATATGCTTTATATTGTAGGTTTATTATACTATATTATTATTATTATTAGCATTACTATTATTATTAGCATATTATTAGCATATTATTAGTATCATTATCATTATTATTATCATCTTCATATTATTTTTTTATCATCATCATCATCATTATCATTGATATTTGAGATCTCTGATCTTATACTTTCAGATTAGGTTTCTGACGTGTGTCGGGTACTAATAAAAATATGCCCTAAAATACACCTAAAATATTGGGTTTACAAGCGTATAAGCCTAACAATTACAATATAATCAAGGGTCGATCCACATGGACAACTTTTGATACTAGATAATTCAACTTTCAATTATCTAAATAATAATAAATGGAGTTGAACAAAGAAAAGTAAATATAATCCTAAATTTAAGGAAGTAAATCAGGATAGTGCAGAAAATATAAAGTTTTAGGGCTTTCAGGCTATAATTAGATATAAATGTTATTTTAATTTCAAATCAAATTATTATTTTCTCATACAATTGCAATTGAATGTTTCTCAATCTTAATTTAGAATATGCCCACTTTCGAGGTGCAATCCCATATCTAGCGTAAATTTTATTTTGTGGTATATCCTAAATGCATTAATTTCTGTGATTGGCCGGGTTGTATACTCAAGTCGTCGAATCCCCTAATGGACTCAATAACAGGATTCAAACCTAGGTTCTCGAAGGTAATAAGGCATCTATCGAAACTATTTTCCTAAGTCTTGGTTTAGGTCAGGCAATCAACTTTTTGAATTATTTATAGTACTGCTATCAACATCAAAACATTCATCACTATCATAGAAAGGATTTAGATATACCTCATTTCCATTGTTGAAGAGGTTGAGGCACTTTCTTGCTGCTTGGATTCCAACTCTTTGTTCTTGGATAGTGTTATTCGCTTTAATAGCTCAATAGTGATGTTATCTGTGATATTCTTGCTTGCGATGATCTCATCCACATTGATAGTAGAGGGACCCTCCTCTACCTGTGTCATGAGTGCCAAATTCGGTACTTGCTCGCTTCTTGACTCTGAGCAGGAATATTCATTATCACTGTCATTGAAGACTGCACTCCACATGGCTTGCATGGCTCTTGCTTTCTTTTTATAGCTATTTTTCTTAAACCTGAGCATGCAGTCTTGTCTCCCCTCATCTTCTTTATTTTTCAGATGAGGAAAGAGCTGAGAGCAGTGGTGGATCGTGTGTCCTTCTCTATGACATGCAAAGCATACTACCTTCTTATTCTCTTCTTCTCGTTCTTTGTTGAATTTATGTTCAAAGCTCAACATCTCATGGAACCAGGGGCGGAGCCAGAAACGATCGATAGGGGGTGCCCGGTTCAAATAAATAGAATATTCGGGTCAAAAGAAATTTTATTTTTTACCATACGACCTTTATTTTTCAAAATGAACCGAGGGTGCCGGCGCCACTGGCGGCGCTACCTTGGATCCGCCCCTGCATGGAACACTTTAGAGAGAAGAAGTGCATCATTCGAGGTTTCATGGTTCAGTATTTAAATTAAGGATTCATTTGAGATGTTCGAATATTTTTTGTCTCTTAAAGTTTCATGTTGAGAAGGCTATTATTTTGGAGTCGTACATTGGTTCACCGATTTTCTTTAGGGTTTCTTCGAAGCTTCGAAGATGAGTATAGACTTTATACGGTGTGAATGCGGATTGCACCTCTTTTATCGCCTCCAGTGCACTCACATATCTTTCTCATCTCGGTTTTCAGAGTATCACACGCAATAATTTTCCAACAACTTTCTCGTTAGATAGTGTTTCTCCAAATTCACAAAATTCATTTTGAATATGTATAAGTCTATTATACATATTTTCAAAGTGTTTACCCTTAGAAAATCTCAAAGATAAGCAGCTGAGTAAATAAAAATAAATATCAATTGTTGATAATAAACATAAGAAAGGGGAAAGAGAAAGGGGGAAAGAAAGGGCCCACTGATCAGAAAGGTCGCTAATGAACCCCGGAATGATTTCATTTGTCCCACAAGGAAATATCAAAGTGAGAGACAAAGGTATAAATACCCCACCATTCACCATCCACTCGACATGGGTGACAGCCAAGAGACTCAAGAGAGAGAAGTGAGATCTCTCGGGTGTCACTCATGGGATCACATTTTTCTGACAAGCGGGACCCACCTAGCAGTCCCTTGTAAACAGCTCCAACAACATAGACCTAGCCCATTTTACTAAAAAATCTAATCTAGATGTTAATCCCACAAGGAAATTCTAAAACACGAAGCAAGGGTATAAGTATCCCGTCATCCACTGTTCATTTGATGTGGATGACGCTCAGGAGATTCAGGAGAGAGGAAGAGATCTCCTCATGGGTCATCCATGTAATCATTTTCTCTGGCAAGTGGGACCCACCTGGCAGTCCCTTATAAACAGCTCCAACAACATAGACCTAGCCTATTTTATTGAGAAATTTAATCAACCCGGAACAAGGGTTAAGCATTAATCCCACAAGGAAATCCTAAGTGCAAAGAAAGGGTATAAATATCCCGTTATCCACTGTTCATTTGACGTGGATGACGCTCAGGAGATTCAGAAGAGAGGGAGAGATCTCCTGATGGGTCATCCATGTAATCATTTTTCACTAACAGGTGGGCCCCACACCTTAGTGACAAACATCAAAGGAGTCAAGATTAAACCCTAAGGATTTACCCTCAGAGTAAACCCTAAGGACTGAAGCAGTATAATCTCTATACAACTAGAATTGTGTCAATGCCAAGCTAGTATTCTGATACAACTAATCATGGGAAATTTCAAATGTGATTTTGCTTTCAAGGCTGACCTGGTGCCAAAGCTGTGAGCAACCACCTAACCATGCTTTGATTTGTGTCAATTACTGATAAGTAGTTAGCTCTTTGACCAAATCACCCTCATGTTAAGGGATTGAAAGTCAATTTCACAAGACTGATCAGGTGCCAAAGCTGGTAGCAACCATCTGATCAAGTCTAGATTTGTATCAATTGTTGATAAGTAATCAACTGTTGATCAAATCAAACCCTAATAAATATCAATACAAGTCTAATTGGTATTTAGTTAGGGTGGTTTCTGCAAGAGAGAGATATTTGGCAGAGACACTGAGCTACAATTGAAATCTGGGATTAATTTAGAGGGAATAACAGGGTTTCCTTGACAAAAGAATTTTTAATTCAGAGAGACAGGGGTAAAAATGGAATTAAAAATTACAGGGATGATCATCATGAATTTAGGGATTTTTGGTAAAAATTTCATAATTTTTGGATAAGTGGAGCTACTAAAATAAATTCAGGGAAGATAAAACAGATTAAAAAGGAAAGATCAAGGGCTGAGATTTAATCAAGGCAACTCTGGGTACAACTTGGGGATAATAGCAGCTCTGGGTACAAACTGGGTGCAAGAAACACAGAGGATATAAAATAGGTGAAGAGAGAGGGTGTGCCACGTGGCAGCACCAGATTGGACCAACTCAGCAGCCGAGTGCCACGTGACAACCTCTCATGGTCCACGTCGGCCAGTGGGCCCCACCCTGGTACAAGTCACTGACAGGTGGGCCCCACCTCAGTGCCACGTGGCAGTCGGCCAGTGGTCCACCTCATCTCAGTACATGCCACACGGCACAATCAGAGAAGGCCACCTCACCCAACTCTATGCCACATGGCACAGCTACATCAAGCCACCTCAATCCAATCCCGTGCCACATGGCACGCTCGCTCGGTTCACCACTTCAAGACTTATTAACATGCCATTAGGATTAAGAAAGGAGTGTTTAACTCAACAACCAATCAGATATTGCCAACACAACTTAATTAACTCTAACCTGTGAACTAATCAACTGCTAATTACCCCTGTGAGCCTAGGTATAGAGAGCTTACGAGTAGGGCCCACTAGTCAGGTTCATGAGTCTATGGCATACAAGAAAATAACAAACCAAGTCTACACAGATCTACTGGCTGGAATTTAAATGAAAGAAAGAGGGGTGCATGCACCTGGCGCCTGTAGACTCTCTCTCTGCACTCTTCTTCTCCTTTGCTTTGGTGCATGAACGCCGGGTGCAGGCACGCTTGTGGACGCTTCACCCTTCTTCCCTCTTCTTCTCTTCTTCTTCCCGATCATCTCCACGGTCGATGGCGCCATCAATGGAGATCAAGCAAAGGGCTTCACTTAGAGTTAATTGCTTCTAGCCTTGGCTGCATTACACAAAGGAGAGAAGGTGTACAAGGTTAGATTTTGAAATGATACAGTATAAAGAGAGATATAGCAGAGAGGAATACCTCGAGTCAAAACATGGAACTTGCAAATTAAAGCTTGAAACTTGCAATTGATGGTCGGGAAAGCTTCTAGGATCTAAGGCGATGGTGTTAGAACAAGAATTGAGAAGAATTGAATGTTAGAAATGGGAAATGTGCCAAGTCACCCTTCGGCTTGAGAAATAGCAGATCAAACACTATATTAGAGCTAACAAATCAACAAAGAGAGTGTATGAGAAGTTGCCTGACACTGAAATGATGATGTTGAAGCCCTGAGATATACACTCAAGCCAATCCTAATCACAGTGAATCACAGAGCCTTAGATCAAAGCAAGAGATAGAGGTGAGTTCTAGAATCAAAGCTATGAATTTGAAATTGTAATCGTACTCAATTCTAATAAATTCAAAGATTTCAAATATTGTTCTTTACATTTTGCAATTATTTCTTCAATATAATCGGATTTCCTATATTTTTCTTGATTGGATCTTCTCTTTCGACTGTCGCCTTGCTATTTCCATTACTTATCTTTCATTTTTTTGATCGTATTTTGGTTAATTGGCTTGAAGATGTGACTGGTATATTGCACTGATCGAGGTTGGTCGAAGACCAAGCGATCTCCCAACCCCACAGTCATGCAATTGTGCTGATCGAAGATCAATTGATCTCTCAGACTCTTGTGTTTCCAATTGATTGTTCAAAAGATTTCAATTCTTGATCAATTCATCGATCAGAATCGCGGAAGTTTGAACAGTTATTAGAGCTTGAGATTGAACAAGTATAACAGTCGTCTCCTCTCATAATTGAGATGATTATTCACTCAATCCAAGTGCTATCATGGTTGACGATGAGGTTTTATATAGAAAGAACTTGTCAATCGATTGGAAATACAAGAATCTGTCCAATCTCAATGATCGGTACCGATCGCTAATTCTGAAACTCGGTGATTCACATGAATTAGGAGAAATTACAAGAGTAAAACATTGAATTACATCAATTAGGATTCAAAGTTACAGGATTAGACAGGAAATTAGAAGAATTGAAGCTAGAACAAGACTCAATTTTAGTCAAATTCATCTGGTACCGAATTCCGGTACGAATTGGTACTTGGGCGCGATAGTTCCGGCGATCCACCACTCCGGTGAACAATCAGAGAGCATAGATCAACCCTCCATACCAAGGCGACACTAAAGGTGGTGGCCGATCTCCGATCAGGTCGCCGGAGCACCAAGATTACCTACGCAGCACGTATCTCAAAGCACGGGGAAAGGAGAGACAGAAGGGAACAATCTCAGCACTAATCTCAAATGATCACACCAATCTTGGGACAGATCAGAGAAATCTGGGCCGATAGATGTTTAGAAAATTAAAGCACAGTTTAATCTGGGCCTTTGATCCGTTCAGTACACATCTCAACAACATCTGGCGGCCCAAATGAAATATAAAGTTAATAAAAGATCTGTGCGAATCTTGGCGCAAAATCCAATAGTTCAGATTAATCTAGGGATTAATCTCGGCCCAATTCCATGCCGGCCCAGTAAGAACAAATAAAAAGAAAATAAATCCCGGCCCAGTTAATTAAACCCAAAATTCAATAAATAACAGAATATTAAAAATAAAGAGTAAATAAATCATTTGAAAATATTCTTAAATTCCAAATTAACTCAAATTTATTTCTAAAAATTCTTTGTTTTCCATGGTATTTTTTTGTATAAAAATATTATAATTATAGAAATATTATTGTATAAAAATAATTTAAAAGCAAAAGATACTATATTACATTTTCCTATTTAATTTAGCTTGGATTTATCTTTTTAGATATTATAAAAATTCAAAAAATTCAAATAAAATCTTAAATATATTTTACTGATTTTTCAAGTGATTTTCATAAAATTATAATGACAATAATAATATTCAATAAGAAATAATAAGATAAAAGAGAATAAATAATAATATTAAATAAGTATTATTTTAATCTTTTCTATAAAATAAAATAGATAATCATAATAATAAATAATAAATACACCTTATTTTAGAATTTAAAATAAAATTATATAATAAAACAAATTATATTCCTTTGGTTATTTCTAAAAATCTAAATAAAAATATAATAATAATAGAATAAATATTATTATTTTTAGTTTAAAAATACTAATAAAAAATATAATAAAATTAAATCATCCTTAGTATTTTGTGAATAAAATGCAATAAAAAAATAATAATTGTAATAAAGAATATAATGAATTTCATTCTTTTTAGCTATTATAAGAATTTTAAATAACAATAATAATGATAATAAAACAAAATCTTATTTTAAAAAAAATTCTAAAATTCAAATAAAAATATAAAATTCATTCTCTACTATTTTAAAAAAAACTATCATAAATAGAATAAAAATAATGATAATTCCTTTAGCTATTGTAAATTCTAAAAATCAAAATAAAAAAAATAGCTAATTCATCTTTTATTTTGTAAATAATTTTCTACAAAAATAAATAGAATTTCAAAATAATAAAAAATATAATAATAAAATTCTATTACTTTGGCTATTATAAAAATCCTAAAAATCCAAAATAAAATCATAAATAATAGCCAACTTATTTCCTATTATTTTTGTAAGTAATTTTCTACAAAAATGAATAGAGTTAAAAAATAATAAAAATAAAATTCTATTACTTTAGCTATTATAAAATCCCAAAAATCTAAATAAAATTCCAAATAATAGCTAATCCATTTTTCTATTATTTTTGTAAGTAATCTTCTACAGAAATAAATAGAGTTCTAAAATAAAAGATAAACCCACCTTTATAATAGAGATAATAATGAAAGGAATTATCTTAATAATAAAAAATAATAAAAATATAATATTTTTTTTTACATTTTATAGGTGAATAAATACGCTTACACAAGGGATGTAGAGTAACACAATGATCTTGCGCAAGTAATGCAACATTTAGAACAATTAGTCGGGACAAGAACATCTTGACGCTCGTTGAAGAATAACCAAGACCGTGACATCAACATGAAGAGATATGTCGACTTTAAGAGAGAAGAACATTACGATGTCCAAAGAAGTGACATCTTAATGACTCGGTGTCATGAACAAGTAATTCATGACTAGTTGAGCTAGTAAAGGACGAACTCATCCGTCGATAAGTTTGTCTTCTGGTTCATCTCCCGAGATTGTGAGATTGAATCGTTCTGTAGTAGATTCATCCACAAAATAGTGAATGTGAACCGTTCTGTAGTAGGTTCCTTCACTAACACACGCCTCAATGTTAAGCTGGCTTAGTGCTTCAGGTTTGACTTTGTGTGCAGTTGTGTTCCTAGGTTTATGAATCGGCTTAGTGCTTGGAATTCATGATCTAGAAGATCAGTGAGAAGAAACACGTGGGCCAAATCCACCCTTCTCCTGATTCACCAACCTCAAGATCAACCGGCTTAGTGCTTCGAGTTGTATTTTGTGTGATTGGTTGTTGACTAGTTAAGATTGAACCGTTCTGTAGTAGGTTTATCTTCTAGATCAACCGAGGTTGAGTCGTTCGTAGTAGACTCACCTCGAACCCCTCTGAAGAGATTAATCTGATTTGTAGTAAGGTTATCTCTCGAGGCGGTAAAGACTGAACCGATCTGTAGTAGGTTCGTCTTTCATTGGATTAACCTTCTGGTAAATCCAGGGTGCTCTAATGACCCCTATCATAAGGGCACACGACCACTGACCATCATTTAACTATATTATTTGCTTCTCCCTTTTAAAGATCCGAGGTGCCTCGAGATTAACGAAGGGTAATTAACGGTGGGGGCTTGCGCCCACCGGAATCTACAAGAACTCACAATCACTAAAAAACCCCCTAAATGTGCATTCAAATTGGTCTAAACGGTAGAATCAACCGGCATTAAACAGATGCACGCTTGGGAGGGATCTCCGTGTCCTTCTTCCGCATCCCATCGCCCAGAGGCGGTGCGGAGCGCGCGAAAAAGGGTCGCACACAAAGGTCTCCCTATCCTCTAATCTAAAGTTCTCAAATTTTGTCTCTAGTCCGGTTATTTTGGTCTTTTTAATTTGAGAATTACCTTCATACCGATTTATTAAGGTATTCCACATTTCGTGCGCAATTGTCATATTACTAAATAATAAGGCTACTGATTCACTAACAGAAATAAGTATAGCATTTATAGCATTATCATTGTCTTATTTGACCTGTTTGGTCTCATTGGTCATGACCTTGTTGGTTGCATCATATTTGGGTATATAACCGTTTTCAACCACCTCCCAAATATCAAGTATATTCAAGTAGTTTATCATGATCTTTTTTCACTTACGAAATTTTTTTGTTGTTTGGCCAAATACCGGAGATCGTCTCACATGTCTAATAATGTGTATTTTTCTAAGCTAATAAATACCATAATTTATACTCAATTTCAGCCGCAAGCGCACAGCCTAGTCAAGTAGTAGTCGGGGTGTTGAACCACAAGGACAAGGGTGAATTATCGGTTCTCCCAAGTTTCACTAATCTAGACAATCGAATGAGAGTTTTGTATTAAACTAAGAGTGCATAAATCTAACAATAACGACTGAAAAATTTATCAAATAGAGGATTCTAGGGGCTTTCGGCTTCACTCTCACTCGTTTGGTCAATTCACTCTATTTGATCTTTTAATATGTTCTAGTGTTTGTCGGGGATTCAATCTCATATTTTAGTACCAAATTTACACTTTCATGGCTTGATACCGTACCTAAACAATTCGAGTTTCACGATTAAGTACCTCACCTTACAAGTCTAAGTCCATTAAGATCAGTGAATCACTTTGGCATAACCTAGATTTTGTACTTCGCCTTTCGGTACCTCACACAATTTCTAGGGTTTCCTCGGTTTTCCCTTAGGTAATAAGTTTCACGATTAAGTACTTGGCATACGACCTAAATCACTGTTTTTGGTCAGAAGATTCAGTTCCACATTTCGGTTTCCGTTTTCACTTCTAGGGTAACATGCAGTTGATTAAAACTAAGCATTCAATTTAGACAAAACAGCAATCACAAATAACAAGAACTAAAAGATCAACATACGAGTACAATTAAACCATTTGAGTTATCGAGTTTACACCTAGACCCCTAGAAGGGTGTCTAGCCACAAATCATGTCAAAGATTGCACAAAGATTCATGTTTAAACAACAGTACAACATGAGAAAAGAGTAAGGAAAAGAATACACCAAGAAGATCTACGATTTCTCGTACGGTTCTTGAGTTATCCTTCAAATCTCTCTCCAATGGTGTTCTTCATCTTCTTTCTTGCTTTAGATCTATCCCCCAGTCAGTTGAGAGATCTCCTGGACGAAGGGGTGTCAAAAATATTTTAATTCCAATGAGAAAACCGCTTTAAAACTGTAAGTTCGCGCTTCCAGCCCAAAAATTACGGTCCGACATTTTAAAATTGCGGTCTGCAATTTTTGCACTTTCTTATCAGAACGAACTAGAGAGCAAATCCCATTATTACGGTCCGCAAATTTTGTCCAGAAGTGTTTTTCACTTGATTTCTTCGTGTAGGTTCGATCTATGATGTTCCAAGCATCATTTCTCATGTTGACATCTTTGTTTACATTCCTTAACCTATAAAATAATAAGAAATGCAACAGTATCTCGAACTCGACATAAAAACTGAATAAATTCTTAACAATTAACATAAAATGCATAGTTTTTGAGATAAAATCCTAATTAAATATAATATATAATTGAGGCCTATCAAATTCCCCCAAACTTAAACCGAAGACCTAGGGTACATCTCTAAACTAAGCCAAGTTCCAAGAAAATCTAACCTATATGCAAAAGGTCATGGGTTGTTTGAAAAAGATGTGACTAACCCTAAGACAAATCCTTTCAAATTTATTCGACCATTAATTAGAGTTTTTGGGAAAAATCTTGGGAATTGTTCGTTATTTCCGACTTCACACGTAGTGTTTTACTCGAGGAGTTTTACCTCAGACTCTTACTTTCAATGTAATGCCCTAGAATCTTTTCAAAAAATGATGAATACTAAAGTCTTTCATTCCACTCAACTATGAAATGAAATCAAAAAAATCCATAAAAGAAAAAAAATTATAGTGTTAATCCTGAACCTCGCGCGGGTTATTTTTGTGTAGCTCAAAGTTTTATTAAGAAACCCTAATCGCGCACATGAGGCTGTCTCGTGCCGTGTTGGGGGTTAGGGAGTTCCATAATACCACCCTAGCACATTTGAGGCTTAATTTGATCTTATTTGAATCAGAATTTTTCTTTTTATTTGTTTACGAATGTCACGGCATGTGTACTCTTAACCATGGTGCCTCGATAATTTGGACTTTCTAAAGATTCGCATATTGATTTTTAGATCCTTTTGATTGATTTTTTTTCAGAAGCACCGGTCGACACTTACCATAAGCACCCTTTCTTAATTAAGTTTTTCATTTAAAATAAAAAAACAAATTGGATTTCCAAGGTTTGATAAAAAAAATTAGGGAGGACGTCAATTCTTGAACACTCATCATTCTAGAAACTTCTTAGGGCATATTCTTTTTTGATTTTTCGGATCCGAGAACTATTTTCATTCACCACATGTTATTTTAGAAAAGTTTGTATATTTTCGTATTAATTTCCCAAAATTTCCAACAAGACTACTCCTTTGCCAAAATTTTCCTTAGGGTTTTTCAAAACTTTTTGCAAAATTACCCAATAAAATTTGAATTTCTAAAAAAATACAACAATCTCAATTAACAACTATATGCCATGCAGATACAAATAAGTTCCAAATACCCCCCTAAACTTAAATCAAGCATTGTCCTTAATGCGTGATATAGCAAGAAGAAAGAGAAGAAAGGTATAAAGAACTTACGATGGAAGAAGACAATGGAGGCGTGTGCCTCAATCGCTAGGCGGGGGCTGAGATTTGAAGAGAGAGAGATAGTAGCTCAATCCCTCATCACTCGGTATTTTTCATCCACAACAAACCCACTTCTTCTTGACTTTGAGAGCACTCAGCCAGTCAATTTTACATATCATTTATAATCTTTTATACGCTGCCTGAAAGCCCTTATCTTTTGCCCTACTAGTATTCACCGAGTCATCGTGCTTTATCACTATTTTTCTTGATTTTTCCTTCATAATCTCATTATGTTTCTCCTCTGTCAGGGGATTAAAAACTTCAACCCTTAGAGTGGATGGTAGATGTTTTAACTCGACCTTGGGTGAGGTTGGAGGGTTTTGGGTCGAGTCTGAACCTTCTAGAGTTGAAAATGTGATACCTGGGCAAAATTGCGGACCGTGAATTTTGGACTTTGGACCACAATTTTGGCTCTAAAATTCTTTGCCTCCATTTATGCAATTATTGCGGTTTGCAATTATGTGTTTCGGTCCGTAATTTTGTGAGTTTTCTGCTGTTTCTTATATTTTTTGCCCCTTCCCTTCAGATTTTGAGATTTTCAACTCCATTTGTTTGAAAAATCTTTCAAATTCCTTGTCACCGGGATACGTGATTAATCGGTCAATCGGATCATCGACTGATAGTTTTTCAAATTATTCTTTTACAATCACGTCAATCATGTCCACCCTGCAAAAGTTACCATCATTAGTAGGGTATTTCAAAACTTTAAACATATCGAATTTGACTTTTTCTTTTCCGATCTCAAATGTGAGTTTTCCCCTCTAACATATATTTGGGTGCCGGCCATATTCAAGAATGGCCGACCAAGAATTAAAGGTGTATCGGGATCCTCGTCCATTTTAATAACGATAAAATCTATGAGAATGTAAAATTTTCCACTTGAAGTGGCAAGTCCTCAACTTGCCCCACCGAATATTTTACCGATCTATCTACCAATTACAGAGAAATTCTGGTTGGCACTAATTCACCAACCCTAATTCTATGAAAAATAAATTTCGGCATGAGACTTACACTTGCCCCAAGGTCACACAAAGCACGATTAAATTTGGTGCTACCTATAGAACAAGGTATAGTAAAACTACCCGGGTCTTGCAACTTTGGAGGTAGTTTATTCATCACTATTGCGCTCATCTTTTCAGTCAAGGTCACAGTTTCTTCGTCTAATTTTCTCCTATTGGACAAGATATCTTTCAAAAATTTTGCATAGATGATAAGCCTCATTTATATATTATATTCAATTAAGAGTTTTTATCTCAAAAACTATGTATTTTATGTTAATTGTTAAGAATTTATTCAGTTTTTATGTCGAGTTCGAGATACTACTGTATTTCTTATTGTTTTGCAGATTATGGAATGTAAATAAGGATGTCAACATGAGAAATGATGTTTGGAACATCATGGATCGAACCTACACGAAGAAATCAAGTGAAAAACACTTATGGGCAAAATTTGCGAACCGCAATAATGGGATTTGCTCTCTGGTTCGCTCTGATAAGAAAGTGCAAAAATTGCGGACCGCAATTTTAAAATGTCGGACCGCGAATTTTGGGTCGGAAGCGCAAACTTGCAGTTTTAAAGCGGTTTTCTCATTGGAATTAAAATATTTTGACACCCTTTCGTCCCAGAGATCTCTCAACTGACTGGAGGATAGATCAAAAGCAAGAAAGAAGAGGAAGAACACCATTGGAGAGAGATTTGAAGGATAACTCAAGAACCGGACGAGAAATCGTAGATCTTCTTGGTGTATTCTTTTCTTTACTCTTTCTCATGTTGAACTGTTGTTTAAACATTAATCTTTGTGCAATCTTTGACATGATTTGTGGCTAGACACCCTTCTAGGGGTCTAGGTGTAAACTCGATAACTCGAATGGTTTAATTTACTCATGTGTTGATCTTTTAGTTCTTGTTGTTTTTACTGTTTTGTCTAAATTGAATGCTTAGTTTTAATCAACTGCATGTTACCCTAGAAGTGAAAGCGAAACCGAAAGGTGGAACCGAATCTTCGACTCAAAACAAGTGATTTAGGTCGTAGGCAAGTACTTAATCGTGAAACTTATTACCTAAGGGAAAACCGAGGAAACCCTAGAAATTGTGTGAGGTACCGAAAGGCGAAGTACAAAATCTAAGTTATGCCAAAGTGATTCACTGATCTTAATGGACTTAGACTTGTAAGGTGAGGTACTTAATCATGAAAATCAAATCGTTTAGGTACGGTATCAAGCCATGAAATTATAAATTTGGTACTAAATCTGAGATTGAATCCCCGACAAACACTAGAACATATTAAAAGATCAAATAAAGTGAATTGACCAAACGAGTGAGAGTGAAGCCGAAAACCCCTAGAATCCTCTATTTGATAAACTTTTCAGTCATTTTTGTTAGATTTATTTACTTTTAGTTTGATACAAAACTCTCATTCGATTGTCTAGCTTAGTGAAACTTGCGAGAACCGGTAATTCACCATTATCCTTGTGGTTCGACACCCCGACTACTACTTGACTAGGCCGTGCGCTTGCGGCTGAAATTGAGTATAAATTAGGGTATTTATTAGCTTAGCAAAATTTCACATCAATAGGTCGGCATTTGAGTGACAACATCGGTAAATGGAATGTTGACATTCAATTTTTTCAATAATTCAAGAAACCTAGCATATTGCTTATCCAATTTCGTGTTAGTAAGTCTTTGAAGGTAAGGGATAAACCTGTGTGGGGGCACATACCTCATTATGTCCCCCTTTAACTGATTTGGCGTTGGCGCTTTGGTGTTTCCCTTGTCAGCCTCTTGCTTCATCTCATCATGATTTTCTGGTCGGAAGTCGGGTTGTTTCTGGTGCACATGAACTCCGACATCTTGAGGCGCCTCGGATCCATCATATGCAGTTTCACTTCTCAGAGTGATGGCCTTAACAGTTGCATTGGGATTGCAATCCGGTTTAGGCGGTAGCTGACTATGCTGGCGTGAAGACGACGATGCCAATTGCGCCACTTGCGTTTCCAAAAGTTTCTCTTGAGTCGCTAGTAGGTCAACTTCCATGCCTAGATCCCTAATTTGGTCGACCACTTATTAGTTGACCCTCTTTTGGTTCTTCATGAACTCCGCTTGTTCTTGCATCATTTTTCCATCATTTGTTCAAATTAGAATTCTGCGGAGCGCCTTGGTCAAATTGCCTCTGTCCGTATCCCTGATTCGATCGGTTATGATTGGGACTTTGATTTTGATTTTGGGGTTAGTTGTCTTGGTTGTTTCTCCAGGAGAAATTTGGGTGATTTCTACATCCTGGATTGTAAGAATTGGAGTAAGGGTTATTTTACGGCCGATAATTGTTGTTAAGTACATTCACTTGCTCCGCATCCCCCTCAGTAGATCCACCCCAATTGTAGTTGATGGCCAAATGATCACCTTCACCACAAATAGCACAAGTAGGTGATTGATGTACCGCTGAAACATTTTGGTTGGTCAAGCGATCTATGCTCTTTTGCATCGCCTCCAATTGTGCTGCCAATTTTGTCGAAATGTCCGTCTCAATGACTCCCGGTGCACCTCGAACGGGTCCTCTCACCGAGCTCCATTGTTGTTGTCCCAATGTCATCTCATCAATCAATTTGTAGGCATCTCGAGCACTCATGTTCATCAAATTACCTCCAGCTGCTGCATCAATGGTCAGTTTAGAGGACCGCTCAAGTCCTTCATAGAAAATCTGAAGTATGAACCACTTCTCGAGTTCATGGTGTGGGCAAAGACGCAGCAGTTCTTGGTATCTATCCCATGCCTCGCTGAGAGATTCTCCTCCTCTTTGCCTGAAATTTGTAATTTGAGCACGAAGGGCAGAAGTTTTAGATGGAGGAAAATACTTAGAAAGAAAAGCATCAGACATTTGATCCTATGTTCTTATTGTATCGGTATCTAATGACCTTAGCCAATTTCTAACCTTATCTCCTAAAGAAAAATGAAATGCTCTAAGTTTAATGGTCTCGGGTTCAACACCATTAATTTTAACCGTGTTACATAATTCTTCAAACATGGCCAAATGTTGGTTCGGTCTTCATGGGCTAAACCGTTGAACATGTGTTGAGAGAGCATGTTCAAGAGAGCGGATTTCAGCTTGAAGTTGTTTGCTGCTGCATTAGGCACCGTGTAGCCTAGTTGAATTCCAATTGCCTTGGGGGCAACAAAATCCTTCAAGGGACGGTTCTCATCATTCTCCGCCATTTAGGTTGCTTCTTCGGTGGCGAGATGAATAAGCGGCTGTTCAAGCAGATAAGTTGTCTCCTTGGTTCTACGTCTATACACCAAGAGACCTGATTGCCCGGCCAGATCGAGTCCTGAAAGAGCAATCAAACAAGTAGATCATAGAAAATAAAAGAAAATAAGAGAAAATAAAAATAAAAAAATATCTAGACTCAGTTACTTATGGTTGAACCAATATTCACACCGTTGTCCCCGGCAACGCGTCCAAAAAGCTTGATGTGTATTTTGCTAAGCTAATAAATATACTAATTTATACTCAATTTCAGCCGCAAGCGCACAACCTAGTCAAGTAGTAGTCGAGATGTCGAACCATAAGGACAAGGGTGAATTATCGGTTCTCGTAAGTTTCACTAATCTAGACAATCGAATGAGAGTTTTGTATTAAACTAAGAGTGCATAAATCTAACAACAACGACTGAAAAGTTTATCAAATAGAGGATTCTAGAGGCTTTCGGCTTCACTCTCACTCGTTTGGTCAATTCACTCTATTTGATCTTTTAATATATTCTAGTGTTTGTCGGGGATTTAATCTCAGATTTTAGTACCAAATTTACATTTTCGTGGCTTGATACCGTACCTAAATAATTTGGATTTCATGATTAAGTACCTCACCTTACAAGTCTAAGCCCATTAAGATAAGTGAATCACTTTGGCATAACCTAGATTTTATACTTCGCCTTACGAT
This sequence comes from Schoenoplectus tabernaemontani, assembly GCA_037127355.1. Taxonomy (NCBI): domain Eukaryota; kingdom Viridiplantae; phylum Streptophyta; class Magnoliopsida; order Poales; family Cyperaceae; genus Schoenoplectus; species Schoenoplectus tabernaemontani. Next base: position 10,333,413 of record CM073748.1, read on the forward strand.
ACCTCACATAATTTCTAGGATTTCCTCGGTTTTCCCTTAGGTAATAAGTTTCATGATTAAGTACTTGGCCTACGACCTAAATCACTGTTTTGGGTCAGAAGATTTAGTTCCACCTTTCGGTTTCCACTTTCACTTCTAGGGTAACATGCAGTTGATTAAAACTAAGCATTCAATTTAGACAAAATAGCAATCACAAATAACAAGAACTAAAAGATCAATATACGAGTACAATTAAACCATTTGAGTTATCGAGTTTACACCTAGACCCCTAGAAGGGTGTCTAGCCATAAATCATGTCAAAGATTGCATAAAAATTCATGTTTAAACAACAGTACAACATGAGAAAAGAGTAAAGAAAAGAATACACCAAGAAGATCTACGATTTCTCATCCAGTTCTTGAGTTATCCTTCAAATATCTCTCCAATGGTGCTCTTCCTTTTCCTTCTTGCTTTAGATATATCCTCCAGTCAGTTGAGAGGTCTCCTGGACGAAGGGGTGTCAAAATCTTTTAATTCCAATGAGAAAACCGCTTTAAAACTGTAAGTTCGCGCTTTCAGCCCAAAAATTACGGTCCGCAATTTTTGCACTTTCTTATCAGAGCGAACCAGAGAGAAAATCCCATTATTGCGGTCCGCAAATTTTGTCCAAAAGTGCTTTTCACTTGATTTCTTCGTGTAGGTTCGTTCTTTGATGTTCCAAGCATTATTTCTCATGTTGACATTTTTGTTTACATTCCATAACCTGTAAAATAATAAGAAATGCAGCAATATCTCGAACTCGACATAAAAACTAAATAAATTCTTAACAATTAACATAAAATGCATAGTTTTTGAGATAAAACCCTAATTGAATATAATATATAATTGAGGCTTATCATCTAATTAGTGCCATTGGGTAAATCTAACAAAATTTGCTCTGATACCACTATGATGTCTTTAAATAACCTACCGATTTAAATTCTACCACAATGACATTAAAAAAATAATTAAAAAAAGAGAGAAAGAAGACACGACATTTGATGGAGTTCGGCTTAGAAGAGCCTACGTCTCCGGGACTCGCAATCATAACAGTCAATCGCGCCGAGTCACTAAACACCATAATTGTTCTTAGAACTGTGAACCTCTGATCTCTTACACTAAGTAAACTGACAACCATCGGCCAAACAAACAAAGAACAACACCTCTAAACTCACAAAGGAGAAACAAAATAAATAACTTACTAAAGGATCTCTCGATCTTACTTTATATAGGTATATCAAAGCAATCTATCAATTATCTCAAAGGAATATGGCTTTCTCAGGTCCTCACAGATGACGGCTAGGGTTTTTCAAGGTATGACAGTGTAAAAAAACTCCCTGCTTGGAGGAGAGGGGTTATTCTTATTTATAGTCGAGCAACAAAATAAGCAACAAATCAGCAAATCTGGCAGAAAATCGGTAGAATCCATTGCAAGGGTTAGATCAATATTATAATGGTTAGGTGATGCTAACCCTAACGAGGTTAACTGTTATGACGAATGTGAGATCCATTATAATGGTTAGGAGGGGAAAATTCTCTGGAAGATCTTGGACAATATTTTGTATACAAAAGATTTATTCCATTACAACGGTTATAGGGATCCGTTATAACGGTTGTTGCTTGACAAATAATGAATAAGGTTTCAAAATCATATGTTATAACGATTAAAGATCCGTTACAACGGTTAGGATAAAATACCTCTGTTATATTTGATTTAATCTCAAATTGCTTTGGTTACTTTTGTATAATACAATTCTAACCTAACCTAAATCTTTTTTGAGATCTTCATGCAATTTGGTTCAATTCATTATTCTTCTCTTCAAGCTTAATATTCTGCATTTAACATACTTACAGAAAAAATTAAATTCATATATAATTATTTTGTAAATCGAAAAATATTAAAATGAGAATTATTTACAACAACAACTTCATACACCTTATCGAGTCATCGTAGTACTATGATATGATCTCCTATTCGTCCAGATACAGGCCAATACACCTAGGTCACGGTTTTGTCACATAGAGGTGGTAAAACTCAATTTAACCAGAAAAACATATCCAACTCGGATCCAAAATCCAACACAAACTGATCTGATTTCTTTTAAAAAATTAAATTAATCCGATTCAAAATGTATTTCTTTTTAATTTTAATTTTCTATATAATTTATTTTTATATAAAAAATAATTATGTAGCCAAACTCGTATTTGAGATTTTGTTCTTTCAAATTGATGTATCGCTTGTATCCATATTATATCAGATATGATATCTGTTCCCTCAAAAGTGCAACACAAATCAAATAATACTATTTTTAATTTTTCAAACGTGTTTACAGAGAATAAAGAGCCCATATGTGCCATTAATTTTCCAAATCCAAACAATAATAATGCTTCATTACAAACCAAACAATTCAACCAAAATAGTTTGTTCCTTAAAAATAGAACATAACCTTGAGTTAGCAACCATCCAAACACAAAAATAAAATCGAAAATAGCAGTAGAACAGTGTTAATCCGCTAACTCATAGAAAACGTTGGGTTAGCGGATTAGTGTTCATGAGAGTAGTGAAAATAATAATTTTTTTCTTTTTTATTAGTAAGGAGTAGTATTAAATAAATATTATTATTAAATAAAATATAAAAAAATAATTAATTATTTTAACTATTCTCTCAATTGTTCTTAAGTTACTATCCAAATAATATTTTACTAACCCGAAATAGTAAAAATTAACACTCTTCTCATATTTCCGAAATATCACTAACCTCATACTATTTCCTATGTGTTTGGATGGTGAAAAGATTAGTGCAAGAATAGCACTGTTTGGGTTAGTAGTTGAGAATATTGTGAGGTTAGTGATATCTCGGAAAATATGAGAAGAGTGCTAATTTTTACTATTCCGGATTAGTAAAATGTTGTTTGGATAGAAATGCGAGAACAGTGTAGAGAATAGTTAAAAAAATTAATTATTTTTTAGTATTTTATTTAATAATAATATTTATTTAAAACTATTTCATATTAATATAAAAGAAATTTTTTTTTTGATTATTTTCACTATCCTCATGCACGCTAATCCGCTAACCCAACGTTTTCTATGGGTTAACGGATTATCATTGTTCTGCTGTTATCCTCGATTTCAATTTTGTGTTTGAATAATTGTTAATCTGAAAAAGTATTACTATTCTACACCATCCAAACACACCCATAGTAATTACATTGCAAGTGCCTATGGCTATGGTTAAAATTTTATACAACTGTCTTTCAAATTTGGGATGTAAAATGAGACGGCTCATTATATTTAACTCAGAAGTCGTCGCCTTATAAAAGCATATATTTTATTTAATGAAGTATATTTCGTAACCCGGTAAGCGCGCTGACCTATTTCAGGCCGAACTACGAACATCAATTATAATAAATAACAACAATTTTTGTGAATAGTGAGAAGTCCCAATCCAATTAAATTTTAAATAACATAACAATCAAGTGTAAACTTATAATCTCCGACGTGCATGGCTCAAACCCAAATTCTACAACGTGGCAACACCTCAGGTTCCGACCACCCACTTCTTCAATCCCTCTCATCCATTTCTTATAAGAAACCCCAATTGAATACAAGTCTTTCATTGCACATACTGTCTGGTAAAAGGAAAAGAACATCCAACACTCCTCTAAGGTTGAGCCATGGGGAGATTAATGTCAGCCACCTTAGCATTATTGCTATTATTCTCCTTCAGACCCATAAATGGGTATGACTACAAGGACGCATTGCAAAAGAGTTTGTTGTTTTTTGAAGCACAGAGGTCGGGAAAGTTGCCTTGCGATCAGCGGGTCACATGGCGTGGTAATTCTGGCATGACTGATGGGTTCCAACAGGGGGTAAGTCATTTTCATTATTTCCAAAGACTGAAGCTTGTAAATGCACCATCAAAACCTTACTAATGTGTAATTAGTTTTTGCACTTCTTCACTGACCACAGCAGAAATTTGGTTTTGGGTTGATTCAAATGTGTTGGGTGTCAATCGGTCGGCTCATTTATTTTTCTTGACCCCACACCCGATACAAGATATAATTAAGCATTTATTAATTAATTTCATATAATTTTAAGCAATGGAACATCAATTAATATAAGATTAATCTTAATTAGTACATACACAAGTATTGATTACTGCTAATTAAAAAAATTAAACTCAACTAGTACAATTGAACTGATTGGGTCAGGTCAACCTGACCTGAGATGAAGTGAAAGATTCTTAATTAATATCCGACTCATTTATGTTCGGATCATTTTGGGTTGGATTGAAATTTTGTACTACAAGTTTTTGGTAAAAACTTAAGAATTACAAGCTCAAAGAAACCCGACTAATCCTTCTGAAAAATCTATAGTGAAGCAATAGTACTCACTGATAATTAATTTGATTGCTTAATTTGGTCAGGTGGATTTGGTGGGAGGCTACTATGACTCAGGTGATCATGTAAAGTTTGGGTTCCCGATGGCCTTTTCAGTAACAATGCTTTCATGGGCAACAGTCGAGTTTGAGAAGGAGCTCATTGCTGCCAATGAGCTCAAACACACACTTGATGCAATTCGATGGGGCACCGACTACTTCCTCAAGGCACACAAAGAACCCAATGCTCTCTGGGTCCAGGTAAGTAACCAACATATGTGTCTTGTGCGCAGACAGAAACAAAAGCATTTTCTAGGATTAAATTTCTCAATAATTCTAATTGCAAATATTAGGTTGGTGATGGAGATAGTGACCACTTGTGCTGGGAAAGAGCAGAAGACATGACAACGCCTCGGACAGCCTTCAAAATCACCACAATTAATCGTGGTTCTGAAGTGGCCGCTGAGACGGCTGCCGCATTTGCTTCTGCCTCGGTGGTTTTCAGGCACTACGACTCTTTCTATGCAGATGTCCTTCTCTTACATGCTAAGCAGGTAATGTGGATATCCCCCCCCTGATTATCATACAAACTTTAACCGTTTATTGATTTTACAAGAAAACAATGGTTGAATTTTGAATTAAAAAGAACACTCTCTGTTTTTTTCCTATAATTTAGCTCTTCACCTTTGCGGATTCGTTCCGTGGCAAGTATGATGATAGCATTCAGTGTGTTAAAAAATTCTATCCTTCAGCATCAGGCTATAATGTAAGAAAATTTCCCCCCCTTTAGATTTTTCTTTCAACTATTTTAGAAATTTTCAATTCCCAAGCGATCAATTATATAAATGACTTCTGAAAAGTAAGGTTCAAGTTCTCATGGACTCTATTTAATAAAAAAAAAATTGGAACTGATTTCTTCAATGATTTTTTTAAAGTAGCAGGTGAAAAATTTACTATAATATTTTATCAATAAAATTAAAAAAGAGCTAGTACATGATTTCTTCAATGACTTAAAAGTTGATATTCAATTCAGAGATGATTAACAAAATTCTCTTAAAGTAATCGCCAATTCGCCATAAACTTCCAAAAATCTGCTTATGATGTTCTAATTGGTAAACGACACAAGAAATTTCCTTTTTGTAGGATGAGTTGCTATGGGCAGCCGCATGGCTTTATCAGGCAACCAATGATCAGTACTACCTGAACTATGCCACTCAAAATGCAGCTGCCTTTGGCGGCATTGGGTGGGCTGTCACAGAGTTCTCTTGGGACAACAAATATGCCGGTGTTCAAGTCCTTATGTCCAAGGTGCGTGTCTATATGTACATCCTCACATGATGACTTATGTTATTTATACTATTTTGTCCACAATTAATAATAGCAACAACAACATTACAATGGATTTGAATATTACGGATGTAAATACTGATAAACTATTGTTTTATTTAGATGCTGCTCCATGGTAATGATGGTGGTTGTGGAGACACACTGAAGCAGTATCAGGCCAAGGGTGAATTCTTCCTGTGCGCAGCTCTTCAGAAGAACAGCGGTCACAACATCAAGATGACTCCAGGTAATTAATTGAACACACCACACAATGACATAAACTATACTAGAGTTTAGTATAATTGCACAACTTTTAATTTTAATGTGGCATTCTGTGATTTTGTCCTTCAATCAGGGGGCCTCTTGTATGTCGATGACTGGAATAACATGCAATATGTCTCGAGCACAGCCTTCCTGATGGCTGTTTATTCTGACTATCTCGCCACAACCAGCAATGTTCTAAACTGTCCAGACGGTCAAGTGCAGCCTGCCGATATTCTCAAATTTGCCCAGTCTCAGGTACACCTGAACCCCAAATTAAAAAAGAAAAAAGAAAAAAAATGACAGCAAGGGTGAAACAGATGCGCTGCCAAACAACAATTGAATTGACTACTTAAAACTGTTAAAGCAATATTTCTTTTCTAAAATAGGTGGACTACATTCTTGGCAACAACCCCAAAGGCATGAGCTACTTTGTCGGATTCGGTTCAAATTATCCAAAACACACACACCACAGAGGTGCATCAATCCCTTCAATAGCTGTCCTTAACACGACTGTTGGTTGCACCGAGGGCTTCGACAAGTTCTATGACAGCAAGGACCCTGATCCAAATGTCATTTATGGAGCTCTTGTAGGAGGTCCTGACTCAAACGATGCATTCATAGATGAAAGGTCAAACTACAAACAAACAGAGCCAACCCTAGTCGGCAGTGCCCCCCTTGTGGGAATATTTGCACGATTGACATGTGTACCAAGTTGTAAGAAAATGAATTCACCTCTTATATATGCATCTTACTCATCACTTGTGTAGAGCAGTTGAATGATTAGTATTACATTATTACTTTTGCAGCTAGCCCATCTCAGTCCCCACCTGCTGAGAACAAGCCTGATGGTATGTGATGCTACACAATAATAAGTAAAATAATATCTTTTATTACTAAAAAAAAATCATATAATTCCTTTTGTTTCTAGGCGCTCCTATTACATTTGTGCACGCAGTTACCGATAGCTGGACAATGAATGGTGAGCAGTTTTTCCGTCACGCAGTTACTGGCAATAACATGTGCGGCAAAACAATCACATACCTGAAGTTGAAGTTCGATGGTCTCAGCGGGCCGATATATGGACTTAACCCAACAAATGACAAGAATAAATTTGAATTCCCCACATGGATCACAGCACTGGCACCCAACTCTCAGTTCAGCTTTGTTTATATCCAGGGAGGTGAAGCAGCAAAGATCACCGTTGAGAAGTACACCACGAACTAATTAATGATGAAAGATGCACATACTTATGTTTTGATGTGAATGATCATATATTTGGGGGTTTTTTCCTTTTTTTGTTGTGAAATCTTTAATTATCAGAGAGAACCCTTGTGGTGAAATTTGAGATAATCTTCTTTGCTTTTTTGTAGAGACTATTGAATGCCTTCAGTGATATTTTGAAGCTATCTATATAAGAGTTCTTTTTAGAGAAATCAATTACGTAACCTGTATGGAATTTATTCATGAAATGACTTGAATTAATGTGAAACTCAGTAAATTTTAAAATAATATTTTTTTAATATATATTGAAATTTGATGAAATAATTAACAACAGTAATAATAAACATAATGGTGATGATTGTTAATTAATGAAAGACACGTTGAATTATAAGATATAAATCAAGAGTTTTATTAAAGAACAAAATCAAAGTTTAAATTAAAATATATAAAATTTAAAATAAATTAAATCATAACTAAGTAACCGAAATAAACATTTTGATCCATTGATTAAATGATTTGACGGGGATACTAGTAACGATGATAATAACAACAATATATTAATTAATTAAAAGAAGAATTATGGATTAATGAAATCTAAATTAACGATTAAATTTAAAGAATATAGATTGGTTAATTTCGACAAGTTCTGATAATCGAATCATCAATAAAATAATAAATTGATAAATTAAATTAAGATTTATGACTGTCATGCAAACAACCGTACGAATCCGATCACAGAAAATCTGACTGACAGCGCTCTGAATGAGATTAATTTTGCGCTCAAATAAATTTAGCATGTGATTATATTAGCGAATAGATTAATTTAGCATGTGGTTCATTAAAGAAGAGCGGTTGATTAATTAGAACATGTGTCTAATTAGTAATTGGGCGAAATGTGGTTTTTCATCTGTGGTCGGTCATCATCTTCAAGAATGAGCTTCTGTCCACTCTAGATGTTCATATCTCTAATAAAAATTATTTATACCTCATTCGACATGTGTTCATATGTCTGTATAGATATTTATACAGCTGATAACAAAGTGAGTGATTTTCTAAGAGATTTTTGTAGAGATACAATTAGCACGTCTCATAAAATAAAAGAAATTTATAAGAAAATATATTTCTTTTTGCACATTTAGCCACAATATACGGCTATCACTGTTTCTGAAAGAGATGAAACCAGGGAAAAATAGAAGTGAAAGCCGGACACAGGAGGGTATTTAACAATTTGAATAACAAAAATATGAGAGAACTATATTAAATGTTATTGTATTTTATTGTATTTTATCTTTTGCTAAGTCAATGGTTTAGATGTTACTGTTATTTTGGGGGATTTGAATTTTTTTAAGAAAAAAAATGAAAGTTTAGTTTGTAAATTTTATTTTATATTTATGGAGATTTTAATTCATATTTTTTTAATAATCATTTTAGTTAACTATCGTTTGATCTATTATGCCATTTGCTCGGGAATTTTAATTTAAAAACACAACTTATTATTTTTGTTTTTCTGAATGCACCGTGCGGGAGCGACTCTGCTGCTCGTAAAAGTAGTGAGCAGTAACCTGTTCGTAAAATCAGATGGATGAAAATCACAGCACAATGTAGCACAAAATTTCCGCGCATCGTCAGATGCTTACGAGCAGGGTGCTGCTACGTTTGGAGGAAACCTGGATTTTATATTGACGGAGCCTTGGATGAGAAGAGGAATAGTAGCACTTTTTTCTGGGGGTTGATAACAGATTCCGGCGATTCATCCCCATGCAGTAGTATCCCAAAGGCTTGACTCCTCCAGGCTCCAGCGACTTTGAGTTGTAGCGATGGGTTAGTGCTTTGACCAGCATACACCCCTTTCATTCTATTGCTATTTACTTCAACCACCGTCACCGCGGTATGAGATGTCCTCCATCTAAAAAATTAGGAAAATTCAGTGTTTGTACAAGCAACTTTGCAAATTATGACTGATTTCAACAACTTCCAAATCAGAAATAAGGTTACAACATTACTAAAGACCATTATAGAGTTGGTTTACATCTCTTATTTCGAACCATATTGCCGTCCCATTTTTTATGACTATCAGAAATAGAAAATTTTCATTCTTGGAGAAGAAATTTTTTGTAATATTAGCCACCAATTGATGACAGGAACGACATTAGTCAACAAGTGACCTTCAAAGATTTTACTCATGGATTATTCTCCTCCTAGAACCCACCATTGTACTTGTGCAGGCAAATTAATTATATGATGTTTTACATTCCAAACTTGTCTAATGTCTAGTCAACAAAAATAATAAAAAAAAACTAGGTGGGAGCATCTACGAATTATAAATTTTCTTGAACTGCCAACACACAGATTTTGGCTCCAAAGACAATTGGCTTAGGGCTTGACCATTGATTACCATCAAATTGAAATTCCTAGATATGTAGAAATAAAAATAATACCTTGCACAAATGGATTTTATAGAGGGAAGATCTCGCCGGCTAGGGTTTCATTTTGGACAAGGGAATCGCGACTTAACGAGAGAGAAAGAAGCAGGGTTAGTTCGGAGGTGAGGCGAGGTGGCACCGGAGAGTAGTGAACCCGCTCTCTCTTTCTTCTTCTCGAGTCGCTGATGCGGAGAGGGCGGGAGATGCCAATGAAAAGAGAGAACTAGAGGGGTGAAGAGGGATTTCGATACGGGAACGGGTAGGTTCAGAGGGCTTTGAACCAATTTACCAATTTTTTTGGTTCAAACCCTCTCCCACCCATTAATTTTGCATCGAAATTTATAAAGAGGTGAGAGAAAAACTTTGAACAAATAAAAATTATGAATCTCAGTGCAAAATCAATGGATGAGATGGACTTTGAACTAATTTTTAGGTTCAAAACCCTTTGAACCTACCCCAGTTCCTTTGGGTACTGGAGTGTTTTGCATATTATCTAATTTCATATCAATTATCCACACAGATCTCGACACAATCTGAGGGCCGGAAGAGGCTTTGAACCCATATCTGGTTCAAAGCCCTACGGAACCCCCCGCTCCCAAACAAAAGAGAGTGAAAATGGATACAGATAATCTTTCTAGAAGACGTGCTCTACTCAGCGTTTGAATTAACATAATAAGCCGACAAAATGATTTGAACCGTTGTATTGAGTTTTTCTTTCGAAGGAAAATGAGCATAAGCTCACCGATGTTTGAGGTTACCTTATAAAGGGAGATGAGCAGTGGCAGAGCCACTCTCATAAAATGTGGTGTGATTGACATCACTAAAATTTATAAATTTATTATATAACTTATAAAAATATTTATTATTTTAATATTAATTTGCACACACTAAAATTTATTTTAGTTTTCTACTATTGACCCCACTAATATATTTGAACTCATGATAAATAAATTTTTAAATATGAATTTATATCTACTTCAAATTTTAAATCATTATTAGTATCATAAAAATAAAAACACTGAAGATGATGGGACTTCTCAGTCATATTTTTTAAGGAAAACCAGTAGGCAAATTATATTAAAAATAAAAAAGGTTTCTATCACAACATGTTGAATATATATATATATATATATATATGTAGACTATTGTGAAAATATTTATATTTCATCTGATATGTAAATAGATCAAAAATTATATTTTAAAATCTAAAATAAATTAATTTATGATTGACATTAAATTCTTCATATAAAAACTTTGTGGGATACAAAAAAATAGAGTATTTTGAGTTTTTTTAAGCTACTCTTTTGAATTTTTGAAAAATAGCTTTAAAAATAATAATAAATATTCAATGTTTGAGTTATTTTTTAAAAAATTTAAAAGAGTGACTTAAAAAACTCAAAACACTCTAAAATTTTGTATCCCACAAGGATTTCATATGAAAAATTTAATGGAAATCACAAATTAAAAAAAATTAGATTTTAAAATATAGTTTTTGATCTATTTGCATATCGGCCGAAATGTAAACGTTTTCACAATAGTCTATATATAGAGAGAGAGATAGAGAGTTGGGCTCTGTAGCTATGTATAGTACGGATCAACTTCGTGCTATGGATCGACCATTTGAGCTTTGAAGATGGAGAAACGATCCGTAGCCTAACTCTCTCTCTCTATATATATATATATTGTAGTTTAATTAACGCACTAACAATGGTTCTGAAATAATAAAAAAAACTAATTCTATCTTAAGCTATTCTAAAAGGCAGAGAACCAGAAAATTCTAAAATTTGACCAATGCTTATGACAGCATCCTTCTCTGCCATTGAAGTTTAAGCCTCATTCTTCTTGCTCTATTTGCTAATTAATGTGAATCCTTCAAGTGTTCCCTGTGTGCGTGCTGAATTTGGATAGCTCCTATTGTTAAGAAAAAGGGTGATTAGGGATTATTAACCTCAGTAATATTTATCATTGGCTAATTAAAAATAGATACATCTAACTTTTTTATAATAAAAAAAAGGTCACAAGTTTTTTTTTCTAGTTTTTAGAAATGTAAACAATGGGGACAGTATCATCGATACCTTTTATTACCATTTTGTATTTGGAGCCTATATAACATTGTACCACTCCTTTGTATATATTTTTTTATCAAATGGTAATAAAAATTTATCATTCATCAGATTTCACAAAAAAATATCATTAAAATAGACATGGTATCAGAACCAAACTGAGATCGAAAAATCAGCTTCCGCAAAAATTCTTAAAATGAGCAAAGACTATCTTCTACCAAAATGACATATCCATCTGCAAATCACATTACCACGATACTAAGAACCAATCCAGATTTTAACTCATTATAAAAATTAACCAATGTTTCATTGATTAGAAGGAATATTACATGGGCAAAGACATTGAGGGTTACGCTTAAAGGAAAAGGGCTACTCGACTTTATAAATGACAACAAATCAGACCAGCGAATGAATCTGAGACACAAGACGAGTGGGACATGATAGACAATCAAGCCATGACCTTGATCACCAACTCTCTCCAGCTTTAACTATCAAAAACTTTTACTAATGTGAAATAGCAGTAGAATTATGGCAAGAAATCTAGAGTCAATAAAGCAATTAAAAAGTCACTTTCAAATTTATCATCTTAAGTAAAAAAAAAATTCAACAAGAATCACGAGATATACCCGAATTGATCGGTCATGTGAGAGCCAAATATGAAGAACTTAAGCTTCATCGGCCTTCTACTACTGACATGAAGGTGATTGAAGAAAGAGAAGAAACAGATCAAGTCCACACCTTCTTGGCAGTACTTGATTCAAGCCATGAGGCGATCGGTACATATACTACTCTCAACTGACAAGCTTGAGGCACTAAGAAGAGTTGCAATAGGGACCTCCGATTTAAACCCAAAGCCGGAGACTCATGCTTTCTCAGCACAACATTTCAATACCGACAAAACAAGAGTAATAGGGAGATAGAGAGGCGCTCACACCATAAAAAAAGATGGTCATGATCAGGAGAGGTGTTAGATACTACATTCTTATCTCTGTCCTAAGCAAAATCAAGGGGAAACAACAAAAAGGGTTTTTAGGAAATCTAGAATAAAAAAAAGAGGTTTTTCCTCAGCGAGAGAAGAGTCAAGCGAAAATGAGAAATAGAGGACTCGGTCGATCCAGAATCACACAGGAAGACCTGATCAGCTTGAAGCCATGCTCTCCTCTCTTCTGAGCTGCCAGATGGGCTAAGATTTTGTCAATTTAAATTGTGTTGATCCATTAAATGTACTAAATGTGTTCATGACTCAGATGCGACGAACCACATGACATAACAAAATTTATTGAATAATTACTTATGAGCTTAGGATGACTAATATTTCAAAGTAGCTAATAATGAAAAAAAAATTAAAGATTAAAGATTAGAAAATGATTAGTATTTTTCAAAAAAAAAATTATTCAAGATATATTTAATTGTTACACTTAATATTTTTTTTTATATTTTATTGTTTTACAAAACTTACTTGAATTTAATAAGTCTTTTGAGTTATTTTTGTATGATCCTATTAAGACTTTATCGATTGATCATTATCTAGGCTGATGAAGATAGCTGGAAGAAGTCAAGAAAAGAAATATGATCAAATATTATAAGGGTTAATTCAAATCTTTAGGTTCTTCATAGAAAATTACAAGGAAAGGTTTCTGCCGTAGTGAACCGTTATAATGTTTGTATACATTCTCAAAAATTATAAATTCACTGAAGGCAGAAATATGAAATTTTAACAGATCGAACGTTATTTAACGTTTCAACAGACATTATAACGTTTCAAGACGTTATAACGTTTCTAGACTGTGCGACCCTTTTTCGCGCGCTCCGCACCGCTGTGGGCGATGAGATGCGGAAGAAGGACACAGAGATCCCTCCTGAGCGTGTATTTGTTTAGTGCCGGTTGAACTCACCGCTCAGACCCAATGGGATGCACATTCAAGGGGTTTTGTTAATTAGGGGTCCTTTTAGATTTCGGTGGGGGCTTGTTAATTACCCTGGGCTACTAACCTCGAGGCACCTCTGGATCTCGAAAGGGGAAGTAAATACTATAGCTAAATGATTATCAAGTGGTCAAGTGCTTCGGTGATGGGATCACTAAAGCACGCTGGACTTACTAACATATCAGTCCAGTGAGGCAGGAATGACAGAGAAAATGAACTTACTAACAGATCAGTTATATCTTCAGGGTATAGTATAAATTAAATCTACAAACAGATCGATTCAACTTACATAGGGTATTGATAGACGAACTTACTACAAATCAGTTCATTTTTTTTAGAAACAAGTAAAAATGAACTTACAAACAGATCAGTTCAAATTCAAAAAAATAGATAATAGATGCAGATGCATATACAGATGAACTTACTACAGATCAGTTCATTGAAATAAATAATAGAGGTATAGATGAACTTACTACAGGTCAGTTCATGAATGCAAATAATAAGGGTATAGATGAACTTACTACAGATCAGTTCATGGATGCGGGTAAAAAGGATATAGGTGAAATTACTACAGATCAGTTCACAGATACAGATACAGTGTAAATTGAATCTACTAACAGATTGATTCAACCTATGTGAAGTGTAGACAGACGAACTTACTACAGATCAGTTCGCTGATTAATGACAGATATAGATGGACTTACTAACAGATCAGTTCATTCTGTGATAGAGAAAGATGAACTTACTACATATCAGTTCAATCTTTACAAACTCAGAGACGACCTTACAAACGGATCGATCAATCTCTACGGAGGGATAAGAAGAGTCTACTAACATATCGACTCATTCTTAATTGATCTAGAAGATGAACATACTAACAGATCAGTTCAATCTTAACTAATCAATGACCAATCACACAAAATACAACGCAAAGCACTGAGCCGGTTGATCTTGAGGCTGGTGAATCAAAAGATGGGTGGATATGGCCCACTTGTTCATCTTGCTAATCTTCTAGATCATGAATTTCAAACACTGGGCGGATTCATAAACCTAGGAACACTCTTGCACACAAAGTCAAACATGAAGCGGTAAGCGAGTTCAACTTTGAGACATATGTGTTAGTGAATGAACCTACAAACAAATCAGTTCAATTTCACTATTTAGAAGATGAACCTACTACAGATCGATTCAATATTATGGTTTGAGAGATGAACTTACAAATAGGTCAGTTTGATCTCTACGGAAAGATAGAAGATGATGAGTCTACTAACAGATCGACTCAATCTTAATTGATCTAGAAGATGAATTTACTAACAGACCAGTTCAATCTTAACTAGTCAATAACCAATCACACAAAATACAACTCGAAGCACTGAGCCGGTTGATCTTGAGGTTGTTTAATCAGAAGATGGGTGGATATGGCTCACTTGTTCATCTTGCTGATCTTCTAGATCATGAATCCCAGGTACCGAGCGGATTCATAAACCTAGGAAACACTCTTGCACACAAAGTCAAACATGAAGCGTTAAGCCAGTTCAACTCTGAGGCATATGTGTTAGTGAATGAACCTACAAACAGATCGGTTCAATTTCATTATTTAGAAGACGAACTTATAAACATATCAGCATGTCAAGTCATGAACAGTTGTTCAAGACACAGGTTCAGTAGACAATGGAGAGAGTCCCCACAGTTGTCTTGTTTGACCCCCCAAATCATGAATTTTAAGCACTTAGCTGATTCATTGATTCAGGATTACCTTGTACACAAAATTAGACTCGAAGCTCCTGGTTGATCTAATATTGAAATATATTTGTTAGAGAATGAGCTTCTAGTCAAACTAGTTCAGAAGCTGCCATATTGTGATGACTCATCAATAATCAACAAAGTATATCACTACTTTATTAATCATTCATCACTTTAGAAATTATATAACGATTCAATGAATCATTATAACGCTTCTGGAGGATAGCAGACTTGTCAGAGAGTTGTTCAAACGATCAAAACGTTGCTAACATTCTGTAAAGCATTCAACGTTTTAATGAATCGTTATAACGATTCAAGGAATCGTTATAATGATTCCTTAGAACATATAGACTTGTCAGAGAACAGTCAAAATATTGCTAACATTTTGTAAAGCGTTCAACGCTTTGATGAATCGTATAACGATTCCTTATGCAAGGACATTAATGTCCTTTTGTAAGGGATACTCATCATCCCTCATCAGTACACTACCAATCCTTTGATAGATTCAGGGTTACATTACACATAAAACTAGACTCAGAGCTCCTGGCTGGTCTAATATTGAGACAGGTTTATTAGTGAGTGACTTTCTAGACAGTTCAGCTTAACTCTTCTCATCTAGTCAGATCATGGGTTTACTAACATATCAGTCCCATATCTGTGCACCACTAGCCTTGGGAGGTAGCCAGTGCATTGATGATCGATGAATCATCAATCTCGGCATCATGATGTTACTTTTTCAAATATCATAATGTTCTTCTCTGAAGTCATCACACTCACTGTGTTGATGTTGCAACCTCAGTTGTCTCCTTGGTAGGCGTCAGGATGTTCTTGTCCTAACTGTTGTTAAATGGCTATTCTGTATGTTACATTACTTTTGCAAAATATTCTGCTGCTCTACACCCCTTGTGTGAGCTTATTTAATCACCTCTAAAATGTCAAAGAATTATTGCATTATTATTGAATTTTATTAGTAAGATAAACCCTTTATTATTATCTCAATCGCAAAGGTGATCTTATTTTTATTTTTAAATCTCTTTATTTTTGTAGAAAATCACTTACAAAAATAATAGAAAATATGTTAGCTATTATTTAGAATTTTATTTGAATTTTTAGGATTTTTATAATAGCCAAAATAGCAAGTCAAAGCTTGGTCAAACAGAAAAAAGTAAATAATATCATTTTGCTTTTAAATTATTTCAGTACAGTAAAATTCTTAAAACTAAAATATTTTTATATAGAAAAATACTATGAAAAACAAAGAATTTTTAGAAATAAATTTGAGTCAATTTAGAGTTTGAGAGAGCCTCCAAATGATTTAGTTACTCTTTATTTTTGATTTTCTATTATTAATTGACTATTGGGCTTAATGGATTGGGCCGAGATTTATTAACTGTTGGCCCATTTACTAACTGGGCCGAGATTAATGTATGAATTAATCTGGACCGTTGGATCTATGCCGAGATTAGCACATATCTTTTATTTAATGTCTTATTTTACTTGGCCGCCAGATGTTATTGAGATGCGCACTAAACAGATTAAAGGCCCAATTGAGTTGTGCTTTAATTTTTTAAACGTTCAGTGGCCCAGATCTCTTGGATCTGCTCTAAGATCCGTGTGATCCTTTGAGATTGGCGCTAAGATAGTTCTTCTTTGTCTCTCTTCTCTCGCGCTTTAAGATACGCACTAGAAAGGTGATTCCGGTGCTCCGGCGGCCTGATCGGAGATCAGCCACCATGGTTAGCGTCGCCTTGAGGTGAGGAGTCGATCTATGTCCTTCGATCATGTATCGACGTGGTGGAAGGCCGGCGTTACCATGTACCGATGTTGATCTGTACTAATTTGGTACCGATTGCGTTTCTTATCCAAATTATGATATTTTAATCATAATTTCTTGTAATTCTTGAATCAATTACACAGTTCTAGGTCTTAACTATCATCGGAGGTGATTCAATTATTGTAATTACCTCTATTATTGAATGAATCATGATTGAACAGTGACTGGGATTGGTACCGATCGTAAATTCAGTATCAATCTCTGTATTTCCAATCAATTGCCAAGATTCCTTTGTTCTCTATGGCATATAACTCATCGTCTATGCAATGTGCATTAATCAATGCAATTAGCTTGATCAATTGTGATGTTTCGATGCACAATTGCTGTACTGGCTCGGGTTTCAGCGATGAACTTCAAGAATTTGAATCAATTACTCGATTCAAAGCTGAATTCTTGAAGCAACTGCTTGGAAACACAGAGATTGAGAGGTTAGTGACCTTCGATCAATCAATTACTATGATTTGAGTTAGGAGATCACTAGGTCTTCGAATAACTTTTACTGACAATCACGATTCAATCATCATTTACTCAAAACAATCAAGAAAGAAGCAAAGAAACATCAAAGAAATGATTTAGGTAGCTAGGCGACAGTGTATTGAAGAGATTTAATCAGAGAAATCAAGAAATTCGACATAATTGAAAAAGAAAATTGCAAAGAACATATAACAATACTAGTTTTATTGAAATTGATCAAAATCGAGTACAATTACATCTCAAGCTCTTAGCTTTCATCGATTATACTCACCTCTTCTTCTCTGGTGAAGCTCTAGACTCTTAGATTGATTGCTAGTAGTGGAGGGAGATGATTGTATACCGAGTTCTCAACACTTGTTGAGATCAATCGGCCAATTGGCTTCTCACTTTCTCTCTAGGGTTCTTGAATGAGCTTGAGGGGTTGTGGATACTGTGTGACTGTTGCTCCTTCTCTCTCTGTGTGTGTCCTCTCTGAATTGCTGCCGAGTTGAGCTTTATATAGAGGTTAATTAGTTTGACCAGATTTGATTCCCTTAATTCAATTGCACTTGGTGCATTGCATCACTCACTTGAGCTGCTCTCTTGTGTGCCTTATGGTCCACTGAGCCAAGTCCTCAATTGCCAAAGTCATATGTAACTGTCTGGAGGTTGTTATGCTTTCCATTTATTTACTGATTTACCACTAATCGGTTCTCACACTTTCTCAGGCTCTTCTAGCCTCTTCTAGACCTTTCTAGACTTCAATTCACTCCTTTATAAGTTGTTTGTACACTCCTTTATATCAATTTTACAACAGTCAATTGAATTTGCCTTTCTTTTCCATTGCAAGCATATCACCAAGCTTCAACCTTTCTCTTCAATTCTTTGCTTATCTCTCATACTTTACAGCTTCATCATCATCCCTTTGGTGTCAGACAACTCTCTGTGCACTTATCTTATCAATTCTTGCTCTAACATCATCGTCTTAGGTCTAAGAAGCTCTCCCAGCTATCAATCACAAGTTTCAAGCTTCAATTGGCAAGTTTCACTCTTCAACTCGAGGTATTTCTCTCTCTACACTATCTCATTTTAAATTCTAAGTTTGCACCCTTCCTCTCCTTTGCATGATATAACTAGGGCTAGGAGCAATTGACTTGGAGCGCGACCCCTTGCTCGATCTCCACTGATGGCGCCAGCAGCTGTGGAGATGATCGGGAAGAAGAAGAGAAGGAGAGGGAAGAAGGAAAAGGCCTCTTCCAGTGTAGCTGCGCCTGGTGCATGTGAACCAAAGCAGAGGAAGAGAAGGGCACAGAGAAGTGGCTCACCAGCGCCAGGTACATACACCTCTTTGTCTCGTATTTAAATTTCAATTGATGCTTCTATGTAGACTTGCTTGCTGTTTGTTTGTGCACCACACTCTTGCAGATCTGACTAGTAGGCCCCATTTGTAAGTCCTCTGTACCTAGGCTCACAGATGTGATTATCAACTGATTAGTGCACAGATTAGGATTAGTTAAGCTGAGTTGGCAAGATCTGATTGGTTGTTAGGTTAAGTACTCTCTTCTTAATCCTAATGGCCTGTTAATAAGTGCTGAGGTGGCTGAACCAGAGCCTGCCATGTGGCACAACTAGGATGAGGTGGCTTGTTGTGGCTGTGCCATGTGGCATAGGCTGGGTGAGGTGGCCCTGTCATGGTCTGCCATGTGGCATTGTGGTGAGGCCCACTTGCTGACGTGGACCAATGGGAGAGTGCCACGTGGCACTCGGCTGTTGAGGTGGCCCAATCAGGAGCTGTCATGTGGCACTATAATAGTGATTGGGTTTTTTTTGAACTGGCGCCCTTTCTTGTCTCCAAGTTGCACCCAGAAAGGTCTCTGCCCCCAAGTTATACCCAGAGAAGCTTGTGATCAAATCTCAGCCCTTGATCAATTCGTTTAATCTGTTTTATCTCCTCTGAATTTATTTTAATAGCTCTCATTATCGAAAAATCATAAAATTTTCACCAAAAATCCCTAAATTTATGATGATCACTCCTGTAATTTTTAATTCTACTTTTTCCCCTGCCTCCTTGCATTAAAAATTATTTTCCAAGAAAACCCTGTTTCCTCCTCTGAAATAATCCCAATTTTCAATTATAGCTCAGTGTCTCTGCCAAATAAAATTCTCTTATAGAAACCCCCTAATTAAACACCAATTAGACTTGTATTGATGCCTCATTAGGGTTTGACTTGATCAAAAGTTGATTACATGTCAATAATTGATACAAATCTAGACTTGATTAGATGTTTGCAATATTGGCATCTGATCAGTCTTGTGAAATTGAATTTCAATCCATGTTCATGAAAGTGATTTGACCAACAGTTAATTACTTATCAACAATTGACACAAATCTTGGCTTGATTAGGTGTTTGCAATATTGGCACCTGGTCAGCCTTGAAAGCAATATCATATTAAAATTTTTTGTGATTGGCTGTATCAAAATACTGTCTTGGCATTGACACAACCCTTGTTGTATAGGGATTGTACTGCTTCAACTCTTAGGGTTTGATCTGAGTGTTGATTTCTTAGGGTTTGATTTTGACTTTCCTTGATGTATATCGCGGAGGTGTGGGACCCAACTGTCAGTGAAGAATAATCATATGGATGACCCATCATGAGATCTCTCTCTTAAATCCTCTGAGGGTCATCCACCTCGAATGAACAAGAGATGACAGAGCTTTTATACCTCTGACCCTTGTCTAGAATTTTTTTGTAGGATTAATACTTAATCTTTGTTCTGACTTGATCAGGTTTAGTGGATAGACTAGGTTTAGGCAGTTGAAACTGCTTGTGTGGGACTGTCAGCTGGGTTCCGCTTGTCAGAGAAAATAATCACATAGGTGACACCCAAGATATCTCCCTTCTCCCTTGAGTCTCTTGGCTGTCACCCACATCGAGTGGATATGAGGTGGTGAAGTATTTATATCCTAGCTTTGTGCCTAGGATTTTCTTGTGGGACAAATAAGATTGCTCCGGAATTCGACAACGACTTCTCCTGGCTGGTGGTCCCCCTTTCTCATGATTTACTATAGATAATTGATATTTATCTTTAATTATCCAACTGCTTCATCCTTGAGATTTTTCATGGGTAAACAAAGACGTTATAACGTTACACTAAAATGTTATAATATTTCTTTGGTGATAGCACCTTGTCAGACTCTAAGTCCATACAATCAAACTTGATCAAAACGTTATAATACTTTATTAAACATTACAACGTTACGCTCAACCGTTGCAACGATTCATCCAAGTATAAACAAACCGTTGTAATGCATTCTAATAAGGGTATTCTGGACCAGATTAAGATCAAGAATTGGAACCGTTATAATGGTTCAGAAAATGTTATAACGGTTCCCTGAGGTAAGAACTCAGACTACTGTCTGTTCTTGTGTTTTATAAACTGAGTGCTTTAGTATTTTAAAAAAACTGAAAATCTATTAAAATCTTTCTGTCTACTATCAATTTTGAGTACTCACCCAAGCTATCAAGAGAAAACTTTTCACCCTTGCAAACATACAAGAACCTAATCTTTTGAATTAGCCAAAAATCTTAAAATTCTTGTAAACCGAGTTATAATATCTTGAGCTTTGTCTCAACTTTTATTCTCAGTTGTGGGCAAATTTTCTGAGCCTTGAGTTCTCCTTGTTTTCTATTTTCTTTGAATTTTTTAGTCTTCTTGCACTAGATTTTTGTGAAGAAGCTAAATCTTCTAAAATTATAAAATATTTTCTTTAGTAATATAGCGGCATTCCGTTAGTGGAACGAGACCTAAAGACGTAGGTTTCATAACCAAACTCCGTTAACATCCTGCTTCTTCTTTACTTTTCTGCACTTACATCTTTTTTATATTTCACCAAACTTGATACCAAACCTAGTATTGTTTAGACTTGTAAAACCTTTCGTTTTTGGTAAATATCACCTTGAACTACTTTAAATATCATTTATGTTGAAAATTATTTAGTTATTTTTTTGTCAATTAGTAAAATTTCAAAGGACTTAAATTGTGAAGTAATTTTTAAAAAGAAAATTATATTTTTAGGATCTAGTCAATAAGGATTGTGAATGTTATTTAGAAAATATGCTATATTTTTTAATTACCAACAAAAAATGCTTTCATAATAAGGAAAAATGAAGATTTAAGTGAGTTTTGCCACAAGCACATAGTATATCCTTCCGATAAAATTTTAAATATTATGTTTAATTTTTCAAAAAACTTTTATAATAAGTGTAAAGTTTGTAGTCTTGCTAAACATACAAAAAAAATATTTACAAACTTAGTAGAAATTCAATACAACAACAACAAAAAAAAAAAAAAAAAAATCCTCCGCACGGATAATGAAATAAAAATTATTAATAAAAATTTCAAACCTCACAAGATTAAAGGATATTCTTCATCAAACTATATGTATTTATATACCTTAATAAATAATACTTTCGAAAAAAAATTATCATTTACTTGAGATGATTAGAACTCTTATTTCAAAATAACATTCTATTTTTTTTTTGACAGAAACCGTTCTCACCACGGTCTGTTTGATAAATGAGTTGCCAATTGCCATTCAATTTTTTAAAAACCCTTTAGAAATTATCTATGGTCGAAAAATTAATATTAATCACTTGAGAATATTTGATTGCACTTGTTTTATACACAAGAAGAGGTTAGACAAATTGAATTTTACCTCAATAAAAAATATTTTCTTGAGTTACTTCATTCTACAAAAAAAGTTATAAGTTTTACGATCCAAAATATAAAAAAAAAATTTATATATCAAGGGATATAATCTTCCTTGAGAATGATCCCTTTTACAAAGAGGCTGATATCTTGCTCTACTAACTAAGAATTCGGATTGGATTGGATTTTTAAAATTTAGATATGCATGGACAGCCCTCTGACTCATTCGTCTTAATTTTTTTTTGCTATTTTAGGTTCCCTCCGTATTTGACGTCTTGTTACATTTTTTAACTATTACTCGGTCAGCCTCTATCCGGTCCCAACCTCCCAAGTCATTCAAACATTTCCAATTAATTATAATTTTAATTGCATTTCAGAGTTTATTTAGACTATGAACACGTCATGTTACAAGTGCGAGCAAATAATTAGGAAAGAGTAATGAGTGATTAACTATGAAACAGATAATTATATATTTTTCTTAGTTTACATTTACTACGAAAAATCGTATAATCTTTTAAAAGAAATATATCCAAAAACATATACATTTACATGTGA
Source organism: Schoenoplectus tabernaemontani (assembly GCA_037127355.1). Taxonomy (NCBI): domain Eukaryota; kingdom Viridiplantae; phylum Streptophyta; class Magnoliopsida; order Poales; family Cyperaceae; genus Schoenoplectus; species Schoenoplectus tabernaemontani. Next base: position 10,356,328 of record CM073748.1, read on the forward strand.
TTTAAACCAGAGTGAGTGAGTAACAAGGGTCACTTGACAATGGTTATTTTGATAATCTTGACAGTGGACTCTTCTTAAAAATGAAAAAAATTTATAGATATATGTTTTTCTATCTATAGATTGATGATCATTTAAATTTAATGTAATTTCATTATCGTTTGATACTCCAACAAAAACTATCAAAATTTTATATAATTTATAAAGCTTTTAATTTAACGGATTTTGATGAAGTATCAAACGATAATAAAATTACATAAAATTTAAATAATCATCAATTTATAGATAGAAGAACACGTTTATAAAATAATCATTGGCAAGTGATGCCCATCTAATAAGTAATATTTCTAAACTATGTTTGGTTCGATCCCGATATGGATTGATATTGTGATAGGAACTTGCTGGAAAGAATTCTCCCGAAACGACCTCTAACTTAAAAGCATCATACTGAACGACCCTTATGGGAAACTGACATCTGCTCAAAGTTTAGGTGGGCGGATAAGATGGATCTTTTTCTTTATTTGGAAAAAAAATCAAATTAAAGTGACATTTACCTACTTATTGGAAAATTTTCTCTCTCCATTTCTGCATTGCTTATGGTGTGGTTTGTTCTTTTATAACTAGGGTTCGAAAAGAAATGAGGCCCAAAACTTGTTGAAATTATAAAGAACGACGCAAATGGGCCGAATCTTATTTCCTTACCAGGCTTGTAAAAAACATCTTTTACGAGGTGATTTATAGACCACTGTTCCCAAGGGTGGCAAATCAAAGATGCAAAGAATGGCGTGCCAGTATTTGGTTGGATTTATGCTTTTGCATTAATTGAACAGATCCAACAATCAATTGGCCTGACTACTGAGCCTACTGTTGAATTGCTCACCTTTCTTGATTGATTAATTATTTGGAGCGCTAACTTTGAATGGAATACAGAATACTCATGTGGTCTCTCTGAGGAATGCATAGTAACTTTCTTTCTAATTCACCTGATTGGTCTATTGAAGACTAATTAAAATATTGACAGAGAACTTAAAACAGCCAGAAATTAGTAGCTAGAAAAGCATACAGCACAATATTGGTCTGTTGATCGGATTCTGGGAGTGAGCTGTGTTAGAACTGCACAGCTTTGCTAGATAAAATTTATATATATGGTGTTAAGAACAGGGACAGTTAAAGTCACTTCCGTTCACTGGATACAAAATTAATCAACAGTACAGTTTTTAATTATCCGAAAAGTTCCATCATGACTCTCCTAACAATAAACGTGCAGCGGGTCTTACCTGAATGTATTATTTTGATTCAACTTTTTCATATTATTATTCACACAGATTTCTCCATTTAACCAATCCAAGTTGAGATCTATATATTAATATCCATATTGGCATATTAAATATATTTATAAATACACATATTGATGTAAAAATATATTCAATCAACATAACTTAATTTATGACAAGGCAAAAGGGAGATATGAGGAGACGTGCGATCTCTCGAGGAGACGGCTGGTACTCCTACCAGCGCCAGGAACGTCGAACAAGACCCCCTCCACCGAAGAAACAACGACATAGAGGATGACCTCATCACCCACCTAAGCACGCCCGCACATTGCCTGTTGCACCTCGCCTTTAAACCCTAATACCAACTCCTGCTCCTAACATTACTCCCTTCAAATTATTTAAGGAAACCGCACAGTCCAATCCCACAAATACCCCACCACATTTACTGAGCCAACAACCACCCTCCACCGCATTCACTATGTTCCCTAAAAGCATGCCTACCATACCCACAACCCATCCACAGCAACCCCTGACCAACCAACCATTCCCTACCTACACGCAAGTGTTGCTCGATAAACCAGGGCTATCAGAGCCTACGACTCAGCAGCCTGCCCTGTTTCGGTTCATGCAACTAGTTTGGCATCATTTCATTGATCACAACCTGTGGCAGCCTTTGGAGCAGCACGAACCTCTGCTTGATGTGCGACCCTTACCCCTGCCGCCTGACTCAAATCATCCTGCATGGATAGGGAGGTGCTATAACTGCCTCGTCTGTGGCCATAATCAGAACGACTGTAGGCAAATGGAGTGAGTATGTGCATTATGCCGGCAGAGGGCCCACCAAGCTAAGCACTGCAAGGTAGGCAACAACGCAAAGAGAAGGAAGCATGACCCTCTACAACCAAGAGGGAACGTTGGTGACCAACTACTGTTGACAGGAAGGCCACAAGTGCTCAATATCTACATCCCAGATACTCCTGCACTCAAAGCTGATACTCAGCAGCTCGAGAAAGGCGTTATCATTGATGCTCGCCTCAAAGAGAATCATACCGTAAACAACCTGTAGGTGGTGCTTATGGCGGTTTGTCGTGTCGACGTCCCATTCCACATTACACAGTTATCTCAGCATTAATATCTCATTCTGCTGCTGCAAGGACTGAACCGCCAGACCTTACTGCAACAATTCAGCCAACAACTTCACACCTTTGGATATGTCCCTTACCATTGGAACCACAAAACAAATGGCGATGTTCTACCTCTCAACTACAAAGTCTGGGGGGAGCTCGCAATGCCAATGCCTTTAGGTTAGAATATCAATGTGTTCTTGTTGGAATAATGGAAGGATAAACAAATAAATAATTTCTGCTGAAACTCTCTTCTTAATTCATTGCATATTGGAGACATACAATTGCATAATGTTCTATGATTTATATAGCATAGAACTTTCTTAAATTAACTCTACTACATTTCTAAAATATCATCCACTACTTCCTATAAATTACCTCACTAACTCCATTACTTTCTAAATATAATTGCTACTAATTTTGACTCTTGTCATTCCTAAAATAACCCTATAATCATTCTATCTTTGTTGAAATTAGTTTTACTAAAAATAATTTCCTAAATAAAAATATTCTAAAAATATATTTTGAATCAATTCTCAACACTCCCCATTGATTCAAAATTTCTAACTCTAAATTTGCTCTTCTTTCGCAAACTTCTTTGGTAACGATTGTTTCCATTAGAATTGATAAGCGCCGCCTTATTTTTCTTCTTTTGGCTCTTGACCTTCTCTTCCTTCTTTTGGCTCTTGGTCTTTTAATCACTTCTTTTTTAACATTCACAACCTTCTTAGTAGTGCCTTTTTTTGGCATTGAACCCAACTAAGGAACCGGAGTATTTGAATCAGGCTCATCAGATTTTGGCTCAGCTTCCTTAGCCTTGATAGATTTCTTGATGACACTAAAGGGGTGCTCTATCTTCTTCTTCGGAGAAGATGTCTCCTCTATAACAGACTCTCCATTACAATCAACCATTGGAGTAAGTGTCACCTCCTCATTTTGGGCCGCACTCACAACTTTCTCTGGACCTTCAGCCTCATGATCTTGCATAAATCTTGATAAACTAGATACATTACTTGTTCCTTGGTCAGATGTAAAATGTGTCAATTGCCTCTCTTGTGATAGTAGAAGCTCTTCAACAATAGTCGGAGGAGATTCAAGCTTGCCTCCAAACTCTCTGATGTCGCTTGCATAAACTTTGTCAATCAAATTGCTTGTCATGAAGAGAGTTGATTGTTTATCCTTCTCTTCTACATGATTTGTTTGGCTTTCTTCTCTTTGTTTATTATAACAATCTGCTTGATTGCTTCTTCCTTGGTCTCTACCTCCTCTGTTGGAGTTAGCCCGTCCTCTGCTGAAATTGTAGCCGCCTCTTGATGACTCTCCCTTCATGTAAAAAGCTTTCTCATCGCCTTTATCTTCTGTCTTTGACATCCTTGATTCATGAGTCTGCAATGACCCCATGAGTTCATCAAAGGAATAAACGTCTAGATTTTTGGACTCTTCTATTGCTGCTACCACATGATCGAACTTGGGTGTTAGACTTCTCAACACCTTTGCCACCACAATCTTCTCCTCCATGGTGTCTCCATTTACTCTGATTTGATTGACCATAGTTTGTACTCTTGAAAGGAAAACTTGTATTGTTTCTTCCTTGTTCATCTACAATGTTTGAAAGTTCCTGCGTAGACCTTAAAGTTTGATTGCCATGACTCGAGTACTCTCTTGAAATGCTATTTTTAGGGTTGTCCATGCCTCCTTTGCATTGGTGGCTGCTGCAATTTTGGAGAAGATGGTGTCATGAACTGCTAGTTGAATGTAGAACAACGTTCTTGCATCTTCCTTCTCATTTTCTTGCTGGTTTGGATCTGAATCTGGTACACCATTATTAACCAAATCCCATAAGCCCTGGGACTTGAACAAGGTCACCATCTTGATGCTCCATAACTCATAGTTTTCTCACTTGAACAACGGAATCGACGGATTCGAAACACTCATGTTGTCTGCCATGGACGGATCTGCCTTGATCTCTCACCTATGGCTCTGATACCAAATTGTTGGAATAATGGAAGGATAAACAAATAAATAATTTCTGCTGAAATTCTCTTCTTAATTCATTGCATATTGGAGACATACAATTGCATAATGTTCTATGATTTATATAGCATAGAACTTTCTTAAATTAACTCTACTACATTCCTAAAATATCATCCACTACTTCCTATAATTACCCCACTAACTCCATTATTTTCTAAATATAATTGCTACTAATTTTGACTTTTGTCATTCCTAAAATAACCCTATAATCATTCTATCTTTGCTGAAATTAGTTTTACTAAAAATAATTTCCTAAATAAAAATATTCTAAAAATATATTTTGAATCAATTCTCAACAATTCTGCCTGTGGTAAGTACTTTTGGTGTGTTGCTCGATCATACTCCTCTAACAAATGTAGCAGCAATCAACAAGCTGGTGGTTGTGATCGCGGTCCCGGAACTTGCATAGATACCACTATTAGTATACATGTGGCTCAGAGGTATATCTTGGCTGGTACAAGTCAAGGTCAACGTGTGGATACAAGAACAAACCACATTCTCTGTGTGCTTAAACACCACGCCGCCTGAGCAAGCCTTCCATCTGATAGACGAAGCGAATACACTACCCACAAGACCACTCACAACACCAGAAGACATACGGTATGTTGCAGTGGACTTTGACATGCTTTATTCCATATGGGAGCGAATGAAAGCAGGGGATAGAAAGAACAACTTGGAAGCAATGTTTAAAGCAAGCCCCTGCTACATAGTGAGACAAAAGCAATTGCTCCTTGCCACCGCGCACAACACCCTATCGGAATCGACTCAGTTGCTGCAAGGAGGAAACAGGAGTAAGTTGTCACTGGAGGAGGTCGGTAAAAATAATACTGGAGATGAAACAACTTGCAGACTATATGTATAGCTGTAACTGGGGCGCGACACGAGGAACTAACGGCTCTGGACATAAATCATATCTCATTTGAGGTTGCTCACCTGCCACCGTAGTGCGCTACCCCCAATAAGCCTCCCAATACACGATAAGACCCCCCACTGTGCTCATTTAATGAACAACCCACATTAAATGAGGTCTCATCAGCTACTCTAAATGAGACTACTGCCTTAGCCCCAATCTACAAGCCCATACTTGTAACCCATGGATCTGCAGATGGTGCAAATTTAATTTGGATTCCAAAAAAGACCAACCCTGATCCAGCCCAAGCCTAAAGCAATACTCTGGACCCATCACAACCTCAAAATAACACTCAGAAAATAACCCACGACCAAAGTAACAATCTAATGACACAGCCAACCGACATACATTATCGTCCCTTACTTGCCTTCTTCGACAAAACCCAAAGATCGTGGCTAGAGTGAGTTTTCAAGCCTCACCGGGACCCATCATCCCTGTCTTTTGTTGACATCTTCTCGCATGAAGAAGACCCTGAGCTCGAAGCATTACTTCACCTCCATGCTCAGATAATGGGAGCATAACATGCTACTCCCTCCGTCATCACCAATCCTGAAGCACCAGACTTAATGCTCATTGACGACACCTCATTGTTGTTGGGACCAATAGATGGTAGCACAATAGTAGCTTTAGGTGTACTAATAGAGGCGCCTGAGGAACTTCTCAATGAGCTACTTCCAACAGCCACTGCCGTAATGGATGACACCGTTACTGAGGAAGAATACTCAGGTAACACCATTTGCTCTCCTTCATTAGTGAACACAACATTAATTATGATTACTGAGAACTGTTGGAATTAATTATTATTAATTACAACATGTATGGGCTTATATGTAATAAATATATATTTTATAATGGACTGCCAAATTATACTCATAATGAAGTGATCAAATTCTGTATCGAGTTTATTATATGTCATGAGAAGTTGACCCTTTAATGTGTAGAATGCGTATTAATGACTTTATGATTTAGTGATGTTCTGAATTATAGAAAGTCTGATAATAATACAATTATGCTATTGGTCTCTGGAGAACACAACTATAGACAGCTAACCCGTTAAGAGAGAATCTGGATCCAATATGGATCCGTTAAGACATAACTGCACTCAGTTATATAGGCGTCCATATATATATGTAGGGATACTGTTGGTTTTAAAACGATTCTGATTTTTCCCCACTTTCTGCCACCCCTTCGTTTCCCAACATATCCATCTCTCTCTCTCTTAACACAGTTTCAAAAGAGAAGAAACTATCGACGCCGGTCCTCTCAATCACTCCATCGGATTAGAGGAAGATCGCTGGGAGGCTAAAGGAATCTGGTGATCAACGGGGTTGTGTCCATCTGAAAGACCGATAACATGAATCAAGATAATATAATTTATGTTTGGGGTTCACTAAAGGATCATGACCATACAGTAAAGTTCTATCAAGAACAACCTGGGGTCCATCGAATATACCAGTCCTAATAATGGCAAGGTACCACCAAATGGGAATACTGTACGAAGAAGCACCAGATTAGCCTCTAAGGGTCTCAAATGTTACTCTAGATCTAAAAATAAATAAATTATCAAACGAGGGGGTAATAGGCCACAAAGAACAAATCTAGACCACACATGCCTACTTAATATCTTAAATGAGGAATCTATGGCAGTTAATGAATTTATTGAGACCATAACCAACCAAGCCTGTGCTTACTATGGTTTAATAGCACATCATGACTTGTCATCTAATGGTAATGATGTTGTAGTAGGACAGGATGATAATGAGGAACTAATCGATTATGAGACTGACAATGTGGATTATAAGATTGATGAGGAACAAAAGAATAATAACAACAGTCTAGTTAAAACATAATGATGTTAAGTTTCAAATCATTTCTGTGTATGCACTACAGGAAAAGTGTCGTATTTACATCCGGAAAGGGTCAATTGCATCTGTACTTTTTTATTAGCATCAGCAAAAAAAATTTCGACCTTAAAATTTTAATTTGAACATATTACATTAGGAAAGTTAATGTAAGTATAAATTTTATCTATTTTGCGGATGTAAGTAAGTGTAGTTATTTTTTTTTTTGAAAATGAATGGGTGAAGATGCACTAGAATGCTGATGCACATTAGTACTCGCAGATGCAAATGCTGATGCACATCAGCTTAGCGGATGCAAATATGGATGCACATCAGTTTAGCAGATGCAAATAAATATACTAATTTTATTTTTGAATAACCAGAGTAAATATTTAAAGTATATAATAATACTCGATATCAAAGTATATAATTCATATTTTTCTCCGCGACTCGCAAACAGACCCAAACCTAACCCTAAATCATCCTCCCCACCGCTCTCTCTCAACTCTTCTCCTCACTCCTCACTCCTCAACCTCCGGCGATGTGGCACAGCGCTCAACCTCTAAATCCACACAACGCTTAACTCGTACGACGCACGGTGCACGGTGCTCAGTTCCCTCAACTCCGCGTCGCTTAACTCGCATGGCGGTGCTCTGTCTCCTCTCCAGTGTGCACGACACGGTAATCAGGTTAGATCCAGTAGGCGTGAGTCATTATTGGTTAGATTCACTATTGCTTGTATCTGATTTTACTGATTTTACTTGATTAGATTCACTTCGATTTTACTGATTTTACTGATTTTTCTGATTTTCTATAGTGTCAGTGATGATTCTTGCCTCATTCTCTGGGATATTCGCTCTGGGAATGCCCCTGTTGCACGCTTCCCATGAACTTGAATTGCGATTTTTTTCTTGACTTCTTTTGTTTTAGGTCCGCTGATAAAACTTTGTGTATGTTTGATCGCCGTAAGCTGATTTCTTATGGGGTTGCTTCACCAGTTCACAAGTTTAAAGGCCACAAACATGCTATTCTGACCGCCTAGGTAGAGTAATATTGTTAATCAGCTAATGCTTATCTTATTTTTTTTTTACATGCAATGTTGGCTTTGAAGATGACACTCCACCTTTCTCACATTACAAACTGACGACAGATAGGTTAAGCTAAAAATGAATGTAAACCGTGTATTTGCAATCTGAAGACACTAGACATGCTTATTAATTTATTATTATGTTATTTTCTTTTTGAAAGAAGAAGTGTGTGACATGTTGATATACAGTAATTGGACAATGGTTAGCACGTGATATTTTGCTAGTAAGATTTGTCAGTGTGTGAAAATTCTTAATTGTAAACTATTTTCTGATCTGGATTATATTTGTCTGAATATGCATGTTGAATGTTGGTGAATGTTGGTGTGAATATTTTGAGAAAATTTATTATCAATATCGGATCTATTAGGTTTAAATCGTGGTATGAATATTGGGATTTTGAAAAATCTTGGTATAAATGGTGGGTTTAGAGTTTGTTATAGAAATGGAAGAGTGATAATTATCATCACTAAGACAAATGTAATTAGATGCAAATAAAAGAATAATGAAAGACATCATCTGTTATTAGATGCAAATAAAAGAAAATATCATTATATTAACAGATGCTAATATCAATAATTACATCAGTATTATGCCTGCAAAAAATTAATATTTACTTCAGGGAACAAATGGAAATGACAGTGAATCTTGCATCTGTCTTTCCTGATGTAATAAAATGCTGATGCAAATAAAAAATCGGATGCAATTGATTATCACCATTAAGCATATTTACATCTGCGCTTTGCATCAACTTTCGAATGTTAAAGATTTTTAGAATAAGCCTACTGATGTAAATAGTATTTATTGCATCTGATCAGTCAGATGTTAGTGCGACGCTCTCCTGTAGTGATGGCCCTCTGAGGACAATACTAAATTAAATTTTCTAAATGAGATAAGGAGCTTGAGTACAACAACAAATATTCTGTGGATAATAACAGATATAATTGACCCCCTCTATCACTTGATATAAATAATCAAACCTCAATAGCCCTTCTTTAATATTACCTCAAGTTCAAGTTCCGCTACTGTCGCAAGTTTCCTTGTTTCACTTTTTAATTTATGAGATGTAAATAATTGAGAACTACATTAGCCAAAGGCCTCAAAGCCAGCGGCACCTGTAACCTTTTCTTTCTATTTATAAAAATCTAGCTGGTAATCACCAGCTACTTCAAAAAAAAAAAAAAAAAAAAACTTAGTTTATGGCTGTTTCATATCTAAAACCAGAATATGCCTTCTTTCAAAAAAAATAATAATAATAACGCATCTAAAATTTTAATTTATTATTGTAACTTCAATTGTCAGATCCAAAAGAAAAAAAATTCAGCCAATTTTAATTTGAATCTTGGTTTCCTTGAAGATAATGTTCATATTTAAGTAAGTACTGGTAAAAGAAACCAGATATGGCGCAAGACTAATGTCAGGCAAAAACTTCAGCATATCCCTCAACAATAATAATTTTATTTGTTGCAATAGAAAAATATGCTCATGAGCCAACTCAAGAAAGCAGTTTTTGTAATACTTTGAATATTTTTCCCCAAAATTTTTATATTAATCAATATTGTTTTGAAACTATTATCTGCACCAGTACTCAGGACCACACTTGCAAGATTCGGAATTCTGATAATCATAGACAACAGTTCTGTGGACATAAATTCAGAGGCTGTACTTGTAAGGACTTGTAGTCATACGGAAGCCAATTTTTCTTTCTCACTATAATTAATGTAGTTTCACATTCCCTAGGCAAGCTCTGAAAAGATAATCTTATCTCCTCTCTGTTTCCTTTAAGAGGACCTAAATCAGAGCACAACATCAAGAGATTCAACGTGCCTCCTCACTGAAACTGAAACCACATAATCATGGTTACCAGCACAAACACTGAGACAGAGTACATGGACTGTGGTGATGAGACAGAGGTGATGTCAATTGAAAGAGCCTTTGAGGGAGAGAAGGTGCCAGGTTGGAGGGAACAACTATCCTTTCGTGCTTTCTCTGTGAGCATGTTGCTTGGTGTGATGTTCAGTGTTATCGTGATGAAGCTGAACCTCACAACTGGTATCATACCATCTCTTAATGTTTCTGCTGGGCTTCTAGGATTCTTCTTTGTCAGAATGTGGACCAAGTTACTCGAGAGATTTGGTGCGCTCAAACAGCCATTTACACGCCAGGAGAACACTGTGATCCAGACATGTGTGGTCGCTTGTTGTGGCATTGCATTTAGTGGTAATTGATCTGTAATTATTATTATTGTTATTTCAAAAAAAGTGACCTTAATGGTATTCCTTGTAGATTTCTTTTAAGTTCATATTTTATTAATCTTGATCAATACTGAACTTAATACTGTATTTAAGTACTGGCAAAAGAAAATATAACACTACCATGCAATTATTGATGATATAACTTATTTTCTCTTGTCAATCTTGAAGATCATTTGCTGGTGCCTCTGATTTATAGTTAGGTCTTAGAAATTTAAATGTCCGTAGGTCACACAACTAAATGTGAAATTTAACCATTCAATTTCTCAGTCTTCAAGTTGATTTCAAGATGCACATTCTACAATTAACTTCTTCTGTAATTAGTAACCTGCTGAAGTAGGATTCTCTGGAGGCAATGAAAATGATCATTTCCTCCAGGTGAATTCATTTCCTTTCTCAAGTGATTTGCTTCTGTTACTTGTGGGGTTAATTGGTTATTAATTACCTTCACAAAGAAATTTTGCCCACTGAACAGGGGGATTTGGGAGCTACCTATTTGCTATGAGTGAAACAGTTGCTAAACAATCTACAGAAGCAAACGATGCACAGAATATCAAGGACCCCAAGTTGGGATGGATGATTGGGTTTTTGTTTGTTGTCAGTTTTCTTGGTCTATTTTCCCTGGTTCCTCTTAGAAAGGTATTAGTAATATTTTTCCATCTAGTTATCAAGTTCTACCGGTGGCTGATATGGTATTGAGACTATAATTATCATATTGCTCGTATGCATTATTGTGCCTTTTTAAGCAGGATAAAACAGTCAAATGACTCAAATGATCAGCAACACAAATTATTCGTCAAAAATAACAATCAGGCACTTAATCCTGCATATGCTCTTCGACATGAATAACATTAACATATAGATTATATTGATTAGTCTATAAATTTCTTTTCTTGCTTTTGACTTGTAATACTTCCATTATTTCAGATAATGATAATAGACTATAAGCTGGTCTATCCAAGCGGCACGGCAACTGCTCACCTCATCAATAGTTTTCATACCTCACAGGGTGCTAAACTAGCCAAGTAACAAACATGTTTTATTTAATTTTTCTTCTTTGTTCTTCTTCTTTATTTTTCCCGTCCTTCAGCTTCTCTTGTCATGTATCAGATACAACTTACCTACTTACTGTACAGGAAGCAAGTGAAGACACTCGGCAAGTTCTTTGTGTTTAGCTTCTTCTGGGGATTTTTCCAATGGTTTTATACTGGAGGTGATGACTGTGGTTTTAAGTCCTTTCCTACATTAGGGCTTGAAGCATATCAGAGCAAGTAAGCAAATGATATTCCATTGCAACTGGAACAGTATGTACGGTTTAAGTATCAGTTAAGTCACTGTTAATTATTTCTGCAATGAAGACTTACCAGTAATGACTTCAAGGGTAAGCTTGGCAGATTTCACCAATGCCTTTTAGAAACAATTCTCTTTCGTTTATACTTCATTTCTTATAACATTACAAGAAAGTCCACATTATAAACTGTAAAGGAAAAAAGGAACGATTGTGATGTGAATGTAACAGAAAAATGGTGTATTTGAATAGATAACTAAACTAGTCCTTTCAAATTATGTTGTCTTCTATTGTTTAGATTTTTCTTCCCATTTCTGACTTGAGGTGAGCTGTTGGCAGGTTTTATTTTGACTTCTCAGCAACTTATGTCGGGGTTGGTATGATCTGTCCATATTTGGTAAACATATCTGTTCTAATAGGAGGCATTCTTTCATGGGGAATAATGTGGCCATTGATAGAGAGAAAGAAGGGTGATTGGTTCCCTGCTGATCTTCCATCAACTAGCCTTCATGGCCTCCAAGGCTATAGAGTAATGCTTCTCTTTACGCCTCTTTCATCATTTCTTAGGTTCCATAAATCAAAATCATTTTGCAAGCCAGCTTCTGTGCTGAAATTACTATCAGGCTTGATTTTCAAATCTCACAATGAACAAGACAGAAACTGAGAAAACAAGAAAGTTGTCAAATTAATTATGGACGACACTCTCTATGATCCTTTCAGGTGTTTATAGCCATTTCACTGATCCTTGGCGATGGCCTCTACAATTTCTTCAAGGTTCTGGGCCGCACTATCTCTGCTTTCAAAATACAAATTCAAACAAAACGATCATTAACACCATTTTCAGCTGAAACCACAAACCCGTTAGAGGTTTCTTTTGATGATCGGCGCAGGATTGAAGTCTTTCTTAAGGACCAAATCCCAAATCCAGTAGCATTTGGTGGTTATGTTGCCATCGCTATGGTCTCAATCATCACAATCCCCCACATATTCTATCAACTCAAATGGTAGTAAAAGCTTAATTGGAGTAACTATTTGAATGAAATTTACCACAATTGCTTATATTACAAAATAAAAAACTAACATCTTACCCAACACAAATTTGTACAGGTACCATGTATTGCTAACTTACATTGTTGCCCCAGTTCTGGCATTCTGCAATGCATATGGATGTGGCCTAACTGACTGGTCCCTTGCTGCGACCTACGGCAAGCTTGCAATCTTTAGCATCGGAGCATGGGCTGGGTTGGCCCATGGTGGAGTCCTAGCTGGCCTGGCTGCATGCGGAGTCATGATGAGCATTGTCTCCACCGCTTCTGATCTAACACAGGACTTCAAAACTGGTTATTTGACACTTGCTTCTCCCCGATCAATGTTCATCAGCCAAGTGATTGGCACTGCCATGGGTTGTCTAATTGCACCTTCTGTTTTTTGGCTCTTTATCAAAGCATTCAAAGATGTAGGTGCACCCGGGTCAGACTATCCATCACCTAATGCACTTGTGTACCGTAACATGGCCATTCTGGGCGTTGAAGGTGTGTCTTCACTACCAAAGCACTGCCTCACATTATGTTGCATTTTCTTTGCCACTGCAGTTATTGCAAATTTAATTAGGGATTTGGTTGGGAAGAAAAGGGCAAGGTTCATACCTCTCCCCATGGCTATGGCTATACCATTCTACCTTGGTTCATATTTTGCAATTGACATGTGCATGGGCAGCTTGATATTGTTTGTTTGGGAGAGAATTGATAAGGCAAAGGCCAATGCATTTGGGCCAGCGGTTGCCTCAGGCTTGATTTGTGGCGATGGCATATGGACTCTTCCCCAATCTGTGCTGGCTCTGGCACAGGTGAAGCCTCCTATTTGCATGAAGTTTCTTTCAAGAAGTGCGAATGTCAAGGTCGATCACTTCCTTTCTAAGTTGTCTTAAGCATCTGTATTGGTATCTGTTTGTGATTTTGTCATGGTTGAAGAAGAAAGAAGAGAGATCAGAGAAGTTGGCTTCTTGTATGACCTAGATCTTGAGAGAAATTTTGAGTGCATTGATTTTTCTGTCATTTTAAGAAGAAAATATAAAATATTGAGATAAGAGTCAGTCTCCAGTACATTTTAATATTGAACGGTCTGTATTCATTTGATCGGACGGATAAAATTTTCTTGAGAAGATAAACCGTCAATGCATAGAAGGTTGGCAGTATAATTCCACAGGCCAAATTAATGTGCAATTGATCTCAATGTGCGAAATTAAACGAACAAACTGGTGCAAGCAGCATAGTCTCTCACTCAACCTTATTGCTAACTTATGGGAAATGAATATTAATGATCACGAAGACTAATATGTTTATTAAAATAATATTACTAAATTCAGTTGCAAAATTTAATTGAAACAAAACATATTAAAGTAATAGCCATTGAATAAACACATATATGACATTATATTAATTGCCTTAATTTTTTCAAATAAAGTAAACTCTATCGTTTGTCCATCGACAAAGCATAGTATATTTAATACCGAAATTTAATTTTCTGGGTTGACTTTATGACAGTTTATTTAATATTTCTGTTAAAATGGCATATTTTGTGATATATATAATCATATAGTAAAAATAAGCATGTTTATGTGCCTTCTAATTATAATGGAAAAACTTAACTTTTTTCTAATTATAATGGAAAAACTTGCAAAATAGATATATATTGTGGATTGTTTAGATCCTTGAATAATGAATTCACATCAACAAAAAATGGTATCTGATCACAAATTTTCAATTTCAAATGATCTCAATTCGTTTAATTATAATTTTGCTTAATTCGAGTTTTGAGTCAAGATCGAACTTAGGGGTGTCAATGGGTTGGGTTCAGGTCGGATCATATTATTTTATTATTTTTCTTGACCCGACCCGAATCCGACCTGTTTAAATTCGGGTTCAAAAATCTTGATCCATACCCGGCCCGATCGGATCACGAGTCGACCCAACCCATCCCGTGTAAAATAATTAAATATTTATTAATTATTTTTATATAATTTTAAATAATTAAATATTAATTAATTTATAATTAATATTGATTAGTATATAATTAGTATATTTTAAATTTTAATTAGTAGTAAATCACAAAATTACTTTAAAAAATATAATTAATTAGGTCGGGTCGGGTTGACCCGAACCCGATGCAGATCAAAAAAATTAAACTCATACCCGACTCATTTATCTTCGGATTATATCGGGTCGGATCAGGTTCAGATCAGATCGAATTAACCTGTCGGATCGGATCAATAATTGACACCCCTAATCCAACTAGAGTTTGAAATTTCTTTCGTTTGATTATGGATGGCAATTAGTTTGAAGTATCTCGCCATATAATTCTGTTCTTCAAACAAGTATCTCGCCGTATAATTCTGTTATTCAATTTGAAGTAGGAACATAGCGGTATAACAAAAGGTGAACATTTGTTTAGGAATTAATACATTATTTTTGTCAAATTGTATCACAAGATTTAGAAAAATATTTGCAAGTAAATTAAACAGAGAAATGATTACAAAACACCAAAAATTTTCATTTCTGTTTTCCATTTCTAGATACTGGAAGAATATACTTCTGGAATAAAATTTGCCAAAAAAGTGGAAGAAAAAGTTGCAATGACCTAATAAATAAAGAGTATTCATCTACTCTTTATCTACAACAAAGCCTCATAAATTTCCGCAAAATTTTAGATGTCATCATTTATGCCGAGAGATAAGATGGATATCCTAGAGTTCGATAATTTATTATGTTACATTAAATAATAATTGTGAGCCGTTTGGTAATAATAATAATTGGTAAGGGCTAATTACAATATCCAACGGTGAAATTTGGGAAACAAGTAGAGATTTGAAATGGACCGCACGGTCCGACCCGTCCCGGACCGGACCGTGACCGTGGACCGGACCGGACCGGACCGTGCCCTACCACGGTCCGGTCCAACGGTGGGTCGGTCCTCGTTTCGCCCGAAAATAGACTGTGCCGACCCGTGGACCGGACCGTACCGGACCGTGGACCGTGCGGGACCGTGGACCGGATCGTCCCGGACCGGACCCCCTCCCACCCGCCCCCCCTCTTCAAATCCAAATTTTATTTTATAATTTTTGATATTTTATAATTTTTTGTATTATTTGATCTTTAAATTATTCAAAAATACATAATTAATTCAATGAAAATGATTATTTAAAAATTAATAAATTTATTTTTTAACTTTTATTATTTTTTATAATTTTCTGAAATTTTATTTTTTACAATTTTTTAATTTTTTAGTACTATTAGATTTTTAAATAATTAAAAATAATAATTCGAATCAGTTAAAAATTATTATTAAAAAAATATGATAAATTATTATTTTTTTAATTTATAAAAAAAAATTCGGACCGGACCGGACCGTGGACCGTCCCGTGGGGGTCCGGCCCCCGGGGGGCCAACGGTGGGACGGGTTCAGTTTTTTTGAATTTGGACCGCCTTGAACCGGACCGTGTGGACCGTACGGGACCGTAGACCGTGGGTCGTGCGGGATCGTGGACTGTCCGGGTTTGAACCGGACCGGCCCGGACCGGACCGTCTTCAATACTCTAGAAACAAGGTATGTAATGTGTACAGAGTAAATTAAGTCATTGGTCTCTTATGCAATTTTTCTTGTACCCATTAAATTTTTCTCTACTTTAATAATTCATGTAGAAAAGTTTGTGATAATTTAGCCTTTTCCAGCAACCAATCATAATTCATAACTATTAACGTACAGCAGGCACCATAGAAATTTCAGCAAATTCGTTACCCATGTCCCAATCCGTACGTGCCATGTTATCAAACCTTGTCAGCTTATCTATTAAGCAGTAACTGAACCAAATGATTTCTGCCACTTGGCACTTTTGATTTACTTTCATGTTCAAGTTATTGTCAAGCAGATTTATAATAAGATAATAAGATGCGCTGTCCCAAGGCCGGATGTATGTGGATGCTGATATTTTGAATTTTAAAAAAATAGTATTTTTGAATTAAAATTTTATTAATATGATTCTTGATGTGTATTTTGTTAAGCTAATAAATACTCTAATTTATACTCAATTTTAGCCGCAAGCGCACGGCCTAGTCAAGTAGTAGTCGGGGTGTCGAACCATAAGGACAAGAGTGAATTACCGGTTCTTGCAAGTTTCACTAATCTAGACAATCGAATGAGAGTTTTGTATTAAACTAATTATGCATAAATCTAACAAAAACAACTGAAAAAATTATCAAATAAAAGATTCTAGGGGCTTTCGGCTTCACTCTCACTCGTTTTGTCAATTCACTCTATTTGATCTTTTAATATGTTCTAGTGTTTATTGGGGATTCAATCTCAGATTTAGTACCAAATTTACACTTTCGTGAATTGATACCGTACCTAAACAATTCGGGTTTCACGATTAAGTACCTCACCTTACAAGTCTAAGCTCATTAAGATCAGTGAATCACTTTGGCATAACATAGATTTTGTACTTCACCTTTCGGTACCTCACACAATTTTTAGGGTTTCCTCGGTTTTCCCTTAGGTAATAAGTTTCACGATTAAGTACTTGGCTTATGACCTAAATCACTGTTTTGGGTCAGAAGATTCAGTTCCACTTTTCGGTTTCCGCTTTCACTTCTAGGGTAAAATGCAGTTGATTAAAACTAAGCATTCAATTTAGACAAAGCAGCAATCACAAACAATAAAAACTAAAAGATCAACACACAAGTAAATTAAACCATTCGAGTTATCGAGTTTACACCTAGACCCCTAGAAGGGTGTCTAGCCACAAATCATGTCAAGGATTGCACAAAGATTCATGTTTAAACAACATCACAACATGAGAGAAGAGTAAAGAAAATAATATACCAAGAAGATCTACGATTTCTCGCCCGGTTCTTGAGTTCTCTTTCAAATCTCTCTTCAATGGTGTTCTTCCTCTTCTTTCTTGCTTGGGATCTCCTCTCTAGTCAGTTGAGAGATGTCCTGGACGAAGGGGCGTTAAAATTTTTTAATTCCAATGAGAAAATCGCTTTAAAACTGCAATTTCGCACTTCCAGCCTCGAAAATTGCGGTCCACAATTTTTGCACTTTCTTATCAGAGCGAACCAGCGAGAAAATCTCATAATTGCGGTCCGCAATTTTTGTCCAGAAATACTTTTCACTTGATTTCTTCGTATATGTTTGATCCATCTCATTCCAAGCATCATTTCTATTGTTGACATCCTTGTTTACATTCCATAACCTGTAAAACAATAAGAAATGCAGTAGTATCTCAAACTCGACATAAAAACTGAATAAATTCTTAACAATTAACATAAAATGCATAGTTTTTGAGATAAAACCCTAATTGAATATAATATATAAATGAGGCTTATCAACTCTTTTGAATTTATTAAGTAAAAATATATATTAAATTAATATTTTTTAGATTAATTAATAAATTTGAACTCAGTAAACTATTGTAATTCGATTAGTGACTCTCCAGTGAAAATTTTGTATCTACCTCTCCGCTGTTCAACTCTATAATATGGAACAACATATTTTATGAGGTTAATCGGACGGCTGAGATCTAGCACAAGTCCCATCACAATTATCGTCCACATCTAATTATTGAAAGCTTACAGGGATCTATTAAATGTCACCGTACAAATGGTAATTTCTGTACAGTCTCTTAGAATTTAAAACAAACGCATGTACGTTTACATTCTAATATTAATTGTCGCCACCTTTTATATGGGCGGCAAAAGAAGTCCTAGCAAAAGTACTTGATTTGTCTGGATATAGATCTAGTTATGATTTGCCCTTGGCACAATGGCACTGCCACCTCTCCTCTTGCTTTTGGGTAGATCTACTGATTAACTGATCTAACTCTAAGGCGAATGAATTTGTTTGCGCTCCAGCTTGGCAATATATGCGCTGGTCTCAACTCTGAATCTTACTTTTAACTTTCACAAAAGGGGTTTATCTTTGCTAAACCCTCCAATGCGAGAACTTTTATCATTGAAATTTTCGGACAGGGGGAAGTGGGGATGAGCGATGAGCTCAGCGCAGTCAGGCGCATTAATTGTATTAATGAGGGGGGGGGGGGAAAACGACATTCTAGTGCTAACACGATTGTCCCGTTTTGGTTGAGGCGTAACAAATCGTGATAAAACGGGCAGATTTTTGTGTACATAATAATTATAATAATTATATTATTAATAATATGAGTGATAAAAGTAAAATTTAAAATCTATAAATGGCAATGCGTCACAGTCAGTGAAGTCTTTATGTAAAATAATGTAAATGCGCTATTAGTAGTGATGTCTTTGTAAACGCGCCACTGCCAGTGATATATTTGGTGGCAGTAGTGATATTAATCCGGTAATGAAATTGTGATCAAATTAGCAAAAACAAACGCGTCACTGGCGGTGGCACGTTTACACTGTTTTACACAAAAATGTCACTGTCAGTGACGTGTTTGCTCCACGCCACTATCAGTTGTGCGCTGTCATTCGTAGATTTCAAATTTTATTTTTATCACTTGTTGTTGTAAACAATTCTCAAAATTATATAAAATTATATTTGTCAATTTGCAAAATAATCACATAAGAATTTAATAGCTTCTTTGAGTTTATGAAATATATGTATAAAACATTGGACCAAATTACATGAAAATCTCAAGAAAGACTTAGATAATGTTAGAATTGTATTATACAAAAGTAACCAAAGCAATCTTAAAATTAAATCAAATAGAACAGATGTATTTTGTCATAACCGTTGCAACGGATGACTTTGAAACTTTATTCATTATTTGTCAGACAACAATCGTTATAACGGATCCCTATAACCGTTGTAACGGAATAAATCCTTTGTGTACAAATTTTGTCCAAGATCTTTCAGAGGATTTTTCCTTCCTAACCGTTGTAACGGATTTCACATCTGTTGTAACGGTTAACCTCGCTAGGGTTAACATGACCTAACCGTTGCAACGGATTCTATTGATTTCCTGCCAGATTTGCTGATTTGTTGCTTATTTTGTTGTCCAACTATAAATAACAATAACCTCTCTCCTTCAAATAACAATTTTTCACAGCCATACCTTTGAAAAACCCTAGCCATCACTGCTAAACCTTTGAAACCTTAAAATATTTTGTTCTAATTTTAAGATTACTTCACTAAACCTTTAATATATTAGATTAGAGTGATTGTTGAGTGTTTTCTCCTTCGTGAGACTTGTTCTTGTTAGAGGTGTTGTCCTGATTATTTTTTTTGGCTGACGGCTGTCCATTTACTTTGTGTAAGAGATCGAATGTTCATAGTTGTACGAACACTGTGTTTTAGTGACTCAGCGCAATCGACGTTGATGATTATGAGTTCCGGAGATGTAAGCTTGTTATAGCCGAACTCCGTTAATTTCTATGTTTTTTCTCTCTCTATTACTTTAATTTTTGATATTGAATTACAAAACTGGCCCAAAATTCTTTTATTGCGCATCATTTGTGTCATAAGGGACATCATCACTCTTATTATTAAAAATATAATTATTATATATAAAAAAAACTGAAAAACGGGGGTGGGGCTCACTGCTCACAGAGTCACACTGCACAGGGCCGAACGCTCGCTTGTATCTGTAATACTGCATTGTCTTTTAACAGGACTTTTGTGCGCCAGGCCTGATTCCATCTCCAGCTCTCACTGCCTAGGCCTTCCACCTTTTGCAACCCTTTTCTTTCCTCTTGTACCAGCGTTTCCTTTCTGTCCAATAACGTAATTCCTTTCCCTATTAGGTGAGAAATTACATGAACGGGGCAAATTAATCTGCAATAATTGCTTCTGGAATACTTTTCTCTTTTGCTGATATCTTTTAGTCCTTTTGCGTTGCATTATGTTGAACTTTTTGAAGTTAATAATTGAGTTGAGAGATTTAACTAATGTTCGAGTATATTGTAACAAAATGGAGGTCCTTGTGAAAAACAACTTTGTATACAAGAGTAGATCTATGAGGGCTTGAGGGGGCATGTTTTGTCAACCAATTCACCATTCTTAATTTTAATATTACTAAAATTATTATATTTTTTTCTTAGAGTAAGTATTTAATTAGAAAGGACGTGTTTTTTCCAATTTATATTCGTGCTTCTTTGACTCTTTAGATCCTTGACTCTTTTCCTAAAATATTCAGATATTTGTATAAACTTTTTCTTTCATAAAAAGATAAGGGCTATTACACCCTTATTTTTTTTCACTCACGTTAAAAAAGTATATACATCGGTCAAGCTCAACGATGTATCATTAAAATTAAGCTATTAGAAATTAAATATTTAAATGTAAGGAGGTGATTCTATTTGCAACTATTTTAGAATTGTCCTGAATCAACACAAGTTTCCTCTTTTTCCCCTTTGCCCTTCTGTCCTTTTTTCAAGTTTTTGCCGCCCACATTGTCTCTCTTTTTCTCAGTGACTCAGAGGCTCAGAGCCACTTTTCAAGCGGCTCCGGCTGCTCCGGATCAGAAATCTCAAAGCCATGAATGGTGCTCAGGTTTTTCTCAGTTTCTTTTTGGACTGGAGATGTCCTGCCTTTACTGGCACGTCTGGTACAAATTCAACACTCCTGATTTACCGCAAATCAAGGTAGGAACCAAATAAATGGCAGAGGTCTTGAATATCCTTCATGAACAGAGATATGATGCAGTATTGTTTTCAGTATACCAAAAAGTTACTGACAAAGTATTATGCACATTCTTCTTTTTAATAAGCCTTTTTGCTTTAGTTCTGAAATAGTGCCCCTTCAATAAAATCAACCTTTGTCTATTTAAGGCGAAAATTCACAATTGCAGAACAGTTCCAAGAAAAAAATGTCTAAATTTAAGCCTCAAGAGAGCACATTTTTGTGGTTTCTAAATGCTTATTTCTATATACTGTGTCTGACACAGCAAAATGATAATTATAGAGCAGAGATAAAGAAAGAAAAACAAATCTACCTGAGGTCAGGAAAAGTAACCTGAATTCAGAAACAATTAAATTCATTATTCCTCTCCATTATTCATTAACTTATACCATGACCGAGAATTCACTCAAATCAGAATATACATCTGGTAGGTTCTAATTTGAACTTGGATGCAGGAACTTGAACTACGGTAAATTTGAAATGAGATCTGTTTACAATTCAGAACCTCTATTGACCTATCCAAACTGAATTTGTTTCGGTTTGGAAAACAAAATTCTAAAAATTCCTAAATTGGAGTTAATCCAAATGTGCTGATCCAAATTTCCTTAAGTCTTAACATCAGCAGCAGAAAAGAAGTACCAAAAAAATGGAAAGCTGCTTTCTAATAGTTTGAGTTGAAAGATAAATCGTTGTCCTTTAAGGAAGAAAAGACAACTCAATTTATGAGAAAATAATAATTTAAAATTCTTGTCAGAGGGAATTATAATTAAATCTTAAAACTGATAATTTAAAATAATCCATTGAATATTTAGAATTATTTACAGAAATTGGTATATTTTTATCAGATCCATATGTAATTGTTAGGTAGAGAGCACAATTTCTAAAGAAACAAAAACAGTATATTTAATTAAAATAAGAGATGCCAATCATGCCATATTAGTTAAGAAATTTAGCATGTCGTTCAAAAATCAGACATCAGCGGAAAGATCATAAGCTACTGTTAAATTATATCAAGATTAGAAAACTCAATAAAATTAAGGGAGGTAGTTCAGAATTCGTCATAATCCAGACACTTCGCATAGCAAAAAGAAGAAAGAAAGAGCGGATATAAATTAATTAAACAATTCATCATCACCTCTTGCTGTGGTGAATTTACCAAGAAAAAGATTAGTTTATGTTTTCCATGGGCTTTCTTGAACCATCAACAGGGAAGGCCTTCTCCAATTCATCTTTTTTCTCACATTTTACAAAGAGAGGAGAACTTACATTAAAATTGCCACGAGTTCATAGTTCAAGAAAGCCTGTGGAAAGCATATCCTCTATCTTATCATCTAGGAAGAGAGAGATGCAGAGGTAGATGTGAATGGCGAAGAAGAGAACCCATGGAGTATAAATAGAGATGGAGAGAACGCAGATGCAGCCATAAATTTTCTCCATTGCAGTGAAATGGACAATCCATTTCCTCTGCTGCCATTTTGAAACTGTTCTTTTGCATACTGAGTTATGTTTTATATATTTTAGTCAACAATTTATTTTATTTCTTAACAAAGTAAAAAAAATCACCAGCTTCCGGAATTTCAAAACTCAAAATATACAACATACATATAAATTTCTCCAATTTGCAAAATGGGTATTAACAAGGGACAGCATTGTAATCGGAGAGTTGTGTCTCCATTTTTGGAAAGATTGGAGAGGTAAAAAAACCCTAGGGGGACAAGGTAACCACCCGCATGAAACGGATGAGCGCAGAGTCTGTCTGGTAGGCCCCCTATCGTGATTTAATCGGTTAATTTTGAATCTGATCTCTCTGTGGCACACTAGTGAAACAATCCCGTGCGGGTGTCTCTGAATCCATCTCCCTATATAAGGGATCCAAATCTGTTATTATTTTTGTGATTAGTAGAGTCCTACTTTAAATTCAAAAAATAACAAAAATTTTGAGGTATGTTATTTTATTTGTAAATTGATGTTTTATAAAATTTTATGTAATTTCATTAATCTTTGATAGTTCATCAAAGATTATGAAATTTAACGGTTGTTCATTAATATTTGAAATGGTTTCAAATTAACGGTCCTCGATGACAAATCAAACATTAATGAAATTGTATGAAATTTGACGGACTATTAATCTACAAGTAAAACAATATATATCTAAATATTTTTCTATTTTTAGAATTTCTTTATTTTTTTTGAATTTAAATATAGGACTTTATTATTATCCAAAAATAATAGCAGATTTGAATTCCAATATAAGCAGCACAATTTATTACAAAATGTACGACACATAGGAATTAATACTAACTTTTACCTCACCTTTTTTGTAGTAGCTGAACCGGTTTCACAAAATATAAATTTGCACACGTATGCTCAGAGACGGAACCAAAAATGATCAATAGAGGTATTCGGTTCAAACAAATAGAATATTTGAGTAAAAAAAAAAATTATTTTTTACTGTACGACATTTATTTTTCAGTAAACCAAAAGAGAGTATCCGAGACCGGCTTGCGCCTACCTTGAATCCGCCACTGCAAGTGCCAGCAAATGCCGAGGAGGTACAGGGTCGTGTGCCAGAGTGGCGAGTTTTTTGGTCCGAGAGATTAAATCATTAATGGTGAGATTAAATCATTAAACCATTAAAAAATCGGATATCATATCGCCAACTACAAGTCGGTGTAGTCTTTAGAATCCGAATGAAAATAATAAGAAAAAAAACACATCATGCATACATATTTTTATGATTGGTGTAAACTTTTTTCGCTGTTAAGGCACTTATAGAAATTTGAAAATATTGATTTAAAATTATATATTAATTACAAAGATATTGAGAAGTTATCTCTTTGTGAAAAAAAATGTAAGCTGGAAATCCGACCGAAAACTTTCTGATGGATATATAAAGTTAGAAGTTTAACTCTCGTATTTATCTCATAAATTACAAAGAACAAATTGCTAATTTCATGATTTTGTAAATTAATAATCTTTTCTAAAAGAGCGCGTCACTATTTGTTTTTTAAGTGTTAATTAGTATGAAATGCATACTAATATATTACAATTAGGGCTTTAAGAAAAATTCATAATTCGTAATTCGTTTGATGTTTGATTCGATTTTAGTTCGAGTTCGGTTCTTTCTATTAGAATTTTTGTTTGTTCGATTCGAGTTTGGTTCGATATATATTTTTTAATGAATTAGTTCAAGTTTAATTCGTAATAGTTCGATATGTAGTTATTTACATATATTTTTAACTATTTAGTCAATAATATAATTATTTTATTATAAATTAATAAGATATTATTAATTTATTATTAAATTAATAAAT
Organism: Schoenoplectus tabernaemontani; assembly: GCA_037127355.1. Classification (NCBI taxonomy): domain Eukaryota; kingdom Viridiplantae; phylum Streptophyta; class Magnoliopsida; order Poales; family Cyperaceae; genus Schoenoplectus; species Schoenoplectus tabernaemontani. Next base: position 10,381,101 of record CM073748.1, read on the forward strand.
ATTAGTTAATTTTTTTAAATTTAAATATAAAATTGATAAAATAATAATTATTTTAGCTCTAGTTATTTATGATAATATAGAAATAAATATAAAATTAGAATAATTGAGTTCGTTTAGAGTTCGATTTCAGTTCGAGTTCGATTTAGCTCGAGTTCGATTTAGTTCGAAATAATTTCAAATCAAACTCAAACACTAATGAGTTCATCGAATTCAATTCGTTTGCAGCCCTAACTGCAATGAAGTAGGAAAAAAATAATACTAAAAAAATTGAAAAATAGAATTTTTTTTTACATCACATCATATTTTAATATAAAGAGTTTATTGGATCCATAAATCAAGATTTGAAGATGATTTAACTATTTTTTAGTTCGTAACAAATTTGATCATTAACTACGCGTAGCACCATAAGCTAACTCTATAAATAATTATATTTAACAACCCTAATATATAATTAGATTGCAATAATTTTGCAAGCTTAATATTTAACATGTCTTATATTAATTATTTCATACAAACACATATAATTATGGAAAGTATAAATAAATTATATTGCAAAACTTAATGACATGAATTATAAAGCATCCTAAAAGAAAAAAAGAACAAAAAAGTAAAAGTAAAAGAAGTACATCTATCAAGCTAATAATTGTATATTGCTCCTTGTTCTTATAATTAGAGTGTATGTTTGTGCACTGTACAAATAATTAATAATTGGATTCCAAATTTTGTGAACTATATCATGACATATTTAGTATCACCCGATGAATATGATTCTATCTTACGTTTTATCAATGGGGTTATTTATTTTATTTATTTTTTCTTTTACTTCACTCACGTCGTTTATATCATTATCTCTATTAATATATGTGCATTTGATATCTCCCATCATACATAAAAAAGTATGTGCACTTGATATGTCTAAGATAATGAAATTCCTGAAGTGATACAACGTTGAATATCATTGGTTAGAAGAACCTAACGCCGATTTTTTTATTAATAACAAAATAAATATTCAAAATCACGAGTATGATAGTAGTTATTACTTTTTGACGGATCTAACAATTACGTCTTTGATAAACGCGTCATACCCAATCAGTACGCCTTTAAGAAAAACGTCCTCAGCAACGTCCATTACGCCTTTAAGAAATGCATCTTCACTCCTCACTACGTCTCGTCAACCCTGTACGCCCGTATTAAAAGTGTATGCATCGCGGTTTCTCTCTCCTCAATCCATTTCCCTCTCTCTTTCCGCTGCCCAACTCGCCTCTAAAGAGCGGCTGCTTCCTCTCAACAGGTTTTTTTCTTCTGAAAATAATTAAAAAAAATCTTTGCATGTTAATTTTAGTCTAAATTTTTAGATAAATTAGTTCTGTGATGATAAAAAACTATGGGTTCTATGTAGTAATGCTAGATTAAGTTATTTATTGTCTAACTCTGTAATGCTACTGGTTAATTAAGTTGTCCAAGGATTTTCTTCAAATAAAAAAGATATGATGAGTTACTTATTTAGAGAATATATTTTGTGGATTTTTTTGATATTTATTAAAAAAAAAAAAATTAAAGTATGTCAAGAGCTGACGCAACTGAGCCGGAGCTAACGTCGGAATATGCAGTTAATCCCGACATACAACTATTGACTTTGTTGCTACATATGCTATTTTCTCATCATAGAGTATCCAGAATTTGCTCTCATTGTCTGATTGGAACCCTACCATTGTCCAATCGGAGATCGGTCAGTTGTGCCAGAGTCGCCTAAGCATGGGGAGATCATTGGTTGCCTCAGATGGCCAATCGATACGGTGAGTCGTTGGAAGGGCCAGTACCGATTTCGGTACCTGACATAGTTTCAGTACAGATAGGATTTTCACTCAACTAGTTATCAATTCTTACGATTCTTGTGTCAAAATGCGTCGTCTTAATGCGTCTACTCCATCTATCAGATACTTGATCTTCAATTCCATCGCAAGATTCCATTGCAAGAGTAGTTAAGGGTGGTGTGCACTCGGTGCTGATTACCAACACTCCAATTGTATTTGTTCACTTGCACTTTAAATGATACAGAGTCTTGAAACTGGGTTATGATCTCGCAGGATAACTCACACACCGAGGGATAGCTTTCCTGATCTCAATTAAGAAGACTGTATAGTAATTTCCATCAGTGCACATTTGCTCTTGCAAAATTAAACATGTACTAAGATTGATAGGGTTATAAAACCCTTCAATCGATCTTAGTTACAGTCATACTTCATTAGTACTCCATTTGAGAATCGGAAGGGTTATAAAAATCCTTCAACCGATTTGAAATGAGATTGAGCCCCTTCTCCATTCAATTGCAATATCAACTCAAAATTCAAACACAAGAGGTCATTATAACAGGAAAAGGTAGAGAGTTTGTTATAAAAACAGGAGAAAGAATGAAAGAACAAATCAGAAAATAAATGTTCAAAAGAAAATTGAAAAAAATAATAAAAGGTGTAGAAAGTAAAAGAAACAAATTTTATTTCTTTACTCGAAAATCACACTAATCCATTTAGGATCTACATTTCTAAAAATCAGATGTTACTTAGCTCAGAGTGCAAATGCAATAGATAGGGCTTGTGATGCTTTAATTCAATCTAATTGAGAGATTCGAGTTTGGGAACTGAATCTACTATCAATTGATTGAATCAACCTTATTGTCTCTTCTAGGGTCTTGATTGCTCACTACTGGATCTGAAACAATTTGCTGAGTTTCTGCTGACCTTACTGATTTCTCAGATCTAGGGAAAGAGGTGGAAAGAGGCAGTCGAAAAAGAGATTATGGACTGGGGGGTCTTCTCTTTGCTTCCTAGGGTTTATATAGAGAGTAATAACTGTCGATTGTACTTTCTCTAAACACAATTTGTATTTTTTTATTCCCACAAATCAATGACATGGCATGATCTCATCCCTACATCAAACAATTAAACGATATGGATTGATTCAATGTGTGCTTGTTGTGAGAAAAGTTCATGATTTGGATCGATGACATGGCTCTGTGATTGCAATTTAATTCTTCCCTGCACTTTCCTTCTCAAGAACCGAGTGAATTAGCCTCATATCCCTGGTTTCGGTTTTGTGCACCAACTCCAAATGGAAAAATCATGTTTTAGTTAACTGTTTTGTACCAGCAACCATTTCAACAGTATCGTGGGGCCTACTTGAGGCTCTTTGAACTGTCAATTCGTCCAATTACTCCCTAAATCGCTCAATTAGATTCTACACTCGACTTTCTTCTCCTCGGATGCGAGTGACTTACAGTGCACTAAACCAAAAATAAACTGCTTTAGCGTGTTCTCCTCGCCAAGAGCTTTCCGTTGATATATCATTTGCAAATTTCTATAACTGATTATCCCCTTTTCTATTTTCTCGAACTGCTTCTATTCAAAATCGGCCAGCAATGGAGGGTAACTCACATATCAGGAAGAAGATGTCTTCTCTGTCCCCGTGGGGTCCAGTCGTCAGCAAAAAGAGTGAAAATGAGAGATGCTATAATTTGGGTGAATTGGGTGTACGTGATCTGGACCCGCATGACATATTTAATGAGAAATACTAATGGTACACCGAGCCTAGGAAAATTTCCTTTCTTTCAAAAGCTCTCTCCAGTGCCAAAGTTGGCTTCTCTTCGTTTGAAATCTCCAACTTGCACCCAGTGAAGCACTGTCTCCAAGTTGTACCTTTAAAAACCCCTTGATTGAATCTCAGCCTTTGGATTGTTCTAATTTTCTTCTCTCAATTTATTCTAATAGCTTTCTCCATCCAAAAATCATAAAAATTTCATCAAAATTCTCTAAATTCATGATGATCACCTATGTATTTTTAAATTCTCATTTTACCCCTATCTCCTTGTACTAAAAATTTTCTGATCATGAAAATTCTATTTTCCTCTGAATAAATCCCAATTTTCTTAGTTGTAGCTCAATGTCTCTGCCAAATAAAATTCTCTTATAGAAACCATCCTAATTAAACACCAATTAGACTTGTATTGATGTTTATTAGGATTTGATTTGATCAACAATTAATTACTTATTAACAATTGATACAAATCCAGACTTAATCAGATATTTAAAACATTGACACCTGATCAGACTTATGAAATTGACTTTTAATTCACTTTTATGAAAGCAAAATCACATTAAAATTTCTTATGATTGACTGTATCAAAATACTGGCTTGGCATTGACACAGTTCTTGTTATACAGGGATTGGAATACTTCAGCTCTTAGAGTTTGATTTGAGGGTTTGTTCTGAGGATTTGATCTTGACTTTCCTTGAGTTTCTTCCTTGACCTTTCAGGGGTAAACAAAGACATATATGAAAATTATTTTTCGATCTTAAAGTTTACGTATTAGTTCATAAATACCACCAAATCTTTCGGGACGACTTTCAACTAATTAGTCATATTTTAATTATCTTAGGACTTTTAGCTATTAGATCTTTATTTATTATTACTATTCCTAATTAAAATTTAAATTTAAATTAATTAAGTCAATTTATCAGCCCAACATGGTTTGGTTTATTAAATCCTGATTAGTAATTATGGGCCCAATTCTCCTATTCCATTTTATTTTCTTTTTCACTAGCCAACTCAATTTATTTAGATAGTGCTTTAGCCCAATTAAATTTCATTTAGCATAGCCACCATAAGAACAATCCAATAACTAGCAGTGCCAAATAAAGGATCAAGGCCAACTGGGCCAACTGGGCAAGTCAGTAAGTGCAAATATAATTTCAGCACGCAAAAAGACAAGGATAATAAGGTATTAGAGGCAATACGTAAACCAACACCAAGTCAGTGATTTGGTCGTCAAATCTATAACATAACCAGCATGACAACAATCAAATTAAGGGGAACCAGTCAAGGGGTAGGTACCAGCACAATCTATGCGCTTTTCAAAAATAAACATACTAAACAATAAACATACTTAATTACAGCGATGTGTCACTGCGTAGCACGACGAAAAGAACTATTTTGTTAATTACTCCATGCCTATTGCACTTGGTCATGATGGGACCGTTTAGTTTTTGTTTCTTTTTTTTTATTTAAGAAGAGGAGAAATAATGTAAGAAGCTTCCTCTAATCCTATTTTATTTTTGTTTATTTGTACAGCTAACTAAATAATTGACGGAGGCCAATTTTCTCAAATATAAAATATCTAACTATTTGTTGTCTAATAATGTTCAAATAACAATTCCATATTTATTAATTGGTAACATGATTAAGGGTCTGAGAAAGACAAGACATGCTCACCTTTATCCCTCATAATATATATATATATATATATATATATATATATATATATATATATATATATTATTTTGTTAAGAAAGGCTTTATCTGTAGGGCATTGCTGGCTTCTTTCGTTATCATCCCATGTGATTGTTTGGTTTAGCAAATCTATTACAAAGCATTTATTTTGGATCTGCCAGACTTCAGTTACTGTTTTGAGACCCAATATGAATTGCATCTTTCTTTTGGAAGCAATCGTACCGATACAATAGAATGTGAATTAATTTTTGTAAACAGTGAGCATTAAATTAAGAGCATTCCTAATGACTAATTAATACGATGCTTTTTAGGAGGGTTCAAATAACATCAACTGTGTATGTCATCAAATGTTATCAACTTATTTTTTTAATTTATATTTTAAAATTTGAAATTCAGATTGAACTCTGTATGTCATCAAATATTATCAACTTACTTTTTTAATTTATATTTTAAATTTTAAAATTCAGATTGTTAGTATTGTTAATTTGATAGATGTATGCTTGTAAATTTTCATGATTTTTGAAGCTCATTTTAACTTAGATCAAATGACAACAAAATAAATAAATCTAGCTATGATTGATTAATTCATGCATTAATGTGTTATCATTTGGTCTAGTATAAATAACAAAACCATTGACTTGCATTTAAATTTGAGGGTCAAATTTCAAAATATAAATTAAAAAAAATTGATGGCATTTTATAGCACACAAAATTGATGGCATTGAAACCTTTTTCTTTCCGAGAAAATTAATTGTAGGTTCTAAATATAATGAGATGGGTTCCAATGACATAACTTTTATGTCTCCAAGATGCCAATAACTTACTTCTTAATTTATATTTCAAATTTTAATGCTCAAATTTTGAATTCAAAATCATTGATCTTTGTATGTTTTTATGATATATGCTCATAAAATTTCATGATTTTACGAAACTCATTTTATACTAGTTTAAATAAATGAATAAGTCTGTTAAGTATTACTGATTAATTTTTATACATTCATTTTTTTATAATTTGATCTAGTATAAAATAACAATTATGAAATTTTATGAGCATATATACACCATAAATTAATAAAATTAATGATTTAAATTCAAAATTTGAGTGTTAAAATTTAAAATAAATTGTTACATTGGAACCCTTCTCAATCTAATTAAATGACGTGGCAATGGATGCTTAAAATAGTAAGTTTTGATCCCATCTTTAATTCAAAAACGTTAACTAAATGAACATATTTGTCTAACCATTTATTTGCCATGTACTAATTTAATTAAATGATCTTTTAATCAAAGTTCGTTGTATTTTTAAGCATACCACTCTAAAACTTTAAAATTAAATATCCCCCTCTAAAAATCATAATGTCATATTTACCCTTCAAAATTATTAGAACTCTCATATTTACTCAAATGGAATTGTATGAATATCAATTATACCAAAAATCTCCCAATTGACATCAATAAATGTTTTAAAATACAAATTCAGATTATATATAATAAATATTTTATCTCCACTATATCTTTTATTTCTATTTTTTGTTTCTCTAATTCAAATAGTCTCGGTAATAATTCTTCAAGCACCAAAATATATTTCACATCATATCTTTTAATTTAATGCAAGATCAATTTCAACTTCAAAGAATTTGAAATCTTAGATGATTGATATTCATGCTCGATAACTCTATTTGTAATACACAATATTGAAGTTTTAGAAGGATATACATGAAATTCTGCCTTTTTTTATATCTTCTAGTTGTAATTTTCTGTTATTTACATAACCAATGAGCGAGAACAGCATTAATAAATCGTCCGAGTTAATCCAAATTAAATATTCAAAGAAACAAAAAAAATGTATAAATACGATAATTTAGTCAACATGGTCATGTTAAACATAAGCATGCGTACCAAATTTAACCCTAATTTATTACTAGCTATAAGCCTATAACAGGACAAACATCCTTGGTTAGGTAAGCACCGTGCTCTTGTGTTGGATTAGAATGAGGTAAACAATCTTCTTTTCCTTTGTGGCAATTAAGAGCCATGTAATCTTTCCTCAAAAAGCAAAACAATGGAGCGGAAAAATCTCAAATCTCGCCATAAAATCACATGCAACGGCGTGTGTTTGAGCTGGAAAGCTCTCTTATATGCAAGAGATTCACATGAGCAATTCACATGTTTAAGTACTACACTCTCTGTTGTATAAAATGCTTTGCTGTTGTTGCCTTAACCACTGGAAGCCCCCAAAATTTGTCATGTGAGTTGCTTTATGAAATTGAAAATAACAAAAACAGAAAGTACTACTAAAACTGATATTAGTCTTTCTGGAAAAAAATGAGTCTAGTGTGGGGTTATCAGAATGACCTGCCTGGGGCTCATTTAGGTTTGCTCAGTTTCTGGAAAGGCAATTTAATGAACCCCAAATAGCATTAATTGGGCCTAGCACATCCAAGCCCACCTGCTTTCCAGGTTTATATTATTCCATCCCCCATGTCAATGCTCTTAATAAAAAAAATATGTCAATGCTCTATAATATTTAGGAAAAAGAGTAATCTAGAACCGGAGGGCAATTCAAATTTTGAATCAACTCAAGTTCGAGTTCATGATGATTTATTCGTTTCAGTATACAGCTAATAAAATTTACGGGTTATGATGTATTGATAGCTACAAAATGGTTATAAAAATATTCGGAATTTATTAATTGATTGCGCACTAGTAAAATTACAAGCAATCTGAATTTAATAATGTTGCTTGACTAAACAATATTGACAGTGTATAAAAAATTAATATAAAAAAAATATATGAAGTCCAGTAACATATTAAAGTAAAGCTGAAACTAACTAAAGATCAAGAGCTCAACATTTTCTCAAATACATTTTTTATAGCGAAGAAATTCAAATTTTAGAGAAAAAAAATCAGCGAGGATTTTATATTTATGTTATGGATATAATCACGTATTAATCGAAGAATTCGTATAGTCAGTAAAATTCCTTTAAAAGGGGAAATGGACAGGAAAGTACACACGCCAAAAAAAAAGGAAAAAAAAGGCAACAGATCCCACCACATAAAAAGAAGGGTGGGATCCTTTGACAACTATATAGTTTAATAATTTTGATATTAACTTAATATAAATATATAGAAAATCTGAAAATAAAATAATTATAAATATATTTTTAAATTTATGGATTAATTTTATTTTAAATTTGATGCAATATGAATGTTATTTGATATTTCATCAAATGTCATCAAAATTTTATGATGATTTTAACGATTTAAATAAAATGGTATTTGATAGAACATTAAATGATAACCAAATTGCATCAATTTTGAAACACAAATCAACTCGAAAGTTGAAGAATATATTTACAATTTTTTATTTTTAAAATTATCTATAAATTTATATTAAATCGATTTTCAAAATTATCAAACTAAATAACTAAATAGTCGTCGAGACGTCCCCACAATCAACAGAGAACAAAAGAAACACATCAAAGGCAAGGCTCATATCGACAACTCAGATATAGATTTAGAAGGCCCATTTCCAAAGACATCAGACGACAAACAAACACCAAGCTGAAATATACACCTGCTGCAAGGCCCACAACGGTGTCTACAACTCTGCATGGTTTAGAAACACGAAATAGGCCTTCCACAACAAACACCAAGCCGATAGAGGACCACAAAGCAGATAATTCAGAATTCAGAATTCAGAAAGGAATATCAAAGACAAATCCAGAGCCAAGAGCAGAGAAAACATTTCAAATGGGAGATTCATAACGTCTGACTTGAAGATTGCATTTAACCCTTGAATAAGTTTATATGCCATCAAGCTTGCAAAAATTATTAACAACACCAGCAACAAGGCGCCCTTTAGCAATTTAGTCATCTGAAATGAAGTCTTATTACGCAAAATGTCATGGTCTAAGTACTGGATTATGTAAAACAAAAAATAAATGATTTTGGATTCAAACTCCGCCACTGTTGATTTACATTATGCGGATATCTTAATTAGACTCAAAACATAGTAAATTAGGCTTCAAAAAGTAAGTACCAACTTAAATTTGCACGCATCAGCATACCTAGCTACACGCCTACACCGCAAGCCATTTTCTAGATTTGAAAATATTGAAAAGGAGAGCAAATTATTACACAAGTTGCATTCGTCGAAACTTTCTTCGCAGTGCTTAATAATTAACTGAAAGACTTACTTTCATTTTTTTAATCTAAAAAAGGTTATGCAAAACGTCATGGATTGAGTAAGATTGTTGACTTGCAGCATATTTCTAGGTCAAAGATAAGGATATATAACGCGGAGGCAGAATTAATTAATCAGATCGAGAGAACTGGGAAATAAAATAATTCAATGCCATGTCCTCATATCTCAACATATACTCATCATTTCCTTCAAAAATCATCTCCGACGACGATTTTTCTCCTCTGAATTATTCTCTGCCTGATATGTGACGATGTCACTCTACAAATAAAAGGTAGCAACGAATGGTCTGTGAACTCGCCGAGTTAAATCCAAAACAAGCCAAGCCAACAGAAATCGTCTAGTAATGGAAATCAGTAGCAATAACGTCTCCAAAGCTAAATCCCAAGCTCCGCACTTTCTGATAATTCCATGGCTAGCTCCTGGCCACTTCATCCCGCTAACTGACATAGCTCGTCTTCTCGCAGAGCACAACGCATCAGTTACGATCTTAACAACCCCAGTTAATGCCGCTCGTGTAAAACCGACCATTGACCGGTTCAATGCTTCCTCTGCAGGTTCTAGTGTCTTACCTTTTCTTTTTTTTTTTTTTTTTTTTCATTTTCCTCATGCTAGTAGGGTGGGTTTCAAGGGGTTGGGGATCGGCATCTATATGATCAATATGAACTCACTAAATTAATGATTTTGTAATTGAATTGCAGAACCTGCTAGTTCAATATTGATTTTAATTGCGAAGGTATAGAGTCTAAATTTGAAATGTTCTTATATGAAATGTATCAGAATATCAGTCTAAATTTACAAGGAACCCTCCAATCAATCCCATCCAACTGAGGGCAGTTGGCTCAGTGATTTGTAGGGTAACATATGAATTATATACCTTGCAAATGAATGATTATTAATCTATATAAGATGTATTTGGTACAGGTGAAATTTTATTGGTTTCACTTTATTTCCCTGCTACTGAGGTTGGCCTTCCAGAAGGCTGCGAGAATGTTGACCTTGTCCCCTCAATGCCCCTGGTGCTTAACTTCTACAATGCGATGAAGCTCTTCCGTGAGCAAGTATGGAAATACATTACTGAACAGGCCCCACATGTCAACTGCATAATTGGTGGAATGTGTTGTGTGTGGGCCGCTGATGTGGCCCGAGAGTTAGGAGTTCCATGTTTCATCTTTCATGGTTATGGATCCTTCTCTCTATATTGTTGTGAGATCTTACACAAAAGCAAGGCGCATGAACTCCCTGCTTCCTCTACAGAGCTGTTCACTGTACCAGAATTGCCATTTGAGTTCAAGATAGCCAGAAAGGAACTTCCCATGCATTTCCAACAAGGGAAGATGGATAACAGGGTACTCGAAGAAATGAGAAACTATGAGCTAGCTGTAGATGGAGTGTTGGTGAATAGTTTTGATCAGCTCGAATCAGGTTATCCAGGTTTACTCCAAAAGATTTCAGGTAAAAAATATTTCACAATTGGCCCAGTATCCCTTTGTAATACAACAAGATTGGATATGAAGGAGAGAGGAAATAAGTCAACCGTCGATGCTGATCGGTGCATAGAATGGCTAAATTCTAAGAAACCGAACTCTGTAATCTATGTTTCTTTCGGTAGCACAGGAAGCTTTGCACCTAAACAATTAAAAGAACTTGGCCTTGGACTATTGGAATCACTATGGTCGTTTGTTTGGGTGATTAAAGATGTTGAGAAGTTGCCTGATGAAACTTTAGTCTGGCTGCATGATACTTTTGAAGAGAAAAATAATTCCAGAAGCTTGTTGATCAAAGGTTGGGCTCCACAAATTGCAATATTATCACACCCGGCGGTCGGAGGGTTTATGACACACTGTGGATGGAATTCCACACTGGAGAGTGTTGCTGCCGGTGTACCAGTCATGGCGTGGCCATTGTTCGGAGAGCAATTTTTAAATGTGAAATTGATTGTGGATGTGCTTAAAATCGGTGTCATTGTTGGTATGGGGGAGATGATGCCATGGCTAGGAGAAAAGGAAGATGTTATCAGAGTAAAGAAAGAGGATGTGGTGAGAGCAATTGAGAAATTGATGAATGGAGAGGAGGAGAGAAGAAGGGCTGCAGAGTTTAAGGAGAAAGCAAAGCTGGCTTTGCAGAGGGATGGTTCTTCTTTCTTGAACATAGAGAGCTTGATTCAGTTTGTGGCACCAGCTATTTGATGTTATGGCATAATTTGCTGTTTTTTTTGTGGCGTTGATATAATAATGTGAAGGATACTATTTGTTACAATAAGTCTATTAGATAAGTATGATGTTTTTTTAAGTAGTAGGCGAAATGTCTATCATTTTATTTTATTAATTAAAGATTAAAAATAGCTATAAAGAGAGTGATGAGAGAGAAGCGAAGGAGTTACAACAGTATGGGAGAGACAGAGTTAAAAGAAAGAAAAAGAGAAATTATATATTCCCTTTCTATCCCGGTTGTTCTGCTCTATGATTTTTATTGGTTGTGTTCCTAACCTTTTGAACAATATCCATTGCGCGTTATATAATGTCATTTTAATTTTCATTGCGTATAGGTTCTTTCCATGACTCTGGAATATACGTTGATTTTGTTCTAACCAGATCATCCAGGTATAGGTGGTCCATTGTTGCTGTTCCAATGATGTCCCTACGTCACTCTAGGTTTGTAGGATCGTGTATGGTGTTGTTGTTGTTGCTGATATCCCGGTGAATGCTCAATGCGCTAATGATTTTGCAGTTGGGCAAGATGTGAAGAGATGCTCAGCTACTTCCTATGTTCCTGTGTTACACATGAAGCATGCTGTTATGGCCAGCCAGTTTTTTCTTTGTAGGTTTTGTGTTATTTGTAGTTTGTCTTGTAGGATCAGCCAAATGAAGATTTTAATTTTTGGGGTAGTCATAGGTGCCATATGTTATTGAGGGTTGGATTCGGTATTTCTGGGTTATTGATGAAGTTGTAGGCTGAGTTGACTGTAAAGGTTTGTGATGATGTAAGGTTCCATATTAAATGGTTCTGATTGTTATGTTTTGAGTTGTGTTTATGATTGGTTCAAGTTTTTGAAAGTCTTGTAGGAAGAAGGTTATTGTGTTGGTTGGTATCTATGTTGATTGTAATGGCTGGATGTGGTTAAGTGCTAGAAGTGTAGATGCCCAGAGGGGAGACTCGTTGTGTCCAACTATCTATAACTATTTTGTTAGTAGAGCCCAATTTTGTAGTTGGATGTCGTTTATCTCTAGCGTTCTTTGGTAATATAACTCACTTCCATGACACTAGACAGTACCCTCCTGTGAATTTATTCATCGTCCCTCTCCATAAGAATCTGCGGGTTATTTTGGAAATTATTTTGATTACTCAAGCTGGTAGTAGAAAGGCCTGCATATAGTGCAAGGACGTGGCATTTAAGATTGTGTTGGTAAAGACTGTTCGGTCCGCTGGAGATAAGTGTTTCCCTGCTCACCCTTCATATCTATGTTGAACTGAGGCAATTAGTGGCAGATAGGATTTTTTGGATGGTCTTCGGATGGTTAGGGGTAGTCCTAGATAATTGGTGGGGAGGTCTAGTCTGGGGCAGTGCATGATTTATTCTATAATGGGGATGACATCTGTTAGGATGGTTATCGGTATGTATCCACTTTTTTGTAGGTTCATTTTGAGTTTTGACATTTCCTCGAATACGTGTAGTAAGGTGTGTATAATTTTTACGTTAATTGCGTGTCCCGGTGTGATGATGATTATATCATTTGCAAATTATAGTATGGTTGTTTGCAAGGTTGGAAGGAGTACCAATAAGTATGATGTTAGCTGACCAAAAATATTAGATTGTATTTTTTTTAGGGCATAATATTAGAGGCATAATGTTGACTTCATATTTTTCCATATGGATCAGGATGTATAGCAATCTCTGTAAAAATATTCGATTCGCTAATTAGGTAGTTCACTGGACCCGACTTAACCAGATTCGGATCAAAAAATACCTCTTGAGGTCGGGACCCGGGACACATTGCGGCCCCCTTCTTCCATGATCTGAACCCGACCTAACCAGATTCGGATAAAAAAATTAGACTCATACCCGACTTGTTTATCTTCAGGTCATGTCAGGTCGGATCAATAATTGACACCCCTAGATTATGTTCTAAATCAACTATTTTGTTATAATTTAGATTCTAGCAACTGTGAAGTTGTAAATTTTCAAAACAAACTAGATTACCTTTTCTTTATCCACTAATAAATCAAAAAATATTTTGATTTGATTTGCTTTGATATTTAGAGATCGACCTGTATTGATTCTTATAATCATTTTAAATATTTTATTACTTTTATTGATGATTATTCTCATACCATATGAATTTACCTCTTAAAAATAAAAAATAAAGTATTTTTTGCTTTCAAGCTTTCTTGAATTTTATTGAAAATCAATATAATGTCAAAATCAAGATTTTTAGATCCGATAATGACACAAAATATGTGAATAAATTTTTTATTGAGTTTTTTATACAATTTTTTTTTACACCAAATCATATATTTTAATATACCATGACGAAATGGAATTTTCGAAAGAAAAAATGGACACATTCTTCAAGTAATAAGATTACTTCTTTTTCCAAACAATGTTTCAAAAGTTTATTGATCAGATGCAATATTAACAGCAACTATCTCATAAATAGAATACAAAGTGTTGGCTTAAAAAATATGAGTTCGTTGAAAATTTTTAAAAGTAGAAAAAATAATTTTGATCATGTTAGAATTTTTTGGTATACTTATTATGTTTATATAAAAAGAAATGATAAATTAGATAGAAATTCAGTTAAAATAATTTTCTTAGGATATTCTTTAAAAATGAAAGGGTAGAAATATTATGACCTAAAAAATTTATAAACTTATTTTCTCATGAGATGTTTTGTTTAGTGAAAATAAACCATATTATCAATTTAATGATCAAGAAAATAGTCAAAAAAACAATTATTGTCAACCAACAATATTATTACCAAATGCTTTTATTTTTTCTTAAGAAAGAAATAAAGTTCAAATTGAGCATGTAGAAGAAGTTAAAAATAGGAGAAAAGACGTAATTTCTTTAGGGGGAGAAAATAAAAAAATAAATCGAGTGAAGAACCAAATCGAGAGCCGATTTAAGAAGAAAAAAATATTTTGAGGAATTATGTATCTTATCAGGTCTACTTGGTAAACTCAACCTCCAACAAGGTTAAGGAATTATTTATCTTATCAGGTGATGTATTCTATTTAAGAATTTATTTATTATAATAAAGTATCTCCACAATATCAAGCCCTTTTAAGTAGCATTGACAAATAAATGGAACCAATAAATTTTGATGAAGCCGACAAAAACTCAATTTAGTGTAAGGCTATGGAAGAAGTACTTCAAGCCATTGAAAAAAAAAAGATATTTGAAATGTGATCAAATTATCATATGAAAAAAGTCTGTAGGTTGTAAATGGATATATAAAATTAAGTACAATTGTGATATTTCTATTGAAAGATACAAAGCTAGATTAGTAATCAAAGAGTTTATCCAAACGTATGGTATTGATTATTAAGATATATTTGCACTGGTAGTCAAAATGAACATGGTTAAAATTTTATTATCGGTAGCTACCAATCTAAAATAGATTCTATTTCAAATGGATATAAAAAATCTATTCTTTTAAGGAACTTTGAATGAAAAATTCTACATGACTCTTCTTTCCGGCCACAAGATGAATTAAATCTTTCTCTTACATGTAAATTGAAGAAACAATTTATAATTTAAAATAATCTCTAAAAGTGTGGTATGCAAAACTAAGTTTTTTCTCTTTTATAAATTAATTTTACTAAAAGCACCGTGAGTTTCTGTCTATTAGACATTCACAAAACTCTATCATTATTATTCTTATTTATGTTGATGATATAATCATAATTGAAAATAATGATGAAGAGATTAAAAAGGTAAATAAAATTTCAGAAGAAAATTTGACATATTCTTAGAACAATTATCATATTTTTTTGGAATAGAAATAACCATTTTCAATAAGAGTTTAAATCAGCCAATACTCCAATGAAAACTAATATTAAACTTGGTTGAAAAATGGTGAACCGCTAACTAACATAGGATAGTATCAGAGGTTAGTAAGTAAATTAATTTACCTGACTGTTATTAGTCATGATATCTCTTTTGTAGTTGGTGTCGTGAGCCAATTCATATATACTCCCCGTACCAGTCACTTGAATGTCATTGATTGATACTTAGGTACCTCAAAGGCACTTTGCGTCAAGAAATTCTAATGAAGAAAAATAAAACTAATGATGTGATATTTTTCTGAGGCAAATTGGACAGATAGTTGTGATAAAAAAAATCAAGACATATTTTTACACGTTTGTAGGTGGCAACCTTGTAGCATGGAAGAGCAAAAAGTATAAAGTAGTAGCAAGATCAAGGGCTAAATCTGTGTACCGGGCCATGACATCTATGTCAAGCAAGCTAATCTAGATTAGACATCTACTCCATGACATGAAGATAGAATATAAATGAGCCATGAAAATATTGCGACAATGAAGTGGCAAGACACATCGCTTCCATAAACGTACAAAATTCATTGAGATCGATTATTATTTTATAAAAGATAATGTGCACTCGGGAGAAATTAAAATGTCATTTGTTAGAAGCAATGAACAATTAGCGGATATCTTCACGAAAGCAGTTGATAAAGCAAGTCATTGGAGTATATTTAGCAAGTTGGGTTTAAAAAATTTATATGAACCCAACTTGAGGGGATGCGTTGAGAAATATAATTAAATAGGATTAGTTTAAGAATAAAATAATAATTAAAAGAAAAGGCAAAGTATACATAGAGATGTAAAAAGTTTAGTACTCTTTTTGTATAAATAGCGATATGTAAAAAGTTAGAAAAAATCAATAAAAATTTCATTTCATATTTCATCAATTTCTCTTCTCAAAATTCATCTAATGTTTGATAACATCAAATTAAAGGGAAAAAAAGATGGCAATGCGTTATGCAGAAAGACTGGACAATAATTATTTATGCGAGCCCCTTTTTTACGTAATATTTTTTTAATATAACTTTGGCTAGAGCAAATATGATGGGAAGGGATCACTTGACAATGGTTATCTTGACAATTTTGACAATAAATTTTCAAATAAATACGAAAAAATCTTAAAAATAGATAAAAAAAAAGTTATAAATATGTTCTTATACTTATAGATTGATGGTGATTCAAATTTCATATAATTTCATTATCGTTCAATAGTCCATCAAAGACTGTCAAATTATAACCGTTATAAATTATATAAATTTTTTATTGTCCTTGTTGGAATATCAAACAATAATAAAATTATATGAAATTTAAATCACCATCAATTTATAAGTAAAAGAACATATCCATAAAGTTTTTCTATTTTTAAGAATTTTTTCATATTTATTTAAAAATTCATCATCAACATTGTAAAAATAACCCATTATCAAGTTATCCCACCCAAATACGATAGATTCAAGTAATTTCAATTCTTTTTTTCTCGGGTCCTAGCCGTCCAGTCTAAAACAACACATCCGATTAATTTGATGAAGCAAAATCAGGCTTTATTAAACAATAAAAGCGTACAATCTCTTTAATTTATAATCTTTACCGAACAGGATATTTTGGTGATCTAACACACCATACTTATTATTCATTTACTAAGTACTCCAATTCATATAAATCAAATGGTATAGCTCCCCCCACCTAATAGCATCGTTTAGATTATTAAATTACATCTATATCAGGAAAAAGAACAGCTATCCAATAACATCAAATAGCTGGTGCTACAAATTGTATCAACCTCTCTATGTTCAAGAAAGAAGAACCATCCTTCTCCAAAGACAATTTTGCTCTCTCCTTCAAATTAGAGACCCTTCTTCTTTCCTCCTCTCCATTCATCAACTTCTCAATTGCTCTCACCACATCCTCTTTCTTTACTTTCTTCATGAACCGTCTCCTTATCCTTGTTGCATTTTTGGAAATGAAAAGAAGAGATGAATAAAATAAAAATAAGTTTTTCTTCTATTAGAAAATCTTGTATCTTTCTTATATATCAAATAACATATTACAACTCTATTTATAGGTTAAGACAATAGAAGTATCTAGAAAATTCGTATTAAAAATGGAATATCAAACAGCAACTGTTTCAGCTAACTTCTGTCCACTAAAACAGTCATAACTCTCTGTAGGGAACTCCAAACGACTTGAAATTTAAACCATTAGAAACTAGACTTCAAGAGCTTTCCATCCATAGATCATACAGCCAAAATTGACGTCGTTTGTTCTTTCATATTCTCTCATCAATTAGCTCATAAATTCTGCAACTGCTGAATTCTAAGAGTCTCCTTTATTTTCCACTAGACTTAATATCATTAATGATAATTAAGTTTATATTTCAACAAAACTCCCCCATAAACTTAATTTGCTTCTACCATCCGTCATGTCAATCATCATTGCACTTCTTCATAACTCGCAGCGAATAGCGACGCCACCCATTGACGGCTTCTTCTCGATTCATTGATCTAGGAAATTCAAAAAATCAATCGTGGTTTCATCTCATATGCCATCCAATTTGCATGACTCTTCAGGTCATGTATATGTGAGATTCACACCATGGCTCCACACCGCATTTTTTCATGTGGCTCCACACTACATCTTCTCATGGTCTTCGCACACTTCCCGCAAAATATCTCATAATGTTGTTAGTTATCTTATCCTGGCACTCATTACACAGGCTATCATGAGTCATTGCTCATGTCGGTTTCACTCACTGATTCTTCAAAAACCGCTAGCAAAGATTTCACCACGCTTTTATAACATTCGCTACTTGATACATAACTCTCATCATTGACAAGTTTTCTTTTTTTTTCTCTTACAATATCTCTAAAACTATTTTCACGAAAAAGAACACCACAAGAAAAACACTTTTTTTCTCTTTTTTTTAACAAAAAAAATCAACACATGATATTTTTTTCATTATCCCGACACTTTTTTTCTCACAAAAAAAAAAAAATAAAAGGATTCAATTTTTTTTCAATCATTTTTTATTTTTTTTCAATGCTCCTAACAACATGAAAAATCTCATATACTAAAATAAACTCAGAAAACACTCTTAACACTTAACTTTCTTTAAAACAAACATCGAGACTCACCATATTTTTTTCGGCATCTCTCTTTTTTCTTCTTCTTTTCTTTTTCTTTTTCTTCGTCATGGCAGGTCTCTCTTGATCGACTAAATCTGGCTCTGATACCACTTTGTTAAAAGAGAATGGTGGATATCATACTTTGAGATAAGAGAAGAGATGGATAAAATAAGTTTTTTCCTTCTATTAGAAACTCTTATATCTTTCTTATATATCAAACAACAGATTACAACTCTATTTATAGGCTAAGACAATAGAAGTATCTAGAAAATTCATATTAAAAACGGAATACCAAACAGCAGCTGTTTCAGCTGACCATGTCCACTAAAATATTCATAACTCTCTGTAGAGAACTCCAAACGACTTGGAATTTGAACCATTGGAAACTAGACTTCAAGAGCTTTCCATCCATAGGTCATACAGCCAAAATGAATGTCGTTTGATCTTTCATATCCCCTCATCAATCAGTCCATAAATTCTACAACTGCTGAATTCTAAGAGTCTACTTTATTTTTCACTAGACTTAATATCATTAATGATAATTAAGTTTATATTTCAACAAATGCAGATGGTATCAGGTCACTGTTCTCGCAGCCTTCTGGAAGGCCAACCTCAGCAGCAGGGAAGTAAAGCGAAACCAATGTAATTTCACCTGTACCAAATACATATTATATAGATCAATAATCATTAATCCACAAGGTATATAATTTATATGTGCCCCTTAAATCATACATTACAAATCCTCCATTGCGCTATCAGATTGATTGGATGGTTCCTAGTAAATTTAGACTGATGATCTGATACATTCCATATCAGGACAGTTCAAATCGAGTCTAGCACCCGTGCAATTAAAATCAAGTAGAACAAGCAGGCACTGCAATTAACAAAATAACTACTTTTGTGGATTCACATTGGCCATATAGATGCCGACCCAACCAGGCGACCCCACCCAACACCAAAAACCCTTCACTATTGGGTGAAAAATGAAACAAATTAAGATAGTAGAACCTGCAGAGGCAGCATTGAACCGGTCAATGGTCGGTTTTATGCGACTGGCATTAACTGGAGTTGTTAATATTGTAACTGATGCATTGTGCTCAGAGAGAAGACGGGCTATATCAGTTGTGGGATCAAGTGGCCAGGAGCTAGCGATGGAATTATAAAAAAGTGTGGAGTTTGGGCTTCAGCTGTGGAATGATAATTGCTCGTGGTTTTCATTATTAGACGACCTTTGTTGGCTTGTTTTGTTTTGTTTTGTTTTTTATTTAACTTGGTGAATGATGGCAAGCTATTAGTTGCTCTTGCATATATTTATATATGCATGGGTGTAACATCGTCACATATGAGGCGTAGAATAATTTGTACAAGAAGATTTTTCTCCGAATTATAATTTGAAGTTGGAAGGAAACTGATCATGAGCAATTTGAGATATGAGGACATATATGGCATTGAATTATACGCATTTCCAGTTCTATCGATCTGGTAAATTAATTCATGCCGTTTACGTTAACAAGTTTTTATTTTTGACTTCTCTTTTGCAAGTTTTCCAATACACCTGACCTAGCAATATGCTTATGTACAACTCAGCGATCTTACTCAAGCCATGATGTTTGCATAATTACAAGGTTTTTTTTTAGAAAAATTGAGATTGTCTTCCAATCTTTGATATTCGCAAGAGATAATTTAGTCGGAATACTTATGAACACGTGATCCATTTGTGTAAAAAGTTATTCTCAATTTCAAGATGAGATTCAAATCAAATTGACGATCTGATTTAATATTATCAGACGAATGAAATTTAAATCAATGGTTAATAATTATAAACATCAAGGGACAGAAAGGTAATTCCATAGGCAATGTAATTATGTAAATTCTTAATGAGATTTCATTATGCAAAATTAACGAACAAAAAAAAATTAGGTGGGGTCCAACAGCGATATCTCATCCCCCGTCTTGTGACTAACTTTTGATGTATGACTTTGACTTGGGTGACTAGATGAGTAGTAAAGAAGAGATTTGTTTCTTCCACTTTGATGAGGTTCAGAAGAGATCCGATTTTTTTTGTCAACCAAACAAATATTTAAAAGGATAAATATTATTGTCCCCGGCAGTCGGTCCCCAAAATCTGTCCCCAATGATTATTTCTGTTTTTTTACGGCAGTTGTTATTTAAAAACTTTTTATTTAAGTAAATAAAAGACGCCCCTTCGTTATAACTTTGAAATTTGAATTTTTATTATTCCTTGATTATTTATATATGTCTACATCTTTCCAATTCTCATATCCAACTTTCATATTCTTAAAGAATTAAATTTTTTTTTGCATCTCGCTTCAATATTCTGGCAAAAAAATATATTCATATCTCATATCTATTTGGGATTGTTAATCACGGTTAGAGTTTTATGATTGCTTTTTCATTTTTTCCATATTATTTTCATATTTTTGCCATAATAATGAATTGGATGCTTAGATATTATATCCACGTTGCATAAGTTTTCTCAATAATTTCATCATAGAAATTTATCAAATTAGTTAGTCTATTTGAGTTTTTAAAATAATAATTACATAAACACAAAAAAATTGTTTCATAAATTTTATATTATGTCTTGATTGCTTTTGTTATGTTGCATCGGAAAACTTAATCAGTGATTGAATGATTTTTTTTCTTCTATAATAATCTACCTTTTCCGGGGCTATTACTTTCTATTGAGTTTCATGAAATCACTTCTAATCCATATTTCATTGAAATTAATCTCTCTCTCGAACTAATAATTGTCGGTTTCATAGTATCTCTTTAACTTTTTTTTTGAACTTTTCAAGTCCGTAAGATTTTTGAACTAATATTGCTCCTGATGTGATGCATAAGAAATAATATATTATTTTAGTAGTTGATATTAATAGCAAATCAAATAGTATAATAAGATCATCTACCATAATAAATTGTAGAAGATCATGCATTACCAAACATTAAGAAAATGTTTTTGTTATAGCTCTTAATAATTAAATGGTTTAGTATAAATAAGATTATTAACAGTTATAAATAGATAAAAACCAAGTTTGTTTATGCCATTTTAAATTTTTTTTTTTATTCATCAATAACAATGACTAGTACAATTAAACACTTGAACAATTACGAATAGCTAAAAGTGGGTCGCTACGATCGTCATTGATTTTTATATTGACGCGTTACATTTATATTAATATGTTTTTGTACTTAGTATATATAATAATTTTGTTATATTTAAATAACCAGAGTGTTCGGTATAAATAGCACCTGAATGATGAAGCAAGTAGATTTTGAATTTCGTTGTTGATTTTCATACTGATATCGTAATAAAAATTTTCTATACTTAATATAATTAATAGTTTGTTATATATAAACAGACAGAGTGTTTAGTTTAAATAGCATCAAAGCGAAGGAGCAAGTGATCCATAGAGTTGTGCAGAACATTATTGACTTTTATATTTTCTCCTGGCAGACAATTTGAGATTTTTTGAGGACAAAACACTTAGGACTATTATTAACCTCATAATAACTAATTTGTTAAATATAAATAATTATAATATTTGTTATAAATAGCTATGATGATAGGAGGTCTGAAGTCAGATCTAAATGACTATTTTTTAGTTATAAATAATAAGGTTTATTAGTATAAATAACATTGAAAATTTGACCCAGACAATTATGAGCCAATTTTTGGGGATAAAATTTGGGGACAAACACTTGGGGAGAATTATCAGCTCCCTATTTAAAATTAAATATTTAGAAAAATAAAAGATAAATTTCGGAATGTGAGAGGACCGGAATTTCATTCATCGGTACATGATATAACTTTTCGTGCAGAGATGATTTGTTAAAAAATATTATTTTAATAGAGAGAGGAGTTTTAACTACCGGTCTAAAGAAGAAGCCGGTGCTTTTATAATCGATTCAAAGTATGGACGTCATTTTAATCCGGCCCTAATAAAAAAATTAATTATTCTACGGAAAATAAAAAAATTACACTAATTTTGAATAGAACATCAATCCTTCTATCATCTTTTATTTTCTTAGATGTTTAATTTTGAATATTTGTATTTAAAAAAAAAATCGGGAAGAGATTAGTAGCAAAGAAGAGATTTCGTCTAATTGTTGATATTAGTTGATTCGTATTTTTTTAGGTTAGATTCTCTAACTCCTTTTAAAATTTTAGACCATGTTGAGATCACACAAAAAATTCTTCACTAATACTGACGGAATTTTCTTCAATATTTTAATGAAAATGACTTTTTACGTTTTACAATGCAAGACCTCTTATAGGGTGTCAGCTCTCTGCTTATAATTAGTATGCTAGGAAAAAAATACCGGTAAATATTATGATTTTTTTATATTATAATTAAAATTAGTGTTGTGACTTGGAAGTTGGAAATGGCTCAAACAATTGTCAAATACCTTTATTCTTCATCGTACATTATTTTTATATTTTTTTTCTCATTTTGGTGGAAGTCTTTTTAGTTCAACTAGAACATAGTTTTGTTTTTTATTTTCTTTATTCATTTTGTTATTATGAACCTACGAATTCTAGAAAAAGATGAAAGTAAATGACGACTTTGTCATTTCTATAAAAATAAAATAATAATAACGACTCTTTTGTCATTCAATGGCCATGAGTCTCGCTTTTTACAAAAATAATTCTCACCTCTTTACGAAATAGGACAATTTTAAGTTCCGAAAATGATATAAAAAATAAATATTATATATTAACTTAAGGTGACCTCTATTTTAAATTAAAACAACTTTTGATGCTTAATCCGGTTCAGCGACCGAATCAGTTAAATATCAAAAAAAATTCGGCTGAAATATTTATCGTAGACATTAAAAATTACCAGTCTTTGTTCTCCATTTTTATCTAAAAAATAAAATAGAATAAATTGTTATGCATACGTCATGGGATAAGTAAGATTGTAGACCTGTACATCAGCATAACTTGCTAGGTCAGGTATATAGTACCCCATGCCTGATCAAGTGATCATGGGCTGAACTTTCAAACGAAAAGTCAAACATTTGTTCCGTAAACGGCATCACCTAACCAGTCAAAACTATGAGCGCATATAATTCAATGTCGCAACTCATAATGTCTTCATATCCATATCATAAGTTTCTATTCTCCGAGGAACTTTCTTCTAGTATAAATTATTCTGTGCCAGGTGTGTGACGATGTCACTCCCTTATATAAATACGGGAGCAATTTATAGCCTTCCAACACTCACCAAATCAAAATTCAAAACAAGCCTGCAAAAGACTTCTGGTAATGGAAATAACTAACAATTATTTTTCCAAATCTAAAGCCCAAGCACCACACTTTCTGGTACTTCCATGGCTGGCTCCTGGCCACTTGATCCCCACAGTTGACATAGCTCGTCTCCTCGCTGAACACAATGCATCAGTTACAATCATAACGACTCCGGTTAATGCTGCTCGCATAAAACCCACCATCGACCGGTTGAATACTGCCTCTGCAGGTAGCATTTGTATGGCATATTTCCTTCTTATATTTGGCATTCTGTTTGCCTGTTTTTTTTTATTGACTGGATGAGTGACGCAGTCTGTGAAGGATCGGACCCACCACCACTGTTATTTATTAATCACAGGGTAATTCGTTTCACTAATTGTTGTCCTTTTACCAATTACATCAATTGAAATGCATCCTCACCGTCTATCACTACGAAATAAACGATCCAAATATAATCTGATCCATAGCAGAATTAACCTTTTATGAATTATAACTTACAATTAATAACCTTGTTATATTCATATATATGTACTTGCTACAGGTGACATCTCATTGGTTTCGCTTTACTTCCCTTGTACTGAGGTCGGCCTTCCAGAAGGCTGTGAGAATATGGATCTTGTCCCCTCAATGCCCCTTGTGTACAACTTCTACAATGCTACAAAGCTCTTTCGTCAAGAAGTATCCAAATACATTCACAAACAGGTGCCACATGCCAGCTGCATAATCAGTGGGATGGGCTATGTGTGGGCGATTGATGTGGCCCGCGAGCTAGGAGTTCCGTGTTTCATTTTCCATGGTTATGGATCCTTTGCTCTGTATTGTTGTGAAATCCTAAAAAAAACCAAGGCACATGAAATCCCTGCTTCCCCTGCAGAGTTATTCAATATACCAGGCTTGCCATTCGAATTTAAAATAGCCAGAAAGGAACTACCCATGCATTTCCAACTATCTGAGCAGAATAAGGAGATGATAGAAGAATTCAGAGACTTCGAGCTAGCCATAGATGGAATGCTGGTGAATAGTTTTGATAAGCTCGAACCTGGTTATCCAGGTTTACTACATAAAATTTCAGGTAAAAGAATTTTCACAATTGGCCCAGTATCACTTTGTAACACGACAAGATTGGATATGGATGTGAGAGGAAACAAGTCAACGGTTGATGCTGATCGGTGCATAGAATGGCTTAATTCTAAGAAACATAACTCTGTGATCTATGTTTGTTTCGGTAGCACGGGCAGCTTTGCACCGAAACAAATGAAAGAACTTGGCCTTGGACTGTTGGCGTCATCACGGCCTTTTGTTTGGGTAATTAAATATGCCGAGACGTTGTCGGATGAAACATTAATTTGGCTGCATGAAAATTTTGAAAAGAAAAATAGTTCCAAAAGTTTGTTGATCAAAGGCTGGGCTCCACAAATTTCAATATTATCTCATCCTGCTGTGGGAGGGTTTGTGACACACTGTGGATGGAATTCCACATTGGAAAGCATTGCTGCTGGTGTACCAGTTATAGCGTGGCCATTGTATGGAGAGCAATTTTTAAATGTGAAATTGATTGTGGATGTGCTTAAGATCGGTGTTAGTGTTGGAGCAGAAGAGGTGATGGCATGGAGAGGAGATGAAGATGATATCAGGGTAAAGAAAGAGGATATAGTGAGAGCAATTGAGAAATTGATGAATGGAGAGGAGATGAAAAGGGTTGCTGAGTTGAAGGAGAAGGCAAAGCTGTCTTTTGAGAAAGATGGGTCCTCTTTCTTAAATTTGGAGAGCTTGATCGAGTTTGTGGCACAACCTATTTGATGTTATTGGGTAATTTGTTGTTATTTTTTTTCCTGATATAGATGTAATAATGTAAAGTATGCTATTATGTGCGAGAGCTGCATTATTTGATCAGATTTTTTTATTTTAGTAAATGAAAAAAAAAATAAAACTAGCCATCTCTCTCCTCACTTTTGCATACTTAGTCAGACCCGAGTTTGAAACTCGGGTCCGGGTTTTTTTTTTTACACAGAAACGTAAAAAAAACAATTGAATTTTAATTGTATTTACCAATTATATTTACCAGAACAATTGGATTTTAATTGTTGTTGTAATATTAATTTGTTTGACACTATTTTAGAACAATGTATTAATCGTGCTTATATTTGGCTTTATAAAACTTTATTTTAATTTTTATTATAATATTTTAGATCAATCTAATGAGTGTTGTGTTTTGTTTTTAATATAACACACAAACGTAAAAAAAATGTACCGGGTGTGCTATATAATAGTAAGATGCTGGGACCGAGTTTAAAACTCGGTCCAGATACCTGCAATTTTTAAATGTACTGGGTGTGTTATAAAACTTTATTTTAATTTTTGTTGTAATATTTTAGATCAATCTACTGACTGTTGTGTTTTGTTTTTAATATAACACACAAACGTAAAAAAAACAAAAAAAAAAACACGGACCCGAGTTTGAAACTCGGGTCCGGATAAGTATGCAAAAGTGAGGAGAGAGGTGGCCAGTTTCATTTATTTATTTTTTTTATTTACTAAAATAAAAAAAAATCTGTTATTTGATCATTCAAATATCTGTCACATGAATTATACTAAATTAATAATAAGTATGGTGTTTGGTCACCCACATAACGGTAAGATTTCAACTAATTTTGGACAGCAGCCTAATTAATGATGATGAGTTTAAATTTGTATGTTCTTTAAAAGTCTGTCCGTATGTAACATTAGATAATCAGAGTATTAAGCTGCTACTTTATTTCCCATATGAAAGGACACGAAGGGTGAGATCCGAACGATTATATTATATACATCGTAAAACAAATGGAATATTCTCGCAGTATAAAGTATAGCAGGTCTTTTCAAAGAAATTAAACATCTTTAGCGATTCACCTTGATATTAGTACAAAGGACAGTGGAGCTTGCTCAAACCTAAATTCAGTAACTGCTCTATCATAATTTAGAACTCGGACGATCAGCTTTGAATAAATAACCATAAGCTCCGAGGAGTGGATGAGACTGAACAAAATAAAAGGCTTCCCAATTGTTTTCACACCATCATCATTCCCTGGCGATATAAGATGGCTACAAGTAAACTCAACTATGATGTGTTTGATGCAGTTTTTAACCTCTATGATGAAAATTAAAATCACTACTTGTTAAATCAATATTTGGCAGGGTGTAAGAGAAACGATGTCAAACAAACATTTAATGCTCATAAGAATAAACAAATATGATCGTATTTCAACTTCACAATCACCACTACAGAATGTCCATCTCAACAAAAAAACTGATCCAGTTTTCCACTCATAGAGACACCACCTAAAATTTTTATTGCTAGAAAAGGGCTAGAAAATTCTTTTAAGAGTTTTAGTTTGTTTCTGTGTATCATGAATAAAAAGAGTTTGATCTCATTTTGTCCACTTCACTGGAGCTCAAAAAACTGACTATAAATAAAACACAACTTCCCATTTGCTAGGGAGAGTTTTCCTCTTTTAATTTTCCTTTTCTATTTATGTTTCCCGCTTGTATATGTTGGTGCCAATGTCAAAACAACTTCTCAGAGAATTGTGGTATTACCCTAATACAATCAAGCTGTCTTGGAGCTAGAATCACCATCTTGCAACTTAATCCAATTTCCAAATCCATTAAAGAGAAAGAGCCTCGAAATTGAATACGGGCATCCAAAAAATCGAACTATGTTCTTCCAACCCCTCTCCGTATACCCCACATTCATTGAACTAATGCTATTCACGTATGTAACCCCATCATAGATATATGATAATTGTTGCCATAATAAGACAGCGATACCAATCTCCACAGCAAGACCAGCAAACGCAAGGTATACTAGAATTAGACCTCTTGCTGAGAGGAGCAATGCTGATCTAGCCATTGCAGCAAAAATGCCTTTTAGAATATTTGTTAAGTTCACAGACCGCAAGGAACCAGCAGCGGCAAGATCACTTAGGTCAAGTGGTGGCCATACACGATAACCTGAATAGATGGCCATGATGGTGACGTAAGTACAACTGACCACTACTGACATGAGAAATAAAATGAAGGCGAGGTGATTTGCAGCACCCACACAATTTCCAATCTGCAAAAAATAAACATCTAATTAGAAAATATAATTTGAAGAAGGATTGGTACCTTTTTCTGGTCCATAAGCACCAGCATGCACCCAGTAGACCTGTAGGATCCTATGAGCTTGTAGAAAGTTAAGCTTGTCGGAGAAATTTTTTAAAAAGAAATTACTAAATTAATCAACTCCCAGCAAAAGGTAGAAAGAAAGAACTCTAAGAAAAAACTAAGTAGCAAAATATGGAGAAAAAAAAAGAATGAAAGAAAGAAAGAAAGCTATAGATTCCTAAATTACAAAATCAACACATAGTTGTTAAACTCTATTAAGTTAGCTTATCCTTGAGACTTCACGAACTGCTCCTACCATTACTTCTGGCTGACAGATTTAGAAACAATCCTAGGATCCTTGAAAGAAAGAAAGCTATATATTCCTAAATTACAAAATCAACACATAGTTGTTGAACTCTATTAAGTTAGCTTATCCTTGAGAATTCACGAACTGCTCCAGCCATTACTTCTGGCTGACAGATTTAGAAACAACCCTAGGATCTACTGTAGATGTAAAATATTAATGCACATTGAACACCCAAAGGCTAATTAGCTCGTCCCTTTATAGGAGGCTCTTATTGACCCAACTCACTCCCAAAATGAAGTAATACGCTTGCCTCCTATGAAGTTGATAGAGGAACTCTTCTTTATTGACAAATTGAGCATGCTTATTAGCTATTGGCATCTCACCAATCCATCTGGTATGGGAGAAACCCTTGAAAAGATAGTCATGGCCAAAAAGGATTTGTGACAGCTTTATGAAAATTTAGGGGATTGTAACAATCTATTCAAAAATATAGTGCACTAATTTTGTATCTTAGGTCAGAATTTTCGCAAATTCACAATTAATGTGATGACATTACTTCATTCCAAGAATCACAAGTTTGTGTTAAGCTCCTGCTATGAAATTGGCCAACAGACACACACAAAAATAAAAATAAAAAATAGGAAAAAGAGAACAAAAGAAAGAGATTATAATAAAAATTAGTGGACATACAAAAGGGCAATGATGGTCCATGTCCATGACACACATCTTGCACGAACGACAGTGGTGTGCTCTGGGGGGTTTTGGCCTTGAACAGTATGCACACAGTGTGTAATCATTGAGGTCATTTTTGTTGACAATGGGGTAGCTTCCCCAGACTATGGTTGGTGGTGCGCCGGGTGACCTGAAGGCAGCCATGAAGAAGGTGGATATTGTTGTGATGGATAGAATGGTGGTTATTGTTATGTGAAATATACCACAAAATGTAGAAATAGAGAAGATAACTGGATAGATTGCCCATACACCAGCACCTGTCAGATGATGTTGGAATGAGATGCATCAGAGGAATTATTGAACTCCAAAAAATAAAAACTATGGTAATTGTAAAAAATATACTTTTTTTCTTATCACTAAGGAACATGAATAAAAATATGTGTCATTTCCATTGGAATTAGTTTAGCTCAAACTCCTGTCTAGCTAAAGCTCGGATTAAGAAGAAATTAAGGTCTAGTGCTCTTTCTCCTCAGGGTAAATCTAAACATCAATTAGAATGGTTCAGAGATAGAGAAAGGTGCAGACTCGACACACCAAATGATTATTTTTTCCTTAATCTGAATATCAATTGGTGTTGAACAGAAAGGGGCAGCCTTTATGTTCAAAATTTATATTATTTGCATTTCTTCTCTTTCTTCTCAACATTGTAACTTTTAAATTTTAAACTATGATTAATGAGATTGTTAGATGGTACTTTGTTATCTGTCCTTCAAAGAAAAAAGAGAAGCTATATGTTTTACCTATTTCACAAAATTTCAAAATGAAAGATACCAATCAGTAACGTGGTGTCTTCTTTTGTTTAGGAATAAGAAAAAAATGATCAACCACATGGAAATATTCCAATTTCTACATCAAATACTAACAATACATAGAAGACCCTGCGGTACTGAAGATGGTCAACATGTGCACTAACATTAACTTCTAATTCACCAATAAAACATCATCTAAAGGTCAAATGTAGGCCAAATTAGTATCATCTGGTCTTCAGAAAACTAGCACACAAAGAAATAATAAAAAAGCATAAAAAACAACCACAACACACTTACTTATGATGAATAGAATGAAGAACATTAGAATTATGACAAAAAACCGATCCCTCACACGTCTCCACTGAGAAAAACATCGACTATCGGCCTTTCTTGGGGCCAGATCACTCTGGGTTATGGCCCCACACCACCCACATTTAAAAGCAGGAGAATATGCAGCTAAAATAAGGCGCAAACCACAACCCCAACAGGTCACCTGGCATTCCTCCGACACTGATGCCACATTATTCTCCTCCTATAGAAAAAAAAAATTGCACACCATATTACACAAACAAGGGGAAATTTCACATATATACCCATATAATGTATTAAAATATCTAGGAGCTTGCAATAGCAAGAGCATGTTTTTGCCCATAAAAACAGCAGTGATCCATATATATCCCCAAAATGTTAAGAATATCCACATTTTATGCTTCTACATAAATGAAGAGTTATTTCTGAAGATGGTATTAGAGTGATAATAGTTGACACTACCATCCAGAGTTTAGAGCAGCATATGCCATAGTGCGCCCTGATTTTATAGAGAAACATATTTTAATTTCTGTAGACAGAGAATAATTGCTTCTTACTTCAGTAGATTTGTAAAGATTATTATTTCTCTTACTTTGAATTGCTAGGCTCACCACTAGCAAGTAGCAACATTGCTTACAAACATATACAACATGCACGAAGAAATTTACATAGATTTATTCAAAGAGTCTTCCTAATTAAGATCTAAATATAAGTTGATCAATTAGTATGCATGTTTCATTAATTGCATTTTCAACTTTGGTTATCCGGAAAACAATTTGTGCTTTCAAATTAACTTCCAATTAAGGAAATGTAAGGACTCAACAGAAAACCTTCTATACGCCACAAGAATTTCATGTAAGGACTAATTTTCGAAAGGAAATAAGCCACCCCATGAAAAAAGTGATGGCTTAAAAGTCAACATTACACCCCCAAATGATTCAACATTTTCCAGGGCTGCAAGCTGTCAGTATAATCGACTCAACAGAGAAACTGATGGTTGGAAGCTTGAAATAAAACGTAGTGAAATAGAAAATTAATTCAATAAAACAAATTCGTAAAAATCCCTTGAAAGCAAAAAGTCAACAATGGAAAAACTAACAGATCGGGGAAGTAATTACCTGGGCAGTTTGTTCTTCCTCCATGGCGAGAGGAGAACAGGCGAAAGAGGACAGGTAAAGATATATAGACCTTTGGAAATTCTTCCGAAGAGGACAAGAATCCTTGAGCTTTTACAGCTCAGACGAATTTATCAATAAAAAATCAAAATTCGTCCTTTCTTCAACCATCCTTGGGTTCGTTCGCACTTTGCACGCGAGCTCGTGGTCTTTTCTTTGCCCGGTCCACTGTTTCCTGATGAAAATGGAGAAATTCAAACCTGATCAAAATTGGGCCTAGACCCTAGATCCTAGATCGAATCCTTTGGGCCATGGGTCATATTATACCGGATCCATTGAAATACCCGATCCGATCCGGTTAAAAATCAACCCGCTTTACCCCGGTTTAATGATTAATGGAAAATTTTTTATATACCACTCTAAAACTTTGAATTTAGTTATTTGCCACTCTAAACTTTGAATTTAATTAATTGCCACTCTAAACTCTCAAAATTAAGATATTTACCACTCTTATACATTTAATCTGTATATTTAATTAAAAAATCTCTTGAAAATACTGTATACTAAACTATTTTTTGGAATTTCCAGGACTACCCTCAACCCCTCATTGATATTTCCTTCAACTAAACTAGTTCCGACTAAACCATTTCGAACCAGACAGAACCTGAATCAACTAGCCGATCACCTTCCTCCCTTCCACCCGCCTTCCGCCTCTGAATAGCCACTATGAGTCGCCACCGGCCATAATCGGAAAACACTAGCTCATCCTCTGGGATCTCCTAGCCGAACTGGTACAAGTTTTCAACCATTTCGATGCAATTCCGATCAAATTGTAACAATTTCATGTGACAATTGGTTGTTCTGAACTTTTCCCTTTTAAACATATGTTATTGTTATTATTTTTTGGTTGGTTTCTTAATTTTTTGCGATGTCAAGCTGTACTTGACACTAGCTGGTGCTGATAGAGATACTGGTATTAGTTCACAAAACTACTGGTGTCAGTTGTCTTTGTTTGGTGACTTTTGTCGAAACCTACCTATTTAATGCTGGTGGTTGGTAGTAACCATCCAAGCTTTCAAAAAATTGAACAATAAGATAGTGACATGTGATGAATTTTTAGCATTTAAATTTGATTATTTTTATGTTTTCTTTATCTGAATGTATAATTTTTATAATAAATATAATATTGACCCTTTGCCCTTATTCCTTAATGATACTATACTTCATTAATATAATTTACGCTAATTATAGAGAACCAATCAGAAAAAAATAATTTGACAGTATTATTTATTTTTGTTAGAGCAAGTCTGATAGTAATAGTTATATTTTCAAAAATATTAAAAAGAGGCAAATAAATATTAGCATTTAACATCTGGTACCAGATGGTATTCAAGTTATAAAACTTAGTGTTCAAGATAGTTATCAGATGGTATTCAAGTCATAAAAATTGGTACCAGATGGTATTCAAGTATGGTACCAAATTATGACCGTGTGTACTCCCAATTGCTTTTCTGTAAATGTATTTGCTCTGCCAACATTATTCATTTTCATCCCAACTGAAACTGTGGACATTTCTATTCCCAAAAATAAATACAAAATATTTTTAAGCAAAATTTGCAATTAGTCTAGATTATTCACTGATGTTGCAATTAGTATAGATTGTTCGATGTTGGTGCAAACTCTCCATGCAAACCACTCGACGTTCATCCACTCTCCCCGCAAAACCTCTCTACCGGCGATGCAAGAACCCCAACCTAGTGACGTTCATCCTCTCTCTCCGCTAGTATCTCTTCCTCTCTTCCTTTAGGTAACTGAACTCTATCGTTTAATCTCTGTTCTTTTCAAGAAACCGATCAAATAATGAAATTCCAAAAAAATCATCCACTCTAAAATATTCCTTCGGTACTCCAAATTTTATAATGAAATTTCAAATTCTCTCTCCATGTGAAATTGGTTGACTAATGAACTTCTAATAATTTATTTAATATATAACAACGAATAAACCAATATCATATATAAGTTCCACCAATCCGTAAAAACTTGTACCGCCTTCGGCTAGAGATCCCGAGGATGAGCCGGTGTTTTCCGATTATGGCGGGGCGACTTATGGTGGCTATTCGTAGAGCGGAAGGGGGGTGGAAGGGAGGAAGGTGATCGGCTAGGTGATTCATGTTCTGACTGATTCGAAATGGTTTAGTCGGAATCGGTTCTCATTGAAGGAAATATCAATCAGGGGTTGAGGGTAGTTCTGGAAATTCCAAAAAATAGTTTAGTATACAGTATTTTCAAGAGATTTTTTAATTAAATATACACATTAAATGTATAAGAGTGGCAAATATCTTAATTTTGAGAGTTTAGAGTGGCAATTAATTAAATTCAAAGTTTATGGTGGCAAATAACTAAATTCAAAGTTTTAGAGTGGTATATAAAAAATTTCCCAATGATTAATGGGAGAAAGGAGGCGAGCCTCATCCACTCGCGGCTGTTAGCGTCTCCAAACCATGGCGCTTTCTTACGCTTCGTCCCCTCCATTTGATTCAACTTCAGCCCATCCTTGCAAAGGTATCGCCTCTCTGTTCCTTTTCATGTTCCTTCTAATATATGATTCTGATGGAAATGTTATAGGAATCCCTGGTGCGAGGAGTCTCAGCTGGACAAGTGCTTCCGTACGTGTAAATTCACAATTTTCAATTCAGTCGTTGTTTAACTGCGAAACTGAGACCATGTTTAAGACCACTCAAACGGAGTCTGAAACAATTTGTAATTGGAATACTATCTTGTTTACGGGATTGACGCTACCATTTTATTTTGTAATAAATTCCGACACCCTGACCACATACTTTGCCCCCCGGGAGGAATTTTGAATGGAAATCATATATATTTATCAGGCAAAAGTCTATACTATTGGAAGAGAATTTCAATTTTGGTTCTGTTGGCAAGGAGAACATGTTAATTTGCAGTTTAAAACGTTGTCACCATCTACAAATCTGTCATTCGTCATTCCATCTTTATTCAGTCATAGTATTTTAAAGATCCGTTGAAATATATCCAGATTCAACCCTTGACCTTTCATATAATTAGGCTAAAGATGATAATTGCCATAGAAAATAAAATTATCTTGCAATATACTTTAGCCTAGAACTTGTATTGCTAATTGCTTTGCTGTTTCCAGTAACGTAAACCAAAATTCTCTCATTCTAGTTAGCTGCAATTCTTCTTCATCATAGAATAGCCTTATCAACTATCACAATGTTGATCTTTTCTACTGACACCATCTCACAAATGCATTGATGGTATTTGGACCAGGAAATATTGCTCAAACGAGAAAACGGCAACCATAGCTTCTCAAGATCCAAAAATTGCTTACATGTTGGAACCTTAACTGATAAAGCCTTCCTCAGCACATCGCCTGCCCATGCCACGCCAGGTCCATCTCTACCACCAGAACCATATGAAGTGGTACAACACTTACTCTTAGCAGATTTGGATCCAGCAACAGCGAAGCTTGCAATAAGTATCACTGGTCCATTCCTCTCGGCTTTTGGGTTTTTATTCATCATAAGAATAGTCATGTCTTGGTACCCAAAACTTCCTGTTGGTAAATTTCCCTATGTGATTGCATATGCACCAACAGAACCATTTCTCAGTATTACGAGGAAGGTTATACCTCCACTTGGAGGGGTTGATGTTACACCAGTTGTGTGGTTCGGTCTGGTGAGTTTTTTGAATGAAATTTTGGTTGGGCCCCAAGGTCTGCTGGTACTTTTATCTCAACAAGTGTAGCATGTAAATGGAAGAAAAAATTTTGGGCAGGCAAGATTGCAAAATATGCATGAATATATTCTAATTCTAATTTTGAGTACATAATCTGTCTGGCTGTATTAAAAAATATCTCAGTGCTGAGTATCCAGCTGACAAGTGCTACGAACATAAAAAAAAGGCATCAGCAATCAAAGTACCTTTTATTTCCTCAACAACAGATCACACTACCCTAAAATTTCATACAGTAACACACAAGAAATGAAGGAACATTATGTTTATCGCAACAAAACATCATATATCAGCAGCCAGGAAATCAGCACCCAAAGAAACCTACAAATAGAATAAAACAAAAATAAGTCCCCGGTCTCTTTTTTCATGAAAAACAGTGTGCATATAAAATAAGGTTCAACTTCCCTTAAATCCCCTAAAAATTAAAACAAAAAAGGCCTCACACAGATGTGCTCCAACATTTAGTTTCCAGGACCAACTACTGCAAGGCCTACTAGGGATTGAGACTCTGTGTCCCTTCATCAAAACGGGCATAGAATGGTCCATATAAAGAACCCAGTACAATGTCTTTCACCTTCTACAAGATAACTTGCCTCTTTGCAGTTTATTAAATGATTTTGGCATATGTCGGGAAAATTGAAAAATAGCAATAGCAAACTTTACCTTATCACCGAGCTTGAAGGGTGGAAGACCTCTATAGGGACATCCACCGCACCTGAACGCATCTCCAAGCCCACACTAACAAAATTGAACCACACAGCATTTAGTTACAAATCTGTGACCGGCAAAAGAAAATTAACAATGAAAATGAAATAACAAGTACTTATTTTTTGATACTCACATTTCCACAAGCAGATTGTGGGTTATTAATCTGCTCTGCAGTAAGTTCCAATTTCTCTACCTTCTGTTCAGCTTCTGCACGGCCGCAGGTGCAGTTCTTGCACGCCTTCCTGGTGCTCCCAACCTCACAATCTCCAACTGGCACAATGATTCATAGTCAAAGCTTTATAACTTATGACAAGTAACTCCCTGTATCGTACAAATTGGTAAAAAGTAGAACAGGGATATGAAAGAAAGAAAGAAAGAAATCCTACCAGCTGGTAGTTCTGGCTTTTTCAAGTCTTCTTCAGTAAGGAGACTATCTTCATCAATTAAATCAGACTCATCATTAAGTTGAATTTTAGGAAGAACCTTAACTGTCTTTTTAAGAGGGAAGGATGAACCAGTTGACCAAGATGCCTTTTTTCCCTTAACCTGCATAATTTAACACTTATATCAGTCTGTATTTTAAATTAGAAAGAAAATTAAAATGCATGTATTCAGTAATTTACTAACCAGGACTGACTGGGTACTGTCGACAGATTG
Source organism: Schoenoplectus tabernaemontani (assembly GCA_037127355.1). Lineage (NCBI taxonomy): Eukaryota > Viridiplantae > Streptophyta > Magnoliopsida > Poales > Cyperaceae > Schoenoplectus > Schoenoplectus tabernaemontani. Next base: position 10,417,501 of record CM073748.1, read on the forward strand.
AACATCAACAAATCCTGATACAAGTAGCTTACGCTCAATTTGAGAACTTACCTGTTGAACAGTACATGTTGAAAAGAGAAAATTAGTTTCTGAAACATCATAATAACCCATGTAGTTATATTAAGTCACATAAATATACCTTGACTTGATTGTCAGAAAGAGAAGCCTGAAGAAAAACCTGAGCACCAGGTTTAAGTACCCGACTGATCTCAGAAACCCACTGGTTCGTCAAATTATCAGCTTTCAACCAAATGACAAATACAGTATCCAAGGATGCATCTCCAAAAGAAAGTTTCCCTCCTGTTCATGACAAATTAATCTTAGCCCAGCACAAACAATATTTAACAGCTCAACTAGCAATTATAACCGAACCACAAATTTTAAGCGTAGAGAATCATACCAAGCAAACCGCACTGTGTAATGACCAAAGCCTCCTCTAGCTTAAGCCCCTCTGATCCAAGATCCCTAATTGCACGAAGAGGCAAGCTCACCTCATCTGTCAGAATAAGAGCCATGGCCAACCTGACAGCAGCAGAATTGAGCGAAATCAAAATGAGATGCGATAAAACCCAAAATTCTTCCGAAAGAGATGAGGAAAGAACAGATCGTAACTGAATCGCGAGATGTGGAGAGAGAGAATACCGACTAAAAACCCTAGTAAGAGTCTCGGAGAAAAGATTCACTCAGAAGAAGAAGAGTTAGGATAAATAACTTCAACAAGGGAAGAATTGGTGAAATGGAAAATTTAAAAAGGATTGTGGGACTATCGCTGATTGATTAATGCGCGAGAAGAGGAGGAGAAATTTAACAAGTCGGGCGACCAAGCAGCCGTACCGCTGAAACGAGGAAATGTATTTTGAACCGCCTTGTGGAGTATGATGTTTTCGAATGGACATTAACAGCTTTTGTACGGTATACACCAACAAATAGGGTTGAATTTTTATCAAATTGATGTATTGACTTCTTCCGTGCTCCATGTACATAGATAATTGTAGAAGCTCGATTGAATTGGGGTCTTCTTTTTCATTTCTTTTTTAAAAACAAGTGGTATAACCACCTTAAAAAATAGAGAAAGGATGGGTTGACAATGGTTATTTTAATAACTTTGACAATAAATTTCTAAATAAATATAAAAAAATTTAAAAATGAAAAAAAAATTATAGATGTGTTCTTCTACTTTTTAATTGATGGTCATTCAAATTTCATGCAATTTCATTATTGTTTGATAGTCCATTAAAGACCATCAAATTTTCATGCAATTTGTAATAGTTCCAATTTAATGGTCTTTGATGGACTATCAAACGATAATGAAATTGAATGAAATTTGAATGACCATCAATCTAAAGATAGAAAAACACATATATAAACTTTTTTTCATTTTTAAGATTTTTTTATATTTATTTAGAGCTCCATTGTCAAGGTTATCAAAATAACCCATTGTTAATGGATCCTCACTCTTGAATTATTGATACCAAATACCGTATAGGGATTAGAGATTATTTTAAAAAAAATTGAAAATTACAAAAAAATTATCATCTTACGAAGTAGCATACATAAATATTTAAAATAGCTAATGTTTCTTAACAGACATGTTATATTTTAAAATTTGCAACCCTCCTCTTCAAACTTAAACATGATGACCAGCTGCAATTAAAAGTTGAAACCACACAACAAACAAGGCAAAAAAGAGGAAAAAAGAGGAAAAAAGAGGAAATTTTCAAAGGAAAGAGAAATAGTTTTTAGAATATAAATTAACTAATGAGACTACTACTTGAGCAGTAATAGATCAGTATCTTTCTCTAAACTATTCCTTTACCTCTAAGGTATTAAATTTAGAGGAAATTATCTCTATACCATTTTAAAACTTTAAAATTGTTAAAATGTCACTTCAAAATTCACTCTTTCTATATTGCCACTTTAAAATTATTTTAATTATCAAAACGCTACAAATAATTGATATTTTCAATAATATCCATCTCTACCCCACTCCAAAACCATTTCATTTCTCCTATCCTCCCTAATCTTCTCTAACCATTATGGCACTCTTATCTGTGCTCCATCTTTTGATGAATGGTGTGCTCCTTTCTCACTCCGACTCTACCCTAACTGTGTGCAGTTCGTTTACCGCTCAATACTACTCTCACCTCTCACTATTTCTCTCTCTTATTCCCACCATCAAACTGATTTTCTTCTCGTCTTGGCTCCAGGCTTTGTCACTCTCTCTCTTTTCTCGGCCTGAAGGTATCTCTTAGGACTCTGGAATGATACTACTTATGTTTGGAGAAAATCATAATTAAATGGAAGCAAACAAATATTCAAGTGGTTAATTAGAAGGGACATTGTAAATATCTCTCATTTTGGAAATGGTGGCTACTAGACAGACTGGACTCATGTTTTTAAATTTTACTTTATGATGATCGAACCAAATTTTTAAGTGCTTAATTTGTTCTTATTTGCTTTTTGTTTAAGTGGATCCAGTGCCATGCGAGAGGTGTGCTGAAAATGGTAAATCAAATTCCTTTTTTCTTATTTTAATTTACTAAAATCCAGAAATTTTCTGAGATATTGTACAAAGTACAAACTATAAAGAACAGAATGCTTATAGAAGATAAATTCTTTGATTGAGATCTAATACCCAAATTTCTACCATAACATGTTTTATGCAATTCGTTTACTGAGAATAAACATTGCATAAAGTAACGCTAGTACTGGCACGCCAATATGGTCAAAGAAGAAGCATGAGGACGACGAGAGCAGGGATGAGAGAAGCGGAGTGTCACCTAGTGTGTGCCATTATGGTCAGAGAAGATTGAGGGGGAGAGTTGAAATAAAATGGTCAGGAAGAAGATGAAGTAATGATATTTGTTTGAAAATAGTGGGGTAGGGATGGGTATAATTGGAAATATTAATTATTTATGGTATTTTAATAATTAAAATGATTTTGAAGTGGTATTAAAACAAGAGTGAATTTTGGAGTGATATAGAGATAATTTTCCTTTAAAATTAAATTGTCCTCTGTCATATAAAGAATTAACATCAATTTGGTATAATTAAGTAAATATTACTAAAAAAACTATCTCTTGTAATTTGATTTCAGTATTTAATTAAAAGCTATTATAGAACCACCTAGATTTTTAATATTGTTAGAATTTCCTCCGTGAAAAGTTAACATGTTTCTTTTCTTCAAATCACCAAGAGAACAACACCTCTTATCAATTCACATACATTAGGGTCTTTAAAAGGTATACATGCATCAATCATATGTAATTCCTCAAACTTATTACGGTGAAAATGAAAATTAAAGTTGTTATAACTAATTATCAAATTCCATAAATAAGTTGCTCTTGAATAATGGATGAACACATGTTCAACAGATTCATCAACATTACAAAAGATACATTTTTTATCTCATGCTCATCCTCTTAGACAATTTGTTTTTTTATCATGGTTTTATTATGTTGTATTAATAATAAAAATATTTTAATTTTCAAGGGTATGTGTGCATACAGGACTATTTATAAAGGAATCTCTACATCAAACTCAAAGACATAAATAACAAGAATGGGTAATAAATTATTAAGTAGTCTAGTAAACAATAAGTAAAACCTATTATAATTAATTAATTGTGATACTGATATATCATTTTTAGTGATAATTTCAAATAATAGTGAGTATTGTGATTGAAGAGAACACTCCGTCAATCATCAATCTTTCCAAAAAAATATATATTATTTTTATTTCCAATTTATTTTTTATATCACTATTAAGTATTAAATATGCTCAGTTCTTACAAACTGTCTTTTCAAAAAGATGATACATTAATTAGTGATTTTCTTTTTTTTTATATATAGATAGGATGATTATTTTTCACGATCCTTTTTTTAATTGGATTGTTAAGTCTCCACAACATTTTTTTTTCCTACTAGAATTACCACCAAGTCATATATATATTCTACTTAATTGTTTTAACCCATTCTAACATTTACCGGTAGTCTAAATATTGACATTCAATATATGAGAATGACACTAAGCACATATCTTATTAAATTAAAGTTGATCTATCTCTTAAGGATAATAATTGTTCTTTCCAATTAGCTATTTTTTCTACTTTTGTAATTAAAAATTTTCAATCTTTATTTTTTTAATTTATTTTTAATGTAAAGGACACCTCAATAAGTAAAAAGTAAAAAAAATAATAGTTTACGACCTAAAATATTTGCTAAATTAATGCCCTTTTGATCAAATAAGTTCAAATGAATTAACTCACATTAATTGAAAATTTGTCTAACTCATTCAATCCATCAGGTTGGGAACATATTATAATTTTGACTAACTCGTTATATTAGGTTGAGTTATGAATTTACTTTTCGAACCCTCTATTATGAACCCAACGTATAATTATATATCATATATATATATTTCAAACTTTATATATATGATTTATTGGTAATCAATCAAATAATCATTTAAGAATTGAAGTCTACATTGAATTATAATTTTTACTATTAGTTTTTGTTATATTTTTTTGATGTTATATATCATTTTCTTTTGAATATTAATTATTATTTATATTTATCTTTTTAAAACATGATAAATATTTAATGTTTTAGTTCATTATTCATATCTAATGTGAAATATCATTATTTTTTTCATAGTTTTCAATTTTTTATTCTTGAGTTATGATGTCATTAATTTATTATTGAATATTAATAAAAAATATATAATATATTGTTTAATTAAAATACCAACTCATTTAACTTGTATAATCCATAAAAACTCATATGTAAAAAATTATATTGAATTAGATTACGAATGAGTTACTGAAAGAATTTTTTGTACTCAGTGTAATCAAATTGAGTTTAAATTTTTATAAAAAAAAAAAGCATTGACCTGTCCGTTTTATATTTAAGCTGCAAATTTCAGATCTAAAACTATTATTCCGCATGACCAGAGATCGGTCCGACTTGAGCGACTCCAGCTACCCATGCAAGGACAATAGGCTCGCGGGACTTTTCTGTCCCGACCCGGAAAAATATTAAGAATCGGCAGAGGTGGCAGAACCCGACCCGACCCGACAAAACCCGCCCGACCCGTCCGGATCCGAACCCGATCCGACCCGATTTTTTAAAAAGTCAAACCGACTCGACCCGATCCGAACCCGACCCGACCCCGAGATCAAATGGCCTTCAATCCAATCAAATTCTATCAACGATCCGAAAAAAAACACAACACGTAAATTGACCCGACCCGACCCGACCCGACCCGACCCGACCCGCCCGACCCAATTTCTTCCGAGAAAGTCAACCCGACCCGACCCGCCCTACCGAACCCGAACCCGACCCGACCCGACCCGCCCGATTGCCACCTCTAAGAATCGCAGAGAAGATGCTGAACCTAATTGCTATGAAGTGGAGGACCCGGTCAATTTTGTAGTGGGCCTGGGGGGACTTTTTGGTAGTGATTTAAGTTTTATACTAACAGTAAAATTTGCTTACTTATTAGTGTCAAAAGATAGAAATTTTAATAATTTAATTTTATTCTATCTCTATAAATACTTTTTAATTTATTTCATTTCAAATTACTTCAGTTTGATACATTAGAACGATTTAAAGCGGTTAAAAATCATTTTTACATCATCCAGTAAAGTGGAGAGGATCAGAGGACCCGCGTGCATCTATTCTTTCTCAGATAAGCAATATTTGTTGACCAGGCTTGATGGTGTATTGGTGTCATTGTCTCATTCGAGCTAGAGATTTGAAAATATCTGAACGGATAAATCCGTTTTGTATAAATTTGTGCCCATCATCTATTCCGGACCGCCTCATGCTAGATCCGGATCCATTAAAAATCAAGTCTTACAAGGGTCGGGTCTCAAATTTTTAAAAATAAAACCATCAAATTCGTCTCACTCTCATCCGTTACCCACTCTCATCCGTCCCGCTCTCATCCGTTAACCGCTCTCAATTTTTTTAACTTCTATTATTTTTTGAAAGTTTTCTGTTTTTTTTTTTGTGAATATTCTGGAATTTTTGGGTTTTTGGAGTTTTTGGAGTTTTTAGCGGTTTATTTGTTTTTTTGCGAAATTGGTAAAAAAACCGATCCATCCCCACCCACCATGATTCATCCGGACCGGCCCTTGACTCACCCGTCCCGACCAGTGAGGGTCATATCCACGGGAGTCTAACATGTGTCAAATTAGAATTTTTTAGTTTTAAATCGCTCAAATCCGTCCTACCCCACCCGTCCTCATCCGTCATCCATAATTCCTACTCATCCGGATCCAAAAGGATTTCACCCAAACCGGACCATCATGTCCATTCTTCAATACTCTAATTGGGGCTATCTTCTCGTAAGCTATCAAGTTATAAATATTAAATAGTAACCTGTACGTTTTCCTTAATGTAAATTACGTGACATGTGAATTTTTATGTGCTTGCTTTTTAGCTACCAACCAGCCTTCCCTATAAATTCAGCCATCGGGATCATACGTTTAACTGTTTCGATTCGACCATGTACATATCATTCTTGAACTATATTACTTTTTGTTATTAACAATGCAAACATATTCATTCAAAATAATGTTCGAAATTATACACTATAACCAGCGATTTTTTATAATAATTATCAAAATAGTTTTATTTCTAATAATAAAAATGATTAAATTAAATTTTTAAAAATATGAATGGCAACTTTTTTTTTACTTTCCAATTGCTTTCCCAAAAAAATATCAAAGCCAGTGAGAATGACGTTCTTCCACTGACATTTGAAAAAGTGGGATGTGCAAGTGTTTGAAAAATGCATAAATGCATTGCAAGGTAAAAAAAAATGAAAGACGCTACTATGAGTGACGTTTTTGCACAAACGTTACAGACTGATTGACGTATTTGCAAACCTTCACTATTAGTGACACACCGTTATTCGAAATTTTAAAATTTTAATTTAATCACTCTTATTATTAAAAAATATTTTGCTAATTATTTTAAAAAAAATTGCTGCATTAACATACAACTAGAGATTTGTCAGATACCATTTATGTTTGAAAAGCAAAAAAAAAATGCCGTTGTGAGTTGTGACTGCTAAACTAGAAATATGTAGTTTGCCGGCCGACTAATTAAGATACAGATTAATTGTCAGCCCTTCCTCTAATATTTAAAGAATGGTATGTATTCCTTCTGATTATTTTCATATATCAAATTCAAATGACTTATAACAGTTGAAAATTAACTATCTTGATGTACCAACAAATTAATAGTTTTTAAATTATATAAAATTTAAGTTCTAGTCAATCTATACATGCTTGATAAATAATAATAAACCTGAGAGGTTTTATTTTATTTCTAAATTCCCCTGTTAAGATTGTGAATATAACTGGTCCCTCCAGTTCTTCTCATATGTTTATTGGGTTGAATAGCTAATAATCAAATATTTGGAGACTATTCAGATTTTGTTCCTATGCTACCTACCGTATCTATTTACCTATTCGACTTTGACCCCTGTTGTGATAAGCCCGTCGTTTTCTTTTCTATTTTACTGTCAAATTTGGTGCATCTAGCCACATCAACATAAGGACAAGAAGAAAGTTATTTCATTCTCTGGTTTTAGAAACTTAAAAGTACTATATCATGTCATAATTAAATAACTCAGTAGCGTGTCCTATCCATTTAATTTTTACCTAATCCGCCTTGGAAATTGTGCTAACTGAGAGAGCAAAATATTAACCATTACCTACCCAAATCACAAGTTGCTCTAAAAAGTAAGAGCAGAAACTAGAGAAAGAATCTCTGTTTTCTTTGAAAAAATAAATTATTCAGGTGAATTTCCAGCTTGGATGATTTATCTACTGATTCCGCGGCCAAAGAAGTTGTGATATCGTAAAATATATCTTTTTATGGTCATTTGTTTCTCATTTTGTTCCTTTTTCTTTTTGAACATTCGTTGTCTCCTCTTGAATTTGTATGGTAAACTTGCAGATGTGGATCTATATTTGTAATGAATGGATCAGTTGGTATTCATTTTTTTTTATGAAAAAAACTCTATTGTATCAGGGTGATTATAAACGATTTGGGGGAGGGGGTATTTAAAGTTCCGTCTTATTATGAATCTAAACTATAGAAACATGCAAACTGACAATGAATTTGGGATGGTTTGAGTGTATTTGAGTTGAAATGGATGTTTTGTGGTAATTTAGAGTGAAATGATAACAAATTGGATAATAAAAAGAGAAAAGATAAATAGAACAAAGAAACAAGGGGGAAAAAGTAGAAACAAGAGTTTCAATTTATTCATTCAACAATATATCAATTACAAGAATTACAAGGATATTTATAACCAATCAATCCCATCTACCATCCTAATTATACTAAACATCACCCTTAAACTACCCGCTAATCATCTCTCATTATTATAATTACTATCTTACCCCTAGATCATTACACGCCTGGTTTTTCTTTATTTAAAAGGATTAATTGATCCTTATATTTAAAATGGAAATACTTATTATAATCTTGCACGGACGATAGAAATGAAAATGGAAAATGTTTTGATGTTTGATGACCAGCGTACTACTTGCCACAGTCTTTTGTTTGAAAGTCAGTGAGTGCGCCTATCCGTATTGTCTTCATGCCAGAATGGGAACTGAGAGCTGTGGCTTTTGATCTCGGGAGGAGCAGAATGGCTAAAGGTGGCTGAACCCGACCCGACCCGACAAACCCGTCCGATCCGTCTGGATCCGAACCCGATCCGATCCGATTTTTTAAGAAAGTCAAACCGATCCGATCCGATCCGTCCTCACCTCAACGATCTGAAAAAAAAATAACATATAAATTGACCCGACCCGACCCCGTACATAGCGCCGTCTAATGTTGAAAATCATCACGAAAATCATCATTTTCGTTAACTATTTCGTTAAAAGGATGATTAAATTTTTTGTTTCGTTAATCGTTTCATTTAATATACAAAATAGTTAATTATTTCGTTGATCATTTTGTCAAATTGAACGGTTAAAACGTAACAAATGATCAAATTTTTTTGACCGTTTAAAAATCTAGAATTTCAATTGCAATATTATGATTTATAAGAAATCAACTGAATTGCCAAAATTCATACTGACAATATTATAATTTACAAAAACTCATATCGCTAAAATCATACAAAATATAATGATTCATCAATTTAAATAGTACAAACTTGAATATTGCTCAAAATTAAGTAACTAAATTGAAAGCATGCATATAACAAGTAAACTGTTTGAACAACCAACTGAAAACATGCATAATCCAAATTTGCATATTACAATAAAATATCTAAAATATCCTAAATATTTTGATCTCAATCCAGATCTCAAGCTTATTTCTCAGTAATTTACCAATCTCAACCAATGGCTAAATATCAATCTCAACCAATGGCTAAATATCAATTTCAACCAATTAAAATATTTAACATCATTGAATATCATTGCTTAACATCCAAGGAGGCAAAGAGTAACTAAATATCAGTAAGTGCAACTATAAGGCAACAAGACAAAACAACAAGTCAGTAAGGCAACAAGCCAACAAATGCTGACAGCAGACAACAAAATATCAGTAAGTTCACAGGCAATAGACAACACAAGACATAGTTACACATAATAGTAAGAGTACATACCAGTAAGTGCTGACAGTAAAATATCAGCCATTTCAGATACTGTGTAAAATTTCTCAAAAATAATTTTAAAAGAACTTACTTATCATCAACAAGAGCAAAGACAACAAGAGCAAAGAAATACACAATAAGACCTGCATGCAAAAATCGTAGAACAAAGAAAAAACAAAATCAATCAAATGAGTAAAAAAAATAAAATCGAATAAATAATATATTTAAACAAAAATTTACCTATCTTTCTTTCTTCCTCTCTCTCTCTTTCTTTCCGTCTATTTTCTTTCCCTTCAACAACACAATATATAAGTAAGGATTCGATCACATTGACCTGGTGTCTGCTAGTGCCTGGTGGCAACGAGGCCTCCATCAACCAATCGTTGGCATGTCTCCCAGCCTAGCTGCAGTGTAATATCTGTTCTATCATCAATCTCTGAGCCTTAGGGTTTATCATCCTGGAAACTTAGCCTACATATTGTTGAGTGGAGATCTCGTCGGCCTCACAGGCACTAATGCACACGCACACGTCTAGCTAGGGTTTACGGCCAAACAGCAAGACAATGATGGATCGATGGATCATCTCTAAGCCTTGACAGGTTTTCAAGAGAGAGGGTAAGAGTTTTAAATAAGCGATCGAGACTCGAGAGGTTTAATCGTGCAAGAGAGATAACTTAGGATTTTAATCTGCGAAAGAAAAGAGAGGAGAGCGGCGCTGAGCGGCAAAGAAAAAGGCGAGAGTGATGCCAATGAAGGAAAAGGCGAGAAGAAACTAGAAAAATCTAGGGATTTTAAGAGATACGTCCTCTAAAATTAATTAAAAACAGCCATATAGAATTTGGGATGAAACAACGATACCAACGATAATGAAACAGGTGATTTTTGTTACTGTTTCGTTTGAAAGACAAAACATTTCTTAGTTATGTTTAACCATTTCGTTATGGAGACGAAATAATTTTTGTTGACCGTTCTGTTTGGTTTGCCACAAAATTAAACAATGAAACAGTTAAACGCGTTATCGTTTACTGCCCTATCTGTACACTGATTAGACTCGCCTACTTTCTTGCTAGAATTGGTGGCCTGAGCCGGAAAATCCACTTTCTCATTCTATAGTTGCTTTGATGTTATTTTGCGCATCCTTGACAACATGTTACACATGAATCGAATCCTTCAAACTCCTTCAATGATACCTCAATTCCGCCTTAAATACCCTCACCCACACAATCATTTTTCAAGGTTTGCCGCTTAATGGCTCTGTATTCGGGTCTCCATATTTTCTAAATTTTATAGATTTGTAAAAAAAGATCTGTCAATTTTATTTTTATAAAAAGTCAAATATTTTTCACGAATTCTAGTATGAATGTTTTTTTTTCTATGCCATAGAAAAGCTAGGGATAAATTTAAATAAATCCAAAAGGACTGAGATTGCATCTCATGTCCTTTCATTCCATTTATTATTCGGTGTGGCATTTGTATATTGATAAAGTAAAGAGTCCGAAATAAAAATTCAGACTCTTTGACTTGTACGAAAGAAGAATGGAAAAAAAAAGAGAGGGAGGGGGAGGTTTTTGAACCGGAGCGCGATATAAAATAGAAAAAAACACTTGCACTAGAATCCTTGAAAAATATTTAACATTTTCTAAATATAAATAAAATAATTCTATTGTACATTCAAATTTATAATATATGTAACATCTATGATATTTTTTTTGAAAAATATTGCTCAAAGGAAAAATTGAAAAAGGTAGTTATATTTCTATTGAGTTATCATAAAATGTGTGTGAAATTTTAGTCAATTTGAATAAAATTTTACCTCATCATATAATTTTAAATTTTTAATAATGAAATTTAGATGATAATATGATCAATGATCAATTAATCGTTAAATTATTTCAAATTTGATACACATTTTATTCAAGTCATTTGAAACACATTTAGAATTTTAGAATTTTCATTTGAGCAGTATTTTTTAGAAAGATATATCATAAATATTAAATATACTATGATTGAATGTATATTAAAATTATTCTAAAAAAATGGATCGGTACAATCTATAAATGGTTGATCCCCATTAAATTTTCTTTTTCCGCCACCCTTCCTGAAACGCCCTCCTTCTAATAATATTGTAAGAATGCATAGAAGAATGCGAGATATCAGAAAGTTAAAAAAAAAAAGGGATATGATTAGCTCAAATTAAAGAAGAATGTGTACCTTGCAAATAAATGTCTGCAGTGCCAGATAGAGGGCTCAAACAAATAAAATATAGATTGAAGTTTTGACAAATCTTATTTTCATTGTAGAACCCTATCTATATAACTGCAATTTGCAGTCTGCAAATGGACAATTAAGCAACAAATTATATCTAGTTCAAGATCACAGCTGTAGTACCTATCATATCATTAATATTTAATGTAACAACCCCTATGGCCCTATCAATCACACAATGGAACAATCTGGCATTTACTTTTTAGGAAAACTTGGCATTTAATTTATATTAAAAGGTTGGAAACCAATTTTTCCCCTTCTTTTTTTTTTTCCAATTTTAGTACTGCGAGCAAACTTCAAACTGGAAAGAACCAAGTTTTTCTGTTAATAACAGCAAAGTTCCATATTAATTAACATGTATTATTCTCAAGTGACCTGGAAACTCGCCTATTTCTTTGAATTTCTTTCTAGATTAACTCCTTACTAGCTGATTTTGTGGCCAACAAGATTTCTCAAAAGCTGGAAGTGAAAGAGCATCTCCTCCGAAAAATTAATTAAAGAACTTTTTTTTTTTGGCTCATGACACCTTCTAACTAGCACGCATGTGCAAGGTGCTTTTTGTCTTGCACTCTTATGTCATCAAACTATAAATATGTGCTACAGGACAATGACGCATCTATTAGATGTACGACATGATCTGTACCAGATGATTAATTAGATGAATCAGTATTATGCAGGACATATTCTACTTCACCTGTGCTATTCCACTCGTCTTTCTGCTGACTCTACAGTTAAGCAGTCGATTTTCAATGTCATATTGAAAACAAATGTAAAAATTTACAAAAGTTTCACATTTTGGTATGTCCATATCTAACGCAATACTCTTCCGGATAAGAGATCACGAGTTTAAAATTTAAATGAAGGATTCTTTATAAATATTTAAAAAATATGAACATTTAAAAATTAATTAGCTTAAACTCTCATCTTTATTCAAAAAAAGAAAAATCCAAATTCAGCTTCAAGCCAAGTGCCGTGGTCTTATATTGGATCAAATTATCCTCTTTGATGAAATCTTACTAGTCTTGGGCTTACAGTAGGTTGTTATTTTACACAGCTGTTTCATGATAACCTTCATAATGGGGAAATTAGAATGTAATATCAGTATTAATAAAAAAATTAGGAATGGTAATAATACTATTTTCTGAAAAGATAGATGGATCTCAGAATCTGCATTATGCTCACAATTTCCAACCTTATATGAATTAGCATCTAATAAAAAAGCAATTGTAGCTCAAATAATTGGATATAATAAATATTATTTGACTTTTACTAGACCATTAAATGATATATTGCATGAACAAATAATAAGATTATATAGTAGTCTACCAGAGATCACTTTAAATACATTTGATGATCTAATACTATGGAGATGGAGCTCAAATCACTTATTTACTATAAACTCATGTTATAATTGGTTAATTTATGGAGGTATGGTGAACCAACAATTTCAGTCAATCTAGAGTCCATATCCCTCTTAAAATAAAAATATTCTTATGATTGATCAAACATAATAAGGTGTTAACTAGAGACAATCTCCTCAAAAGGGGCTGACAAGGTGATAATACTTGTATATTCTGTAATGACATAGAAACTGTTAACTATTTTTTTATGCATTGTGCAATTGCTAGATGTTTATGGGCATGAATAGCAAGTTATAATAATTTTTCATTCATTAGTAATTCTGTAGATGAGCTTTGACAATAAATGTTTTCATCCCTTTTAAAGATAATAATATTTGTGAAATTCTCAAAGGTGCTATTATGTGGGTAATTTGAAAAGAAAGAAATAGAATCATTTTTCAGGGGGCAATTGCAAAACTATTGGATCACTTAGTAGTAATATTATAGCATTGTCTAAATATTGGAGCCAGATCAATGATGAAAGTTGCATCAATAACCTGCACTTTATTATACCATCTAATGTTACATCTTTACCAATGTAGATTATGGAAGACGCTATAAATTTAGAACTCTTAGAGGTAGAATAAGAGATTTAGTTTGAAAAAAAATTGATTACATATTTGAAGCACGCAGCATTGTCAAATGAAATAGTTGCAGTAGCATTTACTTCCTTTTGAATTCAACTCTGTTCTATGCTAAGATATTGTTTCTAATTTTGTTTCAACTAGTATTGAGATGCTAGCGATAAAGAGACGGTGCCATTTATGACTTAAAAGAAGGCTGGAGAATTTTAGATCTTAATTCTTGTTTTAGAACTTTTCTTTGATGTTTTGTAAACATTAAGAATGCTATAAGAATTGTAGTTTATTTTTTATGTAGCCTAAACATTAGTAATAGTAATCATCCAGGATATTAGGTTGTGATATTCAATTCTGGACAAATTTCATATATGAAACATATGAAAACTACTACTTTCAAAAAAAAGAATGCAATATATATACAAAATAAAAACAACTAAAAATTCAAGAAAAAGTTACACAAATTTCATTGCAATACAGAATCAAACAAAAGCAGAACTGCATTAAAGAAAATAATTATGTCAAGCTACAAAAGGGACAAGGCATAAAACTTTACATCCCTTGCAATTACAATTAACTAATCTTGGGTACACTAAACCCGAAATAACAAAAGAAAATTAAAGAAGAAACACAATGCAACATATACAGAAGAATAATAGAAACCAATAATCTACATAAATCTTAAAGAAGACCCAATAACACTAGAACCACCTTGAATTTTCAGTTCTTACACTTAACCACCTAAATTAATTATGGTGTTTACAACTTCACAAATAAACGAGTGAACTCGTATTTTACAGTCAATCAAAATGATATGTGGCACAGAAGTAGGTGGTTAAATGTAAAAACTACAAAACTACTAAACTAAAATTTGAAACTGCCAGTGTGTTTTACACAAAATGAAAAAAAAAATAACAAAACCAGAGGGTTGAGATATATATATTGGACCTTATAAACAAACATCAACAAAGCCTTGGCATCCCTCTACTACCACTACTATGATAGCATGACCGGTGATTAAAAGATTTGCTCTTGACCATTTTTGTCATTTGACCCCTCATTTCCCTACAAACCTTCTCCAATTCCAGAACTCTATTCTGCATCTTGTACAAATTAAGCCTTAATTCCTCTTTTTCATCCACATCCTCTTCCAAGGCTGTAGATTCAGCTCGGGTATGATATGTGATCCTAGGGGTCTCTGATGGGTCGGGTTGGTCCCTCAGACCTGTGTGTGACTTAATTTGGAGCTTTGCTTGCTGTGAGGCTAGTGCTTGCACTGCAACACCAGGGGGGATTCTTGGGTTTTTCGCCAAATCTTTGCATGCCTCAAGTGTTAGTTTCTCATAGTTTAAGCATCGGCAAAGACTCGTCCTCTCTTCAGTCGATAAATTTGGATGTGACTGTGTATATATAGTTTGATTTAGCAGTCAAAAAATTAAATGACAATTTATTTGTTAAATCATACAATGTAACAATTAATTAATTTAATAAATATATATGGTCTAAACAATTTGAGCTCCAAGTATTGTAGGATAGATAGGGATGGAGAGAGGGGACGGACGAGCAAGAGGCCTGGCTCCTCAAACTTTCAAAAAAGTTAGTTAAATTGAATAGTTATTAAATAATTTTAATAATAAAACATAAGATTTTGATACGCCACCCTCAGTCATCCGATAACCCCCTATTTGAAAATTTAGTTCCATCCTGATGATAGATAATTAGACATTTGAGCTTAATTTAATTCCCAGTTTGCCCTCAGTAGATATCAAATGACAAGTTGTTTGTAAAAAATTAACAAGTGGATGATGATCTATTTTCAAATGGGCACACATTTTAGCAGTCATGCACGTCCATTTTAAGGACAGCACTGCACAGAGCTAAATCATGACAGATCGACAGCGGTTATGGAGCCGGTACCAAGTACCAACAGGTATTGCATCCCCAGTTCCCCATATTGCCAGTTTGTCAGAACTCAGAAATTAGTAACAAGAACACTCCAATTTAACCTAAAGGGTACTGAGATCCAAAGCCAACACTGCCTAGCGCAGACGGATTATGGCATGACCTTGGTCCTTGAGATCAAGGGTTCGATACATAGCAGCGCTGGAGAGTCTACGGACTCATATGGATGTGTGAGTGTGGTGTGTGTGTTGGGCCTACGGGCATATATCAAAAAAAAAAAAAAAAAAGCATAACAGAAAAGCGAAAACCAAAGGCGCGATTTAAAGCAAAGACAACTTAAAAGGCACCACCTCTTTGCTCACGTAAAGAAGGTAACTTTGGTGAGGTGTGAAAAGCTGAAAGTTATGGGAACAAACCTAGACTCTAGAGATAGACTATTTATGGTCTCATTATGGGTTTATGATTTTTTTTTTGAGCAGCGGCTTTATGATTTAAATCACCTAAAGGATTTATCTTATAAATAAACATTATAAAGAGGATAAGAATTGAATTTGTCCATTAATGTTTATTAATACACCGAAAAAATATTATATTTTATACATTATTTTTATTAAATAATTAATTAATTTTACTTACAAATTTACAATCTTTGTATTTAATTTAAACCTAAATGATATTGAAATAAAATATATAATTTATTTATAATAAAATTTATGTTAAATATATATTTTTAAAATTAAGAGGCTCTGCCCTTTTGACGGTTTCCGTGTGAGTCTTATAAATAAATAAACAACAGTAAACTCTTTAATCCCAATTTATTTGGGAAAAAGGACTTATCTAATGACCTATAAAATAATAAAAGCGAACTCATTTGTCATCTTATGAACATTTAAAAATACTCTCTGTATCATACAAATAATACGGACACGACAATTTCTGAGATGCTCACCTTTTCAGGAAAATTAAAAAATGTATGCTAACACATAGCAGCAAGATAAGCAAAAATTGGAATTGAAATACTTTCCAAATTGTTCCGAAATTCGAACGTTTTAAAAAGATGCTAAATAATAAAAATGACTGATATTTTCCACTTTCCAAAAGAATATCTAATTTTCACCCAGAACCACTAACTTCAACGAAGGAAAAAAATGTGGGATTAATTTTAAACAGTCATGAATAAAATGTTACTTGCTATAAACAGTCAGAAGTTTCGAACTAAACGGGAAAGTACAAACGGAAATTGCCAAAGACAAACAACAAAACGAAGAACAAATGAAAATGGCGATAGTCCCTAACAACTAAGTTTGGTTTCAATCTATGATCAGCAAGCAAACTTACCATTTTCATCAAGAAATCAAATGGATGAGTGAACTCAACAACACCAAAAAATAATAAGATTAAAAAATAAGCAAAGCATTAATCGAATTAAAAGAGGTCTTAATTACCTCAAGGTAGATATCTACGGCTCTATAGACTCCATCATAGCACTCTCTGGCCCCATCAGGTAAGCTCTCGGCCAGTCCCAAAAATTTTTGCACTTTCAACCCTTGGTCGGGAGAAATTTCAGCAAGGTACTTGTCAATTAACCTCCCCACCTTCCTCATTCTCTGAGAAGGCATATTACCACCTTCCTCTGAGCTCACAAAAACCCTTACCAACCTCAAAACCAGGTTCACATCGTAGACTCCAACACCTTCGGTACTGCCCGATACCAACAAATCATCCAATGTAGCTTGGTCCAGTACCAGACCCATTAGTCTTTCTAACTTGTACCGGCACTCCCGACTTAGTCCCAAATTTGATACCACTCGCAAAACCCAGAACAGACCTCGGCATGAGAAAGCGGTACGGCCCATCAGTACCACTCCGTGTACTGCAGTATCAGCTAGGCCGGCATACACGGTTTTGTATTCGAAGCACGGTCTCTGTATTGCGGCCCTTAGATAATTTAGGAGAAATCTGGTCAACAAAAGGTTTTTGTTATCGGATCCATAGCAGCCTAGAAGAATCATTATTTTTTCAATGACAGGTGGGGCCAGGATTGTCAGGTCGTCAAACCACCACTCTTTGTTCAAACACGGCTTCATCGAGTCAGGTGTTTTACTAGAGGAGCACCTAAATCCGACAGTATCAGGAGATGAAGAGCAAGAGCTAGAAGATTGTAGTGGTGTAACAGCACTTGCTTGCAACTGCAGTAGCGGTATCTCAGTATTCGCCGAGATTTTCGTAAATAGAGCTGATATCAATCTGTCTACTAGACCAGACGATTCGGCGAGTATGAAGCACTGTTCACAGCTCTTGAGAGAGGAGAGTATATCTGACCAGGACCAGAGAGAGAGGCCATCCATCAAATACTCTGTTTGCGTCAAGAGATTACACGGAGACACTTCCTCTGTCATTTCTAAGAACAGAGCGCAACAATAGAGGAGTGAGATCGTGCCAGGGGCAATTGGTATTCTACCATTGCTGTAACAAAATCTAGAGACTAGCTCGAACGCCTCTGCGCCTCCTGGGAAACCTGAGATTTGTAGACCTTGATTTTTCGGTTGCGCTTTTCTCTTTTCATGCTTGATTAACTTTTTTAGTCTCCCTGAATAATAGCACAGTATCCTCTGGATGATAAATTAAATGCCTTATTTAGTCAATGTGTACAAAATTATTAATTCATGGCGTCTTATTCTTATATTACAAAATATGAATTGATACCTGATGGAGATGGAACGTGTGTTCACCATTGATGTTAATCTTGAGGTCGCATAGATCTTTCATGGCTACCTTTGGAGAGGTGGGAGTTGGGGCAGAGAGAGAAAGGGAGAGAGATGACATGCAGTATCGGGAGGAGGGTTTGGATTTAAGTTAAAAAATTCTGACAAGATTTATCTGTAGCTGGCTTATTCAGCTTTTCGAAAGAGAAAGGTCTTTATAATTATAAGTTGCCTGTGAGTCTGTGACTACTTGATTCACCCACCTCATGGCTTTTCTATCTCTTCAGTTCGATTCAAGGGAACAACTGTCGGCTGTCACGGAGGATCATTATTGCTTGTCACCCTACTTTTTTCTTTATTTTTCTTGAAGTCCACTTTTTTCTTGTTTTTTTTTTGATGAAAACTTTTTTTTCTTGTTTGCTATGTATTTTCGTGCAATGCAACTAGAGTATTGAAGACGATCCGGTCCGGTCCAAACCCAGACGGGTTCACGATTCAAACGGTCCGGTTCAAGGCGGTTCAATTTCGAAAAAACCGAATCCGTCCCATCGTTGGCCCTCGGGGGCCGGACCCCACGGATGGTTCGGTCCGGTCCACGGTCCGGTCCGGTCCAATTTTTTTTTTTTATAAATTGGAAAAAATAATAATTTATTATATTTTTAATAATAATTTTTAACTAATTCGAATTATTATTTTTAATTGTTTAAAAATCTAATAGTACTAAAAAATTAAAAAAATTAAAAAAATTAAAAAAATTGTAAAAAAATAGAATTTCAGAAAATTATAAAAAATAATAAAAGTTGAAAAATAAATTTATTATTTTTTAAATAATCATTTTCATCGAATTAATTATGTATTTTTGAATAATTTAAAAATCAAATAATACAAAAAAATTATAAAATAAAATTTGGATAACATTTTAAGTTACCCTCCTCCTTTAAAATTATATAATCTCTATTGGAATATTAGTTATTGATATTCATATTTAAGTTGTATATGTGAGAAATAATACAAATACGATTTGATTTTAAATTTTATTATATGTATCGGAAATAGTGCATATATTATAAAATTTTATTTATAAAATAATATTATTTATTAATATTTTTATCTATATATAATATTATTATTATAAATACTAATAAATATATGCATTATAAATGCTTACTGTTAATATAAGTATTTATTTTTATTATATATACATAGTTATTAGTAATATATATTAATCTTTATTTTATATTCATCATAAAATTTGTATTCGTTAAATATCTATTTCATATCCATATTCATTTAAGATAGATTTAATATTAAATTTTGACATCAGTTTAAGACAGATTTAATATTCATTTAAGACAGATTTATTGTTACATGATGATAATGCTTTCTTCTATAAATTTATTCGTTGAATTTGAACAAGTTCTAAAGAGGTCCTTTGATGAATGATGGCATAATAGTATCTAAATGAGTAATCAAATTTAAAAGTAAAAAAATAGAAAATATTTTGAAATAGTATTGTAATAATTTTGTTAAATTTTCGTTCGGATATAATATGGATTTCAATGAATTATCTCTACATTTCTCTACTTCACTATTTGAACCATTTTCTAAAAAATAAAAGGAATATTGATGGAGTAGAGAAATTATCAAAAATAATTTGGTTAAATGTGCTTCAATATTAAATAATTAATTAGACTATATTAATATACAAACTAAATTAGGTTTGAACTTTGAACATAGGAGGATAACAATGGCATAGAAGCATCTTAGTAGCAGGAAATGGAGGCAAAGAGACCCACCAAAGGCCACATGCCACCGTGGGAGTGGGGGGGGGGGGGGGGGGGGGTCCGGTCCACGGTCCATTTTCGGGCGAAGGGAGGACCGACCCATCGTTGGACCGGACCGTGGTAAGGCACGGTCCGGTCCGATCCGGTCCACGATCACGGTCCGGTCCGGGACGAATCGGACCGTGCTGTCCATTTCAAATCTCTAAATGCAACATGAATAATGATAAACCTATAGGCATTACTAAAAAATAGGGGTAATGATTCAACCCCTAAATTTCCTCAGAGATTATAATTGAATGAATCGGATTAGTCAGGTTTTAATTTTGGACGGATAGTATTAGATCACATGTAGGGTCAGAAGAAATCGGATCAGGTTCTAATTAATTTATATGTTGATTTTTTTTCATAGTTTAAATTAATTTGATTGAATTGCAGAAAATGAGTAAGTCGGATCAAATTAGTTTTAATTTTTTTTTAAATTAAGTCTAATCAAATCAAATCGAATTTCAAACGAATCGAACGAATTTTCCACATCAGATCATATCATATTTTCCACCTCTAATAACAGTTGATCGCTCTATAAATATCTTCTCAAATTTCAAAATCTATGAAAAACTGCCCTCGGACTATCATAAAAACCCAATTATTTGTAGAATGTAGTCTCAGCAAAAATCGCCATTCATGTTTGCTTTGAATGAAATTAACTTAATTTCAAAATTCCAAATTACGCACTACTTAATTAGTCCTTCGACCTTTGTATATTGTGAACTATATATAAGGATGAGTCGGAACATGCGTCATCACAAGTTATTGCTAGATGCGTTAATTTGGCTTTTTTTAAGTTGGATTCATCAATGATATATACATGAAAAAATTTTATTTTAACTTAATGGACACATCTAGAGTTTTAAAAAAACCCGATCAGATTAGACCCGACCCGTACTTAAACTCGTCAAACCCGTGACCCGTTAGAACCGGCGGGTCTAGCGCGGGCGCGAGCAAAAAAAATTGAAAAAAACTCATACTAGACCCGTCCCGACCCGACCCGACCTGAGAAACCCGGGAATCAGTAGCGGAGCTTCATCTTTAATTAATCAAAATTAAGGGGGGGCCAATCCATATATTATACAGTAATTTATGCAAACTATTACTTATTTGTTTATCAACTTTTTTAAATAAGAGGGGGCCACAACCCAAAATGAATGCATGAAGCTCTGCTACTGCCGGGAATCTAACATGTCTGATCCGACCCACTTTACCCGTCTGACCCATCCCAAACCCGCTGAAATTCAAAAAAATTCAAAAAAAATCATAATTCAAATTTTTTTCTATAAATACCACCCCATTTCATCGCATATCGTCACGCAAACAACTTCACTCTATCTCTCTTCTCAATTCTCCAAACCAAACTCTCCCCCGTTAATTCGTTAATCGTTAGATATTAGCAATTCTCTAATTATATTATTATAGTAATTTTGTTACTTTATCCAGAAAAAAATAAAAAATATTTATATTAATATTATTTAGTTATTATTGTCAATTTAACATTTATTATATTATGTGTCGTTAATTCATTTTAAAGTTTTGGGCTTTCGACAATCTTTCGATTCCGACAAAAAAAGGTTAGTTATTAGTATATATTATATTTTATAATTAGTTTATATTTTTTGGTAATTAGTTTTTTAATATATATTTAAATTCTTTTTTTCCCATTTGTTTCCTTTAATTAGTTTTTATTAGATTCTTTATTTTTTTTGTAATTAGTGATATTTTTAATTTATAATAATTAGTTCTTTTTTACACAATATTCTTTAATAATTAATTTTATAAATAAATACTTACATTCTTTAATTTTTTATCATTAGTTTCTTTTAATTATTTATTTATTTATATTCTTTATTTTTTTGTTACATTATTTATTTCATTAGTTGTATTTTTAATTTGTAATAATTTTTTTGATATTTATCACGTTTAATTTCTTTTGATAATGCAAGCAATAATATTAAATCTATTGATTATTTTATACGTGCACTAAACCCAATTATGGATGGTAGAATGTTTCACCAAAAATGTACATGTCATATTCTTAGTTTAATTGTTAAAGCGGGTTTGAAAACAACTTTCGTCAATAATTTAGTTTGCAAATTTAAAGATGGTCTTCATCATATTTATTCTAACAATATAAGAAAATAAAATTTTCATACCTTCTGTGAATGATTAAACTTGAAAAGTTAAGAGTACCATGGGACATAGATACATGTTGAAAATTTTAACATATAGAATATTATACCGTGTCCTTCCATACAAATATGTTATAAGTGAGATTCTACGTAACTCACCCGAGAGATTACCCTTATTATGCTCCATGGAAAGAATGGGACCAACTCGAACAACTTCACACATTTTTAGAAGTTTTCTTCAACGCAACCGTCCAACTATCATGCTCGTACATATCATCCGTGCATCAATTGCTTCAACATCTCTATTTGATATCCAAGTTTATTTTTTTCGTCTTGTATTTATTTCGTTATAAATTTTAAATTATTTTATTACTAATTTTTTTTATTTTTTTCAAGATGTACCATAATTTTGAGAATATAGATCTTCGTCGAATCGTGGAACGGTGACTCGCCTCTGTCACCGATTATAGAAACCATGAGAGAGAAATTCCTAAAATATTGGGATGAAGTTCGTCTCTTTACAATTATTGTCAATTGTCTTCATCCTTTATTCAAGAAGAAATATCTTATAAGATTGCTAGAACGGTATAAAAAAATCTAAATTTATCACATATCGGGGAGGAACATCGTGTGACATCCGCATTGGAAGAAATGTTCAACCTATACAACACCCAACTTCATGCAAACCAAACGAATCAACTATCTTCTTCGAATCCTCATAATATTAGATACTAAAATCTAACATATTTACAATATTCGAACTCGTTATAATATTATAATATTATGAGACTAATATTTTTTATTTTTTTAAATATGTCAGGAGCAATAGTCGGTTTGCATTATTGCGAGACTTAGAGGAAGATGACGACTCACAAATGTAAACAAATATGACTGAATTAGTTAGTTATTGTTAAGGAAGTATGAAACCCAACAGTATTGACATCCTCGATTATAGAAAGAGGAATGAAACTACATATCCAACTCTCGTCATGATGGCATGTGATATATTTATCGTGCCCGTGTCAACCGTCCCTTCCAAATCCTTTTTTAGTTCAGCAAACATGATACTAACAGATAAACGTAGCAGATTGGGTGCAATGACATTCGAACGACTCGTATGCTTAAAAGATTGGTTTGATGCAGAACAACGTAATCAACGTGCACCCGTAGAACAATCATCAGGTGAATTTATGACAGAAACGGATGGAGAATCAGATGGCATGCCAGAAAATGATTTATGGTATATGAACTCGAATTTTTAGATGGTATTTTTAAACACTTATATTCTTTATTTATTTTTCCCATTTTTATTATTTTTCTAGCATTTACAATCCTTATATGATTTGTTTTTCAATAAACTTTACTAACAAAAAAAAAAATAAAACTCCACCTATGGATTACATAGCCGGTCCCAAACCCGGAATAAAGGAGGAGTGTAACTTTATTTTTAACCCATTTATTTTAATTTTTATGATATTTAATTTTTTTTCTCACTTTTTTTAAGTTCTATCATTTTATTCCAATTCTTTAAGATTTTATTTAATTTTTTACTTAAATTATTCCAGTTAAAAATTTATTTCAATTTATTTTAAGTCATATCATTTAAGATTATATTTAATTTTTAAATAAATATTTTCGGATTTTTATAATTTTTTAGAATTTATTTGAATTTTTTATTATATTTAAATTTTGAACAAAAATGACAAAAAAATAAAATATTTTTTTGGTCAAGAATAGAAGTTTTATATATTTTAAATATTATTAGTAATTTTTTTTAATTTTCAGAATTTTTGAGAATTTTTGAATTTTTTGGAATTTTAGAAGAAGAAAAATTGGACCCACCGACCCGACCCGCTTCACCCTTAGACCCGACCCGTCCCAACCCGACGGGTCTAGGACCGATCGCGGCCAAACCCTCCAAAATAGACCCAACCTAACCCGTCTCGTGAAAACTCGTTGACCCGTTCTGCCAAAACCCTCCGACACGTCATAACCCGTCCCGATCCGTCCCGATTTTAATACACTAGACACGTCCATGCAATGACATACAAAAAGAACTTCAATCATCATAAAATGATAAATAAAATTGTGATGTACATTCTGATAGTTAGTGATGTATTCTAGCCACCACAGGTTGAAATAAAATAAAATAAAAACCTTTGTTTATATTCTTGGGCTGGCTTGTCGGAAGAATAGTTTCAGTTGTCTCATGTAATCTCACGGTTCATAACAAACAAAATGCCATACGTGACTGTCCTTGAAAGCTCTCTATTTCATGCTCAGGAGTCAGGACAGAGAGAGGGGTTATTTTCATAATCATATAGTTGGCAGAATATATTCGGTCTGGCCGACTAGCGCTTTGTATACCAACTAATTTTCCAGGATTAAAACAAGCAAACGCCACCGATTCCATGATGTCCTGAATTATTCTATGACTGGTTATTTTCTTTTTGCTTTTTTTTTCTAAAAGCATGGGATAAGGATGCAAAATTTCTTCTCATTTTCAGTGGAACAAGTGAGTTTTCCCATAAAAATAATGTATTCATCACTAAATCAGATTTAATTATGTGTATTGTTTGAGTTTTTTTTGTGTGGATAATTCGGTTGATCAAACTCCCCAAACTCCCAAGATTTACATATTGTTTTTTTAATAATTTTGGCAAAACATGGACCACTAATTAGTTTTAAGTGTACCAAAATTGCAATTGAAATGTAGGAGTACAAATAGTTCGGTTGGAGCATTTTCTCTTTCAAGTTACTCAACAATAGGGGCGCATTATAATTGAAAAAAATAACATTCATAAATATCAGCTCTTGTAAAATTCAAATTTAAACACATGTCACCCTGAACGAAACTTTAAAAAGAAGTTACTTGTGATCTGTATTTGACAAAAAAAGACGTGTTACAATTAATGTGGACCATTATAAAACAAAAATATTTAAACTTCTGAAAACCTTTAATAATGCAATTTGGAATAAACTGATATATATACACCAGGTGCTTATGAGGGTTTGAGCCATGTTCTGCCAGGGGTGGCAAATGCCCCCACCCAGCTGTTTCAAGAAATATTTCGAAAAAAATATGATTTTTTTCGAAAAACATACAAAAATCTACCTAAATTTAAAAAAATATGAAATTATATCTCATCCTAAAATTTTGCCCCATCTATTGTATTCTCTAGCTCCGCCCCTGATTTGCTTATGCAAATCTATTTTCTAAGCTCTAGATTTTTTTTACCTCATTCCATTCTTTTTTTTTTCAATACATCATTCATATCTCCCCTATAAATTATATTTTCTAAATATTTCAGTAATGGCTCTTTTGAGATCCTGACCCAAACATACTGACATTGGATTTAACTAAAATTCACCCTGCACCTCGCCCTCTGTGAGATTTCGACCTGGAAAATAACTTATAGGTTGTAAATTAACCAGAAGAATAGTGTGATTTACGTCATGAGTAGTCCTTGACCGTGGTTTTAGAGGTTCAATTTAATTAAATCAAGAAGCTCGTCGGACTATTAAAAGAAAATTAATTCTAGCTTCCATTCTTAATTTCATCACCTTGATATTAGAGAATACGTGTATGAATTTCCAAACATCATTTTTATTATATCAGTCTTGCTCGTGCATTACTACAGTGATATCTTTTAAAAATATAAAAATTCATATTTTCATTTGAAAAAAATAAAAATAATTTAGTGATTAATATAAATTTTAATCATAAATATATAATTAATGTAAAATAAATACAAAATTAAGAGAAAAATTAACATTCAGAATTTAAGAAAAATTGAAATTTATAATTGATGACAATCTAAGAAAAAAATAAAGTAGAGTAATTGTACTCCTAAATTATGTAGCATTTTTTGTAACAAATAAAAATGAGAGAAAATTATAATTTCAACACAAATGATAATAGAGGTAGTAACATTATTTAATAAATAACTAAATCCGATGATTGATATTAGCTCTAGAAATTCAATAAAAATATATGGACCATAGAATCAGGACACCTACGTACTTAATAAGGAGTAGAGTCATGGTTACATTTTTTTTATTATTATGGTTACACATTAAGTGTCCATTCTCCTCAATTAACATAAGGGTGGGGATGACTTGACAACAAGTTATTTTGATAATTTTGACAATGGACTCTAGAATAAATATAAAAAAACTTTATAGATGTGTCTTTTTTTACTTATATATTGATTACATGTAATTTCATTATCATTTTATAGTCCATCAAAGACTAAAAATTTTATACAATTTGTAATAATTATAATTTGATGGACAATCAAACGATAAATGAAATTTAAATCGCTATCAAACTATAAGTAAAAGAACATATCTATAAAAAATATTTTTAAGTTTTTTTATATTTATTTTAGAGTCTATTATCAAGATTGTCAAAATTGTAATAGGTTTTGTTATGAGGTGAATGAAAAACCGGAGATAAAATTTTGAAATAAAATGATTAGAGAGGCTATGAAAAATATCCAGGTTATGATAATTTTTATAGTTTAAATTTAATGGTCTTGATGAAATCTCAAATGACATTAAATTTGAAATATAATCAATTTATATGTTTAAGAATATATTTATAAAGTTTTCTATTTTTAAGATTTTCTATAAATTTATATAAATTATGTTGTCAAAATTATCAAAATATACACATCCTTATTAAAAAAAATTTAGTCAATTCCAAATTAATTTGGCAGATGAAAATGAAATATATTAGATTGTTAAAGGAAGCATTTACTGTTTTCTTGGTAACTTTAGGATCTCGTTAGCACAATCAGACAAAGCAAACGATTTTCCCCCTTTTTTACTCTCTTTCGTTCCTCTGCCATGTCTGCTTATTTTGGAACTTATACAGTTGCAACTGCGGTGTAAATTATTGATCCGACCCGACGGGTTAATTCGATTTTATCTAATATGATCCGAAAATAAATGGATTAGATATAAGTTTAATTTTTTTGATCTGAATAAAGTCGGGTCGGGTTCCCGATTAATTATGTTTTTTAAAGTATTTTTATGATATACTACTAATTAAAATTTAAATATATATTTATTATATACTTAATAAGATTAATTATAAATTAATTAATATTTAATTACTTAAAATAATTTAAAAATATTTAATAAATATTTAATTATTTTACACGGATCGGGTCGGATTGATCCGTAACCCGGTCGGATCGGATATAGGTCAAGATTTTTTGATCCGAATGTAATCGGATAAGATTCGGAAATAAATAATAATAAAATAATTATGACCCAATCCGAACTCAATCTGACTCGACCCATTAACACCCCTACTTGCACCGAAAATGACCAGTCAAAATGGTTAACTTGTAGTCTGTAAACCCTCCATAACTTATCCAGTCATCGAGAGCACTACTTGCTACTAGAAACAGATATCTTAATTAGGACCTGTTGGTCTGTTTTCATTTTGTGAAAATTTATGAGAATTTTTTAAAATAAAATATGATTGAGGTTTTATTTCTGTCATACCTTCCATCTTTCACTAATTTGTTCAGAAGAATTTGATGAGGCCTAATTATTTCTCCGATGAGTTAAGTTTCTTTTACTAATTTAATAAATTGAATAAATTCATCTATACATTGATATATGCATGTAGCACCAACGAATTTATTTTAATGTTTTCACCTTTCAGTAATAACAGTAAACCCTATAACATACTATCAATATTTAATATCCACTTTTAAAAATAATTTCGTTAGAACTCAATAAGTGATTTCATTAATATTATACTAACAATGACCAAAAATAAAATTTTACCAACATATTAAAAAACTGATTTTCCCCAATTATTTGTCAATGTTTTGATTTAGCTAGTTCCATGTTTTGGGGTGGTTAATATTTCAAAAAATGTATACAAAACTGTTTCTTTTGTGTTACTTGCATTTTCTGTAGATTATTATTTTTCTTAATAAAATTCTTTAACCTTTTTTATCATTTACTTATGTTTATTATAATTTCACAAAGTTATTTCAAATATTTTTTTGAAGAAAACAGTATTTTCGCTAATAATATCAGTAAATATTAATGAGAAAATCAGTAATGATATCAAGCATCTGGAAAAAATATATATAGTTTTTTTCTCACAATGTGATCAAACAGTTTTTTTACATATTTTTATAATTATTCATATATATTATCGATCGTGAACTGATTTGTATGTTTTTTATGATCGCGATATCCCATTCTGCTTAATTTTATGACTACAAAACATACATTTAGCTAAAGCTTTAAAGAGATTAGAACGTGTTGTTCAGAACCGATAGTCAATAACATCGTTGCTACTGTTAAGAAATATTATTGCACTCGAAGAGAACATTAATATTTTAAAAGAATCGAGTGTCAGAAAAACCTCCAACCTAGTGAATTGCTAACAGGTACCGCGGGTAGGGCGGGCACGGGCACGGACGGGTAGGATGGGTACGGGTAGATGTTTTTTTTTTAAAACCGTATCCTATCCGTTTCATACCCGTGCCCGTCTCGGGTACACGGGTACCACAGGTACGGGTACGAGTACGATGGGTACTGGGGCACGGGTATGGATTTTTTTTTTTTGTTGTTTTTGTTTTACAAATATATTTTTTATTTTGCAATGTCATAAAATATGAATAATATATTTTCGGCTAAGTACAAATCTAAACGTTAATTTTAAAAGAATAATATATTTTCTAAAAGTTCATTTATTTTAAGTGGTTAAATAAAATATAAAAAAAATATTTTAAATCAATTAATTTAAAACAGTAAAATATAAATAAAAAATATTAAATCAATTACTTTAAAATAATTTTGAATGTGAACCGCGGGTTTACGGGCACGGTAGTGATTTGATGTGAACCGGGGGGAATTTTTTTGAATTTAAATTTAACGGGTTCACGGGTACGGATACGGGCGGGTATACGGATACGGGCGGGTACACGGGTACGGATACGGGGCGGGTATACGGATACGGGCGGGTACACGGGTACGGGGGCGGGTACACGGGCGGCAGGTAAATGGGTACGAATACAATGAGTTTTTTCAAAAAAAATAGTGACCGGTCCTTTTCAAACCCGTACCCGTTTTCTACCTATACCCGGACACGAGTACCCCGGATAATGGGCACGGATTTACGGGTACGGATTATACCCGCCGGATTTTAGCAAACCACTACTCCAACCTACACAATCAAAGAAAAAGAAGTTAGACAAAATTAGTTGGAAAGCGAGTTTAAACCAAAATATGAAAAAAATAGTTGGAAGGCGAGGTGAAACCAATGCTGCTAATTAATTTTTTTTTTTTTTTTTTTTGAATCTGCCCGTAGGCCCCACACACATCACACTTACATACTAATGAACCCGTAGGCTCTCCAGTATCTTTGCTGGGGATCGAATCCTTTATCCCTTGAGACTGTAATGCCTTAAACCGTCTGCCCTAGACAGCATTGGCGCATAATTAAACTTATGAGTTGTGACCAGTAGGAAAATAGTTTTAAATGGATTAGCTAGGACCATGATTCACATGCCGAGAGGGTCTATGGCGCATCAGAGCAGAAGGAAGAATGGAAGATATTGAAAGGCACACATCACACATGAATACATACATGGTAGTTTTCACTGGTGTCCTTCAGTCCTTGACCTACTTGGAACCTGAAACGGGCTTTCGCCCTAAAAAAAAAAAAGAAAAAGAAAAATTGGAACCTGAAGCCTGACAAGTGACAACTTATGGACATGAAACAATTACGAAATTTCGATCATTAGGCGCGTCAATGGAAGGACTAGACGTCTATTCCGTCTGAAACTGAAAGCCATCTCATATCGTTGATCATTATTTTCTTTAGGAAAATTTGTTAAAATGTCATTATAAATTTTCTAATTTATTAAAATATCATCACAAAACTACCTCTTACTCCAATGGCACTTTAAAATCTATTTAATTATCAAAATATCATTAATCATACACTTTTATTGTTAAAAAATTATAAAATATATAAAATTAGAACTTTATTTTTATATTTTCAATTATATCCTTATATCTTATTCATTTCACTTCGTCACTTTTATACATCTGATTCTCTTCATCACTTGTTTTCCATCAAAATCAGTAAATAAACTTTTTATTACATTGCAATCTTGTTGTCCCACCATTACACCTTGGCCAAAAACCAACTGTCTTTTATAGCAGCCCAAATAATTAGATACTGAAAACACCTACACCAGAGGAGCCAGGCTTCCCATCTCCGAGTTTGTCGTGAAGGATGTCAGATTACTTGGTATGCCACTCAGTCAAGACGAAATGCTACTGCCCACTTCTCCAATATTTAGAAGGAATAATGCCGTCTTTTACCCCTTTGGTCACACTTTACTGGCTTCGGGCAGTTTTTTTTTTTTTGTATATAATAATTATAATAATTATATTATTAATAATAAAAGTGATAAAAATAAAATTTGAAATCTATGAATGCCAGCGCGTCACTGTCAGTGGCGTGGAGCAAATACGTCACTATCAGTGGCGTCTTTGTGTAAAATAGTGTAAACACGCCATTGACAGTGACACGTTTGTTTTTGCTCATCTGATCACAATTTCATTACCGTTGTATCAACATTAATACTGTCACGAAAGACATCACTGACGGTAACGTGTTTACACTGTTTTACACAAAGACGCCACTGACAGTGGCGCATTTGCTCTACGCCACTACCAGTGGCGCGTTTGCTCTACGTCACCAGTGGCGCGTTTGCTCTACGCCACTACCAGTGACGCGTTTTCATTCGTAAA
This sequence comes from Schoenoplectus tabernaemontani, assembly GCA_037127355.1. Classification (NCBI taxonomy): domain Eukaryota; kingdom Viridiplantae; phylum Streptophyta; class Magnoliopsida; order Poales; family Cyperaceae; genus Schoenoplectus; species Schoenoplectus tabernaemontani. The sequence continues at coordinate 10,448,744 of CM073748.1, forward strand.
TTTCAAATTTTACTTTTATCACTTTTATTATTAATAATATAATTATTATAATTATTATATAAAAAAATCTGGTCGTTGGGCTTGTTCTGCTTTTATTGGGACTAGTGCTGTTGTGGACGGGCACCACTTGATTGACCATGAACTTGTTCTTCTTCACTTGTTTTCCGCAGTGCCCAATTTCTTGAGTTGTTCACTTCTTTTTGTCATTTTTTGTAGTAGTGCAATTTTTCTCAAATTCGTTTTTTATGCCAATTTAGGGGCACTACCTCTCATTAATTCAAGCTGCATCTGAGGTGCAAGAACAAGGGGCAGTAGATGATCGAGACACATTTATGCATGGTGTGAGAGATCTCTTAAACATTCATTCCAGTAAGTATTTATTTTCTTTTCAAGTCAAGCCTGCAAGTTTTCCAAACAATAAGAGTTGTTTTAGTTTTGTTGCTTATATTTTATTCATGTTGCTTCTAGGGTTCAGTTTCAGCTTGTTTGGCTTTCCAATTCCAGCATGGTATATGGTTTTGGTTGGGTTGTAATGGTCTAAGTGGGTCTTTGAGAGACGAAGAAAAGAGAGAGGAGGAGGGAGCTTATGTGACATCTTCGTCTGTGTGAACTTGGAGTTCAAAGATCATGAGCGCTGTCAGAGATTTACTGGGATCACATTTCTCTTGTTCAGTTTTGTTGAAGAAAATAAAAGGCAGAATCAAGGGTATTTTGGTCTTTATTAAAAATAAGTTAATTTTAATTAATTTATACAGTATTGATGGTATTTTGATAATTATATAGGTTTTAGAGTGACAATATAACAAGAGTTAGTTTTGAAATGATATTTTAACAAATTAGAAATTTTATGGTGGTATTTAACAAATTTCTCTTTTCTTTAATGTTTACTTTCGGATAAAATTCTTGCTTTGAATAGATTCGCTTCATATCACGAGATAGCGTCAGAGGCAGCGATCAAAATTCAGAACTCCGGAGAGAGTGAGAGACTGAATAGACTGGCGCGCTGCAACGGTTGGGTATCGGCAAAATTGGAGGAATGTTCTTTCCTTTTCTCTTTGACTGAGCTCTCTCCAAATTCGCTGTGGCTGGCACTGAAGCCACTTGTAGTTGTTGCGGCCAGTTGTAGGGCTGTCAACGAATTCCGTTTCTACCGTGTTTCGTTTCGTTTTGTGGTAACGAAACGGTTAATGGAATAAATTTTTGTTTCATTTATTAAACGAAACGGTTAACAAAATTGATTTTATTTCGCGCAAAAAAAAAACGATATTTTTCATTTCGTTAAGAGTATTTCAGTGTAAAATATACAAAATTTTGTGTTTCGTTCCATTTCATGATAAATGAAACAGTTAACGAAATAATTTTATGTTTCATTTATTAAACAAAACTGTTTTATATTTCGTTTATTAAATGAAACGATTGACGAAACTGTACTGTTTCGTCACCGTTTTAACCGTTTGACACCTAGCCAGTTGAGCGGAACGTGCATACAACAATGCACAAGAGACTAAACAACTTCATTAATTTCGCTTCTTAGAAATTAAATAGAATACAAAAAGGAAAAACCAAAGGTTATTTTTTTATACCGTTCTTTCACAATTTCTTTATGAGACGCCACATGAATTGAATGTACGTGCGTGCTTAGTTATCTATTTGCTGGACAATTCAGATTCCAATTTTTTTGCGTCTTTTTTGCCGACTAGACGAAACAAAACCATCAATCTCTGTTTTTCAACTTTTTAAATGTGACTATGTGATGTATTTGGCACTGGAGACATTGCACGATATGAGACGATATACGTGAAGTCCTCTAATGTGTTATAACTAAGAGTCCACTAAAAAAAGATTTAATTAAGAGATATTACTGGCTATAGCCATGGATATGAAAACAGATGGAACCATAACTGTTGGCGAACAGATAAATGTTAGGTTTACCATATTTAGTCATTCCCAATTAATAATTATTATTTCAAAATTTATGTTCATGATATTATTGTATTTCTTGAACAAAAGAAAAAGAGCAAATACGTAAAAGATGAATCGTTGGATCATTAGTCCAGCAATTATACTTATATATACATAATTATGTATTGTATAATGCTAATTATATATTCAATTAAATGTGATCAATACATTTTAGATATTAATGTGTAATGTAGGGTGTGGTCGTTAATGTGTAAAATGTTTATTAGTAATTTTATGATTTAGTGATGAGTTGAATTATATAAAATTATATAAATAATATAATTGCACCCCATAAAACACAACTAATAGGCAATATTTCAGAATTAATTAAAAAACCCAATAAGGAAAATACTGAAAATTAATTAAACCCGTTAAGGATCAAACGAGAGAGATAAGATTATATAAGTATACATTTACTGTCTCTCTCCCTTAGACACTGCAGTTCGCACCCCTCTCTCTAGTGCACTTAACAGAGAGGAAAAAGAGATGTACAGTTTAATTTTCAGTTATCTTAGTGTAAGAATAGTGATTTTTGGATTAGCAGTTGAGAATAGTATGAGTTTAGTGACATTTCAGAAAATATGATAAGAATACTAAGTTTTACCATATCGGGTTAGCAAAATATTATTTGAATAGAACTTAAGAAAAGTTAAGAAAATAGCTAAAATAATTAATTATTTTAATTATTTTATTTAATAATAATATTTATTTAATATTATTTCATACTAATATAATTTTTTTATTATTATTTTCTTTACTTTTATAGAGTATTAATCCGCTAACCTAACGTTTCTTATGGTTTAGCGAATTAACATTGTTCTGCAGATATTTTTTATTTTATTTTTGTGTTTGAATGATTGTTAACCCGAAAATAACATTGTTATTATGAAAATAACGCTATTCCTCACCATCCAAATACAGCCTCATGTCACCACCACCGTTCTTCTTCTGTTCTTCACCTCTTCATCGGATTGCGAAGAGGATTGCTATGATGATTGTGATTTTCTGGATAACCGAATCGTTATCACACTCAAAGGAGACGGTATTCAGGTACAATTCCACATTCAGATTTAGATTTAAAACGGATGGTCCTAGTATCGACGATGGTATTCAGGTACAATTGCGCGTTCAGATTTAGATTCACGCAGATGGTCCTAGCTTCAGATGGAGTTCGTCAGTTCTATCATGATTGCATTTACAACATTTTTGTATTCTCTGTCATATATATGTGAAAAAATTATGTTGTTCCTAAATGGCCTTATTAAGATAAATTAAAGTAGATCAATAACACACCAGTCAAGCAAACGGAATAAAGAAAGTAGAAAAATAAGACACGAGATATGTGATAAAGAAGTTTGGACAAAACGATATCTTATTTCTCTAAGGTGTCACGGCCACTCATTTAGTGTCTTATATTTTCTAACATCTTCTAATAACGACAATAACAAAACTTGTAATATAAAATAAATTGAAATAAATTAGAAATAAAATCCAATTTAAAGACAGATTATATACCAATTAATTTTAGAGGGGTCAATGGATTGAGTCTAAATGGATTCAGATCAGGTCATCATAATTTTATTATTTTTAACTCGATCCAATCCGTTTAAAATGGGATCAACTTTTATTTGATATGACCCGATACAAATAATTAAGTATGTATTAACTATTTTTATATAATCTTTAAATCATTTAATATTAATTAGTATATAATTAATCTCAATTAATGTATATTGACACGCGCTGATCTTTAAAATTTATAAACCCTATAATATTTTGGTTTGTTCACAAGCGCACGATTTATGTTCAGTATAGTATGAGTGTCAAACCACAGGGACGGTGAAAATTACTGGACTCGACTACTTCGGTTTCTAAAGGTACAAAAATAACTTTTTATATTTTTATAAGCAAATATAAAGCAGAAAATATTTTTGTGGGGTTTTTTTGTATCAATTAAATAATGTTCTTAAGGTTTAGTTCATTTTCTATTTGGATCTGGTTTATACAATCTGTATGCTCTCACATAAGGTCCGTAGAATACATATGAGTTATAACTACCAATCAAATGTCACTTCTTCGTTGGTTGTGCGAATCATAAATGAATAGTATCTAAATAATAAATCTCAGCTCTTGTATGTTATTTTATTTGTTTTGTTGGTGATCAGTTCAGGGTTTCAAAATTCACATAACCTCAACTCTTGCATGTTGATTTAGATCTCTTAGTTTGAGTGCTGGTTTTCTGTAGGCATGCTCGATCATTCGATCTAAGCAAGGTTGAACATCCCAGACACAACCTGATTTACACTTTCGAGTCTCAGATCTACTTATTGTACTTATAATGACTTTGAAAAACTACTTAAATCTTAGATGGTCAAACTTAAAGCCCAGCCTCAGCTCGGGATCTATCCTAGCAGTTCATCAGCAATCAAGCAAGTATGAAAATACTATTTGGCACAAGCAAAACACAACCATAGAATAAATAAAATCTCTAATTAAAAAATCATAATCCAAATTTTAACATCTCTAATCCTCAAAAACTAAAAATTTAGCCGCTCATGACATAGACAAAAGAAACAACAAAGATAAAGAAAGAAAGTACGAAGAACATGATACAAAAACAACAAGACTACAGTCAACAAAATAAACCAAACTCTCTGAATTGTGTTGAGAATGGAGATGACATCTAGGACTTGAGGTGGAGGTGAACGGGAGGTGGAAGAAGCTCCCTGGGTCTGCTGAGAGCGCCTTAAGTAAAGGGAGACTCGACCAGATCAGAAGGAAATCATGACATTAACTCGCTGTCTTTTCTATCTCGGTTTTCGAAAAAGCTCCTTACGGGTAAGGTGCATACAGGTCGTAGCCTCTGTACTCCGCCAGCAATTGGGTGTCTTGAGGCTTGTGATGTATATATATTGCTTTCATGTGTGCAGACTTGTGTTTTAGCATCACTTCTTTAGCCCTTTTATGTGAATTTCCTTGAAATACAAAACTGACTAAGGCATAATTAAATCTAATAAAATAAAACATGAGATTGAAAATTTAATCTTGATTTAGACACAATTAGGGGTCAAAATGTATATATGAATGAATGACATCATATATATAAGATTTAATTAACGTTATATAATAACTAAATTCAAAAAGCACAATTAAGTGTGTCAGGTTACCCAATCTGACTCGTGAGTGATCAAAAAATCTTAACTCATATCAAACATAGTATTCTCAAGTCATTTCGGATCAAATTGGGTTGATCCATCGGTTAGATCAAGTTTTAACATCCCTAAATATCATAAAGATTAAAATAGATAATGATGATAATAACTGCTTACACGACTTAAATGAATGGTCACCGGCGGCTTTGAAAAATAAAATCACAGAAGCAGTTATTAGCGAAATTTTGTAGATTTTAGAATTTAGGATGTATTAATTCATAAATTACGTACACAACGTGAAAAATAGCTATTAGAACATCCATATTTCATTGTTAAATTGATTGTCAAATCTCATTTGATAATTATTATTTAAATTTCAGGGATGCAGACAAAATTAGACGATTGTCTAAATTTGACAGTCCATTTGACAAGTCACGTCAGCGGAGAAATAAAAATTAATTACAATAATGTCATTTTGCCAATTTCATTATATTCAGGGATGTCACTCTTAAAAAATATTATCAATTTTATAACGTGATACAAAATTTTATTTTTAACAATAATCACCTATGTGAATGCTCTTACAATGCTATTGGAAAAACATCAGCTTTTGACTTGCGCAACCATTTTAGATATCATTTTAAATACCTTATGGAAGAAATTCATGTCGAAATCTAGCTTTTTCTCATTGTAATTTTTGTTTTAATTTATGCAATTTTTAATGTGATCCTAAATCTTCTGGGATCACCTTTCTGTAAATAATAACTTCTATTAATAAAATTTTAACCAAAAGATAAGGGCTGGACCATATCTTTTACTAAAAAAAAAACCTTATTAAAGACAATCCAATCCAATTTATTTGTTAACATATAAGACAGTAAGAGGTTGTATTTTGAAGAGTAGATATGCAATCAGAACGTTTGAAAAGCTTTCAACCTTATTTCATGCTAAGGAAATACTTTATTCAATAACAAAATTAAAAAAATATTCGTATAAAATAAAAATCAGCAGGTGCTTTTAAAATATTTTAATCGCTATAATAAAAAAAATTAATCACGGGAGCAGTCCAAATCATCATATAAAATTCGGCTCTAGTAATTAAGTTTACGACATTAATGAACTATTCATGGACCAGAGGTGTGCAAACGGATCAGTTTAATTGGTTTTGAACCGAACCGTTAAATTTTGAACTATTTGGTTCGGTTTTTTGGTTTAAAAATTTTGGTTCGGTTGAAAATTTTAGCTAATTCGGTTTTTGTTCTTTAGTTCGAATTTTATTTTTTTGAATTGGATAAACCGAATAAACGAATAGTCCAAAATTTATCAAATAATTTTATTTTACTTGATATAAATAAGAATTATATCAAAAATAATCTGAATATATTTATTTTCTATAAGTTTTATTTAGTCATTTATTTTATCTTTTAAACTATTTGTTTCTTCTATCAATTTTTAGAACGTTTGATATTTGTATTCCTTTTTAAATAATATAATTTCGATTTAACCGAATAAATTAAAAATTAATTCGATTTATTAAGTTGATATTTTTAAAAATTTTATTCGGATATTATATTATTTTGATTTGAACCGAACACCATTTGCACACCCTAACCAGAAGCCAACATAATAGGTTGATGATGGTCATGATATTAATGCTCCTGTCACCTCCATTTCTCGTGAAAAAGGTTGCGCTTTGGTAAACTTTTGAACGGGGGAAGCGTGGAATTGCTACAGCCTACATGTCTAACTGGCATTCAGAGGACCACCGACACAGTGCATAGTTCAACTGACGCTTTTGTGAGGCAAATCGTTCGCCTATTAAATAGTTTCTCTGTATCCTATTTTGTTTTTTTTTTTCTTTATGCTTCGCACATAAAGAGGTGAAAATTAATGTACTTTAGAAAGGCGAGGATAAATCAATGCAGGTTGTAATAATTTTTCTAATCATTGTAGCTGGCATGCTGCGCGTGTACTCAGAATTAATCTGTGTGCGTTAATTTTAAGTGCATTGTCTGAATCTAAGAACCTAGGATTCTGTCCAAAGTAACAGCATGAACAAAGGCCCACGCAGTGATCATAATTTTGAAAAGCATTTGAAAAAGTTTAATTTGGGAGGAGAATAGCGGAAACGATGAATTATTCTCTTGCATTATTTGACCGGAAAGAAAGTCAGATTCTTTTACTTGATTTTCTTGATCATAAAAGCTGGAGTATCTTTTTGTTCTTTTCTGTACGTAAAATTAGAGAGACATAAATATAATGATGAATCACAGGTTGAAGCACTTGCCGCAAGTGATTTTATATTATATAATAAATGTGTGAATATATAAATATGACATATAATCCAATTGGAAGAGTTTATAATTGTTAGATGGTATATCATAAGATATCAGAGTATCAGACTATGAGGAGTCCGGTCAATTGGAAAGCCTGGGTACTGCACTGCACCTGATACTTCTCAGTGAATTAATTATCTGAACTCAGGAAGACAGGAACTATAAACTGATAAAGTATATATTTCCTTAATTTACTAGTATTTTGTCTGTATCAACACGGCCTTGGCGCCTTGCTCTGTTTATCATGTGAGATAAGACTACGTTGCCTCTTGCCTGGGAAAGCTTGGTGGGCCCAGTAACAGGCCTTATCCACGTGTTTGGGCCCAAAGTTAGCAAGTTGCGTTGTAATAGAATGATCAGTTTGCAATAGGCTGGGTTTAATAATTGCCAGCAAAGAATGACAATGGCAGTTGTGTCGTTCTCTCAGTTTGTTCTGCAACTATTTTGGTTGCCATCGCCAACCCAGTCGAATTATTGTTTGGAGCAATATAATTCATAGCTATTCGAGAAGACCAGAAGTAATATTGAATTCTTAATTCTTCCCTTCCCTCTCCTCTTCTACCCCGTCTGGAGCACAGTAAAACCTAACATGAATCAATTTATATAACTCTAGTTTCTCCTCCTTTGATTCTTATTCTAATATACTTTTACTCTTTTTTTTATCAATCCGCTAGCACCCTGTAGATTTATTCTTTCGTTTCCTTTTTCTTTTATCATACAAGGGGATAACTTTTTTAACTAGTTTTGTATTTTTGGTTCTATGCTTTCATCTGGCTAGTTTGCTACAGATTGATTTCAAAAATTATGTATGGCATCATTATTTTCTTTTTAATTCCCTTAACATTTGAAATTTATTGTTTAAACATATTCCCAAATTTAAATAAACTATTTTTGAAGAGCTTGAAAAAAAAATTAAATGGATAGATTCATATATGTAAGTTAGGATTATTTCGTAGGGCGGATAATTATGGTGTTTCCTGGTATTTAAGTAAGGTCAGTGAATTGACAAACATGTTTGTCTACATGTGTCAGCATGCGATATATTCATGTGTCAAATATGTTATGTTCTTAAATGTAGGTGTTCATTTTCTGAATAGTTTTGATACGATTAAACACGCATATCTACCACATCAAATACGAACACACACATGTAGTGCATAAAGAACATCTAACACTTTATGATTTTCCTATTTTTTTTTTTTCAAATTTTATCATATTTTCTTGATTATTCTAATTTTTTTCTTACATTTTTAATTTTTTTAATTTATATGCATTGCACAAATGTCGATACATGACAAACACATATAAACATGGACACATCTTGTACAACATGTTACACATATTATGTATTTTAAACGTGTGTTTTCAGATTTTTAAAATTTTAACATGTTAAAATACGTACGTCTAAATACGCAAACATGTGTTGAACACGTTGACACGTGACACACATAACACATACCACACTCATAATATCAATTCAATAAACAAGGTGCCATCGTTTCATTGATTATTGTATTTTCCAACTAATATTCTTGACTACAGTCTACAGCTCATCGTCATAGTCGATTAAATAAAAATAATTAAAGTAATAACAGGCCCAGCAAAACTAAATAAACGGCATACGATACGGCCCGAAGAAAGTTTGCTTTCATAGAAGGTTAGCTAGCCATCGCCCATCGGGCTCCTGCACCGGACAGACAGTCAGAACCTGTGTCCGTTCTCCTCTCAACGAAACACACTTTTGGGTTTTGGCAACTCCAAATCTCTCTTCGATCACCAATCAACCACAACCACAACCACCTTTGCGGCTTTGCCTTTGAAGAGCCGAATCAGCCATCGGTCAAGAAAATATCAAATCTGAAGAAAATAAGTCGCTCACGATTCACGAAACAACTGGAAGGAAGAATCGGCGTGACTCGACAACTAGTTGGGTCCGATCGTGTGTTGTCGATAGATAAATTTTCAAACCGTGGCAGCAACAATGGTTTATTTGCTTGAAATGGCCGAAAAGTTCTAGTTTAAAGGTTAGGTACTTCTCGAACAATAGAAGGTCTGGACCCCACCGGTACTGATTGTTCGGTCTCTTTTTGTCGTGATTTCAAATAACCAATCTTTAAAAGATATGCCGTGGATTGTATAGAGATTGGCTGGTTTTAGAGAAGTATTTCATGGATTACATAGGAAGACTGAGACCACTGGTTTTTATGAACTAGTTAGATTTTAATACCGTTTGTTGTGTTTTGTTCATTCATAAAATTATGTTTCTACATTTTAGCATCTCATTCCTTCAGTCTAATTTATCATCCAGTCAGATAAAAGAGAAAAAATAATGCTGTGGCCAGCAAAAAAGACATTATAAAGTAAAGCAGAAGATGGCTTCAAAAGCTGATCAAACCTCTACAACATCATCAAAGGTCTTTATGTTGAGAGCAAAATCTGGATTTGTCATACCAAAAAATAAGCTCTCTGGTTCTCTTGTTCCTGCATCTAAAGCCAATGCGAAAAATGGAAATAACAGTGCCGCCAAGGAAAGCTCGAAACAATCTCAGCAAAAGACAAAATTTAGTTCCCGTTTTGCTCCTGATGCTTCTGTCAGAAAAAGGACAGCTTTTGCTTATCAGGTATTTTTAAATGCTATTCTTGTATTGGTTGTATCTAATTAATGATGGGGTTTTTAGAACAAAGCGTGGATGATGATGTTTACCTTTTATGTTAGTTAATACATATGTGGACAACTTTCCCTTTTACTTCTAAGACAGCTTGTATAACTGTATTTACTGGTACTTGTGTGGATGTCAAGAGAAATTACAACAAATATCTAGACTAGAAATTGACCACATAAAAAGTTCAGAACAAGTAGTAGCATGGTGCTTGTTTAGGTTGGTACTTGTGAGTATTTCCATTTTTAAGATTTTTTTTGTATTTATTTAGAGATCCATTGTCAAGGTTGTCAAAATAACCCATTGTCAATGGATCCCCACTCTTACATAAAAGAAGTGACACAATTTTCTTTTTAGTTTTCAGTAGAGGCAGTAATCTGATCCGATCTGTTTTTTTTTTTAAATCAAACTAATCTAATTTGATCTGACTCGATTCAAAATCAAATAATTTACAATCCAATCAAAACTAATTTAAAATTAAAAAAATATAAATTGACCCAACCTGACTCAATTTGTTCCTGAAAATCGAACTGATACATCCTAATCCGAATCCAACCCCACCTATCACATCCGATTGTGACCTCTGGTTTTCAGTTACTGACTTGACTCACTGGTTGGGGTACTTTTCATATGGCAGTCATTTGAACTTCTGAGCCAACAAACAATATGTTGTTTCTTAGACTTTGAAGTTAACAGGGTCGTAATCATCACTGTTTCATTTTGCATTGGAAAACATATTTTGGGCAAATATTCCAAAGTATCTGGTCGAATCGTTGACAGATTGACTGTTGTTGATGTAAAACTAATAAAGCAGGCTAATAGATTGGGTATTTTTCTGGTCTTTCCACATACTGGTTGGCAGATTGGACCTGGCCTTATCGTTTGAAATAATAGAAAACTCCACTCACCCTGCCCCAAAATTGCCCATTGAACATTTTATACTAATAATAGTGAAATCTGAATCAGCCTAAATGGTTTCATATTGTAAATTGAAGAGGTCAGATCCAACAGGTACTTAATAACTAGCCATAATTTATAATATCACAATGTTGATCTGCTGAGTTCAGATTGACTCTTGGGGCAAATAGCATGATGACCCAAACAGGATTGAAGTTTCGGTTGAATCTGTGTTGACAATGGGTCAGATTCAACTGATATATTTTTAAGCGGAGCGCTGGAAAAACCTGAACAGAACCATCAATTCCTTTGTTGCTTCACGTGCTAGCTTAAGAACAATCGAATTATGCCCAAGTTGTCCAAATACTGGATCAATCCAGTGCAATAATTTGATGGTCAGCTTTATGTTTTATCGTACCTTGGGAAACAGGAAAGCAATGTGAATATTTACCTTATGGTTTCTCACATTAGTAGAGTTCCATTTCCAGGTGGTTACTAAGTGATAATTAAATGCATGAGCAGACTCGATTGGATCAAATCAGCAAGCGGCTGAAGACATCTGGAGAGTATGCTGAAGAAGTGTTTGAAGATTATGAGCCTTCTGTTTCATCTATCAAGGTTCCAAGCACTGAGTCTAACAAGAAGCAACTGGATAAAGCGGTAATTGTTTTGTTAATTGACAGATAATTTCTTATGGAAATATACAAAAATGTAAAGGGAGGATGACAAGTAATGTTGTATATTTAACTTGTTCTTATTCTCTCTTCTGAAATTTGTGCAGTATAGAGAACTAATAGATCTTGAAAGACGAGAAATTATCGGTAAGCAACTGCTAACAAAAGAATTTTCCATTCCGATATCTTTCTGAATGTTATAATATAGACATGAATTTTAATAACAAACTGTTTTTTGTAGGTGAGCTACTGAAACTGAATCCCAGCTATAAGGCTCCCCCAGACTACAAGCCATTGCTAAAAGAGGCCAGAATTCCTGTTCCTGTATGTAACTGTTCTTCTTTTTCTGAGTTTTACTCTATGCACCACCATCCTGGCTGCTAAATTATATTTCTTGTTATTTTTTGGTTTTGCAGACAAAAGAATATTCTGGATATAATATTATCAGGATGCTTTTAGATGCAGAAAACAATATGCAGAAAAGGCTACAAGACGTATGATCTCTTTACCACCTTATAATAAGTTTTTGGCATTCCTCAAAGTTCTACTTCAATCTTCTAATCTTTTCAATTTTCTCCTTCAGGAAATAGGAGCGAGAATACGAGTTCAGGGAACAAAGAAAGGAACTGGAGAGAAGGTAAATGTTGACTGTAGAAACTAATACTATTTGTTACTTTCTCACTTTTGGAGAAGCCTTCCTTGTTGCTTACATTTCTGGTTTGATCTGTGCAGCGTGAAATCACTCAAGCAGACATAAATGAAGCCCAAACTTCTTATGAAGATATCTTCATTGATGTCATTGCTGACACTTATGATAAAGTTGATGCTGCTGTTGTACTTCTTGAGCCACTTCTCACTTCGGTATTGCAGCTAATGCTCCTCTCCCCCTTTTACTTGCAAATAAATTGAAGGGCAGTTTGTTTAACAACTGAAAGTAGCAAGACCAAAGCATTCACACAGATTATCAACATTGCCTTCGGTGATCTAATATGTCATTAAAATTATTACAATTTTGCTTGATGTTGCATGGATTTGGTACATACACAACCTTAGAAAATGATAAAATAGTCCTTTTATTTTATTTTTTTGTATTTTTTATAAAAAAAATTTGCAAATTATATTGCTGGATTGGTTAGTTTTTTCAATGCAAGTTTCAGTCAGCAAACAGTAAAGCTAATGAAATCCAATAAAATTTAAGTTTGTTTAATTGTTTCTGGATAAAGACAAACTCTTAATTTGTTAACGTGATGTATTAAGAGTAATTTGTGATTAACGGCTTTTTTGTTATTGTTGTTGTATGTATTAAGAGAACCTGATTTGAACAAGTGCTGGTTTTGTCCTTTGTCATGGGACAAATAGACAGAGAACACGCTCATCTCTTTGTGCATGGTTTATCCTGCTTATAGGCAAACATTAAAAAAAAAGGTGTTCTGTGAAACTACACCCCTCTAGATTTCATGTGCATGCCAATACATGTATCCCGGGCTTAGCTGTGCCAGGTGTTATGTAGATACAGCAGTCTGTTTCTGGTGGCAGCACAGTTTTGCTGCTTGAGTATTTTTTTCCCCTTTGGACACCATTCTCATAAGTTAATATATTAACTGTGATATCTTCTGTGCAGGCTGCTTCAGTTCCTGCAGCTTCAAATCCCGTTTCTTCTGCTGCACTAGCTGTGGTAGCAACTCCTCTCACTAATATTTCTCAGTTCTCACCTAACACTTCCCCTTGCTTGCCTCCAAGGGCCCCACCAGGCCCCCTTAACTCTACTTCAGTTCCTTCATCATCGGCGCAGACCCTTCTAACCAACTCGTCATTCCAATACCCTTCTTATACTGGACAATCTCGTCCAGTAAGACCTAATCCAGTCTTTATGCCTCTTTCTCCTGCTGGACCTGGTCCACATAGACCTCTCGAATCACCACCTTTGAGGCATTCTCCGGTCCCCTTTCCACATGTTAGTTCTAACTCAACCCCAGGAGCTCCATACCATGCACAGATGCGGGGGCCACCAGCTCAACCCGAAGTCATGCACGGTGCACCACCTCCATCCCTGGGCCCATTTCCACCCCGTGCACATGTGTCCCCATACAATCCTATGCAAGCACCTAGAATGGCAACACCACTTGCTACATCAAATTACCCTGCAGTAAGACCACCTCGGCCCACTTCTGGTGACTTCTCATATCATCCACAAGAGCAATTTCCTCATCAGAATCCTGGAAATCAATTTGGTTACCAAAGAGCTCCACATGGATATGATCAGCCACTGCCGAGGCATCATGGTTTTCAATACCCAAAACCACAAAGAGCACAAATGGATCCATATGGCTACTTTTGGGCACCTCGACCAGATCAAATGTTGCATAATTACGATTATGACCGTAATTATGACCGACCCAATGGTCAACGCAATGTCCCAAACCGGGCATATGGAGCTCCATCAGGTCCCAGAGGGAGCCAGTATTATGACCCCCCTTTTAAGCCCTCGTATAGGGGCCCAGTTAGGCCGAGAAAAGAGAGGAAGGGAGAGGCAGATCCAGAGTATGAAGATCTTATGGCATCTGTCGGTGTGAGGTAAACTGAAGAGGGTAGATGTTGTCAGTCCATTTCAAGATTTTGAAATTGAACTCGTTATGTGGTGAAGATGAGGTAGGATATTGCTGAATTTGTCTGACGGACGGTATTTTTAATAGTCCAATATTTTTGTTTAACCATTAATGTAATATGCTTTTATGTTTAAACCACTCATTTGGTCTATTGGGGTCAGTAGTATAAAGCACAAGCACTCCAGATTTTATTTTGCCTGAAAATGATTCTGATATGAATGTTCAACAGTATTTATTTTGGTACTCGTTCGTTTTAGCTACGTAGGAGGTTTAGGCCCGTGAAATTGAATGGAACTCACTAGTATTGTCAATTAATGCAAATTTACAAATCAATCTTGTGGTGTTAAATCCAGAGCTAGTAAGTTCATTTTTGTAATCATCTTCCTTGCGATTCATTATCGTTGATCTGTACTATAAGATCCTAAATGGATGGCTTCGACCAGATGCAATGGTGAAAGATAGTTTTATATCGACCCATGGCCACGGGTTACCACTAACCCATTGCCACCCGTCCATAGTCCATACCGCCCCTTTAATAAAGAAACAGTTTCTACTAGACTAGAAGCTCTGTTTAATATGACGATGACAGCACCGGCCAATAGATGATGTCCCCACAAATTTGGATGTATCATAATACAATAAAAAAAAAAGATATCTGGTGTTCTAGTGCACAAGTGTGACACAGAAATGAGGTCACAAAGGTAAATTCAAATTATCTTGGCAAGCAGTTTTTCACCGGTCACCATCGTTTCAGACGATGGTGCTATACTGCTATTCGTCATTTAAACACATAATGGAATTTTATACTAAGAAAATGGATTGAACATGTTTCAAGTAAATGAAATACTAATTTACTTTTGATGATCATTCTTAAACTTCTCAATGAACCTAGTTCACAACGTACTTTTTGCTGGTTAATGAATTACAAAACTACAGTTTATAATTGATTCTTTACCTTCTGAGTGGAATATAGCTGAGTTTTTGATAAATGTTTCAGTGATGTTATAGTTTGTTCAAAGCTGACACCATTACCAATTTATGGTACCTCCGCCACTGACCGTTAAATATGTATTAATGGAATTAATATAATCCAATTAAAGCTGACAGACATTTTTTTATATCCAAACTTAAAGTATACAAATATATATATTTAATATAATCAAATTTATTAATATAATAAAGGAGCATTCCTACAAAAAATGATGATCATATCGAATAAATAATATAAGTATAATAGCAAAAAGCAAATTAAGTTTACCGGATTTACGAGACCATTTTCACACCCAAAAGTCGTGGGCTAGTAAGCTCAGAGTAAAATGTGGTCAAAAGAAACTCTTGCCACTCTTTGAATATAAAGCATGATATTTATTTTTATTGGCACTTTGAAAAAAAATATTTTAAATTTAATTACAGTTCCAAAAAAAAATATTATATTATATTTTAAAAATGACCAAACTAATTTTTAATCTAGTGACAAAAATAATACTTAGTTGTACATTCCAAATCCAAATAAAATGTCACATAGGTGATGTTCAGTAGCTACCTTTCTCAATGGAATAGAGGGGAAATTTCACTCAATGGAAAATATAACAGGTTTGGTGTTCAGCCACTCCATTTTCCAACTGGGTTGGGTTTAGGTTCATTTGCTCAAAGCAAGTACATCAACTCTAATATTATTTCTTGGGTAAAAACAATTCAATCTGAAAATTTCCCCAAAAGTGTTGGGAACGCAGCAGTTGGAGAGAAAATTCATTTCTATTGGATTCAATTTCCCACATTTTTATCAATCAAGCAGACATTTAAAGTTGAATAATTTACTCATCTTTTATGATCGCATTGTAAAATTTTGATCTATTTTGTGATATTCCTCTGCCTTTGTTTCTTATTGGCGCATTAGATCTCCACTGAAATATCTCTGGTGGTAAGCTGGTAATTAATGACCCGGACAGTGATTTTGGGCACTTCAATTCCATTTTCATTCCCTGGTACTTTTGTTACAGCTTTTAGTCGACATGAAGTGCAATACCAATAGTGGAAAGCAAAACTATATGGCTGATGTCATAACACCAAATTATTTCGGTAACGACAAACAAATGATCCTTCCAAAAGTAGAATCCTAAACATATTTGCTTGTAGTACACCCTCCCTCTACCGGATCTCGTCAGCTCCGACTGCGAAGAGAAAAAGTAAAATTAAAAAAAAAATCACAACGATGACTTCAGAGTATCCATCGGAGAATGGCGTAGACGACGACGACGAGAGGGAAGAACAAGACGATGGCGAGGAAGAGGAAGAAGCAGAGGAGGCGGAGGTGGGAGGTGAGGAGGATGGAGAAGAACCGCGATTGAAATATCAAAGGATGGGAGGAAGCTTGCCTTCGGTCCTGTCTAACGACATGGCGTCGGCAATTGCCGTGGCAGAGCGCATGATTGCCTTAGGGACTCATGATGGGACTGTGCACATCCTTGATTTCCAGGGAAATCAGGTACCGCTATTGAATTTCGATTCTTTTGATATAATTTGATAGATATATGTTGTTTGAATAAGTTTCCTGAGAACTGTGATGTCTGAGTTCTTGATAGAGTGCTGAGAACGAGTGAGACTGTAACACTCTTGAGTGTAATTCAAGAGTGATTACTGATCAATTTCGAAGGTTAATTGGCTATCGAACTAAAGCTTTGTTATTTTTTGATGAGATTTTGCTAATTGGTAAAGCGAAAACCCTAGTTGGACTGAGTATTGAAATTGGGATGAAACACTTAATGAATATAGAGACAGATGCATATTACGGAATGTTAGTTCCCTTACAGAGATTGAGCAGACCTTGAGTGCTGTTTGGGTACGCCTACAGTTGATTAGTAATTGATTATATCTGTATTTTGAGGCTTCCTTTCTGGCCTAGCAGCCAAATGATTGCTTCAAAGATTACTTATTCTGTTTTTTTGGGGGGAATTTCTCTCAGCTTCGATCCTTTGTCCACTTAACCACCGTGACTTATCTTAATTGCTGATCCAGAGATGAGAGATATTCCTTGTTTTTGGTACATTTTCAAAAACATGCAAGCTTGGTAATCATATACTTGTACTTATGTATATATAGCCCTGATCCCTATTTTACAATCAAGTACCCAGTGTACGAGTACTTTCATGTACATGTACCCATAAATCCTTGTAGCAGTCAATAATAACTCTACAAGTATTTTCTCGCGTACATTCAACATTCATAAGAAACAAGGGAAGCAATATTTCTTTTATTGTTTGCCATCACTTTCAGGTAAAAGAAATTGCAGCTCATACAGCTACTGTCAATGACCTTAGTTTCGATGGAGATGGTGAATTTATCGGTAGCTGCTCAGATGATGGATCGTTGGTAATAAACAGCCTATTCACTGATGAAAAGTTGAAGTTTGAGTATCACCGTCCCATGAAAACTGTAGCCTTAGATCCTGATTATTCACGTAAAACATCAAGAAGATTTGTTGCTGGCGGATTGGCTGGTCAACTCTTTTTGAACATAAAGAATTGGCTTGGATATAGTAAACAGGTTTGTCTTTGTCCTATGAGAAAATTTGAAAGAGAAAAAGAAAAGACTCTGTTTCAATGATATTTCAAGCCAATTGCTGAGTATTTATTTATTTTACCTGATGATGTAATTTGGGCCCTGGAGATTTGATTTGGTAGGATTTTGAATTTTGTGTGAGTTTTGCGGAGCAGTACTTAATGTCAGTGTAAACTCTGCAAACTTTTGTATTTCCTTTCCTTGGGGGGGGGGGGGGTGAGCAATTAACACAAACAGGTAGGTTTGTTTTACTAGAAGTGCATGTACCACTCTCAAGCTTAAAACTTGTCATGTGATCAAATTTCATATTAAAAGATTTACCATGTGCTTGTGTGTTTCCCTTTTGATGATGAAATATACAATTCAGCAATTCTATGCATTTTTGTATGGATGCTGCAATCCTGAACTTCTCTGTGCTTTCTATTTTGTAGGATTTGAAAAACTATATTTCTTCACAAGATGAATAACTAGTAACTTTGGGATCCAAGGGTTTGAATCATTTACTTCTGATATTTGCCATTGAAATTTAGTATATTGACAAATTCACAGGTTCTTCATGATGGAGAAGGTCCAATTCATTCAGTCAAGTGGAGAACAAGTCTAATTGCTTGGGCTAATGAAACAGGTGTTAAGATCTATGATATGGTGAACAATCAAAGGATTGCATTTATTCAGAGGCCAAGAGGAAGTCCACGGGCTGAAATTTTAGTTCCTCACTTAGTATGGCAGGTACTGGGAACATGTTATTACCATTTCTGTCTATTGTCACTACTGGCTATTTTGTATCTTTGAAACTTGTAGTAAATAATCTGATAATCCAAAGGTAGGCAAGTCATTAAATAAGTAACATCTTGTTCACTACGAGTCAAATAGTCTTTCGTTCGGTAAGTTTGTTCCACTCCTCTATAGTAAGAAATCCTTCCAAGACTTGCAGATTCAGTCATCCATTCAGCTCTGAAATCAGAGACAAGGATAACTTCATAGAAGCACTGCGACTAGGAGTCAACAAAAGCTTCCATCTCCAAAACTAAACCCAACTAACTCAAGTTTACAATGAAACTTCATATCCAAAGCACATATGCTGTATACTGTCATTTTCTCAGAACTCTGTATTTGTAAATTAACCATTTTTCCCTTCAGATATAAAAGATTGTAAAAAGAACTCATCAAAATTAGATTAGAAATAATACTGTGAAAGACAATTATTTATGTCTTCAAATAACCAATATGCCATGCGGCCTCAAGACAAGGTTAAAATGATCTTCTATTAACATCAAAAGAGAAGGTTACAAAAATTAGTTGGAATTGCTACATGCTTGATTTTGAATTTTGGACCACTTAATGCTTACTGTTTCTGAAAGTAGATTTTCTTTCCTTCATTAATTGATTGTAGGATGACACTCTCTTAGTCATTGGCTGGGGAACAAGTATCAAGATTGCAGCAATTAGGGGAAATCAACAAAACGGGCCTAATGGTTTGAAAATGAATATCATGATGTCTAATGTGAAGTATGTTGATATTGTGGCCTCTTTCCAAACTAGCTACCACATTTCTGGAGTTGCTCCTTATGGTGATGCATTGGTAGTGCTAGCGTATATCCCTGATTTTGGCATTACTGTACCATCACGACAGGTAAAATGAACACACCATTTTCATTCTCTCGACATATGAATTTGCGCTCAAATCTCAACGCTTGATAGTGTGATGATCATATATGCCACTAAATGTGTACAACTTCTGTAGCCTTCCCCACCAAGCTCATTTTGAAATAAAATCGAGCAATACAGTTTCCAGCTGAATGTTTGTGTGAACATCTAAAAAAGAACTTGTAGTACTATTTCCGATTACTCAACCTGGTGTCGGCTTACTATGTGCTGACATGGAACATATTGGCAATAATTTTCAACTATGGTTAAAATATTGTGGGTAATTGCTTAAGCAACCTACGACTGCCACAACATATACTTCTTATATTTCCAGGGAACCGCACAACGTCCCGAAGTTCGAATTGTGACATGGAAGAATGATGAGGTGACTACAGATGCACTGCCGGTGCATGGCTATGAGCACTACAAAGCCAAGGATTATGCACTTGCACATGCTCCTTTCACAGGTTTGACATTTGTATTTTGTATATTTAATAATAAATATCTGCATCCTTTTTGTCTATTAATTTACCACAATCTATTGATTCAATTCTTTTCCAAATTACATCTGAGAATTTAGTGTTGACTTTTTTATATATTCCACATACAGAGTAAAAAAATGGATGTTTGTTTCTGACTTTCAGTTACCAAGTGCTTGTATTACCTTTTTTCTATTAATTTGTAGGAAGTAGCTTTGCGGGAGGCCAATGGACAGCGGGGGATGAGCCTCTGTACTATATTGTTTCTCCCAAGGATATAGTAATTGCTAGGCCGAGGTCAGTTGTATTGTATTTACAATAACTACCATGCCGCATCAGTTTTTTTTAATTATTTCTGGAGTTGCTGGGCACATTTTTTTTTAATTTACTGTACCTTCCATTCAGTTCTGTTCATGTCAGTCTTATGTGTGTTGGTTGTTAGGTGGTTGTATGCATTAGTGTATGACATGGGTCTTAACAGGGATGGAACTTCATAGGGACAGAGGGTGCTGCAACCCCCCCCCCCCCCCCAAAAAAAAAAAAAAATAAATAAAAAAAAGAAGAAGAAGAAAAGAAAATATGCGTGTTTCTATATATATAGAATTATAGATATATATTAAAAAAACTAAAGATTTCGGGATCAAAGTAATTTTCTTAGAAATTTGATGAATCATGCTATGATCATACTGTAAATTATCAGCCAGCACCTCTCTCGCAGGGGAAAAAACTCGATGTGTTGTGCTTCATTAAGGTGAAGATTTCTAAAAAAAAAAAACCCAAAAGAATTAGTTCCATCTCCACCACTGCACCTTAATTTTATGGTGTGCATCTTTTATACAGTACCTCCCAAGCTATTTTTTTGTAATTCTCCCAATAGTACAATGTAAATTTGTGTACTAAGTGGAGTTGATATTTGTACGAAATAGAGATGCTGAAGACCATATTGCTTGGCTTGTTCAGCATGGGTGGCATGAAAAGGCTTTAGCTGCTGTAGAAGCAGGGCAAGGCCGAACTGAACTTCTTGATGAGGTAATACTACAATTTGTTCAAGATCATTAGGCACCTTTCTGGTGATTCAAATTGTAAATATCAAGGGCTTCTAGTTGATTTTGGTTTGTTCATGTTCTTTAATTGAGTACTTCCTCTCATTAGTAGTCTGTCCTAGTATTTTTATCTGGAGACTTGTAAAAAACTTCTATTTTATCAGAAAATTTTACAAAGAAGCCCCGCCATTGTTGAGATTTTGATTGATACCTAAGTTGAAAGTCACTTTCTTTCATGCTTCATTATCTTGAACTTAGGCGTGTGCCTCATTGTGGATTTCGTGTTTTCTTCTTTGATTAAGGTAGACCAAAGACTAACCGATCAGTGTGGAGCCAACCCATTCATCCGAGGCTCTCATTTTCAGACAAATTGAGCAGTCCAAGTTTCGCTCATTTGTCAAAGTATCTAAATCGGTAGGAAGCTCTGGGGGGACGGCCTTTTGAACTTTGGACAATGCCTTCTCTGCTTTCGCCAATTTTACCTTTGCCTGATAAGATCAGAGCGTACATTGTAATAACTAAAAAAGTTTAAGCAAAAAATTGGTAGTGTTTATACTGTAGAGTAACATAACAATTGGAAGCAAAAAAAGGCCGAGAATGAAATAGCTCTCTACTTGAGATTGTAGTTTATAATACTTATTGATTTCTTTTGGCTGTCTATAATTTTCTCATACCTCAATCAATTTGTGAAAATGAAATATGCTGTATGTAGGTGGGAGCAAGGTATCTAGATCGTTTAATAATTGAAAGGAGGTATGCTGAAGCTGCATCAAGGTGCTGTAAATTGCTCCGGGGTTCTGCCTCAGCATGGGAAAGGTTTGTTAATACTTAAGAATTAAGATTTGTACAAAGGACAAGCCCTTGTGTTATCACTGTTTTCTTTTAATGTTGATAGGTGGTTATTTCACTTTGCACATCTCCGCCAGCTTCCAGTGTTGGTTCCATACATCCCTACTGAAAACCCACGTCTCAATGATACCGCTTATGAGGTCATAATCAACTTATTTATTGTTTTTCCTTGTGGCAACCAACTTTTATTAAGTAGATCTTCCTTTAAATTGGTTACTTGTAAGGGTCCTCACGCAAAATATGCTGCTTTTCTGGATAGTGAAATTAGATTTAACCCCAATTATGTTCGATTAGTCTTGTTGTGCAATAATCCTTAGAAAGGACGAAAGAGATCTTCATTTTCTCTCAAACTAAACTGTGCAAATTGAAGCTTATCTGTTTCTTCTGAAGACATTAGAAAAAAAAAAAGAAGAAGAAAAGAAAGAGGACCGAAGTCATATCCAATTTGCTACCTCATTCTTAATGCTCAATAGTGTGCAGTTTTCTTGATCTGTATAAGTAGAAACGAAGCCTGGGTATTGAAAAATGAACCATTAATCTTCAGCTTTGAAGGTCAATTATGTTGTTATTTGATTTCTCTATATAGTTACAGGTTGCTCTTGTTGCTTTAGCCAATAATCCTTCACATCATAAGCTTCTTTTATGGACTGTCAAATCATGGCCTCCTTCTTTATACTCAGCTTTACCTGTTATATTTGCCATTGAACCACAACTTAACACCTCCTCCATGACTGATTCACTAAAGGAGGTAAACTTATGATTATTTGTTTTGGTTAGTTTAAGATGCTCAAAATTAAAGCATAGATTGGTTTGTATTCCCACAATGTCTGTATGGTAAGTGATGTAACATTTATTTGGCACTTCTTTTACATTGTAGGCATTGGCTGAGTTGTACACAATCAATAATCAATATGAGAAGTCATTTTCCATTTATGCTGATGTAAGACTGCTCATCTTTGACATTATAAAATATGGACAAATCATTTAAATGAGTTTTAAGGGTATATTTGAGAATTCTTGAAAGTTACTTTGTTATACATGTGTAATTTATTTTGCAGCTATTGAAGCCTGAAATATTTGACTTCATAGAAAAGCACAACTTACATGATATTGTTCATGAGAAGGTACTTATCAGAAACTACGCCATCTACTTGCATTTTCTATTGGAATTGGTTTGCAGGGGCCATCAGAATGGAAATTACAATAAATAAAATCCAATTAGAATTATGAAATCATCAATAATGTAACAAAATAACAACTTGTGTGTTCTGCCACGAGGAATCTGTACAATTAACAGTAGTGGGGTCCTGGTACTTCTGCTTATATGGGTTTTGACAATCGGCCTATTGCAATGTTCGGCATTTAGTATTAAGGATCTGAACGGGTAATGCAAAATTCTGTTGGGAAAAATCACATTGAAAACTGTGTTATTACAATACTACTTCAGTTGAGAACAGTTTAAAGGAATTATTTGACCGTCATATATATTATGGGGGTAAGAATCTGTTTTGGAAACCTTGGCAAGATTACATAATCACTTTTTCTGGCTTTCAATCTGCTAACATATCCACGTGTTGCTGATCAAGTATACTGGAACATTCACATGCCATATGTGATTGAAATTCTGCTTGAGTTTTGAAATAGTAAATTTCCAAATTATATGATTAAATTAAATGTCAGTATGGTGTCAACATTTAAGTATAGCAACAGTGCTATACACCAGTTCCTGGATTCTCAAAAAGTTCTCCTCTCCTAGGAAGAAAGAAGAATCATTATTGTTCAATAAGCCAGTGTTGCCTGTTTGTTCGTAGGTTGTGGAACTCATGAAGCTGGATGGTAGAAAGACTGTGCAGCTATTGATTCAGCACAAGGATACAATTGCACCATTTCAAATCGTCAAGGAACTTCTGAATTCAACTGACAATGATAGGAGATACTTTCTGCATTTGTACTTGCATTCTTTATTTGAGACTGACATAGATGCAGGAAGAGAATTCCATGATATGCAGGTACATTTCTTGAAATCCTTGTAAATTTACAATTTCTACACCCAAAATTATCTTCATGTTAATTTAAACTGTCAAAATAGAACCCTAAATCAAGGGCAATCCTGTTTTTCAATTTCAAAGGAGTCGGTACATTATTCAAGTTGCTACTGATAGTTTGTTTCCATTGTGGTTATACTTTTTAGTAATAATTTATTTAGATGAAGTTGCAGAAATTACTGTTATCATTCGAAACAAGCAAATACTAATGTACACCTGCAGAGCACAATAACGTCACACCTTCACTTTTTCATTTATGAGTACCAGACATGCATGTTCTTCCTTAATCCTCTTTCTCTACTTCAGAGTTTTCTTTTTTTAAGAAACAAGTAGAGTACGGTATTTCTGATCCTTTGTTACTGTGAGTCTTTGAAGGGGCATATGAGATTCTTTTGTAGTTAGGTTATACATGGTCAGATCTCAAAAACTCTTTTTTCTTTACAAATCCTTTCTTAGTTCCCACCAAAAGATCTTTTTGTTGCTTTTTTATATAGGTGGAGCTTTATGCTGATTTTGAGCCAAGGACGCTGCTTACCTTCCTTCGTACCAGTCAGCACTATAATCTTGATAAGGTTAATTTGATTATTGTCTACAAGCTTACTTTATAGGCAGAAGATGACATATAGTATATACCATATTTTATCCAGGCATATGAGATCCTCTTGAGAAAGGAGCTTGTGAGAGAACAAGTATATTTGTTAGGTAGGATGGGAAATGCCAAAAAAGCCCTCTCTATAATCATTAACAGGTTTGAGGATATTCAAGAGGTTTGTACAAATTACAATTTGTTAGTTCCTTTTTTTCACATGATTACTTACTGTGTAGATGATTAGTAAAGATTGAACGAAGTACTAAGAATTTCAGTTTTTAATTTTCTTTTGAAGGCTGTGGAGTTTGTGACTGAACAGCATGATGATGAGCTGTGGGACGAGTTCATCAAGCAATGCCTTCAGAAGGGTGAAATGGTATTCATATTAAGTCTTTTTGTATTTCTTTCTTCTTTCACAACTTAGTCTTTGTTTCGATCAACTGCTGAGAGGTTATACTGCTTAGGTTGGGATGCTGTTGGAGCACACAGTTGGTAATTTGGATCCTCTGTACATCGTTAATATGGTCCCTGATGGACTGGAGATACCTAGGCAAGGAATTATGATTCAGTATTATAAGATGTTATTTTTCTTCCTTTAATTCCCTAGAGAAGCATAATGCTGGTCTTATGTTGACAGGTTAAGAGGCCGCCTTGTGAAAATAATCACAGATTACCGAACAGAAACATCTCTCAGACAGGGTTGTAATGACATACTGAAGGTACTTTTTTCTGAATAATAATTATGAGTAAATTTTGTTATCACTGTGATATTGTTGTCAATGTTGTTGAATCGTAATTTGTATCGTGAATCGTTGTATTTCGTATCGTATCGTACCGTTAAGATACGCTAAATTTGTCTTAAAAAATAGTAAACTATTAAAATTAGTGAAATTTTTTATTAAAAATTCATTATAATATAACTTTATATTATATTTATATTGTACAATAACATGATGTGCACTATGTGAATGATATATAAACATATAACTCATATAATAAGTCAACTAACAATGATAACTTAAATACTAATGAATAGTACTTTATTATTTGAGCCATCATAGAAATTAAACCACATATAGTATATATAAATTCAACAAAGATAATATTTTTAATTAATATATTAGATAAATTATTTTATTTTTATTCAATATTTTCTCTGGTGTTATTAACTATTTATCATAGATGAAAAATATTTTTAGTTACATCAGTGTGCAATTATTTGTATAGTTATAATAAAGAGTTTAATGATTACGGACTACATCATTAAAAATATATTGGATAAAAAGTCAAATAAAGTATCTCTAATTTCTAACTAAAATGTTGAATAATCAACTCGAAAGATATCTTGTGAGAGCCCTAGACCCATTCTGATTCACCATGAACCATACTAATAGTTTCAATTATTTTTACTAGAAGTTTATGAACCAAATCTATCCACGCACATGATTTTAGATTTCTTTCTTTCTTATCCAATTGCACAATTTTTTTCTATTGTTCGTTTTCTACCTCCATCCGTTTGGTTCTTATTTTTTATCGATCCTGCTCGTTCTCCCTCGCTCGGTGGTGTAGAGTTTGCTATCGAAAGGATGGAGACTATAAAAAAGCTTTTGTGTGTGGGGAAGAAACTGAGTGCGAGAGAGCTGAATTTGATTTTCATTGTTAGCATTTAATAATATAAAATTATGAATCATGAATCGCAATACGAATCGTGAATCGCAAACGATACGTGACGATTCACACGATTCACAACGTCTCCGATATATCTTCACGATTCGTATCGAATCGTGAATCGTATGATTTTAACATCACTGATTGTTGTTATTGTATTGTGGTTTTATTAATGAAAACTGTGTTATAGGCTGATTGTGTCAACCTTCTGGTTAAGTATTTTAACGAGGCAAAGCATGGTATTCAGCTGGGCAGTGACGATGAAGACACCCAAGCTAGCAGAGATGACATTAGTGCCACGTTAGTTGGTGTTCCATTTGACAGGCAGCCTAACACACACCGAACAAACTTAACAAACATGAAATCAAAATCAAGGGGAGGGAGGAGATGTTGTATATGTTTCGAACCTTTTGCACCACAAGGGATATCAGTTGTGACATTTTTTTGTTGTCATGCATACCATGAAGTGTGCCTACAGGCTGGATTAGATAATATTAAAGAGAGTTCAAACAGTGATTCGGGTTTTGATAGTGATGAAGACGAGGGCAAGGCTCAACTGGGGGAACCGTGCATGCGGTGTATTTTATGCACTACGGCTGCTGGTTGAATGGGTGTACGAGCTAGGAGCTGCCTCTTTCTTTTTCCCATTTTTTTAATAGTGAGTACATGAGTGAAATTTGTGTAAAGTTTTGTGTTTTTTTTTTAAGAGAAAGATGAGAATCTAGCTCATAAATTTTATTTTGTGTATATGGCGGTTTAAATTTATGATCTATTTGAAATCATTCTAATTAGCTATAATTTGAGTGGATAAGAAAGAAAATTTTTTTC
Source organism: Schoenoplectus tabernaemontani (assembly GCA_037127355.1). Taxonomy (NCBI): domain Eukaryota; kingdom Viridiplantae; phylum Streptophyta; class Magnoliopsida; order Poales; family Cyperaceae; genus Schoenoplectus; species Schoenoplectus tabernaemontani. The sequence goes on from CM073748.1 coordinate 10,475,737, forward strand.
TATCCACGCACATGATTTTAGTTTATTTACAAATTTTGTTTTGTGTTTTTCTGTGGGAATGTAAGTAGGCCTTGTTAATTCTTTGATGATATTTAAATTTGCTCGTTGTACTTGACTGTAGTTGGTTGTTTCCAAATAATGTTATGTGCATTTGGTATATATGCTGTTGTATAATGGCTCTCACTGAAATTGTATAGAATGATATCCATCATCGGTGCATTTCAGCTAATGAAATAAAATTGAAAGTATTTGTTGTCTTCTTCTGATAATTGTATTTACTAGATCTTCGTTATATTTACAGTGTTCAATTAAACATAGCATAAGCGCCTATATCTAGCACTGATCATACTAGTGCGCGTCTAGCAGTGACCACTTCTATGTAATAACTTGTGTCATAATATGTACATTATAGTTTCTACGAGTGCACGATTTGCTCTCCGATTAATGCACATAAAAAGAAAAATACTATTGAAGTAAAATTTTCTAGCATGAGGGATTCTATTAATTTTTATTAATTTTCGTCATCCCTCGATGCTGGACAGACCTGTTGGTCAAAATTGTAAAATCACATGATTTCACTGTTTTTTGTTTAAATCGAAAATTTATTCTTTTTCTACATTTTTTTCAAATTGTTCAACTTGTTGCACAATTTTTGTATATGTAAGAACGCTCTGGCAAATGTATGGTGAAATTTATCTAAAGAGATAATATAATTTTGAAAAACTAATAATTAGCGTAGAGAGTGTTGAAAATAAGGCGAAAAGAAGAATAAGAGGTAGATGGAGAGCTTGTTTTAGAAAGGGAAAAAAAGAGTAGTGAATTGATGTATTTTTTTGGGTTTTTCCATTATAACTTGTAATTTCAATAAATATTTTGGTGTATTACTTTTATGCATTTCTTTTAAATTTTTTATATCAAGATTCTCTCTCTTTTTCAATCGCCTTTCGATTATAGCAGCCGTGGGTCTTGGGCTTGTTCTGGTTCCCTTGCATCTACTTCGTATGTGTGTAATTATAGTTTGTATGATAGTGTTTTTTTTTGGTTGGCCATATATATCGTGATAAGCGGATCAAAAGCTTTTTTCGCAGATGATGAAAAAAAGCCGACGCTAATCATTTTGCAGATTGAAACATTTTTCCCTGTGGAGAGCACTTTGTGATGAGTTTGGGTGGAAGCAAAAACAAATCGAATTTCTCATTCGCAAACATGAAGAAAATTGACCTCCACGCTTTGTTTGTATGGGCCAGAATGCAAGGTCGAGTCGAGAGTATTTTGCCTCTAGAATAACCAACTCAGCAGTGACCGTGAGAACTGTGTAAACTGTAAACCAATTAGTGCTCGAGTATGAGACAGTAGTAGCAGGCCAACAACTCTTTCCAAGCGTCGTTAATTAGGGGAACAGGAGTACATCAAAATTTTATCGGCTAAAATGTACAAAGAAACAAATTGCAAGTATATACATTACAGACACCCTAATGGTAACACTAACCTCAGAACGAAGAAATTTTCATTTATTAACAAGTACATTCAACTGAATCAAGCAGAAAGAAAATTTATTGCAGTAAAAGACTCAACCTATCTATCTAAAGGTTCTTTTTTGGATCAGGACAGGTCACAATTCCCCACATCCTGCGCACCTCCTCTAAATCCTCACTAAAATGTTTCTCATAATAAATGCTCATCAGATCAGTGCACTTAACACCTGCACGCAGGCCCATGGGAAGTAATGCCGAAAGAAGAGCTCTCTCTGTCTCTCATTGAACCGAGCTGAGCCTCCAACAACTGACATAAAACACATGGGAAGAAACATCTGTTCAAACTCAATCACTTTAAGGGCTGACTCACCTATTAAGTTTGTAGGGAGGCCAAAAAGCACATGCCAAAAATCATGCACCTCACGTGCACGTGTCGCCACATAGGCAAGCTCATCAGTATCCATAAACCTAACTGGGGGTCGATCATCAGGTGAGAAGTTCCTTGAGCCCATAAAGTGTGCATATGCTGCACCAAATGTGTTTTCTGGCATATCCCATGCATGTGAAACTTGAGAATATATGACCCGTGGTTGGTGCAAAAGTACTTCCTGAATCAACAACCAAAAATTGTTGGTTAAGCACAACACATATGACCTTGAAATGCTAATTCAATGGCTACATAAAAATTATAAGAATATACCATCCAGTACCCTAAAGCACAGAAGTGCAACTTTAGTGTGAAAGATATCAGTATGCCTCAATTACAAAAAAAGAATATTAAGCACCATGCTGAAAAATAAATCTATGCCAGCAAAGCATTTTTCCCTAGGCCCAAAGCCCGCAACTTTCTACTGGTCCTTTTTCTGAATAAATGTACGAAGGTTATAGAATTTGCTGTTTTTAGGAAAGTAGGAAAAAACATATAGGTTATGATACTTTCCATTTCTGTTACAGAGAGTGGGATCAAGTAAAGAGATAAAGGGATAAGTCTTATCCCTTGTAAGAGCAGGGATTTGTGCTATCCCCATCATTCCTCAACCAAACATGGTTTCAATCTTGTATGATACTCCAATCTTGAAGGGAAAATACGGAAACAAGATGCTCAAGAGGTCACAGCAGGGGTAGTCCATGGTACGAAACTAAAATCAGAAAGCAGCAGTTATGACAAAAATAGCAACAGACACAGCTGCGCATAAGAGATCAAGAGTACAGGGAACACTAGCAATTTCCTCCAATACGTCTTACCAGCAGTTCGTAAAAGAATAGGCGAAGGATAATATGTCAGGCATACTCTCGGAGCAATTTCTCATTAACTAAAGCAAATTTTGAATTGCTGAATTTCCTATTAAACAGGTTACAAATAAAACTAGGAAACTAAGAGGATAAATGATGACAACATTCAATTATCGATCATAAATAAATGAACTTAAGTGGCACATAGAGTTTTGATCAATGGAACCTCACCCTTCCTTCGGTGCTGCTTTTCATGCGCTGAAGCACACGCTCGAACGCCGGTTTACCAGTGGTCTCTCCCAGGGCTGCTATCAAATCGGCTCTTCTCGGATCCATTAACGCACCGACAGCGGATCCCACCGCAACCGCCGCCCGCTGCCACCCGTTCAGACTGACACGCGCACCGGACATGGTATATTTTGTGAATCTTCAAAGGTTTGGAACTGCTGGAAGGAGAGACGGTGTAAGAGAGGGGAGGGAATCGGTATCCAGACCAGAGAGTTTTGCTGCGGAGCTCACAGCTGTGAGATTATTTCGTTATGATCTGTCCGATTAAAAATCAACGATTATGATTTAATAATAATAAACAGCCCCGACATCAAAATCATATTTAGACTTCACCACAAAGATGTTGTAAACGGGTCGGGTTCAAGCCCGGTTCTCTAATTGGGCTGTAATGGGTTGTGGGCTGATCATTGAGTGGTATCTTGTCTTGGAGAAGGAATCATATCACCTGCGGAGCTGAAAAAGTTCCGCAGGTGCGGTTCTTTTGATCTGAGCGGTCCGATAATTTATCAACGGTTATGATTTAACAGTAATAAACAGCCCCGTGCATCAAAATTCGTGTTTAGACTTCCCCATAGTAGTTGTGATTTCCTCGAGCCGTTGTGATTGGAGAAAGAATACACGAGAAAGATCAAAGATCCACTTTTCAATTAGATAACGCAAAGCGACGCCCTGTCCTCTTTTTCTGGTTTCTTTTTTTACACCCTGATGAGAGTCGGCAAATGGCGCTCACAGTCACAGCAACCTTCCCTCCATTCTCTTCTCTCCTCACTCGTGTGAAACGAGAAATAAGAACCACTGTTCAAGCATCGGCCACGTCAACCACCACAGAGAAGATCGAGCTTAGAGTTTGCGTGAACCGCACTTGCGCCAAGCAAGGTTCAAGGGACTTCCTTTTGACTCTCTCTGCTCTGGCCCCTCCGGGATTGTCTGCGACCTCCTGTGGCTGTCTTGGTCGGTGTGGCGCCGGACCAAACGTGGTGGTGCTTCCGAAAGGGGAATTGGTGGGCCATTGTGGCACTCCGGCTCGTGCAGCTGAGCTTCTGGCATGGGTGTGTGGGCCCAATTTCGACCCTGGCACGAATCTCGAGGCTCTCGGGTTGAGGAAGAGAGCTGAGGTAGCTCTGGAGAAGGGGAATGCAGCCGAGGCTGTAGCTGTGCTCTCACAGGTTGCTTTAATAATTGCTAGATAAGATAACCGCTTGTAATTTTGGTTGTTGTTGAATTTGGTTTGAAATTGTGAGATAATGACAGTTATTTCCTTACTCCATTTTCTAATAAAAACATTTCCATTTGATTTGTGCTTGCAGGCCATTGAGCTTAATCCTTCTGGAGGTTTGCATGTATTGTATAATACAAGGTACATTATCTAAATTCAACTATGTCATTCCCATGTGGTGCTCAATTATCTTAATAAGCATGTTATCACTTCCTTACTTTAATTTCAGGTCTGCTGCAAAGTTGGCTGTGGGAGACAGTGCTGCTGCTCTTTTAGATGCTAAGGAGGCATGTAAAATAGCCCCCAATTTGCCTCAGGTACCAGTAAATTAATCACATTCTATTCAGGAGCAACATATCAATATCACCGGACTGATATTTCTATTTCTGTTGATTTAAAATTTGGCTGTAGGGCTATATTTCTCAAGGGGATGCATTCTTTGCTCTGGAAGAATACAATTCTGCTGAAGAGGCTTACACAACTGCATTGGATCTGGATCCTTCTGTTAGGCGGTCCAGATCGTTCAAGGTTGCTTTTTCCCCATTTTAATGTTAATATATTTCATTGGCACCTTCTTTTTATCCCTGTGCCCTGAACTCTCTCTCGTATACTTATTTGTGCTATAGGTCCGTTTGGCACTAAATAAAATAGCAAAAAATAAAAAATAGGAATATTATTTTATTCCGATGAATTAATTTATCAAATAAATTAGACTAAGTAGAAGAGTGCGGAAGAGTGCTAATCCGGTATATCAAACTAAAAGTGATAAACCGGTTTAGCTTTCATCGGAATAGCGACTATTGTTTGATTATGTTGTATTATATTATTATATTATGATTATAATTTTTTATTATTATATTATTATTATGATTATTATTTATTATTATTATTATATTATTTAATATTATTATATTGAGTGAGGCTATGGAGCTTCGGAAAGCACAAAATCTCTCATGTTTCATGTCCATATCTTGAATTTAAGAGTTTAAACGGCCGATCCAAATCATTAAACATAATTTTCATATTGAAATATATTTGAAGATCAAATTTTATATTTTTTGAATTTTTTTGCTATTTTTTAGATGAGTGAAAAAGTACTAAGTATTGGATGGTGCAAAAATCATTAGATTAGCAAATTTTGTACCCATCTAAAAAATAGCAAAAATTTTAAAAAATATATATATAATTTGATCTTTAAAGATATTTTAATATGAAGATCATGTTCAACGGTTTGGATTGGTTGTTTGGACTTTCAAATTCGAGATACGGACATGAAATATGAGAGATTTTGTACTTCGCGAAACACCATAGTCTCACTCTATTATATTATGATTATGATTATTATTTATTATTATATTATGATTATAAAATTATATTATGATTATGATTATATTATTATATTATTATAATTACTATTATGATTATTATTATCATCATTATGATTATTATTTTATTATATTATTTTATTATGATATATTATTATGATTGTGATTATTTATTATTATGATTATTATTATTATATCTGATTATATTATTTTTATTATTATTTTTATCATCATCATCATTAGTATCATAATTATTTATATTTCAACTATTCTAATTAACAACTATCAAATGATATTTTCGCTCTTCCGAATAATCAAGAATATCACTCTTTTATCACTCTTCTAAAATAACACTATTATATCATTTTTTCAAAGTTATTTTTTAATTTGCCAAACCAACATAGTATAGCGTTAAATGCAAACATGAATAAAATTGAGTATATATGCATTCAAAACACCACCGACAAAAATAATGTGCTTATTATGTCATTCAATTTTTCAATATAATTCTTTAATTTTATATGCCGATCTTTAACAGGCTCGTATTACAAAGCTTCAGGAAAAACTGGTGGCAATAAATTCTTCATCTTGAAATATTTTGTGAAGTTATTATTGTTAACTTCTAGGAGAATTCCTGAAAGCTACGAGTACTCGAGCATTCTGATGTGGATGGGAATCACTTGACATGACAATGGGTTATTTTGATAATTTTGATAATGAATTTTAAAAAATATGAAATTCTTTTTAAAAATAGAAAATACCTTATGAATATATTTTTCTACTTATAGGTTGATGGTGATTTAAATTTTAAGCAATTTCACTACTCGCGGGGGTCGGGGGCCGCGAGTCGGGGGTCGAGGGTCGGGGGGCCACGAGGCGGGGGTCAGGGGTCGGGGGGCCACGAGGCGGGGGTCGGGGGTCGGGGTGCCACGAGGCGGGGGTCGGGGGTCGGGGGTCGGGGGCCACGAGGCGGGGGTCGGGGGCCGCCCTCGCGGGGGTCGTTTGATATTCCATCAAAGACCATCAAAAATTTATATAATTTGCAACAGTTATAATTTGACGTTTTTTGATGGACTATTGAACAATAATAAAATTGTATGAAATTTGAATCACCATCGGTCTATAAGTAGAAGAACATATTCATAAAAAATTTCTATTTTTAATATTTTTTTTATATTTATTTGAAAATTTTATTGTCAAGATCACTATGTCAAATGAATAAATTTCTTCTGATGATCCCTTCCCTTCTAATATATATCATGTCAAATGAATAAATTTCTTCTGATGATACCTAGTCCAACTGCCAATCTATTGTTTTCCCAAGAAGAAAGTAATCTTTAGTCACAGAAAAGTATAATTTTTAATGTATTTGTACTAATTTTTGTGTGTAATTCATGTCTTAATAGTTTCAACATGCAATGATTATAGTATAAACTCATAGAACATATAATTTAAAGTAATTTTATATTTTATTTTTTGATTTTATGTGTAAAAATAAGGCTTTAAATTATGTAAAATTTGAATAAACTGAAATATTATTTTAATGCATTTGTGTTAATTTTTCAGCGTCATTTGTATTATAGTCTTTAGAACACAACGATTATAATATAAATCAATAGAGGACATTATTCAAAATAACTTTGTATTTTGATGATTTTATGTTCTGAAATGAGGCTATAAATGATAGAAAATTTGAATAAATTAATATATATATATATATAATTTTTAATACATTTGTATTAATCTTTGTGCACAATTCATGTCCTACGTCTTGAGGACGCGGCGATTATAATATAAACCCCATAGAATACATTATTTACAATATTTTTTATGTATTTTGGTGATTTTAAATGTAGAACTGAGGCTTCAACTGATACAAAAATTTGAATAAATTATAATGCATTTGTGTTAATCTTTTATTGCCATAAGTATTATGAAGGCTCAAGAACACAATAATTATAATATAAATCTATACTATTTGGATACTCCATATACCTCTTCGAACGCGTATCGGATATTTACCCGATACGGATTCGTGTCCGATATAATTCGGGTGTGTATCCGATATGCCACATGACGTATCAAATTATTTTATTTATTTTGACCTAAGGATTGGGTCTCTGATATTCCTCGATATGCTCCAATACTCTATGCTGTAATCTCTGATACGTTTCACACAACACAACATACCGCACGCGTTGCTGCACATTTAAGCCACAATAGATCCCGCATATGCATTAAGAAATTATAGAAATATCAAAACACAACTGAAATTCGAACCTCAAACCAGCCCATTGACAAGAAAGAGCTTTTCCATGGTGCTAAGGCTCCGAATGTGAAAAGTAGTTTTTTTCTTCATATATATTAACTTACATGTTTGTGGTACTTGTTTATTGGTAGACTCACCTTCTGTTGTACGTCTATACCAACTTGAAAGCTCTATTTTAATCAAATCTTAGCAATTGAGAAGTGTATTTTCCAATATAATGATGATATGATTAGTATGACAACCTACGCTATCAAATTTCGAGGACTTGAGATTGGTTCCAAATTTGTGCATCATTTCTAAAATTAACCCCCAAAATTTTTAGATAAAACCTCCAAAGAAACAATAAAGTATGCAAAATAAATTTATTTTATTTTTAAATTATAATTTATTATATATAGCTGCACTAGGGGTGTCAATTATTGACCTGACCTGACCCGACATGATCCGAAGATAAATGGGTCGAGTATGGGTTTAATTTTTTGACCTAAATCGGGTCGGGTCGGGTTCGGGTCAACCCGACCCAACTTTAACCCAAACCCGACTAGACCCGATTAGTTATGTTTTTTGAAGTAATTTTGTGATTTAGTACTAATTAAAGTTTAATTATACACTAATTTAGATTAATTATAAATTAATTAATATTTTATTGTTTAAAATTATATTAAAATAATTAATAAATATTTAATTATTTTGCACGGGTCGGGTCGGGTCAACCCGTGACTTGTCAGGTTGGGTATGGGTCAAGATTTTTTTACCCGAATTTAATCGGGTTGGGTTCGGGTAGGGTAAAAGAATAATAAAATAATGTGATCCGACCCGAACCTGACCCATTGACACCCCTAAGTTGCACCCATATCAAAGATTTTTCAGAATTATCATATCACCGCACTCACACTCGTGCAGCACAAATATAAACCAATAGAGACATCAATCAAAGTGACTTTTTATATTCTAGTGATTTTATGTGTTGAAGTTAAATTACAAATGATACAAAATTCGAATAAACTAACAAAAAAAATTATTTTTAATGGATTTATATTCATCTTTTTACGTAATTCGTATCATAACGGTTCGAGCATGTAACGATTATAAAATAAACTCATATAATATATCATTTAAAATAGTTTTTGTGTATTTTGATGATTTTACGTGTTGAAATGAGATTTTAAATGATACAAAAACTCAAATAAACTGAAATGTTATTTTAATACATTTGTATTAATCGTTCAATATCATTCGTGTCATAAAGATTCGATAACATAATGATTATAATATAAATGAATAAATGACATCATTCAAAATAATTTTTGTGCATTTTGATGATTTTATGTATTAAATTAATGCTAAAAATGATATAAATATGAATAAGCTAATATATAAAGTATAATTTTTCATGTATTTTGTACATATTTTGTGCAAAATTCTTATTATAACGGCTCGATCGCAAAACAATTATAATGTAAACTCATAAAATACATTGGTTCAAATAAATTTATGTATTTTGATGATTTTATGTGTTGAAATGAGATTTAAAATGAAACAAAATTAAAATAACTAAAATATTCTTTTTATGTATTTATATTAATCTTTTAATGTTATTCATGTTACATTTATAATATAAATCATTAGGGGATATCATGTAAAATAACTCTGCATATTTTATGATTTTATATATTAAAATGTGGCCACAAATGATGCAAACTCAAATAAACTAACAGAAAAAAATATATATTTTTTAATGCATTTATGTTCATCATTGACTGCAATTTGTATCATAACGACTAGAGAACACTAAAATTATAATATTGTGCAACCCTTTTTCACGCGTCTCACCGCTCGGGCGATGGGCTACGGAAGAAGGACACGAAGATCCCTCTAAGCGTGCATTTAAATTGTATTATGATTATGGAATACACATTTAGGGTTTTTTAGAGATTGTAGGTCATTGTAGATTCCGATGGGCGCAAGCTCCCACCGTTAATTACCCTGGTTTGTTAATCTCGAGGCACCTCTGGATCGCAAAAAGAGAAAACAAATACTATAGCCAAACAAACATAACTGATCAACTAACCGCAACGACGTCCGTGATGCGGGGTGTGGTGTGATGAATGAACTAATGGGTCAGGTTAAGGACTTATGGGTTCGACAATCCAAAACCTGTAACGTGAGTTTTTATAGGGTGACTGACACCTAACCAATTATGCAAAATCAAACTACTCACGCTAGTCAATCTTAGAATTGATATATCAGTGGATTAACGAACTTAACGCGCTTGCACATCTCACCAATATTCTAGATTATGAATACAATGCACTGAGCCGATTTTATGGTATTATTATTTATTAATGCATTATCACTTTATAAAAGGGTCTTTTATTATTATTTATCTATTTTTATTATTATGTCCTATATTCACAAAAAAAAATTCATACTAAAAAATCATGAAAATTTCATATACTATTCTCTGCTATTTTATATGAATTTTACAAATTTTTATTTTTATTTATATATGTTTAAAACACCAAGTCAAAGCTTGGTCAAAATGAAAATTCATATAACTATGGTTTCAATTTGGAATTATTAAAATATTATAACCATTATTAAAATAAAGTATTTTTATCCTGAAAAAATACTATGAAAAATAATGAATTTTTAAAAATAAATTTGAGTCAATTTGGAGTTTGAAAACACAGCCAAATGATTTATTTACTAATTAAATTTAATTTTCTGTTATTAACTTAGTTGGTCTTCAAATGAATTGGGCCAAATTCATTTTCTCTTTTCCTTCTCTTCCTTTTCTGCGAATTGGGCCCAGACTAATGCTACTCTTCCTCTTTACTTTCCTTAGGCCCAAACCCTTTATTCTTTTTCTGTTTTATTGAGTAGTCCTGGGCCGACTTCACTCCCCCTCTGTCGGTTTTCTGGAGTCGCTGGATCTCCTCGCAATTCGTAACAAAAGGGACTAAGGGTCCAGATTCATTCTACAATCTTCTCTTTAAGCTTTACCCTTCAGATGCCGTCGGATTCATCACATAATCCGCTGGGATGTGTGCAGCTGCTTCACGATCCGTGTTACGAGGCTTCTTCTCAATCTTCTCCTCGACAGTTCTGAGATTCACGCGCGGGAGTTGATTCAACGCATTCAGGCTCTGATCAGAGATCAGATAGTACCACGAGGATCGCCTAAAGACAAGCAATCCACCCATGGTTTCTGATTGCACATCGATACGGTGGATGTTTGGCGAGGCCGTACCTTTTTTTTCTTCTTTTTTTTGGGTTCTGGCTTGAGAGCTTGGTAACGGTCATTACCATCCCATCCCACAATTTAATTGTACAGAGCTCAATTTCCCTTCTCAAATTCACTTTCCTCATGCTCGAGAATTGATTTATGTATTCAATTTGATTGGAAATCGAAATTGAATATGCTTTTCCCTTTAAACTCGATTTCTACCATATACTGGTTCTTAATTGTCGATCCAGCTTCAGCTTGTTCATTTGCATCTGTCCTGGATATGTAAGGCCTGAATAATTACTCTCCAAATTCTAACTAAGAGATCATGTAGATCTTCGATCAGCCTTGGTTGATTAATAAGTATGCGTTTTTGTTTTGTTCAAGTGAAGATTAGGAGTATCTTATAAGGATCCTTCAACTAACCCGATTGACTAATCCAATTAATGTTGTTATTTATTAACCAAAGATTTCTGTCAAAGAAACAAAATTTTCACCTTCTTGCACTAAGAATAGAAGTATACAAGAACTCAAATCGGATTTATTTTGGACATTTCTCCTTTAATTTTTGGACATTCTCCTTTACTCTTCTTTTGTCTCTATCAATGGGGTGTGGGACCCACTTATCAGACAAAATAATCACGTGGGAGACTGCTCAGGAGATCTCTCTCTCTCCTGAATCTCTTGAGAATCATCCACTCAAATGAAGGGGTGGCAACAGAATATTTATATCTTGAAACTCTTGCTTGACTTCCTTTGTGGGACTAATGGATTCGCTTTGGAGCTTGACAGTGACATGTCTCAACCGGTGGCTCTTTTCTCTCTCCTTCTCTGCATGTTTTCTTATTTTTTATATTATTTATGATTATTTCTTCAATATTGCTTATTTGAATCTGCTTGCTCTACTCTTGAAACATTTCAAAAGTAAACAAATATAAACCTACATAAACGTCATTTCAAATAACTTGTCTATTTTGATGATTTTATGTGTATAAATGAGCCTTTAAATGTTATACAACCCATATAAACAGAAATATTATTATTTGTACCGTAAAAATTCAAGAACATAATGATTATAATATAAATGAATAAGAAATATCATTTAAAATAATTTTTTTATACTCTAGTGATTTTATGCGTTGAAGTGAGACTACAAATGATAGAAAACTTTAACAAGTTAACAAAAAAGTTTATTTTTTAATGCATTTGTACTCATTTTTAGTGTAATTAATGTCCTAACTGCTCGAGCACACAACAATTATAATATAAACTCATAAAATACATCATGTAAAATAACTCTATACTTTTGGTGATTTTATGTGTATAAATGAGACTTTAAATGTTACAAAACTCGAATAAATAGAAATATTATTGTAATGCATTTATGTTAATATTTAAACGTCATTTGTGTCATAAAGGTTTGATAAAATAATGATTATAATATAAATAAATAAGGGACAACATTCAAAATGATTTTGAGTATTTTGTTGATTTATTTGTTGATTTGAGATTTAAAATATAGAAAACTTAAATAAATTAACAGATGAAGTATAGCTTTTTATGCATTTATATATATATATATATATATATATATATATATATGTGTGTGTGTGTGTGTGTGTGAGAGTAAAGATACCGTGAGCTTAACCTCACAAAGCCATTCCGTGAGCTTAACTCAAAAAATATATCAAATTATCTTTAAATTTTAATTTATCATTCTCATTAAATTCTTTATATGAAAATCTCATGGGATGCAAAAAAAAATTGGAGCGTTTTGACCTTTTTAAGTCGTGGTTTTTAATTTTTGAAAATCAGCTTTAAAAATAATAATAATACATTCAATATTTGAACATCATTTTAGAAAATTAAAAACGGTGGGTTAAAATGCTCAAAACACTTCAAATTTTTGCATCCCACAAGATTTTCATATAAATAATTTAATGAGCATGATAAATTAAAATTTGGAGATCATTTGATTTACTTTTTGAGTTAAACTCACGGAAGGCCTCAGTGAGCTTAAGCTCACGATATCTTTACTATATATATATAGAGTTTGGCTACGGTGCTACGCGTAGCACGGATGTCTCGTGTTCTACAGCCTGTTTCTCCGTCTTCAAAGTTTAAATAGTCGATCCGACCGGTCAAAATATTTTTCATATGAAAATCTAGTTGGAGATCAAATTTTATATTTTTTAGGATTTTTTTACTATTTTTTAAGATATCTAGAAAATGACTCCTTTTGAATGGCTCAAATTTATTAAATCAAGTGATTTTCTAGCTATCATAAAAAATATAAAATTTGGTTCTCAATTAGATTTTCATATGAAAAATATTTTAACCGGTCGGATCGACTATTTGAACTTTGAAGACAAAAAAACGGTCCGTAGTACACGGGTCATCCGTGCTACACGTAGCACCGTAGCCAAACTCTATATATATATATTGTTAAATTTGTTTCCTAACGGCTCAAACATCGAATGATTATAATATAAACCTATAGAATAAATCATTCAAAATAATTTTTTATATTTTGATAATTTTATGTGTTGAAAGAAGGTTTAAAATAATACAAAACTAGAATAACTGAAATATTATTTTAATATATTTATGTTAATCTTTCAATGTCAATCATCTTATAAAGGCTCAAGAACATAACAATTACAATAGAAAACCACTAGAGGGCATCAAAATAACTGTGTATTTTGTGAATTTTACGTATTAAAATTTGACTATAAATAATACAAAAATCGAATAAACTAACGAAAATAATACTATTTTTAATGTATTTATATTCATCTTTTGAGTAATTCATATCAAAACAGCTTGAGTACGCAACGTTTATCATATAAATACATAGAATATATCATTACACAACTTTATCTATTTTGACAATTTTTTGTCTACAAACGAGATTTCAAACGATACGATAACTCATATAAACTAAAATATTATTTTAATATATTTATTTTAATTTTTCAACATTATTCGTGTTATAAAGGCTTGAAAACACAACAGTTATAATACAAACTAATTGTTGAGATAATTCAAAATGAGTTCTTATATTCTTGTGATTTTATATTTTGAAATGAGGTTATAAATGATAGAAAACTTGTGTAAACTAACAAAATAACTATTATTTTTAATGAATTTTTATTCATTTTTGTGCGTAATTTATATTATAATGATTCATGCATGCAATGATTTTAATATAAGCACATAAAATTGTGCGACCCTTTTTCACGCATTTCCTCGCTAAAAAAGAATCAAGTGGAGTGAAGAGAGTGGAAGAATAACAATGTATCACTCTCGAATGTATATTTATGTGTTTTGTTTAGGATTATACATTTAAAGGTTTTTTAGTGATTGTGAGGATTTTGTTGTTCCAATGAGCGTAAATCCTCACTGTTAATTATCCTAAACTATAAACTCGAGGAACCTTCGATTCTAAAATGAAAAGGATTAGAATATAAACAAAAGAAAATGAATAGATCACGTTGAGTACTGAAAGCTAACAACGACAAATCTTAACTTTTATTTTTTTTAGAAAATATTTGTAATTTATCTCATTTATTAAAAAAAATAGAAATTTATTTTTATTTTATTTATAAGAAGAGAACTTGAAGAATATTCACAATTCATTTTTATTTATTTATTATTTTTTTTAAAAGTAGAGTTTATTTCTAAAAGAAAATGTTTATTTGTATTTTTATTTGAAGAGAATATTAGTGAAAGAAAATTATTTTTATGAATCTAATGATTTAAACAAATTTATAATTTTATTTAATAAGTTTTACTTGAATTAAATCTAGTTTGTTGCTATAAAATTAAACTCTAATGTTTATTTATTTATTTGTGAAATTTTATTTTATTTTATTTATAATAAACTCCTTAGCGAAATTTTTAATTTTTTTATATTCAAGAAGTATTTCAAAGAAGATAATGAAGTTTATATTTTAATAATCTCTTTTTTAAGTACTCTAATCTGTATATTTTCGTTTAAAATTTACAATCAAGCTTTATTTACAATAGTGACCAGAGACAATATAGTATATACACATCATATTTATAAAATGCACTTTACTGTTTTTGTCTTTTGACAGCAAAAGAAAAGAAAGTGTGACAAGGACTGTTTTTTGAATTTTTGAGAAAAAAGTGTATTAATAACATACTAATATTATTTGACAGAAAGATTAAGAAAAAGATTATGAATAACTCTTATTTTAATCACTTCTTTTATTCGAGTAAATTTGTATACCTTTTCAAGTCCATTTTTATTATAGGGTTAAAACTAGATAATTGCATTGTCAGAATTGTTTTTGGCTTTTGAATGCTTAAACATCAATATTTTTATCTCAAAATTTTCAGTTAAGCATTATTTTTAAGGTAGTTTAAGAATATACAATAAAATATATGTGTTATATGTACAGAATGATCCAACTCAAATGAAATGTAAACAGCAGAATAATTTGGGTTTTTGTGCAAAATATTTTTAAAGACCATACTAGGACAAAGTGACAGTAAACTAAAAGGGAATATTTAGAACAATTTTTATTTCTAAAACTTTTTTTATTTAATTCTGTTTTCATTAAGTTTTAAGTGACTTTGATCAAAGAGTCAAATCTATAATTAATGGATAATTAAGAGTAATTAGGGCTTTCGGACACTCAAACCTGTCTTTTATCTCAAAATTTTCATTTAGACCCTTTTTATAATGATGAACAAGAATATAAAATAAAATATGAGTGTCACATTCTTAGATTTGTACAGTTTTTTAGTTATTTGTGACAGTTAGAGTAAAGATATAAACTGAAGGTATTTTGGGTTTTTATGCAAAAATGCTGAAGAAGGGGTTCAAACAAATTCACAGCCATATTAATGAGATTATTTGGGATAACTTTCATTTTTATAAGTTTTTTTATTTGAGGCTGTTTTAATTGAGTTCCTGAGTTGTTTTGGTTGAGCGGTGGAAAATTATCAGAAAATTCGAAATAAAAAGGAAAATTGCTGAATTTTCAAAAAGGTGAGAGTAGATTATTCACAGAAAATTCTAGATATTTGAGAAAAATATGAAACTTTGCAAACAAGTTTATTTTGGTGTTTCTAAGTGTTTTACAAGTTTGAGACAGATCAGACAAGTATTTACGTGTTTTTCATTTTCCTAATGTTTTTAGGGATATTTCACTGTTTATGTACCAGATGTGATATTCTTAGTGCAGAAATAGTTCAAATAAGTTTTGTACACCATAGTAACTCAATCCAGTTCATCACAACTATTATTAAACCTTCTGATCTGAAATTTCACCTTTTTGCACTTTAGTCCCTTCAAAACTAGATAAATGCATTTTTATATTTTTGGACAGCATAGCCCCTGGATGGGGATAATCTGTTCTTCTGACCTCTGTACCAGCTGTACCAGAGGGAGTAAGTGGATGATGCCAACTGCATCCATCCAGTTTTGAAGTTCCATTTTAGTCTTATTCCTTTATTGTTTCAGATTTAGATGTATGCAGTCAATCATCTGTTTTGTATCTTGTAAGAATATAACCCTTTCAATAGAGATTATTTTTGTATTTGGACCCCTGTACCAGCTGTACCAGAGTATGAATAGGCTACGCCAGCTGTGTCAGCCTTGTTTATTAAGCATTTCAATTAAAAGAAGAGAAAGGAAAGGAAGACAAAATCATAACAAGATAGAAACAGATCAAAACAGTGAGCAGAAATGATTAATACACATGAATCAATGTCAGACGTATTCACAATTGAATCAGATATTTGAAAAGAAGAAATATGTACAGTAAAGTTTTATTCACAGAAGAGTATATTAGTTTAGCAACTTTGAAAATGGAAGTGTTCAATCCCTTCATTGATCCATCTGAGCCAGTACCAGCTGTACTCAGCTGATGGATCAGATCAAGGATATAAAAAAACTTAATTATATGATTACTGTGTTGAAAATCTGAAATATATGAACAGATGAGGTGTAAGTCAAATGTAGAAAGGAATAAATGCAAGAGAAAGAAAAAGAAAATTCGAATTAGTTTTGAAACAGCCTCAATTCCTTTTATTTCTTCTATACCATAATGAAAGATCAATTCTTCATGAAGGCATCTCATTGACTGATATCATTTATCAGTTATCAGATGATTAAAGCAGTTTCAATAAAGAATGTTATAGAAAATTCAAAAGAAAGAAAAAGAAAATTGCAACAAAGAACACAATTTCGCAAATGCAACATAGAGAAGAAAAAGGATCAGAGTTACTGATATTTTCTCAAATTGAAACACTTGCATTCATCAAAAGGAACAATTACATTGAGAGGAGATCTATGCCTAAATTCAACTATCTAAGATGGATCTCTCCACTTTTCCTTTCTCTGGTGATGGCTTGTACAAAGAGAGTTGACTAATTTCTATTGGTTAAGGATTTCAATGAGGAGTCAGAGAGAGAGAGAGTTGTGCTATATTGAATTGCCAAGAGGGAGCAGAGAGCTTTTAGTTTTGGCTGAGGAGAGAAGGAGCTCATTTTTGAATTGCTACCTGGAAAGTTCTGATGGAAATTCAAATTTTGCTAGAGAGAGAGACGGACTGTGTTTGTATCTTGCAGCCCAAGAATTTATGTTGCTGCCAAAGTCTTGAGAACACAATGATTATAATATAAACTAATAAGGGACATCATTCAAAATGACTTTTCTATATTTTGATGATTTTATTTGTTAAAATGAAACTATAAATGATGCAAAATTCGAATAAACTAATAGAAAAAATACTGTTTTTAATGCATTTATATTTATTTTTTAGCGCAATTCATATTATAACGGCTCGAGAAAATAAATATTATAATATAAACCCAAATAAGACCTCATTCCAAATAACTCTATATATTTTGGTGATTTTATATTTAGAAATGAGGCTTCAAATGATACAAAAATTGTATAAACTGAAATATTATTTTAAAATATTTGTGTTAATCTTTCAAAGTTATTTATGTTATAAAGGTTCGAGAACAATACAAATGACTAAGGACATCATTCAAAATAAACTTTGTATATTTTGGTGATATTATGTGTTAAAATGAGGTTACAGATGACGAAAAATTTGAATGAACTAATATAAAGGTATAATTTTTAATGCATTTTTATTTATCTTTATATGTAATTTGTGTCCTAACAAATCGAGCACACAACGATTATAATATAAACTCATAGAATATATCATTTTAAGAAAGCTCTGTATATTTTGATGATTTTATGTGTATAAATGAGGCTTGAAATGATACAAAATTAGAATAACAAAACTATTGTTTTAATGCATCTATTTTAATCTTTGAACGTTATTTCTGTCATTAAGGTTCGAGAACATCACATTTATAATATAAACGAATAGAGGTAATAATTCAAATCAACTTTGTGTATTTCGGTGTTTTTATGTGTTGAAATGAGGCTACAAATAAAAGAAAACTTCAATAAACTTATAGAAAAGTACAGTTCTTCTTTGTGTGCAATTTTGGTGATTTTATATGTATTTATCTTTGTGCATAATTTATGTTCTAATGACTCTAGAACGCAATGATTATAAAATAAACTCACAAAATACAACATTTTAAATGATTTTATATATTTTGACGATCTTATGTGTATAAATGAACCTTCAAATGATACAAGAATAAACTAAAATACTGTTTTAATGTATCTGTGTTAATCTTTCAACATCATTTGTGTTATAAACGCTCGAGAATATAATAATTATAATATAAACAAATAGTGGACCTCATTCAAAATGACTTTCTGTATTTAGTTGATTTTATGTGTTGAAATGAGGCTACAAATGATACAAAATTTGAATAAACTAAACGAAAAGTATTGTTTTAAATGCATTTATATTCATTTTTTGTGCAATTCATATCATAACGGCTCGAACATACAACGATTATAATATAAATTCATAGAGGACATCATTCAAAATATTTTTGCATATTTTTATGATTTTATGTGATGAAATGGGACTACAAATAATACAAATTTGTATAAACTGAATTATTATTTTAATAAATGTGTTAACAATCTTTCAACATTACTCTTGTCATAAAAAAATTTGAAAACACAATGATTATAATATAAATGAATAGAGAAGGTCATTCAAAATAACTTTTGCATTATGCTGATTTAATATGTTGAAATAAGGATACAAATGATAGAAAACTTGAATAAACTAACAGAAAAAATATATAATTTTTAATGCATTTGTAATTATTTTTCTGTGTAATTCGTGTTCTAACGGCTTGAACAAGTAATGATTATAATATAAAGTCATAGAATACATAATTAAAAATAATACTGTATATTTTGGTGATTTTAATTATAGAAAGGAGGCTTCAAATGATAAGAAACTCAAATAAACTGAAATATTATTTTAATATATTTATTTTAATCTTTCAAAGTCGTTTGTGATATAAAGGCTTGAAAAAACATTTATTATTATGGGACATCATTCAATATGAATTTTATATTTTGGTGATTTGATGTGTTGAAATGATGATACAAATGATACAAAACTCGAATAAACTAACCAAAAAATTATAGTTCTCGATGCATTTGTACTCATTTTTGTGTGAAATTCCTATCCTAATGACTCGATCACGCGAAGATTATAATATAAACCCATAGAATACATTATTTAAAATAACTATGTATTTTTGTTGATTTTATGTATAGAAATGAGGATTCAAATGATACAAAACTCATATAAACTAAAATATTATTTTAATACATTTGTGTTAATCATTCAACACTATTCGGGTCATAAAGGTTCGAGAACACCAATATTATAATAAACGAATAAGAAATATCATTCAAAATAAGTTTTTGTATTTTGATGAATTTATTTTTTGAAATGAGGCTATAAATGGTAGAAAATTTGAATAAACTAACAGAAAAAGTATTATTTTAATATATTTTTATTTATCTTTGTGCATAATTCATGTCATAATGGTTCGAGGACGTAATAATATAAACCTATAGAATACATCATTTAAAATAATTATGTGTATTTGATTTATGTTTAGAAAATAGGGTTCAAAGGATAAAAAATTAGTATAAAGTAAAATAATATTTTAATACATTTGGGTTATCATTCAACGCTATCCATGTCATAAATTTTCGATAACATCAATATTATATTATATACAAATATAGGACATCATTCAAAATAACTTTTCATTTTATGGTGATTTTATGTTTTGAAATAAGGCTATAAATGATAGAAAACTTGAACAAACTAACAGAAGAAGTACAATTTTAATGCATTTAAATTTATCATTGTGCGCAATTCATGTCCTAATGGTTCGAGAACGCAACGGTTATAATATAAATCCATAGAATATATTATTTGAAAAAACTCTATGTATTTTAGTGATTTTATGTGTAGAATATGGCTTGAAATGAAACAAAACTAGAATAACGGCACACAACGATTATCATATAAACTCATAAAATACAACATTTAAGACAAATCTGTGTATTTTGATGATTTTATGTGTCAAAATGAGGATTCAAATGGTACAAAACTCAAATAAACTAAAATATTATTTTAATATATTTGTGTTAATCTTTCAACGTCATTTGTGTTATAAAGGTTCGAGAACACAACGATTATAATATAAATCAATAGGGAACATCATTCAAAATGACTTTTTATATTTTGGTGATTTTATTTGTTGAAATGAGGACACAAAATGATGTAAATTTTAATGCATTTATATTCTTTTTTTAGCGCAATTCAAACCATAACGGCTCGAGAAAGAAAAAATTATAATATAAACCAACATGAGACATAATTCTGTGTATTTTGGTGACATCATTCAAAATAAAATTTTCTATTCTAGAGATTTTTTGTGTTGAAATGAGGCTACAAATGAGAGAAAAATCTAAATAAACTAACAGAAGAAGTACAATTTTTAATGCATTTGTATTCATTTTTGTGCACAATTTGTATCCTAATGGCTCAAACACACAACGATTATAATATAAACCCATAGAATACCTCATTTAAAATAGCTCTATATATTTTGATGATTTTATGTGTGGAAAGAAGGCTTCAAATGATACAAAACTCGAATAAATAAAAATATTATTTTAATATATTTATCTTTCAACGTCGTTCGTGTCATAAAGATTCAAGAACACAACAATTATAATACAAACCAGTAAGAGACATAATTGAAAATAACTTTTTCTATTCTAGTGATTTTATATATTGAATGACAGAAAACTTGAATAATCTAAACCAAGAAGTATAATTTTAAATGCATTTATACTATTTTTTAGCATAATTAATGTCCTAACGGCTCGAGCACGCAATGATTATTATATAAACTCATATAATACATCATTTAAAATAACTCAATATAATTTGGTGATTTTATGTGTAGAATTGAAGATTCAAATAATATGAAGCTCGTATAAACTCTAATACTATTTTAATACATTTGTGTTAATATTTCAACGCTATTTGTGTCATAAAGCTTCGAGAACATAGTGATTATAATTTATTTGAATAGGGGACATTATTCAAAATAACTTTTTTATATTCTAAAGTTTTGATGTATGGAAATGAGGCTACAAATGACAGAAAACTTAAATAAGGATAGAAAACTTTTTTAATGCATTTATATTTATTGTTAAGCTTGAGCATGCAATTATTAAAATGTAAACTAATATAATAAATTATTTAAATTAAATATGTGTATTTTGATGATTTTGTGTGTAGAAATGAGGTTTGAAAGATACAAAATTTGAATAACGTAAATATTTTTTTATGCATCTGTGTTATTTTTTCAACGTTATTTATGTCATCAAATTTTGAGAATACAATGGCTATAAAATAAATGAATAGGGAGTATCATTGAAAATAACTATATATTTTAGTGATTTTATGTGTTAAAATGAGACTACAAATGAAATAAAACTTGAATAAAATAACAGAAATTGTACAGTTCTTAATGCAATTTGTATTCATCCGTGTATGTAATTCATATCCAAACGGCTCGAGCACACAAAAATTATAATACAAAACCAAAGAATATATCATTTAAAATAACTCTATGTATTTTAATGATTTTATGTTTAAAAATGAGTCTTCAAATGATACAGAACTCGTAAAAATTGAAATACTGTTATAATATATTTGTGTTAATCTTTCAACATAATTCGTGTTATAAAGGCTCAAAACACAATAATTATAATTTAAACTAATATGAGACATTATTCAAAATGACTTTCTGTATTTTGGGGATTGTATGTTTTAAAATGAGGCTACAAGTGATACAAAACTCGAATAAACTAACCAAAAAATTACTATTTTTAATGCATTTATATTTATCTTTTTGCTAATTCATATCATAACTGATCAAGCATGCAACAATTATAATATAAACACATAGATGACATCATTCAAAATATATTTGTGTATCTTGGGTGATTTTTGTGTTGAAATGACACAACAAATGATACAAAACTCGTGTAAACTGAATTATTTTTTAATAAATGTTTGTTTATTTTTGAACGTTGCTTGTGTCATAAAAGTTCAAGAACACAATGATTATAATATAAATGAATAAGTGAGAGAAAATCTAAATAAACTAACAGAAGAAGAACACTTTTTAAACTAACAGAAGAGGCTACAAATGAGAGAAAATCTAAATATAACAAAAGAAGTACAATTTTTAATGCATTTGTATTCATTTTTGTGCACAATTCGTATCCTAACTGCTCGAGTACACAATGATTATAATATAAACATATAGATTACATCATTTAAAATATCTCTATGTATTTTGATGATTTTATTTGTGGAAAGGAGGCCTCCAATGATACAAAACTCGAATAAACAGAAATATTATTTTAATACTTTTGTGTTAATCTTTCAACATCATTCATGTTATAAAGGCTCGAGAATAGACGATTATAATATAAATCAATAGAGGACATCATTCAAAATGACTTTTCTATATTTTGATGGTTTTATGTATTGAAACGAGGCTACAAGTGATACAAAACTCGAATAAACTAACTGAAAATTATAGTTTCTAATACATTTATATTCATCTTTCTGCGAAATTCATTTCATAACAGCTCGAGCACATGACGTTTATGATATAAAATCATAAAATACATCATTTAAAATAACTACGTGTATTTAATTTGGTGCTTTTATGTGTAGAAATGAGACTTCAAACGATGCAAAACTCGAATAAACTTAAATATTATTTTAATGCATTTGTGTTAATCTTTCAACAACATTTGTGTTATAAAGGTTCAAGAATGTAACGATTATAATTTAAACCATTATGAGACATCATTCAATACAAGAAGTGATTTTATATGTTGAGATGACGCTACGAATGATAGAAATCTTGAATAATCTAACACAAGAAGTATAATTTTAATTGCATTTATACTAATTTTTAGCGTAATTAATGTCCTAACTGCTCTAGCACACAATGACTATAATATAAACTCATAAAATACATCATTTAAATAAATTTGTGTATTTGATGATTTTATGTGTTAAAATGATACTACAAATGATACAAAACTCATATAAAGTGAAATACCATTTTGATACATGTGTGTCATTCCTTCAACATTATTTGTGTCATAAAGGTTCGAGAACATAATGATTATAATACAAATGAATAGGGGATATCATTAAAAATTATTTTGTGTATTTTGATGATTTTATGTGATAAAATGATGCTATAAATAACAAAAAACCTAAATATTCTAACAGAGGAAGTGTAATTTTTAATGCATTTCAATTCATCTTTGTGCGCAATTCGTGCCTAATAGATCGAGCAAGCAAAAATTATATTATAAACACACAAATATATCGTTTAGAACAATTCTGTATTTTTTGGTGATTTCATATTTTAAAATGGGGCTATAAATGTTGGAACACTTACAAACTAACAGAAAAAGTATTGTTTTCATGTATGTATTCATCTATGTGCGCAATTTGTGTTCTAACGGCTCGAGCATGTAACGATTATAATATAAACCCATAAAAGATATCATTTAAAATAACTCTATGTTTCACAGTGATTTTATATGTATAAATGAGGTTTAAAATGATACAAAACTAGAATAACCGAAAGATTATTTTAACACATCTGCATTAATCTTTCAACGTTATTTGTGTCATTAAGGTTCGAGAACACAGTGACTATAGTATAAATAAATATGAGACATCATTCAAAATAATTTTATATATTTTGGTGATTTTATGTGTCGAAATGAGGTTACAGATGATAGAAAATATGAATAAACTAGCAAAAGATGTACCATTTTTAATATATTTGTATTCATCTTTGTACGCAATTCATATCCTAATGACTCAAGCACATAACAATTATAATATAAATACATAGAATACATCATTCAAAATATCTTTATATATTTTTCATGATTTTACGTGTTCATATGAGACTACAAAAAATAGAAAAACTCATATAAACTGAAATACTATTTTAATACATTGGTGGTAATCATTCAACGCTATTCATTTCATAAAGCTTCAAGAACACAATGATTATAATATAAAATAATAGAGGGACATAATTTAAAATAACTTTGTATATTTTGGTGATTTTATGTGTTGAAATTAGGCTTCAAATTATATAAAACTCGTATAAACTGATAATTTTTAGTATATTTGTGTTAATCTTTCAATGTTATTTGCGTTATAAAGAGTAAAGAACACAATGATTATATTAAAAATGAATAAGGGACATCATGTAAAGCAACAATGTGTATTTTGGTGATTTTATGTGTAGAAATGAGGTTTCAAATGATATAAAAACTCAAATAAACTGAAGTACTATTTTAATGCATTTGTGTTAATCTTTCAGCGCCATTCAGTTATAAAGGCTCGAGAACACGACGATCATAATATAAACTAGTAGGGGATATCATTCAAAATGATTTTCTATATTTGGTGATTTTATATGTTGAAATAAGGCTACAAATGATACAAAAACTTAAATAAATTAAAGGAAGAAATATCATTTTTAATGAATTTATATTCATTTTTATGAGCAATTCGTATCATTTATACTATTTTTTTAGTGTAATTAATATCCTAATTGCTCTAGCACGTCATGATTATAATATAAATCCATAGAAGACATCATTCAAAATATATTTGTATATTTTGATGATTTTATGTGTTGAAATGAGACTATAAATGAAACAAAACTTGTATAATAGAAATAGTATTTTAATGCATTTGTGTTGATCTTTCAATACTATCCGCGTCATAAAAGTTAGAGAATATAATGATTATAATGTAAATAAATAGAAATATGAAACATAATTCAAAAAAACTTAGTGTTAAAATGAGGTCCCAAATGATAGAAAACTTAAATAAACTAACAGAAAAAATATAGTTTTTACTGAATTTGTACTCATTTTTATACGTAATTTGTATCCTAATGGCTTGATCACATAACGATTATAATATAAATTCATAGAATACATCATTTTAAAATAATTCTATATATTTTGGTGATTTTATATGTAGACATGATATAAAATTCGAATAAACTGAAATATTATTTTAATACATTTGTATTCTAAAGGCTTGAGAACACAACGATTATAATATAAATCTAGGGATATCATTCAAAATGACTTTGTATATTTTAATAATTTTATATATTAAAATGAAGCTACAAATGTTAGAACACTTGAATAAACTAACATAAAAAGTATAATTTTTAATGTATTTGTATTTATCTTTGTTTGTAAATTATAACATAACGGCTTTGAGCTTGTAATGATTTTATAAACCCATAGTGGATATCATTCAAATTATCTTTGTGTATTTTTATGATTTTGTGTGTTGAAATGATACTACAAATGATATAAAACTCGTGTAAACTAAATTATTATTTTAATAAATGTGTGTTTATTTTTTAACTCTACTTGGTCATTAAGTTTCGAGAACACAATGATTATAATATAAATAAATAAGAAAAGTCATTCAAAATAACTTTTTGTATTATGGAGATTTTGTGTGTTGAAATAAGACTATAAATAATAAAAAACTTGAATAATTTAAAACAAGAAGTATAATTTTAAATGCATTTATACTAACTTTTGAGCATAATTAATGTCCTAACTGCTCTAGCACACATATAATATATCATTTAAAATAATTGTGTATTTTAATGATTTTATGTGTTAAAATGAGACTACAAATGTTAAAAAACTCGTATAAACTAAAATATTATTTTAATACATATGTTAATTATTCAACGTTATTTATATCATAAAGGTTTAAGAACACAATGATTATAATATAAATAAAAAGCGAACATCATTCAAAATAACTGTGTGTTTTGGTGATTTTATGCGATGAAATGATGCCACAAACGAAAGAAAACATGAATAAACTAACAAACTAAGTAAAATGTTTAATACATTTGAATTCTTTTTTGTGCGCAGTTCGTGTCTTATCACTCAAGCAAGCAATGACTATAATATACTCTATATTTTTTGGTGATTTTATATGTAGAAATGAGATTCGAAAAGATACAAAACTGGAATAACTGAAATGAGATTCGAAAAATAGTACTCTATATATTTTGGTGATTTTATGTTTCAAAATGAGGGTATAAATGATGCAAAATTTAAATACACTAACAGAATAAGTACTATTTTTAATGCATTTGTATTCATCGATTATAATATAAACCCACATAAGACATAATGCAAAAATACTTTGTGCATTTTTGTGGTTTTATATGTTGAAATGAGACTATAAAATATACAAAATTTAAATAAACTTGAATATTATTTTAATAGTTTTGTATTAATCTTTTAACGTCATCTGTATCATAAAGGCTCGAGAACTTAACAATTATAATAAGAGACATCATTCAAAATAAATTTATGTATTTTGATGATTTTATGTGTTGAAATAAAGCTATAAATGATACAAAATTATAATAAATTAACATAAAAATTATCATTTTTAATGCATTATATTTATTTTATACGCAATTCTTATCATAAAGACTTGAGATGATAATAACTATAATATAAATCAACAGGGGATATTATTTAAAATGACTTTATGTATTTTGATGATTTTATGTATCGAAATGAAGCTGTAAATGATATAAAACTCGAATAAACTAACAAATAATAATTTTTATTCATCTTTATACGTCATTCATGTCATAATGGATTGAATACATAATAATTGTAATATAAACTCATAAAAGACATCATTCAAAATAATTTTGTATATTTTAATGATTTTATGTGTTGAAATGATGCTACAAATAATACAGAACTCAAATACAATAACAGAAGAAATAATATTTTTAATGTATATGTAATTCTGTATTCATTTTTTGTATGTAATTCCTGTCAAAAAGGTTTAAGTACACATTGATTACAATATAAAATCATATGAGACTTTATTCAAAACCATTCTGTATGTGGTGGTGGAAGAACTTCTTCAAATGAATTTAACAATAATATTTTATGCTATTACAATGAATTTGCATTCTCTATCACACTACACCATACGACACAATGGTGGTCCATTGGATCGCACCAAAAATTCGTGCAACTTCAATCTCGACCCCTCCCCCCAGCCCTCCCTCTAAAATCCTCTGCGTGCTGGCTGAGCATCACTTACTGCACACAGTTTCCAAAAGGAAGCTAATATATATGTCACGTTGATATCATAGTCGATATTAACTTTAGAATTTACATTAAATGAGTTAGTATTCGAGTTAATAATTTTATTATTTAACTTATTTTATATTATATTTTTATATTCTAATAGATATTGTTAACTTAAATACTAACTCATTTAATAAGAACTAGCTATATATTTGCGCGTTGCAGCAGACTTTTTTATTTAAATATTAAAATATTATAAGATAAAAAAATTCACATTTATCTAATATTAAATTATAAATTCACCAAATTATAGAGAAAACCTATAATAAAGACTATATTTAATCTTGGATGAGATTTTTGAACAATATGAGTTAATGATTCATAATTTTTATGGAACATATATTATCATCATTAATTTTTTACCAAATATGTACAAGGTTGCTAAATAAAAAAATAATATTATGGAAATAATAGTATATAAGGGAAAGAAATGGAGAAAAAGAAGGGATCAATGGACGCGATCACATACGTTCGATCAACCAAAAATAAATATTATCCGTCTAATTGAGGGATAAAATGGGTATAATAAAAAATTATCATGACAAAAAATGGACTCTCCAATTCTTAGATGTTTTATATAATAGTATAGAAGTATAGATATAGATACTAAAGTGATATTGATTATTTTTTTTGAGAGAAAAAGATGAGAGTCTATCTCATAAATTTTTTAT
The DNA here is from genome assembly GCA_037127355.1 of Schoenoplectus tabernaemontani. NCBI lineage: Eukaryota > Viridiplantae > Streptophyta > Magnoliopsida > Poales > Cyperaceae > Schoenoplectus > Schoenoplectus tabernaemontani. Next base: position 10,504,193 of record CM073748.1, read on the forward strand.
TTTGTGCTTATGAAGCTTGAACCCACCACCTCTTGAAGGCCATCCTGCTTAAGCGGTATTGATTACTGTATCAACACAATATTTTCCTTTCCAAAATGATAGTTCGGTGAGATTGACGGGGAAGAGAGAAAAAGATTCAATGCTTTCACACTAACAGACTTTTTCGAAACTAAAATTAAATGGGAAAAATAACAACTCAAGAAATTAAAATATCAAAGAGAATAATCTCTTAGATAATTAAGGGCAACACTACACGAGAATATACTCTGATAGACAATAAGCAAAATAACTAACATGGACTGATAACTAAGGAATGACTAGCTAGGGGGGTAAAGTTATAATTTATAGGGTCTATTTGGAAACGGGGAAAAAATGAGACATGTGAAGATAAAGTTATCACATGTGAGTGTGAGAGAGGTGATAAATGTATCTCCATTTATCTCCATTTTATCATATCTGAACTGGTATAGATCTCTGAAATTCGATCGATATAACTTCCTGAACATTAAACTGGTATAAACATTTGAAATTGAATGTTATAAATCTCTGAAATTTAACTAGTATAAATCTCTAGATTTCAATATATATAAAGAGAGAGTAAGATACCGTGAGATTAACCTCACGGAGGCTTCTGCGAGTTTAACTCAAAAAATATATATATCAAATCAATTTCAAAATTTAATTTATCATGCTTATTAAATTTTTTATATGAAAATCTTGTGGGATGCAAAAATTTGAAGTGTTTTGAGCTTTTTAAGACATAGTTTTTAATTTTTTAAAATTAGCTCTAAAAATAATAATAAAATAATTAATGTTTGAACAACATTTTTAAAAATAAAAAACCGTGACTTAAAAAACTCAAAACACTCTAAATTTTTGCATCACACAAGATTTTTTTCATATAAAGAATTTAATGAGAATTATAAATTAAAATTTGGAGATGATTTGATATACTTTTTGAGTTAAGCTCTCGGAATGCCTCCGTGAGCTTAAGCTCACGCTATCTTTACTATATATATATAGAGAGAGTAAAACTAATATGCTCCTAGGAGCACGGAGTCCCTCCGTGATCCTAGCTCAAAAAATATATTAAATAATTTTCAAATTTTGATTTATCACTCTCATTAAATTCTTCATATTGAAATCTTATAGGGTACAAAAATTTGGGGTGTTTTGAGTTTTCTAAGTCACTCTTTTTAATTATTAAAAATCAACTCTAAAAATAATAATAATATATTTAATATTTGTATATTATTTTCAAAAATTAAAAAGAGTGATTAGAAAACTCGAAATAACTCAAATTTTTGAACCCCACAAGATTTCAATATGAATAATTTAATAAGAGTGATAAATAAAAGTTTGGAGATCATTTGATATACTTTTTGAGTTATGATCACGAAGGGGCTCCATGCTCCTAGGAGCGCGCTAGTCTTACTATCTCTCTCTCTATATATATATACATCATGAATATTGAACTGATATAAAAGTATAAAACTCTAAAAATTGAACCGGTATAAAATCCTAAAAAAATAATTTATATAAATATCTGGAATTGAGTATTATAAACTCTTGAATTTCAAGAACACAAACCCTTGAAATTCAACCATTATAAACCCCTAAAATTACGTATTTTTCACATTTAAAATGTGTTAAATGTGTTAAATGTATATAAAAAAAGAGGTTAGGACGCTCTTTTATTCAGGGAAATGATTTTTTATTTATTTTTGTTTGATAAATTTATAGTTGTTATTGTTTGAGGTTTATATTAGTTCGGGAGGAAAATTTTGAAAAATTTTATTGAAATAAGAATATTTTCTCATAAATTAAAATTTTTGATATTTTTAAATATATATTTTGACGCGTTTGAATATCAATCGAAATGTAAACGTTTTTATATATAGTATCTCTCTATCTCTATATATATATATAGTGAGGCTATGATGTTTTGAAAGCTTAAACAGTCGATCCAACTGTTGAACATGATTTTTATATTGAAATATCTTTCAAAATCAAAATTTATATTTTTTTGAAAAAATTTCCTATTTTTTAGATGGGTGAAAATACAGTAGTATTAGATGATCTAAAAATCATCAAATTAGCAAACTTTGTACTCATCTCAAAAATAGCAAAAATATATAAAAATATATAAAATTCAATCTCAAAAGATATTTTAATATGAAGATCATGTTCAATGATTTGGATCGGTCATTTTGAACTTTTAAATTAAAAATACAAACGTGAAGCAAGAGGTTTTGTGCTTCATCAAGCACCATAGTCTCACTATATATATATATATATATATATATATATATATATATATATATATATATTGAATTAGGCTATGGTGCTTTGTAAAGCACAAGAGCGTTGTGTGTTTTGCGCTCTATTATTAATTTTAAGTCAGAAATGATCGATCCAAACCGCTTAATCTAATATCTATATCAAAATCTATTAGTAAATCAAATTTTATATTTTTTGAATTCATTTACTATTTTTTATATATGAGGAAAACTGTCATTTTTGAATGAACCAGAATTCTCAAATCAAATCATTTTCTCCTCATCAGAAAAAATAGCAAAAAAAATATAAAATTTGGTTTACTAATAGATTTTGATATGAAGATTAGATTGAACGGTTCAGATCGATTATTTCTGACTTGAAATTAAAAATAGAGCGCAAAGCACACAAAGCATCCGTGCTTTACAAAGCACCATAGTCGGACTATATATATATATATATATATATATATATATATATATAGAGAGAGAGAGAGAGAGAGAGAGAGATAGAGAGATATAGATAGTAAAATATCGTGATCTTAAGCTCACGGAGGTCTTCCGTGAGTTTAACTCAAAAAGTATATCAAATCATCTCTAAATTTTAATTTATCATGCTCATTAAATTCTTTATATGAAAATCTTATGGGATGCACAAATTTGAAGTGTTTTGAGATTTTTAAGTCACTGTTTTTAATTTTTAAAAATAATATTCAAACATTGAATATCTTATTATTATTTTTGAAAATCAGCTCTAATAATAATAATAATAATAATAGTATATTCAATACTTGAACATCATTTTAAAAAATTAAAAACGGTGACTTAAAAAGGTCAAAATACTCCAAATTTTTGCATCCCACGAGATTTTCATATAAATTTTTAATGAGGATGATAAATTAAAATTTAAAGATTATTTGATGTATTTTTTGAGTTAAGCTCACGGTATTTTTACTCTCTCTCTATATATATATTGATGAATTATATAACAGTATGATCATAATTTTATTCAAATGAGAAACTAATTACGAAAAAATGTTATGTCAAATTTATGAGATAAAAATGTATATCGATGGTAATTCTTTCTACAATGAATATTAATAATTTATTTTTAATTATCCGAAATATGTTTATATTCATATTCATATTCATATTCATATTCATATTCATATTCGTCTAATATCTTATTTGTAATCGGCATCTGTTTAATATCTGATAAGTATCGTCCTTATTTGATCGGTTTACATCTCTAGTTTTTTTGTCACGAAAAAGTAGCGTTTATTTACGGAAAGGCATGGCAACAGTGAGAAAGAAAAATCACAGTCGTGCAATTAAATAAATGGCTCAGATTTGAAATCGTAGGCTCATAAAAGAAGACTCTTTGCTTGTGTTTTCCCATCAAACTCGATCACGCGGTAGCACTTTCTTCTTCTAGGAAACGCGAGCCCATCATCAAGAGTCTCTGTATCCATCTTCCTTATAAAATTCTCCTTCCATTCACACTCTTAATTCTCCACTCACAAATCAAAATCTCCACCTCTCCTTCTTCTGGAATTACCATCTCTACAATTAATCATAGGTGCCATCATGGATTGGAAAATCGGTCAATTCTGAGTTGACTCAGCTGTGTCGGATCGAAATCGCACCTTATCGAGCTAATTTTACCTCGAATTACTCGGCCGAATATTTTTTCTCATCGAAATCACTAAAATCAGTCGAGTCCTTATCGAAGAAATCACTGGAATCACTTGGAACCAATCGAAATTTGAAGTTTGGCTGATTGATTATCTACTATTCTGCCGACCGGATTTGAAAGTTTTTTTTCTTGTTGGAGGAGAGAAAGAAGGGAGCAAACAGTCCATTTTTTTTTGTCGGAGAGAGAAAGAAAGAGAAGAGATGAGTGATGGTTGAATTCTCTTGGCTGCACTCAGATCACAAGTGTCATTCAAGGACAAGAAGACGAGTGTACAAAATTGTCTATTTCCATCTTTTCATTTTTTTTTTTTTTTTTTTCTCTGGATAAACTATGCATGTAGAAACTAATATGAAGTATTGATTCATCGTCATGATAAATGGGCCACTTTCTCCCTTGGTTCTTGCATTAAATGCATAGACCTCATGCTGATTTTCTATTTTTCCTTTAATTTTTTTTCGAAACTTTTTTGAAAGATTTTGTCCAAAATTCATCAAAATTTTACCAAAAATTTCTTAACCCTTGAATTTTTTTTTCTAAACTTTTCGATTCTGATTTTCAGAACCATAGGTGCCACTTCCATAATTCTCATCACTCATCAGCATGTTTCTAACAAAAGCACCCGTTGGTCTCTATCTTCCCCACTCCAGACCAGTTACCTCTCCCCATCCCTTCAACACTTCTTTGTCATCTTGCCTCATCTCTCTCCTCCCCATCACAGCATCCACCTAGAATATTGAAAACGGTTCGGTCAAAACTCGGACGGTCCAAGGTCCCCAGTCCCCCTAGCGTCCCCAAATTCCCACCGTTGGACCCCGAGGGCCGGACCCCCACGGGACGGTCCACGGTCCGGTCCGGTCCGAAATTTTTTTTTATAAATTGAAAAAAATAATAATTTATCATATTTTTAAATAATAATTTTTAACTAATTATTATTTTTAATTATTTAAAAATCTAATAGTACTAAAAAATTAAAAAAAATTGTAAAAAAATAAAATTTCAAAAAATTATAAAAAATAATGAAAGTTGAAAAATAAATTTATTAATTTTTAAATAATCATTTTCGTCGAATTAATTATGTATTTTTTAATAATTTAAAAATCAAATAATATAAAAAATTATAAAAATATCAAAAATTATAAAAAATTATAAAATAAAATTTGGATAATATTTTAAGTTACCCTCCTCCTTTAACCCGGGTTTGGGATCGGCTATGTAAAAAGAACATAGGCGGAGGAGGGTGCGGTGGAAAAAAAATATAATATTCTAAGAAAAAAATGAATTTCTACAATTAAAAAATTACAAATAAAAAATTAGATTTTATAAATAAACTAATTTCTACAAATTTTAAATAAAAAATTATGAATAAAATCTAACAACATAACTAATTTCTACAAATAAAAATTACAACTAATTAAAATTAAAAACTAATCTTGAAGGGAAAATATTATCACAACGATGGAATTGAGAAATGACGAATACCAAATATTATCATTCTAGTCTTTTACCTTCTTCGATTAGTTAATTTTTCAACGGACTAACAATAAATTAATAAATCTAAACTATTTTTTTGTTTTTTAGAATAACAAAATTAAATTTGAGAATTTGAGATTAAATGAAAATTTAAGAATGTGATAGTTTGAGAAGAGAGAGGGGAATGAGATTTTGATATGTTTTGAGATGTAAATGTGGTGGTATTTATAGATATTTTTGGGAGGGAAAATTTTAGATTTATTTATTTATTTATTTGAATTTTTCTGTAAAAGTAAAAAAAAAAAGTGTTTTTTTTTTATTTTTTCGGAGTTGGAGTATCTTTGGGGGGGCTAACATTTTTATTTTAAAATAAGGGTTTGAAGGGGGGGGGAGTGGGAGAGGGGGTCCGGTCCGGTTCACGGGTCGGCACGAGACGGATTGGTACAGTCCATTTTCGGAAAAAAAAGGACCGACCCACCGTTACCACGGTCCAATCACGATCTAATCTGATCCAGTCCACAACCACGGTCCGATCCGGTTTCAGATCGGATCGACCGTCCGATCCATTTCAAATCTCTACATCCACCTCAGTAAGTGAGAACCTCTCGTGACACTCCCGTGCTTGTGAGCTTCTCTCTGTGATCATCTGCAATGCTACCTCACTTCTCCTGCACCAACCATCATCTCTCCACCCCTCCTGCTTTCTCGATTCAACTAGCATCACTCTCCTCGATTCATAAAATTCAGTCTCGGCTTTCTCCCAAGGGCTCCTTCGCCGATTTCTGTTTGTTCGTTGCAAGCTTAAATCTTATAAAAGAATGCTTTCGGAAAAGAAGCTCCCGCCTTAGTTAAGCGCAGTCCAACTGCTGGCGTGGTTGGATAGACCGCTACATGGCGAAATGATTCAGTTCAAAACATAATTTGTGCTGTGGAGGTGTTGTCTGCACTTGTAATAGGTGCAATTTGGGTGACACTGAGTGGAAAGGGAGAGGAATGCTTGAAAGAATTGAAGATTGATCATGAGATTTACGCATGGGGTAAGGAGTTTAACAGGATTCTGGAGGCCTCGTCGAAGAGGATTGGAGAGGAATCTGTTGATGATGAATTGGAGAAGATGGAAGCAAGTCTAACGGACTCAGGTGGATTGGATTTTTTACTTAAACGATACAAGAACAGATTTTATCTATAGAGACGATTTAAGAGCAAAATTATTTTCACAAACGACTTAACAAAAACGTGATTTCAACTCACACCTTTAAAACACTATTTTCTCTATCTCGTCCATTGCCCAAACGAAAGAGGGAACAAAATGGCTTAAAGGCTTGAGTTGAACTCACGCCTTTAAATCCATCTATCGCATTTATGTCATTTTTTTTTATTTTCAGTGTTTTAAAATGTAACCGTTGTAACTTCCGCTGCAATTGAGTCCAAGTTTAAATGGCGTAAGTTGAACTCACACTCTTAAGCCTTTTGATTTTGCACCTTTCACCAACTACATTTATTACTCTCATTCTCCTTCTACTACCCATCCAACCCAGCAATCATCCCATTCTACTCGTCATTTACCTAAAAACTCATAAATCTATTACTCTCTTTCTCCTTGTACTACCCATCCAACCCCTTTTGTGAGTGATATTTCTTAATTTAAACTCTATTGTGAGTTATATTTCTCTCTTTATCTACTATTTTTTTTTAATTTAAACTCATATTCTCAACTCAAATGTGAAGTAGAAAGCATTGGATAATGTTCATCATCAATTTATTCATGGGCGATAGTGTGCAACATGGACATCTCGAGGTTTTCTACTCACAAGGTCCAAAATTGAATTTCACGATAAATGAAGATATCACTCTCTCGGTTAAGAAATAAAATTTATAGAGTTTTGGGGCTTTCCGAAATACAATTTAATTTAAAAATTCGAGTTAAGTTCAATGCATCACCCCCACCATGTATTTTTTTTTTACCGAGATTGAGTTATTGAACAACGAAACTTGGAGATTTATTATAGAAAATATGGGTAATTGGAAGATAGTAGAATTATTTATGGATCCTGAATCTAAATTGGGAACAAGTGGTTTTCAACTCAGATTAACACAAGCATTTGCTAATAGCAGTCGAATAGTAGAATGTGAAGTGTATAGAGACACATCACACAAAGAACATCAAAGACCGTCATATTCACCAAATCCTACAACACATAGGCACCTATCTCCTGACTGTAATAATGATGCGGATGCGGATGCATTTTGAGTTTGATATCATATTAGATGGTATTTCCCCTTTTGAAAGAGTTGAGCACATGATATCATCGGATGATACTCTGATTGGTAATACTTACTCTGATGAACAATTTAATTTTATATATTTTAATGATATAGAGGAAACCAATGAAGATATTGATGACGAGTTTAACATGGATAACAATGATAACTATCCCGGATGGCTACTCAAGGACCGCTCAGATTCACATCCAGTTGCATCATTTAATGTCATAGAAGGAATTATAGAATTTGCTTGTAATGGTAATTACTTTAATGATATGAATTATACAACCGATGATAACTTTGTAGTTGACCAAGTGTTTCGTACCAAGGGTCATTTGAAATGGGTAGTGCATGATTTTCATATTAGAGTAAACCTTACATTTCATGCTAAAAAAGACCAACAAACAAGTGTATATTGTTATATGCACAAACCAGAATTGCAAATGGAGGTTGTATGCAATTCGTCGAAGTTACGATGACGCTTTTATAATAAAGATACGAAAAGGACCACACTCATGTGTTATATCAGGGATTAGACTATAGCATTCGCATATCACAGCCTCTTTCATAGCATCATTAATATGGGAGCATGTAAAAGCCAATGTGAAGTACAACAATGAAGTTGAATCAAAACACTAAAAGAAATATTTTACAAATGTAGAATTTAATTTCTTATATAAAAATATAAAAATATATTGTTAATCCTAATGATAACAAAGAGTGATAACACATTAAAAAAAAAAAGAATTTGACAATACACTCAAAGAAAGAGTGAGTAACAACGTGCTCAAACAAAAATAAGAAGAGTTGATCACGTATAAATTAAATTGTTACTCAAACAAAAATATAAGAAGAGTTGATCACGTATAAATTAAATTTGCTGGTTTTAGCTTGTAGATGCTTTCAGGCCTGCGTAGTTGATTGGTTCCCATTTCCTACTATGATATATCCCTGATTCTGGCATCTAAAATCCGTAGAAAAATTAGAAAGTCGAAAGCCTTGGAAGGCCTACTGGAAGTTTTGGGCTGAGAACCTATAGGGCCCATTGGATCATGGTTTGTTTTGCTGGATCTAAACTTCGTTTTGTGGCACATATTTATCAGCTGTCCCAAAAAAAAAACATCTTGATCGATCTAAACAGAACATGCAATTATCTTTTCTTATCAACCTTAACATAACACCCAACTTAAAAAGAAACAGAAAAGGTACAACCGTACAATCTTTTTTTAATTCCCACTCCGTAGTTGCCACTCAATGGCACATTTTATTAGTGGCGGAGCTAGAAGTTTATTGGAGAAGTGTCAATTAATATTTAATATAATCAAATTTAAACTTAAGTACATTTATTTCTGGAAATAAAAGAAACTAGAGATACTTAATTTAATTGGAGAAGAGCTGAACAGAAAAGGTAACAGTAGGGTTGCCCTGAAGCCATCGAAGTATATAACAGATAATATACGTAAAAACAACAATAAAATGATAAAATCGTTAATAAACCCACATATAGTATTTAATTTAATTACTAAAGATAATATGAAAATTATGTTTGAGATGTATAAAAAAGGCTAAAATTTAAAATAATCAAACAAAAAGAAATTATTATAATTCAGATAAGTGGTATCCACATCTTTTTGGAGGTGGATGTTGATATCTGAACCTAAACTATACACCATCATCTTATGCGCGCACGAAAGAAGAAAGCTTTAACTAAGAGTTGGTTCGAAAGAAAAGGATGACATTGGGATACTTCTTGTGTGGTCAAGCAATGTGGAATTGAATTGCAAAATTCAATAATTTCACCTTTCAAAAAGGTCGCAAGATAGATAGTTTCTTGACTCATATATTTCTGTCAAGAATAAGTCCTTAGCATGGTTAATTAGAAGTGTGGTATGATGGGTTTTATGAATAGAAAGAAATAATATAATTTTTCAGCAAAAAAATTATTATATTTTGAGAAGTTTAGGTCTTAAAATATTAATTTATATATGTTTTGGTGTAAAGCAAAAGGGAATCAATTTTTGTTTTCATTTTAACTATTATTTTACCTCGGGGAGGAAAGACCTCCATTTACAGGCCTCCAACTGATTTAGAAATATTAATTTAGATATGTGTGGTATAGGTTTCAGACGTCAAACTGACAGAGGCACAGGTTTCTCAAGAAATTCAAGCAAAGGAGGGCATTCTCACATGCATGTTCAAGCTTTGGTGGGCAATAACTGGACCCAGTCGACTTGGTTCAAGCACTCACCTTTTTCTGAAGATCCGTCCAAGTTCTAAAAAAATAAAAAATATATATCTTACTTACGGTCACCAGTATAACAGACAAACTGCCATTTTTCGTTGCAACTTGCAAAAAAGTTGTACGCAGCACGCAGAACAAACACGCCAAAAATCAGTTGTCCGAGTGTACAGTCTACTTGACTCCATGCCAGCTGGAGCAAGGCATATCCGAGACGAAAGCCCCATGAAATCCACAAATCCTGGTTTCAACTTCCAACCAACAAGCGGCCAGCAGCAGCCCCAGTCCCCAGCCTAGTAGTATCCAATCCAGTAGGCCAGTACCCACCCACAGATCACTGATCGCGTCTCGCGAGTGATCACACGGCCCCATCAAGATTCAATTCAAAAAGGACACAGGCACACAGCTCATCCTGGCACGTATCCTCGCTCGATTTGGTGCTGTGCACGACTTGACCTCAACTTTCTGGTAAAAAGGGAATGGGAAAGAAAGAAAGAAACCAACGGGCTCGATTCGGCGCATGCACCGTGACAGCTTTCTCTTTCTTTCGTGGTGTTTTCCTCTACCTCTGGTCTTGTCCAGTCTCCACCCCAACATGACACGCCGGTCTCATGCGGGTTTGTCTCTCGCGCCAATTGGATCATACGAATACCAACTTCCCAAGTGAAGGAAGAAGCTTCTCAAAAGCCTCACAGAATCCCTCGGCAGTATTCTCTCTTGCTGGCTTGCTGCGTGTCGTGTTATTTGCAAAAAAGATGCTGTTCCAAATTTGATATCTTGGGTATCTGGATAGTACTCGTGACACTTGACACTATTCCGATCTTACCTCATCATGTAGCGGCAAGTGGCTGATATTACGAGTGTTCAAAATTGAACATTGAAGATTTTCCAGATAAATATATTCTGATTCTGTACGGGGATATAATGATGATGATGATCATCATTACTTTTATAGATTTGCTGGGTGTATTAGATCGATCCGAACAAGAAACAGATGTTGTATTTGTCCAAAAACATCAAATCATATTAAATATGAAAATAAATTAGACGTTAGTATTGTCATACCTTTATGGGAGAATATCAATCAATTCAAGTTATTCGATCAACAGGTCCGAGAAAAAAATGCATATTGGTATTCGATCTCCAGCTTAAGAGAGGTTCGGAATTAAAATGTTAAGAATCTAACAATGTATAAGATTAAAATAACATGCGTCCATGTTAAAATAGACAAATTCGCATATTTTAATTTTATTTATAGCTGTGTGGAATATGTGATCCATGTACTTGAAGGTGAATTTATAGTTATAATTATATTATTATTTATAAGATTTCGCATTCGTTGTCAAAATTCATTTGTCATGACACTGCAACATGTGGCAGGGACCATCTATCAAGAATTTTGTACCAGTTTTTTTTTTCTAAAAAAATAATCTAAAGAGAGTTAGTCTCCTGAACTCTCACTTTAATAATAGCGGATGCGCACTTCACTTATAATATATATAAATTGTAATTGGATGTGCCAAAACTCACATCATTAGATGTGAACAGCATATGTCGATCCATTAAACTTGGATGTGCCAAAACTCATATCATTAGATGTGAACAGCATATGGATACTATCCATTAAACTTGGACGTGCCAAAACTCATATCATTAGATGTGAACAGCATATGTCTATCCAATAAATTTGGATGTGCCAGAACTCTAAAGAGAGTTGTCTCCTAACCTCTTATCCGTATTATATCAGTATTTTTTTTATTAATTGGATCGTGTGCCAAAACTCATACATTAGTTTTCACGCAAAAATATCAATGTTTTCTCAGAGCTTTTAACAACATGTCTATTCATTAATATGTCGGGTGAAGTTCATCTCTTTTTAGGTCAAAATAATGTTTATTCTTAAAAAAATTAAGAGGATCTAACTGAAAAATAATGAATTGATATGCATTTTTTATTTTGGGATAATATCCTCAGTCCCCCTTGCGTACAATTGTTTGAAATAGTTGCTAATTTTATGTAAATTAAAACTTCATGAACCGTTAAATATCATTCATATTTACATAAAGTTAATTTGGTCATTTCATAATACTAAATGAAGCATTGGATATTAATAATCAGCTAGGGTCACACTACCACAAAAAAACCTTTAGAACGGTCCATTTAGCATCCATTAAATAGAAAATTAATTCTAAAAGAGTTCAATAACAGTGTTGTAATTTGGGTGAAATATCTTAGAACCGGTTATTATAAAAAAGAGGTTATAACGAAAACAATAGTCTCAATGAATTTAGTTTAGCACCGATTTTCTAAAAAACTATCTCTAATCAAATAAGTTTGAAATCGATGATTTGAAAACCGGCTCTAATCAAATAAGTTTAAAATCGGTTATCAAATAACCGGCTCTAATTATAATAATCTTAAAATTGGTCGCTCTAATTAAATAAATTTAAAATCAATTATTAAATAACTGGCTCTAATCAAATAATTTTAAAATAACCGGTTCTAAACTTATTAGTTTAAAACCATTATCAAATAATCTGTTCTAAACTTATTAGTTTAAAATCAATTATCAAATAACTGGCTCTAAACTTACTAGTTTAAAATCGGTTATTTGATAACCGGTTATAATCAAATAAATTTAAAATCGATTACCAAATAACCGGTTCTAAATTAAAAGAAAGATATAAAACACTAAATTAAAACTGGTTTTAAATTAAAAATAGATATAGAGCCGATTTTTTAGAAAAACCAGTTTAAATTGAGAAAGTAAATTAAAGCCGGTTATACAAAAATCGGTTCTAAAGAATGGGGGGTTATTTTTAAATTAAAAATAGATATAAAATTGATTTTTTAGAAAAATTGGATCTAATTGTGAAATTAAATTAAAGTCGGTTATTGTATAACCAGTTCTAAAATGGTTAGATATAAAGCCGGGTTTTTTAGAAAAAAATATGTTATAATTGAGAAATTAAATTGAAGCATGTTATACAAATAACCAGTTCTAAAGAGGGCAAGAACTGGTTCTAATTCAAATTCTAAACCTTCCTTCTTATCCGAAACTCTCAGACCCAGAGTCTATCAGAAAATCCCTTCTAGCCAGAGCCTAAGTCCCAACCGAGCTCGTTCTTTAAACCTAGCTAAGCCCTCTGCCCACCATGCTCTCCTCAGCCCTCCATTCTCTCCTTCGTGCTCTACCCTCTGCTCTCTGCCTCCATCAAGATAAGTTCAATTCCACCTCTTTAGACCCGAGCTTTACCTCTCTAACCTAATTTGAGTTAGCATTTATTAATACTAGTTAAGTGCCTATCGGGAAGAGCAAAAGACAGCACAATAATAATTTCTAGTTGGAATGTTAGTCCCAAGACAAAGGCAATTAGTATAGTAAAAAAATATTTGTTGCTTTCTAGACATAAAAAGACTACATGCATGATTTTGAATTATTCATTATTCACTTTAGAAAAGAATAAAGCCTTTGGGAGAAGAAATTTTCTGAACCAAAATGGACATGATCTTCATTTAGATTTTCAGATTTTAATCCAACGGTCGATTCATTTTCAATGACAGATAACACTTTGAGATTATATCTTCCAAGCTCCTTTTATTAGGAGTAAGGATTTGAGTATACTAATATTTTAGTAGTTCAAATTTTATATCTCTCTAAATTTATTAGTTGTTGGTATTTTTGGTTATTAGTTAATATCTAGGGTTGAGTTAATGTAGGATTAAATGTTAAATACCAAAACGTGAGATGAAATCAGTGTCAGATATTAAATATTAAAAGTCAAAGGTTAAATGTTAAATATTAAATACCAAATATAAAAATGTCAAATGTGAAATATCAAATGCCAAATAAGTGTTATCAACCTCTTTTAATTTATTTTTATTAAATATGCGTGTTTTAGATATGTTTGTGAATTGTAACATTTGACATTGATTCGGGTTATCTTGCGATTGATTTTTAATTTGGAATTATTGAAATAGGTAATATCACCTACATATAGGGGAGACTATGTCGGATTTTTAATTTGATATGCTAATATCAATTAATTATTTGGTTGAAAGCAATGTCGTATTGAGAAAAAGATCGAAAACAATTCGAAGAAAAATACTTGTTTTTTTCATTTTTCCCCAAAAAAAAAGGTTTTACGCTATTATTGGGATGAAAAATAATTAAAAAATTCGAAGAAAAATAATTAAATATAATCATTTTATTTATTTATAAAAAAAATTACGCTATTATTAGGATGAAAAATAATTCGAAGAAAAAAATAATCTCCAGTTCACTTAGAAAACGATTGAGGTAAATATGAACTTTAAATTGTAATTGGTCAATTTATGATATTAGGTTTCACAAGTTTATGATTTAATTAGGATTTAGAGTTTGAATTTATCTATTTGTTATTTTTAAAAATTTAGATTCCAACACAGTCAAGTGGTAAAGAATACGGTTATTATGTTATGAGATTGACGCATAACATAATAACTATATATTCCGCCGAGAAAAATTACCAAAGGTATAAAAATTGACTTCAAATTCATATTTTTATTTTACACTTTTATAATTTTTTTAGTTAATAAAATTGATATAATTTCATTTATTTTTTTATAAGTTATCGAGCCAACTCCGTAATGTTATTCAGAAGAAGACATCGGGGAAAATTAAGGAGATTATTGTAAATTATATTGCATCTCATGTTTGATTTGCTTCTTTTATTTCAGAAATTCTACTGTTATTTGTAAATATTTTATAATATATGTTTTTAGCTATTATCTATTATTAATTATTGTGTTATTATTTGTTATGCGGAAATAGTTTATTATTAGTATGTAATTGTTGTTATTGATTGTAAATTTATATACTGCTAGCAAAATGGGCTGGCCACCGAAGATAATAAAAAAATATACTTGGTGCCGGTTTTATCTTAAAATTGTTTCTAAAGAAAATGAATTAAAATCGATTTTATTTAAACCGGTGCCAGAATTGATTTAAAGAGAATTGAATTTAGAGCTGATTTAAAAAAAACGTTCTAATTGAACTGTTTTTTTTTAAAAAAAATTCTAATTGGACAATTAAATAAGAGCCGTTTTGTAAAAAAAAATAAGTTCTAAATTAGAGCCGATTTAAAAAAATTCCAAAATTTTAATCTTTAAAGCTGGTTTTTGGATAATAATAGACTCTAAATAAATTCTTTTAGAGTCAGTTATTAGTTTTACTTATATCCTATCATTATCCGTTAAATTAAACAGTTAATGAAATGATAACAGATACTAACGAATAATACTAATATATTACTTAATTTATCATCATTTATATAAACAAATATACATACTCATTTCTTTCATACAAATATATCTTTATTTTGTTAGTATAAAATCAAAATATACTATACAATCAATTCTAATTTAAGTCATTTCAAAATAAATAAATTAATAAATACAAACATCTCTTGTTCAACTTTTTAACGAGAAAATAAAATATATTAAAAATAAAAATAACATCTTATCTAAAATAAAATCTTATATTATTTCATTCAATTATTTTAATAAGTACTCTATTAAATATTATTTAAATATTATAATTTATAAGATGATTGAATTTGGAGAAGATAATAATCATAATTCATAAGAATTAAGACATAAAACTCGGGGCAACTAACATAAAAAAAATATTACACGAGATAATTATTTAAAATAATCAAAGTTATTTTTTTATAATTTATTATATATGGCAAACGGGTATGAAATGGTCTTTACCCATACCTTCTTATCCATTTCTTAACGAAAAAAAATCTTACCCTTATCCATATAAAATAAGTTAACGAAATTTTTTTTATTCATATTTATCTTATCGAATACGATACAAATCAAATAAATTAATAAAAGAATATCGTTGAGACCTATTCGTGCTTAAAAATTTTCATAGACAAATGGGCTGACAACTTGACACAAAATTCCAAAAAGATATAACATGAGTGGAATATTGTTAATTAAATGTACATATAAGTTTAAAGATCAGAAGAAAAATCAAATATATAATATAACATGACTGCTACTGCGGAACTGACAGCACCGTGGAAAAAGTTTAAAAAATTAGCAAACAAATTAAATAATTCAAATAAATAAAAAATCAACTCACATAATATCACTGCAGAATCCCCTATATTAACATATTTAGAAAAGAATTCGGATGGTCAGGTTGTTGAGCTTGGAACCTTTTTTAAAGGACAAATTAAGGAATAATAATGGGTTGACATCCAAGTTCAATGCATTTAGAATAAGTTGATTTAATTTAACTTATTATAATTCCTTCTTCACCGAAGTAGTTCAGCAAATGGGTTGGGTTGTCGACTGGCCTCTGAAAAAATTCTTTTAACGAAAAAAAATCTTACTCTTATTATAACTCCTTATTATAATTTAACTTATTATAATTCCTTCTGAATTAACATCAGATATCTTTGTCCCATTCATGAGCTTAAAAGCCACGTTCAGAGCAGATGCAAGAAGAGTTGGGTTGTCGACTGACCTCTGAAATAAATATTTTATAAATAACTTGTAATTATATGTATTTTCATAATAAATTATAAATTTCATTTATGTTAAAGAAAAATTAAAAATTTTGATCTGTTAAAAAAAACTAATTTTTAACCTTTATAAGTTAAAGTCTGACTTCACCTTCGTTCATATTACACTAATTTTTTTATTAACGACATGTCTTAAACTAAATAATTAAATAATCTTTGTTCAAATATTAGATTATTCGTCTTGCTGCGGATTGCAATCAGACAGCTGTCATTTTTGTGCTGTTTGGTAATTACACAGCAATGGGACAAATATATCTGATGTTAATTCATCATACCAAAATATAGTTCAATGAATATTTCCACCGTTCAATTATCACGCTTGAACGTTTCACAAATTGGCAAATGACACCCATCAATTATCTATTAGTTTAATTTTACTATTTAATAAAAGGTTGGGGCTTGAATCGAATCAACTTTTGTCTATTGAGAACAAATGAAGAAGAATAATATCCTCACAAGTCACGGTGCAAAAATTTAGTTCTAGAAAACATTTTTTGTATAGAGGGACCAATCTTTTATTTTATCCGTGCTAGCTTACTCAGGACGACATATAATTCAAACTTCATACAGCATTTTAAAATTTGTCATAATCACCCGACGAATGTCATTTTCATATTCAAACAAAAATCTTTTGAAATCTTCTTACGTAGTAAGGATCCAAAATCTGGATCGAGGAACAAGGAATCAACAAAACCGGAGGAGACAATCAAAACGTGTATAACAGAATAATCCAACAAATTTATAAATTTCCATATTGATTTGATAAATATATGTAAACAAATCCTCATATAACTCTAAATAAAGCTTAGCTTAGATTTTGAAAATGCAAGTTGTCCGGGGTCATTATTGTCATGAATGTTAGTGGGATACCTAACAATAATCTCATGAACTTTCTAAAATTTATTCTCAAAATAGCTTATCAATTTAATAAATTATCAATTATCAAGGGCCATTATGAAATGATACGGACGCTATTTTGCTTGGTCTTCTTAAAACTTAATTTACTTACCTGCTTCCATTACAAGAGATTGAAAAATTGAAAAAAAATAAATAAATTTCCCTCTAGGCTACCTACTCATTTGCCCTTCTTCTTAATTTGGTTAAATCTTAAAACAAAACTACCCCTAACCAAAAATTGAAACACTACAAACGATGAGAAACTATGTCCAGAAAAAAAAACTTCTAACATCAAACGGCTAGCATCTCATCACGCGGTTACAGAGTCGTGACACGTCATCAAGCCGTACTGGTTTGATCAAGAAATCCTCTGCTCCTTCTCTTAGACACCTGGAGATCCTGTTGGGTACATTTTCGGATGACATTATCACAACTGGGATTTTTTTCAGCTCAGCGGACTCCTAAAATTTATGGGAAAAAAAACTAGAATCAGTTTAGTTCCAAATTAATACGTAGAAAATTCTACTCGTATGATCCATGGACGAATAAAAATTTAACACTATGGATTTTAGTTTTGAGAAAAGATCGAACCTTGACCCTCTTGAGCAGCTCATACCCTGTCATCTCTGGCATCCAGTAATCCGTAATTATCATATTCACATTTGGCTCCTGCAAATTCAAATCAATTCGATTTTAGTACCAAAAGTAAAGAACTCCTAAATCTCCACGCGAAATTAAATTGTCTAATATAGATTTTACCACGCACCAAGCAAAGAAGCTCTAATGCTCTCTGCGCACTATCCACCGAAGTAACTGCGAAATGACAAGTTAACAAGCACAATCAATCATTTAGACTCTCAATTGACTACGAATTTGAGCAATTGACCATCGAAGAAACGAATAGTACCTCTGAATTTCGAACTTCTCAAAAGCATGGCGATCAAAGCGCGATCGACTGGGCTGTCATCCACAGCCAGCACGTGCAGCTCACGCCCCTCTTGCAACACCATTTTCTTTTTATAATCGTCTTCTTGTTTGCGATCAGTTCGTTATCTCTTTGGATAAGAAAGAGAGAGAGAGCTTGAGCAGGAATGACGATAAACAAAGGAGAAGCGGAAGAGAAGAATCGATACCGATACTTTGAGTAAAACCGCTATCCAATTCCGCGCTTATATAGCCTTATAATAATTACAAAAAGGCGAATCAAGTGAAGCATCTCCGCATGAACGCGGATCACAAAATGAATTTAAACGAACTCACACAGATAAGTGGGGCCAGTTTTGGGGTTCAATTCATCGGCGTATGACCGGGGCGAGAGGGCAATTGAGACAAGTGACAAGGGGATGGAATGGGCCGATTCGGATCCGGATTGGGACCCGAGCTGTCCTTGAATTGGGGCCCACGGGCAGATTTGTTCAGGATTTGGATCTTCCTCCGATTCGCACCAACCAGGCAAGCAGGTGACTTTTCATCCTCTTTATTATTTCTCATGTATCGCTATTGCACGGAGTCCAACCCGGCCAGCCGTCTAGATTTGGCTCATAAATTTATTGGATTTTCTTTTATTTTTATTTTATTTTCCGTTTTCAGTTTTTCGTAACATCCTTGTAATATTTATTTTCTTTTTTGTCTGAAAAGGAAACGACCTCACTTTGTACGTGTACGCACATCACTAATCACGTAATTGTTTTCTTTTTTTTTGTCTTAAATAATCTCTTCGTAAAAAACCAGGATATTATTTTTAATTATTTTTAATAAAAGATTAAGTAGGGCAGAGCCTTCATAAAAAAACTAGGGTACATAATAACATATCGGAAATAATCATATGTAAGTGTCAAATGATGAGTATTATAATTAACTTGACTGAAAAAAGGTGTGTCAATATTAAAATGCGTTGTGGTGTTAAATGAAACTTTCTTTAATAATCTCCGCAAGGTATAGGTCGGACCAAGTCCATTGATTGACATGAATTGAAAATTCTACAACAAAAATTCAAGAGCGATAGATATAGATAATTAAGTCATCAATTCATGATGGGTCGTCGATTTAAAAAATTAATGTGTACTAGTACTATTTTCTTGTACCAAATCTGTCC
The DNA here is from genome assembly GCA_037127355.1 of Schoenoplectus tabernaemontani. Taxonomy (NCBI): domain Eukaryota; kingdom Viridiplantae; phylum Streptophyta; class Magnoliopsida; order Poales; family Cyperaceae; genus Schoenoplectus; species Schoenoplectus tabernaemontani. The sequence goes on from CM073748.1 coordinate 10,523,712, forward strand.
ATAACAACTATCCTTGTTTACTATCGTCACCCAATCCAGTACCAATACTCTAAAATGTCACTACGTTCTTCTCAATAGAATCCATGAAATCTTCTTAAATAAAAGAAGGAATATTATTATTGTCCCCAGCCTTTTATCCCCATTCGTTGTCCCCAAACGAAAAATTTCCATTTTAAGCATTCAATTAACTTTTTATATGTTTCCGATTTTCCATTTTTATAACTGCATAGCACATTAATAATTCAAAAAAAAATTGAAATTGAAATGGCGTCTCTTTAAGAAAATTAGAGAGAGTTAGCACTTGGTAAAAACTATCAAATTTACTTATATCTATTATACTGTGCTATTTATATCAAGTGTTGTGATTATTTATTTGTATAAATGGTGGAATTTAACCACCAAAACCGGTTGATGTATATAGCAAAAATTAATAGATATAAATAAAATTGATAGTTGAAGCCAATAGATACAACAATTACCAAAAACGTAGATATAAATAACATGGATATCAAATAATAATATTTTAAGTTATTAGAATTTTAGTAACTGACACAGTAAATATAAATAGGGACAACTAAAGATATAAATAATGTCAGAATGAAAATCAATTGATGGCGCGCTGATTTTTTGTGTCAAATTTATTGTTGCTGTAAATAATCCAAATATTTATGGTCAATTAATATAAACTAACGGTTGATTATAAATTAATCGACCAGTTGCCTAAAAACAGAAAAAAATAGTGAATCTAATTGATGTCGCTGAGATTGCATGTTATGGTCACAAAAAATAGCGATTTTTTTTCGTGCCAAATGATTGCAGTTACGGTCAACTCACGAAGATTCAAAAATTTTATTTGTCTCTGCGATTATGGTCAAATCGCGAAAGACTTTTGGCGTTTCAACTACTAAATTTGCGGGAGTCAAAGTTTGGGGATATTTGTGGGGATAAATGTTTGGGGATTATTATCAGCCTCCATAAAAGAAATTTTCAACTTCTGATAACTTAATCGTCAAACTTTTAATTTTTAATTTTGACAAATACCCTCCTGAACTCTCAAATCCGTGACAAACTGCCCCAACAGTTAACTAACCATATAATAATTCAATATCTATTGTAAAATGAAAAAAAAAAACTTTTATGTCTATAACACTACAAATTGAATATTTTATTTCATATACTTTTAGTTTATAAAAATAAAATATTTAAATAATTAGAGAAACCTAATTAAATATTAATAATATATATTTAATATGCCATTTAATCAGATTTTTCGGAACTTATTTTCTATTATTATCAGAAAATAATAATTTAAATTAATAAGATATGTTTTGTATGTAAATATGAAAATTTTAAAAACCATGTGGTTAATTTAACAATTGATTTGAAAATTAAAATTTTAGATAAAAATAAATTTTCATTATGAATTTTGATTATTCATTGAAATGCATATACAAATTGGATTATATAAAATTAAAAGATAAAGTAAGATTATAAATATATTATGTATTATGTATGTTATTTAATTAGCTCTATGTATTTTTATAAATATATATTTTTGTTTTTTAAATTAAAAGTAATTAAAAAATAAATACTCAATTTATAATATTATAAACATACAAGGTTAATTTTATCATTTCACACATGAAAATGAATTATTATATGAATATTTAACTATTGGGGGTAATTTATCACGATTTGAGAGCTTGAGAGGCATTTGTCAAAACTAAAAGTTCTAGAGTCGAGTTGTCATAAACGAAAAATTTGGAGTGTGTAAACATTATCCCTAAATAAAACATAGACATTTCATCTTTTTTCTTTTACTTTTTTTTTCTTCTTTTTTTGTGAAGCGGGCTGAAATTTGAACATACAGAGCATAATTTAATGAAATCATATATATTTATGATCTCACTAAAATTTAGAAAATAAATATAAATTCTTAATGAAATCATATATTTTTAATTTAAAATAAGGATAATTTAATATTCGGTCCTTAAACTTTCAATAAAAAATTAAGTTAATTCATGAACTTTTAATTATATCAAGTTGGTCCTTGTATTTAAAAAAATATCAAATTAGTCCTTTAATTGTTTTATAAAAATTAAATTAATTTTTAAACTTTAAAGTACACCAAATAAAATTTTGAACTTTTAATATAAGAACTAATACGATCTCTGAACTTTCAAAAAAAAAATTGGTTCTTAAATTTTAAATTAATATTATTTGTTCGTCTGGTTTCCGATCGAATTTTGGATCGATCAGTATCAGTTTTTTCGGATCTTGATCGATTGGTATTATTTGATCCGTCCAGACCTGAATCTAACCCGACTTCTTGAAAGGTCAAACTGATCTGATATAATCTGGTCTAATCAGGACCCAACCCAACCTGAGCTGACCCAAGATTAAATGACCTACAATCTAATTGAAAATAATCTAAAATCTGAAAAAAAAAACAACATATAAATTTACTCGACCTGACCTGACCTGACCTGACCCAACCCTATTCTTCTAGAAGATCAAACTAACTCGATCTGAACCATCCGAACTCAAACCTGAACCCGACATGAAACCCAGCTGGACACCCGATATCGTGTCAGTTTTAAATAGAGTCGGCAATCAAGCGGGTCGGATTCGATCAGGTCAGATTTGGATTTTAGAAGTCGAGTCTGAATGAGTCAGATAATATTGATCGATCCAAGATCTAAACAAAAAGATATCAATCGACCCAAAACATGACAGAAAACCTGACACATCAGCTGACAAAAAAATAATGTGAATTTAAAGTTCAAGTACCACTTTAGATTTTTTTTTTATGTTTAAGGATCAAATTAGTTCTTAAAAGTTCAAAGATTTATTTGATGTACTTTAAAGTCTAAAGACCAATTTAGTTTTATGAAGTTGTTTAAGAATAAATTTCATATTTTTTAAAAATGCTCATGAACTAATTTGATATAATTAAAAGTTTAGGAACAAATTTATTTTTTTGTTAACAGTTTAAGCACTAAATAGTAAATTATCCCTTTAAAATAATTATAGTAAGTATGATCATTGAAGTAAAATTAGAAAACGAAATATTTATCGCTGTAGTAACTCATATCAAATCAATAACAGTAGCACAAATCGATATTCTCTTATAGCTTCTCTTTATTTACTTTTTCTAATTTTTTTTACACTTTAGTTTAGCAAAACTAATTCTAACTTATAAAACTGCCGAGCATAAAATAATAAAGAAAATATTTAGTCAATATATTGTAGCGGAGTTTAATAGAGATCGGAGGGGGCAGCAACCCGCACCCCATATTTTTTTTGGAAACTAGTAATGTATTGAGACTAAAGCATTTTATGACAATTATAGTAGTATTATGCAACGATTTTAATACTGTAGCTTAGGCCTGCAAATGAATTGAATTCGATTGAACTAGATAGTGTTTCAATTTGATTTAAAATTAACTCAAATTAAATTGAACTCGAGCTAAATCGAACTCTAGACGAACTCAATTATTTTAATTTTATATTTATTTTCATACTATCATAAATAATTAGAACTAAATAATTAATATTTTATTAATTTTATAATAAAATTAAAAAGAAACTAACATTAATAAATTAATAATATCTTATTTATTTTATAATAAAATAATTATATTATTATATATATTTGTGACTAAATAATTAAAATATATGTAAATAACTACATACTGAATCAAACTCTGACAAAAATCTAACCGAATAAACTAAATTCGAGCTAAAATCGAATCGAACATCGAACGAATTATATGCTAATTGTTTTCCCTTTTTGTGCACTTATCTTCTATATATTAATATTTCATCATTAAGTAGTGTCGATCGTCTATGTACCCCCTTTAATGCCAACATATATCCAGTATAAATTATAATTCGTACAACTAGAATTCTATATAGTTTGAACAGCTAAGAATTTATTATTTGCTTGATTAGAGTTGGATTCATGAACTATTAACTTTAAAATAACAACAACAAAATCTTTAATCTCAAATAAATTGGAATAAATTAGAAATGAAACTCTATCCAAAAACATAAAGATCAGAGATCTCAAATGTAAAAAAATCAATTATAGTAATAGTGACAATGATACTGATAAAAATAATAATGAGGATAATGAAAGTGATGATGATGATGATGATGGTAATAATACTAATAATTATATAAAACATTGTTCTAAAAAAAATAATTATATAAGACACATTTCATTGGCTTTATCTTCTATGAATGAATTGTGGGACTCAGCTTTGTATTTATTGGGTTTGTATTGATAGTTTGTCTTATCTCTAATTATAGTGATTTGTTGGGTTCATTAGAATGATAGGAATAGAGATATTTTTTTGCACAACATCGTGCCTCGTCTTTTGATGCTTTTATCCTTAAAGTGGCACATCTATTCTGCTTGGACAGACACCGCTAGTTTGTTGGAAGCCTCTGTCGTAATGAAGCTATTCTGATATTTATTGAATACTAGGGCTTTATTTTTGTTGTTGTTCTATATTGATGATTGTATATACATACTTGTCTTTACTTTCTGCATCTGAACTCTATTAATTTGTATAATTTTCCGAAAGAAGTGAAAAATGATAAGTACTTTATTTGTTTTTGTCAAAAAAATAATATAGACATAATAATAATAATAACAATACCGATAATAATAATCTTAATAATAACAAAATCACATTAAATCTATTATATCTATATTATAAAATATACTTTTATATCTTAAAAATTCTAAATCATAAATTGTAAAAATCTAAAATGCTAAATCTGAAAACTTTATTATCTCGTATCTCTATTACACGGAGTCCAACTCGGCCGGCCGTCTAGATTTGGCTCATAAATTGATTGGAATTTATTTTCTTTTATTTTATTTGCCCTTTTCAGTTTTTCGGTAACACCTTTGTAATTTTTTTTTTCTTTCTTGTCTGCAAAGGAAACAATCTCACTGTGTACGTACACGACTGCACGCACATCACTGATTACTAATCACTAATCACGTAAAATTAAACAGGATACTCTTTTTAGTTTTTTTTTTTTTTAAGAAAAGGTTAAAGTCGGCAAAGCGTTCTTAAATTAGGGTACATAATAACAAGTCGGACTTAATCGTATGAAGTGTCAATTAGTGAGTATTTAATTAATTTCAATGAAAAAACTGTTCCAATATAGTAAAAAAAGCTACCTAATAAATAAATAAATGCGTTGAGGTGTTAAATGATACTTTCTTTACTATTCTATCTAGTGTTTTGATAAAATCCGTACGGGTCAACCCGACCCGCGTCCGCCCGCCTCCGTCGCCCGTCCGAACCCGCACGTGGACCCAACCCGTGACCGCCTGTACCCGTGTCGAGGGCGGGTTTCATACGGGTTTGGGTCGCCCTTCAAAATTTTGTCCGTGATAACCCACTCCTTTTTAACACGTTCTTAACCTGCACCTGCCCGTACCTGTGACCCGTGCATGCCCGTCCCGTGACCCGCCCCACCCGTCCTTCCTAACTGTACCACAATTACCTAACCACCCAAAATAGTACCAAATGGTAAAAAAAAGAAAATTAAATGTCCTCCCCCTGACGCGGCTACAGTCCTAGTGTACTACACGCAAAAATTAAATGTCCTCCTAGTTAGTCATAGGTACTTCCTTGCAATGATGCAAGTACTACACGCAAAAGTAATCTTTTTACATGATTTTTGCAACAGAAAAAAAATCCAAACTATTTTGATCTTGCTACGCGGCTACAGCCTACAGTAATGATATAATTTAATATTTCTCCCCCAAGCCTATATTTTCAAATTTAAATTGACAATCCCTTCTCCCCCATTTGCACCCTTATAAATATATCCATAAACAAATAATTTTTCCACACAAACAATCTCTCTCATTTTCTCAATCTCTCAATACTATCAAATTCTCATATTCTCAATCTCTAAATTATTTTTAGTTTCGTTTAATTAACATAGCCGGTCCCAAACCCAGAATAAAAGAGGAGGGTAACTTATATTTTTAACAAATACTATTTTTTTTCAAAGTTGGTAAACACTAATTCTAACCAAGGTAAAGGTTGGACCAAGTCCACTGATTGACTAAAGGACTTGAATTGAATATTCTACAACAAAAAATCAAGAGCGGTAGATATAGAAAATTAAGTCATCAATTCATGATGGGTTGTCGCTTTAAAAAATTAATGTGTAATCTTTTCTTGTACAAAATCTGTCTTTAACAACTATCCTTGTTTACTGTCGTCACCCAGTCCAATACCAATACCAATACTCCAAAATGTCACCACTATCTTCTCAATAGAATCCCTTAAAATCTTCGTAAATAAAACATAGACGTTTCATCTTTTCTCTTTTACTTTTTCCTTTTATTGTGAACCGAGATGAAATTTGAATATAAAAAAGATAAAAAAAATATAGAATGGGCTTTTATTATCTCAGATTTTTTTTTAAAATAATTATTGTAAGAATGATCATTGAAGTATTTTTTTTAATATTTATAGCTGTATAACTCATATCAATATGACAATATCAGTAGCACAAATCGAAATTCTCCTCTAGCTTCTCGTTATTTGTTCTTTCTAATTTTTGAACACTTTAGTTTAGCAACCTTAATGCTAAGATGTAACACGAATCCTAACTTATAAGTCTATGGAGCATAAAATAATATAGAAAATATTTAGTCAAAATATTTGGTCATTTTGCATGGTAAAATTCATATGTTTATTAACAAGCATCTTATGGATTTCTTTTTTAAATTTCTCTGTAAATAGACAGCAAAGTCCCTACATTATGTTTTATGGACAATTTCATAGTTATAATGAGATATTTTGACAATTAGAGACACGATTAGTACATCTCACATGATTTGCGTAAGCCGAGGAAAGCATCATTTCATAGCATCCGACCAAAAACAATTTGCGACTATTACTAATTAGTAATTAATATATCTCTCGCTCTGCTTTTCCCCCTTTTGCGCACTTATCTTCTATATATTAATATTTCATAAGTAGTGACTGTGTCGATCGTCAACTAGTTCTCGTATCCCCTTTAATGTCAACATATATCCAGTATAAATTATAATTCAAACAACTTGAATTCAAATTATATAGTTGGAACAGTTAGGAATCTATTATTTGTTTGATTAGAGTTTATTCACGAACTATCGACTTAAGAAATTTGTTCATGTCGTACCCAACATTTGGGAGGATGAAGTAAATATAGAGTTAAAACTGATTTGAAGTAAAATGCCATCTCGTCTTTAGTTCTTTTATTATAATATAGAAGTCTAATCTTTTTATCCCAAAATTAAGAACAACGTCTTCGTATAAAAAAAACAGTTGATGAGTATATTTTCATTGGAAGGGATCCCTTGAGAATGGCTTATTTTGACAATCTTAACAATAGATGTACAAATAAATATAAAATACTTCTAAAAAATAAAAAAATTTATAGATATGTTCTTTTATTTACATATTGATAACAATTTAAATTTTATGTAATTTTATTATCGTTTGATAGTCCATCAAAAATCATTAAAATGTTATACAATTTATAATGGTTCTAATTTAAGAGTTTTTGATTAACTATCAAATGACAATAAAATTATATGAAATTTGAATCACCATCAATCTATAAATAGAATAATACACCTATGAGTTTTTTTGTATTTTAATTTTTTTATATTTATTTAAAGATTCATTATTAAAATTATCAAGATAATCATTGTTAAGTGATTCCTTCCCTATTTTCAACTAGCAATTGAAAATGAAACATTGGATACAAAATGTCATCTTTCAGCTGAAAGATAAATTAACTACAAAATCACTTGATCGGTGCCGAGGCAGATCTCCATCACAGTCAGGCCCATTGTTGAAACCTAGCCGCAATTTTTTTTAGTAATTGAAATAAATTAAAAGAGGGTAATGGTATGGTTAAATAAACGTTTTAAAAAAGTTAAACCAAAAAATAAATATTTAAGAATAATAAATAAATTTATCAAATTATATTTTTCTTTTATGATATTTTAACTGCACATTATTATTAAATACACAATAATATTTTATTTATCATATTATTATTCTAATTATATTTTGTTCTAAATCATTGAACAATTAATAAAACATAATTAAATAACTAAATAAATTATTAAAAATATTAAATAAATTATTATATAATTAATTAATCAAAATAAAAAATTAAGACCGAATTTCAAATTCAGTCCCAGACTTTCAATTACTAGAACTAAATTTAAAATTTGATCCTGACTATGATGTATGACTATCAAATGCAATCGTATCATTACCCTCATTTTTTTATTTTAATTACTAAAAAAATCTGACCTTGTCGTCCCCTTCCATCTTGTTCGTCCTCCTCTTTTAGAGTTAGTTTGGAAAATTAAAGAATGGCGATAGGAGTGTGATAGTTTTGATACTTAAAGATCTAGTATTAAATTTACCACTGAAAAAAAATTAGAGAGAGAAAAAGAAAGAACACAAAATTTAACAGAGTTCGGCTATAAAGAGCCTACGTCTCTTGTACGTGCAATCACAACAGTCGATTGCACGACTCACTAATACAAGTAAGTATTTTACAACTACGAACCTCCGGTCCCTTATATAAAGTAACAGAGCAGCCATCGGCCAAAAGAAGCAAACATGACGTGAAAAACTAAGTCTCATTAAAGAACAATCAAGAACTAACTTTTCTCAAACTCTCAAAAGATTTTACAAAGTAGTCTTGAGTTTAGAATAGAAGAGAATAAAGTATAGCACTGAGGGAACTTGACGGCTAAGTTTTGCAAAGAGAAAATCATCAAGTTTGAGAAGAAATACATGTGTATATATATAGATACACCAAAATCATCAACAGATCTAGCAGATTCGTTGCAACAGTTAGCTAACTGTTGTAATGGTTAGGTTAGGCAAACCCTAGTGTATTTAACCGTTATAACAGATGTCTGAGGAAATTATTCTGGAGCTTTTTGGTCAAATTTCATACATAAATGATTTAATCCGTTATAACGGATATTGAGATCCTTTATAATAATTAAGCAATGAAATTTCTCTCGAGGTCATCCATTACAACAGATAAGAGATTTGTTGCAATGGTTAGAGTATGTTTTGGTTCGGGAGCAATTTAATCAAAATTTGTACAAACTCGATTTAATATGTTACAACGATTTAGGAGTTTCGTTGCAACAATTAGAGCATAAGTACAGTTTGTCTATTTTAATCTCAAAACCACTTTGATTGTCTTTGATTATTACAAATATAATCTAACCAAATAATGTTTTGGAATCTTCGTGCATGAGTTCTTCTACTTAAGATCAATATCTGCATTTTATAACGCTCCCAGAAATTGTTAAATTCCTATGTTATTATTTTGCAAATAGACAAATACGAAAATGGGAATTATTTACAATAAAAATTATAATAACAATACAGTAATAATAATAACAGTGTTGATAATATAATAATATTAATCATCATAATCATAATATAATAACATAATAATGAGTTCGGCTATGGTACTACGCATAACACGAATTGTCATCATGCTATGGATCGTTTATTCATTATCAAAGTCTAAATGATCAATCCGAACTATTGAAAATTATTTTCATATAAAAATCTAATTGAGATCAAATTTTATATTTTAAAAAAAATTACTATTTTTTTAGAACAAAGTCATTCTTTTGAACGGCTCATAATAATTAAATCAAGTAATTCTCAAACTATCTTAAAAAATTCTACAAAATATAAATTTAGTCTCTAATTGGATTTTCATATGAAAATCATTTTGAGCGGTTCGGATCGACTATTCAGACTTTGTGATGAAAAAATAATTCATAACACAAAGAAAATCCTTGCTATATATAACACCATAACCCAACTCATATAATAATAATCATAATCATAATGTAATAATATAACAATCATAATTATAATATAATTAAATAATAATCGATATTCTACAATAGTTAAACCAGTATTTCACCTATAACTTGAAATAGGATTGCATAAAAAAGTTCGGGCTCGTGACTTAGCTCGGGTTCTATATGGGCTCAATTTAATCTGGCTCGAGCTAATCTGACTCGATAGTTAAATAAGCTGAGTTTGAGTTGGGTTGGCTCGGATCGTGGTTTGACTCAACTCGAATAATAATAGTTTATATATTTTTTCTGCTAAACTCTAATCCGATGTTCATCTCTCATTATCTCTTATTATTTCACCATCTCAATAGCTTAACGACTTCTCATACTCGTTCATGACTCAGCTCAAATATCTGACTCGATAGTTTTTTGCTGGTCCATCTGTTCATACTAGTGGAGCAAAGATGACAGTGATAATATAATTTGTTGATGTATCAAGTTTGTACTAACTCATATATTATTCTTATAGATATACCAACTTTGTAATTTACATAGCCGAGTTTGACTTTGACTTTTCAGCTCGACTCGAATCGAATTTTTATGAGCCGAGCTTGTGCTAAGCCTGACTCGCTCGAACTCGACTCATTTGTAGCCCTAACATGAAATATCGATTTAGTGTTCTTTTGTATTATTCACCTTAATCTAAAATATATTTGTTAAATTTATTTATCAAAATAATAATATTATTCTTAATTTTTACTATTCCCTTTAATGCCAAACACATCCTTAGTCTTTTCTCTTTACCACCCTCTTCTGTCCGCCTTGCTCTCCTCTCCTCTTCTTACTCTCCATTTGTGGTTAATTGTTCAGCCCGAAGACTGTTCAGGCGCCTTTGAATTGGAAGAGAAGGTACTCCGTGAAAATTGACAAAATTAATATGATGAGGTGATGACTCTAGTCATTAGCTCAACGGTGCCAATATTATTGAAAAACGCATGCACGAAGAACCAACAAAAGAGCTTTGGGAGTTTGGAAGTATGTAAAAGAGACATACGATAAAAAAAAGAAAAAAATTCCAATATCTACAACCTTAAGCAAGAAATTGTGCAAATTAAAGGAGGCAGAATCACCTCACAATGCTTGCAGAATCAAAGAAGAAACTTTAAGAACTGAAATCATAACTTCCTCCGACCACTGATCTAACGGAGGTACACATGCAGTGGCGGAGGTATTTGTGTGAAGATGGGTTCAATTGACACCATTAAATTTCTAAATTATCTTGAACATGTATATAGATGATGAGATATTTATATTGATATTTATTATCTCTACTAGTTTGAAACCACAAAAATTTATTTTGCTCTACCACTATTGACCCACTCATATTCTGGATCAAAGAGAGATAAGAAAAAAAATTAATTTTGTAGTGGGAGATAATTAGTATGTGTTTATATTATAAATTGATTTGTGTTAAAAGAAAGATGACATTTGCTGGAGATGATTGTGCAGTGCCACATCTATATATACCTACTTGTTAGTTGCTATAGCTATTTCAGTATTTCTTGTAGCAAAAGTCAAAGAAACATGAATATATATATGGTTAATCAAAAAATTTATATGGTCAGCAAAAGTAATGAAATATCAAAGCAATCAACTAAAAATAATAAATGATCTTTTTTTAGAAAAAATAGCTTAAGTGAATTTGAGAAAAATATAATCTCATAATTTACGTGGTTCCTCAATTTCTCAGTGATACATAAATATTATCAGTTTAGTGAAGATAATAAGTAATTCTTTTTGAAAAAAAACTTATAATATTAAAAACGATAATAGTTGCTCTCATTATATATTATCATTTTTATTTATAAAATGAACAGATTTTTAAATAAGAGAGGAACGTAATTTTTTATAGAAAGAAATAGAATATTTGAAATTTGTTTGTTGTTACTATACAGATCTTGTATAAATTTGAAGATAGACTAGTATGCTTATATTTGTATTCTCTTCATGACCTAGCCAATAAAATATTTAAAATCATTTATGATTGTTGAATCAAATAGCTCAAAAACCTTAATATTAATTTTTCTAAACGATAGTATTTGATATTTTTACCAACTATTATTACTTTAATATTTTTTGGAACATGATCATTTTAACATGCAAATATTAATATTTTCTATATATATATATATATTATTAAAAATTCTAAAAAAGCAATAAATTATATTTTATAAGATTTTTAGATAAAGATTTTATATAATTACTTGAATCAATATTTAAAATATAATGCATTATTATATGTGTATAATTATAGAAATATTAAAATAATTAATTTTGTTTAATTCAATTCAATTTAATTTATATTAATTTATTGACGCCACTTATGCGGAGCTCTAGCTCCGCCACTGGAGGTACAAAAGAGAGCCGAAAGAGATGAAATATGCATGTACCTCTCTGGGTTGGATTCAAGCTACGAAATATCAGATCTTACATACTCATGCCGGAAAGAAACTGGGGCGAGACTATATTCAATTCTGAAGGGCTGAGAGGAGATGAATATGTGAAGGAAGAGAAAAGGGTGTTTTTGGGTCATAAATACATCTTAAAATGTATATATATTATATACAGTAGATTTTTTTAACGTGCATAAAAATTGTACAACGATGATAATTATCTAACTAAACTGGTTTGGAAGTGATATTCTAAAAAAATAAATACTTTTTTAATTTTAAAGTTTAAGAGTGATGCGATCAATTTCTCATTTATGTACACAGAGATGGAATAAAAAATTTCAAATAGGGGCCCAAGGGCCTAACTACAGTAGAACAAGTCCGGATCATGGACTTTATTTTCGAAAGTATGTATAAAATAAATAAAAAATTAATTGAAAGAATATTAAATGAGTGTCTAGATTAAACTGAAAAATTAAATCTATTATATTTAAATATTTGAGAATCTAAGATATATATACTAATTATACTCAGGTTTATGAAAGAGGCTGGATTCGTCACTGAAAAAGTCAGAAAATATTCTATAGAGTTATCGGAGGACTAGAGAGAAGGGGATATCGAAAATCTTATGTTTTATTGTTAATAGTTACTCAAGCTTTCAAATAATACCGACCTCTTAATGTGATTTAATCTCTCTAGACGTTGGAACTCTCACACATGACACCTCCTGATGAGAAACAAGTCCAGGATTATAAAAAGATGGATTAGAGACCAAAAATCGATGATCGATGGTCATAGTTGGATCCACACTACACAATTTCTTTATGTTTTACACGGTGTCGAGAGGCATATGAAGTTTATTAGCCTCTAAACTGTCTAACATTCATCACTTAGCTGCTAGTACAATGATCAATTCTCTTTTTGTAAAAAAATTAACGAAACTTAATTTGTGTCTTAAGTAGGGTGTGCAAATGGATCAGTTTAATTATTTTTGATATGAACTATCAAATTTTAGATTATTTAGTTCGATTTTTCAGTTAAAATTTTCGATTCGGTTGAAAATTTTAGTTAATTTGATTTTTGTTCTTTGGTTCGGTTTATATTTTTCTAAATCGGATAGACCGAATAAACCAAATAGTCCAAAATTCATCAAACAAATTTATTTTATTTCATATAGATAAGAATCATATTAAAGATAATCCGAATATATTTATTTTTATAATTTTTATTTAATTATTTATTTTATTTTCTAAAGTACCTATTTTTTATCATTTGTTTTAATCATTAATATTTTTATTTCTCTTTAATTAATATAATTTAAATAATGAATAAACCGAATAAAACTTTAATTTATTCGGTTTTGAATTATTTGGTTGATATTTGTTAAATTTTAGTTCTATGTATAATTTAACAAACTAAATAAAATTTCAAATATGTATATTTATTTTAGTTTGAACTAAACTGATCGTTTGCACACCTCTAGTCCTAAGGCTCCGTTCTATAACCTAGCATTGGGTTAGCTTGCCGTGGTTGCAATTTTTAAAAGCTATTGAGTGTTCTATGCACACTTATAAAATCATGGCCTCGAGATTTTTGACACGGAAATTAACGCAAATGTAGTGAAAAATTGATCCCAAAACTTGATTTTGAAAAAAATTAATCGGACTGGATTTTTTAGGCTGGCTTGCTGCATTTGTAACTGGACAAGCCATGGACAAAAGTTTATCAAAACCAATCGAAGTTATAAAAGAGAATGGGGTCTTAGTTTAATTTTGCTCGGTCCTTTTAATTTGTGTCGACGTTATGTAAACAAATTATTATATATATACTTCTACATCATACATGCATTTCACTATTTCAAACATTCAACCAATATTCACAAAAATGATCCGAATTTGTTTAAATAAAATTCGTACTCCATTTAAGCATTATTTATACAGTGACCAAATTAATCTCGTAAACGTTAAGAACCGCATTTGAAAACATATTTTGACTCACATCAAAATGATTAGCGGTTGACAACCCAGCATGAGTTCTGGTGTCGTATAATTTTATTAAGTTATTCGTCAATCGTCATGCACTCCCAATCAACAGGAAGAAGATTAGAAAGATTAATCGTTTATTATTGAATTTTGTTTTGTAGAGTCGGACCGCTAATTTGGGATCTGACTGTTTGGATGACAGCTGGACGAAATATCGTTGGCGCAAGTCATGCTTATCCATTCGGATCAGGTAGTCCTGCAGGCTGCAGCAAAAAAAAAATCAAAGCGAATTATTATTTATTTAAGTCCCAAAATTTCAAAAAGTGATGGAGTATAGTGACAAGTTTTTGATTGAGGAAATACTCAGCAAAATTAAAAATTTGACGTTCAGATATAATACGGATATAATTCGAAAATAATTTGTTTCATATAATATAAATAAAATATATATTATAATGATAAAATATTAAAAATATATTAAAAACTATAAAATTTCTTATAAGATAATACATAATATATATTTTTATCGAATAATTCACGAATAAAACTTTTTTTGATTAAAAAACGTACTTTATATTAAACTGACGAATTATATATGAATCATCCGATTATAAATGAAAAATAAATTATTCACGAAAAATTTATAAATCTTGTTACTATCATTCGGACTCCCTCTTAGGGACAAGAGCCACACAGGATTTTGAGGGCCATGACCCCCTTATAGTTTTGCAAAGGCATGTATATTGAAGGGAGAATTTTTTATTGGGCCCCTCTCTTAATTAGTTTTAAATAAAATTTGTCTCTGCTTTAGTTTTGGTCTTATTTTGCCACTCCCAAAAACAGTGCAAATTCTCCTTCAGAAAAAATAACTCAGTACCTTTTCTGAGTGAACGGGCCATGATTCCATCTTAAGTATTCCTCAGTGGCGGATCCAACGGATCTAAGAAGGATAGCACAAAAATAAGTGGATCAGTGTAGGGCAATTATGATGGATTTAAGCCTAGACAAGTTTAAAATATGAAGTTATATTTATTGAAATTACTATTAAAAATCAAAGGATTTAGAAGCTTTTAAAAATTAAACCTGGGCACCAGTGATGAAGATTGAATTTATCACAATACAAGTAATTAAAAATAAATTAATTATATGATATCTCTAAAATATTTAAAAAAACTGATTGCTAACGTTTAGAATTTAAAAGCTTTTGTCAAAATTTAGAATTTAAATAACTTAGAATCCCATCCATACTAAAAAAATAATTATCGTATTGTCATTCATATTGTCATTCCTATATATTTAATTGCAAACGTTACTAAGATCGAACAAGAATATACTTATTAAAGCGGTCGGAATTCAACCTTTAGTTTCTTCCTAAAGAACTCAAAACCTGTGTACTGATAGCATGTTTTATGCAAACAATGAATTATATTTTATATATGCACAATAATAATTGGTGCTGGGTACAACAAACAGCATTGAAATAGAAACATTAGAATAGGAAACTATTTTTTTTTAACTGATGAATCCACAAGATATATAATTTGCACGCTTGCAATATTTAATCAAATTAAAATAGTTTATCGGGGTTTAAATCCATTAACTAATTGGATACTAAATAAAAATTTAATAATTAAATACACATTCTTAACTGATAAATCTAGGAGATAAAAAAAATTAAATTTGTTCCAATAGATCATATTAACAAAAGCATATCTCAAAAACACTATTTTTTAAATCCAGAGAAATTAAATTAATCCCTCTGAAACCATATGTATCCGCCCAGGGGCGGATCCACCGTATACCAGGGGAGGGGGTAGCTGCCCCCCTGGATTTTAAAAAATAATGATTTTCGGTAATTTGCCTCTCCCCCCCTCCCCCCTCTGTATTGTCTCGAAATTTTATTGAGAAAAAAATATTTAATATCGTACATAATGAAATAATTATACAAATATATCAAAATATAAAGTCCCGTAAACGAAAACTTTCTTCATCAACTTGATTATCTATTACTTTGAGTTTTATTTTGTTGTTATTTTTAATATGTAAAATATTATTATTTAATAATTTTTTTATTAGATAACAATATATATTAAATTATTAATTTTTTATTTAGTATCCGATTAGTTAATAAATTTGAACTCGATAAGCTATTACAATCCGATAATTGACCCCCTAACTAAAATCCTGTATCCGCCCTCTTTGCATGCAACGCATATTCTTCAGTGATCATTAGCTGCACGCCTGTGCGATGGTGCAAAACACCAACCCAAAACTTTTTTTTTTTTTGACTGAATCTTGTAATAATTCAGCACGCCTTTACCTTTTGTACGAAGATGGGTTTTCGTCCTCATACATTCGAGTTGCGACTTACATTTTGTGGAATCTCATACCAAAGTGAAAAAGAACATATGAATTTATCCTCATAGAACTTGTACCTCCAACTACAAACATGCACATAAAAGCAAATTAAGAATCTGCACTTTATTAAAAGCAAAAAAAATACCTTGAGAATTTGATGTATTATTGTATATCAGGAATGATTGAGAACATATCCTGAACAAAGTTAACAGAATAAACTTATTGCACAATTCACATCTAGGATTCACATATTCTCCATTCTCTGAATAAAAAAGCAGAATAAACTTATTGCACAATTCACATCTTCTCCGTTCTCTGAACAAAAAGCAGCTCCATATGTTGCAATTGGATACATTATTGTTGGCATATGTAAGATATCTGTTAGTTCTTTAAATGTTGAGCACATGCCTACACTTGTCAAAGTAGTCGTAGTCGTTTTTAAAAATGCAAACTTCAAACAAAATCGGACTGTATATTCCACCATTTATTTTCAAGGATAACAATTATGACACTCCCAAAATTATTATTATTATTTTTTTACACAGCAAGGTTATTCAGTCCACTGCCTAGTTATGATAATGGGCCAAGAAATTACAACATAAAAAAATACATGGGCCTATTTTTTAATTTCACCCCTATAAAAAGCCCAATTAAAACTTCTATCTGTTCATGCAGTCCAGCAAGGAGAGCATGGATTCATGGTAAAGTATTTGGAAAAAAAATCCAATACCCAGAACAAAAAAGAAGGTATTTAAACAGCCTGGTACCTTTCACTAAAGAATCAGTTAAAATAATAGAAAAATGAACCCACTTTAGGTGCCCAATGGACTACTTTTAATGGAAGAGACAAAAAATAATTCGTATGTGCTGGCCCTATAGCGATGCTAAAGCACATGCTAGAATTATGGCTCATGAACCACTTAATTATACTTTCTCAAATGTTGATTAATTTATGAGCTGGGGATCCATCCAATTGGATTAGATTTTTCTCTTAAGCAATGCGGTCAGAGAATGCTACTATGCTAGATAAGGATTCCAGATCTAGTGCAATAACCAAGTATTATTATTCTATGATAAGGTATCCATCAATCTTTTCCAATTTTTAAAATGAAAATTGTCATAAATATTCTGAAATCAATTCGTGAGGAAAGGTTGCACAAATGAGGATAAGATGCTATCACTAGTTCACCCAAGTAGATTTGAGAATTCGCTTGTTATACGAGTGACCACACAGCCTCATACTACAGAAGAACCAAATTACTCCTACTAATGGCGTTCCCTTCTCGATTAGTCAACTATTTTTTATTCATTTAATTTTTATTTTGGTTTTGTGAAAGTTTGGGGAAAGAAACTTTGCGGGCATTTGAAGTATATCTCCTCTTTTCAATTAGGTGTTCCCTCCTTGCTTAGCACTAATGATTGCTTCGGTTGGACAATCCTAATTTTTATGTTGTTCTTGGTACTTCCATTGTTGGCTCTTCTCTCCATTTGGAACAGAAATGGAGACACCTCCAGATGGATCCAAAAGGAGTAGGGTAGGCAACCTTCACTTGATGGATTATCAGTTTATCACAAACAAAGTTTGGACATCACATATGGGTATCACTTTTTAGGCAACCTTAAATTGATGAATTATCGCAACAAAAGTTGGACATCACATTTCGGATTTTTTTTTTTTTACTTGTTAGTTGTTACTACTTGAGCTGATGTGTATCGGTGCATACAGTGACGAATTCAGCTTGTTTCGTAAACTTGAGCATAATTAGTAGATAAATTTAGTTTTTCAAATATTTAAATATAATATATATTTAATTTTTTAATTAAACATAGTCACTTTTATAATTTTTATCTATATTTTTTTAATCGTAGAAAAAACCAAATCTGCATATTAATCTGAGCTTACCCCTACACAAATCCGCCATAAGTGTATATATATATATATTTTATGGACTGCTTATATTTTGTTCCTTTTATCTACTGACCAATTCTTCTGTTGGAACTTTTTTTCTCGGTTTCTTGGTTGAAGCAAGTACAGTTTAGTAATTACTTATTTAACATATTTTTTATTAAATTTCTGTCCTCATCAGAGGGACAAAATTTGTCTCGGATTCAATGCACCGGTATTACTTTGAGATGTTTTCAGGACCAGCACTAAGAGGTTCACTTAATACTAGCAGGTCATAAACTCATAGTCCTTATCATTATTTTAAAAATACGGTAATATGGTCGAATATATTATCCATTTATGTTTATATAGTACGATACCGTATGTGTAAATATATATATATATATATATATATATATATATATATATTTTAATAATATGTGATATTTAAAAAACAATTATCATATTAAGTCTAAAAAATTAACTATATGATATTTTTTATACAAAAAATCAAAATTATATTAATATCATATTATATATTTTTATTTTTTATTAAAAAAATTAAATAAATGATCAATTTAAATATTTTTATAAATTTTTAGAATATATATCCGTATATGTAAATTCACATATTGAACCGCATATATATAGGCGGACCTAAGAAGGACAGGGGTAGCTGCCCTCCTAATTTTTTTATAAATATCCTTGTAATTATGTATATTCTCAGAAAAAATAGATACTCTATTTATATTAAAGAAAATTTAAAATTTTGAACTCACTATTTTTTTTTATTTTTTGGACTAAAGTCTAAATCCACTCCTACATATACACTCGCATATCACATAAACACTATGCAATGACCAAATGACCAATTGTATACATATTAAATTCACATTTTAAAATTTTGATCTTTACATAGAAACAGGTCATAGGTGTATGTATGTGATGTTAGGCTAAATTCTAGTTGCAAAGAGAGGGAGGCATGAGCAATTTTATATTGCCGTCCTTAAGGTACAAATAATATTCAATCATTTCTCCTCCTAAAGCATGACATTAGGGTTCTGAGACGTTGTCTCCACTAACCAGATTTTATGAGGCGCAAACTTCGTAAAAATCTTTTGGTTATTTAAATTAAATTAAACAGGTCAAGAACTCATGATCATCATTCATCACAGTTAGGCCCCAACATGCACAGGGCTTCCTTTGTCTGGATTTTGCAATAGAAATTGCCACAGTGTAGATGTGCGCCATTAATTAGATTCGTATTCTTGTCTCTCACTTAATTTGGATTTGACCTCTCCTAATGAAGATTCTGTCTCCTTCTCATTGTATATATGTTACTTTCTTTAAACTTTAGGTATGAAGTTTAGTTGGCACTTGGCACAGAATTTAGTTAAGGTTAGCGGACTAACCAATGAATGTGTCCCAGAGTTTGTCTTAATTAACCACCAGATCTTCTATGGCGTTTAATACTACAGTGGATCTGATGTAACCACACAAATAAAAGTGGGTCAGAGAAAATTCTTTTATGGCGTTTAATACAACAATAGATCTGAGTTTGTCTTAATTCTGCTTCCTTTTTCTTTGTTGACAAATTCATTAGGCTTTTCTTTCAACAACCACTTTTAGTTGAAAAGTATTAATTAAACATCAGGCTGATTTTGGTCCAATTCAAAATTCGTTAAGTGTACTGATCATTTTTCAGACTCTGTTTGGACTTTGGATATATCTATAAACCGAGAAATTTAACCCTTCTTTTTTTTTGGAAGTCGGAGAAGTTTAACTCTCTATTCCTATCTAATCATATAAATGTTTGGTTATATAGATTTAAATATCATGGCTGAAATCTTTCGCTAAATTCCATGGTTGGTTGATGTCTATTTTAATCAAATGATGAAATGAAGGTTACATTAATTAGATCAAGTAGCCCTCCATTAGAGATAACCAAGCATTTCAGTTACGCACGTATTTGTTCAATGAAACTATGAAATATATATCAAATCGAAAAATTATACGCTATCAATATTATGGAGTGCTTTATGTGAGAACTTCTTGGATTAAAGTTTCTCTACTTTTGCCACAGAATAATACGTATAAAAATAAACTTGGTCTTCAACTTCTTTCCTTTTCTCTATTATCTTGCATGCAACAGCCACTATTGTTTTTGCCTTATTATTTTTTTTTACAAATATGAACAAAGTTAAATAAAAATAAACAAATAGACACATGTTGTATTAAAAAAATACATTGTTAATCAAAACTATATTAAAGTAAGAAATCCTCACACATAGTTAAAAATATACTAACAAAATTGGAGTGTGTGTACATATACATTTATATCATAAAAGCAAGAAAAATGTAGAGTTGTCACTTTTGTTGAAGCGGTTGGCATATACCTATAATTTTTTCAGCTAACAAAATATTCAAGTTCATGATGTATTTCATATGGAAATTATAAGAACACGAAAAGACCAATATCGCAGATAACAATGAAACAATTATTGTCTAATGGAATTTATATCCATGAGAGGATAGAAGGGGGCTGGAGGGCCTGAGCCCCCTTATAAATTGAAAGTTTGCATTTTCTTTTTTACCCCTGTTCATATCAATATACATTCATATTGAGATTTTAACATGTTTTTGCATATGTTTGGACGGCATTCAAATTCATGTTTTGCCAACCTTCTACAAAAATGCAATGTCATAGCCTTATTGTTTTTCTACTTGTTTTTTAATTAAAGACGAAAGAAAGTTCAAATATGTACTTAAATTAACATTATATAATAATATTTAGTGCGCACCTTAAGTCCTCGTCCGCTCATTTTCCGGGCTACATCATGTTTAGCTAGCTAAATCTCGAATATTATTTGCAAATTTATCAAATATTCAATAAAAATATTAAGTACAAGTGATTCAGTACTGTCTGCTCTGTTATCTATTCCAGCCACAGAAAAACGCTTTAACCTTTTGTAATAGTGGGATTCTTTTCCGCTGGTTTTGGGGATCCAATTGAAAAGTGCGACCAATTAGATGATGTTGTTTAGCTTTTTGAGTCAAAATTTGTCCTTGCAAAATTTCTTTTGGAAAATTTATTCGTTGGCAATTCGTGGAGGATATCATTAAAGTTCACTTTTCTCGGAATTTTTGTGAATTGTTTGAAGTTATCTTCTGTGTATTTCTTATTCTAATGTAATATATATTATTGCAATGTATATATTTCATTTTTCTTACTATTGCATTATTATTATGCTCTCTCATGCTTGTTCTAGAATATTATGATCAACTTCAATAATTTTCATGGGGTTCCCATATATTGAGTATTTATCAGCCACATCATAATTTTATATTTTTTTTAGGATTATTCATTAGCATATTCTAAATTATTATTTTGATTATGTAGAACATTTTTTTATATCTAAACTTTTTGGTGCTAATCAATCGATCCACATGCAAATGATGAAAAGTTAATTTTTCTTTTTCTATTGAGGCAAAATGCGGATTGATTTTAGGAGTGTCTTTTGTTTCGAAAAATAAACTAAAAGATAATTATTTCATGATATTTTCATTGTGAATTTTAATAATAAAGAAGAATAAATATCAAACACTTAATATTATTTATTAATGTTTGAAGACTCCCAACAAAAAAGCACAATAAAATTAAATAAATCATATCATATAGTTAGCCCGAAGATCTAATGCTTTTTATTCTCGAATTTTAAACATATTTTTGAATATTTTCATCGAATTATTCGTATAATTTTTAGACCTTTTATAATTTTAATTTTATGTTATATTTATTTAGTATTAAATAATGAACTATTTTCAACACATACCATTGTTTTAAAATGCGGCCCTATGGCCGCATATACGGTTCACTTATACTTATGCGGCGTAATACCACATACATAATAGTATACATCCGCATATTCAACAATGTATATTATTTTTTAAAATATTTATCGTATTAAGTATATAAAATTAATTATATTCTATTTTTCATGCAAAATATTCAAAATTATATAAATATCTTATTATATTTTCTTATTTTACATCAAAATACTTCAAAAATAAATGATTGATTCAAATATTATAAGAATTTTTTAGAATACATAACTGCATATGTAATCCGCATATGCACCTACAAGTCGCATATTGAAATCCACATATGCAGTGATCAACCGCACGTATATTGAAATCCGCATTTTAAAAACTCAGACACATACATATCTCTGCAAATTAATATTGTAGATCCCTTCATGTGCAAGTGCAACAAGAAATCCGGAACAATTTGCTTTGAATCGCGTGCCACCGCACATTTATGAACGGCCCCTGCCCTTTCTCCATCATCACCTGTTCCATACTTTGTGCCGCCATTTTTACCCAGTAATAAACTGCCACGCGTCGCCCTCCAAATGGTTCCTTCGTTTGCATCTGACGATACTAAAATGCGCTCATGTGAGCGCACGCTTAAGCCTTGGTGGATCTTTATCTCTTTATTGGTCCCATCCGTTCAAGGTCAACGAGACTAATGTGAGTTGAGAACCTTTTTACTTGGACTGTTAATATGTCAGCTTCAAAAAGAATCTGAAACAGTAAAATTTTCAGGTACATAATCGTGCAGCAAATGCTTCTCATTTATATAAGAAATAAGTTGCTCTACTAGGTGCAGAAAGTGATCAGTATTCATCATTTTTGTCTCATTGAAATTAATTGTGCACTGTTAAACTTACATGAGTTGCATTCAACATTTAGTCATGCCAATTATTCAGACCTCGATCTAGTTAGTCAATATGATATAGTGCAACCAATAACCGAGCACAAAAGGATTCAATTATCGACGGCCTCGAGTTGTTTTGTTGCACTGAAGAAGATTCTTTAGAGAGCAGTGAAAAGATTCCAGGTTGCTTGTGCTTTTACCCACAAGCCGACAAGTAAATCCCACGCCAAGTTTACTCATTTTTTTACCACGAGTGATGAGAGCCGTGTAATCTGAGCGGCTGGGATTGATTACAACGAACCCCTTGATGCATTTTATAACCGACATTTGCCGCCAAATGGCAGCTTGTAATTTTATGAAAATGGGAGGCTAGTTTAGTTTGGGACGCCCCTACTTGTTTACTTAAAGTATGCGATTGGTGGAGTGGGAACGGGATGGGCACATCGCTTGTTTTGTTATTTTGTTGTCTGGACTTGGTATACTAGAACTGATGTGAACGGTGAGGGCGTTAGTTTGATAATTTTGAAATTTTATTTAATGTAAATATATAAAAATAAAATAAAATTTAAGGTATAAATTAATCTTTAAATATATTTTAATATATATTAATTGAATAATTTGATTAATTTTTTGACATTAAAAATAAAAGATAAATGCGAAGTACAAAATATTTTATATTTCACGATTTACCATAACATAACTCATATGATGAATATTAATTTTAACAATAAAGAGTGATCTGTAATCTAAATGTCTGCTAAAATATTAAATTAAGAATACATAATGTAATAACTTGATAAACAAAAATTCAAACTCTAAGTTACATATAAAAATAATAAATTATTTATAGAATTAGAATAACAGTATTATGATATTTCGACTTTTTATTAATATATAATCAGGCTCCCTCATGCACCATGTCCATGCAAAATATACTTCCAGCGAAGATATCAGAACAAAACAAAACAGTAAGAAAGGACGAAGAAATCGACAAAGAGAGAGGTAAAATAAGAGGAGGGATGAACGGGAACCCCGGCTGGTGAGGAAAAGTCGAAGCAAAATTAGGGTAAAATCGAACAAAAAAGAGGATCAAATTGTCAGCTTGAGCATCTAATGCCAGTGTTAGGATTCGAACAGGAGAGCCCTTAGTTTTCGGGACTATTTTATTCTCCTCTCTTCATTTGTCTCTCTCTCTCTCTCTCTTGTCTCTGAAAAAGGCAAGCCCTTTCTTTTGGAGCCTTCTACACAGGGGAATTGGAGGAAACCAGAGAGATCGATTCTGTTCGTACAAGTGTGGAAGTACTGTGAAGCAACAGGTTAGCTTCGGAGTATTTTCTGGTTTATTTGTTTCCTTATTATGCCCTTTACTGTAATCCTTTATTTACACTAATTGGTGTGTCGAAATGCGATCGTTGGTTGCGTAGCGAGTGTGTTTCTTTAATATTAGTTATTCAATAGCTTATAGTTGGATTTTCTTTTATTTATTGGGTTGCTTGATTTAACACTCAATTTTTGGTGATCTGACCTTTTCCTGTTTGATTTATCTTCTCTTTTGCTGATCCAGGAGACCAGCGAAATCTCTAAGGTTTACGTCGACTCAGTTGTTGCTAATTTGATGTCCAATTTCAATCCTGAGCGAAGATATTGTGATCTTGATGGTACCGTTAGCTAAATTCTCTCCCAAAAGCGGAGAACTAACATATTGAGCTATAAACTAATAATAATCATGGCGGCTGATTCTAGCATGGGGTTTCACCAGGGTATTATCCCCAATTTCTACAACCAGCACATGGTTTCATTCCAGTCAGGCACCATGAATAATAATTATAGAGGAATGAATGGCAGTGCCACAGTTGGTACCAGTAACAACACTGGGCTGTTTCTCTCTCCAAATTCTTCTTCCAACCTCATCAGCAACATGCCAGGTCCCACTATTGGTCAAGCAGGCAGTTCATCAGGTGACCCATTTTGTGGGCCTATGCCGAAATACAAGTTTGTTACAGGTTCACCAGCTGATTGGTCTCTCAAAGAATTGGCCATACTTAAAGAAGGACTTGTCAGGTACACAATTGCACAACTGAGACTTAACATTTAAGTCTAGGTTCTACCATTAGCAGAGGCGGAAAATTTATAAAAGGAGGTCATGCAATATACTAAACATTAATGTTAATATGATAATTACATTGATATCATTAGATTGTAACTACGGGGATCTCAATGGAACAATTTTCATACATTTTTTTTGTGAAATTTTCACACCTTTCCTATTGTATCTTTTTTCATTCTATTTTATTGTCTTTAAGTTTGAATGATTATCCAGGGAAAAAGTAGAAAAATACATTAGATTTATTGACGTAACTTGGAATAAGAATATTTTGTTTGCTTTTTATCTTTTCATGCTTTGGCACAGATTATCAACATGGATACCAATGTGGATAGTGATAAGACATGGAGAGAGTTTTGTTATATTCAGTTTGACATATCAGATATGATCAAACTAGAAATTGTGTATGAAGTTCCTCACAAAATGACTCTTCAATTACTTCATAATTCATACAACTAAGGGAAAATTATTGTTTTCATGGCACCATTTTGTTAGAGATGAATTGGTAAGAAAATAAAATAGTCTAGAAGTTATCTCTGATTTTAGAAAAATGAAATATTTTTTCAGATATGCACATGAGCCAACAATAATTAAGTACATAAAGATAGCAGCCATGCTTCCAACAAAGACCATAAGAGATGTCGCATTGAGGTGCTGGTGGAACATGGTAAATAGTTTCTTATACACTTTTGAATTGATGACTTCAGCTTACTCTTTTTTTAAATGGTGCTCCAGTTGTGCATAACAAACTTTTCAGAAATTGCTATCACAGATTGTTGCACACTTCTTTTTTCAGAAATTAGAACAAATTTCCCTCTGTTTCGATTTATGTTCTGCAAATATAGAAGAACCCTATTTTTTTTTATAGTTATGCTGTTTATATTTCCTTCAGACCAAAGAAGGCAATAAAAGACGAAAACCAGATGATCATTATACAGGGAAAAAGATGCGGGACATGAAGGTAATTTTTCGCTCAGCAGGACCTATGTTTTAGAAAGTATGATCATTTCATATGTTAATTTTTTTTTCACTTTAACTCTAATTTCAGGAAAAAATAATTGCTTCTACATCTAATGGTAACATGGTTTCTTTAAATGAATTGCCACCTTTTTCTCTCTTGATGCATCCTTCCAATCAGAATTGTTCTTATCCCGCCAGTGAAGGTTGTTGTTTTATAATTTCTGATGGATCTTTTATTATTTGAGTGTAAATTGGTCTGACATTCATAATGACACAAGTTTATTGAGAGAAGTACCCTCCTTTCGTGCAGGCCCGGTGTTAGATAGTGCAACTCAGCGTCTCATGGAGGAAACCAATACCTTACTAAGCCAGATAGCAGCTAATATTGAGACATCTAAGGCATGCATTTACGTATATAATTATTTCCTATATTTTCATTGACAATACTATTTTCTGTTTTGTTATTTTGTACGGTTTTCTGTGGTAGAAGTATTCTTGTTGAAAAAGAGAGCACATATATCTTCTCAGACAATTTTCTAAACAAAAATGCAGCTCAATTTTAAGTAATTAGTTTCTTGTTATTGTAAATTGTCTATGATGCCCATTCCCTACCGAACTACCATATATGCATCTTGTGAATAATTTGTGCAACAGTGAACTTGATTTATTAATTATTGTATGGTATTTCTCAGCTTCTTCTGATATCTCATAAAATTTTACTGTTTCTACTTGAATTGAAAAATAAAGATGAGATGGTTGTCAATCCGTTGACTAGTATTTTGACTTTTTTACAGTTGCAGGAGAACCCAGATCTGTTTGTTCGCACAAGTAACAACATCATGACAGTTTCGAATAGGTATGGGTCTACCTTTAAACCTTTTTTAATAACTTGTGTCACATGATAGTAAAAATTGGGATCTTCTCTTTTTGTTTTTTGCTAGTAGAATTTGGGAAAATAGATTTTTTTCCTACATGTCGTTTTCTAATGTTGATAATAAAATAAATTTAACAGAATGTGTGAGATGCCTGGGCCAATAGGCTGGATGCCTCCATTTCCTATTTCTATGAATGAAGAGAACCTCAATTTAGTTTTTCAACTCAATAGGATGGTAAGTCATTTCTTTCCATGTACAATTTATTAACCAAGTTTAATTGGGGTGCTTGTTCCTTTACTTCCTTTTCTTATCTTTGTTTCTTTTCTATTTTTTTTCTATTTGTTTTGATAGTCATTATTGATTCCAATGTTGAGAGAGATATATGGCATACTTCATATCCAGATTGTTTGTCTTTAAATGTTACCAACATAAAGGCGGCACAAATTTTTTTGGAGTAGAAGCTTCTATATTTTTTTCTCTTTAACTGCCATGAAGTGGAGAAACTTAAAAAGGCATTTATATTGTAGGGTGAGTTAATGGAATTTTTCTTTTAAGCAACAATATGTTAGAGACTAAATTTACAACTGTAAGCTAAAATTATTTTAGCAATCTCCTTTAAAATGAAAGTAAAAAGAAAATGAAGAAATAAGCAAACAAAAGAATAAAATGAAAAGAAGATAAAAAGTAAATAACTGCGCTAATGTTGTTTGTCTGAAGGTTTCATATGGCGACCAAAACATAGCGCACATGAAGCAGGAACCAAGAAATTGATGCTCTTTAAGAACATTGGACCACTCTTCTACGAGATGTACAGGTGAATTTGCGGTAGATCCACTTACAGCAAATGAGGAAATTACATAGCAGCTGTTTCCAGGCATGACCGCGTGTAGTATTTATTTTTTATATGAGCCTCCTTTTTACATTGCGAGTTTTCTTCATGATGTTTATTGATGTACCAAAATAAATTTTCCGTTCATTGTTATTGGTTAAATTACAAATTTAGTCCCTATATAATTTGACTTTGAACTTGTTCAACTTCTTCAACCTAATTTTCAGATTTTTTTTTTGTTGCATCTAGGCAGTTGAATTTAATAGATGTTTTGAAACATTATGCAACTATACAAGCAGCACCTAGTTGTTATGATTGAGTGGAGCTTTCGTTAGAGATGAGGTCGACAGAATTTTAGGGACTAAATTTGTAATTTTTCAGTTATTGTTTTGTGATCCATTATACACGAGTTGTATGAGAGATCATTAGGTGAACAGTGTATTGCAAACTATGCAAGAATTTGGAGTGTAAATATGATCTACTACGACAAGCCTAGTATGTATAAGATTGACTATGCTTGTAATCAGTAGCTTTTCTCATGGCACGTCTTATTCACTCTGTAGATTATCTTTTCTAATTTGGGTGATTCTTTTGTAATTAAAAAGAGATTCTGAGTTATAAAACGTGAAAATATTTAGAAAGAAAATCACATTCTGAAAAAGCGGCCTACTCTTGGGCGCTTATTCTCCAGAGACCAGAGATATTTTTCTTTTAAAAGATCTCCGCAGGTTAATTTGGACGGCGCGATTTAATTTGAATGGTTATAGAAAAGAGTAAACATGATTTTTGATACATGAAATTTATTATTATTAAATTAAAATTGTGGTTCAAATAAAAAGAATCGCAGATGCGACGCTTTTTGAAGCACCACAGAGGATACAGATTCCCTATTCTTGATAGACCATGTTAATCTTTGGTTAATATATGGTTGTTGATGGAGATTTGCTCTATCTGCCACTTGAAAAAGATGATTTTTTAATCTAATTTGTCATTTTTTTTAATATATGCATTCAAAAATTTAAATATGATGCAAATATATTTTTCATCTTTAAGAAATTTTTAAAGGACTCATATTTTTAATCCAATATTTGATATCTTATTTTTAAGACGCGCTATTTGTCATAACCAGAAATAAATTCAGTTATTTGTGACTTGCCTTTCCGTATTAACACGTTACTTGATCAAAATTCTTTTTTTTTTGTTTGAAAATTTCTAAAGAATTTTTGTGCACATATCTTGTGCCGTTATCAAACCTAAAAGTTTTATTGTGATTTCATATTCATTTTAACTAAATTAAAAGTCTTAAAAATAAGAAAATATTTCATTTTTCTTTTAAAATAAATCCATGCAGTATGAGAATCATAAAATGATACACTATTTAAAGTTGTTAAGAATTGATAAAGATCGGCCCTAAAATTCAGGTGAATTAGATCAAAATATTTTTTGATACATTAGTAGACATTGGGAAATATCATCTAATTGTTTTTGAAAACTTATGAATACCACAATAGCTAAAATCTAATTGTAACAAAATAAGTTGTTTAAAACATAATCCGATGACCAAATCTTTGATGTAATGATTTTGCACAATATACCAGATTTGATCAAGCGAGACGCAAATTAGTTTCATTTTTTTCCAGGTAATAAAACTATATTTTAGTTTTTCCTCAACATGTTTCCTTTCCGACCGCTAACATTATTTTTATGGACAACAATTACATGTTGAGGCTTGTTGGATTTTGTGAAATTTTACACTCTTTCGGTCCCAAATCATATAGTCGGTTCGGTTGCACCTGTCCCAAATTACATGTTGAGGTTTGTTCGATTTTTGGCACAGATTCGAATCTTTTGGTCTAGAATTTTGTAGCAAATTATAAAGAAATTATTGGAGATGATACAAAAACCGATGGCTTTTGTAGCATCAAAGCATTTAATCGTGTCAGCAGTTGGGCTAACTATTCAGATTGCGCCAGAGATAATTCCACCGGGTCGAAGGCTGATCAAGTCCTGCACGGCAGCACGAGCCCAGCACACTTCACCCTTGCTCCAAAACCATAAATAAAGAGGGGACCCAATTTCACCGCAGTGAAGAAAATTGTGAGCTCCAAAGAGTTCTCAAAACCCCAATAAGAAGAATCTGAAGAAGGAGAAGTTGCCTCAACGTGGGACTCAAACAACCCGCCTTATAGAGTTATTGTGGATACCAACTTTATTAACTTCTCTATACAGAATAAGGTGCCAAATCGATTATCGTCAATCGTTCGGTGTATCGGCACACAACCAATTAAGAAGGAAGCTACAGTTTTATATTTAAAAAACGTCAGTAAAAACAAAACTCCAGCCAACCCAATGAGGTGGTGAAATTAACCGCCCTCCCCGTAGGGAGCCCCTGTCTTACACCTACATATAATAAATATCAATCTCTCACATCAAACACACTAATCAAATAAACAATTCACACAATACACATAAATAATATCGTATAATGATAGTTGATCAAATCTCTTGTTGTGTCTTATATACATATTTTTTTAAAATTTTGTGACGGAGTCTTTAAGGTTATTGTAAGTTTGGGTCTTCTTATCACTTATCAGGTATGAGCATTTAATTGCAAGTAATTATCCATCCATTGAGACGTTTCTTTTGACATGTGTTTCTTGTGTATCTAATGCAGTTAGGCATATAATTGCAAGTACTGAGACCTATCTGTACATTTCATCTGATTTTTCTTTTTTGTTTGACTTGGGCATTTAATTTAACTAGCCATTTTTTATCGTCTGGTCTTGTAGGCACACTGTGCATAACTGACTGTGTTATGGCTGAGCTGGAGAAATTGGGGCAAAAGTACCGCGTTGCTATGAGGTAGGGGTGTTAATTTTTGATCCGATCCAATTTAACATGACCCGAAGATAAATGAGTCGGGTATGAGTTTAATTTTTTTTTCTGAATCGCGTCGGGTCGAGTTCGGGTCAATCCGACCCGACCCGATTAATTATATTTTTTTATTAATTTTATGATTTAATACTAATTACAGTTTAAATATACACTAATTAAGATTAATTATAAATTAATCAATATTTTATTATTTAAAATTATATAAAAATAATTCATAAATATTTAATTATTTTACACGGGTCGGGTCGGGTCAACCCGTGACCTGTCGGGTCGGGTATGAGTCAAGTTTTTTAACCCGAATTTAATTGGATCAAGAAAAATAATAAAATAATATGATCCGATCCGAACCCGACCCGACCCATTTACACCCCTACTCTGAGGTTATATTCTTGCTATGTTAATTCTTTTAAATTGTACATAACTTATTCCTTCAAAATTTTAAGGTCTATAAAAATCATCTGAACAAATTTAAGAAAAAAAATATTTTATAAAAGTTTTGCGAAATACATCAAAAGTATTACCAACATTGTTTTCATATTTGTCACGGCACCAAGATGTTTCTAGTACATGCATAATTGAGTTACATTTCGTTCAATTTTTTGAGGAAAAAAAGTAAAAAATGGGCAAGATTATCAACACATAACAGGATGTAACATTCCGGTAGGCAATCTCAAGTTTTGTGCTTTTTTGCATTTTTTTCAGAAGTTGGGTTACTTCTAGTGTAATAGACACCTAATTCCAGAGCAGTTAATGCAAGAACTATAAATAAAGGACCAAGATCTCATGAATTTAGAAATGAGTGTTGTCTGAGACATTGCAAGATAGAAATGTGTGTAATTGTAAGAATGCTCATATGTACATATGGTTGAATTTTACTGTAAATTTAGGTGAAGTATGTGAGAAGTTTCTAGTATAGCAAAATGGAAGCAGTATCAGTAAACTCAGGTGAAAGAGTGTTATTTTCTGCAGGACATGTAGCTTATTTATGTGTTATATTCAATTGTTATTTTTTCTTGTTGTAGGATAGCAAAGGACCCAAGATTTGACAGGTTACCATTCACACACAAGGGAACTTATGCTGATGAATGGATTGTTGACCGTGTTACTCAGGTTCCTTGTTTTCTCTTTATTTGTTCTCTCCCTTTATTTATAATAAATAACGAAAAATATACTGAAACTGGTTTAGAAATGTGATATACTTTTGAAATTTTATTTGCATCTATTTCGCGCTTTTGTTAATAACTTCCATTATTTTAGTTTACTCTGCAAAGTTCCCAAATATTCTCATATTTACACTGAGCGTGGTGAAATAATGGGTGCTAATTGCAAATATAAAAAATATTTGGTTTGCAAGTACTGTAAAATAAGGATCTTGTATGCCAAAAAAAAAAATCTGCTGTTATTTGAAATTGGTAATACTTACATTAATTATTTTGTTGATAGTATATAACTTGCCTTTAATTAGTTTCATGTGTTTGGCAGATGCCTGGTATCCCTATAATGTATATCACTCGGCATAGGTACTCTATTGAACGACTTCCTGAAGCAACCATTCGTGAAGGTATTTGTTTATTATTTGCTTTGGTAATTTAAGAGAATTTGCAAAAATTTTGTTGGAAAGATTATGCATGTGAATAATGTGAAGCATATAGATAATTACAATTATTGATTAAAACTTATTTGTTTGTACTTTTATGCAGCTCCAAGCATATGATGGACATGAATTTCCAAGAGGCCTCATCTTTATTATGTAATATAAAATTATAAAAAATTTATGAACTTGTCGAAGCGACCATCTGTCGTATGGTATTTATTATTAGAAAATTTTGACCGTCTGTCATATGGTATTTGTTATGAGAAAATTTTGTAGCAGTAGTACTTCTATTTGGTACTAGCTTTTTTGCTACTCCAGAGAATCAATAGGTAGTAGTATAAATTTTGTAGCGGTAGTACTTTTATTTGGTA
This sequence comes from Schoenoplectus tabernaemontani, assembly GCA_037127355.1. NCBI lineage: Eukaryota > Viridiplantae > Streptophyta > Magnoliopsida > Poales > Cyperaceae > Schoenoplectus > Schoenoplectus tabernaemontani. Next base: position 10,556,618 of record CM073748.1, read on the forward strand.
CTAGATTTTTTGTTACTCAAAATCACCCTTCTGATTTTGATTGTATTTTGTTGTTATTGCATATGATACAAGTATCATGGAGTTCGCCGTAAGGAAACGGCAGTGGATTATTTCTTCTTTTTTTTTTTATTATGATGTAGGAGTTGGGTTGTTCCAACATAAGATCCGGCCCATAAAGGCCCAGATAGGAGTTCGTCTGTGTCCAGAGAGACCACGCAAAAAAAAAAAAAGCAGGGTTGTGGGTCTCGGTCTGAGAAGTCGGTGATATTACATTCACATTGCGTGAAGGTGAGAGTTATCTACATTTTGTTTGAATGTTCTCCTCGTGTTTTGATCACCATGTGGCACTTTCTCAACCAACTAAACAAGAGAGGTACTAAACAAAAGATCTTTCCAAGCAACAATAGTGAATAGTTTCTTATTTACAAAATCAGCCAAACAATTGAGTGTATATCATGGAATAATTATCAATTTCATTCTTTCCTCAGGCTGCTTTAAGAAAAGAAAACAGAAATAAGAAAAGAATCATACAAGTATATTCTCATATCTCCAAGAAAATCAAGTGGTGGGGACATCTTCATGAGCTTGTTCTTTCCTGAATGCCTATTTCATGTATATCTTCCACAGGAGAACTGCAAATAACTGCAGCTTCAGCAGATGGAGTTGCAGGTGTCTCCCTGTCAGTAACAGTATTTGCTTCCTGGACCTCATTTTGTCGAGCCCCGTTTAGTGCGCAACAGTATGGGCAGTAGTATGTAATAAAAGGAACATCCTCTTTTCTTGCAAGTCCTGTACATGCATTTGTTTAGAGAATAAATTCAGGAGGTTCATCTGTAGATTAGCAAAAAAGACTACAGTATTTTGATTTAATTCACAAGATATCCAGCCGTCAGGAATATTTGTAAAAAAAAAAAAGTATTCTGCAAGTACCTAAATTAACCTTAGCAAAAGTAGGAAACGTACTATCTGTCTGGATTGTACTATATAATTTTTAATGTCCAGATCATTCTATTACTTATTATTATTTGGTAATCCATGGAATCCAGAACACAACAGATGAAAACCCAAACACGCGATCACGCGAGAAAGAAAGTTGGTCTCCATTTTTCTATTATTACAAGTAAAATCCTGGTAATTCCAAATGCTACATTCATGCAACTAAATAAGTTCATTAGAATTATTAGAAACTTGTATGAAAAGGATTTTACTGCCTAAATCCTTAAACAGATAAGATAACAAACTATATCAAATTTATCTGATTTTTTGCAAGATCAGAATTTGAACCTAGCTTTACTACAGACATCTGGCAGCAAAAGAGGCATTATTGGAGGGAATACTAACTGATTAAACAATCTGAGGTGAAACTGCAGAGGAGCTACAGAGATTAAAGGCAAAAAAACATTGGACATACCATTATGCATATAGCACTTGCAACAGATCAATGCATAACACTGAGATGGATGCTCTCCTACAAGCAGAGCTGCAATCTGAGCCAACCACCCCTCACTATTACCTCCCAGAACTTTATATTTCTCCAAACCCTTTTGATTTGTTTCTTCAATATCATCGCTCTCACTGAACTCATTTGATGACTCTTCAATTGCATCTAAAAGTGGACCAACTGATTTTCTGCAGTTGAGTTTAGGGCTGGATAAGGAATTGGATTCATCTCCTAAGGAGAGCTTCAAGCCAGAGTCCGCACCGAGTTTGGAGGCAAGTACAGCTGCAGCAGCAGCCTTTTCAGCTGGATCAAGGTCGTATCTCTGGTGCATTAAAGATTTTCTATTAGAAGAGGTTTTCAGGATTTTCAGCTGGTATGTTACCAAATGCCAATACATGCTCAGACGTAGAAGTATAGTAGGTTGCTCATTTCAAGTGTCCTTTCACACATGGATACAATGTCTTGAAGTCTATGTCCAGTTGAGCCTAAGATGTGACATCTTGGCCAGTTTATATAGGTAATGGTACTGATACAGGACAGTCCTGTCTTCTATACCTGAAACTAAGTGGAATGCGAAAAGGTTGCTACTTCAAGCCGGTAATACGCCAAACTACATTGTTAGTCAGATCTCCTACCAGAATATACCAGCTACTTATACAACAGCACCTAGTAGTTGACTCTGTTATAAGCAGATGGCAGAACAAATCAAAGATTCCAACTTCTCAAATTAAAAGACATCAGCTACCTAACCTGAATGAGTTGCTGGGTCGCATAATAATTTGTCCTCTCCTTTAGCTCATCTATTTTGGCTTGTCTTTCTTCACACAACCTCTCCAATATGTTGTTGTCCCTCTCATTAACTGGATAACAAAACAAGCAAAATTAAACTAATGTACACATTCAGGTTATATCATGTTATCTCATACTTACATTTATTTAAAGATCACGAAACTGATTCATCAATAAGCTTCAATAATTCCATCTTGGACCCAAGAGTGACATTTAAAGGTTAACTAAGCATTGATTAGCTGACAGTTAACAAAATACGAGGAAACCGAGATGAGTACAAGAGAGAGAATTACATATATTTATGAGGCGTGTAAGAATGTAATAAGCTAGAGCAGCTAATAATGGCACAACCACCACAGAGAGAAATCTCATAGACCTAACCTGCCAGCTCAATTCCGGCTCTCTTCCAACAACTATAGCAAATAAAACCACTAAAACCTACAAAATTTCATTTAAACGAACCAATATCATGTTTCCAAAAGTTAATAGAATGATAGAATAAGCTTAAGGCTGACACAAGCAAGAAGGAAACATACCTCAAGAGACATGGAAACCGCGATGACATTGCGCGCCACGTGGCGGGAGGATCGCGCGCGCTTCTTCATCCTGGCGCGTACGGAGGTCTCCTCCTTGGAGAGAAGGTGGAGCTGATTCTCCAAGTCATCGCCTCGAAATATTCCTTTCAATAATCGAGATACCACTCCGTGTCTCCCGTTTTGTTTCCTCTTCGACGGCGTATGTGGCTCTTCCTCCATGGACGCGATCGAATCGAGGTGCGAAGGAATAATGCTATATGCTCCTTTTTCTTCTCAAATGAAGCTTGGTGGTTAATCAATTAATGCTACGTTTATCCAATTTTGAAATTAATTATTTCATCTGTTTTGTGCTTTCGCAATAAAGTAAAATATATTATGATATTTGCTTCGAGAAGGGGGTCGGGAATAACGATCTGTTGATCCTCTTTCGCTGCCTTTTCCTTTCTCACCGTCTTGCTTTGGAGGTCGAGGTAAAGATGATCTCAGCATTTAGTTTCAATATTTATCTCCTGTTCAGCATAAATGGAGGCGAGCTTTTTTGTTAGACGAAGAACTTGTGAAATTTATATTTACGCAATTCGAAATTGGATTATATAAACCGTAAATTTATTGTTTGCTTTTATTTGAATATCTAATATGATATAGTGTAAATTTTATTTCTATAATTACTTTCTTTTATTTTTTTATTCATAAAATAGTCCAAAGTCTATGGGGTCTGTGTTGAATGGAGATATTTGGCAACATGAGTGCCCGCTGACCGCATGACCGGAAGCAGGACTGCAGCTTGCAGGGCACAGCATTAACGGTCAAGGATGGCTGCGGGCAGGCGGGCAGAATCGTCGTACGACAGTGTAATATGTTCAAATTATGAATTTGGGTGTTAATTATTTTCAACTTAGGGTAAAAGTTGGGGGAGGCGTGAATATGGACTCTGGAGTATACAAATCTCGATTGAGTCTTTAAAGCCCGAATTATGAATTTCATCTTTCATTCTTTTTCTACTTCTAATAGCATCTTACATAATTAGGGTGCGGAATCAGAAACGATCGATAGAGGATGTCTGGTTCAAATAAATAGAATGTTCGAGTAAAAAAAATTATTTTTTATCACATAACTTTTATTTTTCAACGAACTGAGGGGGTGCCCGAGTGCAGGCTGACGTCTACTTTAATTCCGTCCCTAACCATAATCTTTCTAATCATGATCCACTATAACATCAAAGCCTGGAGATGACTCACCCAATAATCTTTCTATAGAACTGATTTGTCAAAATAGAAAATTTAAATGGGTTTAAATTTAATAATTATGATATTAAATATTAATTGAGGGGATAGATGTATAATTTTAATTGAGAAAGTGACACATATAATTATATGAGTTTGTGATAAATATTTAAACTTTTATATTAAAGCGACAAATCTCTAATTTTCCAGCTTTTAAGGTGATACATATTTAATTTTCCCTTCTTTTTGGCTATTTATCTCCAAATTAAGAGGATTTCCGGAGGGCATATGCTGATTCATACAACCATGCTGAGATGTACCCTACAGAAGATCATGAACTGATGTCCAGGTATGAGAGGACCGGCATGGTGTTATGTCAGAGCATGTGCACGAGCCTGATTTTGATCATGAGGCTGATCATTTTGGATACAAGGTAAATGATCAGTATGATAGAATATGTCGCAGGAAGGACTCCTCGTCTGAGTGTGCTCTGGATCAGCCTATTAGAAGGTGGTCTCACAGAGAGGAGGCTGGAATAAGCACATAAACTAGGATCAATGGATCCGATTTACGCCACCGACTATTGAACAAAGGGTTGATGGTTCAAGATCGATATCTGATGTGAGCCCTGACAAGCGAGAGGATGGGCATCACCAACCACCACCACCGATGTGAGGAAAGACATCTGGAAGGGCGGAAGGGGTGGAACTAGAAACAATCGATAGGAGGTGTCCGGTTCAAATAAATAGAATGTTCAGATCAAAAAAAAAAATTTTACCGTACGATCTTTATTTTTCAGTAAATCGAGGGGTGCCCGGGCGCCTACCTTAGTTCCGCCCCTGAAGAATGGGACCGTTACAATAGTCAAGGCATGGACCGTGCTGCCCAACTCGACCGGGAGCTGTACACAGAAGGGGTCGCTTGCAGGGCAGGATAAAGATGCCTATGAGACCAGCTAAAAGGTCTGATTTTATGCATGAAGACATGAAGACATGGAGACGGAGCGAAGGAGACACTTGAGAGGCAGTGCTAGGGTTTCACCTGCTCCTGTCGATTTTTCCTCGAGGCATCACCATAACAGAATGGGCCAACGATCGAATGGCCGTGAGTTTGTTGGCCAACTGGGCTCAAGGAGGGATGAGGTTGGTTTCTCTGGACCAAAGAGCTCAGCTGAAATGAAGGTTGTGAAAGCTACAGATAAAGTGTCAGAAGGGGAAGTGAAGGAGAGTGCTGTGGATTTTGAAGGCCCAAAGCCACTGAGTGAAATTCTCAAGAGGAAGAGAGCAGCGTCTGGCATGGGGGGGGGGGGGGCAATGGGTCATCAGAGAAGATCCTCTAACTGAAGAGGTAGAAGAGGGTATGATCTCTCAAGGCAACGACAAAAACTATGAGATCCAAGTGACGCCTAAAGTGGATGGTGCAGATGAGAGAGAGTTTGAAAAGGATCGAGAGATGGAGGAGCCGTATGATGAGACAAGAGGGGATGGTTCAAATTATTACGAGGGGGAGGAAGGAGAAGAGTACCAAGTTGAGGATGAGAATGCATACCAAGAAGGAGAAGTGAATGAATATCCCGAGGGTGAAGAGGATTTTGAGGATGATGACGAGCAAGTTTTTGCTAGAAAATTTGGTGGCGTTATCTTAGATTATTTTTGTTTTATCTTCCCTTTAATCTTAGAAAAGTTGGTTTTATCTTAGCAAGTTTTTGTTTTTAATTTAATTTTCAGTCGTTTTATCTTTCCTATATTTTATTTGATCTGTTCTCATTTTAAGTTCAGATTTATCACGGGATTCATTTATTTTGGAGATGGTTCTCTCCCTGTTTATTTTATCTGAGTGTTAACTTCCAAATGTTCATTCCTAAGTTGTGTTCCTTAAACACTGAGTGCCATATGATTCATTCATTTTATTTTTAATTGCTTCAATATACTTGATACTTGAGCTTCCTATTTATCTCGCACAAAATAAAATACCCAGAATACCAGTTATTTCTCCTCTTATTGGTGAACTCAAAGTATATAATATAAGTGTTTCGAGTTAGGCTATGGTACAACACGTAGTTAATGATCAAATTTACTACGGATTCAAAAATATAGTTAAATATTTTTTAAATTTTAATTTATGGGTCTCAATAAAAAATTATATTAAAATATGATGAGATATAAAAAAATATTTTTTAAATTTTTTAAGTATTAGTTTTGAATTTTTAAAAACAATCTAGAAAATATGTATTATCTTATTATTATTGAATCATCTTAAAAAATTCAAAAAATAAAAAAAAATTATATCCCATCATATTTTGATATAAAAAATTTATTAAGATTCATAAATTAAAATTTAAAATAATTTACTTATATTTTTAAACCCATAATAAATTTAATCATTCTCTACGTGTAGCATCATAACCTAACTCAAAAGCTTGATTCTTAGTTTTTCTCTTTTCGTCCCTGAAAAAAAGAAGGGTTTGGCCTAAAAGGAGGCCGATTCTGATGTTGAGAAGCCAAGCGAATGATGTGAAGGATCGTGGAGAAAAATCTCGACTACAATCACCTCGCTTGTCTCTAGCCCTCACCATGGCATGGTCATCCACTCTATCGCCAGGTGATGCTGCTCTATTCTACTTGGTAAGTATGAATTCACAAATTAATCCTCAGAACTTTGAAATATTCTAAAAAAATAATAATTAATAGGAATTCAGAGGCAGTGAAACAATGAAAACTTTTCAAACCAGTTCTTTATCTAATCTAAGATTTTCAATCCGAGATGCTACTAGCATTGTTGTCAATGAACATTGCCCGCATCGCCTCTCTACATTGCTGACAAACTCAAATCCGTGAAAGTTTGCATCAATCAGTAAGCCATAGTCTCTAAGTTCTATTAGTTTTTTTAATTGACTTGTATTTAAATCTATTAAATAAGTATTGAGAAGGGATCCAATTACCATTTTTTTGGTGCCCATGGTGCCTATTTATTTATTTATGTATAAATTTAAAAATGTGAACCGTTAGATGTATTCTATATCATCTCAATTGTATGTATATGAAAAATCAAATTTTTTTAACTTTATTTGAATAGCCATCAAGTAACGTGTCTAAATTATAAAATTTGGTCCGTTGATTTTATTAACGCTTGATGCCTATATAAATAATATCGAAATGATATAAATTTTTGTATACATATATAAGATGATATTTATAAAATATTCCTTCAATTAGTTTTGTTATTTAAGAATTTAAATAATAGTTATTTGATATTTAATTTTAATGGCACCGATGTGGCACCAAAATGGTGGTAATTGGATCCCTTCTCATAAGTATTATTGCATTTCTTTTTAATTATGCATATTTTTCTTGAGTTTATAGCTGAATTTGGTGTATGTATTCTCAGATTAAAGATGAGTCGGTAAGTACAATAACATTGTGAAGCAGTCTTCTGACATCTCTATTAAACTGAAAATAAATAAAATTATGGTAAAGCAAATAATATTTTGTTTGCTGATACATTCAGGGCCAAATATATAAAATTTCTGCACTTTATTGGTTCATTGTTTTTAATATATCATATTTTCTATAATTATTAATTTTATTTTTAATTTCATTTTATAGCATTAATAAAAGAATATAGTGTTGGTATATGTCCGTTCATTCTTTCAATTGCTTAATTTGCATTGAAATCATAGAAAATATTAAGTTAAATATAATTAGCTGATTTGATTCCGCGCGTAAGAGCGGATACCTTGGCTAGTTTATATAAGTGAATTGAGTGTATATCAGACTAACTCCGTGATCGTTATGAATTTATTCTTCACCAAATGATAAAAGTAATTATCATTCCTATCAATCTTATGACGTGAAGAGATAAGAAAATAGAAATGATTCGATGAGAATTCAGAAGTCTCAAATCACGCTAAAAACTCGTACAAGAAATGTTGGTGTTTGACGAGAATCAAGTTTGCCAGGATGAAAACTATTCACATCCTTTATTCTCTCCTCTACGTTTCGAGCAAATAACAAAGTGTATTAAGATGAAAACGGGGAGAGTCCAAGTCCTTTGGAATTGTGACTATTTTGTTTTCAAGACATATTTTGACTTTGGGATCAAATCTAAATTGGAGTAAAGTATGATATTGGAAATGAGTTACATCGACATTGATGATCAAATGTTGATCTGATTGTTGAAACATATCTTGAAATTAAAAATAATCTCAAAAACTTAAGACTTCCTCCGTTCCGTATTAAAATAGATCAGCGAGTGCTGGTTCCGATAAGATATGTCTCGATTCTTGTTGTTGATACCTTGATGGTTGTTTTTATTTTCATCTTGTTCTGATTATTTTCTCTTCTTCTTTTTTTCGAATCAAACCCTAGTTCTGTGATATAAATGGCAGCCTTTGTAAATGAGATAAAAACCTAAGTTTATTTCAAATGATCCTCAGATCGCTTTCTTCTTCTTCGAAATCTCATGGCAAATACGAAAATGAGATTGCAAACTAAACTCAATTCAACTCTATTATTCTCTTTTCCATTCAACTCAACTCTATCCTTGTTCCATTTTCGTTCTGATCAAAAGTGTTAGGTGTTAATATATTGCCTCTACATGTAGGATATGAATTGAGAGCATGATTTTCGATGCGAGGCGTAGAAATTTGACGTGTCTTGTTCCCATTTTTGGATTCAAGGGGCCACTTTTTTGTTGCTTGTAATGGTAAAAGCAGTTAAGGGATAGGAGTTGGTGCAAATAAATATATTTTCCAATGCATATATTGCATTTCGTAAATAATATGCTAAATTAGCAGGTGTTCTTCATTCTCAAATTACAATTGTAAGTGGTGACATCAAATCAAATTAAGCAAATCATTTAGTGCAATAAAAATATTTGTATAATTCCAAACTATGTAGCACGCACGTGTGCACCACATATATACATACGAGTAAGACTATGATGTTATGTATAGCAAGTATCGATTAATATTAGTATTTGTATCTTTATTTTTTTATTTAAATAGTCGATTTAAACCACTTACTATGATCTCCATAAGAAAATTTATTTGTAGATCAAAATTTATAATTTTATTTTTATCTTTTATTAATATACAGAAATTTTCTTGGTTTAAAATTATGAATAATATATAGAAGTGATTTTTTTTACCAATGTAAAAGATGGTAAAAAAGTTACTAAGTAAATTTATTTGTGAAAAATATGTTAAGCAATTCGGATCGATGATTTATACTTTAAAAATGAAAATATAGATCTGTAGCACTAATTCATGTTATACATAGTATCATGTCCTCACTATATATATAGATGTATGCTACATTTTTATTAGTGGAGACACCAGCGTAGATTAGGGGTACAAGCAAAATTCATAATTTGTTCGGTGTTTGATTTGGTTTTAGCTTGAGTTTAATTCGTTCAATTAGATTTTTTATCAGTTCGATTTGACTTCAGTTTGATAATTTTTCAATGAACTAGTTCGAGTTTGTTTCCTAATAGTTTAATATGTAGTTATTTATATATATTTTAACTATTTATACAATAATATATGTAATAATATAATTATTTTATTATGAGATTAATTAGATATTATTAATTTATTATTATTAATAAATATTAGTTATTTATGGTAATATAAAATTAAATAAAATATTAAAATAATTTAGTTCTAGTTATTTATGATAATATGAAATTAAATGTAAAAATTAAAATAATTTAGTTCGTCTAGAGTTTGATTTAGTTCTAATTCTAATTTAATTTAGTTCGAATTAATTATAAATTAAACTCAAACACTATAGTTCTATTTGTTTACACCCCTAGCACAGATTATCTTAAATGATAATTAGCGTTCGTCTTTTCTAAAATACCTTTTTTGTAGGACCTGATACTTCATTGCGACAAATAATTTTACAGATTGCCGGTTAAATAGAAGATGAAGAGAAGAAACGGGTACGAGAAAATTCGGGAAAATGCATTGTTGGATTTTGCAAACGAGCTATGCACCATATACATCAGCAATAATCATTCGCACAAACGTATTCAACCTTTTCCAAAACAGGGTACTTTAATTATCCTCTGAAGGTAGGATTTTTGTTCAGCCTATAATTCTCGCAGTTGATTGGTATCTTTGAAATTTCAAGGATTTCCATACCATCTAATCATCCTATATATGCTAATGCTCTCTCTTTGTATTATGACTGGATATTTGGATAGTCATTATGTTATGAACTTTATTGAGATTCGACGCAAAATAAGAACATAACTAAGATGAAGTATGGAATACAGATAATACTGATAATGGAATTGAAATGCACAATGGAAAGAACACAAAACAAAGGCGGTTGAGCTGATGTTGCTCGCCACTAGTAGATTGATAATAGGGTTTAAATTACAACTCAAAAGCATATCCATCCCTGCTCTAATTCAACTGTTTTTATATATTTAATTGACAAACAAAATAAGCAAAGATACAAGGCAGCGCCAGCTGTACTGGCAGCGTGCCGGAACCGTCCCAGAAGACTACTCATCCCATTTGAACTCTAACTAATCACTCTCTTGGGTTGTGGATACTTCACTAAGACCATTGGCATGGTCCAGCAACGTGATTTCCTTTCTATCTGCGTTGACCAAGTCAAATTCTCCAACATTCATCAGCTCTTCACTCTCAGCTGCTGACACTCCACCCCCCTTCAGACTATCCTCAATATTTTTTCTCTCCAACCTTTTTGCTGACTAATGCAAAGCCTTCCTTTGTATCTTACTGATCCCCATCTTCCTTGTACAATTTTTCATTCTCCCCATTCTCTTTAATTCTTTGTTTAATCTCACTGATCCAATGATCATCCTCATATCTTTCTTTCACATCATTCACTCATTGGGGCACTAATGCAGAAATTGACAATATCCTGCCCAAATTACTAGTATGCCCCTATCTTCTTGATAGAGTGTCTACCACTTTGTTCTCAACACCTCTCTTGTACTCAATGTGTAGTTTAACCCCAGTAGTTTGCATAGCCCTTTTGTTGCATTGAGTGATTCACCCTTTGTTCTACCAAGTGTTTCAGGCTCATCTAGTCAGTCTCAATCACAAATCTGGCGCCTGCCAAATAGTGCTCCACTTCTTCACAGCTTCAAGTAAAGTAAGGAACTCTTTTTCATATATGGAGAATCTCATGGTCTTCACCCCTAATCCTTTGCTCAAATATGCAATGGGCCTTCTGTTCTGCATAAGGACAACTCTTATCCCCTTCTCACTGGCATCTGTTTCCAGTATGAAAGGTTGATTAAAATCAGGCATTTCCAGCACTGGCACACAAGTCATGGCTTTTTTTAGCTGCTCAAAGGCTTTCTCAGCCTCTGAATTTCAATGAAAAGAGTTCTTTTTGGGTTGTTCAGTCAGAGGTTTTGCTGATGAGGCCATAATTCCTCATAAATTTCCTGTAGTAACCAGTTAATCGTAAGAATCCTCTTAGTTCCTTGATTGATTCAGGCTTTGCCAACTCACCATGGTCTCTACTTTCTTTGGGTCAATTGCCACTCTATTTTCAGAAATCAATGGAATGGCATGGTCCACACTTCTCTTGGATGGCAAGGTGGTTGGTTCTATGAAAATCTCCTCAAACTGTTTTAGCACCTTTTGCAGTTCAGGGTGAATGTGACTGGTTTTTTTGTCGGTCTCCTCAACACTAAATATGTGTGCCACTACTATCTCACTGCCCTTCAACTTTTCTCTTCTTACATCAATAGAACTTTCACACAATTTAACTTCTGCAGTCTCATCTTGCACTTGTAACTTGATATCCTGAATTCAATGCTGCCACTACCCTAATCTATTTTCATGGGTCCCACTTGTGTGAGCCAAATAAGAAGTGTGGACCATGCCAAAAGCATATCTAAGATGAAGTATGGAATACAGATAACACTGATAATGGAATTAAATGCACAATGGAAAGAACATAAAACAAAGACGGTTGAGCTGATGTTGCTCGCCACTAATAGATTAATAAAAGGGTTCAAATTACAACTCAAAATCATATCCATCCCTGTCCTAATACAACTGTTTTTATATATCTAACTAACAAATAAAATAAGCAAAGATACAAGGCAGCGCCAGCTATACTGACAGCATGCCAGAACCGTCCCAAAGGACAACTCATCTCATTTGAATGCTAACTAGTCACTCTCTTAGGCTGTGGATACGTCACTAAGCCTATTGGCATGGCCCAGCAGCGCCATTTCCTTTCCGTCTGCGTTGACCAAGTCAAATTCTTCAACGTTCATCAGCTCTTCACTCTCAGCTGCTGACATATTAGGGATGATTTAGAACGTTGTGTAGATATGGTACTATTTGTGAAAGAAGAGCTTGATGATCTTGGAGGGACTTCATATGCCAGAATGCTCAGATCAATGGTCACTGGAATATATTGTCTAGTAATCACCTAATTTATTAGGGCTTGTTCTATGAACTTTAGGGGGTATTTTGTAAATGACTCAGATTCTGGGGATTTAGAGATCTTTTATTTCATTTCTTGTCGCATTTACCTTTTGAATTTCCGAAATAAAAATGGAAATTGACTGGTCTTGAGCCTGCCTCGTTAAAAAAAAATGATCATAATACAATTTCCAGTTGAAGAAATCTAGCATTCTACAAGCACATTAGTGACACTATTGCTACACGTTTATATTTATGGAAAACAACATAGATAGGTTCCTCAAGTGGTATAGAACACCTCTATCGGAAGGAGATGGTGGTGATTTCATATAGTTCGGAAGATGAAGATTTACTTCATGAATCAGTTAGTCAAGGATGGGATTTATTGTCTAATTATCACGACCCTATCTTACCATATATTATTTTTTCACAAAAAGTGGTTATACCACCAGTTTCATTAAGAAACAAAAAGAGTTTAATTGATACCACAGCCCGGTATCTAAGCAGTAATAGTATTAAAATTCTAAAAGTTCAACAGCTAACATCATATTCATGAAACTGCTAATTCTTAGTCTAAACTGATGAACAAAGTATTTGACAATCAACTAGAACTAGATTAGAAGTAAGACTAGAATATCAAAATGACTTACAATCAAAGTACTTAACTACCACAAAATTACTGTTTGAAACTTTTTAATCTTCTGATTTGGCCAAGTCTCAAAGGCGTCTAATAGCAAATTGTTCAATTCCAAATTGAAACAAACATAATCCAACCATACAAAACAAAACAACATAGCATGTTTACCAAAGATAATACTAATTAACTTTCCAACCATCATTATTCATTATTAAATCTCTTCCAAACTAATCCCCTTCCTCTCGAAAGCATTAAACCTAAGGTATTTTCTCGATCTCACACTTGGTAATGAGTTGACATTAGATGGTAAAATATTATGTAAAGCATTCAAAAATTCATTACCTTTTAATAAACACCAATATCTAGATAAAGCTATAATTGAACCTCCTAATTGTCTAATAGTTCTTACTTGACCTCCATTGAAAATTATTCTATTTCTTTCATTCCACACAATCCACAAAAATGCACCTCTTATTAATTCACAGAGTTTTGAATCTTTATACGGTATACTAGCCTCTAATTGCCATATATCTAATATTGTATTGCAATTGAAATTGAAATTATTATAACTAGCTATCCAATTCCATAAACATACAGAAATAGAACATTTCAAAAATAAATGATCTACAGTTTCAAAGAAAGATTACAAAAGATACATTTATCCTCTCCTTGCCATCCTTTTTTTTTAAATTGTCTTTTGTAAGTATCTTATTGTTTTGAACTAACCAAAGAAAAATTTTAATTTTTAAAGGTATATAAGCTGACCATGTGAGACTAAATTGACTATTTTTAATTCCTCCAAATTCTAACCAATTATAGCATGAATTAGTGGTAAATAACCCAGTTACTGACCATCGCCAAATTATAGAATCCTCATTATCATCTAATCTAATATTTTCTAATTGAGAATATAAATTATGTAATTGATCTCTCAATGTAGTATTAAAACTTCTATTAAAATTTAGATAAAATCTATTATATCCTATAACATGAGAAACTGTAATATTTTGATCTGTAGCTAAATCAAATAATAGTGGAAATTGAGATTGTAATGCATTATTTGTTAACCATCTATCCTTCCAGAAATAAATATTCTTCCCATTACCTAATTTTTTGTCTACACTAATATTAAAAATTTGTAATTCTTTATTTACTTCTTTCCAAAAATTAGAGGCATTTATTAAAGATCTTCTAAAATGATATTTGGATTTAATTATTCTTTTCCACAAACCCTTATCATTTGGATTATTATACCTCCATAACCATTTACATAATAGTGCTTTATTCATACTTTTTAAATTACAAATTCCTAAGCCTCCTTGTTCAAAACTCATTACAAATTTGCTTCCAATTAACTAAATTATATTTCTTTTTTCTAATATTACCACCAGACCATAAAAATTTTCTACATATTTTATCTATTTTTTTTCTAACTTGTACAGGAAGTCTAAATATAGACATCCAATATAAAGGCATAGCACTTAGAACATGATTTAATTAAAGTTAATCGACCACCTATAGATAGCAATTTCCCTTTCCAATTCTCTAATTTATTTTCTATTTTACTAATAAGAAAATCCCAATCCTTATTCTTTAATTTATGCCAATGTAAAGGGACCCCTAAATAAGTGATAGGAAATGATGAAACTTTGCATCCTAAAATATTAGCATATTGTATCCCCTCTTCCTTAGTTAAATTTAAAGGTACTATTTCACTTTTTACAAAGTTTATTTTAAGACCTGATAAATTTTCAAAACCTAATAAAAGTAATTTAAAAGCATCAATTATTTTACTATCAGCTTCTAAAAAAATCAAAGTATCATCAGCAAAATTAAGATTGATTAAATTATTTTCTTCAAAATTCCCTAAACCTTTAATATATCCTAGAGTTTTAGCTTTATTTAAAATTTTAGAAAGAGTATCTCGCTACTAAATTAAATAAAAATGGAGATAATGGATCACCTTGTCTCAACCCTTTTTTATATTTAAAATATGGAGTTATATAACCATTTATATTTATACTAGTTTGTCCACTAACTAGTATGTTCATTATCCAATCAATCCACTTTTTTCCAAATCCTCTAGCTTTTAAAACTTCTATCAAGAAATTCCAATTTACATTATCAAATGCTTTTTCATAATCTAACTTAAGTAATATACCTTTAGTTTTTGTTTGTCTGACTTGATGTAAAATTTCTTGAGCACATACTATATTATCAAATATACATCTACCTTTTATAAAAGCTGTTTGAGAATAATCTATTAATACATCCATTTTTTGTGCTAATCTATTAGCTAGAATTTTTGAAATGATTTTTGAACTACAATTTATCAGACTGATAGGTCTAAACTGATTTATAGATATACTATCTTTCTTTTTAGGAATTAAAACTATTGTAGCTAAATTTAATTTAGAAAGATCTAAGTTATGATTATAAAAGGCATTAACAATGAGTACTAATTCATCTTTAATTAAGTCCCAATACTTTTGATAAAAGGTAAAAGTTAACCCATCAGGTCCTGGAGATTTATTACCTTCTGCTTCAAATATTGCATTTTTAATTTCTTCTATAGTGAAAACAGATTCTAAAGAATAAGATGAATTTAAGGATAGTCTCTCATTCTCATTCCATAAGTTAAGATCTAAAGTAACTAATCTATTAAGTTCTGATCCTAAAAGAGTTTTAAAATGATTGTAAATAAATCTCCTAATCCTTTCCCCGATCATATATAATCCGACCATCTATTTCAAAGTGAAAAAATATAATTCTTCCTAGCTCTATTATTTACAATTGTATGAAAGAATTTTGTATTCAAATCCCCTTCTAATAACCAATTAATTTTTGATTTTTGCTGCCAATAAGTATCTTCTTCTGTATAAATTTGATCTAATTTATTAGTATTATCTAACCATATCTGGAATTCCAAATTATTAATATCCCTAAGTTCTTGTATTAAATCTATCTCATTAATTTTTTCTAAACATTTCTTTTTTTCTTTTTTCTGCTGCCCTCTAAAATTAATGTTCCAACCTCTAAATTTTCTCCTTAGATATTGCATTTTTATTTTCCAACTCATACCTATATCATTGATATCTAGAGGAAAGGACTTCCACCAATTAATCATTAGTTCATTAAAATCTTCTTGTTTTATCCAATTTTTATCAAAGCTTTTTAAATTATTATTATTATAAGATATATTAATATTAGATTTAAGAATAATAGCATTATGATCTGATTGAAACCTAGGTAATGATTTACTAACACTTAATGGAAATTCTCTCTCCCATGTTATTGAACATAAGAATCTATCTAAGCATGCTAATGATGGATTAACCCTAAAATTGGACCATGTGTAAAGTCTATCCTTTGGTCTAAAATCTATCAACATATTTGTAGATATAAAAGAATTAAATTTTCTACTAATAGAATGATTATAAGTTTTGCCTTTACGTTCAAATCTATTTCTAACCATATTAAAATCACCCCCTATTAACCATGGAACATTAGATAATTCTCTTATATCTGTTAACTCTTTCCAGAAGAATTTTCTCATGCCAATTGATGTTGGTGCATATAATGATGTAAACATCCAAATAAAATCTGAATCTTTATTTTTAATCATAAGAGTAATTGAAAATAATAAGATCCATGAGTCTAATAGTTCAAATTTACCATCATTTAGTCCTACTAAAACCCCTCCAGAATTACCTACTGAAGGTAAAATTATCCATTTATTAATATCTTTACTTAAAGAATTAAGTGTATTGCTCTTAAATTTTTCTTTTTTAGTTTCTTGTAAACTAACTATATCTATCTTATGTTCTAATAAGACTTCTCTAACTAATCTTCTTCTTTTAGATTGTCCTAATCCTCTAATATTCCAACTTAAAATATTCATGATGCCATTAATGTTCCCAAAGGTAACAGTTCAGTGCTTAGATCTACTTCACTAATGTTATTGTCTAATTTATCTAAAATACCATGTAACACAAATGATAATTGTTGTTTAGATAAAGACCTAAAATGTTTGATAACTTTTAATCTTGTCTTTTCATTAGAACCTAAAGAAAAACCACAATCTGTAAACATTGTCATTATTTCCTTATCTTCATAATGTGGATATGGAAATTGATGAATTAAAGAGTCAATACCTGCTCTAAAGAGTGAGATCCTGTTTTGATGAGGAGTGGTACTGGAGAACCAGTCACATATTGCACTGGTACCTTCCCTTTCAGTCTTGTACTTTGTCTAGCTGTTTGGTTAGTCTGAACTGAATTGGATGGTATTGGAAGTATTGGATTTGTATGGTTGATAGGTTCAATATCTAGGATTTTTTGGTTTTTGTCTTCCTTAAGTTTAGAAGGATCAGCATTGAAAGTTACAATGGCCAATTTGTTGTTGTTATCATATTCAACTGTTTTCTCAGGTTCATATGTTTTGGGAGGGGAATTATAGGTTACATCTTCTATCTCAACAGTCTCCATAATTGTATTATCTCCTTCAGGCACTAAATGGCTTGATGTTGTATCCTGTGGGAGATGCTTAGTTGGCTCTTCAGTGACTTTTTCTAATTCAGTATCTAATGAAATAATGACTGGTAACTCATCTCTTACTAAACTAACATTGTCAGCTGGTTTATCTTGACTGTGTGTCTCCCCCTGAGTTTGAGATTCTCCATATCTACCTTTCTTGGCCTCATTATTACTTAATCCAGTGTGATGATTAGGTAACTGTTGGTTTAAGCCATCCTCATATGGTTTTTCTCTCCAATAAACTTTTCTTTTAGCACCTAACTCCTGTTCTTTAAGTAATTCCATATTCAGATCGTCTTCTACCTCATAGAACAAGGTGTAAAACGTAGCTATCCCATTAACATCCGTGAACTTCATTTTACGATAAGGAGGTATAATTTCACGATCACAGACACCTACTCTCATCCTTAACACACAAAAATCATAATGATTACCTGATCTTGGATCAACTTCCATCAAAATACCTCCACCTAAATCATCAGCTAACCTTTCAAACTCAGATCTCTTAAAGAAACGATAGGGAAGACCCTTAATCTTTATCCACAATGGAATCGGAGGATGACCTTGAATATCATGTCGCATTCTGCTGTAACCCTCGACTGGAAACCGTATACCTCCTAGATCTAACCCTCCTAGCTCTATAGTAGTCGTTCTCCAAGCCGGATTAGGTGGATCTACAAGGTATCGATCATTTGGTATAGCTCTTGCCACCCAAGCAAAACCGGGAAAGGGAAAGCGTTGTTGAAGATGAGCTTGAATGTACAGTGCTCCGAATTTCCTCTCATCAACAATAACTATGCTTCGGGACAGAACCTCTTGAAGATCCTTATTCTCTTCATTTGTGACCAATCGAATCACCGCATACTCATCCGCCGAACAGTGTTTCTCCATTTCTTGGTTAGGTTTTTGGATCGGAAAATTAGAAGTTGGTGGATTGTGTAACTTTGGAACTGAACGACAATCTCTGGAACGGTGACCAATTTTACCGCACTCAAAACAAACTAATGAGTTACGGCAATCTCTTGATAAGTGATTTTTCTCTCCGCACCTATAACAGGTAACAATCCCTTTCTCCTTATCAGATCTAATTTGGGATATTTTTGTGAAGGCTTTCGAGCGATGAGAACGAAGGGGATGATTTAGGGATTGTTTGTTCTGAGTGGGTTGCAGGGTTTTGTGTCGCTCAAATTGTGTAGTCACTTGTGTGATTGAAGGTTCAGCCCTACAGCTATTGAACTTCAAGATTGGTTCTTTGACTTTGGCCGCAAAAGACTTCATATTCCTTGAAAGAGATGAATATAGACTCGTCGCCGCATTAATTTCTTGAACTCTATTTCTTGAATCTCCGATTGTGGGACCCATCGATCGCACCCTATCTTACCATATATTGTTATTGTGCCGTTTTTTTGTCTATACTGCAGTCATTCCTTTGTCATGTATCGCTTTTGAAATGCAATGAAAGCGAGTGACACTTATGTCACTCTTTTCTTTTTTTTTAAAAAAAGAAAAAAATAATGCCAGAAAATTGCCAGAAAGTTGTAAAACAATAACAAAGAATCCGTGCATAAGCATATACTAGAAATTCTTAGTAGACAGAACAATAGATGAGTCAGTTGTCTTCATGCGCAAAGTTAATAAGCGCATCTAACACAGATTATCTGTCGAGAAGCTAATAATAATAGCTAGCAACATAACCAATGAAAATCATAATTTCACACGATCTCACATTTAGGAGATAAATATCAAAAGTAACCAAAGGGAGCATTCTGCGGGTGCATATGGCCACCAAGAGATGCAAGCAGATCTCACAACAATATTCAGTAAATCAACGACAAGCATCCTGACGCCAAGTCCATAAAATCTGCAAAGATAACAATACAGATTAAACAATAAACTCCTAGCATGCTCACACACAGACAGAGATCCCGCCTATATCAAAAGCACAATCTTACCCATTCTTTCACCTTTCGGATTTGTCATGATTAACGAGGATTATTTCCTAGCTTGCCCATCTTCTGCATATCTGTGGGTGAGAGTATCTTGATGTACCACACACTATTCACAAACGACCTGCAAATTTAATATCTGGCTCAGCAACAATAAGAGAGAGAGAGAGAGAGAGAGAGAAGCATAAGTGTAAGAAAGAAGAGGGGCATACTCCCAGGGGTCATCGCCGAGGAGAAGAATATCATTCTCTCTGTCGACGAATACAAGCTGCCAGCCTGATCTATCAGGGTCTTCCAACTGACCCTTGATCCCGAACATTTGCCCCAATTCCTCCCTTAGCTCTGCGTAGTTGCTGAACCTGCTGATATCCAGTGACCTACCCACCGACCCAGACTTGTACACCTGCATTCGCCATATTTATAGAAAAATTGGATAGGAACCAAAAAAGAGTTGGAAAAAGAAATTTCCAGAAAACTCTACAGTTCCTAAACTTCACGCAATCATAGGACGGAAGACGTAATATGGACAAACCATCGACCTAACATAAATGGATCAGGTCCTCGACTCTCTACAAAACAAAGTTCAATTCCTGCAAAGAGGTGTCTTAATGATGGATTTAGGGATTCACGGGAGTCCAATATGTAATATGGACAAAACAGCCAGTAGAGGACAAGTCCACAAAAATATGTTTTAGAGCTTCAAATCCAAAAGTAATCTGAAGGTTTTGACCGAACACCCAAAAGGTGAATAGAAAATAGATATGATCAAACATTTGTTTTACCTTGACAAATGTCCTGGGGGTAGTTTCGTTCTCTCCTGCAGGTTGCAACAAGCCTGATGATTCATCCATGCAACCATACAAGGATTGTTGAGGAGCATAAGACGACAAACCCGCAAAACCGGACACATCACTCTCAGTGGTATTAGAACTCATATTAGGAACCAAGTTATACAAAAGTGAGGATGTGTCCACATTTGTACCATAAATTGCATTATTGTGCAGATCACCTGAGCCTCCACGATTGCTCTCATTTGCCATGCAATTCTCCTTGCCTGCAAGTGAAGTCATCATGCTTGAGTTACCAAAGTTACCCATCTGTGCACCCATAAGCTTCTGGTCCCATTGTGTTTGCTGGAACCGAGGATAATCAGCAGCTTGCTTTGAAGTGCCTTCGAGCAAGCTGCAGTCTAGCACACTCTGCTGGTGGTCCCCACTGGAACTGATATATGGGGAAGTGGTCATGCTGGTATCTGTGAATCCAAATTTCTCACGCAAGTGTGGGGGGACCTGAACCTGGTAAGCTTGTTGTGGTGACTGCTGGGTTTTCTGTTTCTGATCACTCAGCTGCTGCTGCTGCTGCTGCTGTTGCTGCTGAAGTTGCTGGAGCTGCAACTGCTGCTGGTGAAGGGCATTTTCAGCATTCAACATCTGGTGGGCGGCCTGTTGTGTAATCTGCTGCTGAAGAAGCGGGTTCAGACTGCATGGTTCTTGATTTGGCTGCATGGATTGCTGGAGGTTGCTCAAATATTGTTCTTTCAAGAAAGCAGGGGGTCCACTTGGAGATGCTGCTACGGACTGGTATGGGCCATGGTTGTTACCAAGTAAAGCATGTTGGAAACGCTGTGGGCCCCAGGAGCTGATACCTGGTGGTTGGAAGTTAAGAGATTGGAAACCACCTCCATCTCCAGCTACACCTCTCAGCCACATTAGAGCATTGCTTTCGTCTTTTTTAGAACAAAATTAAATATAAAAAAAATTAGAAAAGTTTATTTTACTAAGAGATGCATCAGGGCAGCCAGGGCACACTGCAGTGCTGTCAGTATCAATATTCCCATGTCCATCTCAATGTTAGATATTTAACTACGATGTTACTTCCTATAGTTCACCTCGAATTGCTGCACCACAATTTCAATATCTCATTCTGAAGCTATTCTAAGGTTGGTAGCAGTAGATTACAGACTAGAGTTGGCACCCATCTAGTATAACCAGCATGAAGAGGACCTCAACAGAAAGAACCATAAAAATATTTTGTACCTTGAAGAGTGGGAATCCCAGAGTACCAAGGATGCTTGAGTCGAAGAGGAAACAAAGATGGGTACATCGGAAATGTGGTTAATGGTTCAATCTCCCATAGTGACACCCTTGGTGGCCTCTCACAAGCTGTTGATTCATCCCAACCAACCTGATTAAGAAATAACAACATGTTAATATTATAACATCTGTTAACTAGAATGACTTTACATGGACAAGAACTAAAGACCAAAACATCAACTTCTTGGAGCCCAATTGCCTAAAGAACGCCTAGAGAGAGTTATAGAAGCTTTATCCCAAAAAGGAATGCACTTTCATTTAAGAAGAAGTTGAAGTTTTAAGAAAAGAGGGCTCAGAAAGAAGTTTGCTCACCTTAACTGACCTCCAGTGAGAATTTGGCCAGCGCACAGGGTCCACATCACTTATCTCTGTTATCGTCCCCATGTACCTTTTACCCATAATAGAGATTCAGTTTTGTTGTGCACATATAAACTCCAATTACGAAAGCGGAAATATGATTTGAACATTCTCCAAATGTATTCAGACCAATTCTTGAAGACTCTAAGCATATGTTTGGATGCATGAAATATACTACAAATTCAGAAACTGTTCTCATTTGAATGCAACTGAAAAACATTTCACATTAGAAAACAGTGTCAGCTCAACACTACCAACCCAATGATATGCAGAAAGGAACTTTTAGCATCCTGCGAATTCATATAATTATGCCCTTCTATTTATTCTTAGATATGAGTCCACTTGGGTGTGTTCTTATTTTTTTCTTTGCACTTGCATGATTTTTGGCACAGAATTTTCTCAGGTAAGGTTTCTTAATATGGTTCAGTGTGGCAAGAGTGGACCACATTGCATTAGAAGTGCTAATGTTAAAGCCAACTGCTAAGTTTTTTCTAAATGGGCAGTGCAGCACTGATGACATGGAAAAGTGTTTGGTTCCATGGCCACCACAAAGCACCAATCTGGGTGCAGCTTTTCGATCATGCCACTCCAGATTTCCTGTAACTGTGGTACCTTGTACCATTTCTATTGCAATCTAATATAATTAATTGGGGATTGACTCGACGCCTGTTGAAATATAGCCAAGTCGCTCCAACAATTGCTCTAGCATGATCTGAACTAAACTTTTGGAATTCCATAATTTTATTATTCAAATTTGGTTCTACTCCTGAAATACAGATATCTCATGTGTTTTATAGACAGATGTTTCTTTTCCATGTATTCATTTAGTTGTTGCAAACTAATGATAACATGTTAAACACATTTCAAAACCATTTGCATTATTTTATTTCCTTATATTTGATTAATATGAATATCTTTAATTTTGTCATTACTGGAATTAGACAAAAATAAAGGTGTCTTTAGTTGTTGTGGGTGGCTAGCATCCATACAATAAGGAAAACAAATGAATGTTCCCAATATCATGGAAAGCCATGAAGAATTGGTGATATCCCCTAAGCATCTACCCCCCATTACACACTTATTCAGATGCATCATTACTATTTTCTTTTTTCCCATTTTGATTTCAAAATAAAAAAAAAAAATTTAGAAGACACATAAGATTAATGGCACAAAACACAATATTAGAATGCTGTGATGCTCTAGACATATTAATAGGCTTGTAGTTGTAGTGTTACTGTCGTGTGTCTTTAGTTTCCAGACTTTAGTTTAGGCTGGTACCAGAGTTTTGGCATCAGCTCTAAACGACGTTTGTATGGTGACTATGATTTCAATGAAATCGGTGGAGTCATTCCACTATTATCAAAAAAAAATTATATATATACTATTCAAATTTGGTTCCATTGCTTAAACACTGTCAAAATATAAATGATACACAAGTATGATACCGAGTTTCATGTTGAATCAGCTTCAAGATCATAATTTTTGTATTTTCCTTTTCTCTGAATTTGACTCCAGATTTGTAAAGCATACTTCAACATCCGAAATTAAATGGAAAATCCGTTATATATCAAATTGATAAAATAAAAAACCATACATCTGTTTATTTTAACAAGACCATAATAGCCATACTGTTACTATATTTTTTTATATTCTTGTCCTTTTCGACAGCTTCTGTAGTTCTGTGTCATCTTTTTGTTTTGCCCATTAACAAATTAGACCCCTAAAAGATATTATATTTGAAAAAAAAAATTTGCCCCTCATATTTAGCGTGCTCGATGCAATCTTTCCTTCTTGAAATATCTCAAA
Source organism: Schoenoplectus tabernaemontani (assembly GCA_037127355.1). NCBI lineage: Eukaryota > Viridiplantae > Streptophyta > Magnoliopsida > Poales > Cyperaceae > Schoenoplectus > Schoenoplectus tabernaemontani. Next base: position 10,580,406 of record CM073748.1, read on the forward strand.
AAACATATTTATCAATTCAGCGACTCTTCTTTGATAAGATATTCAATACAACCCCTTTAACTCTTTAACAATCAATAACAAATATAAAAATATTTGATAACAAAACAGACCTAAGAGACACAAGACTTCAGCCTTGGTTCAAATAACATTTGCACCATCCCGAATAGAACAAGATTAGCACTACCTGCACTATTTTAATTGGAATTCATTGGACCATTCTCACAAGTTATGAATAGAACTATTAAGGGTAGTTATGCAGTAAACAACTATGCCCATGCAGCACCAAAAGACCAATATGACCGTCTATAACACAAAAATGGAGAAACCTTTCCTAGAGTTGAAATTTAATCCGTCCTCCAACAAAACTATTACCAAATAAATACCTCACCTACGGACGCTCGACTCCTCAGTCTCAAATAGCATCCTAAAGCGCATCCCTACTGAAATGCGAGTGTGAAAGACAGCCTTTATATACTTGGAAAGTGGGATGACGAACTCAGATGGGCTTGCCCTACAAGAGAAAACTGTTGCATTACAATCCTAATAATGGAATGGTATCTATCATATGAAATTTCTAGCTAACAAAAAGATTCAATCTTTGAACTCAATGTAATAGATTCAATATGTACCTAGGATTGTAAAATATGGTGAACCGGCTATTGGTGGCAGCTGCATGAGCAGCAGCGGCAAGGAGTCCAATATGCATACTGTCGCTTGAAAGGACAGAAGAGGGCAACACTGTCTGAGGTCGGCTGGCACGTCTGATTCCCAACAGAAGTTGATTTTTCTCGTTCCTATAAACCAACATATGAGTAAGAAAATGAGTAAATCTCAAAAACCAAATGAAAAGCGAAGAACTAGATGAGTTAAAAACAATAAAGGAAAACCATATGAAAAGAACAGAATCCCCAGCAACAAGTCTCTTAGCACTAACAAATACACTCCAGCCTGTGGTAAGAAGGTGCCTCTTTGGTTGGCCTGCAATGTTAACAGCATTGTGTGAGTAGATCCCACACTCTTATCTATACAGGTCCACCATAAACCATCTTATAATTGGAAACAGAACAAAACAGAGTAAATTGGCTAAACAGAGGTACTGTTCAGATTAGACTTCATTGAAAGGAATTAATTCAATCTACATCAACTTTAGCCAAGACGCGTCAGCCTTTCAGGCCACAGAATCATATAAGCCCGGTCAAGTATACAAGCACAAGGACCAGTTTCATTCAGTTAAAGCAACTATGCCGGTGCAATTTTGGGGAATTAATGCAAAACATCTGCACAGCTCATTACTTACAGATATCAGCTACACATAGTAGAAACAAAATTTGAAACTGCAATCGTAGAAGTTAGTATTTTATGATTCACGATATGAATCTTACAATTCAATATGATTCAAATGGATAAGGATGCGAATCTATACTTTGTATTTGTTGAGAGAAGAATTTTAAGAACCGTGCAATGTATCTTTCTGTATCTCGATACGATACGTATCCCAACAATACAATAATTTATAATATGTATACCTTTTCGACTGCCACTCGACTTCATACATCCTATTCAGCGATCACAAAACCCTAATGTGAGAAGAAAAAGGCAAAAAGAGACAAAGCGACAAAGAAAAGGAGAAATAAGCCAACGATTGGGAGAGAAGAGTCAAAAACTCCAAAGCACGAGAGTGCAAGTAACTCTTATTTATTCCATTTATTTTATTCTCCCATTTCTCTCTCTCTCGCGCGATGATGTATGGCGCAGAATGCTAGGCTATAAAAGGACAACACATCCAGAAGATGAGTGTAGCTGAAATACGAATGTTGCGTTGGATATGTGGCCACACAAGGAGAGACGAATAAGAAATGATGATATACGGACAAACTTGGAATAGCACCAATTCAAGAGAAGCTGGTCCAACACCGTTTGTGAGGCATCGGTACGCAGTGGATATTCTAAGTAGCCCTGATAACACAAGAATAAGAAGAGGTCGGCCGAGACTGACATGGGTGGAAGCAATAAAAAGGAATTTGAAGGAATGAAATATATCCAAAGAGCTTTCTTTTGGATAGGAGTGCTTGGAAGATGGCGATCCATGTACCAGAACCATGATTTAGGAGTTAGAGTCTAGTAGTAGAGTTACAGACTTCACGTTCTTAGTTTTTCAGTTCTTAAATTTTAGGATTTTAGGGTTTAGAATTAAGGATTTAAAAATATTTTATAATGTAGGTTAATTATACTATTTTATTATTATTATTAACATTACTATTATTATTATTATTAGCATCATTGTCATTATTATTATCATATTGTCATCATCGTTTTTATTTATTTTTATTTTATTTATTTATCATCATTATCATTATCATTATTATTCATCATCATCATCATTATTATCATTGATATTTGAGATCATCTTATGTTTTCATATTGGGTTTCATTTCTAGCCTACCTCAATTTATTTGGAATTAAAGATTGTTGTTTTGTTGTTATTGTTGTTGTTCTCTCTCTCTCACAAACATGTGTAGTGTTCCTAAGCAAAAGGAGTTATGATATGGAAGAAGCATCCAAATTTCTACTTTTGTGCGTTCATCATAGTTTTTCTTGTTTTATTTCTGAGTGTTATTTACTCTCATATTTTACATACTTAACCAGCTATTGTGAAAAACAACAAGTATGTGCATCTTTGATATCAATTTGTAATTTTAGATTTTATCTCCTACAAGGCAATGGGAGATGGTGAAATACAAGTTCAATTTTCAAAAAGAAATTAGTAATTATAGATTTTAGTATTATATTTTTTTTGGTGATGCTTGCATATTTATAGCATCTTAATTATCTATAGTTTAAAGATTATGTTCTGGCACCATATTCTCATTTATCTCTTCTGCATCCCTCCAGAGCAGGTTTTGACATCCAACTAATATCTGTGTCTGCTCAATAAAAGACGGATTAGATATGGTTCTAGTACCTGTTCAAATTGGTTCAGTTTGTACTCCCTAAATCTAATAATATTAACTTCCTAAAAACTGTCATCACTGGTCATTATACTGCCCTTTTGAATTATAGAAAGAAACTGATATAGTCAAAACTAGAAATAATCATGAAGGGTGTGTTTGGATGGTAAAAGGATTAATGAAAGAATAGCACTCTTTGGGTTAGTAGTTGAGAATAGTGTGAGGTTAGTGATATCTCGGGAAATGTGAGGACAATGCTAATTTTTACTATTTCAGGTTAGTAAAATGTTGTTTGGATGGTAATTTGAGAACAGTGGAGAGAATAGTTAAAATAATTAATTATTTTTTAGCATTTTATTTAATAATAATTATTATTTAATTCTACTTCATACTAATATAAAAGAAAAAATTATTTTTTTATTATTTTCACTACCCTCATGGACGCTAATACGCTAACCCAACGTTTTCTATGGGTTAGCGGATTAGCATTGTTCTGCCGCTATTATCGATTTCAATTTTGTGTTTGGATGGTTGCTAATCCGAGAACAGTAGGGCTGCACAAAAAAGCTCGAGCTCGTAGCTCAGCTCGGGCTCGGCTCGGGCTCGAGCTAATCTGGCTCGAGCTAAAATGACTCGAGCTAATTTGGCTCGAGCTAATCCGGCTCGGTAGTTAAATGAGCCGAGTTTGAGTTGGGGTCGGCTCGGCTCGTGGCTCGACTCAGCTCGAATAAAAAATAGTTTATATATTTTTTTTGTCGAACTCTAATCCGATAACTCCTCTCTCATTATCTCTCACCATCTCACCATATCAGCAGCTTAAGGATGTCTCTTACTCACTCGTAATTAGATTCGTATATCTGACTCGATAGTTTTTTGTTAGTTCATCCATTCAAATTAATGCAACAAAGATGTCATTAAAAACATAGTTTATTGATATACCAATTTTGTATCAATTCTCATACCAATCTTCTAGATGTACCAACCTTATAGTTTGTAGATGTACTAAATCTAAATGTCAAATTGAGTCAACGCATATGCATTGGCTCGTGAGCCAGCTCATGAGCTAGCTCGAATAGTAACGAGCCGAGTTTGAGCTAGGTTTTTCAGCTCGAAGCGTTTCACGAGCTCGACTCGACTCGACTAATTTTCATGAGCCGAGCTTGAGCTAAGCTCAGCTCGGCTCGACTCGACTCGTTTGCAGCCCTAGAGAACAGTGCTTCTATTCTCAGAACAGTGCTATTCTACACCATCCAAACACACCCGAAATGATATCAAGGTTCATTGAGGGGTAGTCCTATTACAACGAATAGAGTGATCTATTTTTCTTGATATTTGAAAATATCCAATTTCAAATGCCGCCAAATTTCATGTCCAATTAGAAAAAGAATAAAGAACCTCTAAAACCAATATAATATATTAGACATCATCAACTTTTCTTTATATACATAAAAGAAAAAACACAATTTCATCTATTTTTTTAATCAAAGATCAATATTACGACAAAACAATGTGCAAAACTGTCCCCATAAATCAACTTTTTAATAAAATCTTGATGCGCGACAAACAAATTCAAAATGTCAACTTTTTATGTGGTTCTAAGTTATCGATCTTTTAAAACTGAAAATATAAATGATCAAACCCCTCATCTGAAAATATAAATGATCAAACCCCTCATATGAAAATGAAATCTCCCAAACTAATTTGCAGCTATGTAGTTTTCTTGACATGGCATCTGGTTATTATTATCAGGTGGATGGGTATTGGGAATAGAATAAAAAAGGTTCTTGATTTTTGTTGATTATTGAAAGCTTTCCTTTTTCGCATTACACTCCAATCTGAGAGGTGATGATGTGCAGATATTTTGGAGTCTAAGGAGGTTAATAACAGATCTCCTTCAATGTAATCCAACAAAGTGAACTAATCACTTTTCATTTCCTGAAACAACAATCCATATGCTTTTTCCTTCTTAATTATCTTCACTTTTCTTCTCTGCTAATTGGTTAAATCTATTGATCCCATAGGATCTAATATGAAATCTCAGGAAACATGCTTGTAGAAAATTGAGAAAAATGCAGTAATCTTAGATCCAAGTAACAAGTCAATAGGGATAAGTATGCAAGATTATCTAATATCAAACCTCGAAAAATGTGCCTGAACTTCCATTCCACATCATGTATATCCCTGGCAAATAGCTCCTGGGCAGGGGGCTGCTGTGTGAAATCCTATACACAACCACAGATTCAGTACGTTAAATTAGATAGCCGCTTGACAGTAAAACAAAAGGATAAATGACAAGTGGACTTTTGCACATACCAATGGAGGGAACACTCTTTCAGCAGCACGACGTGGGACCGAGAAACCTCCATGGGTGCTGGTATCACTCGCTGTCAGAGTCTTGCAAAAGTAATTTGTCGGTTGCTTGCTCATGATGCCCATTTCAGCTGGCAGGTATGCATCATTTTGCTCTTGCTACAATTTTTTTTTATTTTGAAAAAAAAAAACTCCTCAAGCCCAATACAGTACATAATCAACATACTAAGCAAAAGAACTCTTCAATCAAATAAAACTTACTGGGTTTAACGGTTGCAATGTCATTTGGGCATAGACCTCATCAGTCTCAACATCTGCCTGAAAAAGCTTACCAAGTTCAATCCTAAACGCTACTCGCAGTGCATTTCAAATTGAAATGACATAAATTATTTTAACGAGAACTCACGTGCATTGTGACATCATGGAGTTGGCATATGAGCTGAGGTGGCAAATTGGGATAATTAGGAATGTGCCCCTCTACCTCCTTGTTGGTTGATGCGGCAACCTAAAATTCATAATAATTGATAGATATTAAAATCAAAAAAGGTACTAGCTACCCTGCATGTTATCGGAGAACAATTCTACAAATTCTCCAGAAACACTGGTATAACAATTCTACAATTAAACATATTAGATTTTCAAACAAAATTCTAAAAGGGATCAAGAAATCTTGTCTCCTGCATCAAGGTACTAAATAATCACCTGCTCACTGTGGCCTTGCGGGAAGTACACTACGCGGGTTCCAACTGTTGGGAGGCAGACAAGGGGGCCTGCACATGCATGCCATAGCTCCGAGTTCAAACATTTCTTCTCTGCAATGTAAGAAAGTGTTTCAACTTAATTGAACAGTAAATAAAAATAATAATAATAATAATAATCAGTGATACTTGTTTCTTTTTAGTCCTGGCATAAACAGCTGAAAAGTTTTTATAAATGGCTGTTCCCTCTTTTAGCAAATATGGAATCAAATTATAATTAAATGCAACATCAATTTTTGCCTTTTGTCAATCAATGTTTCAGATTTCAGAATCAAAAAATGAAACGGCTGTGATATGGGGAACACCATGAGAAAAATTACATGAAACACCGCAGAAAAATCTGAATACAGTTATGCCTATTTATTTTGTGCTTCGAACAATGAAAGATCAAAAGCAGTAATTCAATCACATTTGCTGTAGGGCTAAACTTTCGAGCAAAAATAAATAACAAGAATTTTCCAAACAATTGATCAAATTGGGAATATGGAGGACCTATTTTGTTAAGTGTTTCTTATCTATGCACTAGCACTCTAGTAACCGAAGTCAAAAGCTAGAATATGCTAAGAAAAAATAGAGAGATTATTTTTTATACTCAAAAACTTCAATTGAATAAGGAAAAATAAGGAGACCGAGTAATAGTTTGCTATCAATTATACTGAACAAAAAAAAAAGAATATGGACGGATCCTAAAAAATTAAAGAACACGCCAGGTGTTTATTATTCGGAAAATAAAAAGAGATTTATAAAATTTGGACTAATTGAGGTGAGAAAGGAGCGAGGGAAAGGAGAAATGTGGTGAAGGCTGGAAAGCAAAGAGTTGTTCAACATAAAAAGCACCTTCTTCCTGTGGTTGGCCGAGGCTGGCCACAGAAGAGTTCATCTCCAAAAGGGAAAAACCCTAAACCTCAGAAAGCCCCATTAAATCCGCTGTCTTCCGATTTAAAACCCTAGCTTAAGCCCCAAATCACCTTCTTTAGCGACCTCAAACGAACCGCATTCTACAAAAAGCGTTGAGGGAAAAAGAGAGATCAATAAATCATCCCATCAGCAAAACCCTAAATCCTGGACCAGCTCAGAAAAAGCAAAAGAGGAGTTGAGAAAAAGAGAGACAGTGGTATGGCAGTTGTGTCTCTTTTTAAAGGGACCACTAAGTTGAGCATTTAACCTTAGCCCAGCTCAGAGCAGCTTGCGATCGCCATTAGTAAGTGTAGTGAGCATATACGCACAAAGCGGAGAGTAAAAGGAAAGGTGGAATGAGTGAGTGAGAGAGATCTGCGGATATTTAGGTTTCGGGCATTTAATCGGCTCGTGCTCCTATTTTTTTACTAGTTCGAAAATGACGAATTTTGGGAAAATAATAATATTTTACTGGATTTCCTTATATGCCCCTGTTACAGTGATTTAAATGTACCACTTTGAACATATGTAATATGTAATGAAGCGTAATTTAATACATCAAAATAAAGTATTTTCAGATACTTCAGGGAAGTAAAAAATAGACAAATATAATTGCAAGTGTGTGGATAGAGTCGTCTAGGGTAGTATATAAATATAGAAATTTTTATATACATGCTCGTTAAAAAAAATTTACTTATATTTTATTCTTGACCGTTAAAAAATGATTTTACACTTATTCTACCACTATCCGTTAATAATTTTATGTAATGAAAAGATGAAACATGTAAAAATAATAATAGTTCAATGCAAAAACTTATATACTTTGTATAAATAAGTAGGATCAAATAAATATACTAATCAAGCACAACAATGAATAATGTTTTAGATATAATAAGAATCATATAATTTCTTCGTCGCATTGACATTAAAAATATATACTAATTTTAATTTAATTTATTTGCTATCAAAATATAAATAAGATAGTATATTTTTATATATTTTATCTACATACTTATATAATTTATCTATAGATAATGGGTATGAAATAACTCTTATTTATATCCTTGCCTAATAAATTAATGATTTTTTTTTCTTATTCATATCCATACCCAATAACATAACAAAAATAAAATTTTATCCGATCTTATTGGATATGATACAGATCGAATCAATTATCAAACGATTTTCATTGACAACCCTATGTGTGGAGTTGAAATATTGTTATATATAGTAAAAATGAATTATTAAAGATTTCAATTTTGCACGCTTTTTATTCTCATTGTTCTATATATTATTCTGTAATATAGTACATGAAAATATTTTCTTTCTGCTTTATTCGATTGTCGTAAGTTTATTTAGTAATAGTGATCTAAATAAGCTATCGTCATTTTTCTCTTCCACTGTATCCATCCGATCCTCTGAGTCAGAAATTTTTTATATGAGGTTTTCTAATTTTAAAATAAATAGTAGCTTAAAAAATTCAAAAATATTCATGAACCATCACATTTCTTTGGTATGTTTATTTAGGATCACTTCTTGGTCAAACCAAAAAAAAAAGATTGAGTCTTTTATGCTCCCACTTTGATATCAATGTTATAAAAACTAAGTATATGTATCTAAGTATATGTATCTAAGAAAATGGTCAAGTCAATTAAGTAATCAGTTGGCAAGGATAAGTACCACCTACAAGAACTAAAGATACAAATAAGAAGATGTGTGCAGAAAGTGTGAACTATAATACAAGTGAGAAATCTAAGATCAAGTTGTTAAGAGCAATTTAGATAATAGAGAGTAAATACAACTTGGTAAAATCCTCAACAATAATAAACTATGAAATCGATAAACTAAGAAAATATAGCGAAACAAATATCTATTGAAATATTTCACATGAATGCAAGGTGAAATGCTAAAACTAAGAACGCATAAAATTCTAACGGAATTCAATATAATACCTATGTTTCTAATGTCTCACATCACGAACAAAAGTGCTGATATATTAACACGAGAAGGTTACAACCAAATGTACAAACTCGACTTCTTTACAAAATACTTGTAAAAGAGGAGGCCAAGTTAAAAGTATAGCAACAAAAAGAGTAAGCACTCAAAACTCAAAATAAAGGTGAGCCCAATCACTCAAAAGAGAGAGCACAATATGACTCAAAAGTACAAGAGTTTTTCACCTCTAAATTTGTCTTTGGTTGGTTAATTTTGAGTTTTTTTTGTATTTCTTGCAAGAAAGAATTGATGCTCGTAGGACTCTTTAAGATTGTTAAAGATTTTAAGAGTTTGAAATAATTGATCAGTTATGGAGCAATCACCTTATATAGAGCACTAAGAGTTATGTATGTAGTTTTTCGCCATGTAAATCATTTCCAAAGGTTTTAAACCATCATAACGTCTGAGAATTAGTTTATAATTATAAATTATCACAAATATCCTTACCAGTCTCATGAAACTTTATAAATCATCATAATGGCTATCAAAGAAAAGAGAAATCATTATAATATTTGACTAAATGTTATAATGTTTGAATTAATTGTTATAACATTTTGAGTGTGTTGACCAACCATTTCTTGAACTGACAATTCTGTTTAACTACAAAAGCGTTATAATGGTTTGGTGAACCGCTGTAACGACTCAAGTCGTTCAATGCTTTCCAACCGTTAATCAATAATAGTCTCTAATAAATTTGTGAAGTTTTATGTCTTAGAAAATATTTGAGTAGAGATGATGAATTGTTATAAAGGTTGGTGAATAGTTATAACATTTTATTGTGTAGAAAGCTTCTTCCTTGTTGTTTCAACATAGAAACTGAAAATTAAGCAATGATGTCACACATTCATATATGTTTTGAGCCCCGATTGTACCTAAAATTAAGTTTAAACTCTCAATCTCACTCTCAATCTCATGTTAAATTTCATTGTATTGCATGTTTATTTATTGAATTTGATTCTTTCTTGGTCAGTTTTACATTTTAGGGAGATATTCATGTGAAAGAGCTGAGAAATTGAGGCTAGAACATAAATTTGAACACTCGGAGCAAAATGGATGCATCATATGCCTCGAGACAATTCAATGCAACCAAAACACAGAGCCTATAACCCATATGCCCCTTGCATACGGGGCGTATGAACTATTTTCGGAAACCGAGACAGAGAACGCAGTGAGTTAATGACGTGATTTTCTTCCCTTCTGGTTGTGTAACCTCCTACTTATCGTGCCTCCAGCAGCCCTAGAGAGGTCTTTCCACCGTTTAAAACCCTAGCCATCATTCTTTGAGAGGTAAAGTTCCCGAAGTGATCCAAGAGATCGGAGGCCGAACACTCCAGAGGAGACGGAGATTGGATTGAGAGGCTGGTATAAGAGCTTCATCGGTATGATTTATGATTGTTGTAGTCTTATTATTTTAGTAACTCTTTGTATCATGTTTTCTATACTTATTCTCTTTATTTTTATTGTTTATGCCATGAGTGACTAAACCTTTTTTTTCTTAAGGGTAAAAATATTGAAACTTGGACTATGAATTCTTTTTAGAGTTTATTTTATTTCAATGATTGTGTTTTGATTTGCTGAATATTATTGTTATTCTTGTTTGATTGTTGTTAAATTATTAGGTAGGTCCTGAGGTGTAGTCAGACTTCAGGTTTGATCGTTTAAGACCTTTGTAGTTCACCAAAAATTATTTTAAGTACCATAAATATATCTGAGATCCGAGAGGATAGATTTATTTTATCTGAGATATTGAATTTCGTTTAGATCGAGAGATCGAGCATACCTACAGAAAATAAACACCCAAACTAAGGAATCTAAACCAACATGTGAGAATTTGAGTTTTATGTGAACTTTAGAACTCTAAATTGATCACTGATAAACAAACAAACTAACATACGAGAGTTGAGGTTTATTGTCAAGATATTGTTCGATTAGGATTTGCACAACTAGTGAAAGAGTAGACTTAGAGTAGTAGTTGTAACTCATCTGCACTTCATACGGACCATATGAGTCAAATCTAAGTGAAAACCGATCTAACCCGAGGAACCTTTATTTTAATTAATATAAAAATTACCAAAAATATTTATTACTTTCTATTAACTTCTAAAAGTACCAAAACAAATCATTTGAACAATTCTCCTCCCTATTTTTATGTTGTTTTGCTAGTTTAGAAAACCTAGGTAGGCCAAGTCCTATAATTTCACCATCGATGTGGTTCGACACCCTTCGTTGTAGTGAACGAAGGTCGTACACTTGTGATCAAACTCCGGTGTTGCCAAGGACTTATAAATTTAAAGATTAGTGTGGCGTGTATGCTAGCGCGCCATCAAGTAATCCAACCTTAGATTGTGAGATCATAAATCTTTAAAGGATTCTTCTAACTGCTTACAATCTTCATGTTGATCATCTCTTAAGCTTTCAAAAAATCCTATACAATAACTCAAAGTAACTTGTAAGATTCAAGTTTAGTTTTTTACAAAATGACAAATAAAAAAATATTTAGTACAATATATCTATTAATTTTGAGTTGTTATCCATCGTAGTCTCATTTCAACAAATTTGATTACTAAAATATGTAAAATTATTTTGAATGTCATTATCTATTGATTTTTACTATAGTCAATGTGATCTCAAAGTTTGAAGACACGAGTTGCGCACAAATAATGGTGCAAATGAATTAAAATAGCACTTAGTATGTTAGTTTTTTTGAGTTTTGTATCCATCATAGTACCATTTTAATACATTTAATTATCATGATACATAGAATTATTTTAGATGTATTTTTTATTAGTTTCTATCCAAGTCTTGTTTTATTTGTTATCTCATTTCAATAAACAAAATGATAAAAATATACACGATTATCCCGAATGATATTTTTGAATGGTTTATATTTTGATCGTTGTGTGCTAGAACAATTATGACACGAATTAAACAGCAAGGTTTACACAAATACATTAAAATTATATTTCATCTTTTATTTTATTTGAGTTTTGTATCATTAGTAACTTCATTTCAATACATAAAATCATCAAAATATACAAAGTTAATTTGAATATTGTCTTCTATTAGTTTTTGTTATAATACAAGTTGCACACAAATATGAATATAAATACATTAAATAATATTTTTTTAGTCTATTTGAATTTTACACCATGTGTTGCCTAATTTCAATAAATAAAATCACTCAAATAGATAAAGCTATTTTGAATAATGTATTCTATTAGTTTACTATGACTGGTAAGTGCTCGAGCCATTATGATAAGAATTACGCAAATAAATTAACATAAATTGATAAAAATGATATTTCATATGTTAGTTTATTTGAGTTATCCTTCATAGCCTCTTTTAAACACATAAAATTACAATAATACATAAATTTATCTTGAATATTTTCCTCTATTAATTTTTATTAAGATCACTTTGAGTTCATGGTTTTACGGCACACATTTAGTTACAAAAATGAATACAAATGCATTAAGACAATACTTATTTCATCAGTCTATTTGAGTTTTATTTTATTTGTTAATTTCTATTACAATCATTGTCAGCTCAAAACTTTATGATTTGAGTTTGTACACAAAGATGAATAGAAATGCATTAAAATAATATTTCATCTATAAGTTTATTTTACTTTTGTATTCTTTATAACTTCCATTTTAGTACATAAAAATAGAAAAATACACAAAGTTGATTTGAATGTTATCTTCTTTGATTTCTATTATAATCGTCGCGAGCTCAATATTTTATAACATAGGTTGTACACAAAGAGAAATATAAATATATTAAATGATATTTTTTATTAATTTATTCGAGTTTTATATCATTTTTAGCCTTATTTTAACAAATAAATCACTAAAATGTCAAAAGTTATTTTGAATGACTTTTATTGATTTATATTATAATTGTTGCATGCTTGTGCCTTGATGACATGAATTGCATAAAGAGATTAATACAAGTGCACTAAAATAATAACTTATTTGTTAGTTTATTTTAATTTTTATCATTTATTGTCTTATTTCAATACATATAATGACCAAAATATATAAAAAAAATTGAATTATATATTCTACTATTTATATTACATTCATTGCGTGCTCGTGTCTTTATGATACGAATTACGCAGAAAGATTAATAACAATATATATCCTTCATAATTTCATTTTAGCACATAAAATCTCCAAAATAAATGAAATTTCTTTCAATGTTATTTTCTATTTGTTTCTAATATTGTCACGGTGAGGTCGATGCTTTATGACACTAGTTACGCAAAATATAAATATAAATATATTACAATAATAATATTTTTATTATCCTATTTGAACTTTATATTATTTGTATCTTATTTCAATAAATAAAATAATCAAAATGCACAAAATTTTTAAATAATATATTATATTAGTTTATATTATAATCACTGTGAGTTCAAGACTTTGTGATAGAAATTGCGCACAAAAAATAAATATAAATATATTAAATTGTACTTCTTCTATATGTCTATTAAATTTTTTTGTTATTGTTTTCTCATTGCAACAAATAACATACCTAAATACAAAGAGTTGTCATGAATGTGTATTCTATTAATTTTTATAATAACCACATCCTTGCTTAGGACACCATGACAATGGGTAGACATGGGATGTTGTTACAAGAGTTTTCAAATAAAAGACGGACATAAATTCACAAGTGATTTTTCATATATATATATAGAGAGAGAGAGTTAGACTACGAAATTATGCATGGCACAGATGATATGTGTGCTATGAAATATTTTTTCATTTTTAAAGTTCATATGATTGATCCGATCTTTCAAAATGAACTTCATATGAAAATCTAGCTATAAACCAATTTTTTTAATATTTAATTATATTTTAGATAGTTAAAAATTTATTTCTTTTCAATGATTCATAATATTTAAACTAAGTTATTTTTTATTTATTTAAAAAATAGTAAAATTATAAAAAATATATTTGCCCAACTCTCCCCTCTCTATATATAGAATTTGGTTATAATGCTACGCATAGCACACATGACCCATGTGCTATGAATCATTTCTTTAATTTTAAAGTTTAAATGGTTGATCTGATTGCTCAAAATAATTTTCCTATTAAAGTCTAGTTGTAACTAAATTTTATATTTTTAGAATTTTTTATTATTTTTTTTAGATAGCAAAAATATCACTTGATTTAATTATTATGAGTCATTCAAATGATGTGATTTTCTATCCATCAAAAAAATAAAAAAATTATAAAAAATACAAAATTATGTATGCAACTAGATTTTCATAGAAATCATTTTGAGCAATCAAATCGACTATTCGAGTTTTGAAAATGAAGAAATGGTCCGTAACATGGATGACCATGTGTTGCAGACCTTTTATATGTTTTTAAAGTTCGAATTGTCAATCCGACTGCTCAAAATAATTTTTATAAGAAAATCTAGTCTTGGAACAAATTTTATATATATATTTTTTTTGTAATTTTATTATTTTTTAGATAGTTAAAAAATCACTTGATTTAATTATTATGAGCTATTCAAAAAAGTAATTTTCTATCTTTCTAAAAAATAGTAAAAAAAATATAAAATTTGATCTACAACTAGATTTTCATAAGAAAATTATTTTGAGCGGTCAGATCGACCATTCAAATTTTAAAAATGAAAAAATAATTCATAGCACACATGTCATCTGTGTTATGCGTAGCACCATAGTTAAATTTTTAATAGAGTTGTGATAAAGTGAGTCATGAAGTATAAAATGACTTTTATACTTTATGTCATATTTCTCATTTTTTACTTAAAAATACCAATTCAACCTTTCAAAATAATCCTTATATTAAAAATATGCTTGGAGATTAAATTCTTTATTTTTTTATTTTTTTGAGCGGTAAAAAAATATTAGATCAATATATTTTGTATCTCTCAAAAAAAGAAATTGATCTCCAAATATATTTTAATATGAAGACAACTTTAAATAGTTAGATCAGTTTTTTGAATTCAAAAATAAAATATGTGACATCAACTATTTTGTATTTCGTGACAACCGATGACATAACTCTATCTATATTATTATTTTTTTATATTTGAACCATTTAAAAGCAATTACGCCAATACGTTGATATATTCTGAAATTTTCAATAATCCGGATTCCATTCGGACCCCATTTTTCTATCGTAGGAAAAATAAATTACAAAATTTTCTTTAGATAAAGCAAGCTACAGAACTCATCAAGTTTCTCGACTAGTAACTTATGGAGCTGGAAACTTCTTTTTGAAAAATTAACCTGATAAAACATGTCCATATTCTATGAATTGGAATATCCAATTTCTCGTTCACATTATCCATTTTAGTTTTCCAGACTTTTATGACACATCATTCATTCTTTTAGCATTGATTTTGTTCTCTCTCTTTATTTATCTTAATCAATTGATTCATATTATTTTTCTCTTTTTTTCATTTAAAAATGATATAATTCATAATAATTATATCTACAGAAAGAGGGGTGGGCCTTCTCAATTTTTAGATATGCCACGTCACTAGGATAGCTACAAAGAAAATTAAAATTTTATAATTAATGTTTTCAATTGCAGTTTTCATTGTGTATTTTGAGTTTAATGATTTTCGATCGTCCTTTGATTTTCTATTTTTGTTGGGTTAGAGGCTCAGAGCAGAACAAGTTGAAGTCATTTGACATCGAAGATGAAACGATGTGTTTGCTTAGAATTTTGATCAGCTTTTATCTACTGAAATTCATTGCATTTACTTTTTTGCTTTAGATTTCAGTATTTATATCTTCCTCTCTAGCATACATTAGTATAGCATGACCTTTTTGAACTTTTTCTAGGTAATTTTTTTTCTTTTAACATCATTAATTGCATTTATTGAAAATCATATGTGTAATTATTAATATAGTTGATTTAGCTATAAGTCACATATTTTATGAACTAAAACAAGATTAAATTATTAAAGAAACTATTTACTCTCATCTTCATAAAATATTTTTGGTTTGCTATTTTTCTCTGTTTTGTCTTAGATTGTGATTTATTTTTCTTAATTTCAAACTAGCCGCTCAGCGACATAAACCATAGAATCATCTATATGTCGACAAGTATAGGCGTCGTTTGGGTGCAACTAGGAAATCGCCGCAGCACATTTCTCGGGAAAATGATACTTTTTACTCATTTATTTAATTAATATCATATTGTTTACCTTTAAAATATTTTAAGAGAAGAGTGAGCAGATTTAAGTTAAAGAAATAAACATAAATTATATAAACATAAGAAGGAGAGAGAAGGGCCACCAATTGGGAGATGTCGTTGTCAAGCTCCGGAACTAATTCATTAATCCCACGAGGGAAGTTAAGCAAGGGTTACATGATATAAATACTCTGTTATCACCCCTTCATTTGAGTGGATGACTCTCAAGAGACCCAGGGGAGAGAGAGGTCTCTTGAGCTGTCATTCTCGTGTTTATTTTGCCTGACAAGTGGGTCTCACACCCATTGTCAGAGATAAAAAGAGATTAAAGAGAAATGCACATAAATTTAAGAGAAATACGTGAGATAAACTCTAATTGTAGGAATATAGCGATTCCTATGCAAACAGGAGGATGTTGTGTTCAAAACCAGTATTTTGATACAGCCAGATAAATGAAATTTAATGTGATTTGACTTAATGCACAAAAACTTGAAGGTCAATTTCACAGAGTTCATCAGATGACCATGTGAGCGGCATCTAATTGAACTGATATCTGACTCAATTGTTGACACATGATCAACTTTTGATCAGATAGGGTTAGACTTAGTAATAACATCATAAACAGATGTTTGACTAAGGACAATATAAAATAATATTATTGGCACAAGTATTGAGCTCAAACATTAATATTAGGGTTTTTTGTGTGATCAGAATAAGGTTTATCTTAAGAGAATTTTTAATTTAGAGAGATAAGGGAAAATGAGAATTAAAAATTACAGGGGTGATTATAAAAATTTAGAGATTTTTGATGAAAATTTCATAATTTTTGGACAAGTGGAGCTATCAGAATAAAATCAGAAAAGGAAAACAAATCAATGGCTGAGATTTAATCAAGGGCTTGTCTGGGTGCAACTTGGGGACAGAGGTCTTTCTTGGGTGCACGATGGAGACAAAAACAGTGACAACCCAAATCAGAAGAGAGAGGAAGGATGACAAGCGACAACATGTGAGTGGGCCAAGTCAGCAGAGGAGTGTCACGTGTTACCTTGCCATTGGTCCACGTCAGCTCAAGTGGGCCCCACATGACAGAGTTCGGCTGGAAGTGGGCCCCGCATGTGACACGTGGCAATCACCCAATGGTCCACGTTAGTAAATGACCAGACCACATGGCAGCTGCTCATTGGACCACGTCAGCAAACATTAACAAACTATTAAGATTAAGGGGATACTTATTAAGCTAATGGACCTATCAGATCATGTCACCTCAAAAACCCAGACTCAAAAACCTTACAGGTGGGGCCCATATGTCAGCAATTCGACAAACAGTTCATTCATTCATTTATGGACCAATTTCATACAAATAAAAACCAGAATTTAAATCAAAAGGAAAAAAGGGATAGAGACCTGGCTCATGCGTTATCTCTTTCTGGGCGCGTTCCTCTCAGAGGCTTTGGTCCATATGCGCCGTGTGCACCCATGGACGGCTCCCCTCTCTCTCTTCTTCCTTTCTTCCTCTTCCTTCCGTGTGATGGAGAAGAATGCCATGGTCGAATAGGGCTAAATGTAGCTCCTTTCTTCAAATTCTTTCACAGAAAGGTACATTACAAGGATTAAAGCTTGTATGAGTGATCAATTTCGAGAATTGAAAAGAAAATAGTGAATAATTGATTGAGGCAGTCAACAAAATTGAGATTGAGACTAACCTTTACAAGCAAGAAGAAACTAAATTGATCACTTGCACACTTTCTCACTATCTAGGCGACCTTGTTTGAGTACAAAGACTACATCTTTAGAGGCTTTGAGTTGATGTTTTACCAAGTCGCCATTGAATGCCTAGTGATGATGAAGAGATAGTGATAGAGTGCACTATTGATCACAAAGGCATGAGAGATTGAATTCTGGAACTAATGTGATGGGGTTAGAGGTAGCAAGCAAAAGAATTGATGAAGGAAGATGATGGCAAAAAAATGGATGCTAAGTGCCAAACAAAACCCTTGCAGCGACTTAATCGACTTATAGGAGTATGAGATTGATGTGTAAACACTTGGAGGCTTTTAGAAAGGTCTAGAATGATGGGAGGTCGAGTTATGTAAATGAGTGGCAAAAGAGTAAAAAAAAAGAAAAGAAGTGTAACTAACTCCAACTGCAAGGAATTAGCTTAGAGGTAGTATATTAGGTGATAAGAAGCACAAATAGATCCTGGTCATTGATTGAAATAAAGTTAAGGGTTAAGATTGACTTAGAGACCATAATCCGGCCATTGATCACCTAACTAATCACAATTAAGCAAAAAGCCTATATAAACTCATTACTAAATTTAATCGTCTCAACGTATTTTACAAATTAAATTTCATAAATTTAGTCAATTTCATTAGATTAGTTAGAGAGACGATAAATATCGAGTAAATCAGAGAT
Source organism: Schoenoplectus tabernaemontani (assembly GCA_037127355.1). Classification (NCBI taxonomy): domain Eukaryota; kingdom Viridiplantae; phylum Streptophyta; class Magnoliopsida; order Poales; family Cyperaceae; genus Schoenoplectus; species Schoenoplectus tabernaemontani. Next base: position 10,598,916 of record CM073748.1, read on the forward strand.
CACAGAAATTGATTAATCCATTTTAGCAGTTATTAATGATTCAATTCTCTCAATTGAATTGAATTTGAGTGCCTCCATCCTTGCTGTTATCTCTATCAAGCATAAAAAATAGGTAAAAATTGAATTTGAGGATGCAATTGATATGAATTTGTGAACCTTTTTTTTTCTTTTCTTTCTCATTTTCTTATTTATTAACATACTGTGAGCATATACAGAAGTGTTAGTGCACCGACTGAGATTAGAGTAATTGGTGATTAGTTGAAGAGTTTGAGTAATCTTTCCGATTTTGTATTCAAATTGAGCTAGCAATTCAATTGAGTTGGTGATTTAAGGTTGATTAAATTTAATTAGTAAGGGTTTTTCAAACTAACCAAATTTATCTAAAAATCTTTCATTTATGTTTAATTTTAATAATTCATGAATTTAGTAAATTCATTTAGTACAATTAGTATACTGATATATAATCGAGTGAAATCAATATCGTTTTCCATTTTGTGAATATTGGGCATAATAATAATAGATAAATAAATAATAATAAAATGTCATTTTATATGTGATAATGCTTTAATAAATAATAATAATATAAAATAAAGCAAAAAATAAAATAAAATCAGTAAATAAAATAATAGGAAAGTGAAAATAATAAGGAAAATAATATATTAAAATATTTATGATAAGTGATGATGATCATGATCATGATTATGAGATAATCATGATCAGGAGGTGATGATGTCCTAATTAGGCAGTGATGATGATCATGTTATCATGTTAAGATGTAATCATGCAGTGATGATGACAATGATGATGATCACATGATGGCAGTCATGATCACACATGGATGATGATAATGATCATATTGAGATGATTATCATGCAGAGATGATAATCATTCAGATAAGATGATCATTTGATGATAATCATGATGGAATAGGGATGTTGATCATGTAGATATAATAATAATAATCATACTGAGATGATGATCATGCATAGATGATAATCATTTAGATATGATATTTATATGATGATGATCATGATCACACAAGGATGATGATCAAGTAGAGATGATGTTCATTCAAATGTGATGATCACTTGATAATAATCATGATCACACAAGGATGTTGATCATGTGAGATGATGATAATGATCACACTAAGATGATGATCATGTGGAGATGATAATCATTCAGATAAGATGATCATGATGAAGATCATGATCACACGAGATGTTGATCATGTAGAGATAATAATAATAATCATACTGGGATGATGATCATGCAGAGATGATAATCATTCAGATATGATGATGATAATCATGATCACACAGGAATGTTGATCATGTAGATAGAATAATCACATAGTGATGGTGATCACATGATGATTATGATAATGATGAAGATCACATAATGGAGAATACCATGTGAAGAAGATAGGGAAGAGAAGAAGCAGGATGACAAGGATGATAGTCGCACGACCATCGAGACATTAGTCACCTCGTAAAACGTATAACTTTGCCCTCGAGTTTGTCAAGGTCACGAAATTCATTTCAACATACCTACCTCAATGTTAAATCAACCAAGCGCTTCGAATTTAACTTTGTGTGTGTGGTAACCCTAGATTCATGAATTAGCTCGGTGATTCAGATTCATAATCTAGAAGATCGGTGAGATATAGATACGAGTTAAGTTCGTTAAATCTCTTGATTTACCAACCTTCAATACGAGCTAGCTCGGTACTTCAAGCTTGGTTTTGTGTGATTGGATGAGTTCTGGCGTCTTGTATTAAAAGGACACACCTAGGTTTATGAATTGACTTAGTGCTTCAAATTCATAATCTAGAAGATCAGTTAATACGTGCATGTGAGTTAAGATCGCTAGTCTTCTGATTCACCAACCTCAAAGTTAGTTGGCATAATGCTTCAGGCTTAGCTTTGTGTGATTGGATGAGTTATGTCGCCCTGTAACAATAGGACACATCTAGGTTCATGAATCAACTTTAGTGCTTCAGATTCATAATTTAGAAGATCAGTAAGATGTGCATGCAAGTTAAGTTCGTTAATCTTCTGATTCACCAACCTCAATACCAGCTGGCGTCCCGCTTTAAGCTTGGTTTGTGTGATTCGATGGGAAATATCGCCCTGTATCAAAAAGACTTGCCGAGATTTATGAATTGGCTTAGCGCTCTATATTCATAATCTAGAAGATCGGTGAGACGTGCAAGCGAGTTCAGTTCGCTAGTCCATTGATAGGCCAATTCCAAGATCGACTAGCGCGAGTAGTCTTATTTTGCATGATTGGTTGGGTGTCAGCTACCCTATAAAAGCACACGCCATACGAACCCATAAATCCTTAACCTGACTCATTCATCACACCACGCCCGTACCAGAGCACGTCACGGTTAATCGACCACTTATGTTTGCTTATTTATGATATTTGCTTTCCCCTTTTAGAGATCCAAGAGGTGCCTCGAGTGTGATAACCCAGGGTAATTAACGATGGGGACTTGCGCCCATCGGAATCTTAAAGTTCTCACAATCTCTAAAAACCCCTAAATGTGCTTTCATAATCATAATAACACCCATAAAATGCACGCTTAGAGGGATCTGACCGTGTCCTTCTTTCACAATCCCGCCGCCCGAGCGGCGGCGGCGGCGACGGCGAACGCGCGAAAAAAGATCGCACACATATTTAATAAAATAATTATGGATAATATTTTTTATGAATATGAATAAATTTGCTAAGTAAATAAATATAAGTATAAATTATATTATATAATATTTTTCCAATATAAATTAGTTGTGCTGAGTAAATTATTTTTTCTTTTTTTTTCTAACATACAAATTTGAAACTATTTAATTATAATTTATATTAGTAAAATAAGGAAGTATTTATATGAAAGGAATGAATTCATTTTTTTTTATGAATTATGATGAAATCAATATATATTTATATTATTTATTAGCATATGTTTTTATTTTTGCTACCTGTTTGTTTTAAGGGATCAGGAAAAAGTATCAATAAGTTTAATTTTAATGAGTAAATAATAATGAACACATGCATCCATCCGTTAGGGTCTATACCCATTGAGGCATTGACACAACTTTCCTCTCTTCAGTGTTGTATTGATAAACATACGTATCATGCGTGTAATGTATCAGATATGATGTTTTTAACATGAGACATGTTATATCAATACATGTTCGTGTGTTTAAACGTGCATTCTTTAACGTGTTAAAAATTTTAAAAACTCAAACACACATATTTAAAATATATTATGTTTATTTGTATTTGTCACGTGTCGACACTTTTATATCACATATAAAATTTGTCAAAAACTCAAAAATAATCAACAAAATATGACAATTTTCTAAAATAATTAGAAAATTATGAAATGTTAGATGTGTTTTTATACGCACTAATGTACTATACATGCATATTCATATTCGACATTTTATATATATATTTAACCGTATCAAAATTATTCAGAAAATAAATATATATATAAAAATATAACACATCTAATATATAAATACATCACATAGTGACGAATATAGATACTACTATATATCGGTGTACATATTTACATACATTATGCATATGCTCCCATGTTAAATATGTCAGCCAGTTCACCACTTGTCGGCGCTGGAACGACGGAGAAAGACAATTCAACTCGAGCTTTTGTGCTTTGTGGGCCCGCGAAGTTATGGCCACGAACTATATATGTGCTAAGCCCAATATGCTCACTTGAAAGAAAAAGTCAAATATATACTAAAAATAAATCAGTTATTAATTCATCTCCCTTCTACGCTTCTATTATGCAAGTTCTCTGAGATGATGTCAATTTTTTCCTGGTGGCTAGAAATATCATCCGCTAGCTCGGCAATATATATCATCATTAAATGTCTTGTCGAAATATCTCTGTTTCCATAGTGAGATCTTATTTATTAAAACAAAATTTTGTCAATACCCAACCACCTGTGTCGTACGGCTGTCTACGTCTCAAATCTCAAGTATCAATTTTTTTGGTAAATATAATAAATAAAATGAGAAAATTTCTGTTAATTTTTGCACCTCTAGTTAGCATTTGAAATTCGATTTCATTTTTTTTTACTAAGTTTCAAATTCGATTTATATTTTTTACTGTTCAATTATTTGTTTATATATAGATCAACATCACCACCTCTCTTCTTCTCATTTCTTTAACCTTTCTTAATTTCGATTTCATTTTTTTTTTACTAAGTTTCAAATTCGATTTATATTTTTTACTGTTCAATTATTTGTTTATATATAGATCAACATCACCACCTCTCTTCTTCTCATTTCTTTAACCTTTCTTTGAAATCATTATTGGTAGTATTATAGGGTTTGTTTGGCACTCCATGGAATAGCAAAAATAGGAATAAAATTGTTATTCCGATTAATTAATTTGCCAAACGAATTTTAGACTAAGTAGAAGAGTGTGGAAGAGTGCTAATCCGGTATACCAACTTATAGGTGGAATACAGGATTAGCTCTCGTCGGAATAACGATTATTATTTAATTATATTATATTATATTATTATATTATGTTTATATTATGATTATCTATTATAATTATATTATTATGATTATGATTATAATTATAATTTTTATTATTATATTATGATTATATTATTAAAATTATGATTATTTATCATTATTATTATTACATTATAATTATGATTATAATTATAATCTTTATTATTATATTACTATATTATGATTATGTTTATATTTTATTATATTACTATGATTACAACTATGAATATTATTATTTATTATGATTATAATAATTATTTTATGAGTAAGGCTATGGTGCTTCACGAAGCACAAAATCTCCCGTACTTTGCGTCCGTATCTCAAATTTGAAAGTTCAAACGGCCGATCCAAACGTTGAACATAATTTTCATATTGAACTATCTTTGGAGATCAAAATTTATATTTTTTTGAATATTTTTTCTATTTTTTAGATAGGTACAAAATCGCTAGTTTTGGATGATGCAGAAATCGTTAGATCAACAAACTTTATACCCATTTAAAAAATAACAAAAAAAGTAAAAAAATATAAAATTTGATCTCCAAGGATATTTCAATATGAAGATCATGTTCAACATTTTGGATCGGCCGTTTGAACTTTCAAATTCGAGATACGGACGCGAAGCACGAGAGGTTTTGTGCTTCCCGAAGCACGGGAGGTTTTATGCTTCGCGAAGCACCATAGCCTCACTCTTATTTTATTAATATATTATTATTACTATTATGATTATTATTTTACTATTATTTTTATCATCATCATCATTATTAGTTTCATAATTATTCATATTTTAACTATTCTAATTAACAACTGCCAAACAATATTTTCACTCTTCCGAATAGTCAAAAATACCACTCTTCTACTACTCTTCCAAAAATATACTATTCTATCTCTTTTCCAAAATTACCATTATTGCAAAGCTATTCCTTAATTTGCCAAACGGACCCATAGAGTTTTCAACTAAAAGTGTGTCCTTCGATAAATCCTTGTTTAACAGTTATTTCTCATATCTATTGTAAGTTATTTGTAATTACGCTACTATCTTTTACTGTAAAATTGAAATACATTAATAATAGAGTTTATTCTTCATTTTCTATGAAAAATCAACTATGTTGCGGATCAATGTGTACCATGAAGATCAAATCCTAAACACTACAACCAACGTGGGTTATGATAATCATGCTACACGCACATTTTTTATGACAACATAATCAGTCTCAATGACTTGAAGGAGACTCATGTTAGTTTCGAGTTGTTCCCTAGTCATTCCAACCTAACCATCAGTGCACGAATCAACACTACCCAACCAGGTTCAAGTGATTTTTTATAGGTTATTTTGGGATAGTTTCTGATGGAATTTGAAGAAATGATAAAAACTATAGCCCTGTACTAAATTCTCGGGTTCACTGATTTTGTACTTAATTCATTTTACAAAATGTGTACAAGATATTTTATGTGAAATTAATAAAGAGTCTTGTAGGTGTGAGTAATTTATGAAAAAAAAATTAGACTAACATCTCATAAATACATAAGGAAGACAAAAATAATTCAAAAAAAAAATCCTCCCAATGAATTCTGACAACAGTAAGATCTAAAAGAGCAAAATAATTAGAATGCTACATTCATGCCAAAAAAGAACAAGTGTCAATAGAAAATTTGCATTATGAGTAGTTAATCACAAATTAAGTTGTTGCGTTATATCAAAAAAGATGACCATAATATCTTACCAAAGTCCTTAATAGGTGGGTATAATGATAAGCAATGATTTAGAAACACTGAACAACGAGTTCAGAATTACCAGATAATTTTTTATATGTACTATCGTAGGGAACACATGATATGAATGTGTTGAGCGATTCTATAAGCGCCAAAAAATATAGTAGCTTGAAAATCCCAAGATTTGATCTTATCCAAAAAGATCACAAAATTCATAAAACATCACAATGATAAAGAGAGAACCTATGATGTCATTTCATGGACTGGGTATAAACAACTATAATATTTTATAACACACATATATATATATATATATATATATATATAAATATAATTATCTTTATATATATGTGATAATTTATGATTTTTATTTTTCAATTACAGGGAATAGTGAAATAAAATATGAGGTTGAATTAGTTGGGACAAAAATTGATAATTATTGGTTCCAAAAATCATAATTGACTGATATTTCATGTGATTACTTGCTTGTGGTTTATTTATTTATAGGGTTGGATCTAGGGGTGTCAATTATTGACCCGATCCGACGGGTTAACCCGACCCGACCCGAAATGACCCAAAAATAAATGGGTCGGATATGGGTTTAATTTTTTTGATCAGAATCGGGTCGAGTCAACCCGAACTAACCCGATTAATTATGGTTTTTGAAGTAATTTTGTGATTTAGTACTAATTAAAGCTTAAATATACACTAATTATAAAACTAATTAAGATTAATTATAAATTAATTAATATTTTATTGCTTAAAATTATATAAAAATAATTAATAAATATTTAATTATTTTACACGAGTTGGGTCGGATTGACCCGTGACCCGTCGGCTCGGGTATGGGTCAAGATTTTTTGATCCGAATTTATTCAGGTCGGGTAAAAAAAATAATAAAATAATATGACCCGACCCGAACCTGACCCGACCCGACCCATTGACACTTCTAGTTGGATCACACCAAGTACGTTAGTTTATATTATAGTATTCAGAATTATGTCAGCACGTGGTCTAGTAATTATCGTAGTTATGGTAGCAAACGAGATGGACTGATGTACAACGGTATGATCATCAGACCGGATCTAGCAAAAATCAACAAAGAGGGGTGAGAAATTCATATTTCGATGGTTATGGATGAAATGGAGGATCATATCAGCAGATTTTCAACCCGCAACCAACATTTAAAAAGAACACGGTTTATTATCTTTAATGTACTAGTGTTAATATTTTATTATTTAAATTGAGAGAACAATTTATTTTTTTATTGTTGTTATAATATTTAAAATATTATTTGATATTATATTTTAATTATTATAACTTTATGTCTTTTATTATTATTTCACATTATATTTTTTATTTATCTGTAATATTCTAATTTATTATTATTTTATCCCTAATAAAAATAATGATTTAATTATATATAATAATAATATAATTAAATTAGTATTTAAAAAACTAAACCAAAAAATAAATATTTAAGTATGATGAACAAACTATTAAAATTTATTAAAAAAAGAAATAAATAAGTAACACTAATGTATTTGAGATCGACTAATGTATTTGAGATCGAGTTTGAAACTCAATTCAGACTGTAGAGCAAAAAATCACAGCAACCATACTATTATTTTATTTTATTTATTATATTTACCAAAAAAATATGCTCAAGTATGGCAAGAGTGTCATCTCAAAAGAAAAAAGTATGGTCAGAATAATAAAAAGTCCATGGCATTGGCAATGACTATTGAGTCAATGACTTCACCGAGAGGTGGTTTGGCAGATGCATATATTTCGAATTTAACTAAAAGAAAACTTACTGACGACGGTGAAATGGAAAGAGCGCGTCTTCCAGGAAGAAAGACAAAAATCTCCCATAAATCTATCTCGAAATCCCCGTTATTTTATTTTTTTCTCTCGTACGCACATATTTTATCTCATTATTTTCTTTTCTTCTTCTTATATGCATCTACCAAATACAAACACAGAATTTTAGAAGATGATGAGAAGAAGCATCTTCCCTCTTCTAGAAGAATTAAACGCATCTTCCCTCTAGCACAGATCTTCGGAATTTTGTTTTAAAAAGTTTAAATTATTGATCCAATCATAAAAAAATATTTTGATAAGAAAATCTAGACCATTTGATTGATTATTTGAATTTTAAAAATGAAGAACCGATCCATAGCACGAGGGCGATCCGTATTATGCATAGCACTATAGGCCAACTCTCTCTATGTATAAAGTTCAAATGATCGATCTAACCGTATAAAATAATTTTCGTATTAATATCGAGATGTAGACCAATTTTTATACTTTAGAATTTTATGTATTATTTTTAAGATAATCTGAAAATCACTTGATTTAGTTATTATGAGTCATTCAAAAGAAGTGATTTTCTAACAATCTTAAAAAAGATATTAAAAGATATATAAAAATTATAAAATTTGGTTTACATTTAGATATTCATACAGAAATTATTTTGTACGGTTGGATCGACCATTTGCATTTTGATAATAAAAAACCGATCCATAACACGGAAGTTCGTACTATGCATAGCACCATAGCCCAACTACACACACACACACACATATATATATAATTAGGTTATGGTGCTTTACAAAACACAAGAGCGTTGTGTGCTTTTCGCTCTATTATTAATTTTAAGTCAGAAATGATCGATCCAAACCGCTCAATTTAATCTCCATATTAAAATCTATTAGTAAACCAAATTTTATATTTTTTGGAATTTATTTGCTATTTTTTTGGATAGAGGGAAAACCGTCATTTTTTGATAAACCGGAATTCTCAGATCAAGTCATTTTCTCATCATAAGAAAAAATAGTAAAAAAATTCTAAAAAATATAAAATTTGATTTAGTAATAGATTTTGATATGAAGATTAAATTGAACGATTCAAATCGATTATTTCTGTCTTGAAATTAAAAATAGAGCGCAAAACACACAACGTCTCTGTACTTTGCAAAGCACCATAGTCGGACTCTCTCTCTCTATATTAAGCTTTCACGTTGTTGTAAATTTATGTAAAAAAATTAAAAGATATTGACAAAGATTTCGCTACGTGTTCTACTTTTTTTTTGGTAAATATGGATGTCAAACTAATAAGTACAGTATTCTATGGTATTATGAATTAATTTCTCTCTCCCTTTTTTACATATTCATAGTCTTATACTGTCCAATTTCAAATTTTAAATTCATAGTAATAAATATAAAAATATTTTTTTGAACTCGATCGACAAATTTTCTGGCTTCACTCGTGACAAATATATTTGTGAAAATACAATAAAAAGTATAGAAAAAAATAAAACACTACACCAACTACCAAGACGCTTTTGTTAAACATAAATAAAAATCGTCTTCCAATCGACCTCTCTCATGCATAATTTTAGATCCACTGTTATTTTCTTCTGCCTGCTATCTTTAATCTCGGAGTTTAAAAAAAATGTTAGATGAAAAGGTTAAAATATTATTCTCTGCAACAAGGATCTCATACATTTAGCCACCGTGTCATAGTCAATTATCCCTTTGGTTTCAAGTAGCAGTATGATAGTCACAAATCCTTGCCCATTATTATTCGCACGGTCAGATTATATACGTATAAAAAGGAAGATTCAGTTGCGATTAAATCTCTTAAGATCGGATCCGATCTCAGAGATGAGATTCTGTCAAACCGTAAAAATTTAAACATGTAATAATAATAATTAAGGATATAATTAAAATGATCAAACGCAAAACAACAATAACTTAAATCCAACAATTAAGGAAATATATAATGGATAATTATGATTATTAAGTTAAGCTAATTTAATGATCAAATAAAAATAAATAAATAATATATATATATAACTAAATAAATTTGATGTTATATAAATTACAAATCAAACTAAAGTCAATCAAAATAATTTGAATTAAAGACCTTAATTAATAAAATGAAAGCAATCAAATAAACATTAATATATCCTTGAAAAATACAACGATTAACAATAAGTTAATGTTTAAATGAAAATGTTACCAAATTGTAATAGTTAAAACTAACAATAATTATAGTCAAAAATAAAAATCAAACCCCAAAATTTAAGATACTCATGAAATAACAATACATTGAAATTTTGAAAAAAAAAAAATCATGTACGACCATTAGGCTAGTGTGCATCCGCCCCTGCCCCCCCTATCGCCTCATTGTTACCGTTGCCTCCCCTCGACAGTGTCATCCGCCCGCCACTTTGAGATTCGTGCTAACTCGAATCTATCACTAACTCATTGTTACCGTTGCCTCCCCTCTGACACACCACCCACCAACCCGAGCTTTGACTGACTCCCCTCTATAAACAATGATTTTGAAAATTATAAATGATTGCATATTTGCATATCAACTTGGCACTATTGTCAGATTTAAAAAAAATAAAGAATTAGATAAGTAAAATAGATTTTTGTAACATTTTGACACATGGATTATGTTAAGTGATTGTTGGTCAATTATTCTATCATAAAAATAAAAATAAAAATAAAAGGTCATTTAAATGGTTAGCACTTCGGACAAAATCCAAATGTACAGAACTACACACATTTTAAATTTGTTATTTTGGCTTAAATGGATTTATATAGTTACTCCGGTATAATTACATTAATCATAAGCATACTTGATCAAAGTTTTTAAATCTACGCAAATGAGCCGAAAATTTGATTTTTAAATGAATATATAAATTTAAAATATAAAACTCCAGTCGAAATGTTTAAATACAATCTAAAAAGATATCTATGTGCTTAGCTCGAGCTAAAGAACGTCAGCTGAACTTATGTCCTTAATATGATTATTTGTGAAAATAAATTTAGTACGCAGTCTTAAGTTGATGATGGTCCCGTTTAAGAAAAAAAATTCATGATAGATGCTTGCACACACTGCACACATGGCACATTAACAAGAACGAATCGGCGAATAGATCTTGTTTAGTGATTTGATAACCTTTTGTGTCTCTGTCTTTCGCTGAATTGCCTTTTCATTCTCCTTCAATCACTCCTTTCTATCATAGTACCTCTTGACCGCCTGCTTTCGGTAGCATGCTCCTGTCCTGGTCCTAATGACATGCAATTCGCTTTTTTTTTTCCCTTTAGAAATATGTAAATGAATACTGCCATTGATTGCACAGGGCAGAGAAAGAGACCATGTCAAAAACCAGCACCAAAAAATAATAAATATACATCTCAAATACGGCGAAATTTTTATTAAAAAAACTATGTTTTATTGGATTCAAGAAAAGGGACGGATAAAATCTGAGTCCTTAACATTTTTTTTGCACTATTTTTCTAATTTGCAAAACGAGAAAAAATATAATGCGACTGAGATAAAGTTTTGTTTCTTCTGTACATCGAAAAAAAAAGTCAATCATTCTAAAATCCGATAAATATTTGACTAATTAAAAATGTAAAATGGTGAAGATACTCCATATCACATTTAATTTGGTGGTTAGGACGTTGCTTTGGGCACACGAGGAGATAAGTAAATAAGTCTTTAAACTTTTTAGATATAATAAGAGAAAATAGAAAAAAATTAAGATTGACTGTTCAATCAACTGATATGACGAACTTGATTAGAAAAAAAAAATTTAGATTTAGGTCTGGATAACATTTTTACAATCCGAGAAAAAAGTTTTGACAATCCGGCGAACATTACTTCTCTCAAACAAATTTGTTCATACATAACAATAATACAATTAATTCTATATGTACTGCAGTTTTGATGTGTTATCATGCTATTTTTATTTTAACTTGAGTTTGCTCCATGATTGTAAGTTCTTGCATGGGCGGATCTAGTATGATCCAGCTTCTAGATTTTGAAAAATAGTATTTTTAGATAATATTTTCGGTAATCTGTTCATCTCTGGAAAATTTGTTTTTGCCCCCCTAAATTGTTTGATTACATTTATTGAGAAAAAAATATTTAATATCGTGCATAACAAAATAATTATACAAAAATTTTAAAATATAAAGTTCCGTTAAGGAAAACTTTTATCATCAACTTCATCACTTTGAGTTTTATTTTGTTGTTATTTTTAATATGTAAGATGATATTATTTTGATGATTTTTTATTAGATAAGAATGTATATTAAATTATTATTATTATTATTATTTAAAATCCGATTAGTTAATGGATTTAAACCTGATAAGCAATTATAATCTAATAATTGCTCCTGACCGAAATCCTGCATCCGCCCTTCAGTTCTTGTGCTGCAATTTTTTTATGCCACAAAATCCCACAAACTCGTTTTAGTTTAGAAAATTTGACATTCAAATTTCATATTCAATTGTTGATCCTGTTAATTTTCTTGGAGATCTTGGGATGTTGTATAATTGATTTCTTTAGTCAAATTATGGCAAATTAAATTGGATCGATGACTTAGTCAAAGCTAGACCAACTCAACGTGTTCATACTTAACGATTTACACTAAATTAAGGATAACCAAAAATATTAATTTCAAGCGGGACAGACTTTAAAGTTAATATAATTATATAATCTTTAGATTATTTTTAGTCATTACAATTTACGTGCAAAATTTTATACCTTTTAACAGCATTCTAATTTGCAAGGAGTGTACAGCTACTTTTCTTAAATGGAGCGGGGGCATGTGCTTAGGGGTATCAACGATTATGGTATGGATCGGATGGAGATATTTTCATTATCATACTATAAAATTATTATTATCTATAACTTATATTTATCCATTAAAATTAGACTTACTCATATCCTATCCTTTTTATCCGTTAATAGTTAACGAAAAGGTAATGAATGCTAATATATTATTTAGTTTACCATCATTTATAAAAAAACATACAAACTCATTCTTTTCATATAAATATATCTTTACGTTGTTAATATAAAATTAAAATATAACTATGCAATCAATTCTAGTTTAAGTCATTCAAAATAAATAAATTAAAAAAGTACAAACATGTCTTGTTAAAATATATAATGGAAGTTTTACTTTTAAAAATATCATGGAAGTCGCAAGACATATTACGAGCTTAAGAGCATTATTTTTTTTTTGGTGAGCTAAACTTGATTATTTTAAATTTTTTATTAAATATATAACCTAATAAATTATTTTTACTAAAATACCATTAGATATTAAAATTATCTATTTTTTAAATTTTACATACTTTTCAGATTTTTTAAAATGACACTAAAATAATAATCAAAATAATTAATGTTTACATATGAAAATATATCATTTTAAAAATCTCAAACAACTACTTAAAAATTTTAAAAATGGAAAAAAATAGATTCCTTGATATCATGAATTTATCATCACTTCTCATCTTATACTTATAATAATAACCATATATATAATTGTTATCCTCCCAAGTTGCATCCGGTTATCACGTACGGTGTCAAACATTTCTGCTTGTATTTCAACTTTTCAAGTCTCTTTTATAATTTTATTGTGTAATTCTGTGTCTGGTGAACAGTCCCTCATTTAGTCACTTGTTATAGAATCTCACTCTAGAATCCTATCCCTGAAATAGCGGCCTATCTGTCGGAGTCAATAATATGATAACACTATAAGCTTTGAGTGTCATGATTGTTCATTAGTCTTAGGAATCTAATAATAATAATAATAATAATAATAATTTTTAGAGTTTGGGCACTTTAAGCAGCTCAATGATTGGTCAGAAAACACGAACAGAAGAAACAGAAAACTTGACAAGGACCCTCCAAGGTTTCATGTTTCTCGACAATTTCCCTTTTGCCACACAGTAGTTCGAATTCATATTGCTAGAATAAAAATGTCTTAGAGATTTGGTCTAAGACACTGTGTCTGTTGTATGAAATGTCTGGCTTGACTGGATCAGTCGGCCATTTCTTGCATGAATTATAGTTAATACATCCAAAAATTCCTGTACCAACAATTCAGTTACTTAGAATGTTCACAAAGAGTACCCAAGATTGATGTTATTTATGAAAAACGGTTTTTTAAGCAATTTTTAATTTAGATGAAAAATATATTAGGAGAGTTTGGAACATTTGACTAGGTACAATATCAGTATAATTTTGAATTTAATCGCTCATATAAAATTTATCTTTCCGTCGAGGAAAATTATTGAATTTTATTGGTGAAGACAGGGAGCGAGCCACATTCACAAAATTACTAAATAATACTAAATTTTTAAAATAATTATGAAATTTTGTCTCATTGTCCACCCTGAATAAATTTGTAGTTCCACCCCTGGGCCCTAGTTGAAGAGAGATCTGAAGCTGGCGCGCTTTCAGTTTTTTTTTTTTTTTTCATTTTCCTCAAATACGTATTTAGGATTGATTAAAATAAATCCACATCCTCACACCAAAAGATTTGCAAGATTGAGATTTCAATTTATGATTATTGCATGCAATATTGCTCAAGTTAGTCATATTTTTTTTTTTCAAAAAGATTGCATATGGCCAAGGCCAATATTTTCTGCTAGCGACAATTATTATTCGCGAAAGTTTGTCAGTGACCTCTCTCAAGTGATAGAGTTTACAAATGTTTTAGGAACCTAACTGATTAAAGATATCAACAATTATATGGGTGGAAAATCCAACGGCAGATAGTCATTTTGAATTTTTGATATTTTGTAACTATATATTTTTAAAAAAATTAGCAATTTTTTAAAAGTAAAAACTTAAAAAAATTATTCTTAAAGTTATAAATTAACTCTATTTCAAATTTCATTTAAAGATCATTTGATATTCCTTTGAGGATTATCAAGTGGAGATTGTTAAAAATTATAGGTATTTTTGTGAAGGATGAAATTCATATCTATATCTATACTATTATATAAAGCAACAAAGAATTGAATAAGTTCATTTTTTGTCATTTTCTTCAAATTTTTATATCCCAAAATACTCCTCATCTAATGATTTACATTAATTTTGACTAATCAGACGAAAATGATAGCATGCATTATTTTATATTCATCTCCATTTCTTTACCATATAGAAGGAAGGGAATTAAATATTAAGAGAAATCTTGAGATTATATCTGATATAGTATCTATAATTGTTCTTGTATTTATTGGTCTTTTCCATATTAGAATGATGTACATATTATCATATGATGTTTTTCTATATTTAAATAAAAAAAAACGCTGCGATGAACGAGTACACAACTAGTATGTGTATAAATATACATCTAGGATTAAAAAATTGGAATATATTGAATTCTAAAATTAGAAGTCACTTTCTAATTTTCAAAACTATAACATCATTCTATCGGATTAAATCCTCCAAGATGTACATGGCTGTGAAGATTTAACAATTTATTTTCTTTTAAAAAATACAGCTAATATAATTTCCGGATTCCTGCCGCGTCGGATGTACAAATGCTCTTATTTCATCAAAACAAATAAATTATGAATTGTTAAGAATCTCACAAAAACTATCAAATTCAAAATACCTGTCAGAAAAATAAAGTGTGTAACATCAAACTCCAACAAACCACCCACCCTCAATTTTATTTCATCAAAAATTCAGTTTACAGATTATTGTTTTTACTCTCTTATAGTGAGTTTCTGCACTGCCTCTATTTATCTTTTCCTATTTGTTTATATTTAGAAACTCATAAATACAATCAAGCTTAATTCTAATTCTGAGCACTACCGTATACATCAAAATATCACTATTCAATTCAGCAGATGCGTATTTCCATTTCCGCTCAATCTTACCAGATTTCAGCAGATGCATATTTCCTTTTCTCGTCAATAATTTCAGTTTTTTTGTTCTTTATTTCCTTGCTTGTGCCGGATGTGTATCAGATTGTATATCTGACAATACCATTGTTGATTTGTTGTTGTATGTTCAATAAATGAGTTAAGTACACGTAGGTCTCAAGGCACGCATTATATGCGGTAAAATAACCACCACGTAGGTCTCACGTCTTTTCATTAATTCATCAAAGCAAAGTCAAGAGTAAAAAACCTTCGAGGTTGGGAGTTGGGACGTAGATACGAGACGCCAATATCGTATCGTATGAATTATCATTCATTCATACAAGTACTGAAGTACACGCCGTAGCTTGTACGACTGGAGAGGAACGGGTTCTGTCAGGTATAGGTCACATCAAATTAAGCATCAGATTCAGAGACAAGTACACCATCCCATGCCTGGATATGACATTTGGTATCCGTATTGTCTCGCCGAACCTCGCTTCTGGGTTCTGGCTTTTTCCCATTCGCTCATTTATTAGCTGAGCAGCTCCGCTCTCTGGATTCAACTCTCTTAGTCTCCTCGTCCCCTGAACTGATGAATCCATTCCATCGGTTCATCTCAGTGAACTTTCTTGTTTTGTGTCTCTTACGGTTGAATAAGGATTTAAATTTAAGGTGGTGTTGGAGGGGTGAGAATCTGCTGCTTGTTTGAGAAATGAGTGGCATCTTTCTCGTAAATCTGACGATCAAAATTATCTTGAAAAATGTATGCATGAATTTAGAAAAAGATCAAATTTACTCGCACCGTCCAATCGAGACGAGCAGGACGTTGCTCGACGTTTTTACGAGCAACGGATCCGGTGACATGTTGGAGATACCTTCTCAACCGATTAGTTTTTTTTTTTTTTTTTCAAATATAGGGTGCTAGCTCGAGGTGTTTATTTTTGTTTCCAGGATTAGTTGTCAATGGAAGAGTCGTGACATATTCTTTAATCAATTGTATATTGCATTTTGTATTTGGTCTACGAATTTTTATTTAATGTTTTTAAAATAAATCGATAAATTGAATCGTAAATTTTAATATAATAAATGATAGTGAATCTCGTCATGGATATAAAAGTTTCGTGTCCCATAAAACGGTAAAAGATATATAAAAATATTATATGTCTGGGTTTTAAAAAATAATCAGAAATAAATTCTTTCATAAAATTGTCTGGGTTTTGTCATTTGATGCATATGATGTGTACCCAGTCAATTTGTACGGGAACCGACAGTCACCGAAAATTTATACAAAACAAATAATTCGATTTGGTCTCTACAAATGTAAAGATAATATTATCTTGTTCTGCGTTTAGAAATATAAAAATTCATATTTTTATGTGAAAAATAAAAAAATTAGTACTTCATGTAAACTTCAATTATGAAACATAATTAATATAAAATAAATATAAATTAAGAGAAACGTTAACATTCAACGTTTAAAAAAAAGTTAAAATTCATAATTGATGGCAATTTATGAAAAAAAAAACAAAACAGAGCAATTATAATCCTAAATTATGTAGCATTTCGTGTAACAAACAAAATTGAGAGAAAATTCTAACTTCAACACAAAATGATCATAGAGATAGTAACATTATTTGATGAAATAACTCAATCCGATAAGTGATATTAACTTTAAAAATTCAACAAAAAATCTGAACCGTTGCAGAATCAGAACACATACATGTTTAATAAAGAATAGAGATACATAAGCGCATTTAAAAATACATTATTATTTTCCAAAAAGAAGACTTAGATGCTTTTTCTCAGTAATTAGGAATTAAAAAAATGCCAAAAATATATATTTCAAGAAGAACATTATGAACAGGACCGGCGTTGCAACCGAGACAAAAGAAGATGCTGCACAACATCCAGTCGCCCGCGCTGTTCAACGAGCGAGCCGAACCGAGTTCAAGACAATTTAAATTTGAGTAGTAATTATACGAGCGAACTGATTCAAATTAGTAAGTTTAATCCGAGTTATTATTTTAATTTAATACTCAACTCATGTCTAACTCGAGTCAGCTGGCGAGCTCATCAAGTTAGCTCGTTTTTGTGTTTTGATTTATGAGTTGATTTCAAAACAGACATTAAAATCAATATAGTTGATAAATCAAAATAAATAATAAACAAATTATAAAACAAATAAATAAATTACATAATAATAAATATATTACATAATCAAAAAGTTTAAACAATAAAAATGATATTTAAATAAAAATACAAAATGTGACAAGTCTAAGTCTACGAGGCAGTTATCGAGCGAGTCATTCCTGACTCGTATTCGAGTTCGAAAACATACGAGTCAAATTCATCTCAAATTAACTAGCTAAAATCTGAACAAGTTATGAGCGAATCACGAACCACAAATGATTTGCCCTCGTTTTGATTGACAAACAAGAATGGCGCTCAATCAAAATTTTAAAGAGATTTTGCCATTTTGGGTTCAATTCTATTTCCCAGATTAATCTGGACATTCCAAAAGCTGAGTTATTTTCTCGCGAGTCGCGAGACACAGAAAAATAAGAAGCCGGATCGTGTGATTTCGTAGGAAAATTAACCCCTAGGATAAAATAATATGACGCTCGAAGGATATTTGGACTAACTAGATTTCGTAGGAAAATTAACCCCTAGGATAAAATAATATGACGCTCGAAGGATATTTGGACTAACTAGATTTCGTAGGAAAATTAACCCCTAGGATAAAATAATATGACGCTCGAAGGATATTTGGACGAGTGAATTAATTTTGAATACGAATATTTGGACTAACTAGATTTTTTATTATCTGTTCTAATATTATCGAGGTGTGGGGTTAAGTCCTTAAAATGATGTATAAAAGAAGTAATATATATTGGAGTTAAGGAGAGTTCTTTTTCTTTTTAAATATTAGAAATTTTGTCCTGACCCTGAACAACTTCATCTAATAAGAAAATAACTTATAAAAAGGAAATATTACACACAATTTACTGTAAATATTGTCATTCATATAGACTTTATTATGCAAATTAAAAATATAATAATTTATATCAATGACTTTATATAAACAGATTATTTTGATCGGTATTGTTATTATTTATTTGACTTAAATAAGTTATCTTATCAGCGGTGTTTAAATTGAATAATAGAAACAGTATATAAAAAGTTACATAATTAAGTCATTATTAGTATAATAACTCATTTAATGTCATTCAATATATTCTTTTTTCTGTAGTGACATTACTGTGCAACTTATTATTGTTGTTGTTGTTATTATTTATTACTACTACTACTGCTAAGTTATTATTTTGGTGTATTTGAAGTAATTAAGTGAATAATCTATAAGTCGTATACAATATGTTGTATGATTGAATCGTCAACAAAAATATTAACTCATCACATGCGTGCATATTGCATAATAAAGTCTCTATCAATAACATACCGCGATGACAGTGTCCCCGTAACATTTTCTTTTGTAAAATTGATGTAACACTAGTACTTTATTTATGGGAGGGATCACATGACATATCAATTTTAATAGTAAAAATTTAAAAAAATAAAAAATAAAAAAATTATAGATACATTCTTTTATTTATAAATTGATAGTGATTCAAATTGATGTAATTTTATTAATGTTTAATAGTTTATTAAAGATCATTAAATTAAAATCATTGTAAATTATATAAAATTTTGATGATCTCTGATGAACTATCAAACGATTATAATATTATATAGAATTTAAATCACTATATATATTTTTTAAATTTATTTTATATTTTCTTAAAAATTCATTGTTAAATTTATCAAAATAATCCATTGTCAAGGAATCCTAGCCCAGTTATTGACATGTGGACTTGTTACACATATGATAAAAATTTGAATTTATAATTTGTTTGAAAATGTCATGTACTACTACTCTCTCTTTCTCTATGGTAATTTTAAACTTATTAGAATGAAAGCATTCTGAAATTTATTAAATTGCTTATATGAAAAATAAACCAACTTTTTTTCAGCGATGATGCTATAACGTCGGGTCGCAGACACGGAAATTGAAATTTTAATCGTTTTTAAATTGATATATATTTAATATATCAGAAAGATTAATATGCTATTATACTTTATTGAGATATATCTCACATAAAGCATAGAGACATTTTTTTCTCCCCTCCATCTCTGGGAAACCCTTATGATGTATATGATGTTTGTCCTTTGTGTATTTAAATATTGATTCATTTTTATAAATATCTAAAGCATATATATAAATACAAAGTTTTTTCCCCATGTAATGATTAGCATTTTTTATTTAAATATCAGATTTATTTATCTAAATGTCCAACGCACAAATATAAATATCTAATTTTTTTTGTTTTTGAATACTTTTATTCTCTATTTTTTTCACACACGTTTTCTCATACAGCTCATGTTATGTTTGTCATTATTTTATCTAAATATCTTATTTACCTATCTAAATTCACTTATTTAAATATCTATCACATAGATATAAGTACCTCAATTTTTTTGTTTTCCGAAAATTTTGTTTTCCTTTTATTTCACAATCTTTTTGCTGTTTCAATGTTTTTTCTATATATCTTTCTTGTTACTGCTATTAATTTTTCTTCTATATAACTTTATTTCCGAAAACTCTTTTTTTTTCTCTCATCTATTATTGTACTGATAATCTATATTAATATATGAGTTCCATATATAAATATGTGACTCACATATGCAAATACCCGACTTATATGACTCACTTATGTTTGATACTTGTATTTTTTGCCGAAAAGAAAATACTAATTACACATAGGGCTGCACAGAAAAGCGCGGGCTCGTGACTCAGTTCGGGCTCGAGGTAATCTGATTCGAGCTAATCTGACTTGATAGTTAAATGAGCTGAGTTCGAGTTTGGGTTGACTCAGCTCGTAGCTCGATTTGACTTGAAAAATAATAGTTTATATATTTTTTCTTGCTAAATTTTAATCCGATAATTCATCTCTCATTATCTCTTGTGATATCACAATCTCACTGGTTTAATAACTCCTCGTACTCATTCGTGACTTGGCTCATATATCTGATATGATAGTTTTTTTAACGGTCCATTCATTCAAATTAGTGCAACAAAGATTTTATTAAAAATATAAATTATTGATTTATCAATTTTGTACTAACTCATGTATCATTTTTGTAGATATTTTGAATTTACAATTTATAGATATACTAAATATAAATATCAAACCGAGTTAACGTACATATATTGGCTCGTGAGCTAGCTTGAATAGTAACGAACTAAGATTGAGCTAGACTTTTCAACTCGAAGCGTTTTACGAGCTCCACTCGACTCGTTTGCAGCCCTAATTACACGTGATATATTTTTTTTTTGCCAAAAGTAAAAAAATAAGGATAAATATATTTTTTTAGAGAGTTTAGGGATTGTTAGTTGGACCTTAAAAAAATACAAAATGACGATGTTTTACTGGGACTTTATTTCGTAATCACGTTCAAACGAGATTGACTTTAGATCGCTTTAGGCTTTAGCCCCTGTCGTCCTTAATTTCAATATAATATTATTTTCTGTTCGTACTCTTCTATTCTTTTCTAAAGTCATCATTTTAGGACTCCCCAGACAGTGGTCCGTTTGAAATTGAGACGTGAAGGAATTTCGATGTATAAACGTGCAAGAATCTCGAAGAATTGTTTAGCCTCTGATGTATTTTTTTTTTTTTCTTCTTTCATGAATATCGAAATTAACATAATTAGGTCGTTCAGTGTGTCTTTGCCCCAAAAAAGGGTGAAAATATAGCATATACAGATAATTAAACATTTTAAATGAAAACTTTGGTTAGATTTTTTTGAACACGAATATATATTTTTAAATGCTAAAAATATATTTAATGATAGATTCTATAATTACTTACATAGTAATTCACTAAAATGAATATAAATAGTTGTATTATTTTAGCATTTAAATTATACTAGAGTTGCAACTCGAATTTCTCCCCGATAATATAGTCTTCAAATAAATAATTTATAATATAAGATTTTAAATATATTTAATAAAAATTTACATTAAAAATAATATTTTTAAATGCTAAGTAATAATGATAATAATAATAATTATTATGATAATAAATAATATAATTAAACACCTAATAATCTATAAATGATCATATACAAAAGTTAAATCATTTTAAGAGTTAAGTTTCACCTTAAGTATATAACACACATTATTTTAAATGAGGAGAAAAAAACTATTTTATATGAACCCTTGAATTCAAGAAGGTGAAAAGATTAAAACAAAATTAATGATGGAGAAACATGATGACGTGAGACGCTTGAAAATCTTGAAAATATACTATTGTGAATATAATTATTTTACAAAGTTCATAATTATTTAGTTAGTGCCGGAACTTACGCTTCGTCACATATTAACTACGCATAGATATAAAATAATTATACATCTTATTTGTCATTTTATCAGTAAATATAATGGACATAAAATTTGAATTAATATCAATATATAAGTAAAAATACATCTATAAGATTTTTTTATTTACAAAATTATTTTCATATTTATTTAAAAATTTGATATCAAAATTATCAAGATAACCATTATCAAAATCTCAAGCATCCGTCCCCATTAAATAACTCATTACAGCCCCTCAATTAATAATCTAAACAAGATAACCTATTGTGAAGACCTCAAGCATCCCTCCCCATTAAATAAATCACTGTATCCCTCAATTAATAGGGTGAAGATCACATGACAACGAGTTTAATTTTACAATCTGGAAAATAAATTTTCAAAAAATATGAAAAAAATCTTAAAAATAGATTTTTTTATAGATATGTTCTTCTAGTTATAGATTGATGGTAATTCAAATTTCATGTTATTTTATTTTTTTTAATACTCCATCAAGGACCATCAAAATTTTATATAATTTGCAATAGTTATAATTTAACGATCTTTGATGAATTATCAAACAATAATGAAATTGCATGAAACTTGAATTACCATTAATTTATAAGTTCAAGAATATATTCATAATTATTTTATATTTATTTAAAAAATCATTATAAAAAATGTCAAGTATTCCCTTCCCCAATTAATGATCTAAACAAGTCCTTACAATTGATTGGGGATTGCAGACGGGAACAATATAAAAGGCAAAAATCAGGGTAGGTGTAAAACAACGTAAGCACGCACATCAAGCGCGACAAGGCCGGAGACACCACTGAACCCATATGTTGAACTGTGGGTGTGGACTGTGGAGCAAGGGTACGTGACAAGCCTACAGTGAAGTCGCAGGAGTATCATGTGACAGAGAAAGGGAGAAGTGCAAGTGGGGGAGGAGGAAGAAAAGGAAAAAAAAGAAAGATAAAAGATAAGAGGAGGTGCTGCTATTGGAGGCCATCGCCATATTTCTCATTTCATTTCATGGCCTTTCGATTGGTCAAAGATTATTAAAGGGAGCTAGTGTCTGGTGTCTAGCTAGTGAGGGGCTACTAGCTATCGCACAAAATGCACTCAGTCCTGCTCACGTGCAATCCGGTCCTTAAATATTCCTTTTTATTTCTGGATTCTCTGTGAATCATTCCCCGGTTATGTTCGTGTCAGACATTTCAATTTTTATTTTTTTATTTTTGTGTAATATAATACTGTAACTGCAGAAATTTATCTGTGAATCATGTGCATAACTAAGTACTGAAAAAAATATTTTCGTCTTTTCGGATTTTTTTTTCTAAAGATATCGCAATAATATTTTCACTTCATGTGTACTTTTCTGAAGGCATGATCTCGAGCAATAATAAATAAACTGAACATAAATGTTTATGGCTTTTATCAGTAGTTTTTTTATTTTTCATTTGTTCTTGAGTTTTTAAAAAAATGATGTCTTTACATGTTTTATTTTCTGTAAAATGCACGCATTCAAAATCCTTAGTTATTCAAATCTAAGGGCACATAATTGAACATGGAGATTTAAATTTAGATCTTATCGTGAATTTGAAAAATTAATCACATTGATAGTCAAGAAGCATTTAAAAATGAAAACTATTGTTATTATATATATATATAGTTTTGCTACGGTGCTACGCGTAACACGGATGACCTGTGTGCTACGAACCGTTTCTCTGTCTTCAAAGTTCAAATAGTCGATCTGACCGGTCAAAATATTTTTCATATGAAAATCTAGTTGGGGACCAAATTATATATTTTTAGAATTTTTTTAGATAGCTAGAAAATCACTTGATTTAATTATTATGAGCCATTCAAAAGGAGTCATTTTCTAACTATCTTATAAAATAGTAAAAAAATCCTAAAAAATATAAAATTTGTTCTCCAACTAGATTTTCATATGAAAAATATTTTGACCTGTCGAATCGACCGTTTAAACTTTAAAGACGGAAAAACGATCCGTAGCACACAGATCATCCATGCTACGCGTAGCACGTAGCCAAACTAATAAATATCGATATTGAGAGAAAAAATAGTTCTGTACCAACATACATATGACATGTGATGATATGCTTTTCTCTTTTATGATCACTCCTAATATGCGCAAAAAATATACAAATACAAGAAAATTTCATTTTTTACTTTTAAAGTTGAATATATTGTACTCATTTATAAAATTACTGCTTAATATTGTGCAACGACATTATTTTATTTCATTTTTAAAATGTAGCGCGATACAACTTTGTATGTCTACACTATTTAGATGGTGTTTGGCAATAATGAAACTGCAAAATAGAAAATAGAAAATTCTTTTATTTTTTTTATCTTGTCTGCTCGACGAAGAGATACATATATTTAATTGCAAATTTAATAGATATAGGCAATTTCGAGCTATTTGTTTCAGTTTGTTCATAAAATAAAGATATTTCATTGTAACATGAAATATCTTATTATATTCAGATGGAAAAAATGTAAAAATATTGGAGGCCAATTTATAAATGTTTTCCATCTTATATTTTCTTTTAACCATATTCTATTTCATAATTTCAAACGTGTTATGTAGCTATTCAAGTATGTTCATACTTCATTTTATTTTATTTTGATGTGTTGATTGTGGAACAATTTTGAGGGTGAGAGATAAAATAACACATTTATTTAGAACGTTAATATAATTTATATTTTTATTATTTTGAATGGACGGAGTTTAGATTATTTGTACGGCCATCTGATCAATTAGGCAACAGTTGCTGTGCTTCACGCAATGCAATTTGGACTATTTTTTGATACATGTCCGTTGGCCACACACATTCTTGAATCTCCCTTGATAATCATCAAGGTGCCGGAAAGCTAAAGTAGTGTCTTAAGTTAGTGCACCAAGCAGTTAAACAGTTAGTGGCATCTGAGATATGATTTTTTTTTTTTAGGGAGGATTTGTTAAAATTTGCGGTGAAATATCTAGATTTTTTGAAAAAAAAACTAAGCAAAAAATATCTGGATTAGGTTATTTTTTTGAAAAGAAAACTAAACGAAAAATAGAAAAATAGGAAAAAAAAGTAATAAACAAAGGGTTTAAAAAAGTTATGATTATTTGAAGACACTGTGCATTGTGCGGTGTCATTTGACAAAATGCGTATAAGAGATCCGGTAGTACTAATTTTGAACCGATTTATGATCCACCAAGTACTCCACTAGTTATACTTTTGTCCAAAAAGTGAACCGTTTTTTCATTTTAAATTGATTTTCTTTTTTCATTTTTTACATGATATTGAAAGGGAGCTGTCTACTACTCGTCATGGAGCCTTTTCCTCTACTCCATCTGATACATGACAAGCTGTCAAGCTCCACTATTTTTCTTTACGCTACGAATCGTTCCCCTCCATGATTCTCTTCAATGCATTATCATTGCGTCGTGACTCCACCGCTAATCAGTAATGACTCGCTGATGAGAAATTAATGTTATAATTTGCATGTTATTTTTTTGGATTTTTTTCGAATTGTAAGCCCTTTTTTATATTAAAGTTGGGTATGATATATAATTTTTTTAAGGCGTCAATATCTCATTTCAGGATTTGAGGAGATTTGAACTCATGATTTTAACGGTAGTGACTGCATTACTAACTATTCGTGCTAAACACTACGTTCAAGTTCCATTATTTTTCTTGTTATTGCATATTGAAGTAATTTTGAGACTTTGTTCCCAATTCTCTGTTCTAAATCCCAGGTATTGTTTCCATTAATGATCTAGTCACGTTTTAACAGCAATTGTGGTAAAAGATCAAAGACATAGGATTTTTATTATTATAACAAGGATGATCCAATTGGAATTTCAGACTTTTTTACCTTCATTTTTTTTTTAAAAAAGAATGTTCGAATTTTGTGCTCGGCATACCGGCTTGTACGTGGTGGTACGATATAAATATTGAGGCTATAGCAAATGATCTAGTAGTTTAAGTGGTGATCAACTAAAATAACTTTCAAAAAGTCATGAATTTAAGTTTTTATGAACACAAAATAAAATTTATGAGTTAGAATCTCATCTTTCTTTAAAAAAATTATTGATGCTGTGTCGAGTGACATAAACAACGTAATGCTCGAGCTTTAACGAATAATCATGGTATCACCGAAGCTATAAAATTGATCAGCAATAGGATGGTGTCATTTATTTATTTATTTGATAGCGAATGTTATTTTTAGATAAAAATAAGCCTACAACATTCAATTTTAAATGTTAATAAAAACTTTTATTTGAATTTTTTTTACTAAAGATGGGAGTTTAGATTACTAATTATTTTTTAATTATACTAAATTTTAATCTGAATTTTAAACATACGATCTCTCATATAAAAACCATTACTTTTGTCATCAGACCAAATGTTGGTTCTCACTTCTATTTGAATTTTGAACTTACAACCGCATATATGACGAATATTGTCTTTGTAACTAGACGAACAGTTTTTAGTAATAATAAGTTTTATTAAATTAATATTATTAAAAATAAGAGTGAGAAATGTAAAATTTCAAATATACGAATGGCAAGCACGACACCGACAAAGGGCGCGTTTGCTTCTTATATATACAAAACGAGAGACTAGTTTCTTAATCTGAGTTTTAAACATACGATATCTATTTCTTACCATAATTGATAGACAAATTATAGGGTGGTTGAGGAGTTTTTTTTTCTTTAATTTTTTTTTATGGTTACATTAAGAAAATCTAATATTGCAATTGAAAAATTAAAAGATTTTGGTAATAATATTGAACTGCTTTGATCTACATTGCACCATTGATCGAGTCGGGATATTGCTTGCGCATATGTAAGACATAATGCGAGTACATGGCAGTCGTGATAAAAGGCTGGCTGTATCCCTTATCAGCATAATATCTGTTCTCATCAATCTTTGTTAGATTAGTGGCAGCATTCCTGCTAAAAATGATGAGAGATGAACGAGGGACTTGCTGCGGATGTCACTATAGGAAGTAGGAACCCAACATGGCAGAAAAAGATGAGTGTTTCTTTTGAGTTTTGAGCAACCTTGGATCAGCAAAAGCCAAATTAAAAGCAGCGCCAGTGGGGCCTCTTGTCATGTGATTGTAGACAAGAGTATAGTCTCCTCCTCATCTACAATTTTACCATACAATTTGAAGGAGTTACATGTTTCATAATTGAAATATGCAGAAATGTGCGAGCTTTTTTTTTAATATATATATAAATTAGCAAATGTAGATTGTTAGAATATAATATGGTAGGACATAACTTTGAAGTTCTTCGTCTGATCATGTCATTTGAATCAATTCCGACATTTCAACTTGAATTAGAGATGTGTGGACAGGAGAAGAACTAAAAAAGCAACCCCCTAAATTATATTTTTTTATAACGTTTTTCCTTTAAATTCTATATATTTTATAAATATAATTACTTTTTGCATCTCTTATGAAATAAATTATACTACTCAGTTTGATTTGCCTCTCTAATCTAATTTCCGGTTCTTCTTCTGCATGTGGAGAAGGGCATTCAAACTTCCCATTGCATGACATCGTCAAATTCAGATAAAGATAACAAAATAATGATATCATCCCTTGATAACAAAATAAAGGCTATTTATTTTCATTTTTGAGCTTTAATTGACAACTTACCTTAACTCTATATTAAGTTTCTATAAAATTATAGGCGGGATCCCTTGACAACTAGAGTTACCGTGATAATTTTGTCAACCAATTAAATCTAAATTCGTAGAAATTTTGTAAAAAATAGAAAAACTTTATAAATATATTTTTAAATTAATGGATTGATTGCATTTTATTTATAATTTAAGTGTTGTTTGATATTTCTAAAAAATATTAAATTTAAATCATTATAATTATCATCTAATTCTGTCTCTTAAGGGAATATCAAACACCATTCAAATTGTATAAAATTTAGAAACACAATTATTCCATAAGTTTAAGAACATGTCCGCGATTTTTTTTAAGATATTTATAAATTTATATTAAGTTGGTTGTCAAAATTGTAAAGATAATTAGTTGTCAAAGGATCTCCACTCTAAATTTATTATCCTAATCTGTATATTAATCTGACTCGGGACTACACTCAACATCGATAAGAGACTGTAATTTAGTACTCCCCAGAGATCAATCATTGTTAAAATTTATTAACGGCTAAACCTAAGGTGTTACAATAAAAAAATTTAGTAATAAGTAATCAGATTTTAGTGATAGCATAGCTTTACATACGAAATTGGTATGTGCCACTCTCGTATGATTTTCTTTAAAGAAAAAAACAGAGATACTGTCCATTTTGGATGTATTCAGATCAATAACTAAATAACAGTATTACCGAAGAATAAAATCTTTGACAGTTACTATGCTTGATGAATCACAATTATTAATCTCACTCTTATATTATATTTTATAATACAAAATTTGATCCATGACATATATACTTTGCTTTCAAATAAAAAGTGCATTGCTGAAGTTCGCGGAGAATTCAAATTGCATAAATGGAAAATTGCAGAGCAGCAGATCTTGGGGAAAGTAATATGCGCGAGTCGTTCCACATCTCATCTACCTCTCAATTCTCAAAGGATGGCGAAGTGCGACTTTTTGCAACAGGGCCACAACTCGAGATTGTTAGGAAAAGAAAGAACTACAAAGGGCCGAGAAAAAATTGAAGGCGAATGGATCCCACATCGGCCTTCAAAAAATGGAGATGGGCAGTGGGGCACTAGCCACTAATGCACTATGCATTGGATTCCTCCATAATTTGATCCTCAACCTAACACTCACTGATGCATCTCCTCTTATTATTATTATCTTTTTAAGTAAATATATGAGTGTAAACTATTTATCTTTTTAATTATTCATAGTACTTTTATTTGGATTTCAAACCAACTACTCCCACAGACAACATTGTCTTTATCACTAGATCAAAAATTGGTTCTCCTATGTTTTGGAATTTTCCCGATTATTTTTATCTGACAATATTCAATATTGATAGGGTAATACATTTAACATTTAATTTCTAATTTTCTATGGTGTATTGGTGCATATATTTAAACATTCTAATTCATTAAAAGGAATAAAATTCTCAATTATTTGCATAGGACTCACGGTGCAAGACATTTAGTCTACCATCAAATAATTTAAAATTTTAACAGTAAAAAAATAATAATTTTTAATGATGAATCATTTCAATTGGTTCTAATTTTAAACACACTCTATATGATTTTTTTTTGAAAACTCAACTACAAAATTTAATTTTTAATTTGAATAATAGTTTCAAAATTATTATTCATGAATATATTTTCGTTCCTTCAAATCATATAAGATAACGACACTCACTTGAGTACCAAACTTGTTTTTTTCCATGATGAATTCCGTGCAACTGAACAGGAGCCAAACTCCATGCACATAGTAACCCTAGCAAAGTAGCAATGTAGCAATAGGGGGCATGCAAATGCCAACAATAAACGACCCGGAAAACCGATCAACTATTTTTCAACTAATAATGCAATGTTCAGATAATAATTGCATGGTCTGATCACTGGTGAAGTGGTGATCTAAGTACCGACAATCACCTCTTGGATTTGGTCGTATTTGAAAATTTAAGCGGTTTCTTGTATTTTCTTCTTTGGCGCGAATCTATCTGCTACAATTTTAGCATTAGGTACATAAAAATTATTGATTTGCAAGTGAAAACGAGTACATGTTTGGTTCGGAAAAAGATAGCAAATGGGCTCGCTTGTTCTTTTTCCAATTCTTGATTATCACTTCACTTACTGGTCCCAAAGTATCCTGTCTTGGTGTCCAGTACTATATCAGTTTGTACAATTTAAAGACTCACCTTTTGCATGTGTAAAAGAATAATACCGACGACATTATATGCTGATCAGTCAATTCAAGGGATGAAAAGATTTTCATTTATCTAGCTGAGAAAGGGTTTGAGTTATTATGAAAAAGCCTTTTTTTTTTGTTGTTGTAAAAGTGGAAGATTAATTTGTTTGTCTCGAAGTTTTATTTGAGGGAAATTATATCTAGCACAGTTGACTGAACTAATACTTCTTTTGAGGATAATTGTAGTTCAACACTCAACAACTGAGCCTTATTTGAAAAAATAGATAAATAAAATGGGAACAATTTAAGCAGTGCGCTGTATGTATGCACTTCTGTATGGTTTCTTTTTGTTTTAATGGTATTTACTTAATTACTTGCACGGGCTTGCATTAATTGTATGGCTCTTTTTTAATGATATGTACATGTATGCTACTTGCATTAAAACAAAGAAACAAGCAACCTTATCATTTATTAACACTTTTTTTATTTATTTAAATTACATCAATGCAAAAAGAGAGTTCTGGTGACAGAATCTAAGAAAAAGGTATGGCTATGTTCAGTTCATATTAGGTGAATTCATAAACAGTGCATTAGAAAACTACATCTATCTTTCCCCTAATGATCGCTCATGCTTTTCAACCCCACATTTACTATTTTCATAAAATAGAACAATAAGCAGAGAAACGCTTCATTTTTACACTTCGTACTTCCCACATTCTAATTCAGAGCAACAAATGTAAAATTATTATTTTACGCAGAAAACCTCAATTTCCAACGCTCATAATTAGAAGTTACTTTGGGCCATATAATTTTTTTTGTACAACTGTACTAAACCAAACATAACTAAAAGCCTTATCGAGTCTGGGCTCCCAAAAGAGTTACTCTCATGATGGGCTGGGACGATTAGTATAATTCTTATATTTTTAAAAATTTAAACAATTATGTTTTATTCCCCCAAACATTCCTGGCCCGTAATTTTTTTATCGTCCTTGTTGAAACATATAATAATAATACATACATGCGTATTAGTTAGGGTGTCAATTATTGACCCGATCTGATCCGACATGATCCGAAAATAAATGGGTCGGGTATGGGTTTAATTTTTTTTATCTGAATCGGATCGGTTCGGGTTCGGATGAAGACGACCCGACCAGATTAATTTTATGATTTAGTACTAATTAAAGCTTAAATATATACTAATTATACACTAGTTAAGATTAATTATAAATTAATTAATATTTTATTACTTAGAATTATATAAAAATAATTAATAAATATTTAATTATTTTATACCGGTCGGGTCGGGTTAACCCGTAATACGTCGGGTCGGATATGAATCAAGATTTTTTGTCCCGAATTTAATTGAATCGGGTTCAAATCAGGTCAAGAAAAATAATAAAATAATATAACCTGATCCGACCCGACCCATTGACACCCCTAGTATCAGTGTATCCGGATAGCATTTGACATCTCAACTCTTATTCGTTCAAATAACAAAGTAACGACAAGATTAATTGATGTCTGTGATCTGGTTTGTAATTGAGGAGTGATAATTGGAGTAAAATTAATATATTTGTAGGAGTATGTGATTTTAACTCAAAAATATATTTAAGTATCTCTAAATTTTAATTTTAACTCAAAAATATATTTAAATATCTCTGAATTTTAATTTATAGTTAAGAACAATTATTTTTAAAACGAACATAAGAAACATAAAGTACTACCGCAAGATTTTTTTTTTTTTTGCAATTTGCTTTATATAATTGGTAAACTCATGTTGTTAAATTACTAAACTCTATTATAAAATTTCTAGTTATTTTACGATACAATATATGAATTCTTATCCTGCTAATATATTATATATCTAAAGGGAAAAAACAACACTCATCAGTTTGCACGTTCTTTTTGTTTAAAATAAAGCTTATATTAATCCGATATAAATTAATTTATATGCGTAGAGTGACGAGATCCATTATCATCACTTTGCATTGTCAAAATTATTTTATTTTTACTTACAAAAAGTTAATGTCGAATAATAAATAACCACTAAAAGTAAGGTAAAAGCTAAAAAAACACGATGAACTAAAATACAAGCGGTCCAGATAGGGGTCTCAACAATATCACATTTTAAACACTTCATGATTTTTTGCACACCAAAAAAAAAACATATTTCAGTTAAAAATACGCCTGTCCAAACGAGTATCAACGGTACTCGTGTATTAATTTTGAAATAATTATATTATTCGAGGGCTGGAGTCCGAATTAAAGATTAAGGTGGCAAATTCAATTTAGTTATAATTTTATAATTATATATAATTTAATAATTATATATAATTTAATAATTGTTATAGTAAATATATAGTTTTGAAGGTTTATTTTTGAAAATATTTTTCAGGTTTATTTTTTTCAATATGAAGTGTATGTATGTGTGTGTATATATATAGAGAGAGAGACTATGGTGCTTCTCGAAACCTAAAATAGCTTATTTTTTGAGTCCGTATCTTAAATTTAAAAGTTTAAATGATCGATCCAAACCGTTTACATAATCTTCATATTGAAATATATTTGGAGATCAAATTATATATATATATATATATATATTAAAAAAATTTGTTATTTTTTAGATAGGTGGAAAATCATTAGTATTGAATGATGCAGAAATCATTTGATCAACAATCTTTATACCTATTTAAAAATAACAAAAAATAAAATTAAAATTAAAATTTGATCTTCAAAGATATTTTAATATGAAAATCATGGTCAACGGTTTTGACTTTTAAATTCGAGATATGGATACACGAAACACGAGATATTTTATATTTCGTAAACATCATAGCCTCACACACTCTCTATATATATACATAATTTTTTTTTTAAAATAAACATAAAAAATTAAGATATAATTTTGAAAAAAAATTCTACAGGAGGACATCAGGCCCCTCTCCGCCCTGATTGTAGGCGTAACTTATCTAAAATTTTGACTAGTTAAATGACAGCTGCATTGAACCGACACAGCCACCACCATGAGTCCCTATTATACCAAAGTTGCTCCTAATCCATCATGAATGTTTACACGTGATTATCACCAATATTATACCAAATTTGTTCCGTATTACGTTGCTATGCATAAGTTGCACAAATCTAATATTATTATTTTTTTCAAGTTGGGTCCTTACGGTCATTAAAAATAGGCTATTTGAAAAATCCTGTCGCCTTACGTTTATACGCAGCGAATTATTTGTTTCTAGAAGGTGTAAACTGTAAAGTCGAGGCGAGTTGCACAAGTTCGGTGAATTATTCTTTTTTTTGCCTATCCATTTTTTGATTGATTTGACGACTTCTAGGGTGTTAATGGGTCGGGTTGATCATATTATTTTATTCTTTTTTTTAATCCGATCTGATTAAATTTGAGTTAAAAAATCTTAATCCATATCTGACAGAATTAGAGCCCAAAGTGGGGCCGTTCTTTTAAATATTGTTCTAATCTCAGTTATTTTTTATTAAAAATAAAATAGAAGTGATCTCGGATCTCATCGCATTTTAGGAAAAAATATAACAAAAACATTTGTAAACCAACTAACCATAAGTGGTTTTGGGTAGCGATGTGAAAACTAAAAAGTGAGATTAAAACTACGAAATTCCAGGTGAACGAAAAAAAGAAAGTTAACCGAGCCCATCTGAAAATGTGGACATGAAACAGAAATTATAAGAGAATTGTGCACAAATTATAATCTTTGCTCCTCGATTTCGATGCTTATCATAGGCATTAAAAAGAGATCTGTCAGAGGCTTGTCGACTAGAGAATTTTTTTTTTGAAACTTATTGACTAAAGTTAACAAGGGCTTTAATGGGCATGTTCGGTAAACTATGGAATAGCAACATATTAGTAAAATTGAGGAATTGAGAAAAGTTCATTCTTCTGAGTATTTCATTTGTGTTCGATAGAGATGGAAGTGGAGAAAATTTGGTTTTGTATGGAAATACATGACAGAGAAAAATGAAAACATTAAAAAAAATAGAAAGGGATTGACACATCAAACGATCAGGTGCATGTCTATGTTATGCATAAAGGGCTCAAAATATCCTCTTAGCTATCTCTTATTCACTTGTCAGTGATGCAGAGATGAATTTCTCTGCTCGAGAGACCCGGAAGCAGGAATGAAGGCACTTATCACCTCCAGTCCCAAAATGTTACAAAGATATGCTCATCTTTATTATGTTTCTTTAGTTGCAAAGTGATTCAGAATAATTGTAACTTAATGATAATATTATAGCCATATTTTCATTGCAAGTGATATTTGCTAACTCCAACCCCGCTAGAAAGAATCCCCATTCTTCACCTATTCAAGGTCTGATTGACCATGACCATAAAAGCATAAAAAATGCAAGTTCAATACTGTTTAATAAATTAAAAGGCGGTAAAAGACAAACTTTTCAAGAGATGAATCAAGGCGCTAGATGACTAGATTCATTCATTTTCATGCAACAACCACTCAGCCTTTTACAGTTGGGACCCAGACAAAAGTTAAAAATAAATAAAAAAATATCAATCTCAAGCCAACTCAATCGCTGCTATCTTAATCAATGCTCAAAGAGAGCGCAACAATCCAAAGAAAATATAAGCACCTCTGCAAGTAATAAATAAGCGTACAAATGCAACGAGGCAAAATGTACGGTCACCACATTAAACGCCACTTCTTCGGTTGATAGCCAGCGTGAAATATATCAAAATCATTGTGCCAAGACTTGAACTGCAATGTTTATTTCCAGACAATTATCAATTATGACAGCAGCACAGTTCTGACTTCTCATCCTACTAATTGCTACGGGTTAATCTTCGAATGGGTCATTGAACTTTGATGTGTTATCCATATCTGATCATTGAATTTTTATTTATTCTTTTTTAGTTACTGAATTTTAATGTTTATTTATAGTTGGTCACTGTTATTAGTTTTTTCATTAAAAAATAATTGAAATAAAATTATATTTGTTGCCAAAACTAATTGAAATGAAAAATGAATAAATGAAATGAAATTATATTTATTTTTTCATTAGTTTTTCAATTATTTTTTAATGAAAAAACTAATGGGAGTAATCAAAACATCAAAGTTCAATGATTAAAAATGGATAAATAAAAATTCAATGACTAAATATCAAAGTTCAATAACCTATCAGAAAATTAACCCTAATTACTACACATTATTGTGTAAGATTTTACAATTTTTTATTTCTCTCAACGGGTAAGGAAGCTTTAAATCTTAGTGGGGCCTGTGAAGAGCTGGATGACCCAGCTTGATACAATGCAAACCACGAGGGGAGGAGTTAATGAGGTTACTTGAATATAACCCAAATAAGGATTCAGAAAATTCGAAGATTTTTGTTGTTTCGAAGTTTCAATTACTTTGTTCATTTCCAGTAGGACGTGAAATACATTGAATTGCATGTTGGCCCTGGGAAGAATAGGGAGCCTACAAATTGGGTTATAGGCTAGACCATTTCTGATACAAGTTTCAGAAACTTATATGATTGGAAAACAATATTTGAGAAACAGAGTTACTTACACAGTTGCAAAGAGGAGGACTATTTTACGGGGGTTAATTGGGGCCAGCCGATTAAATCTTTTGTATCTTGAATCCCCTAGGTCAGTTAAAGCAGGGCTGGTTGCTGTGCAAGGGGATGGCATGGGACTTTTATTTTGCACCAATGGCAGTTTCAATTGCTCCAGCTGAGATGGTACAACTACAAAAACAATATTATACTAAATTAGTTGACAAAGTAGAAGGATGTTCCAATTTTTTTACTGTATAATAACCTATCATTTTTTCAACGAAAGAAACTTGGTCATCATGCAACGCAGCAAGAAAAAGAAAAGATGGACGATTGAATGTGTGCAATACCTACAAGATACTTCTCGCATATTTCTAGCAACTGGCTGCAGTGGACTAAAAGATAATCTCAGCCCTATTCCAATGGGGTCCACAGTTATTGCTTTGGGGATTCAAAATTGCTTTCATGATTAGGATTGAAGAACAAGCATCAATGATTTTTTGTGTGCCTAAAGAAATAGAAGGTACAAAAATATGCACCTTTAACAACTAGCTTTTTAGCTCCATCTTCTGTCTCATATTCCTCACCTCCTCTTCTATCCATTCGGTTTGAACCCTTTCGAGAAAGTGCTCTCTAAAATTAAAGGAGAGAATAATCTTCAGAGAGAACTTATACCAAAAAAACATAGAAAGAAATTATGGTTTGGCAGAAGATACCACTTTACGGGATTTTTCATAATAATGTCCAATATAATAGCAGGAAAAACAGTAACTCAAAAGTTCCAACATACCATCACTTTGGGGCTGCCAGAGCAGCATTTGTCACTTGTATGAGCAAGCCCTTCAATGTCTAAAATCAAACTTCCACTTTTATCCATCGTATTTCCCCGACTCTGAAATGAAAATTAATCAAAATTAACACCAATTGAATATTTAAAAAAATAATTTAGTTCCAGAACAAGCTTGAACTCTGAGCTAGCGTGCAACTAGCTACTCTATTTTCATACGGTCATACCAGGATTTTCTGCTTCCCCATCTA
The DNA here is from genome assembly GCA_037127355.1 of Schoenoplectus tabernaemontani. Classification (NCBI taxonomy): domain Eukaryota; kingdom Viridiplantae; phylum Streptophyta; class Magnoliopsida; order Poales; family Cyperaceae; genus Schoenoplectus; species Schoenoplectus tabernaemontani. Next base: position 10,635,755 of record CM073748.1, read on the forward strand.
CCCAACATGGCATTGTACCTCGATCTTTTCATGTTTACCTAGTCTTCTCATCTACCAACCATTTCAGTCACACTAGGCTCCAACCAACTATAGGCCCACTGATATGGTAATAGGTTTTGTTTATACTGTGATTTGAAATTACCTGCAGCAGTGCTTCATCCATTGAAATTACCGAGAGAGAGGCTCTAAAATTGAAGTTTATTGTGGTCTAATATTAAACTGCCAACGAATAGGAAATTTTAATCAGGTTTTGAGGAAAAAAATCACAATGCAAGGAGATCACATCATAATCTTCAGTTGGAAAATTGGTAACATCAATTCTGGCAGTGACATTCTACCATTCTGATTTTATTATGTAAGAACAGTGCATCCCGTACTACATTGGAGAATCAATCATTGCTGTAAATTATACATGAAACTACTATATATTAGTACCACATTAGTACATTGCTGAGATAGATAGAATCTCTTCATGTCTGCATATTCACTCTTTCAAACTTTTTTTTGGGAGGGGGGGTTCCAATCTGTTTCAATCTGTTTGCAAAAGAAGTGGGATGGGAAATAAGATAGTAAGATAGAATTACAATCAGATCTGCAGTACCTTACAAGTCTTCTCTTCTTGATGTAGCTTGTTTTCACAAGCAGATTATTGTAAACACTCCAATGCTCGAGTTTCTTTTGGGACTTAACATTCTGAAATTAAACAAGTAAAATATTAAACATTCCCGAAATGGCTCTAGCATCAGCGTTAATGAGCACAAAGCTTCTTCTCCACGAATGCAAAATTCTCCTCCCAAAGAAATAAAAAGAAAGAATATCAGAAGGATCGAGATATCTGCAATGTGAAAAGAAAAGGGAAGATGGAGAAATCAATCGCCAAAACCCATACAAGGTTCAATTCCACCGGAAACCTCAGGCGGTCTGAGGGAGAAGAAAGAGGCATTTCCCGAAATAACAATTCCTCCAAAATACAAGGATCGATTATCTATAAAAAAACAAAGAATGCAGAGTACCTTCTTTTCCAAAATTGCGCTTGTTCGGGCGAGTGGAGGCAGAAGGATTTGTTCCTATTTTATTTTCATATAATTACTTATATTTTTCTTTTCCTGGAAATTTTCTGTCCGAGATGTCGACGCTCAGTTAGCTCGAGAAAGAGAGAAGAGGAGCGGTGGCTTCGGACTATGGGCTGAAGTGAGAAGAGGCACGGATGCCAAGGTAGAGAGAGGAGACAGTTGTGTCAGGTGGATTTGTTGTTTATGCGAATGTATGTACCTTTTTATGTCGTAACGTCTGAAAATATTATACTCTTCTCATTTCTCAATCGCAATCGCCGGCCTCAAATCCAAACTTATACGGAGAATTGATCTGTGTCCCGGATACAGACATCGATTCCCGTCCCCCCTTGTACCCCCACTTGAAGTATAGTTGCTAATTTAATTATTCAAGATTCCAAAATGATTTGATGAGATTTAAAATTCACAATTTTAGAATAATACGAGTATATTTATTTTCTTATATGCGAACATGTTAAAATTCTGAGGAGGTTTTAAGTAAGAAAACAAATTATGTAAGTTTTGTTCAATTTTTGAAATGTTGTAAAAAATAATAAATCCGTTTAATTGTCTATTTAGTTGGAATGGTGCAGAAACAAGGCATTGAATTATTATTTTATGATATCTATGTGATATTATAAAAAAAATTATTTCGGTAAAAAGAATTATAGATGTGTTTATTTAGTTAGAGCATGTACCAAACTTGAGTCAATTGATAATTTGATTGATCATTAATAAAAAAACACTACGAGTTCGTTTGGCAAATTAGGGAATAGGTTTGGAATAGTGGTAATTTTGGAAGAGTGATAGAATAGTGTCTTTTTGAAAGAGTTGTATTCTTGACTATTCAGAAGAGCAAAAATATCGTTTGATAATTGTTAATCAGAATAGTCAAAATATAGATAATTATGATACTAGCAATGATGATGATAATAAAAATAACAAGACAATAATAATAATAATAATAATAATAATAATAATAAAATAAATATAATCCATAATCATAATCATAATAAATAATGATATTCATAATTATAATCATAATAATATAATAAAAATATAAATATAATCATAATATAGTAATATAATAATAAAAAAATATAATAATAATAATAATAATCATAATTTTAATAATATAATATGATATAATATAATAATACAACATAATCAAATAATAATCATAATCATAATCATGATAATAATAATCATAGTCATAATCATAATAATATAATATAACCATAAATCATAATATAATAATATAATAATAAATTATAATCATAATCATAATCATAATAATAAATAATTATAATCATAATAATATAATAATAACTATAATTAAAATATAATAATATAATACAATATAATAAAATAATAAAAATAATAAGTAATAATAATCATAGTCATAATCATAATAATATAACCATAATCATACTATAATATAATAATAATAAAATTATAATATAATAATAATAATAATCATAATAATATAATAATAAAATGATCATATTTATATTTATAAAATAATAATATAATACTAAAATCATATTTATTATAATATAACAATAATAAATAATATTATAATACTAATAGTGATGGTAATATAATAATAATGATAATCATAATTTAGTAATATAATAATAATCATAATAATAATATGAAATGATATAATAATAAAAAATAATAATCATAATATTAATATAATAATAAATTATAATCATAATATAATAATAATACAATAATATAATAATAAATAAATCATAATCATAATCATAATCATAATATAATAATATAATACAATATAATCAAACAATAATTGCTATTACGACGAGAGCTAATCAGGTATACCATATATAACTTAGTATACCGGATTAGCACTCTTCCGCACTCTTCTACTTAGTCTAAAATTCGTTTGGCAAATTAATTCATCGAAATAACAATTCTATTATTACTTTTTGTTATTCCATGAAGTGCCAAACAAACCCGTAACTGTAGAAAATTTATAGCATTTGATAAAGGCACTAAATAATTATTAGTATCCTGCTGTACATTGCTACGGGTGATGGTTTTTGAAAATATAAAAAATATATTTTCATGAGAAAATCAAGGAAATAAGAAATGACGATAAATCCATATTAATGTAAATACTAATCATGAAAATTCTAAAAATATGAAAATTCGTATTAATATAAATTCTAATCATGAATACATAATTAATATAAGATAAATGCATAATTGAAAAGAAAATTATCATTTAGAATTTAGGAAAGTTTGATATTAAGAATTGAGAGAAATTTAAGAAAAATAAATAAATTAGAGCAATTATACTCCTTTATAACTTTGTATTTGATAGAAAATTATAATTTCAAACAAATGAGTATAGAGATAGTAATATTATTTGATATTAACTCTGAAAATTCATTAGAACACTTTGATACTTAATAAGGAACATAGATAACACAAATTTCTTTTTTTTTTTTATTTTGATAATTACAAATTATTTTTGAAAAATGTAAAAGAGTGTTTTGGATGTAGATGAGCCTTTATCGTCTTGTTTGGGTTGCAGTAATTAATCTTAAAATCATAATTTTAAATCAATGCCACCTATTAAAGACAAGCTGGAGAAGCTTACAGCAGATGACGTCGTACAATTACATTAATTTGATCAATCACATCAATTCTTTGTTTAGTGATAAAAAAACTCCCGTCCTTTTCCATATTGTGTCCATTAAAGCATGATCTATTTATTATAATTATAAGATTTTTATAAATAACTAAATTAACAGGTCTGATCCACTTTCGTCTTGAAAGAAAAAAAAAATAGTAGCTTATAACTTGAACCACCGCTTGACTTTAATCACATTGAAATGTACACTTGGTGAACATGAAACATTAAATTCTGTTTCCAGTCTTTTAGTTATAAACATGAAGTTTTTCACATGAAAAATAAAAGTTAAGTCTCTCAATTTAAAAACTATTTCTGTTTCAATTTCTATAATATTTATATTAAAATATTTTTGTCACTAAACAAATAATCAGTTTTCATCCGTAGTGTTTTTTTTTTATTGTTTGTAAGTGGGATTAAACAGGATGAAATAAAAATTTTAAGCGGTTATAGTAGAAATTATACTTAAAAAATAGAGGTGATAATCAGACGGATAGGGTTATTTTATATGTTGATATTTTTAAAAAAAATTATATTAATTTCGATCGAATTATATGTTATTGATCTCAGATTGAGTTGAATTCAGATTTGATCGGATTAGTTTAATTTTCTAAAAAAATCAAATCAAATTGATACAAATAATCAGATAAATTTCTCATATCGGATTAGATTTTGCTATTTCTACTGAAAAAAGCAACCTGTACGGTTCGCACGAGCAAGGCCTAATGGCTTGGACCTGGATCCAACAGTAACATTGGACGAGGCATGTATGAGTCCAGATATCTTTCTAATTATAAATAGCAATTTGTTTAAGTATTGTCGTTTCATTTGATTAATTTATTGTGAAAGAATACATGTTTGTATTAATTGTTGTTGCGTTCTTACAGGGCCCACGGTCGTTGTACACTTGTACAATTTCATGACGGGCCCATTCATTCATTAGTATAAAAACCTAGGTACATAGCATGCCAAAACCGCCAACAGAGAAAGGAAAAAATAATAAAAGATGTATAAAAAGTACATAATTATATCAGAATGTTAGAAATTTTGAAAGATAACAGTTTTATACAGCATACAAGGAAAGATATACATAAAACACAACTTGTAAATGTGGGAAGGATCAATTCGAATATTAAATAAATTGAAACAAAATCTTAAAAATAAAATATAAGTATATTCTTGAGTCTACAAATTGTATTTAAAATTTTATCTAATTATCATTTGATAATGCATAAAAAACATCAATATTTAATATAGTTTGTAACAATTTGGATTTAATTGTCTTTGATGATTACTAGATGATACATAAATTATATAAAAAATGAAACATAACCAATCTATAAGTTCAATGATATTTTTAATTTTTTTCTTATTTTAAGATTTATAAATTTATTTTATATTTATTGATACCTCATTATTAAATATTAAAATTATCAAAATAAACACTGCTTTCCCTTGATACTAAACAATATATTTTTTAAAGATTAATACACAAGAATAAGAAATTTAAAGAACGAGGCCTCTACATAGCACCGACCCTTTAAATTAATTGGGAATTTAATTTTTCCATCTGCTCCTTTAGACGATTTTAGACGACAAATCACAAAAGGCCAAACAATGTGGAGGATTGAACTAAATGAAGGTCAGTGTGTGGTTCCTTCGTAACCTACCAAGAACTTTCCACCGAAAACAAACCCCTACCTTTCATAGCTTACGCAACCTCGAAACAAACAAGATGATAAAAATAGCCAATCAGGCTGGATCACCAGCTTTCTGTACCAACTAATTCTATATGCGATACCAGCAAGATATAAAATAAACAAAGATTTGGATCGAATAGACTAGTTCAGTCTGTGATGGAACACAATTAACATCACGCTTTTCATCCCGTCAATAAAATATTTGTTGCATCGCAGGATTTGAATGGAACTGTCGGTGGTCTTTAGGGGTATTATTTTGTGTATTTTCTTAGAGCTACTATATGTTGTTTACTTAATCATTGTGTATTTTGACAGTTCTAAAGTGTGGCAATATGTCAGTGTTCTTCTTTTTCAATACATTTATACTTTGTTATAATAGAATAGATAATAAATATATTCTATAATATAGTGTTAAGATCATTGGAGATATTGCGGGGGCATAGTTTCTGCTATAAGCGCAGGTTTATTTCAGTTATTTTGGTTATGATAATATATTAAAATTAGAGAGGAGAGGGAGAGAATTTAATAATTTTTATTATCTTAAATATATTGATTACATAAATATCATATTTATTTATAAACTAATTGTCTCACTAATTAATCATAATTACTAAACATCTTTTACATTACATAACATACAATATCTTCTATTTAACACTTATACAATTAAAATCGTGAACATAGTACATGTCTCGTCTCTCTACAGAGAGACACAAATTCAAATACATGTTTTTGATGAAATATCAAATAACAATCAAATTATATGACTTGAACACAATTAATATTTAAATTAAAAAATATACATCTAAAAACTTTTAATTTTTAAAACTTTACTTGAGATTGATTGTCAATATTATCAAAATAAATAATTAAGGGACACTGCCCCCCTTTTTTATGGTGCAAAAACTCTTCATTAATATTTTTGATTTCTCAATTGCGGTACACTTGCAATAAGTTTTGACATGCCTAAACTTTAATAAAGTTTGAAATTCTTAATATACACAATTGTGGTCGTTCTTGTAAATTCTGTATTTTAAAATTTAAAAAAATCCAAATCGAACATAATGTCAGATGCAGAATTCCTATCCTAAACTAGTAAAACGAAGTTGACATATCCAAGGACCAGAGGTTAAACTCACCTCTTTGATAATAATAATACCTTTCGATTTTCCACGAGCCCAACCAACCTAAACTCGACAGCTCCAATTTCTTTATGTTATATCGGCCCATGGGCCTCAAAATTAATCTACATGATATCAGATTACAAATGTCGAACTACATATTTGACCAGTGATATCGCATTCTCAGTTCCAGCATCATCTCCGATTCTTCGAGAGGAGAGATGGCGAAAAAAATGCTCTTGCTGTGCGTTGAGTCGGTGACTATGTCGAAGATTACGAAGTACTGCTATTTGTTTCTTCCTTGTAAAATTTTTTGTTGCTATACTAAATATGTGGTTAACACAGGTTTGCTCCAGCGCAAGATTGAGATAGATTAATTTGTTTTTTTTTTGTTATGACTTGTAGGTGATGGTTCCTTTCCAAGCTTTACAAGCTTATGGGATCGTTGTTGACGCCATTTTCCCAGGGAAGAAGGCTGGAGATGTTTGTCGGACTTACTGTGCATCACTTTTCAGGCCACAAGGTAATTGAATCCCAGTTTTCTTTTGAACTTTGAGGGTAATCAACCCGATTGCATGGTTCTCTTAGTACAGTCAAATTCCATCAGGGCTTGATCCTGTATCTTTGGATTTGTTTTGGTAATTTCTCACGTTTGGTTGCTTTAACTTCACGTTATTGCTTACTTTGTTGTCTGTTATTCAGTCTGCTCCTTTCTGCGTATGACATAGCCACGCTTTTTTGAAGCAACATCTATTAATTCGGAACGTAATTGTGAAATCATACTTTTACCCAGTGGCGGCACCAAGGTAGGTGCCAACCGGCGCCCGGGCACCCCTTTGGTTCGCTGAAAAATAAAGTTCGTGCAGTAAAAAATGATGTTTTTTTTGACTCGGACATTTTATTTTCTTAACCCGGGCACCCCCTACCGATCGTTTCTGGTTCCGCCCCTGCTTTTACCCAAACACTTTTGGGGTGCTTCTATTAACCACCGAATGACAAGTCTGTTTCTTACAATGAGGCTATGCTTATAGTATATGTGTAGGAAAGGCCCTTTTTTGGAGTCTTTGGTATGCCAAGTCTTTCAAATAGTCAATGCTGATAATGTGAAAGAGTGGTGTGCTCAGACTGGTACATATTAGGGAAAATATAGACTATGAACTTGAGTCTCTGAATCTGGATGAAACAAATTAATAACAATCAGTTCATGCAGATCCTGTTGCATATATATTTGGTATATTTTAGAATATAAGGACATGCATCATAATTATTGGCGAGTTTAATTGTTAAATGGTAACATTTGGTCTACTACTTCATGCAGGGTTCATATTGTCTGGCAATGATGAGCAACTATGAGCCGTAAGGAAAAATAATTCTGGGTAGTCGGATCGTGTTGATCATGTACTAGATTTTGATATCTTCTGAAATCCCAATTACCTCTTAATTGTTGGTGAGTTTTTATTAAATGGTATATTTGGTCAACTCCTGGGACGTGGAGTTTATGTTGTGAAGCAACTGAAGAACCAACTATGCTGCAGTTTTTGTATTTATAGCAAATAAGTTCATTCTTGAATTTGTCATTTTAACTTATTTTATTTCATTCAACTTTTGAACTTGAGCACTTCGGAAATATTATTTCCATTAAAACTCAACATCTCAAGTCTTGATACCTCATTAATACTGATATCAGACTACCAGTTGTATTGTCATTGGTTCCTGCATTTCTGGCCTTGGTGAAACCAGAAGAAGTGAAGTTATTTACTGTTGTCACACAAAAAATCTCAATATCAAGTCAGATCCCATATGAGATTCCTAGTTTGTTGTCCCTGATAACTGCATCATGGCCTATCCTCGCTCAGGGGCGGATTTAAGGGGGTGCTGCCCCCCTTTCCCAAAAATCACCCGGAAGTTACACGTCGGGGTTAAAATTTACCATGTATTTTTTTTCGTGCGGTGTATCGCCCCCTAACTTCTAACTGATCAATTTTCAATTTTAATTCTTTAGCCGTGTAAACCCACATCGCCCCCCCCCCAATGCTAAAATCCTAGCTCTTCCCCTGTCCTTGCTGATGGTTCTTTATTACTAAGGTAGTTGGAAGTTAGAAACTTAAGAATAATGATGGATGAATCATTGATCGGCGATGGCTAGTAATTTTACATCATTATTTGCATATTTGATAGTCTTAGTAATTTCTTTATGAAAAAGTATTATGTTGATCCTTTCTTTAAGATGAATTGTATGCTTCACTTTTTTTTTTATAGCCAAACAGCATTAATAAAAGGACTGCTACTTCTAAGTCGTCTTCTTTTTTTATGCTCAATTTCTATTGTTCTAACTTCTGAGTGTATTAAACCTTACAGACTTACTCTGAATCAAGAGGTCACAACTTTACACTCAATGCGACCTTCAACTCGATTGATTAAACCCAATATGATGGGCCAGTGATCCCTGGTAGACCGGTGGCCGGGCTCCAGAGTACCTTGCCATGGACAAATCTGTCTTGACTTTGGTTCAAAAATTTGTCCAAGCCAACAAGCCGTTTGCATCCATCTGCCATGATCAACTAATCCTTGCTGCTGCAGGAGTTGTTTCAAATAAGACATGCACAGCGTACCCTGCTGTCAAGCCAGCCTTGATTGATGCTGATTGCCAGTGGGTTGAGGCTGATACTGGGGATAAGTGTGTAGTAGATGGGAATTTGATTACTGGTGCGAATTATGATGCACACCCAAAATTTATCATACATCTCATCTTTAGATTTGGTCTCTTATGCAATGATGGCTGCTGGTTGCCAGTGGGTTGAGGCTGATACTGGGTAAGTGTGTAGTAGATGGTAATTTGATTACTAGTGCGACTTATAATGCAAACCCAAAATTTATCATACATCCCATATTTAGATTTGTCTCTTATGCAATGATCCTAGCATTTGAGTCTCTATACTATGCTCAAACAAGACAATATAAAATTCAATTATTATTTTGCAAATTGATAAATAAAAAATTATTTAATACAAGAGCATATGCATTACATTGCCAAATTGATAGTTAAATTCTATTTGGTAGTTGTTAATTTACTTTCAAGAATGCATGGAGTATGAAAAATTAGATAATCATCAAATTTTGACAATCTCTTTGACAAGTCATGACAACGCATCATCTATTATTTCACATTGAAAAACATTTATGAACATGTCATTTGACATTGTCAGCTATGTTTTAATTTTTTCATCGAAAATGATTGTCTATTTAAAATGACGTGTCAACTTACAAATTCAATTGACAATTGCAGGGATGCGGATTAGTGATTGTTGATACTTTAATAAACATTTTTATAATCTTAAAATTATCAAAATAGACAAAAAAACTGATATTTTTCCTTCATACGATCAATAAATTCATTTGTATAAAGAACAAACACAAACAGTAAATACAATACATAAATTTTTTCCAATATACGCGAGCTGTATAATGTTTGGCATGTGTTTGTTGCTATTGTCTAATTAGTCAAATTTTGCCACGTATATGAACTGAAGGTCACCAAAATTGACTGATAACATCCAACTTATGCTATTTACATAATCGATAAAATTATTTGTACAAAAATCAAATTAGTTAAAAATATTTTATTTCTTTTTAATATGAATTCTATACCTTTACGTCAATTGCTGTCTTTATCAATGCTGGTATGGTTTAGGTAGATAATTCATGGTTTCTGCACAATTAAATTGAAAATTTGAAGACATACAATGTGACAATGGTAGTTGTTGTATGATATATATATGAAGCATAATTGCATTCCTATTCCATAACCTAAATTGACCACCATGCCGGTTCCTTGCACACTGATTGATATTTGTCGTTACTTTTTCTTGTTAATTAGCATCGTCATGTCATCCTCGTCATCATGGCCATTAATGCTTCTTTTTTAAGGCCACACCTGTATTAGCCGATGTTTTGCTTTAGCCACGGTTGGATTTAAAAATACACAAATGAAAAGTGAAGCAACTCGACAAAAACAGGTACATAGAAATATATAGAGCCAAGATTAAATTTAAGTACAGGTTGTACCAAAAGACATGACAAAATTTCCAAAAAAAAAAAGAAAAAAAATGAAATGATGACGATCTTTGTTGGAAGAGAAGAAAAATAAGGATCTAGAGCATCTTCATTTTACAGTTGTAAAAATTGAATTTATTTACCATAACAGCAAATACAGTATTTTTGTTACACCATTTTCAAAAGGTTTTCATCACGCAACATTAACTTCACATGTGTAACGAAAATACTTGTTTTTCAGAATTAAGAGAGAAAATAGTCTTTGCAGTTATATGGAATGCTATTGTCAGTTGCAAAGTAATTGAAAAGTTTATATGATATTTTTAGACAACGTATAATTTTGACGAAATTTCTATAATAATAAGTATTTCATATTTTTTACAGTTGCAATTGTGGATACTGTCACAAACATTTATGATTAATTTGCAAGTGGAATGAATATGATATTATGATCTAATTAATTTGCAAGTGGAATATATACGGTACTTTGAAATACATATAGGTACCGATCGATTACACTACGGCACAAATTAATATCGCGGTCACTACGATCTTCTCAAATTTATGGAAAAATTGTAATAGACTTATTACGCAATTTTTTTCTTCCAAAAAAGATCTTTTATATCTCTATTCCTTATTAAGTACATAAATATTCTGATCTTACAAAGATTTAAATTTTTTTATTGAATTTTTAGAGCTAAAATCATCGGATTGAGTTATTTATCAAATAATGTTACTATCTTTACGGCAATTGGTGTTGAACTTATAATTTTCTCTCAATTTTGATTGTTACACGAAATATTGTATAATTTAGAAGTATAATTGCTCTATTTTGTGTCTTTTTTCATAGATTATCATCAATTATGAATTTTAACTTTTCTTAAATTTTGAATGTCAAATTTTCTCTCAATTGTGCATTTATTTTAGATTAATTATATATTTATGATTAAAATTTATATTAATTACTAAATTATCTTCATTTTTATTTCCTTTCTTTTAACTTGAAGATATAAATTTTTATATTTCTAAAAGACATCACTGTAACAACACACAGGACAAGATACTAGTCATAAATTACGTATATAAAACATCAAGGCGATACACTATATTGAGATGTCACATGTTCTAAACTCATAAGAATTCCCTATAAACATTAACTTTCATCTTTCTAAAAAGATCCTTATACATCCTATCTTGTAAGGCGATGCATTCGGGTTTCATCTCGACAATATATTCCTCAAATAAATAACTAAAAATATAAATTAGTAAATATATTTAATAAAATTTCACATGAAAAAAAATTAAACACAAATATTTAAATGCTAATATAATACTAATAATAATAATAATAGAAATAATATAATTAAGCACATGATAATTTATAAATGCTTATGAAAAAGTTAAAATATTTTAAGAGTTAAATTATACTTTAAATATATCACACACATTACTTTAAATAAATAAAAAAAAAAAATTATATATGAATTATTGGATTCAAGTAGATGAAAAATTTTAAATAAAATTAATGATGGAGAAATTTTAATAATGTGACATGTGTCAGATGTTAGAAGATATAAACCTTAATAATTTCGCAAGTAGACAAACCTAATTTCCAAAAAAAAAAAAAACATAAAGGTAGATGACTGGATATTGTAGATCAATTCAGAGTTGGCTAGCGCCAGGATTCATTATCTAGCACAATAAAGATATACACAAAAGAAATGCTAAAGTTCTAACTGCTAAGAATGTAAAATATGCAAATTAAAGAAAACAGATAATATGAAAGAAAATTTGGATGAAATATGGTAGATGAAACTGTAAGATGATGTTTCAATTATCTTCGACGGCCAAAATCGTTTTGCACGATATTAAATTCATAATAAAATTGTATTACATCGTAAAACTCATCAGGATAAATAATTCTGCAAAAACTTCATACTATTTTTATATAATTATTAATTATTAATATCTTACAACAATATTTTGACTTTGAAGCGAAACTCTTTAACACAAAAAAAGAAAAAAATCAATATGCTAAGAAATAACCAATTTTACGATGTACATCCTACTAAAGTCTAATTAATTGCTAATTGCTCAGATAATTGAAAAGCATGCAAAAACAGTTTTTATTTTATCGAAGGGGGTGCTGATAATTTTCAATGTATATTTTTTGCTTTCCATATCACCAATAGGAGTTTTCATGTTCCAATGTAATTTGATATCTGTAGATTTGATTTGTAAAATGACATACAATTACGAAGTAAATGTGTATAAATTTAAACTTACTTATGATTTTCTTGTACAAATTTCAATACTCATTAATACTTAATATAGTAGGGACCTAATATCTAACTCTAGTCTGGCCACATTTCGATCCAACAGTCTGGGTCCATCTTTTTATTTATAAATGGTCCGATTACATGCTTTCTTTCTTTTATACTTTTTTAAACTCAAAACATGTCATGTCAGCCATCGTTATCCATTTTAAATTCGATGGTACAAATCCGAACAAAATCCTAGTATATCAAAAAATAATAATAAATACTTACAAAATAATAATAAAATATTAAATTATTGTTGCTGATTTTCAAAAATTCAAAAGAAATACTTAGAAAACTCGAAATATCTCAAAATTTTGTATCCTCCAATACTTTGATATGAAGAATTTATTGAGGATGATAATTTTGAATTTCGATGTGTTACGATAAAATTTGAGCCGTATGTATTTGGGCTCGAAATGCAAACGTTTTCACAATAGTCTAAATAACTATATATATATATATATATATATATATATATATATATATATATACAGTGAACTTAAGCTCACGGAAACCTTTCGTGAGATTAACTCAAAAAGTATATATCAAATCATTTTGAAATTTTAATTTATCATTTTCATTAAATTATTTATATGAACCTCTTGTGGGTTGCAAAATTTTGAAGTGTTCTAAATTTTTTATGTCGCCGTTTTTAATTTTTAAAAATGATGTTCAAATATTAAATTTGTTTCCCTCTAAGTCCAAAATTTATTCACCGATTCTCGTGTCAGAAAATATCTTGATTTGGAATGAAGCACCTACGAAGAAACACAATAAACAACAATAGAAATATTAGTTGAAAATATAATGAAAAAAATAAGACAACAAAGTGCCATAATTTTTATAATTGAATTTAAATGATTCAGATTGTGATTCAAAAAATATTCTTATTATTTAGTAGCTGCTATTAACATATTTTTTTATAGCAATAATTAAGAATGTCAGGAAAACTTATAATTCGTGAATAGTCATGATTCATTTGAAATTAATTTTAATTTGATTTACTTATTAAGTTCATTAAATTTATTAAGTTAATGAGCTGAATTATACCAGTTTAGCAGCGGACGTGAATTCAAAAAATAATCACCCCAAGTCGTAAATAGTAAAAATTTGTAGCCGAAAGAAAAGGTGTTTCCTTCCAAAATTTGGAGTTGAATAGAATGCACAACTGTGATGTACGGATGCGGATGTGATGATACAAAAAAGTCAAAAATACAGATATGGATGTAATTATATATAATAATAAAATATATTTTTATATAATATATAAAAAATAATTTGTTGTTATGATAAAAGTGTTTTGAAGAATTTGAGATGAATTTGTATCTTTGTCGGTGATTATAAAAAGGAAAAAGACCAACGATAAAAATTTCTTCAAAGTGAATATAAAAAAAAGCTAATTAGATCATGTCCAAGATGTATTGGGCGTATCGGAGACGTATCGGGACATACTAGAGACGTATCAGGATGTATCAGAGATGTATTAGAGACATATCAAGGTGTATCCAAGACGTATACAAGATGGGAAGTATTGAAACGTATCAAGGCGTATCAGAGCTGGAATCCGTTAATCAAAGTGAATAAAATAATCCGATATGCCATGTGGCGTATCCAAGCTTTTCAAAAACTTCATTTTAACAGTTTAAATTCTGTTTTAACTTCATCAAAATCTTTAGTGTTAAGTAAAAAAAATTTCGTTTAAACCGTTAAAATCGTTAAATAACCCGTTTAAACCGTTTTAACTAAAAATTATTGTCTTACCGTTAAAATTGCGTTAAACGTTTTTTTAAAAACTTGGGCGTATCAAATATGCACCCACACCGTATTGAACGTGCACCCGTATCGGACACGTATTCATGGGTTAGAGAAAGTATCCGAGTAACATAGATGCACATGGATAGAGGTGGAAATCAGACGTGTCGGGTTGATTTCGGATTCGAACGGATTTGATTGGGTCAAACTTTTTGAAAGAAATTTGATGGAGCGGGGTCAGATCAGAGTCAGATCATTTATATATTATGTTTTTATAGATCTTTAATTGATTTGATTGAATTATACGTTATTTGATCTCGGGATGTATCAGTTTGACTTTTCTAAAATATTAGATCAAATTTAAATCTGAACAAATCAGATAATTTTTCAGATCGAGTCGGATTGTGCCACTCTACACATGAACATTGCCTAGGTGGCTAGGCCATACAATTCCGCTCAGACTGAGCAGATACAAAAACGATTTAGATGCTAATCTGTAGTTAGTTGGCTGTTATAAATTAAAAACAATTTAAAAAGGAAAAAAGAAACTAAAAACGTCCCTCGACAGCAATCGTGGTGGACCTAAGGAGCAAGCGTGGAAAGTGGAAAGTACCGGCATGTGAGATGGGGCAAAATTGACCAAACAAGATGATGCAGCGACCCCTTATAATTGAGGGTGGTAATAAAGAATTTTTTTCATTGTCCATCTTTAAAAGAATAAAAATAATAAATTGATATTTATTTGAAAATAACAATAAAATTATTTCTATTTACTTATGGCACGATCACAGTTTAAAGTGCATGCAAGAATAATAAATTAAGATTTACAAATTTTTTAAGTAATTCATTATGAATGCGATGGCCAATCACTATATTGTGATCAGTTTATTCCGTAAATGTAGCGGTCAACCATTATTGTTAGTTTCAAGTACTTAGCGATTTTTTTTAAATCTTAATATATGAACTCTACGTGCATTTTGACATGTGCATGTGATCGTACATAAATAAAAATAATTCTGTTATTTATTTTCAAACAGGATAAATTTTCCATTTTATTTATTCTAGGGTGGAAAAAGATCGTTAATAAATCAAATTAAAATGGGCCCACAAATTACGAAATGGGACTCAATGATTAGTAATTTTAGTTGTCAGGGGCAAAACCGAAATTTGAATTTAAGGGTGTAAAAAATTTAAATAATCTATATATTTAAAATAAATTATAAAAATATTAATTATCTAATATAAATACAAAATAATAATTTTACTAATTTATATAAATTATAGAAGGTATCAACTATCAGCCCTCTAGCACACTATCACCGCCCCAGTCAGTTGAATGAGTTGATCCTTTTTGCAAATAAGAAATAACCTTTTGTAATGATTTGCTTCGATTCTTCAGCGTCTCAAGCGACGTCGCGCGTCCTGACCTTCTCCAGTTGAGTCAGAAGTCCGCTCTACATTTTTCCATTTTGGTAATCAATCCCATGGTCCATTGCCCAATTAGTTGGCAACGGCTTATCAAAGATTTGACTAACAGGAGACGAGGTTCCAAGCCTAAACCGCCCCTTCAGAGAGATCGCGACACGGCGACATCACGAGCGTCACCCGACCCCCACCATGAAGATTAACTGTGATCATCAATTTTACACACATCTGTGTTGTCTACACAAAGCGAGAACGAATTATTTCACTAATTCACTCGTTGAGTGGAAGTATCAGTGATTCACTAGACAAATAAATCTATATATGATCGGTATTAAATTGAATGCTTTTTCAATGAGCGCATGCATCGTCCCACAACCCCACAGGGAGTGGAATCAAAGTCCTGTCATGTCACGAAAATGATTCGAACATGAAATTTGGGATATGGAAAATATTTGGTCATTTTCTAAAGGGATATTCGGTAACCGAAATATTTGGACGAATATGCCCTCAAGAAGTTCAATAATCAAGTCGAAAGCGCATGGGCGAGCTGTAAATGATGTAATCACGAGAGGCGTGGAAGTTGATCCTCTGTTGTGCTACAATAGTACAATCTAGCACGTCGTTCGTTGGATTATTTACTATACTGTGCAACAGAGAATATCGCCACTAAAAAGTATAATTTTCTTGGGAAAATAAATTAGTTAACTATACACCAATTTAAAGAGAGAAAAAAAGAATGAACTATGCACTGGATGAAGATGAAATAGAAAAATAAAAAAAAATTTATTAAACCAAATTTGGATGATTTTTCTAGATAATGGTTAGTATATCTCAAAATTTTAAGCCCATAAAAATATACAGTTTAAAAATCTAGAAAATAATTATCTGAATTATTATTTCAAAATAAAGGAAATACTAGTGCACCATCTTTGTTATTAACATTATCAATACATTAAATCCGATGTGTATAACAAATCATTCAAGTATGCTAAATGTTAAAATCATTAAACTAAATTGTGTACAAATAATGCTTGAATATTTAGTTGGAATTTATTTAAGGCGCCCTTATTATTGAGTTTTAAGTTTTTAATTTTTCATTTAGCAATTGGTACAAAACGATTTATTAGACTGACTGATACCATTATTAGGAATTAATAATAGTAAAAGTGACAACAATGACAACATGTTAAATATATTGATTTATAATATCAACTTACCTTCGGTACGCAACATCAATTATATTTGTTTTATTAATTATTTTAAGGAAATATGCAGTATTCCTAACTTCATTAGCTCTATTAGAATATTTTTTGTTTGCGGAAATGCACACTTTTTTCCTGTTTGTTTAATCATTTCTACAAAATACATGCAAATGTCACATAAAAGATAAATATGAAAACAATGACCGACAAATCAAATTATTTTCAATATAATTCAAATAAAAACTCTCAGTAACCTAATCAGATATTTCAACGTATATTCTTTCTTTTTTAGAAAAAATAAATCGATGGACCTGTTCTAAAAATTTAAAAGTGACTTGACTTGACACCCATTTAAAAATACATATTTAAGTTGACAAATGTAACAGTTTTTTATGGTAATAAAAAAATAACGACAAGTGTAAATTACCTTCAAAATTACATCCATAGTCTAAATTGAGTTTGGAACTCAGTTCCAGCTATCAATGATAGTGTCGTCTGTATGAGGTACTTGATGTTAATGATGAATGTTTATATGACTGCTAGCAGAGACCGAAGCATTTCGTATTTCTACTCTCTATTATCGAAAATGTTCACAATTATCAGTTCTCTTTCTCTCCATATCTGATTGTAACTTGATTCTACTGTGAAGAATTTTTATCTAACTAAACCTCTTACTTCTTTAATAATCATTTTCAAATTCTCTCTTAATTAATTTTTAATAATATCTATTATCATTCTTGAAGTCATCTGATTATAGTTCGCTCTAGTAGCATTCTCATAACAGGAGTGCTCAAGTGTATTTATTCTGATATCTCAAACACCTGTATGTCAAATAATCTCCAGGGACAATTGAAATCTTTACATTTCATAATAAACTTTGATTTACTCCTATTTACTACCTCTAACTGTATATTTCGTCGAAGATGAAAATCTGCAGTTTTGATTTTCAACTCAGATTTGGCACCAAACTGCTGACTGACACCAAATAGTCATCGATTTTAGGTGATTTATAAATATAAGGCTCGTCTGCGTATAACATTGGTTGATTGTCACCAAATTGTGCACATATGTGTTCCATTAACCGATTAATGAAAAGATGAACATATGTCACTATTTAATTATTTCTTGAACATCTATTTCATCCTCAATTTTATCAAGATTTAGATCTACTTCATCCTAAATGTCATTTTTTTGACATCTATGTGATTATCCTCGACATTCATATGTCACTCTTTTTCTTCATTCTCATCATGTATCGGGACATGAGTTGATGGATGCTCCCGGGCTCAAGAGTGATTCTTTCCTCAATTAGGACTGGGTGCTCCCGGACTCAGAAGTGGGTTCTTTCTGCTAGCCCTCACAAGCAAAAAAAAAAATTCGTGAGCCACCTCAGCACTGTCAGCTTATCTTAGTTAGAATTGGGTTACTACTTTCGATAATACTTGTCGGACATAGATCATAGCGATAATAATTGAAAATTAGTTGAGATTTTTTTACTCGGACATTTGGTAGAGATTGTTGTTTATCATTCCCCAAAAATTTCTCAGAAATTATATCAAATAAACTATAAAAAAATCACTTGAACCTATTTGCACTGTTGATCCATACAACCAATTGTTAGGTTGAATTGGCTAGGGAATAGCTCCAAACCGACATGAATGTACCTCCTTAAGTCATGAAAATTGATTGTATCGTCGATTGAAAATATGCATGCGACACAAATATCATAACTCATGCTGATTGAAGTGTTCAGAATTTGACCTCCATGGTACGTATCTTGATCCTCTGCTGTGTAGCACCATCCAACACAATACGTGGACCATTGAATCACTTTGGATTCATATCGTTTCAAATAGTGAGGAGATTCAACAGTCCACGTATTACATTGCACAATGTTGCGCAATAGAGGATAAGGATTCTCCGTGATATACATTGATCAACAATATAGTTAATTTTCTATAAAAATTGAAGTATAAACCTATCGTTATTATATTTCAATTTTAAATGAAAAAATAAACAGTGCAAATAAAAAAATTATAATAAAGATGAGAGACGATTGCTAAATACGGATTTGGATTGAATCAGTTGGAACACATACTTTCAATTGAAAGCTCTTACAAAGTTAACAATGACGATTTTAAAGAAATAATTTGAGAAGGAAGAAGAAAATTGATTTTTGAGTTATATAAAACAATCAACAAAAAAATTTGGGACTGAATTTGAAATTTGCTCAAAATGATTGATACTGAGTTTCAAACTCGATTTAGACTATGAATACAATTTTCATGGGAAATCTTGCTCTTTTATTATTTTTTTAATTATCATAAAAAAACTCTAAATGTAAAGCTTCCGATTGTCATAACTGAGCTCTAATCAACTTCTATTTCGAGAAAAAAAAAGATAAGGATCGAGCTTTCAAAGTTAATAAATTAGAATCACCGGGAGTGCTCCGTCAGATTAAAAAGGATAAGAAAAACATAATGAAACAAAAGAAAATAAAAATCACTTAAATAAAAGTTCTAGCTGCAATCCGAGGTGGTGATTTATATATATATACTCAGATGTGATGAATTTCATTGTTAATGGCAGGTGTTTTGTGTAAGGAATTTATAAGCTGAACTGGTAATGGAAGTCCATGAAGCAGTCTCCATATGGACCAAATATTGGAAATATCTCTAGTCTACTGAATGGTGACTTGCATAAGTTTGACATGCATTGAGCTCTAGTTCTTGTTCTGCCCTTGCTGAAAATTATGGGACATGCATTGAGCTCTAATTCATCAACTATTTTGAAGGACACGGTTAAACAAAATATAATTAATCAACTATTTTGCAGGACTCGGTTAAACATAATACAATGGAATTTTGATGTGCTGAGTTCAATAGTTATGACACCATTTAATTTTGAAAATATATAACATCTTACCTTTTTTTTTTTGTTTCCAATTGATATCAAGAAATTAATAAGCTAAGAGCAGAATTTCTCTTTTCTGAGAATCCAAGCGGAGATTGTCAAGATTGCAATATCTTCCTCTCTCATGAGTTACCATTGCGCAAGACTTTCATGTTTCTTTGTTTATCCACACAAATTATATTCCTTCTTCTTCCTATTTCTCACCTATCTTAATTTGATCTGCCTTTTTCTTTTTCTTTTTTCTAACTAACATGCTCATTTTTATTAACTGTAATTAATGAGTTAATAAGAGATCGTCGAGCAAAAAAAAAAAAGAAAAAGAAAGAAGAAACATTTTCAACATGAGCTTAATTCCTATTTGAAAAGATTATATAAGGTTGATATCACCATTTAATGATAAGTGATGACGAATGAATAAACTTGTAGATTAGAAAAAAATAATTAAATTAAATCGGATGAATTATGATTTTTTTTGAGAGGGCCGAATCAGTAAAAAAGAATGTTCCATGTCATTTCATATAAAGCGGCACAAAAATACACGCGAGAACTCTCTTTAGAATGGTAATCTTTTTACTATATGACATTAGGTGATTTTTAGAAGACAATGTTTAGCAAAAAAAAAAACATATATAAAAGCTATTGAGGTTAAAACATCTATACCAATTAACGTATTATAGATGTGCTAAAAATACTCATTTCATTTTCATGTGTTGAAGTAATTGCTGGGATGCCATTTGGAGTTAATTGTATCAAGGAGAATCACTCCTCATCATAGCATTCAGATATAGTTGAACATTGGCATGAAGACAAGTTTAATGAAGTTCAATAGCGGCCTAGCGGGTCAGATTTCGGGTCTGATCGTTAGACTTTAAAAATATTTTTTTCAATAACGCATTTTAGCCAATAATTGACGAGAAATAGTTAATTGCTGGGATCAAGATACAAAATAAAGAAATTGTATCAATAACCAGTCAATGAGATACTTTTGTCTTTGACATGTGTTGACGTTAATTGTATCGATAACTATCCTGATGTCATTGGCATGAAGATACAAAATAAAGAAACGGGCCAAACGGCTACGCCTACGGGCAGATTTTAATATTAATAATTATTAGTAAATTAATATTATTAAAAATAAGAATGATAACGGTGAAATGTTAAATATACGAATGGAAAACGCGCAAGTGGCAAGTCGCATGTGGATGAAACACGCCACACGCCAAATGACACGTTTCTTTATTATATTTGAAACGCGCGCACGCGTGGCACGCGTTTGCCTCTATATATATCAAACGCGCAGATTTTCATCTGGCAGCGTGCGCATTCTGTCAAGAAAGAGAAAGAAAGAAAAAAAGAGAAGAGAAAGAAAGAAAGAGAAGAGAAGGAAAAAAGAGAAAAAGAAAGAGGAGAGAGATTGGAAGAAAGAGAAGAGAGAGGAAGAGAAGAGAAGAGAGAGGAAGAGAAAAGAGAGGAAGAGAAGAGAAGAAAAAACGTACGAGTGCATCAACGCGTTTGGTATTGCAATTAAAGGTAAAATTTATTTATGTAAATAATTGACATTGAAATATAAATATAATTTAGTTGTGTAGATTAAATTAGAATGATTTAAATATAATTTAGTTATAATTTATTTATTGATTTAATTGTAAAATGTATTATTTATAATTTAATTGAAGATTAATTGTAGGTGTAAATGTGAAATTATTTAATTATAGATTTATTTATTCATGAATTATAGATTTAATTATCTATTTAATTAAAAAATATATTTAATTATAGATTAAATTATAGAATTGTAGAATTATGTAATTATAATTTTAGATTAGTTATTAATTATTTGTGTAGAATTAATTTATTTATTATTTAAGTGTAGATTAATTATTGATTTAATTGTAGAATAATAAATATTTAATTAAGATTTAATTGTAGAATAAATTATAATTATCTAAATATAATGTAGTTGTAAAATCTTTTAATTGTAGAATAATATATATTTAATTATAGAATAATATATATTTAATTAGGCTTTTAATTGTAGAATTCATTTATTATTTAATTATATAATAGTTAGATTAAAAATGAAGTACAAAATAATTATAAATTAATTATGAAATGATTTTTGGTACTAGATAATGACAGGCGAGCCATACCCTCCACTCTCGATCCTCTCACCAAACACATGAACCTCATATTCTCCTTGAGCAGTTTTAAGTGGAATTACGTTCATACGAGCTGTAATTATTAAAAAAAAATACAAAAGGTATCACGATATATTCAAAAATTTATAAAATATAGTAAAATAATATTAACACGAACCTGCTTTGTTGTCACGTTTTGCCAAGATGTCTTCAATTTTTTTGGGTCATTGCTTGCATGCTCTATGCAGGTTCAATGCTTCCATTTCCCTTTTATCGAATAATTTAGCACAATTATACCATATTCCCTCCACAATTGCTGCAACCGGTAAAGTTCGTTCAACTCTGAAGACGCTATTCAGAGCTTCCGAACCATTGCTGGTCATTATACCCCATCGATGTCCTCCATCATAAATTTGTGCCAATGAAGCAAAATTAGGAGGTTCTTTATCATCATTTTCTAATCTTTTGCCAACTTTTTTAAAAAAATCATAAGTTTTTCTATTTGATTTCCTCAAAATTCGCCATCTCTTTACGAAACGACGTGATTTCTTTTTGTTCGCTAGTCTTTTTCGAAAATCATCTCTCAAATTATCTTCTTTCTTTCCAGTTTTTTCCGGCTTCCTTATATAAATTCTCTACGACGTGTTGCATGCAATACCGGTGTACCGCCTCTCCATGTTGTACGTACCATCCCAAATGCGGTCGCTCAAAAACTCCCTTTATTCCCCTATGATCGGATATATAACGCATATTTTCATATTATATTGGATCACTTCATTACGGACCCATCGCATGAACCAACCCCAATTATCCACATTCTCTGCATTCACGATTCCAAATGCTAGAGGAATGACTTTATTCTCTACATCGTATCCACACGCCATCAATAATCTACCCTTATAACGGACCGATAAGAATCCAGCGTCAATGGTTATAACGGGCCTTAAATGTTTAAACGCTGCAATACACGGTCCATAAGCCCAAACTATGGATTTAAACATTTTTATATTATTATCCAAAGTATCACACGTTAATATTTTAAATTTTGTACCTGGAGTAGTCCGAGCAATCGCCTCCAATATTTGTGGAAGCAATGTATATGATCCTTCCCAAGTGCCAAATAATTGTTCAATTGCTCTTTCTCGACCACGCCAAAGTTTACCGTACGTTGGTGCCACACCGGGATATTTTATTTCTATAATCATACTGATTTGTTGAACTGTTAGAGAAAGATTCTTCTTTAAATGTTGTCGAACACATCCTGCAATCAAATTAGATGTGAGTTGTAAGTGTTTATGGTCTCCTGGTGGTCTTTTACAGTTGTGGGGGTTTTTATTTGTGATGATCCTCAATGCGGTCGAGCCCTCTTCAGGTCTAGCGTATAATCTCCAAGGACAACTCCCTTCTTTGCATTTCATAATAAGTCATATTTTACAACTTTCTTGTACCCAACATTGAACGTTTTTCCTAACACTCCAATCACAAATTACCCAATTTAAAGCCGATTTAGAAGCAAATATTCTATTTTCAGCTAACTCATCATCAAGTCCTAAGAGAGATTCATTCGCGCCTAAACGGTCAAACATCTCAAAATTATTTAACGCTTCTACGGGATGATGTCTCTCTGTTCATCCGATAACTAACAATGTGGTATCGCATCTCTGAATTCCTCATCTTCAGATTCATCGATCGAAAAATCTGACTGCTCAGTCTAATCCTCTCTTGTTTCTTCTTCATTTGAATAATACGGACCACCATCATCTTGCTCATCCTGATCATCGTGATCATCACTTAATTTCATAATCATTGGATCAACACTACTTCTGCCATCAATATTATCAGCTAAATTACAACTAAACGTAGTACTACTACTACCGCCAAAAAAATTATATAGTGGCACCACTTGGTTCTTGGTTGTTGATAAATTATATTGTTATCAAATAATGGATACGATAAAAATTGGTTTGATCGTAGATTGGATAGGAATTGGTTCGATCATAGGTTGGATATGAATTGATTTGATCGTAGGTTGGATAGGAATTGGTTTGATCGTAGGTTTGATAGGAATTGGTTTGATCGTAGGTTTGATAGGATAGGAATTTGTTTATTCTCGTTTGGAAATATTCCCCGTCAAAAAATTACCGCCGCTTCGGTTGTTCTCAAATAATTTTCTTCATCGGGAATATAATTTAAATCTGTAGCATTTTGAAGAAGTTGGATGTTTGTTGTTTTTGTGTTTGTGAGAATTGATCGAGCGGGCGTCGGTATTTATAGCAAACAAAAGCGCCAATGGCGTGTTTAAAAAAAACGCGCCACTGCTAGTGGCGCGTTTGGTAAAGACGCCACTGCCAGTGGCGCGTTGTGATTCGTATTTTTGAACTTATCCGTTTCTCATTCTTATTTTTAATAATATTAATTTACTAATAATTATTAATATTAAAATCTGGCCGTAGGCGGCGCTTCCATTTTCAGAGGATGGAAGGGCAAAATCGTCTAAAAGAAAAAAAAAACATCCGTCTAAGTTTCTCTTACCTCCCTCCTCGTCGCCTATATAAAGGCAATGGGCGATGGCGAGGAGGACACGGAAACCAAAACCTTCTTCCTGGATACCTCCTCTTGAATTGCGTTTTTGTACTCTTCGGCGAGTTTTATGCTGGGTGGGAAACGGGATATTATACATTTCAGGGTATGAGCTGGTTTGACAGGTTACATCGGCGCTCAGATTCGAGCATGTCTATGGACGGATTGTTGATTTTCGTATTTTACCTGTCTATTCCTATACGTAAATCCAGTAGTAATTGTAATATTGAATTAAAATTAGCTTCGAATTTGGGACAATTTTAAGCACTCGGATCAGGATTCGTTTTTTCGGTGTAATTTGGCGTCTAATTTCTTGGATCTCGAAGAAAATTTGATGGATCGTGACAGCTTCTTTTTTGGAGGTATGGTGTCCATTTGGTGTTTCCCAAATTACTTTTTGGTATATGATTAATCGTCTATTTGAGCAAGTTTCCATGCAAAATTAATAAAGCCTGTTGAGAACATCAAATAGTGACAGATATCCAATGCAGTACTGATTTATCGTGTGATGGGAAAATTGCCTTATTTTAAGAAATTCAGAATTGTGAGAAGAACGCTGTTAAATATACCTACTTCTTATAGATTTAAATAGATTTTATTTTCTCTTCTTTTTGTTTGTAGTCATCGGCAGAGCTTGAATCCAAAATGGGGGGCTAAACTTTTTTTTTTTTGTATATACTTTATACATTGCATCTTAAATTTGGGAAATTTGAGGGGGGCTAAAATAGACACAATAAAATATCATAAATCTTTGACACACACACACAGTCACACACACACTAATTTTCGTTTCTTTTTTGTGTGTGTGGGTGTTCCCCAGTCCTCATAAGATCCGCCATTATTTGTAGTATAAGTCACCTTATTTCATTATATTTTGTGTTTCCTGAAATTTTACCATATTTGAATTGGGTGAAATTTGTAT
The DNA here is from genome assembly GCA_037127355.1 of Schoenoplectus tabernaemontani. Taxonomy (NCBI): domain Eukaryota; kingdom Viridiplantae; phylum Streptophyta; class Magnoliopsida; order Poales; family Cyperaceae; genus Schoenoplectus; species Schoenoplectus tabernaemontani. The sequence goes on from CM073748.1 coordinate 10,661,596, forward strand.
CTAAAAATTGTGTCCAGAAAGAAAAGACGATCACATTCTGGAGGAACTATTACTTTCATCGTAGCAGTTAGATACTGCTTTCCTATTTTGGGTTTTGAATAGAAGAATATTGGGGTCTACTTTTAGATAATTTTTGGGAGACAGAGAAGATGTGCCTATCAGATGTTGTTTTAATGCAGAGGAAGTATTTCATTGTACCTTTTTTAAGTGGATCAGGAAAAATCAAACTTGTAAGAGATCTACAAGCAGTATAGGACAAAAGTAATTGAAATAATTAATCTAGATATCTACTATTTGCTGATTTGACTAATTATTGAACTCCAATATTATTTCTTCTTTTTCTTCTATAATAAATTATTTCTCAATTGTTTTCTGTTTTGCACTGTAGTTCCCTTTCTCTCACGTATTGAGAGACAACAACCTTCTCGCCCTTCTGTGATAGTGATTGGAGCTGGCATATCAGGGATCGCAGCTGCCCGTTCTTTGACTGATGCTGCATTTAAGGTATCTTCTTTCCCCTAGCAGGAATAAGCTTGAACCAAAAAATAATCATATGCAGAATAGAACTGTATTGTTCACTGGTTGAACCACTGGTTCAAATGTGTGAATGGTCAGAAGACCACTTATTTTAGTTAATGTATATGAAGAACACCTTTCCTTTTTCCCAAGTTCGAACCAAGCATGGTAATCAGATTTTGTTAAAGACCAGCAGTTAATTAATGTTGTTGGTTCATTTACCTTTAAAATCCAATCACTGGACCTGATCATCCTTGATGATTAGTTTTTTTTCAGTCTTCTAGTCAGACCTGATTTTTTTGGTCTGGAATTTTAGGCCTGATAATAGCTAGTTACAATTATATTTTAACTGATGAAATTAAAAATCTAGGAAGGGAACTGACATGACTGTATGATTGCTCAGTGATTGGCGACAAGTACTAACAAAATTCACATTATTAATATTTAGGATTATTTTTTTAGCTTGCTGGTTTTAACTTTCCTATTGTGCCCTCAATTTATTGATCTTTTTATTCATTTTCTTTTTTAAATATACAGGTCACTTTATTAGAATCCAGAGATCGAATTGGCGGCCGTATCCACACAAACTATTCTTTCGGCTGCCCAATTGACATGGGTGCTTCATGGTTTGTATAATTTCCTTTGGATACTTCTAGTTATGATTCTTAACAAATATTTTCAGTATTTCATGTCTAACTTTGATTTTATTTTTGATCAGGTTGCATGGAGTATGCAATGAGAACTCACTTGCACCACTCATCAGGCGCCTTGGTCTAAAGTTGTACCGCACCAGCGGTGATAATTCTGTGCTCTATGATCATGATCTTGAGAGGTATATTATGTTTGTTCTCTTTCATTCTTATATTCATTACATTGGAGCTTTTCAAATATAAGTTTATTCTGAAATTTATGTAATTTGGTTTCTGTAGCTATGCTCTTTATGATAAAAAAGGCCATCAAATACCCCAGGAGGTTGTGATTAAAGTTGGGGAAATATTTGAAACAATTCTCAAGGAGGTGCTGAAATTACTCTCTGAAAAATTAGATGTCCCAACTGTATTTATTGTTTATATTAAGAGTGGTATTTTTTTCCCTATGGACAGACTGTAAAATTGCGTGATGAGCATAGGAATGACATGTGTCTTTCAGAAGCGATATCCATAGTTGTTGACAGATACCCCCATCTCAGGTACACGATTTACAATACATCGAGCTTCATTCAAAATGTTTTGTAAATTCTTTTTTTGAAAAATAATAAATGAAGCATATTGTTTTTGTGCGGTTAGAGTTATAAGATATTTTGGGCATTTTGTTCTGTGGTTGGGATATTTATCAAAGGGGATGCTATATTATCTCTTGGAGGATAGAAGGTTAAGTATTTAAAAAAAAAATGGCATGCTGGTGAAGTTGTTTTAACCCTTTGAAGGATTAATATCATGTTGTGTATGAAAGATCAATCAGTGATATTCTCATTTTGGAAATTTCCATACTACCACAAATTAGGACTTGAATTGACTTGTGGTTGTATATTTATATGGTGTAGGCTCCGGGGACTAGAGTACGAAGTGTTTCAGTGGTATGTCTGTCGAACGGAGGCATGGTTTGCAGCTGATCTCAACACCATCTCTCTCAAAAACTGGGATCAGGTTAAATCCTCATTATTTGCAAATACATTCTTCATATGAAATAATTGATGATGTTTATAATTACTAACAGACACAAATCTTCATTATTTACTAATAGGAGCATGTACTCACCGGCGGACATGGTTTAATGGTGCAAGGTTACTATCCAGTCATAAAGGCACTTGCTGAAAACCTGGATATTCGTCTGAATCACAGGCATGCCACTTTCTCCCAAACAAAAAAGAGGAAATTTTAACGCATGCACAAGGAAGAAATTAATTGTAATTTATATTTATTTCAGGGTCTCAAAAATCACACAACTTTACAACAAGGTGATAGTAACAATTGATAATGGCACAAACTTCATGGCTGATGCAGTGATAATTACTGTCCCACTGGGCGTACTGAAAGCAAATCTCATAAAATTTGAGCCTGAATTGCCAGAGTGGAAGACATCGGCCATATCTGACCTGGGGATGGGAAATGAGAACAAAGTAGCACTCAGGTTTGATAAGGTCTTCTGGCCAAACCTTGAGGTTTTGGGCATGGTTGCAGAGACCTCATACTCCTGTGGTTATTTTCTTAATCTCCATAAGGCGACTGGGAACCCAGTTTTGGTTTATATGGCTGCTGGGAGTATTGCATATGAAATCGAGAAAATGTCTGATGAGGAAGTAGTTAATTTGGTCATGTGTCAGCTTAAGAAAATGCTCCCTGAAGCTGCTCAACCAGTAAAATTTCCATTTTTCTTTAATTTAGTTTAAACTGTATGTATCAAATTAACAAAAAGGCTGACAATAGTGCTAGATAACTCTCTAATTAATTAATGGTATGACGGTGCTAGGTAGAGTGCCCATTGGCTTCTTAAATTAATATTACTCCAAATTATTAAAGGTGAAAACAGAAATCCCAAATGGGAATTTCATTTTTAACCTCACAAATAATATCGGGTCTACTAAGAATTCACTTCTTTCTCAAATTGAGACTAAGTGGATGGGTTTTTACTTTTCCAGGTGCAATATCTGGTATCACGCTGGGGCACTGACCCAGACTCCCTCGGTTCTTATTCATGTGACTTGGTAGGTAAACCAGCTGATTTATATGAGAGATTCTGTGCCCCAGTAGAAAATTTATATTTTGCTGGAGAGGCTGCTTGTATGGATCACTCAGGATCAGTGCACGGAGCGTATTCATCAGGTATTGCTGCAGCTGAAGATTGCAGAAAGCGGCTTTCTATTCAGCATGGAATTTCTGACTTGTTTAAGATTGTCATGAGAGAGGAACTCACTGAGCTGATGGTACCTCTCCAGATTTCTAGGATGTAATGAGCAACGAGTGCTCAGGGTTTATATTTCAAGTATTATGATGATTAATGTAATAGTTTATGGTAAGGTGGAACTTTTAGTTGTGATGATTTTGTGAAGTAAATTTGAACTTAAGCTTCGATCAATAGTGTTTTGAACTGATGTTTAGATTATTGTGCTTTTTTGCATCTTTGTTTTGTTCTTCTTTACTGTGCACTCTTGGGGCAATGTGGAATATTACTAATCAGTAAGCACAAAAATTCTCTCTTTTCCCTTTTCGTGCTGAAAGAGAACCTCAAGGGAGACTAAAAACGAAAGGAAAATGAAAATTCCAAAGTATTCTTTTGGCAATGCAGGTGAAGAGTAAATTACCAGATCCCTGTCACCAACTTATGGACCTGGATAATTATGGTGTCCATAATGGTCCCTTCGCAGCAGCAACAATTGGCAGTCTCCCTGACACATTCAATAATTACAATTGGGAGTTTGCTGCACCAAATCGCCCCACTCAACAAGCTATATGCTCTATTTTACTGAACAGCAAGGCTAATAGGCGCTTCCAGCTGGATGGTCCAGACCAGACAGGTTGCTAATCCTTCTGGTAAGGAGCCAGTATTGACATTACAGTTTGCTACAAAGAGTCAAAATCTGCTTGGACACTGTCTGGACTCAGGACTATCACTGATTACAAATGAGATTAACCCCTTTGGTGGAGGTTCTCCTTCAGTTTCCTCGGTAGACTGCCAGCCGCTTGACGGCAATCGCCGCATTTCGCCCTTGACTGATTAGAAGAGTAATCGAGGAACCCATCATGCGAGAAGGAAGTAAAGTAATCGATGCCACAGGAGGTGGTGTGGTCCATTAGAGAAGTGGTGAACTAGGATTTGGCCCAAAAGTGGAAAGCGTGAGAGAGAGGGCTTGATGGCTGGTCCTTGTATTTCAGGGGAGAAAAAGAGAGGCCCACGCCGAAAGAGTGCGTATCCTCTGATATCTCAGAAAATGAAATGGACAATTAAAAGAGAAAATAATATTATGAACAGTGTGAACAGAATGACTGACAGTATTTAAATTTATGGAGCTGTTTATTATTGAAATCCAGACAAGACTCTAAACAGTGTATTATCTCAGGGAGTGTTTGGCACTCAATGGAATAGCAAAAAGTCGGAATAGAATAGCTATTCGGATGAATTAATTAATTCGCAAACGAATTTTAGACTAAGTAGAAGAGTGCGGAATAGTGCTAATCCGTATACCAACTTATAGGTGGAATACTGGATTAGCTCTCGTCGGAATAGCGATTATTATTTGATTATATTATATTATATTATTATATTATGATTATGATTAAGATTTAGTATTATTATATTATTATATTATATTTATGATTATAATTTATTATTATATTAATATTATGATTATTATTTATTATTATATTAATATTATGATTATTATTTATTATTATTATTATCATTATATTATTATTATTAAATTATTATTATCATTATTGTTATTATATTATCGTTACCATTAGTATTATTATATTATTTATTATTATTATAAATATAATTTTAATATTATATTATTATATTATGAATATAAATATAATTATTTTATTATTATATTATTATGATCAAGATTATTTATTATTATATTATTATATTATGATGATTATAATAATTATTATTATTACTTATTATTATTTTATTATGTTATATTATATTATTATATGTTGATTATAGTGATGATTAATTTATTATTATATTATTATAATTATAATTATTTATAATTATTTTTATGATTATGATTATTTTTATTATTTTATTATGTTGTATTATATTATTATATGTTGATTATATTTATGATTAATTTATTATTATATTATTATAATTATTTATAATTATTTTTATGATTATGATTATATTTTTATTATTATATTATTATGATTAAGGTTATATTATTATGATTATGACTATATTTATTATTATCATGATTATGATTATGATTATTATACCATGATTATATTATTAAAATTATGATTATTTATTATTATTATTATATTATTATAATTATGATTTTAATTATAATTTTTTATTATTATATTACTATATTATGATTATGTTTATATTTTTATTATATTACTATGATAATATTATTATTTATTATGATTATTTTTTATTACTTTGTTATTATTATTATCTTACTATTATGATTATTTTTTACTATTATTATTATCATCATCATTATTAGTATCATAATTATTCATATTTTAACTATTCTGAGTAACAACTGCCAAACGATATTTTCGCTTTTCCGAATAGTCAAGAATACCACTCTTCTACCACTCTTCTAAAAAAAATACTATTCTATCACTCTTCCAAAATTACCACTCTTCCAAAGCTATTCCTTGATTTGCCAAACAGACTCTCAGAGGATTTGGATTCAGCCTCATAGTGGAGGTGACTGTAGCATTCTTAGATGAATGCCAAATGTATTACTGACACATTTTTTTAATTTATATTTTATTTATGTTAATTTGTGAACCCGCAAATATAGCAGAAACTTAGGATTTGAAAATATTGAAAAATCATCAACCGACATCATATATAGTGGCAGATTCAAAAAACTTTTAAACCTGGGAATAATAATATAACATAATTGAAAAATAAATTTATTCCTTTTTATTTTTCTCAACAAAAAAAAATCCGGTATCATATAATATTATATGTTAATATTTATAGTTCAACATCAGAAATTTTTTAAAAAATAACACATTTGAAAATTTAACTCCAGACATCGGTCAAGGCTTAGTCTTATCGTAGATCCACTCCTAATCACATAGAACTTATTCCGCAATTTTCATATAACAGGAGAAGAGCGCCCACACATCAACATGTACAAGTTCTAAAGACCTTGTGGTCTTATGTGAAACCAAAGAAAAAGATAACCATATGATATGTACTTATTACATGCATTAAACAAATAGCACAGGGAACAATACGAAATTTATTTTCTTGAAAAGAAGCTTGTGATTTAAGAAGAGGCTTTGCCGATGTCAAAGATCACCAGTTAACTTTTCACTTAAAAGAGGTGTGGGGTTGGTTGGATAGATGATATAGGCCTTGAAAAAGGTTCCCTCAAGAAGCACCTCTTCAGTTATCACATGGTTTATAAAATCTGGTCATTATTTTATCCACATATTATTCTTTCGCGGTAAATAGTGTTTATGCTAATTATTTGGTTAGGGATATTTAAAGTCATTTTTATTAATTATAATGGCATAGAGTTTTGTAATTTCAGTTCATTAACTTAAATGAGCTATTATAATAATATATTAAAAAATAAAATAATCATATCATTCAATTCATTAACTAAATATCATTAAGTTGATTCTAAATCAATAACATTATCACTCTTCCTTGATGTTGGCTACCTACTTCCCCACGATTTCTATCATGCCCTCGGCTCTGCTGTCTGGAGGTGGTAATCGGGCGGGTCGAGTCGGGTAAGTTTGATCAAAAAAATTATCGGGATACGAGTTGGGTTCAGATCAACTTGATCCGGATTGGGTAGGGTTTTGAGTCAAATATTATCGGGTTTTTTCGGGTTTCGGGTCATTTCGGATCGGATTGGGTTTTGATTCTTAGTAGGTCAGGTTATCTCGGGTTTCGGATCCGGATCGGGTTTCAGGTTATCTGATATCAGATGGTCCCGGGTTTCGAGTTATTTCGGATCGGACTGGGCCAGGTTGGGTCAAATTTCGGATCTAAATTTCGGGTTATCAAACTTTAATTTTTTTTTCAGAAATTTATTTTACAAAATATTAGATCATTTTTTTTCGAGTCATGAAATTCAATTTAGCTGCCGCCTATGTTGTAGGGTCGCTTGAATTGTTGGGCACTAAAAGGGAATGGTATCTGTTGTTATTCGCGTGATCCTGTTCTTCTCTTTTTAACTTCTATTTATTTTTTTAGTTTCAGGGCCTCAAAAATCATGCAACTCTACGAAAAGTTGATAGTAACAACTGATGATGGCACATAACTTCAGGCTGATGCAGTGATAATTACTGTCCCACTTGGATGGTGAAAGGATTAGTGTTTGGATGCAGTGATAATTGCGCTCTAGCGATTGTGTTACAAAGACTTGATATTTTTATACAAGTCATGCATCCTTTATGATGGAAAAGGACTGGAAGCTGGTATATTCACTTGGATAATAAATCTTTTTCTTTTCGTAGATTTGATGGAATTCTGCAACTCGTGTATATCCGTCACTGGCAACCAAATTAAATTAGTAATAAATAGATCTTCTTTGCACGAATGCACACCACAAAAATAAAAGTTGAAAGCACATGGCAGTAATTGATAGCGCACGTGTTTAATTGAAAGTACTATATATGCACTATGGTTGAATCAACGCACGCAAAATTGGAATCAATTGTCATTTCTTTGTTTTATTTTTTAATGGACTAGCTGTCATATTGCGTGTATTACTAGCAATTCAAAATGCTTTTAGTTGGGATAAGTTCAAATAATGTTCTAATATAAAAAATACGTGGAGATTCGTTTTTTTTTTTTCTTACAAGTACTTAAAAGAGATTGGACAACAAGAAGTCATCTGTTGTGATGGAATGAGACATTTCTCTCTTATCTCTTCAAAACCACTTTTGGTTTTGTTAGTTGCTATTTTCCATTAGCAGGCCAGAGATAACAAACGAACACACCAATTTCTCATTATTTCACAGTACAACATTTTTTTTATTATATTATTCGACTTAAAAATCACTTGCTTTGCAAGTTCGAAACTCAAATGCAGTAATTTGTCGACATAAGAAAGTTAGCATGGCTTGACACCGTCTTTATCTAAAATAATTTCATGTGATCACTCTTCCAGAGGATCAGGAAAATTGATCACTAAATTTGGCTGAAGAAGAAAAATAATGCTGCATAACTAGAGCAATTTTTTTTTGAACGTGTATTAATTATATATCTGAATCGTTTGTAATGAAAATAAATCATCAATATTCTTCAATGGATCTGTCAAAATTATCAATACCGTAACAACTCTATCTATATTATATATTATTAGAAAAAATCTGCTTGTTGTGCAAAAATCTTTCAATTTATATCTAAATCAATTATAAATACTTTTATTTTATAAATAAAAATAATTTTTTATTTAATATGATATTATTTGCAATACATAACAATATTTTTTAAATATAACTGTATATTAGATAGTTTCTTTTTTTTAAACCATTAATTTATTTATTGGATACATTATTTTTTTAAACCACACATTAACATATGGTAACATACAAAAAACAAAATAGAGAGAAAATAACATAGATCAAAATCTGAACCATCAATTTTTTAAAATACGCTTTTTATAATATAATATAAATAACGAACATATCGATTGGATCCTATTGTGTTGTGATTTTCTCAATGACGGAATTGCCCTTCCAAAATAAACGCTTGAGATTTACTAAATTTACGTATCAACGATTCTGATTTCTGAAATCAGCGGATTTGTTTCGTCTCCTGTTCAAATTTGCTTTTTTCAATGTCCGATCCCTCCACTCTAGCGCCTCTTTGCTGAAAACTCAGAGAAATAAATATTTCCCATAACCTCCACCTTCTATGTGCGCTTTTTTTTTTTTGTTTTGTTTTTAAACTTGACAGCGGCTGCAAAGGAACCTTCTTCGTGCTCTCTGTCTGGCTTCTCCTCCCTTATCTAATAACCTCGCCTGACCCCTATTTGATAGATTTTTATGTCCTAAGCCATTGTGATGTGATAGGCTGATAGCAATTCAATTTTTTTAACAAGGAAGCAACATTTCGATAACCATTTATCACCTGGAAAATAGAGGATTATTTGCATCAATTAATCGAAGGGGAGGGATCCCAATGGTTACTTTTACAATCTTGACAATGATATTTCAGATAAATTAAAAAAATCTTAAAAGTAAAAAAAAAATTATAAATATATTCTTCAACTTATAGATGGATGGCGTTTCAAATTTCACCAATTCAGTAAATAACAGGTTATCAAATGAGACCGTTTATCATTTACACATGCAAATCTTATTTTGATCAGTTGAATAAATTATATGAAGCATGGTAGAATTGCCAGCACATCTGAACCTGCTGGGTTATTGTAAGGGGCATCGAATATTTTTCCATTTAAATCTTAAATATGAACGAATATTCTAATTTAAAATTTTGAATTGTGTACATAGAAGACTCTTTCCAAACCCAAAACGAGTAGGGCACGGACGTGCCAAAGACCATGGAAATTGGAAATTTAATCTAACTTTTATTTGGTATGACTGCTGCTTATTCTAAACAATTAATTAAAATGGACATGAATGTTTGACTTGACGAAGTAATAAGAGTTGCTGGTACGGAAGGATGTACAAACATATATTTCTCAGTATGAAAAAAATAAAATAATCACTCCTTAGTGCCAAAATAAAATATTTATTTTTGAAGCATTCTTTCAAAAGACCTGATCAGCAAAGTTACCTATAAATACACACATGACCAACACTTCTCATCACATATCCACTGATCAACTCTTAAGTAGTTCTCTCTAAATAATAGTTACAAAAATCAACTCTCAATAAGCTTATTCACGCTCTCACTCTCAAAGGTCATAGCAATGATCTCTTCTTCTAAATTTGCTTGGTTGGCCATTGCAATGCTCTTGGCATTCTCTCTAGAGCATTGTCAAGCTTCTGATCTGACATCAAACTACTATGATTATACGTGTCCTCAAGCCCTTCCAATCATTCGCAGAGTAATACAAGATGCTATTGACAAAGAGCTCCGAATGGCCGCCTCTCTCATTCGCCTTCACTTTCATGACTGTTTTGTCCAGGTAATTTATCATGAGATTCACATGTAAATTCAGTGGATCAATTTATTTGTTACTGATATGCATCCAATAAGACACCTCAATCCAAGCTAATAATTTTTCTTAATTCTTAAATCTAAAATAAGTAGACGTGATACCAGCATCATTGACACTGTTAGAAAAAAAAATTAATTTCAACATCAACACTTATAATTCGTATAAGTTGGTTGATTTTGGACGAAAAATCTAAAAGTATGATTATCTTTCGCTCTGAATTACTAGGGATGTGATGGATCTGTTCTTCTGAAAGACACTCCATGGTTCATAGGCGAGCAGACTGCGCGTCAAAACAACAACTCCATCAGGGGAATGGAAATCATTGATGCAGCCAAGGCGGCAGTGGAGACAGTTTGCCCAGGAGTTGTCTCATGTGCAGATATCCTTGCACTTGCAGCTAGAGACTCTTCAGAGTATGTGAATGGACCAACATGGACGGTTAAGCTGGGGAGAAGGGATTCGACCACAGCAAATAAGGATTTAGCAAGCTCTGATTTGCCACTCACTACTGCAACTGTCGGTGAACTGATTGCAAATTTCTCAAAAAAGGGTCTGAATGTTACGGACATGGTTGCACTGTCAGGTATATATGAGCTAAAAAATATGTTAGTAGATTCAAATATTGAGAAATTTTGTTTGTTGAAATGTTCACATTTAATTTCATTCCTGTTTACGTAATTAACTTGCTCGCCATTATCACATTCCAGGTGCGCACTCAATCGGTCAGGCTGCTTGTCGGACTTTCAGGGGTCGTATATACAATGATACCAACATCGATCCAGGCTTTGCTATGCACCGGAGACGCACTTGCCCATCCAACAATGCTGGAAGTGCAAACTTGGCACCACTTGACCCCGCTACACCATACGTACTTGACAACAGGTACTACAAAAATTTGATGCAGAGAAGGGGTTATTGCAATCTGACCAAGTGTTGTTCAACGGCGGCGCTACCGATTACATCGTAGACAGATATCGTAAAGATCAGTCCTCCTTTTATGCAGATTTTGCTGCTGCAATGGTGAAGATGGGAGATATCGACCCGCTAACTGGTTCAACAGGGCAGATAAGAAGGATCTGCAGTGCGATTAATTGATGTGCATCTGATGTTATATTTATGATTTGCTGATGGGTCTCTTCATCTCTGTTATATTTTGTTTTTTGTCCATTCATTTATTCGTGTCTATTTGTATGTATTGAAATCCTTTAAAAAAATGCTTTGTGAAGGAGTAAATAAAAAGAATAATGACTCCTAAGTGTAAGGAAATCTACAAGAAATAAAATATTTCTCTAATTAATTCAGCCTTGTAAAATGAAGACTTTTATTCTGGTTTTTTTTGTAGTTTTTGCTTGGTATATTTTCTTAATTCTTATATAACTTGTTGGTTATAGATGTTAAGGTTTTGCAAATAAAAAATATTTCGAGGGACATTGTCTAAAACTGAAATTATTATTTTTTGAGAGAAAAATGAGTGCTTAGCTCTAATTTATGTCCTTAAAAACTTGAACCCATGAACTTTTGAAACTAATCCTAATTAGTTACCCCCAAAACTACTAAGTTATTTGCTGGGAAATAAGAGAATTCCTTATTCCTTGTTCCTTTTGTGTTTATAATTTCTTAACTAACTCCGAGTTGAATGGACATCCGCGCGTTTTCCCCGTTTTGTGTCCAACTTGCAAAATTTAACAATTGAATCACAACATGTGGCTCGAATATATAATTGATTCTATTGAGTTTGCTGCTAGTAGTTAAAATTGAATGAGATAAGTTGAAATAAAATATTAATGTGTATCAAACACAAATCTTTTTCGAAGAAATTATTATTTATTAGAGACTAAATAAAAGTCAGCTATAAGAACAACATTGGACGGTTCTATCTGATCTATTGAGATACAGGGACATTTCTTTATTTTTGATAATATAACCTTTAATTGTTCATACTAATTATCTGATTTAAAAAAACATTTGCAGTAAAATATATTAAATTAAAGCTAACGCTTCTATTTGTCTTCTGATGTTAACATGAAAAATATAACACCAAATTTGGCAGAAGAAGAAGAGAGAATAGTACTGCTTAAACTATAGCATGCATATTTAATTATCCAGATTTTAGACTTGTAATTTCGCACGCCGGAGCGTAGTCCTTTCCATTAATCCTCAACTTATTGACAATATTAATATCCCTATCTTAAATCAAGTAAAAAATAAAAAATAGAAAAAAGATTAATATACATGCATTTTAATTTCCTTATAGACGTGCACGGTTCGGCTATATATGGTGTTATCAATAGCATAGATGACTCTGTGCTATGGATCAATTTATTTATTTTCTTAGTTTAAATAGTTATTTTGAACTGCTCAATATGATCTTCATAGACAATTACTTCTACACCAAAATTTTTATCTTTTATTATTCTTTAAATATTTAGAAAGTCAATCCATGCTATATATATATATATATATATATATATATATATATGAGTAGAGATACCGTGAACTTAATCTCACGTAGGTCTTCCGTGAGCTTACTCAAAAAATGTATCAAATCATCTCTAAATTTTAATTTATGGTGCTCATTAAATTTTTTATATGAAAATCTTCTGGGTTGAAAAAATTTACAGTATTTTGAGCTTTCTAAGTCATGTTTTTTTTTTTTTTTTTTTTAAAAATCAGCTATAAAAATAAAAATTTGGATTGGTTTGAACATTACTTTTAAAAATTAAAAACGGTGACTTAAAATGCACAAAACACTTCAAATTTTTGCATCCCATAAGATTTTCATATAAAGAATTTAATGAGCATGATAAATTAAAATTTGAAAATGATTTAATATATACTTTTTGAGTTAAGCTAACTGAAGGTCTCCGTGAGCTTAAACTCACGGTATATTTACTCTCTCTATCTCTCTCTCTCTCTCTATATATATATATATACATATATATATATATATATATATATATTTATGTTATGGTGAGTCACGAAGTAGAAAATGTATTTTGTGTTTTATGTCGTATCTCTCGTTTTTGAATTCGAAATATTAATCCAGCCGTTGAAAATAATTTTCATATTAAAATATAATTAAAGACTAATTTTTTTATCATTATTCATAATAAATAGAAATATAAAGAAATACTTTTAATTGTAAAATTTGTCCAAATCATGTGTATATTTTATTATCCGGGGGGTTCACATATTTAAGACTCAATAAAAAATTTAAAAGTTGGAGTTAGATAGTTTAGAGCTTCATCTAAACTAGCTGTCGCAACAAATGTTTTTTTTTTTTGCAAAAGTATTATTTCACAATAACAACTTAATTGTGTAACTGATTTTGTAAGGTAATTTTATTTTTCAGTCGAAAGACCATAATTCTATAAAAATAACTCATTCAAGTTGAATAATAAAATATTATACAAAATTGTAAGTTCATGAATAATTATCAATTATAATATCTGTATATTCGTTCCGTAATATTAATTACTTTGAACATACATATCATATATAAACAACTCAACTAATATTTAAAATATTAAATTAATAATAGTACTTATTGAATATGTTATCGCGGAGTGGGAATAAAAAGGACAATTCCGCACATAAACAGGACAATCATCAACGCAAAGAGGATCCCGATTGTTAGGGTTAGAGTTTGGCGAGGCGAGGGTCGGGGAGGCCTCCGCACGGCCTCCCGACGGATCTAGGGTTTTCGATGGAGAGAGCAAGAGGTAGTAGAAGTCGTTGGAAACTCAAAATGTTATTTCTCTCTCTTTCAATTTTGTCCATTACAAATAAGTATATAAATAAAGATACACGCCCAGCGAGCCACAAAATAATTCGGGCCATATTCTAACAATCTCCACCTTAGACCGAATTGTGCCTAAAATAAACTAAACATAAAACTAATCTAAATAAAATATTTAAAAATATAAAGATACAACTAGCAAAAGCTAGCAACAAAAGTTAGCACAAGACTAAAATCAAGAATCACAAAACCCCATCAAAATCCACCTTAGCCAAAATTATGCTCTAAGTAAACATTACTAGACCAAGTACAACGAACACAACACCGAAAAAAGAGTAGAACCTTCATGCAATCCGAACTAGACTCAACGCCTTCATAGCCTCAAATGATTGCCACAAACTCGATCTCGATGATTGGCCAACGATGAATAAAGAGTTAAAATCCAAATTGTACAACCTCCCGAGTGACAATGACATAGTCTCAAGATACAATACCCGTATCCATACAACCCATTAGGTGACAAAAGCTTCAAATCACATGAAGCACATACATCCCCAAATCCGGGACAACAATGGTACCAATCCAAATCTCCAAATTCCATGGAGCATCAACATCCCAAAACCGGAACAACAAAAGTACCATCAACAACACTAACAAAAACTATGTCAAGTCAGAACATTCGATCATACCTACTATCACTCCTTCAAAATCAAAATGAAGGTCACAATCAACATCCAAGTACACAAACCACAAAAGGATAATTGATGTCAAGCTCTCATAATACATAACTCAAAACAACACAACTCCACTTTCTTGATGGTTGTCTCAACTCCTTAATGGTCGGCTAAAATGCACGATCTCATGCCTTAACACCAACCCAATAAACGTTGAACTCAATCCCTAAGGTGATAAATGTTTGGTATCACAAGAGAGCATAAATATATAACCGATAAGGCACACACATAAGGTTCCAATGGTGCTACAAAAGGCTATTTTAAGGTTCATCCGAAAAACAAGACAAGCTCTAATCACAACTATCATCACAAACCTCAAGTTCCACAAAACACCAATACCCGATTCACTAACCGCTAATTCAACAAAACACTACATCAAATCCAGAAACACTAGAATCACATAAATCTCACTAAATGATCAAAAATCTGAATAAAAAACAGAAATACTCACCATTCAAACCAG